>OX382363.1:0-1470000 GCA_947508005.1 Amphipoea lucens | reverse complement strand
TAATATGAAAGTCAGTAGAACAATTTTAGTATCATTGCGCCCAGTATCTATAGGCCGTCAAATAAGTAACTTAAGATGTATTTAATTATGACATTTATGCTCGATTTTACTAACAAAAGACGAAACCTAAATGTAATGCTTAGGCAAGTATTATTGCACTCTTGGATTTTCAATTTTCAACCCTCGGTTTATCGCAGAGAGTCGAAAATCCAACAGTGTGATAATATTTGGACGTAACATTTAGGTGTCGCTTAAGTCTTATAGAAAATCGGTATTATTTACCTTTTTTACTGCCTACTTAAGTACTTACTTAGTTATACCTGTGGTTATACTGGGTGCTGTTAATATTGTTATTTTAATAAGTAAATGTGACCAATAACAAGATGGAATAGTTGCTGTAGATTCGTTGAGGTAACTGCACATTACAGCGGTATCATTATTAAATTTATTACTTAATGAAAATTTTTATCTTTACATAATATACAGGGTCCCATTAAAATAGATAGACAAATTTTAACACAGCGCTCAGTACGTCTAACCAAAAATATCCAAGCAAAAAAAAAACACAAATTAAAGTGATTTTACTTTGACCTAAAATAATAAATTGCCGATATATTAGTGTATTTTCGTTAGCTGATTATTTTTCTTGTAAGTTTCTAATGCGTTTTTCTTGTTATATTTTTTTGCCATCGTCCATAATTTGGTGGTCTGAATGATTTCTAAACGTTTGTCAACCTATTTTAATGGGACCAAGTTTCTAATGCGTTTTTCTTGTTATATTTTTTTGCCATCGTCCATAATTTGGTGGTCTGAATGATTATCTAAACGTTTGTCAACCTATTTTAATGGGACCTTATATATTTAAGACGCTTTTCATGTCTGTCTGTGTGACGATGTTGATCTTCTAAACTATGCCACGGATTTTGATGCGATTTTCACCCTCATTTAAATCATTTATTCCGGAAGGTTTAATATTAAGTAATTGAACTCAATTTTATACTAAAGAAATCTCGTTATTTTCTCAGGTCATCAAGACCGTGCCAAGCAAGGGTCGCTAGTTTATGATAACTCAAAGCTTGGATTCCAAGATTAGAAGATTATTTATTTCATACTTTAAGCACACAAATGTACAGAGGCGAACTAAATACCATAGGCATTTTCTATCAGTCAACCTTTGGGTGATGCAGAGACAAACAGTTATTGTGTAAATTGAGGAATAAATATGTATTATGTAATTTACTAAAAATTAGAAAATATATACCTACGTATTGTTCTCATTTTCCGTGTTTTGTTTATACCAAATCATGTACAAATCCCTTGTTTTTGTTACGTTGTAATGTGCAGCGACCTTATAATTTATTACGAAACAAACATTGTATTTACCTTTTAATATTAAACAAGTGTGTTGTTATTTTTGTAAACGAGTACTTAAATAGATTGTGATGTATGTCTATTACTCTTTTATTTACTTACCAAACATTTTATACTTTCCCCCTTACTAATAAACGTTGTATAACGTCTGTATAGTTACACACCGCTTTGTCTTCTTCTTTCGAAAGTCAAATTACTGACGACTGAAAGAGAGAAATCAATGTGTAACTATTCATCTGATATAATACGTTTATTAGTAGGGGGTTAGTGAGTAGGTACTGTATATCCAAAATCGCCATCGACATTTTGTTTTTTTTTTCAACATGTAGGTACTGTCGCATTTCTGGGCAAAGGTCTCCCCCACAGTTTTCCACTCTTCCCTATATTTTGCCTTCTCCGGCCAATCTCACACGAGCGACACGCGTCAAGTCAGTGGCAGAGGCAACTATAGCCGTCGAATACATGCCGCTCGTGTATTTTAATCACAGAACACTTATAATCCTAGATTTGAATACACGAGCGGCATGTTGTCGACGGCTGCAGTTACCTTTGTCGTTGACGCGTGTCGCCAGCGTTTCCTCGGCCTTCATCGGCGACGACGCCATTGTCATTTTATAGGTAAAAACAGACCCCGGACACTCCATACAACGCTCGCAAAATAATTACCTACTACCACACCCCGGACACTCCATACAACGCTCGCAAAATAATTACCTACTACTACTACATTAAAAAATGACGTTTGTATACGTATGAATGTGTGCGTGAGGTACTTGTGTTTGCGAGCGCTCTTGTTAAAGAACTGCGACGAATACGCCGAAGTGCGGGGTGAGGTGCGGTAACTGATGTTAGTGCGGGGAAGGGAGTGGCCTTTCTGTACGTAGTACTTTAAGTATTCTGTGCTACTACTACTACATTAAAAAATGACGTTTGTATACGTATGAATGTGTGCGTGAGTTACTTGTGTTTGCGAGCGCTCTTTGTTAAAGAACTGCGACGGTAACCTCGAAGTGCGGGATGAGGTGCGGTAACTGATGTTAGTGCGGGGAAGGGAGTGTCCTTTCTGTACGTAGTACTTTAAGTATTCTGTGGTAAAAATAAGAAAAAGGCCTATAGATTCTTAGGCGACTACGCGTCAAGTACCTAGGATGGTCTTCTCTATGAGCGTTGCATGCTGCCGGGTGGAAAGTTATAATCGGCAGATGATTGTGTCTCATTTGTCAATCAATTGACGATGTTGACTATTATGACTCTGCCTTAGAATTTTCGATTGACATTAAAGATATTCATCAATTTCAGGGATAAACATTGAAATTCCGTATCGGTATCTACATTTATTATAATAAATTACAAATAGTCTCACTTATCGTATCGACAATCACGCACAATATAATAAATATTACAGTAAAATTCAATCAATTATTTGGTATTCTAGCTTCGTTTTGTTTTCACATAAAATTAATTAATTATGGCAGTTTTCGTTCAGCAAAAATAGCAACTGAAAAAAATTGGAAGTCAGATTTCATTTCAAAATAAAAATACAAAAATCGCTTTTTCTAAATGATCGCTTAGGTACCTACTTTGAAGAACAACATAATCTAAGTAACAGATTTTTATTATTATTATTCATAAAAGGAAGTGCTTGGTACAGTTAACAGTAGACACAAGAAACCACAGATAATAAATACAATCCTGTTTTTTATTTAAATCTTGGTGTGCCTCTGGTCAGCATGGAGTTTTTTAATAAACGTTCCTTAAATTTAAGAGACGTTTATTCGTCTAAAATGTATGGTTAAACAGATGCTTACTAATCACTACTGAACTTTAAGCAACGTTTATCTATAAATAAAGGGATAAGTAGACAAAACTTACTATCTACACAGTAACAAATTAATTCTGCCTAAGAGCAAACATATTAATTTCTTGGCGGGTGACCTGTCAGTTTTGTTGACTCTACTAACCTTTTAACCGCTTACCTACGCCGGATTAATCCGACAAATATTTTAGTGTCCATTCCGCCAGAGTCGTATAAATACGACCAAATACCACAGCTCGTTTAATCTGTATTATTATTACATCATCACAGTTCGTTTAATCGGTATTTATTTTTGGTTTTTTTTTTCGGGCGCTGGTGGCCCGACCACTAATATAAAGTCGGGCGGTTAAAAGGTTTAAAGTCTATCCCGAAAAATTTTAACGTTCTATGCCAAACATATTCGTCTCTCTTCAAAAATCACTGGTCACTTCCTCTTCACGCACTCCTGACTTCTTGAGTCCCGAGGATCCCTGGTCTATTCGACCATGATCTCGATGTGCACTGCGCCCATGGCCTCGTGTCTATCGTACATGATGTTCCGAGCCCACGCGCGGCACTCGATATTGATGAGCATGCCCGCTGCAGACAGAAAGATAAGCATTCGTTACCCGAAGCAAAAAGGAGGGTTATGATTTTTAGGTATGTATGTTCATCTGTTCCCTCATAATTTCAAAAATACTTATAATGATTTGACAAATGAGGTATCGTTAGAAGCGTCTTGACTGTCTGCTGGTTATAGGCTATGTGACGTCACACTAAATTCAATATGGCGCCCTCTACAGGACATAAAATAAATATTTTGGGATAGTGCCTTGTGGGGTATCAAATGAAAGGGCTTATTTAGCACATTTCAAAAATATAAGTATTACTGAAATAAGCCCCAAAATAATTTAAATAAAAAAAAGTTTAAAAACTAAAACCCGACTCGTCGTCGAGTGAGTAGGTGTCAAGTATATACATATTAACTAATAGACCGCAAGCATTGCCATACAACGTGGTAATGCCGCCAGTCTCACATTGCCAGTCGACAGCGATGCTGATGAATTTTTCGACGCTATATTTTAGTTTGAGTATAGTTTTAGTTAAGTTAGGTTTTAATTTTTGTTAATTAAGGATATAATAGCGCCGATTCTCTTGTTCACAAACTAAACTAAATTTAAGTTCAGTGCATCTTTTTCTTTCTATTTCATTAAGAAAAGGACAGGAGATAAATATTAGTTTAGTCCTGTCAAAATAAGATACTTCATAGACAAGTTTAGACGCGATTAAAAACTTGCCTACTAAAAATACGTCAATTTACGTCAGGCGTTGACTAATTTGACAGGACTAAACTAATATTTATCTTCTGTCCTTTTCTTAATGAAATAGATAGAAAAAGATGCACTGAACTTAAATTTAGTTTAGATTGTGAACAAGGGAATCGGCGCCAATATGTACTAAAAGATTATATTTAAAGATAAGCAAAAAAAAAAAAATAGGTCGCATCAACAGCACAGTATAAAACCACTTACTATTGGGCCTCTGCAGATGCACAGCGACGAGTGGACTGAGGTAGCCCTCCTGGTTGGTATACGGGAAGTAGTACCCGGGGAAGCCGCGGAACGGCATGTACTGGACGGGGCCGATGTTTTCCCGGTCAGCTGGGTTCTCACCCTGGCACGATACCCACACCATGTTGTGCTGAGAAATGAAGTTTGCAAGATACTAAGCAGAGATTTGACTGGGACAATGTCACATTGTCATATCATATCCTTATGTATTTTACTGTGTAAAGTAAATAAATAAATTGTAAACAGGGTTGCAGGGACAACGACGCGTAAACTGTTACCAAGAATTCAGCACATGTGGTTCTAGCGAAGATGTTTACTGTCAGTTCCAAAAAAAAAAAAAACCACTGTTTCATAGAAAAATGTAATACCTACGCGGTCATAATAATATGGAACAGTTAAATAGGACCCTGGAGAACTATGGCGTTTTCATGGTCTACAAAACTGACCAACAATCAAAGAACAATCGAAATCATTTATTAGAAAAACTAAAAAGCCCAACTGCGGTAAAAAACTTAAGTTAAAAAAAACTGAAAAGCTAAAAGCAAGCCCATTTTAAATTAAATAAAAGTTGGAAGCAGGCGGGACCCATTTGAGTTTCAAAATCTAAAAATGGAATCCGCCATTTTATTTTGTTTTTGATTTTCATGTAGCCAAATCTAAAGACGTATAATTTATCCAAACCCATTTATTCGTTTAGGAGTTACGAGGGAGTAAAGAAACGGACATACATACATACAGGTCAAACACATAACCCTCCTTTAGGGCGTTGCCGCAGTCGGGTAAAAATCAATAGTAGCTGAATATACAGGGTGTTACAGAAAGGGTATATCAATACACAAGAGCAGTGGTGGCCCAGTGGTATCGGCCGCGACTTACGAGTTTTAGGTCGTAGGTTCGAACCCAGACAGGCGCTTTACTTTGTGTAAATTATTTCATCACCACTGCTCTCAAAACGGTGAAGGAAAACATCGTGAGGAAACCGGCATGTCCTAGAACCAAAAATTCAAAGACATGTGACATCTACCAACCCGCACTGGGCCCGCGTGGTAGATTACGGCCCACTCCCTCTCACAGAGAGGAGGCCTGTGTCCCAGCAGTGGGAACATTATAGGCTGATGATGATGATATAAATACAAACGGGTTGAAGAGTGTATCTGGTTTAGAATCTCTGTACAAAATTTCAGCTCAAAAGCAGTAACTTTGAAAATGCTTAATATTTTTTTATTTCGATAGTTTATTAATTTGAAATCATAACAAACGTGTCACCGCACTACGAGGGTCATTATCCATTATCTGTAGTGTGTCTGTGCGCCTAGTACACGCACATCACGCCGCCGGGCGTCAGTGCAGTGCCGTGATGTCGAAATAAAAAAATATTAAGCATTTTCAAAGTTAATGCTTTTGAGCTGAAATCTTGTACAGAGATTCTAGACCAGATACACTCTTCAACCCGTTTGTATTGATATACCCTTTCCGTAACACCCTGTATGTATTTGTATCTACAATGATGTCATTATCATTTTTATTTGACCTAAATATTTTAAATACTCAAAGAACACTCACATAATTTTTATCAGATAACGTCATGTTCCGAATATGGTCCTTCAGATCATCAGGCATCTCTGACGGCAGATGATCAGAGCTATTGTAGAAGGCTGGCTTCCACCCAAAGATCTTGTTAAGCTTCAGGAAGATGCAAGGGGTCGACTTCTGGTACGCGAAGTGGTTGTCTTCAAGGCAGGGGCCCCAGGCGCTGATGTCTACGTCACAGACCTTGCCAGCTGGGGCGGGGTGCCTGAAGTCGCAGCTGTGAATGTTCTGGCTTGCTCCAGACTTCTTGCCGTCACGTTTGTAGACTGGAATTTTGGGAGGGATTTGGTATTTCGGAGACAATGCAGTGAATATTGGAGAAAAAGAATTATGAAGAAAAGGAAGGTGATTCCAAGGTCTTCTAATTAGCAGGCCAGATTATTGACTGTGGGGTGGTCTTCAAACCTCATCAATTTATCATGATGTTATAGTTTTTGTTTTTTTCGTTCTCATAGCATCTATGGGAGATTTGCATAATCTGACATTGATGCCAGAGACCAAATACAATTTCTCTCAAGCGAACTGATGTAGTTGTTAACCCACCAAGAGTTAATGCCCAAGTAAAGACTTAAGACAATCACGAATTCACTCACCTGCCAAAAACTTAGATAATTCCTTAACCCAGTGCTTATAGCTTCCAGGATCATTGCCTTTGTACCAGATGACGCTGCTAGCGACCTCTGGGGGCATGGGCCGGAAACCTAGCCCAGGGTTAGTGCCGATGATGCTCTTCTCCAGCTGCCACATGGGCTGCCGGGTGTCCAGGAGTTGGAGGAAGGTCCACATGCAAATCGCGACCAGGATCGCCAGCGCAGCGTAGAAGATGAAGTAGAATAGTGCTATTTTGGCTGAAATAATATAAATAATTGAATTTGGAGGTAATTGGGCAGGTAAAAGTGTTAAAATTAGAACTGGTTGCCAATGTTTGATTTACAAAAACCATTGAATAATAATAATAATAACCATTGTCTGATTACCTGAGCCCCCCCCCCCTCCTCGATCCCCTGCTAGTTCTTCTTCTGTTTTAATCTCTGGCTTATCTACTTATCGATTGTGTAAATGGTAATTCGGCTAGGTCACAGATGACTAAAATTGCAGTCCAAAGTAGAGTTCCAAAGTAGAGTAGACACACGCATTATTTTAAAGTTCCATGACCCCCGAAGTAGATTATGGGAGGATGGGCGTCTATGGTCATAAACCAGGTAGGTACACAAAGCACACTAAGGGCTGCTCGGCTACTGATGAGAAATTCTGTCTTTAGATAACTTTCGTCATACGTAATGTGACAAAACAACCTTGAGCTAAATATTTTTTGCAACTATCTGCAATCTAGTACTTACAGTATCTTTGGCGCCGACTTAAAATTACTTAGGTATACTTGCATTAGTTTAAGAACTTATTTATTAAGGTAAAATAAAAAAGGTTTTTATTTTTTGCTTTTCAGTTTTTTCGGAGGTTTAATTTTTTTGTTAAAAAGTTTTTTTAAACATATGAAGCAATGGTTTAGGAATAATTCTGTTTTCTTCAAAATCATTCGGGTTGCGATTGAAAGTATGTTGCACAAGAGGTGCAGGATTAAGCAATTTTAAATTACACGTGTAAATGTGTAATCGCACCTTAACAGAGAAAGGCCACGGATCCACGATGTATCTACATGCTGTCCGGTTAGATCCCGCGCCAAGCGGCGCGCGCGCAGGATGCTCCAATGATCTCATTGAACCAATGAGTGGCCGTCGCAGCTTCCGGTAGGCACGTCTTTATGTTTCGGACCATTTAGGCAAAGTCTCCGGTATTCATAATAATAGAGGTTTGAGAGTTTGAGTCACGTAAGCCACGTTGGGTGAGTTCATGTTGCTAAAGTTTCAACTTTAACCCTCATATGGTAAAGTTGTAAGTAGTTGTGAAAGCTAAGAGTCTTGTCATAAGGATGTAACGTCCCTTATATGTCCAAGAAAAAAAAACCTCACCTATATCTTTGGGAGTCACGATTTCTACGTATTCTTGACGTGGCAAAAAGAGGCCGGTCAAGTTTCTGATGACGAGGCAAAGTTAGTTAGCCGGCTTAAATCGGACTATGAATAAATACTTTGAACGATTAAATGAAGGAAAACTTACAAAGAATATTTGGACTACGCGGTCTCCTTGCGTACATAACAAAACATCAAGTCTGTTTTTCCCTATGGGGTATGCAGGGGTGTTTGGTAACCTTCGATTCGCCCGTTTGATTTGATGATTGCCTTTTGCCATGAATCGTGTACAAACTAGAACTCTAAACTGCTACTAAATAAAAAATGTTATGACAAAACCTTGAGCAAATTGCCTGGTTCAAGAATCGAACCGAGGAGCGTAGGTGCCTAGGTTTCTTGAGTCTTCGTGACTGCTAGGCATGGGCTCAGCCTGTTTTTTACATTTCTATGGGCTCAGCAGTCTTGCTTACGACCATTAGACCTACAAGTGCCAATCGCTTTCGACGAGTTTTCGCAAATTATTTTGTATTTAGTCTTCACTGATTTCGAACAGGAATTAATTTACCTACCTAAGCTTTACGGTAGCTCATGCCAATCAAACACATTTTTGACTTTTCCACAATTGTTATTGAATGTATGTTTGTCTAGTAGGCCCTAGATTAATAGGATAATATGTCAAAAGTTACTCACACCAGCTGGCCCCAGTCCTGCCACAGAACTGCCTGGTCTTGGGGTTCCAGATGAACCTCTTCGCCTTCTGGGCCCCTGTCAGAGGGACCTCCTTCTCGCGGTAGTACATGTTGAACCGCTCCAAGCTCGTCAGGTCTGACGTATTACGCTTCTTCGTCGCCGTCATCTTGGCTGGATCGAGCTGCAAAGGAAGACATTTTTTCAAAATCAAAATATTTTATTTTCGATAAACCTACATGGGCACAAGTTATGAAACATCAGAAGCTCGGTTCCAATTGGTCTACTTAATTGCTGTTTACTGCAGCACGCAACGTAACACGCGCAAAACATTGTGTTATTGGGTGCAGGAGCTGTTACAGCATCTAAAACATGAATTCGTAAAAATAATAAATTGGAACTTTGGCCTTTGATATCTCCGTAACTAGAAGGTTCCCAGGTAAGGTCCAATACCAACAAAATGTCACAATAACGAGGAGTACCAATGACTGATTGGCTTCGTTAAGCATATTTTTACAGTCTATACAAGTATATCATACCTGCAAGTTGAATTTACTTCTTGTTATACACGTAGATACTCTTCGCTTTAGCCTTTTTTTTTGTGGATGGGAAATCATCAAATGACCCCTCCTGCTCTGGGTGGAGCGGAAGGGAGTGTCAGACTCTTACTGACTAAAACCCACCCGTGTTCCTTCCTTAGCCCTTTATGTTCCGGGGTAGCGGTAACCCTTTCGGACAATCCCGCACACCCGGCAGGCTTGGGCCCTAACAGGCCCCTTCCTTTATGCTGACATCTCTTTGAGGCGCGTGTGGAACACATACGCTTTTAGGCTAAGACAATCATCGCTTAGCTTAAGTATCAACCTGGACTGACTCTTTTTACTCTATGAACAACTCTCACGAATACTTTTATTACCCCACTAGCTTTTGCCCGCGTCTTCGCTCGCCTGGAAGTCGTAAGACACCACAATATACTATAATATAGCCCATGTTACTTGCTGATAATGTAACATTCTACAGATGAAGGAATTTTTAAAATCGGTTAAGTATTTTTCTGAGTTTATCCATTACAACAAACACAAAAATCAAATATTCTCTCTTTATTATATTATTTAGATTAAAAGCACTTCAGCGACATACCTATGGTCTAGTCTGAACACACAATGTAACTATTCTGTTCCTGTACCTTTAATCCTTATATCGTATTCAGTGTGATATATATGTTCTTGCCAAAATTCATGAGATTCAGACTTTAGCTTAGATTGAATGAGTGCAATCCCTCCCGTTAAATTATGTACGGGAACATGACCACAAGTGTAAGTGCAAGAATATGAGTAACTTGAATTGCTACAGTGTGTCATCTTTTTAAAGAAAAACGATCTGATAAAACGCTACTTAATACTTTGTACAGTCAACAAAAGAGATAAGTATGCAGGACCGTCGGATATAGTTGAAGTTTAATAAGAAATCGATGGATGTTGCCGACTGAAATTTAATTGGATAAACGAGCTGTTTGTATTCTATTAATAAAATTAAATTTTATTCGAGAGCATCCATCGGTTTCTTACTAAACTTCAACTATATCTGACCGTCATGCATACTTATCTCTATTGTTGACTGTACATACCTGCACTTACCTTTGTATCTGTCCAATTGATACTTAATATAAAAAAACGCACAAGACCTCTTGTCCTTACCTATATAAGAAAAAATAAACCTTCCAATAGCCTGCATACTTAACAGTTTATTACTTTAAAAAACAAATTAACAGTGCATATTTTCTTCATACCTTTGATCTACTAATTCCGTTTAAAAACAAAGATTAAATATGACCTTACCTCACCTGTCACTGTCACCCGTCCCGCAGGAAGAAGCGGCGAGCGCACGAGTATGTTTGCGCTCTGCGACTGCGCTCGCGCAAGGCAACCAACCGCGCAGGATAATGGATGGCGGTATGTGAGAGGTACACATTTAAAGAGCACGTTAAACCCAGTATTTACCAGGCGTAAGTAGTATGATTATACGATTAGTAGGCTAAGTTTACAGGGTGGCAGGGACATCGATACGTAGACTGTAATCATGAATTCAGCACATGATTCTTTCTAGACCCCAAGTGTAGAAGTTTTTCGGAAAAAATCTGATGTTTCACAGAAAACTGCAATACCTATGCGGTCAAAATGTATGGAACAGCACTTTTTTTCAATAATAATAATGAGGAATAAATTGGAGACTGTCCAAACTGTCCATAACTTTTGAAAAATTTGTATCTGTATTCATAAATTTTGGAAAAAAACAGTCAGCAATGGTAAATTTTCACAAAAACTTTTTTTGATGGCAGTTGATGCTGTTTCGTAATAAGGATCAAAAAACTCTACCGGACCAACTGAGGTTTTAGTATTATAAAGCTAAAAATCGCAAAAAAAAAAAATTGCTGGACTGGGCTGAATAAGGAACGAATTGGAACAGCTACGGTTATTTGTATATATACCTACCTAGTGGTATCTTAGGTGTTCCACGCAAACGAAATCGTAGGCAGAAGCTAGTGCAAAATAAAGTACGCGTATACAATACACCGCATTGTGAAACTAAAAGCGGTGCAATGAGAGCCAATTCTCAAGCAAAAGTGTGTTGAAAAGGATATTTCGACTGCTTCACTTCAACATAACCGCGACCACTGCTCGCCCCCTCACTCGTAATAATAATCGTGCCAGTTGTGATTAAACTCACTTTATGTAACACTTGACATGATTTGCGATAACCTTTACCTTTCAGAGGATGCTGGAACTCGCATATTTTTGATCATCATATCACTGATAAAAAAACAATATCAGACTAATATTTTATAGGCGAAAGTTTGCGAGTGTGTTTGTATGTTTGTTACTTCTTCACGCAGAAACGGCTTAACGGATTTGGATGAAATTTGGCACACAAGTAGTTTATAACCAGGATTAACGGATAGAATACTTTTTATCCCGATATTCCCACAGGATCGATACTTATTATGCGGGTGAAAACGCGGGGTGCAGCTAGTACTTACTAAAAGTTACTGACAAAATGTAAGTATAATGTTTTGCTGTGCAGGCATTCGGAAGACAGCCTTTCCTTGTATATTATTATTCCTTCTAGCCTTGCTTCTTTTTCCTTTAATGATTTCAACCAAAATACGTCCACTGCTGGACATAGGCCTCCCCCAAGCACCGCCATTTGGACCGGTTCTATGCTTCTCGCACCCAGTGGATTCCTGCGACCTTCAGGTCATCAGTCTTCTTTTTCCCTTGATCAGCATGATCTTCACTTGAAAAATATAAGCTAGTCAGCTAGTTGGTAGCTGCGCAGTGACTGATCGGCGCGAGTCGGGTGATCATAGCCAGTTATCATCACCACTCACAGCCCCACTTTACCTCTTTCCTTGTGCCTCCTGTGCCAGCCTGACCCAGGTTCTACCCGCAATGGCAACAATATCGTCCGCCCATCTCACCGCCAGATGACCGACACTTCGTCTTCTAATCCTTGGACACCATTCGGTCACTGCCTTACTCCATCTGTTATCAGTGCGCCTTGCCAGGTGCCCAGCCCACTCCATTTGAGTTCCATAACTCGTTTTCCGATATCCAAAACCTTTCGTACGTCTTCGGATCTCGATGTTTGGAACTCGATCTAGCCAGTTACAGTGGGGGCTATTTTCCATCATGTTGACAGACTTATATTTTTAATATCGCAGCTAATAAAGACTGGAAGACCGACCCCGACATAGTTGGTAAAAGGCTATGCAGATGATGATGAACATGAGCTCATGAGAGAAGATGGAAGAATCTCCATACAGAAAAAAGTGCTGGCCTAATCTTCACAGGTTCAAACTTTTCCTTGAGTATAGTTAACGTAAGTATAGTACATATAATCAGCCTATATGTTCCCCCTTCGAGAGGAAGTGGGCTGTAGGTAATCTACCATGCGGGCCCAGTGCGGGTTGGTAGATGTCACATGTCTTCGAATTTTTGTTTCCTCGCGATGTTTTCCTTCACCGTTTTGAGAGCATGGTGATGCAATTATTTATACTAATTAAAGCGCCAGCCTGGGTTGGAACCCACGACCTAAAACTCGTAAGTCGACGCCGTTGTCACTGGGCCACCAGTGCCACCACTGATGACTAAATTATGTGTATCATAGTTAAAATGTATCAAGGTCGGTCAGAGGATGCGGCTGCGGCTACAATAGGCCGCGTCCGTCTGCAAGCGACCTGTGAGCAGGGCTGTAGCTAGAGT
This sequence comes from Amphipoea lucens, assembly GCA_947508005.1. Taxonomy (NCBI): domain Eukaryota; kingdom Metazoa; phylum Arthropoda; class Insecta; order Lepidoptera; family Noctuidae; genus Amphipoea; species Amphipoea lucens. Next base: position 1,456,757 of record OX382363.1, on the reverse strand, counting down.
CGAATTTGAGGTAGGGCAGCATTGGTTACAGGTAGGGCGAAAGTAAAAAAATTATCATAATTGATCTGCCCTCGAAGCACGGGCTTCTAAATCTATCACCATGTATATCATTGACCTCTAGGTCAGTGATGTACATTCAAGAGCTATTCGTAGACAAATAATTTCTGTGACAGAGCATGAGCATGGATCTAAGAACTGTTAAATCCTCAACGATAAAGATCAAGCGAACAAGATGGTTGAACTTCCAGATTGGGATGTAGAGATCCACGTCTGACGAGTGAGAGTGAGGTAATAATTAATTGTTGGGTGAGGTGATACGAGTAAATAGATACGACCAAAAATACCATTTAGATCATATTGTTTCTGCAAACTTATTATAATAATTAACATAATAAAAATATTTATAACAGCTGAATTCTACGATTCGCCATGTTATTAAAAATGCGAAGAACTTCGTTCAGATCAACTGATTTTGTACTTTTTTTTTTCAAAGGCCAGAAATACCATACCAGCCATTCTCTCGTGACCCATTGACAGCCTTTGAGGCCTATTGATTGCAGTTAAAGTTGAAAACGTAGACTCGCACACTGCAGTGCTATCCTATACCTATCTACATTTTTTTTATCTCAAACTATGAACAAACAATTTAATAATAATAATTTATCTTACTTTTTGGTATTTTTAAGGTAGGGCATTGTGATTTCAAGGTAGGGCATTGCCCCACAATGCCCCCCCCTAGCTACGGCCGTGCCTGTGAGGCGCTCGCTATAATCTGCAGACGTCATTACGATAGTGTCCTAGTACCTACAGCATCTTGGGTGGTGAGATAGTTATACAGGGTCAATTTAAATCAGCTAGCAAAACTCTGCAGACATGATGGGTGTCGATATCTAAACGTGATAAACCAAAAATAAATTAATTTGATGATTTTTTTTAAAGGGGTCGTCGACCGCAGTTATGTAGTTGTATTTGCTTGAAATATCAGTTCAAAAATCAGTTTCAGCTTTTTCCCTGAGTACTTGATATTAATTTCAACTTGATAACACCACGCGTTCCTGAGAAAAAGGGTCTTGACCGACGGACAGGCAGATGGACGACGACGTGATCTTATAAGGGTTCCGTTTTTCCTTTTGAGTTACGGAACCCTAAAAACACAACATAAAACGATAGTTCGCTCACTAATAGACCACAATAAAAAGCGTGTTTTCATCAAAGAAAGGGTAGCAGGAGTAGGTAGATAATTACAGCTTTGTAAGTCCAAAACCACACGCCACAAAAGTCCCGTAACCAACAAACAATAAATAAAAATCACCACACACGATCATTCAAAAGTAATTTTCCTTAATACCCGATAAAGAATCATTGAACGGTGCAAAAGGTACTTCATCATTCGGTTTCGCCGAATAAACGCGGTGTGATAATAAATCGGCCATCGGCAGTGATTCGATGACCGTGTCGATTGGCCGTAAAAAAACAAAAGGAATTCTTATGCCCTTTATTCGGGTGTGCGGGCGCAGCGTCAATCATACGATCGGACGTTGCGGTTAGCGGGAGGTAAGGTGGGTGTCGATAGCGAATTCGACATGTCGATATGCTTATTTTTCCTTAGTTATTAAATAAACAAACATTATTTAAAAAAAGAAACTATTTCTAGAGGCGGAAAAATGATATAATGCAAAGTTTTATTGTTTAAACTGGTTTGGTGTTACAATAATGGTGTATCTAAAATATTCGAAGGGGTGCATAATAGATCGATATGGGTAAACAAATTTTCTAGGAGACCTACTTTGAAATGTCGAAAAATAAAAAAGTACAATATAACAATACCTTACACAATAAAATAAGGTTCGGGGATTCGTAAAAATTGTACACTTTTAGGTGCGCAGCGGCGCAGCCCATTTGACGGACGTCACACGCCACATGTCAATAAAAAGTTGCATGTTTTTATAGGAAGCTTCTAGAATATGAATAGGAGAGGCGTTTCCACCAGAAGCGCGCGGATCGTGGAATAGTTTCGCGTTATAAGTAGGTCTGGAACAGCAGATTTTTTATTTTAAAACGAGTGCCAGAAACTTCTTATGCCGTATACCGTGGGAATTGCATAAACTCCGGCCTTATTCCTTGTCTACGTTGTAAAGAAAACCTACGACCAAAATTTCAGCTTCCTAGGTCCAAGGGTCTGCGAGGCTCAGGAGAGGCCCCTTTACAGTCTCCCCAAGGATGTGCCTTACAAGCGTTGCACAGGCTGCACGAGGAGTTCAGGAATTGATCTTTTAAGAGAAACCGGGACCACCCCTATGTGCTGATGGTAATCACTGGGGTGGTTTTAGAGAGGTAAAAATTCCACACATTCCGACCCCGGAGGTCGGGTGCCATTTGAAGGTTTCCCACCGACAAAGAGTCAGTCAGTGAGTGAGTCAGGACTTTCAATATATAAGTATTGATTCCAGAATTGGTCCCACTATGTCCTTAATTTTTCAAAACATAATATAATTTCTATAGTCAAAGAAAAAAATACTCTTGTTGTCTGTCGAACAAACTGCTTCTTGTTCGCGTTTCGGTTCCTTATCGAATCATTTGTCGATATTCGCCACGCTGCTCGCTCCGGACAGCCCCAAATAGCGGTACTCTCGCGGAGGGTGAGATAACTCGCGCCATCGAGACAAGTCTTCGAGCACATGTTGCATTCTCATGATGCAGGGCTGTCATAACAAAGAAAATATTATGATGATGACGATAGCTGCAGTTAAAAGGTTTGGAGGGTAAGCACTATTAATCAGGAAAATTCTAAAACTGTTCAAAATTTAGCCTGAAGTTTAGGGGGAGATACAAAATTCTAAAACAAAAACTTTATTACGAAAAAAAAAAATACAACCGAAAATAATGGCTTTTGTGAAAAAGTTTTTGTTTTCAAAAAAAAAATTCTGCAAATCGTCTTATAAATAACGGAGTTCTGAGGTAACAAACATTAAAAAGAAATTGTATATTCAACCGAATTGATAACCTCCTCCTTTTTTTGAAGTCGGTTAAAAAAATATTCCAACATGACTTCTGTCCCGATCATTGCAAAGTTTTTATAACTCATTACAACTTAATTTTTTCTTTAAAAACATACATTATATTACATTTTTTTTTAATAAGTATCTAATTCTAGGATATGTAATTAGAGTGCATGAGAGACACATTTTTCATTTTCTAGTTAAATATATTATGAAGTAGGGGGTGGAAGTAGGTAGGTACTTGCACTACTTTGTAAACAAATTTTAATGCGATTAGCTTTATCCTTCCTTATATTTCACTAATAGGATTATTTAAACGTTACATTGTGTTTTAACTTAGATATAGTATATTTCTGCCTAAACCTGAATCATGCTGGCCTACCACATAACCATAATAGCTAGCTAGCTTAGTAAAGCATAACTATAAACTAAATATTAATAGAGATGACTGTTTTCCTCATAAGTTTGAAGAAACCAACTGTACACAATTATATATTTCAAAACAGGATCTCGCGCGATCAAAAAAGTCGCGTCTGTACGCCATAATTCATACAAACGTTGGCTTTTGGTCAGAACGTGGGGTACTAGTGGTCTATGAAAGGACTACGAAGGCCTACGAGTGGTCTACGAAAGCTTACGACCGGCCTTCGAAAGGTCTACGTGAGTCTACAATGGCCTGCGAAAGGTCTACGAAAGTCTACGAGTGGTCTCCGAATTGCCTACGAAAGTCTACGAAATTTCTACGGAGGGTCTACGAAAAATGAGCTCTTTTCTTAGAAATTGCTTTTTCGATACATTTTTTTTTTATCAGTATTTATTACGTTATTAGTACTTACGTTAAAAAAGAAAACAATTGTTTTTTTGTACCCGACTATTCTAGAAGGAATATTTTATTTTCAAAATAATGTTTTTTTATCTGTGCCAGCCCTACAGACACCGCGGATGGTGGCTGCAATATAAAAGTTTGTCCTTGAAGGGAGGCGTCAATCGCAGAGCTCACTTTGGACCGCCACCAGTGCAAGCTACCACCATGGAAGGATTTAGGAGGATTACGATATTGGTGAGTGCAGGCTGATTTTAAGGGAAAATTAGTAAAACTGTTGCAAAAGATGGCATTGGGCTTAAATTTTGTCTCAGTTAAAGTATTGCTAAACTATGGAACTGTATCTTCTAGATCATTTCACGAGAAAATATAATAATTTTTTAAATTTTTATTTAATTTTAGATTAAATATTATAATGCGCGAAATTGTTGAATTAATTAATTAAAAACTACGAGATATCTTTCTTTCCATTTTATTTGTAACTAGCTTCTGCCCGCGACTTCGTCCGCGTAAAATTTCGGCCTTCGATTTATCGCTTCCCTACTTCGTTTTCAGTAGCGTTCTTTCTGACGTTGTTTTCCTTTTGCTCGGCTCCTAAGGGTCGTAGCGTGATGTTAAATAACCTATAACGTTCCTCAAGAATTGGGCTATCGAATACAAACATATTTTTTTCAAATATGACTGGTAGTTCCGGAGATTACCCTCTACATACAAACTTACAAAGAAAAAAACAACTCTCTTTATAATATTATAATTATAAACTATTACAGATAAAATTTTGTAGGTAATGCTAAGAACTAGACCCTCCTGGTGGATTATGGCCCACATCCTCTCACAGAGAGTAGGAGGCCTGTGTCCCAGTTGTGGGAACCTTATAGGCTGATTATGCTTTGCTAATCAAAGATATCAGAAACTCAGAAACCTTTCATTACAGATTTATGCGATTCACGCTGGATTGTAAGATTGTAACCACGGATTAAATGTTTTACCTTCAGTAAATTGTGACTAAGCACCTAAGCACATTAGCTAAGTAATGTGGTTAAATATTTATTTATGTTTTTTCAACTTACATCTATCACTACAGGGTAACCTATTCAATTAATCAATTCGTTTATTTGTGAACCATAGGTGCGATAGTGTACCTACTTATCTAAATTCTTATCCTCACTTATAGTTATTATTTCGTTTATTTATTTATGTACATATTAATTTACATTTTTAAATATTTCTTAAAATATAAAAAATAAGTATAAAAAACATTTAAAAATATAAAAAATAGTATTCCGCCGGTGTCGGGAGCAGAGTCCAAGCTACCGGTGGTTAGGGCTCCAGAGACAGGAATCTCATCACAATGCAAGCCGTATCGAGGAGTACCTCAAGTTGGGCCTTCTGAATCAGGCCCTTGATCTAACCGCCTAACAAAAGCTTCGATAGATGTCGATCGAGGCTTACGGCCATAATAATATAATAAAATTTTGTAACTTATTACAAACAATGAACTCACTCAGAGAACAACAGAATAGGCCCGCGTCACTAGCTATAAGGTTGAGAGTGTGGAGTGCACGCGCCAGTAGCGCCTCACTCCGAGCGACATTAAAACGTTTGATAACTGTTGTTGTTATGTTTGTTATCATCACGTTTTCAATCTGTTCTTCATTTGGCCCGCTACGTTATATTTATGAAACTATTTTTTTTTTATGGAGTCCGTCAGAAAGGTCCATTTTTCTGCGTAATAGCTACCCTCTTCTGTAACCACATACATTGTCTTTCCAGTTACTCATCGTCGCGATAACCAGTGCAGCAAGCGCGTTAGAAGCAATAAAAGTGCTTAATATTCCAGAGAAGATCATAGGAGGGGTCATTGACATAGTCCAGAACCACAAGAACAAGCCCACGCAGCAGACCACAACCGTCCAGACCCAAACTCAGCAGCAGGGTTACCAGCCAGGATACCCTCAGCAGTACGCGCCCTGGAACACAGGGTACCAGCAAAACCAAGGTCAAGCACAGTATCAAGGACAGTACGGAAACTACAACTATCCTCAATCAGGGAACACTTACCCCCAAGGAAGTTACGTCAATACACAAGGATACTACGGGGGATCCCAAACACAGGGTCAAGGACAATATCAAACATACCCCCAAAGCCAGACTGGAAACCAGTTCCAAGGTCAGAATCAACAGACTACTGGCTCGTTTGAAAGTCAGCAAGCTGGACAGTTCCAGAATCAGGCGCAGACTGGTGTACAAGGCCAGGGACAACAAGGGCAGCTTCAAGTACAAAATCAATTCCAAAATCAAAATCAGCAAACTGGTCAGTATGTGAATCAGAATCAGTTCACCAATGTAAACTACCAAGGATCTCATCAAGGCAACCAGCCTAACTATCAGAATCAAGCTTCAGGTAGCTTCCAACAGCAGCCAACAGGATCCTACGGGGGTCATCAGCAGTCGAGCAATTTTGTGAGCAACCAACAGTCAGGTAGCTTTGTGGGGCAAACTCAGCCGACTAATAACTATGTAGGACCGACCCACCCCCAAGGTCAGGTCACACAGCCTTCGTATGTGGGACAAAACCATCAATCATCGCAATTCCAAGGACAGTCAGGTAACCAGAGTACTGGCCCTGGAATTACTGGCTCCAACGGTGGTGGCTTCCAAATATCCACTGGTCATAACTCTGGTGGACCAGGACCTACTTGCGTATGCCAAGCGTGGACAAAACCTCAAAATGGAGTACTTAACGATAGTGGTTCACAAAGGAGTGAAGAGAAGGTGGAGAAATCTGAAGTGAAATGATGCCCCTTGTCGAATTTACTTAGCAAATATCTGTTAGTAAAATTGTTGCATTAACTTTTTCTTAGGCGTTTGACTTCAGGTTTGTTTTTGCGTTTTTATTACCTTAATCGGGCTCTGTGATCTAGAGATGTTTTAAAACTCTATTATAAGAAACAACTAATAAAACAATACTTTTAGTGCGTTTGATACATGAATTGATTTGTATGGAATCTCATTGGAGGTACCTAATGCATGATTTTGACTAATGTTATTGTTAGTAGTTTGGAAGTATTCAAATAAAATAAATATTTATTTATTGATTTCATTGTTTTTTTCATAAAAAAATACAAATACTGCCCTTTACCTGGGAATCAAACGTGACCCAATGTTTACCTGGTGGGCTTGCTATCAATGCGACCACTGGACCAAAGTCAGAGTATGGAAATGAACAGATAAATTGTTTCTAATTGATTCGTAGCCTCGTTGTCTCAACGATCAAATTACTAGTTGGCTAACGAATCTACGAGTTGATTGATCTTGATTTTAATTGTACACAAACTGGCAGTGGCGAAGGTACCATACAACTCGATTCCCACCGGCTTCTCTTCGAAAATTCAGAACATAACCACACTATAGTCAATTCATATTGAAATTTTTTCTGGCATATTTTTTTTGCTCCGGCTTACCTCTGTCATAAAGTCACCCTTCGCCACTGCAAACTGGGTAAGTACGAGATAATTTTGCCCGTAACAAGGACGCATCTACGCACCAAATATATACCTACACAAGAAAATCTTAATCAAGTATGCTCACACCTTTATTCCTTATGGGAAAGCAAAAACCATGGGAAATTAATCGGTGTAAGCAAATTGATAGGTGCCCTACGTCAACTTTGTGTTTTGAATAAAAAAGTTCAGTGTCAGTATAGAACATGTGACAGGAGGCCAATTCACAAACGTTCAAAATCTAGTCGCAGTCTCATCTCAGCAACAAAAAAAAAATGTCAAAAAAACTTGTCAAAATGTAGGGAAATTAAGAGGTATTTTTGACAGATTGAGACTGAGATCAGACTGTGAACGTTCTTAAAATTACGAGAATTGCCCCTTTGGTAGATCGAAAAACCAAGTGCTTTGCTGTGGCACCAAGTCGTTAGAAGTAAAACCGGACTACTATACAGATATATGAGGAATAGAAAGAAGAAAAGAATGAAAGTAAATAATTTCATTTGCGACTAATTGACGCAAACAATTAAAAAGCTTTATTTTTTTTTTATAAAAAAATTAAGTACAGACGCCAGCACATCAAGCTACCCGAAACTGTCAAAGTTTGCCCAATCAACTTTGAACCTTAATCTTTAGCGATAAAGTTGAAAATCTATTAAAGAAATTTGACAGATTGTAGTAGTTTGATGTGCTGGTGTCTGTACAATAATAAAAAAAAAAATTAAATGGGGAAATAAAGCTTCAAATCTGTGTAAAACGCCATTGCATACTGTGACTCATGTATGGGTTATGATTTGGGTTATCTATGGTCCATATTAAAAGTTGCAAAATCGAAATTAGGATCTAATCTGACATGGCTAGTTTATCATTCCAGAATAGGGAGCCGAAAATAATGAAATATTTATTTCATCACGGGTATTGGAAACAAAAAATTATGTCAAAAAGATGGATATTTGACCTACTACGGCCACTAATTTCATTGAGTTGCTTGACGTTATTTTTGATTTGATATGAAAACTGTTTGATTTGTGTACTGGAATCCCCTTTCGGTCCAATGATTACAAGCCCATCAACTTTTGATAAATGTTGCTAATACTCTCATCAAAATATTTAAAACCATGTTCTATTCTATTTTTAATAAATGGCAAGCAAAGCCGATGTCGACTATTCTGCCAATGTCTAAAGTGAGCTGTAAGAACAAGTGTGCTAAAACCATGTTGCTTACACGATCCAACACTTGATATTATCGTAGAAACGCAGATATTATCTGTTTACTGTGAAATTCACGATATTTCTGAGCAAAACATTATAAATCCTAAATAAGATCTAGATTGCGCAGACATGAAATCAATTTTTCTACAGACCAATAACCTGGCACAATGACCAGACCTGAGTTACCAGCCTTACTCCTAACTTAACAATTTAAAACAGCCTCTAAACCTACAACAGGGCAGTCTACCCGACGGCAAAGCATTATTTTGCAACCCTATTCCTGACTGCATACAAAGAACCACCGCTCCCCTCTCAAATCCAACAAAGGAAGACAAAAAAGGGATTAACCCCGCGTTTGAAGGGGTCTACGCAAGCTGGTGTGTTATGTAGGTCTGAAGCGTGCGCGCGCCGCCTTACGTAATCGTTACGTAACCGGCACGGGGTTGCAGGGGTTGCTATGCGCAGGGGGGTGTGCGCGGGGCGGGGGACGAGACAGGGCGAAGGCGCCGGCAATCGATTCCCGTCGGCAGTACGACTCGGCACCTCGGCATCTGAACATGGCTGACAAGACAAAGGTTACAGAGCAATATTACTCCCCGCCGCCAGTTCTAGGCAAATGGGAGGGGTTCAGGCAGTTCCTGTGGAATGGCGAAACTGGACAGTTCCTTGGCCGCACGGGATCGAGTTGGGGTGAGTTTTTGAAATTTTCTCTTACGTATTCACAAGTAGGATTTCCTTTTTGGAGGGAAAATCGATACTCAACGTCCGGACAAAAGGACTAGGAAAATGCGTCTGTAATCCAGTGAAAATTTTCTTATTCTTTTACATAAGAGTTATGTAAGTCAAGGTCTATTTATATCGAGCTGAACTTACACCTTTGCTCTACCTTGCTATTGTTAACACTTAGAGGTACTTACTAAGTAAATAGTAGCATGTAACCGCCACAAATTAATTATATTCTCATTCCAAATACTTATCTCATTAGTTTTAATTAAGTACTTTTTAAATGTGGAATCATTGTTTCCGTTTAGCACAGATAATGTAACAATACCTAACGTTTTGAACATTTTTATGACTGTTTGAATTCATTTTGCAAGTTTGGAGGAAGAAATCTCCGAGAAAGTAGTGATTATTGTGATGATGAAAATGATGATTTTATGTATGAAAGGTCTTGCATAAAAATCAGCAGGTGGCGCCCTTAACACTGGCCGTTACGTAAGATGGAGCTCAGTTGGAGCCACAGCATGATATAAAAACTCAACTGAACTCCACTTATCAGTATAAACTTTATCAAGCTCAAAATAAAACAATAATTTCAGTTCAAGGAGTGTCGGATTGAATAAATATAGGGTTGCATACAGTGCATTTCAGTGCTTTTTTCGCGCCATGGCGGGCGGCGCGCGCAGGGTCGCGGGTAGGGTGGCGCGCGCATCGTCCTTGTGGCGATCGATCCAAGGACGAACGGACCCACGTCTCAGGAAAATCTGACTTTAGAAATTGGTCCTTATTTCTATTTATAGAATACTAGCTTCAGCCCGCGACTTCTTCCGCGTGAAATTTCACCCTCCCCACATTCACCCTCTTAGCGGTGGAATTTCGAAAAACCCTTTCTTAGTGGATACCTACTCTTCACAAAAAACACACCCTCCAAATTTCATGTCTCTAGGACCAGCGGTTTAGGTTGGGAGTTGATATATCAGTCAGTCAGGCTTTGAATTTTATATAGAATTGAGTGAGCGGAGAATTCATATACTATATTTTGCTGCCCTAATTTGGTAGTCTTCCTTCATAAATCTTTCATTACGATTTTTCTTCCCAATGATTTTTACTTTCACAAAAAGGAGATCCATCCCATGATGACTAGGATTTCAATAAACTTTAAAACTCACAAATATTTAATGTTCATCGTTGCTTATGTTAGAGCCGTGGTGGCACAGTGGAAGAGTTGGAGGTCGTCGGTTCGAACTTAGACAGGCGCTTTACTTTGTGAGATTTATATCATCATCACCGCTGCATTCAAAACGGTGAAGGAAAACATCGTGAGGAAACCGGCATGTCATAGAACCGAAAATTCGAAGACATGTGACATCTACCAACCCGCACTGGGCCCGCGTGGTGGTTTACGGCCCACTCCCTCTCACAGAGAGGAGGCCTGTGTCCCAGCAGTGGGAACACTATAGTCTGATTATGCTATGATATAGCTTCTGTTTCTAGCTTTCATTTTTCACGAAGTCTCACCCCGAAAATCTGCTAAGGTACTTACTCTAAGATGGCCGTCACATGGCAGTGCTCAAGGGTGTACACGTGGCGCACTAAATATATAGGATTACAGTACATAAAGATAGTTTTATTTCTCCAAAAATTAAATATTTACATAATATAAGCTAAAATATAAACTATAATAATATGTACAATTATATGAAAAAATAAACAATCATTATAGGGCATCAAAGAATTCATCCGCATCGCTGTCAACAGGAACAGTGCCCAAAAGGCTGGCAGCATTGCCACGTTGTACATAAAGGTTTATATACCTACGCAATACTAAGTAAATAAACACGAGGATTACACGCCAGTGTTACGGCCTGTCGTAACACTTGAACTACGAAAACCTTGCTTACTTGGACGGAATGAAGGCGATGTCAAAGACAAATTGTAACCATTTACATGCGGTTGACAGTACGTACTGTTAACGGTACTGTTTCGTATCAAGCTGTTTCGTGTCTCTTGTCTTACGGATTTTTTCAGTAATCAGTAAGCACCTAAGGGAAATACATAGCTCATGTCGTGGGTAAAATATTACGGCAGCAATGTGACGCAGCAATGTCGCGCAGCATTGCTGCCGTGCTCGGAATGTAATCTCATATAAACCTATAGAAAATGTATGAGGACCAGTAGTGCTGCGACCGCACTGCCGCGGCAGCACTGCTGCGTGCTGCCGAGATCGGAATCATACCTTAAGTTAATCAGCAGGATACCTTCATTGTAAGCCACGCATACCAGGCGCTTATACACCCATAGCTTGTTGAAGAATTTTTGGTTCTTACATAAAACTACATATGATTTGTGAAGTGTGGGTCTGTCTCTGTCTAATCTTTTGCGGGTTACAGGGGTGATTTTATTACATGTAATACCACAAAACCTTACCATATGGGTAAGAAAAAAAAAGTTTACAATTTTATGAAAACAACTCAAAGTATTACCTAAACTTTTTTGCTTTCACGAGACGAAAGGCACGACCACAGGTAACGAACATTCTATAAATAACTGTAATGAACGGAAAAAGGGGGGAAAAATTCCATTGTCACACATCCAAGCTTGCTAGACGGATTGGCGCTATTGTAGGCTTCCCCTTAGTCTCAGTTAATGACACCCTCAAGCGAACGAAAAGGGCGCGTTTCCTTCACTGGGAAAATGACGTTTCAAACTCAAACTCAAAGCATTTGTTTCTATTAAACCATTTACAGGTAATGGTGGACCTAGTGGCCCAGTGGTAACGGCCTCGACTTACAAGTTGTAGGTCGTGGGTACAAACCCAGGCAGGCGATTTACTTTGCGTAAATTATTTCATTACCACTGCCATCAGCCTATAATGTTCCCACTGCTGGGTCCCAGGCCTCCTCTCCGTGAGAGGGAGTGGGCTATAATCCACCACGCGGGCCCGGTGCGGGTTGGTAGATGTCACATGTATTTGAATTATTGGTGCTAGGAGTTCTCACGATATTTTCCTTCACCGTTTTGAGAGTAGTGTAAAGTGCCTGTCTGGGTTCGAACTTACGACCGTACTCGTGGTCGTTACAACTGGGCCACCACTGCAAATACTGTTATTCTATATTATCAATAATCACCTACATCATCATAATTCTCTTATCTGGCTGGCTCTTATCCCAATATATTTGAAGTCGCCGCAACATGTCTATTTCTTCGATATAAAAAAAGGAAAGGAAATAAATAAATAAATACTTCTCTATTAGTCGTCATCTCGGTAGTCATTCCCTTTCTAGCCATATTATCTATCACGCAGTCCATCCATCGTTTCTTTGGTCTTCCCCTACTCTTATAGACATTAATACTCAAAACTAACAATCACCCAATACATGGTAAACAAACATGAAACACTTCCTTGAGTTCAACCTTCCAATACATTTTTGACTTGCCCATTATTGGCCCTAAGAACATTTACTTCTTCGTAGGGATGATTTAGTACGAGTGCTATTGATCAATACCTCTGATTTAAAAGTGCACAACAAGCTGGACAGGTAAAGCATTGTCTATGGTTTGGCGCCACGGTCAGCTGTACCTACTATAGTGACAGTCGATACAAAATATTGATCCTAGCGAACGCAGTGACGATGTAATACGTTGTTTTATAGGTATAGGACACAAAAGCCCGTTTTTACAAGTCTTGGTTATTAAAGAAAAGGCGTGCCCTAATGATAAAAGATTCTATCCTAGATTCTATCTTTAGCACTTTTTTTCCTATCGAAAAGGTCGAAAGGTGATATTCCCCTGCGCATGCTCCATGACCCGTGGGCCGTACATCGTCCTATAATGTCGTATATCTGCATTGGTGCAGGTTGCATACGATATTGACGAATTGATTGGTCCCGGGAAAAGCCGCGGGTTCTAGGAATATCGATCGGTGCGCTACTGATGGTTTTATAGCTTGTAACGGCGGGGAATCGATTGTTAGTAGCGTATTTATCTTTACGATAGCTTCCCACTGAAAAACACGTGAATTGGTTTAATTGAAAACCGCGTAATGTTCGAAATTGTAGGTTTTAGGACAGTAGATACAAACATAATATAGAACATGGTATTAGATACAGGGGTCGGGCTACGTTTGCCGCGGTCGGCTTGTGGATGGGTGACCATACCCCTCCGTGCCCCAGAAAGCACGTTAAGCCGTTGTTCCCGGCTGTCATTAGTAGATCTTTAACACGTCTGTCCAAGATTACGGGTAGTCGAAGCCCAAAGAGTCTGACAACCATAGTCTTACCAAGGGGTGTCGTACGTGTTACCCAGTAACTGTGTTGTGGAGGTCAGATAGGCAGTCGCTCCATGAAAATACTGGTATTTAGCTGCATACACTTACACTAGAAGCCAACGAGAAAAAGCTAGGCAGATTGACTGACTAAGGTATTAGATTAGTGGATGAATGATCGTTACGAGGCTCCCCACTATAGAACACGTGAATTGGTTTAATTGAAAACCGCGTAATGTTAGAAATCGTAGGTTTTAGGACGATTTTACCTACAGACGTAGGTAAGGTCGCGGGGTAGACGTGGATGAGACTCGCACTGGCCAGGGAAGCATAGCACAAAAAGGGAGGAGGCCTCAGCAGTGAGTGGGAGAAGGTCGCCTATGACGATTAGAGATCGGATATTCGGATGCATATTCACCTAAAGTTGAGATGTTGGCTTATATGGAATGCACTTTTGTATCGATCGTAAAAATCCCGCGATTCCGGAATTTTGTGTTTTTTTCTGACTATACTAGAATTGGATGCATATCTACCTACTACCTACCTACCTACATATTGTAAAGTAGGTAGGTAGATACCAAACTGCAATAGCAAACAACGATAAGATAAAGGACTACATAATTATATTTCGAATAATTTTATTTATGTAGTTCCTTCCTTTCATACTATACACCCGACAAGTTATAATGCATTCCCGGTGTTCCTGGGATCGCGGGATTTTTTTACATTAAAAAATATTATTAGAAGCCGTTTCTATACTTTCATAGCTATAAAATCACTTTTGGTAAATATGCATCCGAATATCCGATCTCTAATGATGATGTTGACATAGGTACTAGATGGCCCGATTGGCGAAATCAGTAAATGGTCGTTAGGATCCATTCCCACATGCTACAAATATATGTTTGTACCTGACAGACAGTTGTTCCGGTTCTCCCGCATGTAAACTAAACTGTAATAATGAAGCTAGTTTGTAGTTTTTCAGCTGTGTAATACTTATAGGTAACGTTTCTGCAATTTTCCCGGAGTTCAGGGCGCTACAGAGCACTCGTGTGGAAAGCTATTTGAACTGGCGAAACTTTAGTGAAACTGCAAAATGCAAAACTCTGGCACGTAATTAGTTTTGCCTCGAGGCATAATAATAAGCATATCAGCTTTTAATGTTCCCACTGCTGGGACACAGGCCTCCTCTCTTCGAGAAAGACTGAAAGAAACAAAGAATAAAGTTTATTTGAACACAGTTCGTGAAACACAAAATTAACAAAATAAAAAATAATGTTTCAAACAACAATAGTGTGGGCTGCGCCAAAAATGTTCATTTCAGCATTAATGCCAGGTAGATGCTGTCTGACACTGGTTTTCTAATGAACCTGTAGGGACAAGTGACGAGGTGTACACACAGTTTCAACATACCTAATACAGTGGGCTATAATCCACCACACGGGCCCAGTGCGGGTTGGTAGATGTCACATGTCTTCGAATTTTTGGTTCTAGGACACGCCGGTTTCCTCACGATGCTTTCCTTCACCGTTTTCAGAGCAGTGATGATGGAATTATTTACACAAAGTAAAGCGCCGGGGTTCGAACCCGCGGCTTACTTGGGGCCGTTACCACTGAGCCACTACTGCTCTTGTCCCGAGGATGTCGGTAGATATCGGTGGTATATCGGTATACTTCCATTTTTTTCTAAGAATGAGTGTTAATTGAAACTATTATTGTTTTTAAAATCATTTAGCTGTGCAAATGTTATCTAAGGTTATCACAACGGTCATTCATACGGAGAAGTGCACGATTACCGAGAAATTAATAGAAAGATATACTTATTTATTTATTTTTAAAAGTACAAAATACCGGTTTCCTCACGATGTTTTCCTTCACCGTTTTGAGAGCAGCGGTGATGAAAATAATTTACACAAAGTAAAGCGCCTGTCTGGGTTCGAACCAACGACCTTTTAAGTCGCGGCCGTTACCACTTGGCCAACACTGCCTTCACACATAAACCTCTCTAAATGTTGGTAAAAACGGCATCAAAATCCATTGTGTAGGTAGATTAGAAGAAAACGGTCACACAGAAAACACTAGAAACGAATTTGTTTTATATTACGTTTACATAGATCATCAGCATCATTTAAAAAACATAGTTGGGGAAAGGCTAGGTAAATGATTCTGGCTTGTAGTCTAATTAAATGCAGCTGAATAACAGTATTTTACATGGAGCGACTGCCTATCTGACCTCCACAACCCAGCTAAATGGGTAATACGATACCCCTTGGTAAGACTGGTTGTCAGACTTTTGGGCTTCTGACGAACTGTAACGACTGTCAAAGATCCACAAATGACAGCCGTGACCAACGGCTTAACGTGCTTTCCGAGGCACGGAGGGGTCCTGGTATCTGAAGATGGTCACCCATCCACAGACCAACCGCGGCAAGCGTAGCTTTACCTGATCGATTGACCCGTGCGGCTGTTATTACTTAGCCACAAGCCTCATCCTTTATACTACGTTTAGATATCTAATAATATGTATTATTACTAACTATGCACAATACCTATAATATAATACACTATACACACACACTCACACTTAGGGATGATTTATTTTAGATCGGGCCGTGCCCGGGGCGTGCCGTGTACGTGGCATGTCAGTGCATGATCCGTATCCCGTGGCCCGGACGGGACTCGGATCATGCACTGTGTAATATAAACTGCTTCATACAAAATGTACCTATGTAACGTTTCAAATCCGTGTCCCGTCCGGGCCACGTACACGGCACGCCCCGGGCACGGCCCGGTCTAATACAGGGTGTTACAGAAAGGGTATATCAATACAAACGGGTTGAAGAGTGTATCTTGTCTAGAATCGCTGTACAAAATTTCAGCTCAAAAGCAGTAACTTTGAAAATACTTAATATTTTTTTATTTCGATAGTTTATTAAATTGAAATCATAACAAACGTGTCACCGCACTTCGAGGGTCATTATCCATTATCTGTAGTGTGTCTGTGCGCCTAGTACATGCACATCACGCCGCCGCGCGCCAGTACAGCGCCGTGATGTCGAAATAAAAAAAATATTAAGCATTTTCAAAGTTAATGCTTTTGAGCTGAAATTTTGTACAGAGATTCTAGAGCAGGTACACTCTTCAACCCGTTTGTATTGATATACCCTTTCCGTAACACCCTGTATAAATCATCTCTTATTTTTTCTTCTTTCTATAAAATTCTTGTCTCTATGTTTATAGATATTATTAACATATTTAAAACAAATAATGCGTATTAACTGCCCCAGTAACCATTCATTACCTTGAGGCCAACTGACTCAGCGGCCTAATTCTAAATCCTTTGCAGGCACACGTTAACTGCCGCCATTTGCAACGTAACGCGAAGTGCTATCACGGCGACATTATTGCTGATTATCACTCATTGGCGAAGTTATAGGCCTTCACTTAATCAGGCTGTAGTTGTATTTTTCAAGAGGCCCGTGGGTAAATAATAACAGCCGCATAGGTCGATGTATCAGGTTAAGCTACCTACATACCAACTCACAAACACCCCTTTATAATGTAAGTATAGATAGGTACACCAATCTAAATAAAAATCAATGTTTGTATGGTTGTCCTCTATGCGTTCTGAAACCATTGATCAGATTGTGATGAAACTTTGGTAGGGTGTTCTGGGGACGCGTGTCTGAGTTCCTAATTATTAAAACATGGGAAAAAAATCTCAGGCGGTACAAAGTTCGCGGGGTCAGCTAGAACTTAGTAAGAAGACCTTACGCCAGAAGTTTCGTGTGTTTTTCAGTAAAATAAACTTTTTTTTTTCTCGCGGTGGTAATCCTCATGGACTTCCCCTATCGTGGGGGTGACAGAGGGGCATGCCGGACTCTTACCGGCTAAAACCACCGCGGTGTTCCACCTCTACCTATGGCCGGGGGTGCGGGATTCGCATAAGCATTCAAAATAAACTTGAAAGAACTGCGAATATTCAGTAGTGCAGGAAGTCAAAAGCGCGGTCAGTGATCGGCCGGTAGTTTAATAGGAAACTCCTATTGTCGCCACTTGTGACCAATTATCGGCATCATCGACCACACACATGCGCAGTGCCTATGTACGGACGCACGCGACATGGTAATTATAGCGGTACGGACTATTTTCAGCTGAAATCACAATTTATTTATAGATGGTGGACACTGTTCCAAATACTAAAGTTTACCCGTCAGACGTTTAACAATATTTAAAAAAAAAAGTATTTTTTTTTTAATGACTTGATGAGTGATTTGTGTCACTAATCAAGTGTCGAGTCTATCTGTCTCTCTGTCTGAACGCGATAATCTCAAAAACTACCAAACGAATTTTCATACGGTTTTCACCAATGGACTGAGTGATGCATGAGGAAGGTTTAGGTGTATAATTTATTAAAGTTTTGTATAAATTGGCTGAAATATGACGATTAATAATGGATATGTTCAAAAAAGTCATACCAATGGTAGCTTTACGGCGTGCGCTGCGTGAACCAATAGATTTTTCGTATCATCTCTTCGGTACATTACCAGTCGACAGCGATGCGGATGAATTTTTCGACGCTATATTTTAGTTTGAATATAGTTTTAGTTAAGTTAGGTTTTAATTTTGTTATTTTTGTTAATTAAGGATATAATTATGTATTATTCAAAAGCTAATTTTTAAAACAATTGAAATAAATCTCATGTAATAGGTAAAAAAAGTTAAAAACACAAATAAACTTGTTTTGAACTTGCCACCCTGTTGCAATAATTGCAGTGTCCATCCGGTTTTAAATTTTTTCCGTTTCAAATTAAAGCGCACAGGGTGAGCCGGTTTTTTGCACGCAAGTGTATCACCTATATACCTATTACCGAAATCGAGGTTACCTAGTAGTCGTTAGCAGCCCTGTTTCAAAAGAAGTTTCATGAATTCCTGACCTACTCCACAAACAGGGCTGCCAACTTTTAACAACGCAATATATTTAGCTGCTTACAGTCATAACAAGCAGATGGTAATCGCAAGAGAATTGGGGCAACCCTTATCTTCATGTTTATGTTTATTTACAGCAGATTTTTTTAAGCTGTGTGCTATAATAATTTTATTTTAGTAGATTTTTCTCAACGGCTTACTATTGAAGTGGCAATATTATGATTTATAAAATGAGCAAATAATCGACATTTTAAAATCGTTCACGGTGAAATACACTTACAAGTACACTTCGGCATCGTGAGGAAACCTGGAGTTATTGTAGTTAATATAAGTCTTAAATCGCCAACCCGTCATGAGCAATCGTAATGATCAATGCTCGTACCAAATTTTATCAAAATTGGTCCAGCCGTTTGAGCGTGAAGAAGTAACAAACATATAAACACACACACTCACAAAATTTCGCCTTTATAATATTAGTGCAATGCAACAAGTAAAACGCCTGAAGCAGTTTTCTCCAGTCTACCTATGGGTTTTGCAGAGACAAAATATGGTAGATTATTCTACTATGTGGGTAGGTATACGTCCATAAACATAGGTAATTTTTAACCGACTTCAACATCATCAACTGCCTAGCCTTTTCCCAACTATGTTGGGGTCGGCTTCCAGTCTCACCGGATGCAGCTGAATACCAGTAATTTACATGGAGCGACTGCCTATCTGACCTCCACAACCCAGATATTGGGTAATACGATACCCCTTTTGGTAAGACTGGTTGTCAGAGTTACGGGCTTCTGACTACCTGTAACGATCGTCAAAGATCCACGAATGACAGTCGGGACCAACAGCTTAACGTGCTTTCCGAGGCACGGAGGGCTCTCGGTATGTAAAGATGTGGTTTTTAACAGACTTCAACAAAAGGAGGAAATTAGGTATAACCTCTCAGATACTCTTGGTAGTATTTAACTAATCATTATTTTAATGTTGTCCACAGCTAAAATCTTGCTGTTCTACCTCATCTTCTATGCGGTCCTCGTGGGCTTCTTCGCCGCTATGCTGGCGATCTTCTACCAGACCTTGGACTCCAAGATGCCCAAGTGGCAGCTGGAAGGGTCACTTATTGGAGCTAACCCAGGTGAGCAACCAGCTGGCTGCAATGAAGATCTAATGATAAAGTAATTTTTTTATCAATTCTTTTCCCTGTCCGACTTCTATATACACTAGCCGTTTATGTTTGAAGCTTACTTCATAAGAAGTACGATTCGTAATTATAACGATCTGTTACTCAATGATAAAGGAATCGACTTTAGCATCGAGCCGTCTTTAATCGATTATAAGGTATCTCAACAATCGAATAAAGGAATCGATGGTAACATTAACTAATAATTTTTATCATTTTTTTTAAGACATGTTTAGCCATAGGTATTCATAAAACTAACGATTGCTTCATCTTGTCCAGGGCTCGGGTTCCGACCAATGCCTGAGAGCGCCAACGTTGAGAGCACCCTCATCTACTACAAGGCAAACGACAAGGGTTCCGTACTGAAATGGGCACAGATCATCGATGACTACTTGGAACGTAAGTATGTCTTTTTACTATGAAGGGTAAGCATGAGGGATCCAGTCACAACTTCGATGGGATCTTATACTTCTTTGGCAACTGAAAGGTAGCACTAGGATGCCCTTAGGCTTGGTGGAACGATGATCTTCGCAGGGTGACTGGTAGCAGATTGGATGAGCCTAGAATCGAATTAAAACAAATTACATAAATACGAAGCGAGTCTATTTTGGAAGATGAGATTAAAATAATCTAATGGCGTGATAAAAACCATACTTAACCAAAAAAAGAAGTTATAAAAGTGGATTACAAAAACAGTTTCAAAAAACTATATAGATAACCTTTGTTAACTAGGTTACGGGCCCTTTTGAGGTGTGGGATGACACTGATAGCTCACTCCACGCTCACTTCGCCTAAGTTTTCACGGTGAGACGGTTACAGAATCGCACGGCAGGCCTCTAATTTTCTCCAGTTTTCCCTATATTTGGCTTTGACCATCCAATTTACGAGCCCGCGGGGTGGATTGCAGCCCACTCCCTCTCGAAGAGAGAAGGCTTGTGACCCAGCGGTGGGAACATTATGGGCTGATTACGCATCCAATTTATGCCCATGTTTTTGTTGAATACCATCTACCCGTGCAGTGATATGAACCGCATGGTAATTTGCTATTTTATTTTATTCAAAAGGAACAGCAAACAACTACAATATATAATATAAAAAAGAGATACACATAAAATATTTTTTTTTACGACATTCTGTGCGTCCCAAGGTCTACTATTCTTCAAAAGTCCAGGCAAATAATTTCATCTTAAATGGATATTAGTCTCGTGTGTGCAAACCGTTCCCTGAACTGTACCTACTTGTGTTTATCTTAATAGGTCATCGTGTCGTTGCTCTTGATCATTATGGGTTCCGTCGCTAATCGCTCTCCAAGGCAACCTTCACAATTAGCACATTTGTATAGATTGCTTTTCAAAAGTAATTTGCAACAAATGACGTCACGTACATCAGCGGCAAATGTCGATCAACACTTCAGTTTTTGAATCTTAGTTGTTGACCTAAATATTTAATTAATTAAAATCGGAAGACGTAAAATTAATAGAATACCTATTAACTCTTAGCTATTATATGCTGAAATACAATGTATCGAATGATTTGGTTTCAATTTCGATAATGTGTAAAAGTGTAACAGTGTTTACCGACTTTATTTTTGCTATCATAAAAAAATCTAAAGAAGGATGGGGAAAAAATATAGGGATCTCATTCCCATCGCCGACCACCAATAAAAGTCGTTTATTTTAGAAAAGTATGCTTTTCTGTTACAATCGACTTTCAGGTCTGGTTGTTTCGTCGGTATTACAAATGTTTGCCTTTCCTCGCACCAACTTCTCTACAATACACAATCTCCTTCCAGAGTACCGTAAGAAGGGCAGCGGTGTCGGTGAGGCGAGTGGCGCTGAGAACCGAGTCCCCTGCTCACCTACAACTAGTGCTACGGGTGAAAAACAGGTCTGCGATGTGCCCGTCGATGATTTCCACCCCTGCACCTCGGCCAACCAGTACAATTATGAGGAAGCTGGGCCCTGCGTGTTCCTCAAGCTGAATAAGGTGAGAGCAATCATCATCATCATCCGTCATCATCAGGCGCAGTATGTCGTCCATCTTACATACATCTTTATTATTTGCCACCATCGCAGTAGTCAGCCCCTTTCTCGTACCATATCATCTCTCACACAATCTTTCTATCAAAATACCAAAAAAATAATTTTTGTTAAAAGATTTAACGGGCTGAAATTATTTAGGTATATATAAATTCGAAGCTTTGTCTATCGTCCATTGGTATTATATAATGTGTTAAAAAAGAGCACATGACGTCCTGTAATAACGTCCACTTTTTTCACCTGCTACATCAAGGTTTTTTCCTTGATTTATTGCTAAATTTATTTACAACCAAGTCAAACTTTCTCACATTATTTATTCATAATTTTTCCCTTTTAACGTGCAGTGCGCGAGTTTGATGCATTACCTGATAAATTCCAGATCTTCAACTGGATTCCGAAGCCGTACAACAACACCGAGGATCTGCCTTCCAACATGCCAGATGATCTCAAGCAGCACATCAAGATGGTTGTAAGTATACTGTGACATCTTCATCTCACCCCCTCACACTAACTATGTCAGGGCTAGGTTCCTGTCCGGGCAGGTGCTGTTGACGACCAGTTATTAAAATATAATAGAAAAAAAAATCTAAAATATTGTACACCAAGTTTTATTATTAAATTTGGTAATTGTAGAAGCGCAGATGCATGAATATTGTATTTATGATTTTACCAACCACGTAGATATACCGGGGACATGTAGCCAGTAGAAGTTTCCAAGCAATACGGGTAACATATATGATTCAATGCACTTAGAAAAAATTTATTAAAACATGGTACAGACGCCAGCACATCAACCTACCCGAAACTGTCAAATTTTCCCAATCAACTTTGAACCTTATTATTTAGTGATAGTCGAAAATCTATTAAAGAAATTTGACAGATTGTAGTAGGTTGATGTGCTGGCGTCTGTACAAAAATCTTGACAACTTTCAACAGTATATAAATTCCAGTTATATAGTTATATAGTTAGTTTGTGAGCAAATAAATACATTAGGTAATTTTTCTTATGTACGAAGTTATATGCATAAATGTACTGCCTCTTCGGCATTTCTATGCGATAAATTCCAGTTAATTAATTTTAATATTTACATTATGATATCTTTATAACTAACTATGATACTACAAAAACAGCATATTGATGAACTCAGTCATTTTCAACAAATTCTGATCAAAACCTTTTATTTTGCTAGTCCGGCAAGCCCGAAGCAAACACGGTGTGGGTGTCCTGCGGGGGCGAGAACCCCGCCGACGTGGAGAACATCGGGCCTGTACAGTACATCCCTCGCCGGGGCTTCCCCGCGTATTACTACCCTTTCACCAACAAGGAGGGGTACCTCAGCCCCCTTGTCGCCGTGCTCTTTGAGAAGCCCAGGAGTGAGTATCCAGATATTTTCATCACGGTTCTGATAGTTCAAAATATATATAGGTACAAATATTTCGAGTAATCGAGAACTCATTTTGATCGAATTAAGAAAAAAGTTGAAGAACTGTGTTGCCCGCAACATCTCGCAAAATGTCGCTCGTATCAATGTTGCGCAACTTTTGTATATACCTAGTACCGACCATGAATACGAAATTTTATCATGTTGCCAGCAATGCTGCAATATTTCATGTATGTTTCCTGCAAAACAAAAACAAATCGCTGAAACTGTGTTACTTTTATTTAATTACCGATTATTTAGAAACCATCATAATTATTTGATAGTTTTTGGCGTAATAAAATCCATTAAAACTGTACTTCCTGCCATTAATATCTGTGGAGTTTTGTATGATCCTGTTGCTAATAATTATCCTCCTCACTTTGCAGCGGGCGTCCTGATCAACATAGAGTGCAAGGCCTGGGCCAAGAACATCTTCTACGACCGCTACGAGCGACGCGGCTCCGTGCACTTCGAGCTGATGGTGGACCGTGCCTAAGCTCGCCACTCGCGCCAGTTGGCCACCAAGCGAAGCCTCTGCCGTACAGAATGCATGACCAGGGCCCTTTGACCGACACCTGTCTTCATTATGCTCAGCTGGGGCTACCCCACAACAAGCACTCAGTCAAGTTCAGGCAGATCAGTTTCAACTGAACTGCTTATCGTCATTATTTTAAATCAGCATTCCGAACTGACTGAATCTAAATTTGAGAGATAGCCCCCCTATTTGAAACTACCAGGCATGCGTTCTGTGCGGCGAAGGCCTAACCGCCAATTGGCCGCCAAGGTCACCAACTGATCGCCGGCCAAGGTCATCGAGCCCCAATTGGCCAAGTTCATCAACTTACTGCCAAAAGATCGTTAGTTGATCACTAGTCATGCTAATTGGTGGTTGCCGGTCTCTACCGGCTATGTTAGTTGTTTTAAGTGTTGTGTAAGGTCATGGTAACCAGTTAGTCGCCAAGGTCGCCAATTGTTCGCTGAGGCTGCCAAGGTCGTCAAAAGGTCATGCCAGGCCGGTTGCCAAGCGCCATTAGCAATAGCCACATAGTCGGCGATTAATTTGTATTCGTTTTAGAATAAGCCAGAGGGCGCCACTAATTTTAACTTTTGTTTGTCACGCTTCAAATAAAGTTAATGAAATTTTAAATTTTACTGAATATTTATGAATTATGTAAAGTTTTCTGGACGGAGAGTCAATAAACACGCAATAGTTGGTTCCAATTTAGGTTTTTCATTGGTGTTTTATTTCATGATGCTGTGAATATACATACACCCCTTTTCCCCTCCTACCTTGACTGACAGTTACGGAGCACATGTGAACTAAGAGTATCTTCTAGCAATCGCAAACAGTGATGATATGGAATCCTGAAAGATACTGATCACACTGTACGTGTACACAAAGAAGACATGAAACTATCTAGAACTTATGCAGGCAGCACTGATTTGTGCAGGTACTGTCGTCTTATAATAAACTAGCTGCGCCCCGCGGCCAGGGGCGGGTGTCAGCTACCTCCATACCAAATTTTATCAAAATTGGTCCAGCCGTTTGAGTGTGAAGAAGTAACAAACATATAAACACACACACACACTCACAAACATTCGCCTTTATAATATTAGTGTGATTCATGCTTTCCTGAAAGTGCCTTCGATCGGAGCTCAAAAATGGTGTCACACACTCAAAATAAAGTTACCATTGCATACTAAGATTCCATCTGCTTCGCTTGGAACCTCAAAACTAACGTCGTACGGCATTTTACTATGGGGTCGAGCTGCTGACATTGAATCCATCTTTATTTTGCAAAAGAGAGCTGTCAGAGCCATTTATAATCTACGTCGCCGCGAATCTCTCAGGTAACTATTTAAAAGGATTAATATTATGACGGTACCTTGCCAATTCATTTATGAAAATATTATGTATGTAAGAAAAAATCTACATCTTTTTAATAAAATAAGCGATAGACATAACTTTAATACAAGAAATAAAGATAAAATACATCAACCATTTTTCAGATTAGCCAAAGTACATACATCTTTTATGGGGTACTGTGTTAAATGTTACAATAAAATACCTTGTGATATATTGCAATTAAATGAAAGAAAATTTAAAACTCACATTAAACGTACACTTTGTAAACAAGCATACTATAAATAAGAAGATTATATCCAAGATAAGAACGCTTGGAAACATGCTGGTCCTGCTCCATAGGACAATCTAGAGTCTAGACAAAATCAAACTGGTTGCTAATTTAATTGTAAATTTTTTTATTCTTTTTTTACATTCATTACTCACACCCTGACTTATTACTTGTATTTTGTTTTTTAATTAAAATCGTTTTGCTTGTACCATGTTTGTAAATATGTGAGCACCATGTATCTATCAGATAATTAATTTATATGTCATGGTTTCGTCTTTAATTCTTTTACCTATTGTGGTATAGTAATTTTATTTTAGGTGCATCGTCCTCACATGTTATTATATAATTAATGTACCCATGCAAAATATTGTACCTAAAACATTTTAAAAAAGTAACGGTGGAGTTTCTTGCCCATTCTTCTCCATACGAAAACTACCTTTTGGAATGGGCGACTAGAATCAATTCTATTTTAAGATAATTTTTGACGTTCAAAAGTGTTTTTTATGTGCCTATTTGAAATAAATGCTTTGACTTTGACTTTTAATAAAACCTTCTGTCAGATATAATTCGTACTTATGAAAATCGCGAAATTCAATTTTATTTACGTTTTTTGCAATTTGCTGGTCAGTATTAAGTTGTAGGTAAGTTGATTAAAATATGATTCGCGACCATAACAAATTCAACACAATTCTCTAAGATCAAGTAATTCTATTGAATGACTATTTCATGAAATCTTGACATTTAAGACTTATACTAACTCTACAAGTTGTATTACTGATTCTTATTCTGTAAATACATATTTTTTACAGTCGCGAATCATATTTTAATCAACGTACACCCAGACACTGAGAAAATTTTTATTTCACGGGCTACCGTAGCGCTTCCTCCTTAAATTGACAAAAATTTCGGGTTTCGGATTTGTGAACAGCGTCAGGATTCCTTCGATAACGTTGATTGATGTTCGATTCGGTACGGTAATGGTTGTGAATAGCTACCCAAGAAATCGATAATAGATATATAATCCCTAAAAGGTAGGTAATCTCATTAAAACTGACTGAGTATTGGATATTGATCTGTTTATTTGTTTTCGTCCGAGATTGCTCTCATTCTTGGTCGTTAAACTTTTAGCTATAAAGCGAGCGATTTGTTCAAATATTGAAAGATATTAAAAGAGATAACTTCATTGGATTGGATACCATCTCACTACTCCTTGTTCTTCTCACACATGCTCATCCCGCAATAAAAACACGCACGTTTTTCTGTGACGCTCTATTTTTATCTACGATTAAAAATAACTGTCTCATTATTGCTTCTAATGCTAATTAAGATTATAATGAGTGACATATTGTGTTCTTAGATCATCCCACCCAGGACGGCGGTATGATCTTTCGTCACACGTTTATGACGTATTTCGGTCTTGAGATCACTATGAGGTGTACTCCTAGAGTATCTGGATTCTTGTGTGAGTGTGATTTATGTGTTTTGTGTGTATGTTCTTGGTTGATGTGCGATTTGTGTGGGCTGTATGAGCTACGCGAACTCAAAAGTGCCGGAATCAATAATAGGCATATATTCCTATCCTTCGTACTAATCCTACTATCCAAGTAATCCTACTTCCTACTTATAATAATCACCCACCCATCACCCATCACTACCCATGGGTGTCACCCATTGTAAAGATTCTATATTTATGTCTGTAATATATATTGTGTACATAATAAAGAGTACCTATTCTATTCTATTCTAATAATAATCCTACTATCCCACTTCCCACTAATATTATAAACGCGAAAGTTTGTGGGGATGGATGGATGGATAGATGTTTGTTACTCTTTCACGAAAAAACTAGTACACGGATTTTGATGAAACTTTACAGTAATATAGCTTATATATTAAAATAATACATAGTATACTTTTTATCCCGATATTCCCACGGGATCGACATTTACGCGGGTGAAACTGCGGGGCGCAGCTATCTATATATATAAAATTCAAAGTCCTGACTGACTGACTGATATATCAACGCAGAGCTTCAACCGCTGATCCAAGAGACATGAAATTTGGAGGGTGTGTTCTTTGTGAAGAGTAGGTATCCACTAAGAAAGGGTTTTTCGAAATTCCACCCCTAAGAGGGTGAATGGGGGGAGAGTGAAATTTTACGCGGAAGAAGTTGCGGGCAGGTGCTAGTTTAATATAATTTAATTTATTTTTGCATTAACAGTAACAGGCTGATATTAAGTAGACACCTCGAATCTTGATTTCTTATAACTAATACTCTAAGAATGCTCCACTTCCGTAAAGACAAGGCCAGTGGTATCTATGACGTCAGTTTTACGAGAGTACCTATGTGTGAGGGTGAGTACAACGCTCTTTGGCTAAACAACCCGTAAGTAGGGCACGGGGGGGGAGGACATCGCCGACTGCCCGGCGCCAGAGGGTGAGCGCGGAAATGTCGCTGGTAGTACGCCACTATGTATAGTAAATTTTGCGAATTTTGCATAATTACGTTGTAGACCTATCAGATAGAAACTTGCAGATTTTTTACATTTTATTTGAGTTTGTTATCAGAAGGCCAATTCTCGTAATTTAAAACGTTCAAAATCTAATCGCAGTCTCATCTCAGCAACAAACAAATGTCAAAAACTTGTCAAAAGGTAGGGAAATTATAGGTATTTTTGACAGATTGAGACTGAGATCAGACTGTGAACGTTTTTAAAATTACGAGAATTGCCCCTCTGGTTTCAAATAGTCCTGGATTGAGGGTGGAAGGAGAGTAGGAAAGCTTATGCCTTTCAGTGGGATAATCCAGGCTTTTAATAGTATAATCTAAGTTTTAATAATTACTAGCTGACCCGGCGAACTTCGTACCGACACCGATATCAATGAATCCGTTCTCGAGATATCATAAAAAGAACCGTTCCATACAAAACGTATGAGAAAAAAATGAATTACCTTCATTATTATTATTTTTTTCGAGAATTTTGACTGCTATTCGCTGTGCAGACAAATCCAACAACTCAAAAATCATTAATATCGGTCCAGCCGTTCTTGAGTGATAAATGGTGTAACTAACCCGTTTCTGTTTTACTTATAAAGAAGATTACATTTAGCAAAAACTCTTAGCAGCTTGTATGAAATAGACCTTGGTAATTTTTCGTGTGTGACTGTGCCAACGTGGTGTTAGATTCTTGCGTCCTACCGCGAAGGTATGTATAAGGATATAAATGCCAACACACAGGGTTCGAATTCTCCATTTTTTGGTTGTGTGTCCAACGCTTTGCCTTCACAAAATCACACTCCAAGTTCACACTATCACACTAATATTATAAAGGCGATATTTTGTGAGTGTGTGTGTGTGTGTGTGGGGGTGTGTTTATATGTTTGTTACTTCTTCACGCTCAAACAACTGGGACAATTTTGATAAAATTTTGTATGTAAGTAGCTGACACCCTGGATTAACATATAGGCTACTTTTTATCCCGATATTCCCACGGGATCGACATGTAAGCGGGTGAACCCGCGGAGCGCAGCTAGTGTGATATAATTTAACTAACGAACCCCCCTTTTATAAACAAAATGCACTGTCTTCAATAAATCTACACACAAATGTACATTCACTATTTCTATTCAACCACCCCCCCGTGTAATCCGCTCAGCGTGTCATCAACCCCTACGTAGAGACGTATTTGTTTGTTTTATAGTAGGCACGAGGTCAATATACCACATAGTAAGTGTATCTTCAAGTTTCATGGATGGTGGGCGGAACTGTGTCATCATCTGCATGCCTTTCCCCAACTATGTTGGGGTCGGCTTCCAGTCTAATCGGATGTAGCTGAATACTAGTATTTTAGATGGAGCGACTGCCTATCTGATCTCCACAACCCAGTTACTGGGTAATAGTAATAGGATACCCCTTGGTAAGACTGGTTGTCAGACTTTCGGATTTCTGACGACCCGTAACGACTGCCAAAGATCCACGAATGACACCCGGGACCAACGACTTAACGTGCTTTCCGAGGCACAGAGGGGTCTCAGTATGTATAGATGCTCACCCATCCACAGACCAACCGCGGCAAGCGTAGCTTAACCTGATCGATCGACCTGTGCGACTGTTATTATTTAGCCACGGGCACCTCGGGCCCCCTCGGGCTGAACTGTGTCTAATATAATCAGCCTATAATGTTTCCATGCTGGGACAGCTTCGACTAGGCTGTAATCCACCACGCGGTCCCAGTTCATAACAGTTCTGGAATTTTGGTTCTAAGCCATGCCGGTTTCCTCACGATGTTTTCCTTCACCGTATTGGGAGTAATGGTGTTTAAATGCAACAGCATTACAACATTGATTTCTTCTTCAACGTTTATGTCAGTCCTTATTTGCTGAAATTAGTAATAGGATACTGTTCTTTCCCTTATTTTTTTTTTCAAAACTAGTACCGATGGCTTTCGTTTTGACAGTTCTACAACAGTTTTCTTCTTTGTACTTTTTCGTTTACTTGTGCGACCTTGGTTCTTGCCAAAATTCATGATTCTAGGTCAACGGAAAGTATCCTTTAGAATAAATTGATCCAAACCAAACCAATCAAATAATTCGACACATACCTAAATATCCTTTTGTTTATATAGTCTTTTAATTTAGTACCTAAAGTAAATAGTTAAGAAATTATGAAAATAAATATTAATAAATATCAATTTTATAGTCGACGAATTTTCAAATTACAATTTAATTATATTTTGAGTGATTTCGTAAGAATTAACATCTTAATCGGTCAAGCTCCGCTAATGAGACAATTGATTTTCTATTGTTTCGTCACCGATCGGTAACGCGCAGGGCTTGACCGGTTAATCTGTCTGTAATTTTGGGACAGACATTCGTTCCAGGCGCCAGATTGTCTGATAATAATAAGATAGAAATAGTTAAGTAGGTATATTGCACATAAAATCTCGCTCTGTCGTAACCTAAATATCCAGTAACATTCCTCATCTCTGTCACACTTATGCTACGATGGTATATGCTGTCTCTCTCGCTATGGCTACGATATGTTTGTATACTAAATTACTTTCTATTTTCTTACTAAATAATATTGCTTTTCGATTCTTTAAGTTGGTGCGCCCCCTATTACATGGGACTTAAACCAAATTGGCGAAATGTGGGTGCTCACATCTCTGCCTTACCTGTGGTGGAATACAAGCGTGATGTTATGGTATATGATTATCCTTCATATTTCTATCCAGTTAGAAAATTGGTGGGCACGTTGGTGCAGTGCCTGCGTGCGCTACGGGTCGCGGGTTCGATTCCCGCAAGCACGTAATACGTTTTTAGGGTTCCGTAGCCAAATGGCAAAAAACGGAACCCTTATGGATTCGTCATGTCTGTCTGTCTGTCTGTCTGTCTGTCTGTCCGTCCGTCTGTATGTCATAGCCACTTTTTTCCGAAACTATAAGAACTATACTGTTGAAACTTGGTAAGTAGATGTATTCTGTGAACCGCAGTAAGATTTTCACACAAAAATAGAAAAAAAAAACAATAAATTTTGGGGTTCCCCATACTTACAACTGAAACTCCAAAAATTTTTTTTCATCAAACCTGTACGTGTGGGGTATCTATGGATAGGTCTTCAAAAATGATATTGAGGTTTCTAATATCATTTTTTTCTGAACTGAATAGTTTGCGCGAGAGACACTTCCAAAGTGGTAAAATGTGTGTCCCCCCCCCCTCTAACTTCTAAAATAAGAGAATGATAAAATTAAAAAAATATATATAATGTACATTACCATGTAAACTTCCACCGAAAATTGGTTTGAACGAGATCTAGTAAGTAGTTTTTTTTTAATACGTCATAAATCGAAAACCGCAATTTACCTTTCACAAAGTTACAACGAACTACAAGAACTTTTATATTATGTTACTTGCTGCTACGGAACCCTTCATAGGCGAGTCCGACTCGCACTTGGTCGGTTTTTTGTATGGTGGTACAGATAGTTGTTTCTGCCTCAATGTTTATAAGTTAGTATATATGTGGAAGCTTGTAATTAGCATTTTTTTTACCTACGAACGATTTCTAATTCTGTCATTAGTCTGTAAGCTTTCTGTAAAATAAAATAGGTAAATAAATAAATAGTGTGCCCACGTTACAAGAGTTTCTGAAGCAACGGAACATTTAGTTTTGGAAAAATATTTGTTAATATAAAATAGGCAGAATTCCATTGCTTATGATGCTGCACCAAATAATTTTCGATGCTTTGCCGAAAGACGACGAACGACTATGTTTGATCTTCATAGGTACTGCAACTCAACAATGATACGTGTAGAAGAAATAAGTACACAAATTCCTCGATCACAAGTTTCCCTTGAACCTGACTCAGAAATGAATTTAAATTGAAAAATACATTCTGTACACATAGAAGGCTGATTAGCTTGCGCATGTCTGGCGAGTGTTTTTGTGCGCGTGATCTACATATCTTATGTTATTATGATCTCAACTTCACGCACACATTTTACAGTGGAATCTTCACTTCGCAAGGAATCTAAGTGTTAACTAAACTGCTGTCTGGTCCTATTTAAAGTTATCCATACAAAATAAAAACTATCCTATGTCCTTTCCTGGGACTCAAAATATCTTTATACCAAATTTCATCTAAATCGGGTAAACACTTAAAGAGGTAACAGACAGACAGATAGACACACTTTCGCATTTATAATATTAAGTATGGATTTCAAATCTATGGGTGAATTAAATTTAACACCACTCACTATCATGAGGGTTAATTGTGATTTCTACTTGATCTATTTTACCTCTTAATACGTTGTAAAACTATTGGCGTTTGAGCCATCGCTCGCCCGATCGTCTCCCGTCGTCTTGGCTTGTACTAGGGGCACATAAATCCGTGGTCGGTACTACGATGGCGCCAGGATGACGCCCGATGGCGGCGCTACGTCGCCGGGGCAAGCCACCCCACTGTATTGCATACATTGCGGGCTGGAAATTTACAGTTTTTGCAAAAAAGAAGCTTTTTACAAAAAAGAAACTTTTTACAAAAAATATAATGGTCTTAAAAAAAAAAAACACTACAAAGTGTTTCCAAAGTAGGTGTCTTTGTCTTTAGTTACGCCCTTTATTTAAGCACGTTCTTTGCCACTGACTTCCAAAGCTAATATCTTTTTATAATTTTCACTTTTTAGTTGTGGTAGATACATACTTCACATAAAGTAGTAATACTTCATTTTGACAGGACTGATGGTCTAGTGGTTAGTGACCCTGACTGCTATGCCGGAGGTCGTGGGTTCGATTCCCGCCCAGGACAAATGTTAGTGTGATGAGCACGATCATTTGTTCTGTGTCTGGGTGTAAGTTATCTATAATAAGTATGTATTTAGAAATATATGAGTATGTTTATCAGTTGTCTAGTACCCATAACACAAGCTCTGCTTAGCTTGGGACTAGATGGCGTTGTGTGATAGTTGTGGAGTATTGTGGAATATATAAAGAGCACCCCTTATTATGTTATAATGACGTCATCGACATAGATGACGAAGATTTAAAACATACATATTATTAAATATGACTCATAAACTACTCAAGCAAAGTAAATAAAATTTATATAGAACCATTGTGCGGGCTCCTACTACCAAATGAAGAGAGAATCAGATAAATTGGCCCAGTAATCACTGAGAAATCGGTGTAAACTCATGATGAAACAACTCGCCGAATGCATACCTCTTCTTTTTTCTGTCGGTTAAAAAATGTGGCAAGTATACTTAAAAAAAAAACAAAAATAATCACACCACACTATTCATAAGATATTAAATAGAATTAGAGATTAATAAAACTATGCGATGTAGCGTGGCGTAGCCGTGCATCTACGGCGTAGCAATGACGTAGCGTGACGTAGCACTTCGTAGCCTACATTTTATTTTGGCTTATCGCCATTGTAATAATTGCACTCAAATTGTTTTAATATACCTGTCGATGACATTATATTTAAGCAAGTAAAATATTGGATAATATGTTCCAAAACAATTTGGTATACTCGTAATAAATATTATTCTTGTATGTTCTGTACACTTTCTTTTTTAAATGCTGTCGCGTTTAAAACATAGATATTGGAATGGAAAAAAGTTCTATATTTAC
This sequence comes from Amphipoea lucens, assembly GCA_947508005.1. Taxonomy (NCBI): domain Eukaryota; kingdom Metazoa; phylum Arthropoda; class Insecta; order Lepidoptera; family Noctuidae; genus Amphipoea; species Amphipoea lucens. Next base: position 1,423,407 of record OX382363.1, on the reverse strand, counting down.
TCTACTTCGAGTCTACAAGAAAGTAGAATAGAATACTTTTTATTATGTACACCGTATAAATTACAGACATAAATATATAAATTTTACAAAGGGTGACAAGTACCCCAATAAATATACAAAGAACAGTATAAAAAATATGTGTGCATACTAAAGCAGCAATGTACGTTATCCACTGGCATCCTCCGTTCCTCTGAGAGTGGCGGCGAGTTATTCTGTGCAGTCAGTTCTGTGTGGAGGGACGTGTGACCACGACCGACGGGAACCGCGGCCACCATGGGGCTGGAGAAACGCACCATCAAGATCATCGTCATAGTTACTGTGGTCGTGTTGGTTATAGGTAAGCCATTTTTAACTAATAATATTTTTCTATAACAAAGGATTTATATGGTGATTTTTTTTTTTCATAAACCTGAAGGACAATTCTCGTAAAGTTATTAATAAGTATATAATAATATGTAGACTTCAATTACATTAGTATTTTTTTTTTTTTAAATTTCCCATTTTTTTTTATTTTAAAACAATATAATATTTAGGTACAGTCAACTAAAGAGATAAGTATGCAGGGTCGTCGGATATAGTTGAAGTTTAGTAAGAAACCGATGGGTGTTGTCGACTGAAATTTAATTTGATAAATGAGCTGTTTGTTTTCTATTAATAAAATAAAATTTTATTCGAGAACATCCATCGGTTTCTTACTAAACTTCAACTATATCCGAAGATCCTGCATACTTATCTCTTTTGTTGACTGTACATAATATATAATGCTAGCCAGACTTAATATGTAGTAACTCACTCAAATTCTAGTTCTTAATGTATTTTATTTTTTTATTCATAGAAATTGTTATCGTTTTCGGGGTCAGTTAGTGACATTAGGGATAATTTAATATTGATAAGTTGTTTTTGTGTTGTCGTTGGTTTACTTTAGTTAAAAATTGAACAAGATTATGTTGCTTTTTAAGTTGTTTTTATTTGTTTATCGATGTTATTATCAACGTATCCGGTGTAGAGCATATTGTATATTTTTTTATTATTGTATATCGCACACCTAGATCTAAACAGCGATTAACTAAAAAAAAAAAACACTTTTTTCAGAAAAGTTGAAAAACTGATTACCATCTCCGTGTGCACTACAGGAGTTTGCTGTATTGATCAATACTTTTTAAATGCAGATAGAACAATGATGTTATAAGTTTTTGCATCTGTTTTGTTGGTCGCTAGGAATTCGATGGTATGCATACCTCAAATATTTTGATTTTATTTATTTATTAAAACTTTATGCACAAGTAAAAACTGTACAAAGGCGGACTTAATGCCTTGGGCATTTTCTACCAGTCTACCTTAGGGTGATGCAGAGACAATACACAGAGAGTTAGCTCTCTTTAGATCTAGGTGTGCGATATGATTAACAGTTTAATCCGGTGGGGTCCGACTCCAAGTACGGGCAGTGCAATTTGGCTTTTCCAACAAGAATTTCTTAGTAGCAGCCCATGGGACAAGTACTTATAACTGGCACGTGATTAAACTTTACACCTCTGCCTATCTCGTTGGGCAATACAAACTCAATGTTATCCTACTAATATTCTAAATGTGAAAGTTTGTGAAGATGTTTGGATGTTTGTTACTCAATCACGCGTAAACCATTGAACAGATTTGGATGACAATTGGCACACATACTTATAGTTTGTTACCAGGATTAAAACATAGGGTACTTTTTATCCAGACATTCGCACAAGATCGACACGTACGCGGGTGAAACCGCAGGGCGCTGTTAGTGTTGCATATGAAACTAGATATTTACACAGGATCAAACAAAAGCTCATAGTTAGCAAAACCTACAGTTTGTAAGGTTTCCTAGACTGGGCGAGGCTCCAGGGCTTCAGGGTAATGCATGGTCACGCGAACTTATACCTTACACATATGTAATGTACAATAGTTCATCTACAGGGTGTTACAGAAAGGGTATATCAATACAAACGGGTTGAAGAGTGTATCTGGTCTCGAATCTCTGTATAAAATTTCAGCTCAAAAGCAGTGACTTTGAAAATGCTTAATATTTTTTTATTTCGATAGTTTATTAAATTGAAATCATAACAATCGTGTCACCGCACTACGAGGGTCATTATCCATTATCTGTAGTGTGTCCGTGCGCCTAGTACACGCACATCACGCCGCCGCGCGTCAGTGCAGCGCCGTGATGTCGAAATAAAAAAATGTTAAGCATTTGCAACGCGATGCTTTTGAGCAGAAATTTTTTACAGAGATTCTAGACCAGATACACTCTTCAACCCGTTTGTATTGATATACCCTTTCCGTAACACCCTGTATAGTCCAGGGAATAAGTGGGCATAGCCCGGACGTGCGGAGTAAACGTAACTTAACCCCTTAAGCGTAAAGTGTACACCAAGTGCACATAAGAGAAAATGCTCGAAACGTCAACGGTACACCAAGTGTACACTGAAAGGTTAAACTCGAACGATTCTAAAATGTAATAATTATACTCGTTTCGCACATAATCTATCTATTATCTATTAATAATAAAGCTGAAGAGTTTGTTTGTTTGAACGCGCTAATCTCTGAAAGTACCAGTCGGATTAGAAAAAATATTTTTGCATTTGATAGCCAAATTCTTGAGGCAGGCTATAGGCTATTTCACATCACGTTTAAACACTTAGGAGCCGCGCGAAAAAAAAAAACGCTGAGCGAAAACGGAGTAACAGCGCGGGCAGGTAATGCGATGCGATGGGGGGTCGGGAGAACAAAAAATTTCACGCGGAAGAAGTCGCGGGCATAAGTTATATATGTATATTATAATATACTTGTTTTTTTTTTATTGATATTAAGGGCCCGATCACACATACCACCACACCACATCTGAGCAACAAACGTGTGAATAGTGTCACTGCAGCTTCTTGCAATTGCGTTTTGGTAACTGCAAATATCAAATCAAATGGTCGACGCAACGTTGTGCTTGCGACGTAGCCGGCCGCTAGTGCGCGGTCTCGCTGGTGATTGCGACGTGGCTGCGATGTGGTCGGTATCACCCGCACGGTTGATTTTGACGATCAATTTGGTCCGTGTGAATAAGTAATTATTCATCACATTATCACACAAAAATTATAAAGTCGGAAATATGTGTGTGTGTGTGTTTATATGTTTGTTACTTCTTCACGCTCAAACGGCTGGACCAGTTTTGATAAAATTTTGTATGGAGGTAGCTGACACCCTGAGTTGACATATAGGCTAATTTTTATCCCAATATTCCCACGGAATCGACAATTATGCGAGTGAAACCGCGGGGCGCAGTTAGTGTTCATATAAATTAGCGCCCATACACGTGTTGCTGTTGTGGTTGTGGTGCCTGCAATCGAGCCCTAATTGTGCTTGTTTAAAAAATTTCAATAGTTGTGTTTTCGTTTATACCATAATCGTTGGAATTTTCGCTACGTTAAAAGCGTTTCATACAAATATGAACATTAATAATGCAGAAATGATGTCCACATTCGTATGAAGCGCTTACTTTACTTACAAAAGCAAAGTAATTCCTGCCTTCAGAATGCACCTCGTTGTTGCATCGACGTCGTACGGTCGTACCGGTCACCACCACTCCCTTCTCAACCCTGTCCATTAGTCAGATATATATCTAGGTGTTTACCTCCATTTGTAATAACGTTTAGTATTCTATAACAACGTAACGTCATGGCTGTATTCCCCAAAGGGCAAGGCAGAGGTGTACAGTCAACAAAAGAGATAAGTATGCAGGATCGTCGGATGTAGTTGAAGTTTAGTAAGTAACAAAACCAGAATCCATGCTGCAACCGAGGAGTTCCTAATTCTACATTCTTATTATTTTATTCTTATCAACGAATTGATTTCTTCCTTTCTGAATTAACCTTTCGTATGCCGGAACGTAGATCCACGCGAGACACAATGGCTTTTTAATTGTGTCTGTAATTACGGCATTCAACCGGTTAAGAGCTTTTGCCCGCGTGTTGGTCGAAAATTATCCAATGAGAACGTGCTTTCGGGATAAAAAGTACCCTATGTTCATAACCCAGCACCCTAATTGCGTAACATACTAAGAATCGATCAATCGGAATCTGAATCATTTTAAAGGAAATTGCTAATCCATTGCTTCATAAGTTCGAAAAATTTGTCTGCTCAACCCGTACTTAAATAACGCAATGAATGCTGTTGAACTGTCAAAATGAAACCGATTCCGATTGATAATGTGTTACGCAACTGCCCCGCAGTTCATAGTTTACCTGATAAATGTGTACCAAATTGCATCCAAATCCGTTCAGAAAGGTAACGTAAGACAGACAGACAGACAGACCGACGAACAGAACGAGTCCCTTTCGCATTATTTTATATTATTGGTATGGAAGTATCGATATAGTAAGTAAGATATAGTAAACTAGGTATACAGGGTGGCTAGGACATCGACGGCAAGGGACGTCGAAACTTCTCGTCGGTCATCAAAAAAAAAAAAAATGCTGTTCCTTACATTTTGACCGCGTAGGTTTGCATTTTCCTATTGAAAAACTGTTTTTTTTTTTTATCAATGATATAATTTAATTTATTTAACCATTTACCTTATTAACAAAAATAACAAAATTAAAACCTAACTTAACTAAAACTATACAAAAACTAAAATATAGCGTCGAAAAATTCATCCGCATCGCTGTCGACTGGTAATGTACCTAAGAGACTGGCGGCATTGCCACGTTGTATGGCAATGCTTAGCCTTTGGCCAAGGTAAAAGCCCGCCCTTGGGTCACGGGAAGTGTCAACCAGCCGTTTTGAATTTTTTTTTTTAATAACTGACGAAAACTTTCTACGCTAGAGGGTCTAGAATCATGTGCAGAATTCATGATTAAAGTTCGCGCGTCGATGGCTCTACTACCCTGTATAGTATGAAAAACTGGATAATGAGTTCTAGTAAAGTAACCTCGACCCCCCATCTCCATGCAAAATTACTGAACTGTAACAATATCGTAGAAGTCACTATGTCCTTCAGCAGTTTGCCGCTCTTGAATCGATTCCTCTCTCCCCAGACAATGTGGCGCCGCAAGCTGTATGGCGCCTGATTTCTGGAGCTTTTGTGAATAGCAATATTTATTTGAGGATGATGCCAAAATACATTACGTCACATCTTTTATATTATTGACAGGCCTGATGGTCTAGTGGTTAGTGACCCTGACTGCTATGCCGGAGGTCGTGGGTTCGATTGCCACCCAGGACAAATGTTTGTGTGATGAGCACGATCATTTGTTCTGTGCCTGGGTGTAATTTATCTATAATATGTATGTATTTAGAAATATATAAGTATGTTTATCAGTTGTCTAGTACCCATAACACAAGCTCTGCTTAGCTTGGGACTAGATGGCGTTGTGTGATAGTTGTGGAATATTATTATTATTATAATTTAAGTGAAAGGCTAATCTAGGATTCTTTTTGAGCTTGCGTGTTCGTTACATAATCAGTCTATAATGTTCCCACTGCTGGGACACTGGCTTCTTCTCTTCGAGAGAGAGTGGGCTGTAATCCACTACGCGGGCCCAGTACCATTTACTTAATTATAAAAAAACAGTGGCACTCCGGGAGTGCCGACAGAAGTGAAAACAAAACACAAACAGAATACTTTGCCATCACTCACTGACATATCGGATATACATTAAAACCGAGTACATCCCGAGGACAGCCGAACACATCCGAAGCGGTGTCGGTTACGGTAACAGTGGCGCGAATGTGAAGTTTGTGAGGATGGATGGATGAATGTTTGTTACACTTTCACGCAAAAACTACTGAACGGATTTGGATGTTTGGCACACAGATAATTTATAAACCAGGATTAACACATAGGCTACCTACTTCTCCACAGGATCGAAACATTCGAAACTTATACAGGTGATGCTGCGGGGCGCTGCTAGTTCATCCCATAAAGAAGTTAAATAGGGGAAGTTTGTATGGAAGTTCGACATTTTGCCGATAGGAAAACCCATCACATGGCTTTATTAATAAAGCTGCGCCTCGATGTACGTTTGCCCAGCTAGGCCCCCCAGAATTTGCGATTTAGGTATACACCAATGCAATGTACTCGCCTCTAGGAGTATATGTACCGCTTTCTTTTTCAATGTACCTCTGTACTTTTGAAGAAATATGCAAAAAAAGGGGGCCGTGCCAGCCAAACGTTTTCAGCACGGCCCTCGTGTAACTTGAAAAATATAATAATATAGCGTATAAAAAAGTTTCATAAACTCAAGGAATGTACTTTGTTAACACGTTCTATGTACCGTAACAGATATTGTGAATTCGTAATAACAAATAATATATAGACGTGGATAGGGGGCCGTGCTGAAAAAAAAAGAAATGAGAAAATATCTAAAAAAGACAAAACAACCTTAGCCAAAAACTATATAAAAGTAATTCATGTTTGGCAAGTAACATATGTACCGCATTGGTTTCTCATACAACTTGCTAAATTCAAAAAAATAAACCAATTTTAGTTTATTCAGCACGGCCCTCTATAGTTGCCTATATCTTTTTAAATATGACATGTTTGTTTACAAAATTCGACTTCCTGAATTACGTATAGGAGTACATTCGTTCCAAATAAATTGCGATTATGGTGTATTAGTATTTTAAAAGATAAATTGGATCAAAAATATCCTAACATGCAACTGATGGGGTGACCATGGTTCCATAAATTAGATACATATATTCTATACCTATATTAATGAAATTATGTGACTACATTGAAATAAACATTCTTTTTTTACAATTTGTTTTTTTTTTCTTTAAAATTAATATTAGCGATGACATCTTTTAAGGGAATTAAATCAGTTAAAACTTGTTGTGTGCGGTCGCTATTAATTCACTAGGTAAGGTTCAATCAATGTGATATGTTGGAAACGTATCTGTAATTTTTTAAGCCTTTTAAGCTCTGTAGTCAAAGTGAAAGCATTTATTTCAAATAGGCACATAAAAGGCACTTTTGAACGTCAAAAATTACCTTAAAATTGAATTGATTCTAGTCGCCCCTTCCAAAAGGTAGTTTTCGTGTGGAGAAGAATGGGCAAGAAACTCCACCGTTACTCTTTTAAAATGTTTTAGGTACAATATTTTGCATGGGTACATTAATTATATAATAATATGTGAGGACGATGCATCTAAAATAAAATTACTATACCACAATAGGTAAAAGAATTGTAGTGTTTGTGACACATAGTTTTTCTGCGATTATTCCATAGGTAAACGTAACTAATCTGTGAAATGTACCGAAACTGTAATTTTATTGTAATGTACCGTACATCAATCCGTGTGATTTATTGGAAATATATATGTGATTTTTTTAAGCCTTTTGAGCTATTTAGTCTTAGCGACACTTGTTGTTTTGTTCGATTTGCGACCTACTTCTTACTACTATTATAGTTATCGTTAATAGTTAATACAGATTACGATATTTTTGATTTGTTTATTTTATTAAAGATTTACTCAATTTATGCAGAAGTTTTTTTATCCATTCTCACGTGGAATCATGGTCACCCCATCAGTTGTATGTTAGGATATTTTTGATCCAATTTATCTTTTAAAATACTAATACACCATAATCGCAATTTATTTGGAACGAATGTACTCCTATACATAATTCAGGAAGTCGAATTTTGTAAACAAACATGTCATATTTAAAAAGATAGGCAACTATAGAGGGCCGTGCTGAATAAACTAAAATTGGTTTATTTTTTGAATTTAGCAAGTTGTATGAGAAACCAATGCGGTACATATAATATGTTACTTGCCAAACATGAATTACTTTTATATAGTTTTTGGCTAAGGTTGTTTTGTCTTTTTTAGATATTTTCTCATTTCTTTTTTTTTCAGCACGGCCCCCTATCCATGTCTATATATTATTTGTTATTACGAATTCACAATATCTGTTACGGTACATAGAACGTGTTAATAAAGTACATTCCTTGAGTTTATGAAACTTTTTTATACGCTATATATTTTTCAAGTTACACGAGGGCCCGTGCTGAAAACGTTTGGCTGGCACGGCCCCCTTTTTTTGCATATTTCTTCAAAAGTACAGAGGTACATTGAAAGAGAAAGCGGTACATATACTCCTAGAGGCGAGTACATTGCATTGGTGTATACCTAAATCGCAAATTCTGGGGGGCCTAGCTGGGCAAACGTACATGCGCCCCGCGGTTTCACCCGCTTAAGTTTCGATCCCGTGGGAATATCGGGATAAAAACTATCATATGTCCTTTCCCGGGACTCAAACTATATATATACTATAAGCAAATTTCATCTAAATCGGTTCAGTGGTTTAGGTGTGAAAAGGAGACAGACAGAGTTACTTTCGAATTTATAGATAATATTAACTAGTATGGATGTGACAACTTCATGACGATTTTTGTCTGTTCGTATGACCTAAGTAGAGTTTTTATTGCATCGGATATAGGTTTATAGATATACTGCCCTGACGTCACCGTTATACAGGCTAGCCTGTACTTAATCACTTAGCTGTTGCACCCACGGCGGATATAGATAATGTGCTGAGTGAATTGGAAAACGACTCGTAAAGTATAGAAATATTATAGGTACAGACTATTATATAACACAGAATACCTACAATCTGTCAAATTTCTTCAATAGATTTTCAACTTTATCGCTAAAGCATACGTTTCAAAGTTGATTGGGAAAATTTGACAGTTTCGGGTAGGTTGATGTGCTGGCGTCTGTACCTACTTTATTACAGTCAAAGCTTAGGTACTGTTTTAATTTAATTTGTAATTGAAAGATTTCCAATATATCATATAAAATTGGATTTTTGTATCAGACCAAGATTTTTATATAAAACGGGCTGGGATCTAATACATCAATCAGTTGTTTAATGTAGGTTACATATATAATTGCGGACTGATTTAATGCTTTTGTCAACTTTTTAAAAACAACACTTACTTTGTTTTTAATGAACATTCTTGTTTGTATTACTGGCCAGTTTAACTATAAATTGCTGAGTATAAGTTTTCGAGGATGTATGGATATTGTGACTCCTTCACGCAAAAACTACTGAACGGATTTGGATTTGGCACACAGATAGTTTATAACCAGGATTAGGTAACACATAGGTTACGTTTTATTCCTGATATTCCCACAGGATCGAAACTTATGTGGGTGAAACCGTGGCTAGTTACTTAATTAATAAAAACTTTATCATCAGGAATTTCTCAGTAGCAGCCTGGAGACTGCAGGGTTTATCCCCTATTACATGCGATGCGACCACGAGTTGTATGATGCGAAGGCAGCCGCGGTTACTACCTTCCGTACAAGTTGGGGGCTGGGGCGAGCATTTTTTAGGGCACCTTTTCTAGCCCCCTCCAAGGCTGAGCAAGGAGAGCAGTGCCGTCCCTAAATAGGGCTGCTCTGTCACTCCAGGTGCTGCCGAGTCCTCTCTGTCACCCCCATGCAGAGCGAAAGCGACCACGATGCTCTAAGAGCACCCCTGGAGCCGCCCATGTGCAGGCCTCAGACAAAGCCCGGTTTGCATCAAACCGAACCTCTCTACCTTAGCCCATCGCCATGGGACTTTACGTCAATCGGAGTCCTATATTCGAAAGCAATCTTCTGCGCAGGAATATTTTTAGTGCATAAGCGGGTGCGCAACTGCAGATGCCCTCTCTCGTCCTTGCCCTCCGTGACCCAATGGAACGGGAACCGCTACAACTGACGGAGGGTTTGGATGTTTGTTTGATGTTTTTTTTTTTCCCCCTATTACATACATGGGACATAAACATAACTGACGAAATATAAGCACACCTATGCGGATGCCTAGGGTTGCCAACCGTACTCTAAAATAGAGTATTGTACTCTTTTTCTTGTAGATGTACTCTATAATCTATAACACTAATAGAGTACGCTAAAATACTCTTTTTACATAAACTGACTTACTGAATTTGATTAAAAATGAGTTCCTGATCTATTTACACTTAGAATTAGGATGTTTGGAGTCCTACATTTCTTTTAAAAACAAATCAATTAAAAATTGTTACGTACCGCAAAAAGTACTAAAAATACATTTTTGAAATTGAAGGTACCCTAGCTTTTTTTGTTAAATCTGTACTCTTTATTTACCCTCTCTGAAATCAGATATACTCTACGTCCTCTTCTACAAAAAGTTGGCAACCCCACCTATGCTTAACCCTTCCGAGATTATAAGCGTGATGTTATGTTATGTTAATAAAAACTTATACCTTTACAAAAAATTGAGAAGAAGAGTCATGAAGTCAAGAAGATCAATCAGACTGCTTATGTGCTTTGAAAATGAAATCAAAGTGTAACCCTTTGTTTTCCAGGTGCTATTATCGGACTTTTACTTGGCCTGCTGTTACCCCAGCGTTATGTTGGTAAGTCTTCTTTGTTAAACCCATAGATATATGAAAGAAGGTTAAACCTCATATACAAAGTGATATTGACGTTACATTTTGCAGGTGGGCAATAATAGCGACCCCATTTTCTTGGAAATGTCATGCAGACTGTGTGGTCTTTGAACTTTGCTGTTTGCGTGTGTTTCATCTTTATAAATAAAATAGACTGTATAGTCTTGTTTTCCGATAAATAGACTATGTTCTGTTCCTCTCTAGGTCTATTGCCCACGTCGAACGCTGCAGCAAGTTTTAAGTTCTATAATGATTTCTATGCTTATTTACCTACTAGTACAAATAACATGGGACGAGGACGGACCAAAAGCTCAAGCAGTGCATAGTGTATAGAACAGCCAAACAGCTAGATTACTAAAGAGCCTAGGCTGTGTCCTAAAACATGCAGTCAAAGTGACTGTAGCGGTATCTACAACGCCACATGCGAACAACGCGTCATACTGACGTCACGCAAATCCTGCATCTCGCAAGCAGAGTTTACCGCGCAACTAGCATAAATACAACGGCCCGACATGAATCATTGGGCAGTTGCCCGCCAAACACAACACCCGTCTGGTCGGAGGATCCCCCCTTTTCTATGGAGGTTGAGTGAACTTTACACCCTCCTAATACCTCTATATGACCTCTGCGCTGCCACCAATGACGCCGTGGAAGTGGCAAAGTTTTGTACCAACAAGGTCTCACAGCGACACGAAGAAGAAGACAATTCAAAAGAGGCTGTGTATCCACAATGCTCTACCTACCATTCCTGATCATATAATTCTGTTCTTTTATTCCTTCCTTTAAGTAATATGTTCTCTAAAACAGAGCTGGAGGTGTGGCCTCGGTCTGAAGAGTACAACTGGGATCAGCCGCTGATCCAGGTAAGGGGCAGCGACCCCGGCAGCTGGCACAACTGGTACCGGCGACTCAATGACTTCCTCAGGAGTAAGTATGCCTTTCTAAATCCACTACATTCATATTCATTGTTCTTCTTTTGTCTTTTCACACTGATGCGAGTAGATAGGTGCAATCATCTCCCAAAAAAAGTACAGTTTAACCAAAAAGTAACTTGCGTGGCGTGGCGTGGCGTGGCTTGCTTGGCTCTAGGCGCCAGGTAAGCCACCTGTCAGTGCGTATGTAGCCTAAAGTTGTAGGCACGTGGACCTTTAGAAGGTGCCTAGCATAAATTGGAACTAACGTCGCTTGTGACACAAATGTTTACCAACGACGCCCTGCTTGTCAATGTAATACAGGCGCCAAAAACCTTTGTAGCAATCTACGTTTCCAGAACCACTACATTCATGTAACACACCTTTTTGTCTTCTCTACCTGTAGTTTACGAGACAGCGATTCCCGAGGAGCCCCCAAGAGCACCATGTTCTGTCCACAACCGCCGCGACCAGCACATGCGCTCCGACCCCTGTGACATGGCCATGCGGCTGTGGGCCCCCTGCACTGCTGACGACTTCTACGGGTACGCCAGGGGTAAGCCCTGCATCTTCCTGAGGCTGTCTCATGTGAGTATCAGAAGATTAAGGAAGAAGTATAAATAACTTGTAACACTCTGGTAATAGAAACATTTTGATACTGAAAATAATGCAAAAATATACAGTTTTAATTCCGCTATAACTAGATCCAGGCCGGGATGCAATCCCGCCAGCAAAAATATGCACATGCATGCATGCATGAATACACAACATTGTCATGGATTTCCGCAAAATAACGCCTGATTCTATAACTTATTTTGATACTACATGATGGTTTGATTGAGATTCTCAAAATTTAAGAATAGTCAGAAAACTACTCTTATAAATTCACGAAGGCAAAAAAGATACACGGAAGGGGAAAAACGAACTAAATTAATAGGAAAAACTCCTGGGCGTGGAGTTCTAGGTACGATACATGGGTCGGGCAAGGTGTTAACCCTCCTGGCTTACCCAAATCAATGTAATGTTAGGTACTAACTATAATTTTTAATTACTCAGATCCACTACTGGGTGCCGGAGCCCTACAACATGTCGACACAGTTGTCCATCCCACCTGACATGCCCCAGCATATCCGAGAGGCCATGGTAAGTGTTCGTCTTTTCTTCAACGTGTTCTGTTTCATTTATTTTATTTTGGCGTCTTTTACCGAAACTGTAACGGTTTACCAACAGTCGATTGGCCCATGAACCGTTGGTCAACATTATCTTTAAACCATTAACTTTTCATCCAAAGGACTTTTCACCCACGAACGTTTCGTCAACATAAGTTCTCTACATCAGTGAATGCTTAACCAACAGAACGTTTTGAACAATAACTTTTCACCCATAGAACAAGGCCAACAGACACCGGGAACGATGAAAGTCGACGGAGCCCCGCTTCGCGGGGCCCCTATTTCTGTGAAAAGGGTTTAAAGTAACCTAACCAAACCTAACCCCGGGGTGCCCTTCGCTCTCTTTGCCCGCTCACTTAAGCCGCCATCATCCTCTTCGAACCTAACCTGTCCGAGTCGGGGCTTGCATCCTAAGTTCTATTTGACATGGGTCAATAATTGTTCTATGGGTGAAAAGTTATTGGTCAAAACATTCTGCTGGTTAAGCATTCACTGACGTAGAGTTATGTTGACGAAACGTTCGTGGATGTAAAGTCCTTTGGATGAAAAGTTAATGGTTTAAGGCGATTCTCACACTGCCCCGCATGATGCAGCGGGGCGCAGATAACGCACCCACGCGCGTGATTTTTTACATACAAATTCAATAAAAACGCACTCACGCGCGTGGAATTTGGCTCCGTTTCCCGCACACCGCTGCGTGAAACGCAGCAGTGTGCCAATCGCCTAAAGATAATGTTGACCAACGGTTCACGGACCAATCGACTGTTGGTAAGCCGTTTCAGTACCTCTTTTACCGTTCACTATCGATTCGTAATAAAACCTTATTTCTCCAGCGTCACCGGCCTGCCCATCAATATGGCGACTTCGTGTGGGTATCCTGCGGGGGTGAGTTCAGCGCGGACAAGGAGAACATCGGCCCCATCCAGTACATCCCGGCGGAGTACCCCCCAGGGTTTCCCCTGAGCCGGCTGCACACGGCCGACCGCATCTCCTACTCAGCCAGGAACATGCCAGACCAGGTCCCAGGACCTCTAGTGGCTGTGCACTTCGAGAACCCACGACGTAACTACTGTTCTTTACTTTTCTCCCAAAAAACTAGCCTTCGTTGAATTACACGATCACTGCCAAATGCGTGCACTGACTGGACAGGTCCACTCTAATCCGTCTGGTTCTTTCCTCAAGAGACCATCTCGGACACTAATCCGCATGGCTCATATGACCTGACCAAGATTATGCCTGCACTTTAAAAATACCGTGTGTGACTGTGACCTCTGAATTTTTTTCGACGTTTCTTTTCAGAGAAGTTAGTACCTACATGCTCTGTGAGAAGCAGGATAGCAAAATACCGACCGCATCTAACATGAAATGTAACACAAATAAGCCGTCATTTTATGCAATGCAACATAAAATGTACCTACTTACCTATTCAGTCGATAAGTCCTAACACAATAACATTTGTTTCTACGTGTACCTACATTTCATGTTAGGTTTCACCAATCTGTACCTGTGTTTTAAAAACAATTTATTTTTGACGTGTAGGAAATAGTATTATACTTAGCCTAGTTATTTAGAGAAAATAACTAAATATAATTAAATCCTAGAGCCTACCAACATGGTAAGTTGACAATTGCACCCAAATTGCGTAACACACTCAATCTGAATAATTTTTATCATCATGTTCGAAAAATGCGTCTGCCAACAACGTAAATAACGCAATGAATGTTGTTGAACTGTCAAAATAAAACCCATTGCTACTGAGTGTCCGTACATCCGGCCCAGTTGTCGTCATAATATTCTACCCTCGGGTCCCGCGTTCGTTCAAATCTAACTGACAGTTGTGTATCTAAATTAGGTAATCGGTTAGTCATTACATAGCGAGTAGAATATGCAATAGCCTTTGATTAATTATATAATATGTACCTAATCGTTTCATTCTAAGATATTTAAATTAGGGCAACATCCAGAACAATAATAGGGCCGCCTGGTAATCAGCCCATACGAGATCAATTTAAACAGATAATTTCATAGTTTCATGTTTGTCACAATAAAGTGAACGAGTGTGGAACGTAAGAGAGAAACACGCTTGTACGATACGACTACAGGACCTACATACAGAAAGCATGGCTAATAGAAATCTCTATTCCTAGACAGCACGTTTCGCCGAAAACTTTGTTGATAGAAAACATTGTTTGTAGATATCTCGGTTCGTAGGAAGCACTGTTGACAGAGATCTCTGTTCATAGATAGCACTTCTTCCAGTAAACTTTGTTCATAGAAACCACTGTTTCCAGATACCTTGGTTCACAGAAAGCGCCTTTGGTTTACGGAAACCAATTAGATAATTATTTTTAAGTAAGTTCCATTTGCTCGCTCTTGCATCCTATGTCGACGGAGCCCCGCTCCGCGGGGCTCCTATTTCTGTGTATCTACAGGGTTTAAAGTAACCTAACCAAACCTAACCTCGTGGTGCCCTTTGCTCGCTCTTGCATCCAGTTTATTCCCGTCCCGTCCACCACTTGTTTGGCACCACTGGGGAACAGCGAAACAACTTTTAAAAATGATTCTCGTGGTCCACCACTGGGGGACACTTCATGGTTTGAATAGATCGAATCTGTTCCAAAACCGAATCGGGGCACCCCCGACTTCACGTAGTCTTTTGGCTGCTACCCCTAGAGTGTATATATACAAACCGGAGGCGCGGAGGGAGAGCAACCCTTGCCCGCTGTAACAAAATATAGGCACCCGTGCGAGCAAGCCGAAGCTGCGGAGGTGAGCATGGGTGCCTATCCTTTGTTACGTAAGGGCGGAGGGGTTGGACTTCCCGCAGCGCCGGAGATGATGCAGAAGCAACTTTAAAGTGTTTTAAGGTTAGTTTACAATAATTTTGTCCCCCAGTGGTGGACAACGAGAATATTTTTACAAGTTGTTTCGGTGTCCCCAAGTGGTGGCCAAACAAGTGGTGGACATCGGGAATAATCGTTGCATCCTACGTTGCGCTTTCTCTGAACCAAGGTATCTGGAAACAGTGGTTTCTATGAACAAAGTTTACGGCAAGAAGTGCTATCTATGAACAGAGATCTCTGTCAACAGTGCTTCCTATGAACCGAGATATCTACAAACAATGTTTTCTATCAACAAAGTTTTCGGCGAAACGTGCTGTCTAGGAATAGAGATTTCTATTAGCCATGCTTTCTGTATGTAGTCGTATCGTACAAGCGTGTTTCTATCTTACGTTCCACACTCAAAGTGAACTACCTATGTGAGGTCCGCCCGCGCTAAATTTACCAAAATTTGCTAAATTTTTAAAATGCTGAGAACCGTGCTAATGGATAAGACAGTGCTTGTGTAGGTCCAGCCATAAGATGCCTACTTATCTACATCTAAAGTCCGGCCGCGCCAAATTTGCCAAAGATGTAAACAACAATGGCCTCTTAAAATTGAATAAAATGGATATACAAGAACATTTATTATTAGTAATGTTTGTTTTCGTCTAAATCTCCGAGCTAACTAGACGAAAACAAACATTACATAAATGTTCTTCAAAATCGATATACCTACATCGATTTTTTTACATCTTTGCGTGGCGCGGCGGCTTACATCTTTGGAAAATTTGGCGCGGCCGGACTTTAGATGTAAGTAGGCATCTATGGCTGGACCTACACAAGCACTGTCTTATCCATTAGTGGCAACAGGACCGTTCCCAGTACTTTAATAAACATGACTGCTTCCAGGTGGAGTGGTGATCAACGTAGAATGCCGTATCTGGACTCGCGACATTTTCTACGACCCCAAGAGCCGCTACGGACGCGCCCGGTTCGAGTTGTTCGTCGAGTAAGATGGCAACGTTGGCAACACTGGGCTAAGTCATAAACAAACCATATATTTTTTGCTAAGTGAGATTTGAGTTTTTATCTTATAAACAATACACTTTTTCAAACATTTTTTTATATTACTGGCCAGTTTAACTACTAAAATATTGCCGTGATTTCATTAAAATTACGGTTTTCTTATTTTGTTGTTCTATTTTTTTCAAATAATATTTTACCAGTAATTAATTCTAATTTATCTTCACGTTGTTAATTATTGAAGAGTGACCCTTTTCCATCAAATCTTAAACTGCCAGTAGTTAGGTACCTACTTACTTAATATTATGTAACTACCTTTATTTAATTATACATGTCTACCTACTTTTATTTTTTTACCACAGTGGTAAGGCGTAATTATGTATGTATTATGTGTAATATTCTTCTATAAATGGTTATACTTACAACTGTTGTCTTAATAATTGTATTTTCAGAGTTTCATTTAAGTACCTATGTGTATAAAGTTGACTAGCAATAACGACAAGATTTTGCTTACGTATTATTAATTAATTTTAAGAATTATTTATACCTACTGCTTTTGTAAGAAAAGGAATGATTGTTAGTTGTTAGAATAAATAGATGTTTAAATTCAATGATGAAATATGTCATTGTTTAAATTGGAATTAACTAAACATCTCTCAAATACTGATATTTCTGATAAATGGTAAAAAATATTACTTAAGTATTGAAAAAGATCAATTAATTAGAAATAATTATTTATAATAATTATCGGTACTTACTTAATTATTTCTAGTAGGTATATTATTATATTCGATGTTGTCTTTTCAGCTTTATTTAGATATAATATTTACTGCATATTATACCTACTTGAATGTTGTACTGTAATCGTATTTTTAAAATAAGGAATGTAAATTATCTGAGATTATTAACACTGCTATAGTCATTTAAATTAGTTGTTGTTGTTATTAGTTGTTACCTACTCCTGAAAAAGAAAATTAATATTTATATAAATCTACCTCTTTCTATAAATCATTGCCAAATATTTACAACATCTGTACGTAGGTACCTGTGTCTAAAATTAAAATAATCTTCTCTATGCCTTCATTTATATCTTATTAAAATAAAATAAAGTTATACCTAGGTAAAAATAAAATGAATGATCTCTGTTGCCTCCTTTATAAACTTATAATGATTGACTGTTATATAAGATTTGTAAATAAATAATTTATTTATGTGTTAAGTTACGAAGTTAATCGGTTTTCGAGTTAAAATTCAGACAAACTACTTTTGTGTATGTGTCATCTTGTGAATAAAAATATAAAAAAATATTAATGTTTTTTTTTTTGTACCACGGTCACTCATAAACACAGAACATAATATACCCATAGAGTAAGTTATGTTCATTATATGTAAAATATACCCTAAAGGGCTCATATACTCATACTACGCCAAGTACTTAACTTATATAACGTGGGATCGTATTTGCGAAAGAAAATGCATGACTTGCTACGGATTTTTACTTTACGCAAATATTACCCATTGTAAATTCTACTACGGAACGGTACCACTTTATAAAATTACGAAAAACTACAAAATCGTAAACTCTTTTTCAAATCATCCGCGCTATCGCCACAACCAACTACAGCTGCTAACAGCTCTCAGTCTATCAAAAAGTACTCTGTGCTAACAGCTATAGTTAATTTTGCTGAGATTGCCGTATTGTCCATGTCAGCCAACGTAGCAAAACTAACGTAACAATGTTACCAATTGGTTTATTATTTTTTAAATGGTATAATTTTGTTTTATATACCATAAAGATAACGAAAACTTCCTCGTTTCAAAGCGTCGCGCGTCGTGATGTTTAGTTGGTTTACTATTCAGACAATACTAATGAATAAAACCCGGCCAAGTGCGTGACGGACAATTTACAGTGAAGGGTTCCGTGGTTGGAACGAATATTTTAGGCATGCATAGACGATGATGACGATGATTTTATCGACCTCCAAAATAAGTTTGAATTACATATTTTACATAGTATGTAATTCTCGAAAAAGCTATGTACTCAAGTCATTTCTGCCGTTGTGTGAGCAGTGGTGGCCCAGTGGTAACGGCCGCGACTTATGAGTTGTATTGTAGGGCGTGAGTTCGAACCCAAGCAGGCAATTTGTGTAAATTATTTGATCATCACTGATCACAAAACGGTGAAGGAAAACATCGTGAGGAAATCAATATGTCTTAAAACTAAAATTTCAAAGTCATGTGACAATTACCAACCCGCACTGGGCCCGCGTGGTGGATGATGGTATGCTCCCTCTCACAGATAGAGGATGTCTGTGTCCCAGCAGTGCGAACATTATAAGCTGATTATGCAACCGAAAATATCCCATATCTCCAAAAAAAAAGTGTTAAATAATAAACATCTATATATGCTCTTTTTAATTCATCACCATCTGCCGAACCTTTTCCCAGCTATGTTGGGGTCGGCTTTACTGAAGTACTGAAGTGTATTAAAAAGTTGGAATGATATTTCATCTCTTGGTTAATTATGTGGAGTGCCACCCCCTCATTATTTATTTCGTAATTTCACTATATACCTACACCAATCAATTTTTTATCAATATAGTGTCACAATTTTTGAGGAAAATGGCTGTGTCTCATCGAGACAGACTAACTTGTCAAAACTATAAGGGTTCCATTTTTGCGATTTGGTTCCGGAACTCAAAAAATTGTTTCAACATTAATTTTCAAACGAATAATATTCATAAGGAACGGTTACTATTTTTATTTAGGTAAGATTATATTCAATGTGTGACCAGAGTTATAATTAAGAATAGTAGTTTCTGGAAACATTAAACTGGCAACCCAGCTCAGCTGTCTACAACTGACAATCCGTATCCGTGGACGTTTCTCTAACCGGATTATCGTCGCATCACTTATTTGCACCGCATTTATAATTGTGATAGTTCGTGAGCAGTTATCTAAAACATTGCGTCGCAATACATCCAAAATGTCTCGTCTAAGGTTTTGTTTGTTGTTAGCGGTAATATGCAGTTGCTCGCAGTACGGTGAGTGGAATTTCGTGAAACTATTTATGTTGCAATAGATTCTTTGTTGCTTTTTATCGTTATGTCGGCCCAGAGTACAGCTCGAGCGCTTTGTTGTCGTGATTGAGCGCTATTTGCGCAATTAGCGACAAAAAAGAGCTCGAACTTACGCTAGGTACCATGGTTCCGTGAGATTCTAGAAAAATTTACCCACAAAAGGTATTTGTGAGTCGATTTTCTAGCTTATTCTATGTTTATAATACATATAGGTATAATACATATTGTATTGCTTTAATTATGTTGTCATGACATTTTGAATCATTATC
Source organism: Amphipoea lucens (assembly GCA_947508005.1). NCBI lineage: Eukaryota > Metazoa > Arthropoda > Insecta > Lepidoptera > Noctuidae > Amphipoea > Amphipoea lucens. The sequence goes on along the minus strand of OX382363.1, from coordinate 1,403,691 downwards.
CATCAGGTTTGGTTATCTCTCATCAATATCTCTGAATGAATTTCCTAAACTAAAGACAATTTAATGTTTTTTTATGAATGATGAATATGTATACCCACAATTTATTGATGTGAATGAAATGACCTTAACAGGAAAATACACAATGAATAACTTTCAAAAATGTCTCACAGTACAAACAATGGATGTTTTTGTAGCAAAAAGAAAAGTTTATATTGGTATGACCCACATCTATGTGCATTGTACTAGAAGGTTGCTTATTCAGAACAAATAAAAAACCAAGTGTTGTATTCTTTTGGTCATTCTAAAATCATAACTTTGGCAGCAGCTTGAAGGTTAAGTAATAAAGTAAATAATCTCTCAATAACAAGCCACTTTATAAGTATATAGGTAGGCATTTCAACCTTCTGATTTTGTACAGAGAAAAGATTTAATTGATTGGTTAAAGTCCAGTTTCGTAGGACCCCCATAGGACAGTTGCAATGACAGTCATTTTAATCTTTTGCACTATTTTGTATAGAGAGAAGATTTTGGTCAGTGGGTCATCTTAGGGACAGATTTAAGATATCATTGACATGCTAAGGTCCAGTTTCTGGTTAGGTCTGGACGTTAACTAGACCTGACTGAGTGGACTGGTGTTTTAATGAGGTGTATTTTTCTCACTAAGGTCCTCAGAAATACATCGAACTGACAATTTTTTTTGAGCTTTAACTGAGTGTTGAAAGGCTGCGGTTTCACCTGCATAAGTCTCGATCCCTTGGGAATATCGGGATAAAAAGTATCCTATGTCCTTTCCCGGGAGTCAAACTACTTCTATACCAAATTTCATCTAAATCGGTTCAGTGGTTTAGGCGTGAAAAGGTAACATACAGACAGACGGGTTACTTTCGAATTTATAATATTAAGTATGGATATCACTATTGAATAAATAAACACCTTAGAAACCTGGGGATATGAACATGGAGCCTATTGGAATCAATCAATCTATAGCCCAGTAGGTTCCAATGTTATAGGGAATTAAGCCCTAGATAATCTCAAAATTTTTTTCTTCTTTTATCATACAATCAGCCCATTAATTATGATTAGAAGGCCAATTCTCGTCATTTTAAATATTCAAAATCTAGTTGCAGTCGGCAATATAAAAATGTCAAAAATGAAGGGTAATTTGAGGTATTTTTGACAGATTGAGACTGAGATCAGACTGCACAATCTTAAAATTACGAGAATTGCCCCCCAGATGTGTTGCAAATCAAAGTTAATTTGTTCTAATCTGCTTATTGTGTAAGCTATCCAGGTTTATTTATTTAATACTTCAAGCACATAAATGTACATAGGCGGACTTAATGGTTATGGATTTTGCATCTCTTTAGGTTTAGGTGATACAGTAATGCCAACATAATATTAAAATATTTGTTAAATTTCATATCAGTATGGAGTGAAAAATATTTGTTATTAATAAAAAGTTATGTAGGCATTATTTACATTATCAGCTACCAGTCTTGATACCAGATGGTAATGTCAATGAACTACACAGTTTAGGTTTTATTTTATGTTAAGGCAAAAGCATCATGGAAGCAAATTCTCTTACATTTTTTGCAAATTGCAGGACAGTATCAATTTATATGTTGATCTAAATATGATTCGCTCCCATAACAAAATTTATTTATAAAATTATAATCATTTGAATCAGCAATCTCAAATGTCATGATTTTATGAAATAGTCATTCAATAGGATAATATGACCTTAGAGAGTTCTATTGATGATTTTTATTTACAGGCTACCTTAGCCGGCCCTATTAATAAGAATCCATACTAATATTAAATGCGAAAGTGTGTCTGTCTGTCTGTCTGTTACCTCTTCACGCTTAAACCGCTGGACTGATTTAGATGAAATTTGGTATAGAGATAATTTGAGTCCTGGGAAAGGACATAGGATAGTTTTTTATCCTGATATTCCCATGGGAAATTTATGCGGGTGAATCCGCTGGGCGCTGCTAGTAGAAAATAATTTTAACCTTTGACTGAAAGGGCACGGCAAATTATTCTGTTTCTGTGCAACATTTACTTAATTATGCCTCACTGAGCGGCACCTTGCTATTACTAAATATAATTTATTTCTACAGGTCTTGCTATCCCAACAAAAACCGACACTGTTATCATCCCCGTGGAACATGACACTGAGATACCCGATACGACAACTGCACAGCCTGAACCGCCAGTAACTCTTAAACCAAAACCTACTACTACTTCAACGACGACCACGTCAACAACAACAACAACAACTCCCAAACCAACAACAACAACGACAACTCTAAAGCCAACACCACCGCCAACTCCCAAGCCAACACCACCGCCAACCCCCAAGCCAACACCAGCGCCAACGCCCGCGCCCGCGCCAGGACCTCTTCCTCCCCCAGACCAGGGAACATGGTTCTTCACGGACTCCAAGACCAATGTGACCTGCATCGTGGCCCAGTTTGCAGCTCAGCTGAATGTGACGTACACCCAGGTTGTGGACAGCGGTGAGTGAATGTTTTTTACTATAGATTTTAATCTAAATATGTAATATTTTTGCTTGCGGCTAAATAATAACAGCAGCACGGGTCAATTAATCAGGTTAAGCTACGCTTGCCGCTGTTGGTCCGTGGATGGATGACAATCTTTACATACCAAGATCCTCCCGTGCCTCGGAAAGCACGTTAAACCGTTATCATTAGTGGATCTTTGACAGTCGTTACGGGTCTTCAGAAGCCCGGAAGTCTGATAACGAGTCTTACCCAGGGGTTTCGTATTACCCAGTAACTGGGTTCTGGAGGTCAGATAGGCAGTCGCTCCATGTAAAACACTGGTACTCAGCTGCATCCGGTTAGACTGGAAGCCGACCCACATAGACACGGTAATATTATCTATACAGTATTCTATCTTCATACAAACGGTCGGAACGCGAGTCATACCTACGCGCCTCGAGTTCGGTTTACACTCGGTAAACAAACAGTCTCGAATGCTCTGCAGTGACGAACGGACGCCGGACGGTGTGATGGTTTTGTAAGCAGTAAGCGTACGATTTGTGACAAATATTCATTGAAATAAGTGCAAGTACTTAATATGGCAAAGAACAATTATAGACTATATTATTATGTTTTTGGTTGCTTGAATTCGTCAATAAGTTTTTTTTATTAAATCTACTAATCAAAAAACACAACATGTATTTTTAACCGACTTCAAAAAAGGAGGTTCTGTGTTCGACCCGTATGTTTGTATGTCTAATGAAGCAATTTTGATATGTATTTCATTAATGTGATCTGCATACATTCAGGAAGGTTTTAGTATATAATACATTAGGTAATTATTCTTATGTACGAAGTTATATGCACAAATGTACTGCATCTCCGCCATTTCTATGCGAATTTTGATGATTCTTCTAATCAGCGTCTTCAATTTCCACGCAAAACACGCGAACGCAACGTGAACGCGTTAATCTCTGGAACTATCAGTCAGATTTTAAAAATATTTTTGCATTTGATAGCCCAATTCTTGAGGAAGGTTATAGGGTAATTTAACATCACGCTACGACCCTTAGGAGCCGAGCAAAAAGAAAAGAAGGAAGAAAGAACGCTAAGCGAAAACGAAGTAATAGCGCGGGCAGACGATGCGATGCGACGGGGTGGGTCAGGGAACAAGAAATTTTACGCGGATGAATTCGCGGACAGAAGCTAGTAAAAATATAAAAGTCAATCAGTCTGTCTGTCACGCCTTTATTTTGAAGTTATATCTACTTTTTTTTTGGCGGAAATTTGGCTTCATAGGTGTTCAATTCTTCCTATTTGGACTCTATTAAAAGTACACCGTTTATTCGAACTGCCGAATGTCCCTTCAATGTTACAAAACTTGTTTAAGAAACAAAACATAAACATATTTTTGGTCTGGCAGTTTAAACATATTTTTGTTGGTCTAAATGATTTTCTTTATGCTCCGTGGTTCCAGCCAAAATAAAGTAACAAAAATCGACCTTCAATATCTTTACATAGCATAAAATTTATTTATTTTCGTTGGATCCCACTTTTGAATCCCAGTTTAATATTTTTGGCGTTGGATCCCACAAAACATTATTATGTATTTCCGTTGAATAACAAATTTAAAAAATGCAAGATAATTACGTTTTATTGTAAGTTGCTTTTCGCGTCTGTCTGTCTGGCCTAGTAGGTACTGTGACCGTTTGGCATCTTCTAAACTGCACAATGAGTTTTGATGCAGTTTTCACGATCATTTAGAACACTTATTCCAGAAAGTTCATGTGTATACTACCTACATAACGGATGTAAAAAGACACTTAACGAAACCGAGAGTCACTTGTATTCCCCGTCATGGTGATCATTTATATACTGGATCATACTTGGGAACCCTCTGGTTACGGAAATATTGAAGGTCAAAATTCCAAATTTAACTGACGTTTTTTTGCGAAAACAATTTTGTTTAATGTTGTAAGTTTATAACACAACTTTTAAATACCCCCACGACCCCTTTACCGTTGCATGCACCCATAAACACAATGTTTGGCGTGCTTTACCTTTTGAGCTAGCGCAAAAAGCAAATTTTGACACCAAAAAAAAGTCGTTTCCCAGTAATTATTTTTGTGCAATGTGTGAAAAAAATGAGTTTGATGTACAGAATACGTGGTTGACGGCGGCTATGAGATGTCTCCTTACACCCTGTATTTAGTTTAGAAATAGCACAAATCTCTGTCTACAGACATCAAGCTACCCGAAACTGTCAAATTCCATTCATTCCACCGGCCCCCTTCTACCTTCGGACATCCAGGCGCACTGCAAGTTACCATCCTTACCTGGTTGCTATTCCACCAAATCGCATTAAGCGTTTGCAAATGTCGTTTATAATGCGCACAGCAAAACAGTGGAACTCTCTACCTGCGTCTGTTTTTCCGAGCGCATACAACCCGAATCTCTTTAAAGTGAGAGTGAACAGGCTTCTTCTGGGTAAGCTCGCTCCATCGTCGACTTTGTCTCTGTCACCTTTGACCTAGGCTAGAGTCAAAAGCAAGCCCATTTCAAATTAAAAAAAAATCCTTATTCTTTAGCGATAAAGTTGAAAATCTATTAAAGAAAGACAAATTGTAGTACTTATAGCTCATTTTATTTTTTGGAAATTAACCGTCACCTTGTTTATTTACCAGTTCCATGGTACGGATTCGTACTTATTCATATTCGTGCATTCCATAATGATTAAAATCTTACAGTGGCTTAAAGCTAAGGCACAATTACGGACCCAATAGGGTACAGCAATAGGGTGTATGAAAAGTTGGTCCTTATTGATATCGTCCTAGATTACCCTTTCAAACTCTTTAATATGCGAGGGTCGAATTCCAGTCTACCCAGAGACTGGATATCAGTTTTATATCTACACATTTCGTTTGCTATCTGTCCTCGACAGTCCAATTAGTAAAAGATATCGAATATCTTAAGGCTGTTGCCAAATTATTGTGCCGCGTTGCAGACTCTAGTTATGAGATCAGCGCGTATCTAATCGACCTTTTATCACAGAATAACTAATAGTACTGACGTACTTTTATTAAAAAGTCATGCTAAGATTCTTTCTGTATCTTCAATGTACTACTTACTACACAAATCTCATATGATGCCCATACTTGGAGAAATGCTTGAGGGCCATGTAATAGCACAAGAACAAGCTAGTGAAGTGAAGTTCTATTTTATAATAAAAATATGTATTTTTAGGTTATGGTATTTATCTATGGGCCTGCGTCGCCTGAAAATCTGAAATAAATTAATACATACCAGCCTATTACTGTCCCACTGCTGGGAAGAGGCTCTTCTTATACACAGAGAAGGCACGAGCATTGATGGCCACGCTTGCCCCAGACTGGTTGGCGATGACAGGCTTGTAATAAATATAGGTTCAGGTTTCCTCACGATGTTTACCTTCACCGATGTCAGTCATGCCCAAAATAAACTCAGATAGATTCTATTACATTCTGCCTTCCAAATTACCTCTCTCTTTATAAACAACTAGCTTCTGCCCGCGACTTCGTCCGCGTATTTCTTGTTCTCCCGACCCACTCCATCACATCGTATCGGCTGTCCGCCCTATTACTTCGCTTTCCCTTAGTGTTCTTCCTTATTTTTTTCATTTTTGCTTGGTCCCTAAGAGTCCTAGCGTGATGTTAATTGTCTCTAGCCTTCCTCAAGGATTGGGCTATCAAATCCAAAAAAAATTTTTCAAATCCGACTGGCAGTTCCAGAGATTAGCGTGTTCAAACAAACTCATCAGCTTTATTTTTATAAACAATTCAATTTTAAATCTTTTGACTCCGGTATCAGCCTGAAATCATCTCGCAAGAAGGCAAATCCAATATCTCATACAAGGCAGTAACGGGCAAAAATTACCACTCTCCCATCAAGGCGGGTTGGTGATATTTCCAATCACCGTGAATTAATGGATTGACTTAGGTCCATCCGTGATTTGAAAACCTTTTTTTGTTTAAAACATTCGTCCTTAACACCGCAGATGTCAGTTCCGGGTTTACTCACCCGTCGTTTTTGCTCGGTAACTCTGGAGGGTCATTGTAATTGATGCCACGAACGGCGCATCGCATCGCGGCGACGTCCGCTTGCGCTCAGGGTCGTGACTTCGATACCCGCATTGGAAATAAGAGGCACAATGCGATGGAATTAAAATAGGACTGGCCTTAGCCGAGACCATTCATAATAAATTACTTACGTAAAGCCAGGGAAATTCATTGTAAGCAAATTGACGACAACTTAAATTGTCCGTTCATTCGATTATAAATTCATAACTGTAATTTTTGACAGTTGTGTGGAATGGAATGAACGACAAATTGACGTAGGGTGTCAATTTGCTTAACAATTAATATCCCTGGCTGTGAATTCTGTATAAATCTTATAAAACGTAGCCTGAACTAAAACATCGCAATATCGAGCCATTGCAACAAACCGGCGCGGCATGTCCTAGAACCAGAAATTCGAAGACATGTGACAACTACTAACGCGAACTGGGCCTGGGCCCGCGTGGTAGATTACAGTATAGCCCATTCCCTCTGACAGAGCGGAGGCCTGTGTCCCAGCAGTGGGAACATTATAGGCTGATCATGCCAGGCCCTCCACAAGGTGGACCTACGGCCTGGTGAAGGTTGAGGAATCCACTGGATACGGGAAGCTCAGGACCGATCGTTGCGGCAAAGGTCATGTCCAGCAGTGGACGTCTTTTCATTGAGACCTTGTAAACAGAACTCGACTGTATCTCAACCCTTAAATAGATTGGAATTGGATAATGGGAGCAATTACTGAAGCCCTTAAAATTACATAATCATAACAATTTCCATCCCCGTTTAATTTCCCAGCTTCTTTTCGCTTCTAAGTATTCCTTGTATAAGTAGGTGTGACGTGTTCCTACTTGACCTTTGGCAGTTATGGTACTAGCTACACTACCTACCCAGTAACTAGAGTGACGCAGTGCTGCTCATTTTAGTCAGACGTTGCCAAAAACTTATAAGTACCGAGTTACCGACTCGGATCGGAAGTTTTTCGCTAGTTTGCAAATAAACCTGTCGCCTGACGCCTCGTATATTCCCTGCTAAGATTAGATAGAGGTTCTTGGTAAGGTTAGCCTAGGTAAGGTTGAGAAGAGATTATGTGTTCACATACATGAACATTCATGTAGTCCGGCTGGAGTGAACAATGACGAGGAACATAGCTCCCACCTCTTTCTTGCCTTTACTGGCCGGCTTGAGTGGAGATTCGCAAGAGTAAACGTGCTCGGAGGAAGTATTTCAGTAAGATGCTGGTAGGGATCTTGACCGTACTTCCGGGATTGTCTTGATAGCCGTGGAATTCCTCTCCACTCCTCATAAGCACCTCAGGACATATTGCCCTTGTCGCTACGACACTACGTGCTAGCGACCGTTTTCGGGGGCTCATTATTGTGTGCATGTCACCCGTTGCCTATTTATCCGTGTATATTATATCAGGGGTACAGAAACAAAACTGGTTATGTCCTAAGAAAAAAAATCACAGTAGTTATATAAAAAAAAAACGTACGGTCTATCATTTGTATTCCCAACGCTTTATACCCACATACTAAATTTAAAACGTTATTTTTACGTTTTATAAAATTAGTGGACACAACCAGTTTTGATTCTATACCCCTGATATGTATAACATTGGTCAGGCAGAGGATAAAGTTCTTCCATAGTTTAAGGTAACCAATCCATTATAACCACCCAAACCCATATCCCAATATGTTTTATTTCCATCTTCTGCAATAATAGTCCAGCACCAACCGGGGGTTGTCCTTGGGTGTACTTGCATAGTGCATACAGAGATAATCGTTGCCAACCGCAGAGGCAACTGCAGCCGTGGACACTCGTCGGCGGCTGCCGTAGACGCGTCGACGGCGGCAGTCGACAACGTGCCGCTCGCAGCACATACTTATGCGAAAACTTTTGATGCTGAGCCGAGCCTTGAAACACCAACAGTGCTCTTTCATCTAGGCATTAATTTAGGTGTCTCCTTGTGAAAACGGGTATTAGTCGCTTTAAGTACAGACGACAGCACATCAAGCTACCCTAAACTGTCAAAATTTCCCAATCAACTTTGAATCTTATTTAGCAATAAAGTTGAAAATCTATTAAAGAAATTTGACAGATTGTAGTAGGTTGGTGTGCTGGCGTCTGTACCGATAGTGTCATCCGATTATAATGAAAACTGACTGAAATGTAGATTGATTTTCGCGCGGCGCTGGATTTTGCTGGGCTAAAATATTGATCATACAGTATGTGACTAAAAATTTATTATTATTTTTGCGTATTACCCAGTATATGTATGGTGGAAGTCAGATAGGCAGTCGCTCCATGTGAAATACTGGTATTCAGCTGCATCCGGTTTGACTGGAACCGTCCCTAACATAGTTGAGAAAAGGCTAGGCAGATTATTACTTGTGATTAAAAGAAAATAGTTCGAATTCAGAGGACTGCTTCAGCATGCTCTCGCGCATGACTCATACACGTATTTCCTTAACGTGTAGGTACCTACCGAGAAATGAGAACAATCTGCGTGCGTGATCAAAAACTCAGGAGACAAAAATGTCAATAACTTTGAAAAGGCTTGCCTGATGAATCATTCGCACGTTTTTTTTTTTTCGAAATCTATCTGTGATTCTGATTAACCAGCACGTGTCGATAATTAATCATGTTATACACGAATCGATAGTGTTCCTCGTGTATTAAAATTATTTTAACGTAATGAATGTTTACTACCTTAATTAAATTGGTTCCGACTCGCTCAGCCAGGCTTAGCCAGATAACGGAGAAATTTTATTTCAGATATTAATTTTTGTGGTTAATATTAATTAACTTCCACGTTAAGCTGGGATGAAAGGCAAAACATTGAAAATGTATATTCTAATTACGCCTTGGAGAGGTTGGGGAGGCATTAGACTGCACTAGGCTTGTTTTCCAAGCTTAGCTGATATCTTCTGGCGTAAAATTTTTGAATTTTACGCCAGAAAATTGGCGTTGAATTGTAATTTGTTGATTCAATTTATGTTAATTAGGTACTCCATTTATGTTATTATGACCACAAACTCAGCAGCAAACCAAAATTATTTTGCAGCGCCCTGACAGGGTTCATGTACAATAAAAAAACCGGCCAAGTGCGAGTCGGACTCGCCCATGAAGGGTTCCGTAGCAGCAAGTAACATAATATAAAAGTTCTTGTAGTTCGTTGTAACTTTGTGAAAGGTAAATTGCGGTTTTCGATTTATGACGTATTAAAAAAAACTACTTACTAGATCTCGTTCAAACCAATTTTCGGTGGAAGTTTACATGGTAATGTACATTATATATATTTTTTTAATTTTATCATTCTCTTATTTTAGAAGTTAGAGGGGGGGGGGACACACATTTTACCACTTTGGAAGTGTCTCTCGCGCAAACTATTCAGTTCAGAAAAAAATGATATTAGAAACCTCAATATCATTTTTGAAGACCTATCCATAGATACCTCACACGTACAGGTTTGATGAAAAAAAATTTTTGGAGTTTCAGTTGTAAGTATGGGGAACCCCAAAATTTATTGTTTTTTTTCTATTTTTGTGTGAAAATCTTACTGCGGTTCACAGAATACATCTACTTACCAAGTTTCAACAGTATAGTTCTTATAGTTTCGGAAAAAAGTGGCTGTGACATACGGACGGACGGACAGACAGACAGACAGACAGACAGACAGACAGACATGACGAATCCATAAGGGTTCCGTTTTTTGCCATTTGGCTACGGAACCCTAAAAACCGACAGTAATTAGTTTGTAAAATGTGTGATGTACATGAGAGCAAATAAATAAATAAATAAATAAAAAAGGAGGTATACCTCGTTATGACTGCCAATTTGTCTTTTTTTCTATCTATACAATTTTGTAGTCGAATTTACGGAATTATTCGATATCTCGCTCATGCAAGACAAAGTGCAGGTTTCAGTTCATTTCACTTGAAAAGGGTCTCGAAGTATCGAACTACAATTCTGACATGGTGGCTAAACAGAATTACTTGTAAGGCAAATAAAGATGTGTAACAAACTGACTCTAACGGCACTATTTAAGGTAAAAAAGGCGTGCACTTCAAATAAATTAAATTGAAGTGACTGTTTGAAATGTAAACATAACAGCTTTTTACTAAATGCATATGAAAGTAAGCAAACTAACTATTTTTAACATTTTTGTGTCTGTTTTTTCCGGCTAATCTCCGAAACGGCTGGACCCATTTTGACGGGATTTTCATTGGCAGCTAGCTGATTTTATGAGGATTAACTTACTACTTATTTTAGAAAAATAATTAGGGTACCGCGCAAAAAAATTAAAACCAATGAAATCCTATTTGTTTTGGCACAGCTAGTATTAAATAAAATAATCCAATGTTCAAGCACAAATAGGTGTAGGTATTGATAACATACGAATATGACGCACTGCGAACGCCCCTTGCATTCGCTCGATGATAACTGTCAATGGCGCTGTTGTATTTCATATGTACATGTACTTACATATTTTATAACGGTACGTAGGTATATCAAGTAAGTTCATCATTTTGTGACAGACATGTGGGACTAATGCCCGTTTTCACGAAGAGACGAATTCCGAATTTTTCGCGCTGTTGGATTGTCAACTTTCTGCGCTGAGAAGAACTAGCAGGGGATCCAGGAGGGGGTGGAGGGGGGCTCAGGGATCAGACAGGAATAAATGGTGCTATGTCGAGTTTACAATCGTCAGATATCTTTTACCAGTAATAAAATTGAAGTTGGTCAGTTTTTGATAAAGGTATTATCAAGGTCGCGACCTTGATAATACCTTTATCAAAGCGGTGTCCTAGGGGCCATTCAAGTATTACGTAAGCACTACAGGGGGGCAGGGGGGTCTTTGCCTTGCTTATTTTTGATGACATGGGGGATGGAGGGGTCTGGATAGTGATTACGTCAGCAGTATTTATTGACTTTTTCGGATTTTCTACAAAATTTAATCAATTTCGGTTTGGACACATAATTATGGCAACCCTACTTGTCTATGCTATGTATCTATCTAAAAATGCATGTACCAATGTTTACGTAAGTATGGGGGGGGGGGGGGGGTTGCAGCTTTGCTTACTTTTGCTGACGAGGGGGACCGGGGGGTTAATAATTGCAAAAAATCTGCTTACGTAATACTTGAACGGCCCCCTACCAGAAAAAAAGTTAACATTAATAGTATGAAATTGCTCACACAATTTTGCACTTGAGCTAGCTTCATAATACATAATCTCCATAGCAAATTGGTTTCCAAAAAAGTTATACATGTCTCGCTGATGGTGGCGCATGTGTTGGATCATTTAGCTCCCTTCAAAATGGTTGAGCTGAATGGTGCTGATGCATGCGTCATGTTCGTGAACGGGCGCCGTCAGTAGGGACTGGTCATCTCTGCTGCCATGGCTTATTTTAATTTATTATTTGAATTGTTGTTTTTTCTCATCTTTTCATTATGGACGCTTTTAACGTTCTGCATCGTTCTCGCATGTATAATTTTTAACATAAATGGTGTAACCAAGACTTTGTAACCACATTATTTTGATTTAAAAGAGTATCCATGGAGTTTCTAGCCCGTTCTTCTCCATAGGTACCTACGCTTTGGAGTGGGCAACTAGCTTCATATTTTCTGACTGACTGACTTCTTGAAAATTCAAAAGTGCCTGTAAATGGTTTATTTGAAATAAATGCTTTGAGTTTGAGTTTGACAGGGGTCAGGGTTATTGGTAAAGCACTAACAACTTTCTAGGACTGTATTATCAACATCATAACGACAGACGGTGTGTTTAGTTTCTTCTTTTTTTACTTAATTACTAACATTTTGTTATAAGCTAAATTCTTGTTACTAACAACCTTGCTTTGCCTATGTACTTTTTTGTCTGAAATAAATGATTTTTAATTTATTTTATTTTATAACTCTTGTTCTATGAATTTTTCGCGATTACGATATTGGTCCCATGGACAAAGTTGATCAGTTTGATGGTCTGTATCACACCCTTAAATTTGGCTGGTCTTTGAAAACTAACCCTGTGTAACTCAAACTCAAAGCATTTATTTTAATTAAACCAATTACAGGCACTTTTGAATTGTCAAGGAGTTGGTCAGTCAGAAAGATGAAGCTAGTTGCCCATTCCAAAGCGTAGGTACTTATGGAGAAGAACGGGCAAGAAGCTCCATGGACACTCTTTTAAATTAAAATAATATATATAACTGGTGAAATGTGCGTGCACTATTAGATTAGGTAGGTTCCGCTGCCCATCCCAGTGTAGTCGGGGAAAACTGGCGTGAATCGTGATGTTCGTGATGTTATTTCAGTTATAAAGTTAACTCGGTATCTTTAAACAAAAATGATTACACACAGAGTGTGGGTGGGTGAACACAATTCCTTGAATTGTTTATAAAAATATGTTATATTGTATAGTTAACATAACAGATTGTCGTTTATCATAATTCCTGCATGTTTAACAAAACAATAGTAGGTTTGTATTACTGGGTAATTATAACATTTTCTATGCGTTTCAATGTTTTTATAACGAAGAATGACTTCATTTACTCTACCTACAAGCGTCTGTCTGATATACAAGGTGGCAGGGAGGGACATGACGCGCAACATGCTACCATGGATTCGGTACATGATTTTGAGCCCCGGAGCGTTGAATTATGATAAAAAGCTCCTCTCTCCTTAAGGTGAATGCGCAGTGGTAGACCGCGATTTTTTTTTTTTTTTTACGTTTTTTACAATTTGTAGGTCAGTTTCAGGTTGTATCTTGATCAAAATATGATTTGCGACTATAATAGACATGTATTTACAGAATTATAGTCATTAGAATCATTAATACACACATCAAAAGTGTCTAGGGATCAACATATATTTTTGCAATAACTTTTCTCCTGATTGATATTAATTAAAATTTTCTTTAAGGATTCATCAAATAAAGTGTTTTCGTTTGTCACAGTAACGATAAACCAAGTCACCTTTGCATTAATAAAGAAATTTGCCATTTTCCTAATAAAGGGATTTTTGACATTTGAACCACTAACACAAAAGTTCGAAAAAAAGACTGAAATAACAGTTTTCTCTAAAATTTTATTGGGTAACTTAAACAATTAATAATCCGTGTTTCTACCGCGAACACTAACAACACAAGAACATCGGTTTGGCATACTCAAAATGAGTTCATCCAAATCACGCTGTGGAATGGCCGCCCATGTTCGTTGCAACAACAAAAAAAGGTCTTCTTGCGACTGGATACCCTCCATATTCGGCAGAGCTCTTCTCTGTAGCATATCCCATGCATGCTCAATCGGGTTCAAGTCTGGCGACTGAGCAGGCCAGGGCAGGACATTGATGTTAGCTGCGGCGAGAGTCTGTCTTACAACTCTTGCGGTGTGCGGTCGTGCATTATCATGCATTAACTGAAATAAGGGACCGATTTGCACTTGTAGAGGAACGATGACGTCTGATACAATCGTCTCAGCATAAATTTGAGCGTTGAGGTTGCCTCTGATCCAAATCAACTCAGTTCTTCCGCCGATCCAAATACCCGCCCATACCATGATGGTTCCACCACTATAAGGATGGACTTCCTGGCAGGATTTTAATCGCTGTTGGCGTCCAGGGGTTCTCCAGTGTCGTATACGTCTTGTATCCGGTCTCATACCAAAACGAGACTCATCAGAAAAGCACACGAAACGCCATTGTTCTTCTGCCCAATTTCTGTGTTCAAGAGCCCATTGATATCGAATCCTACGATTGTGCATTGCTATAGGTGGTACCCGTAGCGGTCTTCGGGAATGAAGGTTCACTTCATGCAAGCGGTTTCTGACTGTTTGGTCGCTAATTAAGTTCCCTGAAGAGTGATGAAGCCTCACGGCTAACATCATGGCGGTTATTGTTGGAGCTCTTCGAGTTAAGATGTGAATGTATCGGTCTTCTCCGTGTGGTGCAGCGATACCGTCCTCCATGGCGCTCAGCCACGGTACCAGTGCTTCGGTAACGTTTCCAAAGTCGACTGATAACACTCTGACTTGTATTCAGAGCTAAAGCCACAGTACGTTGCCGGGAACCAGCTTCTATCATTCCCACGGCTCTGAGCATTTCTTCCCTGCTTAAATGACGTCGCCGCTCCATAATAACGTTGGTTTTAATCAGTAGTAGGGAAACAGTAGCACTAATAATGTCTTCAATGCGTTGTATGTTTTTATAGGGAAAATATTGACAGCTGATTTTCATCTTTTACTCGAATTTGATTCACAGTTCCTGATTCAAATTATGAAATGCACCAAAAAGGATCCATATAAATTTATAAAATCATAAATTTATTACAAAGCCACATCTCAATCTCAAGAAATCCGCATAAAAATGCTTGATCCCTAGACACTTTTGATGTGTGTATATCTCTTCAAGTTAGATTTCTACCATAAACACTTTTCCATACGAGATTTGTTCTTAACGGACACTGACCTGAAAATTGCAAAAAACGTAAGAAAATTTGAATTTCGCGGTCTACCATGGCACATTCACCTTAAACATCATCATTATATTTTCTTTGCTCCTGTTTCATGTATACCTACACCTGTTAGGGTTAATGGAGGAACGCCAAAGGAAAGGCCGCTCTAAGGATTTCAGTAATACGTTTATTATCCTTTTATTTATATATTGGAAGGTGTGTCTACTAATTATTTATTTAGATTAGTATAATATACTTTATGTATGTATTTATTGTATTATGTATGTAAATGGTAGGTACACCTCACAGACTACCGACAGTATTTTTCTGTCCTTCCCTTTTTTAATCCATCCAAAGGTTGTCTTTAAATGATCGCTCTTAGCGATAAGACCGCCTATTGTGTCACCCTTTGTAAACTTTCTATATTTATATGGTGTACATAATAAAGAGTATTCTATTCTATTTTTCGTCGGTTTTAAAGAAACAAATGCTGTTCCGTACAAAAATTTCAACATGTACTGAACCATTGGTAACAGGTTGTACGCTGATGCCCTGTCACCCTGTATTTTATCAAACAGCAATCTGTAAGGTCCGTGCTTTATCAGCCTCCTGCTGCTATCCCAATTTATTTGACGTCGACGCAGCATGTCTCGTTCTCCCATAATTCTCTATTAAACTGTAATCTCAGCGCAGTCACCGCCTCAGTGAGGGGTGCCACACACTGTTCGAGTCGGCACATTCGATTCGGCAGTATTTGTTGCAATACAAAGCCGACCTGAAGCAATTACTCGGGTACCATCGTTTATATTCGGCTTTCATTCAGCTAGTACTGATTGGCAAACTCCGTTCGCCATCTACCCTCACTGGCACAATTCGAACAAAAGAAGCCCTTTTTCCCGGACATAATTATATCTACATATATTCCGATTTTGTGGCCAGGCTGTGCGGAATGATGCCGACCGGAACAAGTGTCTGTGTAGCACCCCTGACTTCTATACCTAAGGAATGTCGTCCACTGCAAGCAATCGCAGACGTGCCACCTACTGTGTTATCGGTCACGTTCGGTACGTACGTGTTAGATACATTGTATAATCTTATATAAATATTTTACCAGGACTGACGTGATTTAAATTGAAAGTAGGTTTTATTATAAAACTATTAGCCTATCAATTATATAATCATTAGTTTGAGGCCGTAAACGGTAAGGATTTCGGTCAGATCAGACGGATTTGAAGGTAGTATAGACCGTCTATGATAGCCTTATCTTTTGGTCTGTTGCCGCTCTCAGATTTACATAATCTGGGAGCGGCAACAGACCAAAAGATAATATACAGGGCTTTTTAGAGTTCCGTACCTCAACAGGAAACAATGAAACCCTTTTGTAGAAAAAAAAAAATGTTTGTTTGACCCTTTTTTTCCTTTCATTTTCTTAGCTAGGCAGGTTTTGGCATTAGCTTCTGATCTGCTCACGAATCACTTCAAGTTCAAACGATCCATAAGTATATCATCAAGTAAATGAGGGGATTATTTATTTACTTGAATGCCGTTGTATACAGTATCTAAACCACGTATAAAATTAAACCAGGAAAAATCCAAATTAAACAAGATAAAGCAAATATGTCTAACTCAGAGTAAAGAAATAAAAGTGTCAAATGAAATAACAGTATTCCGCACACTCACGGCGAGGTGTTCGATAATCGATTCTTTGAAAAAATAGTGAGAAGTAAACATGTCAGCGAAATTAGTGCGCGGTGATTCAGGTAAATGACTCATTACGACTCTATGTAACGTACTGTATGTGTGTGTCGTACTACAGTAGAGGTACAGAAAGTACAGGCCATACAAATGTAGGATAGACATGATCTTGCAGAAAAACCAATCGAAAATATAATACAAGACAAAGACTGCGGAAAAAAAAATACACTACCTGGAGTTTCTCTACCGCATCCGTCAGAACTCCGAGTCCGAATCCATGAACGAGATGACGATGAAGGTAGGGATACGTCCATCTTCTCCACGGTCTATCACGTCCCATATCTCAGTCCTGATTCACAACCATACGACAGGCTATCGTATCGAAAACCTGACATTTCGATATCTAACCTGATTTGACTTGCCCTCAACAGCAAATAGCTGTTGGAAGAATAGCGGGCGTCTATTTTTGATTTAAACTGACAAAATTTTCGGGTTTTGGACTTGTGAACAGCGTTTAGAAGACTCCTACGATAACAATGATTAATGTTCGATACGATATGGAAGCGTATCGAGTTTTTGTGAATAACTATGCTGAGCTCCAAAATGGTGCTACTCGGGCCAATTGTTTGGCTGGTGTTCGGGAATCGAGAATCCCTATTAAAAGCAATGCAGCTTTTCCAGCTATCATCGAAAGTTTCCGTCTTCGCGTTTTTTAAGCGCAGTGTCAGTGGGGTGTTTGGCAGTCGATCTGTTAATTTTTACCGACTTCACAAAAAGGAGGAGGCACTATGTTCGGCTGTTTGTATGTTTTTTATTATTATTTTGTATGTTTGTTCATCGAATACTCCGCCAATTGTCGATGGATTTTCAAAATTCTTTTTTTGTTCGAAAGTAGATAGTTCTGAGGTGGTCCCATTGTCACCAAGTTAGGATCTGATGATGGGATCTTAGAGAAATCGAGGGCAACCCTCAAATTTTATAGGCTCACTTATTGTTTTTCGCATATTTTATGAAGTATCTTGTTTATTTGCGTATGATTGTCACCATCTCAGGTAGCTGGGCTGATGATGGAAGGTACAACTCCTTAACAGTAAGAAGTTACTCAAACAGGCAAGGACTGTTTTAGTAAATTGTTTTGATGTTTGATAGGGCATTTGACACATTTGGTCTCATGATCATCAAGTCATGACCTGATGCTGCAGTCAGGATAGTCTGCAGAGTACCTAACTCCTCGACAACTAACAGCAGATATATCGTGTTTAGGCTCATTGAAAAGGGCTCGATGTGTGGATAAACGTACTGTTAATGAGGAACACCGAAGTACATAGAGACCTGATGCTGAAGCCAGGAGCATCAGAAAAAGTACAAACCTTGAAATAACGGCACCGTAGTCGTGTTTGGGCTCATTTCAAACAGGACTAAATTTTAAGTTCAATGCAATGTTGACATAAGTCTGGCCTGATGCTGCAGCCAGGATTATCAGCTTCTAGTCTAAAAACATCAGGTCAGGTAACTCGTGCACTTGCTCTCGGAAAGCACCATTTGGTGAAGTGGAACTGATGATGAAGACCACAGATGGCCACCGGAACTACTCAATAATATCTAAGTATTTCACGGGTTGCGATTCGATTACTTTAATATGGTTTCTAAGCAATTCATGCTCGTTACAATGTGAATGGTGATATGGAGCTGATGGTGGACCTGGAGAACTCCTCAACAATTAACTTCCCTGCATCGGGAAAAGCAATATTTTGTTTGTAAAAGGCGATGATCACTAGGCTATTGTAACTTAGATAAATTATAAGCAGACCCACTAAAAAGCGTGAAATAAAAACTTTTTAAGAAAAAAAAACCGACTTCCAAAAAAACACTACAAAGTGAAAAATAACTTTAATTTCGGAAGTCGGTGGCAAAAAACTAAAATACAGATCCAAAGACACCGACTTCCGAAATTAAAGTTATTTTTCACTTTGTAGTGTTTTTTTGGAAGTCGGTTTTTTTTTCTTAAAAAGTTTTTTACCCGACGCAAAATAACTATACTGCGTTCCATCGCCCGTTGGCAGTTACCGACGAATTTTTTATTGCAAGTGTCGGTATCTTCTCACTTCCAATCTTTGGTTCTGCGGTCCCGGTATAACATGCTATAACGTCATTCTCAGTTGCTTTATGAATTGTTCATTCGACTGAGACTTCTGTATGTAAATCCTAGTGGTGCGCAAACTGTGTCAAAGTAAACGCGGCCGCACTTGTATTGTGTGGTAGCTGAACTGTGTTGTACGCCAGATAGCAAGCGTTACTGACGTGCTGCCATGCCGTGCTGTTTCATAGCATACAGATAACGTTACAACAGAATAAAGGTAATCATTGTGACTGCCTCATTGGTTTAGTGGTCGCGTTACTGCTGAGCATGAGGTCTTGGGTCCGATTCGGCGGGACGGGCAAAGAGTTATTGGGTACTAAGCGCCCCGCGGTTTCACCCGCATAAGTTTCTATCCCGTGGGAATATGGGAATAAAAACTATCCTATGTCCTTTCCCGGGAATCAAACTATCTCTATACCAAATTTTAACAAAATCGGTTCAGCGGTGTAAGCGTGAAGAGGTGACAGACAGACACACTTTCGCATTTATAATATTAGTACTATGGATTTGGGCTTGGAATTTCTCTTGAGCCCGGTTTGATGGCAATAGGCTCGCCCCCTATTACACGGGACCTCGTAAAGTCGTAACTGGCGAAATGTGGGTGAACTGTAGGTACACATCTTCCTGATGTTATGTTATGTTATTGTAACAATGTGACCCCGCACAATACACCCACACGTCGCCAGTCACGTTAGCCATTAATACCGTTATAATAAGGGGCGGGATTTACAAAGAAATCTGTCGTTTGCAGCGCTAATAACATATTGGTGTTGCGAACTTGCAACCCACAGCCTTTTATAATCAAAGCCCACAGCATAGAAAGACGAGTGGTCAACCACTTTGCCGTAACGCCGTAAAGTGTGGAGTTAGTCGTCAATTCTCTAGCTAGTCACCAATTCTCTTGCTGGTTACCAATTCTCTAGCTAGTCACCAATTCTCTAGCTAGTCACCAATTCTCTAGCTGCAAGAGTCATGCAACGTGGTAACGGCACCCTAATTTCGTAACACACTTTCAATCACAATCTGAATAATTTTGAAGGATATTGCTAATCCATTGCTTCATATGTTCGAAAAACTTGTCTTCTTAGCAACGTAAATAACGCAATGAATGTTGTTGAACTGTCAAAATGAAAGCCATTGATACTGTTAGTGTGTTACGCAATCACATATAGCAATAGTTATACAATTATCTCCACAACTATTAGGTATTTCGCTTTACATCCTGAATTCTAATCGTTTGCGGTTTCCGTTTTCTAGAACGCGGTAGTTCCCCGCTGGTCGCTAGTCTATGATGATCAGCCAATGCAATGGTTCAAAATACAACGAAAAAAGCTTGTGTAGGTACCTATTATTTACCTGATAACTTTGGAAGAATGTTTTAAATGCTACGTGGCGAATGGCGATGTTTAGCGTAATCTGACATTCACACCAAAGTTGAATAATAGGAGAATCCCAAAATAATCAGTGACTGCAGCGTTTTTATTGACTTAAAAATACTAGGTACTTAGTGTAAAGGAAAACATCGAAAGCATGGGCTATAAATGAACATCGCATGTATACTTACTAGGAAATAATAAAAAAATCAATCTGTAAAAAAAAATCTGGTTATGAGTCACAACAACGAGGAAAAATGAAATAAAATGGGCACAATCACTATTATCACAGCATCAGCCACGCGGCCGGTGACTGCGCACGCGCAGTGTTCTAGTTAAAAACAAAAAAAAAAAACTATCGCTTTGTTTAAAAACTAGGCTATCTGACTTACGAAAGGTTTACAACAACAATTGCTCTGACTGCGTCGTTGTTCTAGCGCCTGCAAATGCTACTGCTGTCCTGGTTTCGATTGGCAGATCGGGCAAAATGTTATTGGGTTTTTCGAAATTTCTCAGTAGCAGCCCTGGAGTTGTGCCCTATTAACGATCCGCCCCCTAAATAACATGGGACTTCACATAATTGGCGAAATTTAGGTATTCTATAAACCTCTATCTCACCCTTTGGGCTATAAGACGTAATGATATTATGTTAAGTTACACAAGCAGCTTCAATTTTCGGGGACATAGGGAGTCGATATCGGCCTTGACTTGCCTTCGTGGGCAGGCGATAGAAATAATTATAAAGTCCCGGCTTAGAAGCCCCACAGGCGTCGGTCGGCTCGGTGCATTGCTGGGTTCGACGAATTTGTGATCGCAGTTATTGCATGAGTGAACGTGGGAGGACGCTTCTGCTTATCCACATGACGTCATCTCTCATGCTCGGTTCCTATAAACAAAAACGAATCGTTTTCCTTACCAATGCATAATGGTAGCATTTTTTTATTGCCAAACTGGGCATATAAATAGATTTGTAAGCTAATTTTACCTGTGATAGCTACTTCCATAGGGGAGAGTCTACTATGAAACGCTATGAGGCATTTCCTTAATTATCAGTAAAGATACAAGTCTTAAATTTTACCAATAACGGTCCGTAAATTCAAATTAGGCTTATTCCTAGGCGCTCCATAATTTTATTCCCGGCGGCTCCAAATTAAAAAAGCAATGGGAACCATTTTAGTATTATATTATTTTAACTAATAGAATTATGGAGCTCTTGGGAATCAATGTATGGAGTGACATTGTTTGGAGAACAATAGATTTGGAGCTCCTTGGGAACAAACCTAAAATTAAACTCGGTATTATCTCATATTTTGGCCTGCCTGTTAAAACTTAGAACCGTTTGTGTTGTTTTTTTTTCTACAAAACCTATCTGTATCTTGCGATTGGTGTTGTATAGTCAGGAGGGATATTAATTGTTTACCAAATTGACTACCACCTCAATTTGTTTTGGTTTTTTGTTATAAGCACCGAATATAACTGTCATTTGCATGTAGTAAAAAAACAGAGTTATTTTGACATTACAAACAGACACTTCAATTTTATTTATTTGTATATATTGCATGTGGAATCTAGCGTGCTTTATCATTACGCAAGTTGTCAAAACAACACATAATCGTGAAAGTGAGTTATTTGTAACAAAAAAACAAAAGATGAACGTCGCGGTTTCGTAACGATCACAAAGTGCATCACTTGGGTGAAATAACTTCGACGTGAAAAAAATTGGATTACATAAACGAACGTTTTTGCTTTAAAGTAATCTGTGGTTAAACTTGGTTACTGTAGGACTTTAATACAGAGTTTAATTTAGGTATTGAAGGCGGAGACGCTTTAGTTATTTTTAGTTGTGTATTGATTTGAACGGATCTGTTATTGATTTAGTCGTAGATAAGGCTATTCTTAGATACGAGAACGTCAACAGGAAAGGTAAGACGATTGCAGACAAAAAATCCGATTTTCCCATAAAAGTAACCCAGGGGACCGAACCCAACACCTCGTGTTCAGCAGTGGCACTTCTCACCACTAGACCAAACAAGCATAAGCTAGTTAAATCTATACATCTAAGTATAAAAATGAATAAAATTGAAGTGTCTGTTTGGAATTTCAAAATAACAGCTTTTTACTAAATTCATAAACGGTACTTTCTTAAAACAAAAATATCTGTCTCTCTGTTCGTTCAGGCTAATCTCCGAAACGGCTGGACCGATTTTGACGGGACTTTCACTAGCAGATAGCTGATGTTATAAGGAGTAGTAACTCAGGCTACTTTTATTTTAGAAAAAAATTAACGTACCGCGCAAAAAAATTAAAGCCTATCAAATTCAATTTGTTTTCCGACATGCACACGAACGAAGTCGCGAGCACAGCTAGTATTTGATAAAATACTCCATGTATAGATCCTACTAATTATGTGTCTGTCTGTTACCTCTTCACGCTTAAACCGCTGAATCGATTTAGATAAAATTTGGTATAGAGATAGTTTGAGTCCCGGAAAGGACATAAAATAGTTTTTATCCCGATATTCCCACGGGATCGACACTTATGCGGGTGGAACCGTGGGGCGCTGCTACTAGCGAATAAATAAGACTTATCAAGCAGGTCATTTATAATAACAGATATTGTCAATACTAGAGAATATAATAAAGGTTTGTCATGAACTCATGAGCGATCGGCACAGTTGTCAGAGGTCACAACCCGATCAAACAATACTTTATGTATCTGCCGTGCAGTCGATGAGGTCGGCCGCACGCGAAGGTCAGGTCTGATACCAGTTCTGATGCACGATGCATATCGAAAGAGTGTTGTGTTTTTAACATCATTATATTTCGTTAAACATAAATAGACTCACGGCTCTTTCCCCATGGGGGTAGGTAGAAGAAACTACAGAATGCCACCTGCTTCATCTTCGAGTCGCTGGCACAACAGTTATTTTTGTTGGCCCATTTGGCCACTTCAATTTCAAAGTCAAAGCATTTATTTCAAATAGGCACATAAAAGGCACTTTTGAACGTCAAAAATTACATTAAAATAGCTTCCACGGCGTTATCGCTATCCTCTATCTTCCTGCAGGATGTAACCTTCTGTGGTCCACTTGGAAGTTCGTGAACCGTCTCCGAGCCCATGAGGGAAGATGCCAAGTCGAACCTCGTAAAGTGGGGCTATCTGGACGGTACGGCAGCAGGGTGTACATGTGGAGCTGTCACAAACCATGCTCCACCTCCTATCCTGCCCTCTGTGCCAAAACATGCAGCCATGCAAAGGAAGGGGCCTGTTAGGGCCGAAGCCTGCCGGGGGTGCGGGATTGTCCGAAAGGGTTACCGCTACCCCGGAACATAAAGGGCTAAGGAAGGAACACGGATGGGTTTTAGTCAGTAAGAGTCTGACACTCCCTTCCACTCCACCCAGAGCGGGAGGGGTCATTTGATGATTTCCCATCCAAAAAAAAAAGGGTGTAGATGTGGAGCTGTAACAAACCATGCTCCACCTCCTATCCTGCCCTCTGTGCCAAAACATGCAGTCAGTGACCTCTGCGCTGCCTACTGCTACAATCGTTCGTAATCGTTTACGTTCATACTTTTTTCTTTAAATACCTAAGTCAATTATGTCAGGCGTTCTGTTCTTATATTTCTTCTATTACGATAAAGCCGCCACAATATCGTTAATTCTATGATTACTTAAAACATAACCTCTTGGGGCTTCCAGTGCATTCGAGTAAACTTGAAAGTCCTACTTCAACGTTCGACTATAATGTGTAAACAAATTTTTTGCAACAAAGTTTGTAATGTTTATTCTGTTGTGATTAAAATTATTGCGAAATACTGAAGTATGAATCATGCTCAGAGTTGCCTGTTTATTTAAAAACTTGCATTATTACTCATACAGTGTTGTTGAATAATAGAGCAGATTTTAATTTTAACAAAAATAGAATGTGCGGTATTCATTGCAATTCCTTTGTCACATTATTGAACTTACGAGAATACTAACAGAGCTCAAAAGAATCCCCTAGTAAATTTTTACCGTATAGTGCAATATAAATGAATGAATCGATTAAGTATTATGAAATGTTGTTATGCAAAAACGACTTGATAAAGACAAATGTCGATGAACTTCGCCATATTAAGCTCCGATATCTCTGAAATCTCTTTATCAATCTCTTTTCACAGCTGCATCCATCGTCACATCCAACATCATCTGCCTTGCCTTTTAACTTTAGTCGGGGTCGGCTTCCAGTCTATCCGGATGCAGCTGAATACCAGTATTTTACCAGGAGCGACTGCCTATCTAATATCCACAAGCTACTTACAACCCACCATGCTAATACACCGTGTTCCGAACGATATACATTAACTTCGACCAGGTGTTCAAACCATGGAAATAAGCATTTTTCATTATGGACACATTAGTGAATTCTTATTTTTTATTTTTTTCATATAAACTAATAATACCTTGACGTAAATCACCCGCTATGCATGACTCTTTATCCGAATTGGCAACGATGACGTATTTTCATTCATAAGATTTGGCGGGCTGCAACCTTAAATTTACTAACTGAAATTACAAATATCTTTGTAACGAAGCCTTTTTAAGTACTACTTCCTGTGTTAGATTTAATTTATAAAAGCTATAGAAGCGTTTGACAAAGTTTATGGATATCGTGAAGAACACAGTGGATTATGAATGCGAAAGTAACTGCCTGTCTGGCCAGAAAATGGCAAAAGCAAAAGCTAGTCTTTTCTATAAAAACCTCCTTTGTCAACAGCCACATCTCTCTGGTACGTCCTCCTCAACGTGCCCGCCAACGCGACGGTTGTCGATGGTAACTGCACTGCCGCCGACCAATGGATCAAGGTGAGCTGGCTGAGCAGCAACACCTCCATCCTGGCCAACAACATGACGCTGGTGTACCACAAGAATGAGACCACCAAGAACTATGCACTCAAGAGCCTGAATATTTCGCTTTCGCCTGAGAACTTCGTCAATAGTTGTGAGTACATAATTATTATAATAATAATAAATCATTTATTTCGACCAACACAGGATCATAGCAAGCACACAAAAAAAAAAAAATTAAAACATAAAAAAAAAAACAAAAGCACACACAATATTAAAATATACAAAGATACAATACAAACCGTTAACCATTATGTTCGTGTATTACTTCTTGTCCAATGTAAGGTCATAATGTCGCTTTAGATATCAAAATACATATATAATTACCAGAGGGGCAATTCTCATAATTTTAAGAACGTTCACAGTGTGATCTCTGTCATAATCTATCAAAAATACCTCTAATTTCCCAACATTTTAGATAAGTTTTTATTTTTTAGCATAGTTTGTCGCCGAGATGAGACTGCGAATACTTTTTGAACGTATTAAATTACGAGAAATGACCTTCTGAGTTATACAGGGTGTCCCTGGAAGTATGGATCAAATCGAATAGGGGCGTGGGCAAGGTCATTTTCAAACATTTTAGCAAAAAAAAAAAACAAAAAAAAATGAGAAGAGAAATGGAATCGTTTTAAAAAAAAATCTTTAAAAAATACTATCAGGGCTATCAATTTATTTTTTTTAGATAGCCCTGATAGTATTTTTTTATGATTATTTTCTTTGAGCACTGCGAAGAGATTGAAAAAAAAATTAAAATCGGTCATAACTTTTGAACCGTAAAAAATTCACTGACATTCTCAAGGTTAAAAAGTTTGGAAATGACCTTGCCCACGCCCCTATTCGATTTGATCCATACTTCCAGGGACACCCTGTACCTCCATATGAAAGAAGCTAAACTCTTAGCTCACACAGCTGACATTGTATAGAAATGATCTCAATCCTCCATTTAGGTGCTCAAATCCCCCAAAGTTAAAATCAAATTAACATGGTCCTACCAAAGCAAATACAGCCTTGTTGCCGGTTGGCAATTTAATAGTAATGTGTAAAATAAATAGTGTAGCAAGATAAACAACCGATAAAATGTTGATATCGGTTCATAAACTGTTACTTTAAATAATTTTGCGTTTATATTACACACTTGTTGACCCCAATTGAACTTTCATCTTGACTTTACCTTTATCTGCATTTTATGTAAGTACGCAGAAGTTTGTTAAGTATCTATAGGATCAGTTAAATACGCACTAATTAATTTAAAGAATTTGTCAAACATTACATCAACTAAGAAAGATGTTGAAATAATAAGCTTAAAGTGTTGGAAGAATAAGCTTAATAAAAAGAAAAGCAAGTATTGAATTTTTATTTGAACCAAAGCTTTTATAAAAGAAGAAGTAATGAAGTGACAAAAATAGAGAAAAAAGTACAAACCATAACTTTTTGTAACACACCTAAATAAGTATGAACATACAACAAAAGATAAATAGAAAAATCTTAATACAAACAAACCAGGATAAATAAAATGTACAGTTGTTTAAATAAAAGACGGTCATATCGCTATCATCATTGCGATGATAACTTCAATTCTTTTGAGGAAGTCCCGGAACATGCATACGCATGCGCGAACACGTGTTGTCCGTCAATTACTTCTTCTAAATCTCATTATGTAAAACAAGCATAAGAAATTATATAAATCGTACAAATAACTGAGTGGCGATTCCCGTATTTTTAAGAACATTCGCATTCAAATCTGTCTCAATCTGTCGCAACTACCTTTAGCTTTGATACATTTTTTTTCGACACTGATTGCCGCCGAGATAATATTCCGCCTAGATTTTGAACGTTTTATTACGAGAATTGGTCTTCTTATATCATTGTGTAGGATACGTCAGTGTAGTTTGTATGTGTCACAGATCTAATAAATCGAAATCTTAATTCTCATACAGACCATTAAAATTTAACTTCTTCATTCCAGCATCCAAGGACCCAATGGAGCTGTACCACGGCGCGGAATGGCAGACTCCTCTGGCCACCTCATACCGCTGTAAGACCGCCACACTGCTGAACATGACGTCAGAGTCTGCTAGCGCTGTAGCCGTTCTCACCCTGTCCAGGCTGCAGGAGGAGGCCTACCGCACCACGAATGGCAGCGGATTCAGTGCTGGTGAGCAAACTTCGTCTTCTACCTAATAAAATGTTTTTGAGCTGTGTACCAGCTCGCACATCTAGGCTATGTTTCCCAGTATTTTTAATAAGACCAAATAGGTATTAAAAAAAAATATGATCAGAGACAGGTAATAAATTCAAAATATTTTATTTCACATTTAAACTTAGGAAAATTGATTGTTTATCAAATTGCCTACCAAGAAATTTAATTGTCCGTGTATTCAAATCACAACTGTCATTCTTTGACAGTTGTAATAAATGGCTAAGTCACGACAAATTGTCGTAGTCTATTTGAGAGACAATTTCCCTTACCGTACATGGGCCCTTATTAAACATCAGAAGTTACGTACACGGTTCGAATTGTTCGTTTCCCATGGAGAAGAACCGGCAAGATTCTTCTCCATGGTTACTCTTTTCAAAATAATAAATAAGCCCAAGGCCTTTAAAGTAAACAAATATTGTTGGTTGTGTTTAAAAATACATCGATAGCTGCGCACACGCTGCCAGACGCTTGATAAGGGCCTGATAACGCGTACTGAACGTACTGATAGCATCGAAAATGTGGTTATAATGACTGCTGTACTGTTTTTTATTATGATGTGAATTTTACAGTTACAGCATTATTTCACGGCATTGTAATTTTTATTTTGTAAATGGAGGACGTGATATATTTTAAACTTATCGTGACATTGAAATAAATATCCTGTTCCTTTTTTATTATGAGTCAGCGAAGTGATAAATAGCTTGAATTATATTAGGTCCTTACATATGAAATTGGCGTTTTGTATGGAAGGAACAAAAAGTCGAATATTTTTTAATATAATATATTTAATTAATCAAAGTATGAACCATTGTTTTCAATGCACTTTTGCCATCTTATAGGTAGTTCATTGATCCCTTTACTAAAAAAACCAGTCGGACGGGAATCAATAAAATCTTTGAAGGCGATTTGGACTGCCCCATCGGAGTTGAATTTTTTCCCTTGCAAAAAGTTATCCAAATTGCGAAAAAAATGGTAATCTGTTGGAGCAAGGTCCGGGGAGTACGGAGGATGTCTAAGACATTCCAATTCAAGCTCTTCTAATTTGGTAGCCGTCTGTTGCGCAGTGTGTGGTCTGGCGTTGTCGTGAAGCAGCAGTGGCGTGGAGCGATTGACCAGCCTTGGTTGTTTAGCCGCTAGCTTTTCCATCATGGTTTGTAATTGCTGACAATAGACATCAGCTGTAATAGTCTGGCCAGATTTGAGAAAACTGTAATGAACAATACCGGCACTAGTCCACCAAACGCTTACAAGTAACTTTTTTGGGGTTAATTTTCGCTTGGGGCAGGATTTGGCTGGCTGGCCAGGATCCAACCATTGCGCTGAGCGCTTCCGATTATCGTAAAGAATCCATTTTTCATCACAGGTAATGATTCGGTTTAAAATACCTTCATTGTTGTGCCGGTTCAGTAATGTAACGCAGCAGTCGACGCGCGTTTGCCGGTTTGCTTCAGTCAATTCGTGAGGTACCCACCTTTCAAGCTTTTTAATCTTCCCAATTTGCTTCAAGTGAATTAAAACAGTTTTATCACTAACATCGAAGCCTGCAGCTAACTCGGACGTGGTTTGCGATGGGTCCGCTTCCACAATAGCCTTCAATTCTCCATTATCAACTTGGGTCTCAGGCCGTCCACGGGGCTTGTTCTGCAGGTCGAAATTTCCAGAACGAAAACGTTGGAACCAAAAACGAACTGTGTTTTCTTTTGCAACATGACCGCCATACACATCATTCACCCTTCGAGTCGTTTCCGCAGCACTAGTGCCACGGCGGAACTCGTACTCGTAAATAATGCGATATTTTAAATTTTCCATTTTGTAAAATGAGTGACGCAAACAGAAAAAACAGAAGAAAAAAACAAATGAATGACGGTCATCGAAGCACAAATACATGAGTAAATAGCTGTACTTTGAATTTGGAATTCCTTACCAAAGAGGAGAAATTCGTGATTAAAGTGGCCAGTACGAAAAACGCCAATTTCATATGTAAGGACCTAATATTTATAAATTATTTCCGTTATAGATGGGCTATCCACCGGGTTTAAACCCGGTGCTTTTGGTCAACGCCTGATAAACACCTAATTTTCTGGGTGTTTACGGTTGTTTATCAGGTGTTTACCAAAAGCACCCGGTTTAAATCCGGTGGATTGCCCATCTATAATTTCCGTGTTTTAAGAGACATGTTGCAATTAGCGCAACTGGCTCCCACGATAACTTTCTCCGACCACTGCATTTTGAGTTATTTTTAACTTTGTCTTAGTAGGGTTTTAGAAATAAAAATCAAAAGTCATTTATTTAGACTAGGCTGAAAATCAGCACTTTTCGAACGTCAAAATCATGTAAGACAGTTCCCTAAAACGCCGCCCTTCACCACGTCCTAGTGCTTTATGTGGGAAGAAGTGGCGCAACAAACTCCCCAGCAGCACTGCTGTCTGTTCTGTTAGAAAAAAAAAAATTCTGAGACTTGTAACAAATGTTTTTAAGGCTATTCAATACATGATCTCCCAGCCACTTTATCGCTAGATGGCGGCACATTCGCACTTCGAACATTTTCAATTTTTACGCCTAACTCAAAAAGCTTTGCGAAACAACTTTATTATATGCGTCAACTAACGCATTAACATAATCTTTTTAGATATTCACTTTGCTTGTTAACTCGTCACATACAAAGATTTGTACCCCTAAACATTTAGCCGTTTCACTTTATATCTTTACTATGTCTTTACACACACATGTACAGTTACACACTACGTGTATAGTTTTACTTGCGATATAACTAGATGGCGTTGTATTCATAAACTTGGTTTGTGAACTTGTTTTCCAGAGGTGGCGTTAATTAAAATAAAATATTTTTACGAAAATATTTTTATGACTGTCCTTCATTCTCTAAAGAAAAGCGTACTTTTTATACTAAAAACCGAAGAAAAGAATACTTGATTGCTACAAGTGTTGTCAGTTGCTTATTCAATTATTCTAAGGGTGCTTTTGTAGTGTGTTAGGGTAGGTTTAGGTTTAAAAATAATAAAATAATAATAAATCCCCTGACCGATTTCGGTCACGGTGGCCAATTTCAAAGAAGATTAGCCAGGTTTGCAGGAGATATTATAGTGCACAAGTGTGTGCGCAAATACAGGAGAGAGAACAGGCGCAGGACCAACGGCTTTACGTGCTTTCCGAGGCACGGGGGTATTACGCCACCAATTTCCAAACTCCGGGCAAAAAAAAAAGAAAAAGAGTAAAGAAACTCCTAACGGGAAAAACCCAATTTTAATAACACTGTCCGACCTGAGAATCGAACCCAGGACCCCGAGAACGGCAGATGCACTTGTGACCACGAAACCAACGGGACAGTTAAGATTCTTTGTATAATTAAACGCTACTATAAAACAAAATATATAAAATGTTTATTTGAGTCGTGCGCGAGAGATGCAGCGGCGCGACGGAATTCCGCGAATTTCGGTCACTCGTAGGTATAATAATAATGTATCATTCAACCGCAGCCCAGCGTGCCCGCCGTCGCAGGCAGTAAGGCAGTGTACAGACGCGTGAAATTATTAGGCCGTGTACACACGGTTGTGGGTATTTAATTATTAGTGTAATTTTATTACTGTTGTGTGTATGTGTATGTATATGTATATAAGTGTTATGTGTAATATGTGTTTACTATTTACGTGTGTTTGTATGTTTAGCCTAAAAACCAACAAATTCACATACACCAGCGTCCACTCAAACCAACAATTCCAATTTCAAATGAGAAAATGAAAAAAAATCAGCTGTTCCCTACATTTTGACGAGTTACCTATACGAACATAAATGTAGGGAACAGCTGATTTTTTTTCGCGATTTCAGGTTTGGTCCCATAGTAAAAAAAATTGTTCATAATGATGAGTACAATGACCATGTTAGTGTTGTTCCAATAACCCTGTATATACTTATACTATATTATATCCATACTAATATTATAAATTCGAAAGTAACTCTGCCTGTCTGTCTGTATGTTACCTATTCACGCCTAAACCACTGAACCGATTTAGAAGAAATTTGGTAGGTATGGGGAAGGACATAGGATAGTTTTTATCCCGATATTCCCACGGGATCGAAACTTATGCGGGTGAAACCGCTGGGCGCAGCTAGTTGCAAATAAAGTTTATTGAACTCTTCTCTCTCTTCGATAATTGAGCTTTGTTGGTACCGACTTTGTTTTGAAGATTCTATACATCTTTTATTAGGTACTTATTTACACCCTAAGTTACATTAAAATTAGCAAGGAAAAACCGGCCAAGTCCATGTCGGACCACAATGAAGAGTTCCGTAGTCGAAATGAATTTATCCCAAGAACAAGCTTAACATTGTAGTTGAAAATCATGTCCTCCCATACATTGCAACTAAAAGTTGGTCGACTATTACTCGTAAAGTCTACTCAGCTGTGATTTTGATTTCGTGACATATAAGTACTACTGCCGTGAATTTTAGTATTTCTTCTAGTATTTCACAAACAATTTAGGGGATATGACATCCCCCTGTATCACCCCCCTGAGCAGTTGGATGGGGCTGGTTTTCTGATCCTGGATCTGGAAAGTCATCGTTGCAGCATCATACAAACATCTCAACACTTCGACGTAGCACCAGTCAATTCGACATCATTGCAGAGAGGCCAGAACTGCCCATACTTCGATGGAATCGAAGGCTTTCTCGTAGTGCACAAATGCCATACACA
This sequence comes from Amphipoea lucens, assembly GCA_947508005.1. Classification (NCBI taxonomy): domain Eukaryota; kingdom Metazoa; phylum Arthropoda; class Insecta; order Lepidoptera; family Noctuidae; genus Amphipoea; species Amphipoea lucens. Next base: position 1,371,643 of record OX382363.1, on the reverse strand, counting down.
GTGGCTGACTGTACTCCTCGGTCTTCTGTACAATTTGTCAAACAGTAGGTATGTACCTATATGGTCTACGCTCGTAACTGCGTACAAAACCATCACATCGTCCGGCGTCCGTTCGTCACTGTGGAGCATTCGAGACTGTTTGTTTACCGAGTGTAAACCGAACTCGCGGCGCGTAGGTATGACTCGCATAATAATATTACCGCGGTAGTAGATTGATGTACTTGCGTCTGTACGTATTGAATTTCATTCATTTTCACCTATTTTTTTTCGCGGAACTTATAACATCAGCTATCTGCCAGTGGAAGTCTCGTCAAAATCAGTCTAGCCGTTTCGGAGATTAGCCGGAATAAACAGACAGAGACAAAAATTAACAACAAATGTTTTTTGTTCAAAGTAGGTACCGTAAATATAAATGACTGTATTCAGATTACTTTATTTGATCAACCGCACAAAACAGAAAGGTAATTTGGTACTTGCACTTTTCATACCTACGCTCGGCGGTCGCGCTGGGGTTGTCAACTTTGGCAAAAAACACACAAAACAAAAAACACAAAAAACTAGTGTAGTAGTGGTACTCGTATCTAGTTATTTGATTCATTGTTGAGAATGAAACAGCAAGAAAGGAAATGATCGTATTTTTTAGCTTATAGGTACTACAATAAATATCTAATATAAATTGTAAAAATATTACAACGCCACAAAGTCATGTTCGCTTTTACAGCTCGGCGCCGGGGGCCGGGGCGCTTACCTACCTATCTAACTATTCGAAATACAAGCAAATGCCTACTTACCTCTCTGAAACAACTGGTAGCTTAAAAAACGATAATTCATCGTAATGTTGAATTTAAACAACCATCCACTCAACAGTTACTTATAATTACTTTTTTTTTTGTTACTCCATTTTTGCACTTCACAGCTACGCGTGTCTCGCGCGGATGGCAGTCTGTAGGTACTCTCTATATTTTGTGCCTGTAGGTACTGCGCGGTACAAGTAGGTACTAGGTATTACATTTATATACGGTACGTACCTACATTTTATACAAGTCCGTTGCCTAATTTCAACTTCTTCAATACGTCTATTGAAGAAGTTGAGATTAGGTAACGGAACGCGGAATTAAGAATTTATTTAGGTAGGTACTGCTACTCTACTCCATAGGTAGAATAAAATTATTTACTTTTACTTTTTCGTACTTTATGGAGGTACTAGATTTTTCCCGCAGCTTCGCCCGCGTGGATGTCGGAGATTATCCCACGGAATCGTACTACCGGAATAAAAAGTATCCTATGTCGTAATCCTAACCCAGCACTCTAATTACCTACGTAACACAATCATTATCAATCTCAATCTGAATCATTTTGAAGAATATTGCTAATCCATTGCTTTGCATTACCTATGTTCGAAACATATATCATTTCTATGGTTCGAAAAATGTTTTTGCTCAAAAACGTAAATGATGCAATGAATGTTGTTGAACTGTCAAAATGAAAGCCATTGCTACTGATAGTGTGTTACGCAATTACCCCGCAGGTCATGGTCTACCCATGTGCCAAATTTCATCTAAGTAAATCCGTTCAGCTCAGCCGTTTTAGCGTGAAAGTGGAACAAACAAAGTCAATTGCGCATTTACAATATTAGTTAGGAACAAACATAATATGAAAAAGCTAAAGTATTTGTGTATATTATAAATAATTTCCATATAGTCAAAAATAACGCTAGTTCGGTAGGTACCTAGATTGATAAAAATTCAAACACACATCTCCCCGGCGCGGGGCCAAGCGCTTCGTCCGTACTATAGGTATGTAGTTATATGTACCTGCATGCAGAGCAATTTACAAAACTAGTGCATTTATGCGCGCGGCCAAGTAGCGAGGCGCGTGCGAGGTGCGATGCGACATAATGAATGAATGGCTAACCCACCCAACTCACCCAAGCGCTCCAATAGCCAATAGTGCCGGCCGGGCCTGCCGCCCAAAGTCCATGCTGCCGCCCAGTGTTGCCAGGTCCAATTTTCAAAAATCCGTAGGGCTACGCAAAAAAATCCGTAGAAGTCCGTAGATTGCCTCTACAAAAATCCGTAGATCTACGGACACTTTTTAAAGCTAAATAAACCTGACTATTTAGAGATGGACTGACCTTAAACTTAATTTCTTGCCGGTAAAGGAGTTGTTAACTAAAAAAAACAAGCGGGAAAATCTCCAAGACAAAGGAAATGCAATAAAAATTGTATTTAAAAAAAATTATAATTAATTACTGTCGGTATAACATAACACAACAGTAGGTAACGTGTAACTTTTTTTTATCATTTTATATTTTTGAATTAAATAATTCAAAATGCTCCCTCTTTGCTTCTACGGTCTACCCCACAGAAGGTAGTTGTTATTGCACTTTTATAGATTATGTGTATAATACCGCATCGCGGTAACAAATAAGGTTCAAAACAGCGATGCGTTTGACGTTAGTTGAATCAAATGACCACCAAAATAAAAGCAATTTTGCAGTTTTGGAATCGAACAAAAGTCCGTAGATTTGCGACTAAAATCCGTATGTCCGTAGACAAGACCAAAAATCCGTAGATCTACGGACAAATCCGTAGGTCTGGCAACGCTGCTGCCGCCTGCGAGTGAGCGGCGGAAGTTACCGAACCCGAACCGAACGCCAACCGAGCGTTCAGGCGCTATCTCTCTCTTTTTGGTTTGCCTCTTTTTCAAACAATGCGCTGGATTGAACAACAAAAACAAGCTTAGCTCCGCTAGGGAAAGGTAATAGTGTTCTGTGAACAAGCTTTTGACTATGCCCGCGTTGACGATAGGATAGACGGTCTGGGAACAGTGGGAACTGGGAAGGGCTCTCTCAATAGGTACTTACCAGCCTAATGCAGAAAGATTTTTAATTCAGAAAATTTCTCGAAGACAGTTCAAGTGTAAGTTAGTACTTACATTTATGTAGGTACTTAGGTACATAAACTTAGTATGTAGGTACATACATTCATTACAGTAATATCGAACCCAGGGTAGATCGCAAATACTATCAATAAGTAGGTAAAGCATTTTTTCTCACTTCATGATTCAATTGATAAATTGATTTAATATATAACTGCGCGGGCAGAGCCACCGCGCCAGCCTTGTAAGAAATATTGCATACCTACCAACGATTCGCAACTTGTCAAAAAAAACACGCATAATTCAACGATTTATTATAAAATTGGCCAACCTGTTTGACATTGACAAACAACGCCATCTAACGAGCAAGATCAATTGTTGTTGATAACCTTAGCAAAAATTTGTGTTCTGCTTCTCGATAGTTCTTTGAAATATCCTGCAGAGGGCGTGTTCCGGCCGCGCACACATAGAAAAATTTATCGATTTTGTCAGGCCTAGATATCCTGGAAATAGTGTTTTTTTTATAGGTTTTTGTCGATATGCGTCAATAATAAGTCATAACAACTTAATATACGTGCTTTTATTCTGCAAAAATCGTTTATTTTTCGAGATTTGTACCCCGAAAGAATGTATGAAAAAGTGTCAGTATCCAATCACCTTAACCTCTCACACGTTTGCCCGTCTACCTGTCGAAACACCCCACACGTCGGAGTAGTTGAATGGGCGCAGTAAAGTCATTGTTTTAACAATGACAATAAAACAATGACACTTGTGTACACACGGTGTACCGTTGACATTTCGAGCACTTTTTTATTTATGTACATAATATGGTGTACCGTTGACACTTGAGGGGTTAATTGTTAGCCGATATTATTGTTCTCTGTCTAGATTTTAATCGGTCAGAAATTCATGATAGTAGCCAGAGTACGTCTAGTTGGATTCTCTCGAATAAAGAAAGAAAGATAATTGCGTTTATTGGCATTACAGCAAAAAAAAAAAACAATATCAATATCTTCCTGTATCGTTAGTGCGTTCACAAACTCAAGTTTCACACACAGACCAGATTACAGCCATGTTATGCGGACGCTAAACCCTGATAAGCTAACAGACATGTTTTAATCGTACTATGTGACGTCATAAATGAAATTCAACTTAATTGTGTTCAGCTTATGGTTGAAAGCCCTATAACGAAGTAACATCATATGTATTCCAATGTATTTTTTATTCTGACAGAAGTGAACTGTAGAAGTGTAGATACTCTTCTTGTGTGCCCTTTGAACTTGACTTTTGATTGCTTTAGCGCATCTCTGAACACCTGCGCAAGCGTTTCTTTTAAACGATCGATTATTCAGAGTACAGGAACGTTTGTTTTACCAACAATATCCCCATGTTTTGACATATTTCGAAACGCCAATCTTTTTTTTAATAAAAAAAAAATCTAATGAATTTTTTGTGGTAGTGTGTCAAACTGCAGTCAAGCAAGCTTATTATAACATTGTTTTGAATGGTGCCTCTGAAGTTCTCGGCGATAAACCACACCAAACCATCGTTGTTATCTTGCAGCATCCTATACATACTATAAATTAGTGTCGCTTTTCGTGTCTGCCTTTGTGATGTGACCCCGGTTAAAAAAGCGGTTTTCATCATAACTTACAGAATTTATTCAAATTGTAAAAACCGTTCAAAGCAGGGGGTCGCTAGTAATTTACATAATGTTTTACATTTTGGCTCTCTGTCGTATCAAAATGGGCGATAAGCCACATCAAACAATCTTTATCATCTTGTATCACTGTGATCAACTTGTGTTTATGTATTACTTTAGATAAAATTAAATAAAGATTATTATTTTGTTTATACGGGGTGAAATTAAATTCATGGGCATCCTTTTAAAGGGTCATTGTACTCATCATTATGAACAACTTTTACTATGGGACTAAACATAAATTGCGAAAAAAAATCAGCTGTTTCTTGCATTTGTGTTCACATAATTCATCAAAATGTAGGGAAGAGATGATTTTTTTTTCGCGATTTCAGGTTTGGTCCCATCCCATAGTAAAAGTTGTTCATAATGATGAGTACAATGACCCCTTAAAAGGATGCCCATGAATTCAATTTCACTCTGTATATTTGTTTTCCTCGGCCTAGCGGGGTACAACTGATGGCACGGGCCTAGGCCAAGTGTCCAGCAGTGGGGTTAAGTGTTATTATTACTGTGCTGATGCTTTTTGTCGTGTTCCAGCTCGCGAGTGCGGCGGCGGCGACGTGCCGGACGCGGTGCCCATCGCCGTGGGCTGCGCGCTGGGCGGGCTGGTCGTGGTGGTGCTGGTCGCCTACCTCGTGGGCCGCAGGCGCTCCGCCGCCAGGGGGTACCTCTCCATGTAAAGTGCACGTGTAAGTATACTTTTGATGCTCTTAACGCGCTGAGCGGACGACGGGCAATTTGTCCGTGACGATAGAACTTATGGAAATCTATGCACAACGCAAATGGAGGACAAAACGATCGTGCCGCCGATGCTTGCCGAATGAGCTCTCTCGCAGTCATTCGCGGCTAAAATGTCCCGTGTTCCATACACACAAACAATTTAAAAGCAAAGTGCAATCAGTTAAGATAACGAAGACCTCGTAATAGCTTCACAATTTTTGACAGAAACTCGCAGTAAATTGAAACTTTACTAGTAGTAACAATGGAGAGACAATTATAACATTAATTAATAGACTTGGTGCTCTGGAGAGCAGACAGTTTGCGTACCATGGATAAAAAAGCAATTTTCTTAAATAGAACTAACTTTCTTTGTCACTTTTAACATCTTCTAATAAAACCAATTTCCATTGCAGATATCAGCCGCCCGAAGATTCGGCGACAGTAGTCAATATATGAAAAATATAGAAAACAGTTATACATTGTTTGCGACGCATTTACCCGCACCCCTCACTATGTGGCTAAATTCCACTTCTCTGCCTATCCTCATTGTACTTGTATTGTCCTTGTATCGTTCATTAATTCTAAAGCATAACATTTTATCGTCCTTAAAGAGCTGGGCTTTAGATTCCCCTTGATTTGGAAAATCATCAATTTTTAGTGACTGGCCAATTTGCGAAAACTAAAGGCATAATTAATACGTATTCCATTTTTGGTTTTCAGTTCCAAAATTGTTTTTTTTTTTTTTGCTCTGTCTTTTTCTACGTTGTATGGCAATTACTGAATATGATTGTAAAGTAGTCACTATAGTATTTTAATCCCAAATACTGGCTTAATAAAAAATATAATCCAAAATTATTAGTTTTTAGCGGGCAGATGGTGTATAGTTGAATTTGCTCAAAATTAATACAAAATACTGATTATTCCATATTTAACTGATTAAAGAATTTCTGTCATTTTTTTTTCTAATTATAGTGCCCTTTGCCATGGATAATTAGCGAACTGACCATGACAATATTGTGTACCGAAATCTAATTCATTTTCTTCTAAAAATGATAAATTTGTTTTTAGTCATTTTTCTTTCGGCCATAATAGTTTAAAAAATAACTGTAAACTAATAAAATCCAATCGAAATAGATACAGTAACATTGTAAAAATGTGATGTAGTAGTAATTTTAAATCGAAGAAGGAGGGTAGAATAGTATCTTATGTTTGTCAAAATTTTGCAATCATTATTAATTGAATTATCTTAATTTTTTTAGACTTTTTTATATTTTTATGTGCTTTGTTTTAGTCCAAAGATTTTATTATCATTTCAGTTATATGCACATATAACTAAACTATATGTATATTGGAGTCAATTTATTGTCAAAATGTCCATAATATCCGTAAATGTTATTAAAAACATCCTTTTAGGTGTAGTTAATCTATAATAAAATGAATGCAGTGTCTTTCTTTTATTAGAATTTAGTATTCAGACTATTTTAAGTGTAACAGTTAAAAGCTGGACAATATCATTGCTGTATTTATGTGGCTCTATGGTCTCTTGTGTTGCCATGCCAAAATGTTTAAATTTCATCATCCAAGTACAATAACTATCATTTAAAAAGTTGCTAAATTACATATTTGAACTGCGGTAAAACTCCAAGTGAGAATGGCAACACTGACAATCATAGATTTTATCGACATTTCAATAACCGCTCAGCGGCGCTGGAACATCGAAATTCCCCAACGCCCCGCGGCGCACGCGATGACGTATCGCCACGCGCCAGATGGCCGCACTGAACAAAACATTTTTTTGTTTACTAGTTGGCGACGGGCGTAATCTCAAGTTATGTTTTTATTAGAGCATATGAATGTCCCTTTCGGGTGGTATTAAGTGTTTGTTGACATTTCGTCTCTAATTTATTATATTCATTGGTAAATATTGACTATGGTTGAAAAAAAAAAAAAAAACATTATGTGAACTTTAAACATTATTATTTCAAAAAGTAAATCGATACCATATATATTTTATGGCTTTTATTGGTGGAAGGGTTCTATCTTCATACGAAAAAAAATACAAACACACCTCATAGTAAAAAAATATTTATTTACAGGCATAAAGTTTTTCTGGAACAGATGTTACGTGTGACGTCGCAAATTCGCAGACTGACTTTGACAAATAATTTCTTAACCACAGATACATGTTTGACGGCCAGTGTTGCATTTTTTAAGGCAGATATTCTCGATCGTTCAAATAGAAAAGAGAAAACCGATCCAAAACACAGTGGGTTAAAGGGAATAAGCAATAATATGACGACACAGTACTATCACCCCATATGGGGTGATGCGCCGCCAAGCCTGTTAAAATTGTTCCACCCATTTGGGGTGATGCGCCGCCAAGCGGTTAATACTGTGTCGCCAGAGTATAAAATAATAATATTGTAAATGGCAATGAGTTGCCCAGTGTTGTGGCTACGTTATTTGCAGTCGAGAAAATAAATAACTTATTTTGACTTATTATGTTTAGTTTATACGGAGTTTCTCGTTAATAATCGACTGCAGATAATTCGCTAGGTGATGGAAAGCGAAGGGTATTGTCGGGAGTTTGATTCCTGGTAAAGTCTACTATACGGCTCATTTGAATGACTTATATTTTTAACATTTAACGTATATCTTTGATTATTTCTTCTGTAAAAAGTTAGCCGTATAGCAGATTGATGGCAACTTACTAAAAATGTGACTTTAATACTAAAACTAAGCATCAACTCAGTTTAGTATCAAATATTCATTTTTTCGTAAGCCGTGCTGATTGATGTAGGATTCGAAAAAAAGAAATAAATGTTTTTTATTGCCACAGTCGACTTTTATTTATTATTTCTTCCTCTGAAAAGCAGTTACAATAAATACGTATTTTATATACATCGACCAAAATTATTTATGTACAATTATATCTACTGAACACTTGTTTATTAAATAAATTATATTTGTGACAAAGAATCGCTCTCTTTAACTATTAAAGCTGATCCCTATTTATTTACAAAACTAATACGCATTATATCTGCTTGAACATAGTGCTCATGAAACACTTCTATTAAAAAGTAGGTAATTCAACATTTCTTTGTCAAAAAAAAACCTGTCTTAACACAAAATGGAACAATTTAAGGGTTTATTTATAAACGATGTTTAAAGTTAAGTATCATTTAAACGTCAAAAATGTATGGTTAATAAAGTCTCTTATCACTCAACTTTAACCAACGTTTATGAATTCAGAGCATTCTCAACATTCGCGTATTTTCATATCCGTCTTCAATCTGATACATCAGTTGCGTGATATCACCACGCTAATGTAGTACGGCAGATGCCTACCAAAACCATACTCAGTTCGCGTCAGTCGTTTTAAAAAACCGTGTATGTAAGAAAAATTTAATTGAACACTGGTTTGTAGCGGTCTGTTCCAATATTTATTGTGCTGAATCCAAAATACACTATATGAAAAATATTATAGTCGGAATAGAAAGCTGTTTTTACGAAATAGTCAACACACTACACTAAAACAGCAGAAAGCCATGCGGTCGATGTCTCGAATTGAACACGCGAAGGGAAATACGCTTACCGCACATAGTAACACTGTCTACATTGTTCTACTCTAATGACTATATTTAAATGCATCATTACATTGAAGAAAAAATAACCAAAACTATTTCTAAAAACAGCTGCTGATGTGATTTTTTAAATGACAGAGAAAAACAAGGAACTGTCGGTAGTACAATAATATCTAAACTAAACGCCAAAACTCGTTGGGGCGCGGTCATAAAACAAGCGAATAAGGCACGAGTCCCACCGCCGCCGGCGATTAGCGAGAAGCAACTAAAAACAAGTTGTTTTATTTGACACAGTTTTCTCATCGTGTAAACAGTCAGCGATCAGCTATTAATATATCGCACACCTATACTCCATTTATTATAACATTAGAAAAAAGAGGCTCGCAGAAGCAGGAGTACTAAACCTTTTATTTTCAAGTTAAGTTCAAACAATTTTAATAAATAATGTATGTGCTTTTTTGTTAGTAACAATGTATGGCATACAATAAAGCATATTCTATCTATGTACTCGTCACGATGCTTGGATAGCTATATGAAATTAAACAATTTTTAGTAACAATCAGTTTATTAAAAACAATTTTGTATAATCCGACAAAATAAAAAAATCACGTGCTGCCACAACTTATGAAGGGAATAGGGAACATTTTAGATTTAGTAGAGTTATAGTGACATGAAAAACGTTCCCGGTACTGTCCGCTCCTGCTTCTTTTAGATTTTAAACATTGACACGACAGTATTTTATGTAAAAACTAAATAATATTAAATGAAAGCCTTGTAATTTCAGAAAGTAGATAGGTTAAATAAGTACAATTAAGTGTGACTGCTGTTATTTAAATGGATTATATTTAACTCCACATCAATCTTGACTGTAATAATGTTTGTTGTACTTTTATTACAAAGTGTACCCCTAAAAGAGCCTTTTTTAACTTCTGTCTAATGCTATAGTAAATGGACTATAGATCTAAAGAGAGCTAACTAAAATCAAAATATTTGAGGTATGCATACCATCGAATTCCTTAACTCACTACCTAGCGACCTACAAAACAGATGCAAAAACTTATAACATCATTGTTCTATCTGCATTTAAAAAGTATTGATCAATACAGCAGACTCCTGTAGTAGGTACACAGGGAGATGGTAATCAGTTTTTCAACTTTTCTGAAAAAAGTGTGTTTTGAGTTAATCGGTGTTTAGATCTAGGTGTGCGATATGATCTGTTACTGAAACGGGACCTACAATCTCAAAATAGTCGCTTTCACGTCGGCGGCGGCGGTGGCGCAGGTACCTAAGACGGTGAATAAATATCGGTATTTCCATCTAAAACTCAATTCTTGTCATCTCGCTCATGACCGCGCTACGAAGACGAACGTTGGCGTACACCGTAAAAACAAAGTAAAGAAAATAAACTAAAGTATTATGTACAATTATTTTAAAAATACTGGTAGAAACATTAAGTACTCTATTTACAACGAGTATTGGTCGCTAGAGTGATGTACTAACTTATCATTATTTACAATACATAGCCTCTTATAAGCCTCGCTGTCAAGGGAACATGATTAAGTTGAATAGGCTTTAAAACACGCGTGCATAGAGTATATTTTTCAATATCATGTCACTGACGTACCAGTGGATAGGAATCAGCCTTTGACATCTTACTGCATACAATATAATGGCACTATTTGGTAAGACTTACACAATATAAGGCACGTTGCAGATCTCAGTCTATTCCAGTTTTATTAAGGCAGCGAAAGGGGACGATCAAGTTAGCTTCTTGGGCAAAATGGAGTAGAAGGATGGGTTACCAGGTCGAAGCACTGAGCAATGATGCTATGGTTGTCCTGACTTTATATTATAAGGACAAAATTGCTTAGGTACTTGAAGACACTGAAGGCCAAAATTAAGCCGGTACATAAACTGAATGGTTGAATGACATAAAGGTAGCTTCAACAAAATCATAAAAAAACATTGACCTATGTCCAATAATAAACAAAGACACATCGCTGCCAAATATTTGGAACAAAATTAATGTTAATTCACCGTTTATCTTGTACTTAGGTACTTTAAGTTCATGTTATGTTTTTCATGCAATTTTATACCGTTTAAGTATCCGTATACAGTCCCTTTTAGGCTAAACATGGCACTTCAACAATCAACGATTACCATCGTCGGTAACATTGTAATTTGAACCTTATTGATTGCTGCTGAAAGTCTACTGCGGAATGGGGCAGGAGTCGAGCAGCACATTGTGTAGGGATTCCATTTCCGTCCAGTCTCGCTTCTGTCCGCCCACTGTGACGTCACGAATGCACCCGTTAAAGTTTTTACCGCCTTCTGTAGACTCCATTACACCTTCTGGAAACGAATGTTTTTTTCTATGGAGAAGAGCCAGTAAGAAACTCCACGGTTACTAAATAAAAATAAAGTCTTGTGCCACATACCTGGCAGCCCCCCGATGTAGAGCGGCGTGGGCGCGTCGGGCGGCGCGTCCTCCAGTAGCGCGGTGGGCGGCGCGGCACGCAGCACGACGCCCGCGTCCAGCTGCAGCGCGGGCGCGCGCGCGTGCAGGCGCGCGTGCACGGCGTGCCACGCGCCGTCGCACAGCGCCGCGCCCGTCGCCAGCCGCGCGCGCTCCGGGCCCGCCGGCACCAGCGACAGCACCACCTGGGGACACAATACTCTTGAGGTAAAAAACACCGTTACTGCTACGATATAAAGACGTTGTAACGACAACGTCTTTATATCGTAGCAGTAAGGGCGTTATGGGCGGGCGTCACAGTGAGATTAATTGCGGTTGAATCACGTCCATGACAACGGTCATGGATGTGATTCAACCGCAATTAATCTTCGCAGAAAATTAATTTCTGTTGGTTTTGCCGATGAATAAACTTGCTAAATTTAACATAAAAAAGCAAATTAAAAGCTTATGCGCAGCGAATAAAAGTGACACTTCTGCAGCCCCCTTACCGCGCCATCTTTAACTTCGAGCAGCAGCCCCTGCGCGGCCAGCAGCACGCCGTTGGGCTCGCTGGTGCGGAACTGCAGGCGCAGCTCGGTGGACGCCTCCGAGCCGTCTGACGTCATCAGCCACGAGCTCGACCACGTCGCGTGCGCGTCTCCTGGAAATGTACACATTCGATTTTTAAAGTGAACGAAGACATCAGTAAGGTGAAAATAGCAAGGTTTGCGTTAGCAGCTCGTCGAAAAATCAAGAATTTCTGGCTCCACGTTAAACATTTCGAATGTTGCATAGTCCCTATGCAAGTAAACCTCTTGTTTATCGTCATTACTAAGTGTGCGATATACAGGATGCAAAGGCTCTTCAACTTTAAAGGCTAGTCAGGCAAATTAAGTAAGGACAGAGTTAAATGGCGTACGATTAATGAGGCCTATGTAGACATAGACTACATTAATGATGATGATAATGAAGGCAAAGGGACACAGAGATACTTTCTATGCAAACCGTACAAAGGTTCACCTAATCGGGGAATTTTCTAATATCTTACACAGATACAAGTACTTATATTTATTTTAATTTACCTCCGAAATACGCTGCTTGTTCAACGTTGGGGAAACACTGCCCAACGCCATGGTGCGCCTGCGCATCCCGCACCAAGTCTTCCGCGCGACCGTTCACTGTCACTCGCCGGATGCAGCCGCGGAAACCGGGTAGACGCGTTATCTGAATGTTTTAATAATAATTAATTATAATTTAATTGTTTTATACAATACATAAATGACAAAGTATTCTGTATTTGTAATAGTGGTATTGCCATGAGATGTATAGTGTTTACAGTGTCAAGATGGAGTATTGAGTACATTAGGTAATAGTTCAAATTATTGTGAAAATTTTGAACATCAGTACATACGAACAAGTTACAAATGCAAAGTCAGGGAGAGTACAAAGAAAGAATTTGCAGCATGATAGGTATTGGTAGCCAATCAATAGGGTAGTTTCCTGGGTAAAAAAATAATAATTCTAATTAGTCCGTCAGTTAGATTATCGAAAAATAATGGACCCGTATTTTTTCTTTTGTCAATCAAACAAAAAATGACAAAGATAAAGCGCGTCAAAATTTGGGAGTGGGGGGTCGTGACGTCACGCCGTGCGACACTTTTTAGCACGGCGTGACGTCACGACCCCCCACTCCCAAATTTTGACGTGCGTTATCTTTGTCATTTTTTGTTTGATTGACAAAAGAAAAAATACGGGTCCATTATTTTTCGATAATCTAACTGACGGACTAATTAGATTTTTTTAGGAAACTAGCCTATTATGAACATACATAGATACATACATAGCGAGTAGAGAGATCAATGGTTCGAGGGACATTTCTCGCAAGTTAATTAAATTACATTTATATTAGTCGGTCTTAGCTCGTAGGTTGGAACCCAAGCAGGCACATTACTTTGTGTCATTTATTTCATTACCACGGCTCTCAAAATGGTGAAGGAAAACAACGTAAGGAAACCGGCATGCTGGTGTGTTGGCGGCATGTGTGTGTATGTGGTGAATTAAAACGAGGACACGGGAAATCCACTAACCCACACCATAACCGTGAGGTGGATTATGGTTCCTCACAGAGAGGAGGCCTGTGTCCCAGCAGTGGGAACATACGGCACCTGTCCCATTGCCAACGAGGAAGCAACTAGATATCGATTAGCGTGTAGGATGATTATGTAATGTGTAGTATATTGTAATTGACCGCGTTGGGCAGGTTGGCGTGCGCAGGCGGCGCGGGCAGCCCCCCCACCAGCAGGCGCGCGGCGCGCGACGCGGCCGGCGCACGCGCAGCCGCCGCCGCGCCCCCCGCCGACACCCACACGCGGCCGCGGGACACGCGCACCGACACCTGGGGGAACATACTCATACACTGTTTGCAACCTAAAACTCCCGGTTAGGAATAAAAAAAAACGAAACTTTCTAATGTATGTATGAACGCTAGATTGAATCCGGGCTTGTCGAGAGGCATACATTTTAAACAAATCATTGACTTAATCATATTATTATCTTGTTCGCTCTCGTTCCACTAACCTGTCTCCAACTACCGTCGCTAACGATGGGCGCAAGCGTGAGTTCCTTACGCTTGCGCCCACGCATCACCAGGCGCAGCTTGCCCTCGCGCAACATCAGAGCCATGAAGTGCTTCGGCTTCGCTTTGGAACCCTGATGGAAGAGACAAACAGTTCAAATAGCAGCGAGAATAAGGGACAACGTTTTCCAATAGCCAATCAAGTGGACGAGATTGGAGTTTCATGACTTATTTTTGCCAAAGGAGAAGTGGGTAGAAATGCCGACCAAACAAGAAGTTTTTCATTGTCTATGGTGACCGTCGCATATTTTTGTACAATCTAGGTTTATCGCTAGATATAATGACGCTTACCACATAACAGTGTTTATCAGTTGTTTAGACTAAACACCTTTTAAATACGACATATTTCTATGGACTTTGACGTAACACTGACATTAGACACACGTTGAACAAGTGTTTAACCCCCTTATTCATAATCCTATTTTATCTCTATTTTAGCTAAAATAGGTTTATAGAACGTTTGTCTTTATCTGTCACGTTGTCATTTCTGTGTGTAAGAAAGAGACAAAACCCATTTTAACTAAAATAAGTTTGATAAGTTTTATGAATAAGGGGGTAAGTTTTTATGGTAAAACCCAATATATTTAAGTTTAGATCAATGAAAACGAAAAAATCCTTAGGAAGTCTATGTTACCGGAGCCAGTAGAATAAGTCCATCATGCGCGAAGGTCCGTATCTGCAGCGAGAGCGTTAGTTCCTTGGCGCGCCGGTTCAGCTTGAGGGTGGCGTGGCTGTGCGCGGTGTCACCGAACTTTACTGCGCCGGCTTCTACCGTGTATGATGATGTCTGAGGAGATATTTCATAAGTAAAATAAGGGAGTAAGCTAAGTATTATTGCCAAAATTCAATTACATTTTACATCAATGCAACCAAGGCAGGTAATCGATTTAAAAAATACTTTTAGATATCACTGGCTCTTGTGATACTGGACCTTCTAGTACAAAAGCCAGGGCTACACTGATGTTTGTATCTTGAAGTGAAAAAAAAAAATATATTACGCTGGATGCCAAAAGCGCAAGACATGTCATTGTGGCGATGCTTCGGTGAGGCCTATGTGCAGCAGCGGACGTCTTTCAGCTGAATAACGATAGTGGAACCTAGCTCTATGATACTGCTGTCTCCAGACCCACCAGTTAGTACCTTAGTGCAGCCGGCGCCGCCGGGCTGCGCGTGCGCAGGCGGCCCGTCCGCGCGGCCCAGCTGGGCGCCGCTCCATGATACTGCTGTCTCCAGACCCACCAGTTAGTACCTACCTTAGTGCAGCCGGCGCCGCCGGGCTGCGCGTGCGCAGGCGGCCCGTCCGCGCGGCCCAGCTGGGCGCCGCTCCATGATACTGCTGTCTCCAGACCCACCAGTTAGTACCTTAGTGCAGCCGGCGCCGCCGGGCTGCGCGTGCGCAGGCGGCCCGTCCGCGCGGCCCAGCTGGGCGCCGCTCCATGATACTGCTGTCTCCAGACCCACCAGTTAGTACCTTAGTGCAGCCGGCGCCGCCGGGCTGCGCGTGCGCAGGCGGCCCGTCCGCGCGGCCCAGCTGGGCGCCGCTCCATGATACTGCTGTCTCCAGACCCACCAGTTAGTACCTTAGTGCAGCCGGCGCCGCCGGGCTGCGCGTGCGCAGGCGGCCCGTCCGCGCGGCCCAGCTGGGCGCCGCTCCATGATACTGCTGTCTCCAGACCCACCAGTTAGTACCTTAGTGCAGCCGGCGCCGCCGGGCTGCGCGTGCGCAGGCGGCCCGTCCGCGCGGCCCAGCTGGGCGCCGCTCCATGATACTGCTGTCTCCAGACCCACCAGTTAGTACCTACCTTAGTGCAGCCGGCGCCGCCGGGCTGCGCGTGCGCAGGCGGCCCGTCCGCGCGGCCCAGCTGGGCGCCGCTCCATGATACTGCTGTCTCCAGACCCACCAGTTAGTACCTACCTTAGTGCAGCCGGCGCCGCCGGGCTGCGCGTGCGCAGGCGGCCCGTCCGCGCGGCCCAGCTGGGCGCCGCTCCATGATACTGCTGTCTCCAGACCCACCAGTTAGTACCTTAGTGCAGCCGGCGCCGCCGGGCTGCGCGTGCGCAGGCGGCCCGTCCGCGCGGCCCAGCTGGGCGCCGCTCCATGATACTGCTGTCTCCAGACCCACCAGTTAGTACCTACCTTAGTGCAGCCGGCGCCGCCGGGCTGCGCGTGCGCAGGCGGCCCGTCCGCGCGGCCCAGCTGGGCGCCGCTCCATGATACTGCTGTCTCCAGACCCACCAGTTAGTACCTTAGTGCAGCCGGCGCCGCCGGGCTGCGCGTGCGCAGGCGGCCCGTCCGCGCGGCCCAGCTGGGCGCCGCTCCATGATACTGCTGTCTCCAGACCCACCAGTTAGTACCTACCTTAGTGCAGCCGGCGCCGCCGGGCTGCGCGTGCGCAGGCGGCCCGTCCGCGCGGCCCAGCTGGGCGCCGCTCCATGATACTGCTGTCTCCAGACCCACCAGTTAGTACCTACCTTAGTGCAGCCGGCGCCGCCGGGCTGCGCGTGCGCAGGCGGCCCGTCCGCGCGGCCCAGCTGGGCGCCGCTCCATGATACTGCTGTCTCCAGACCCACCAGTTAGTACCTTAGTGCAGCCGGCGCCGCCGGGCTGCGCCTGCAGCGCGCGCGGCTCGCTGCGCTGCGCGTGCGCAGGCGGCCCGTCCGCGCGGCCAAGCTGGGCGCCGCTCCATGATACTGCTGTCTCCAGACCCACCAGTCTGGGATATAGATAATATATATGAATGCACGTAAACGATAAAATAGTGAAAAATTGCTAAATGCAGTTTTTTTCTATAATCGATTGGAGGACACTAAACGAGACACAAAAATAAATTTTATTGTCTGTGGGCATTTAACACTACTATTTAGAAAAACATGGTTCCCTATCCATTTGCATAAAATTTTAAGACCTAATATAACTTAGCATAATTTTGTTTGGCATAATTATATTTTCGCATAATATAATTACGCATAACAGCTTACGCATAATGTTTTTAAGCATAATTTCTCTAACCATAATAATGATTAAGCATAATATTGTAAAGCATAAATTTATTAAGCATAAAGTTCTAAAGCATAACTTTTTTAAGCATAATATCCTAAAGCATAAATTTATTTACGCATAATGATACTAAAACATATTTTTATTTTTTCGCTGTAGGAAGCATGAAGCAAGCAAGCATACAGCATGCAAGCAAGCATGCAGCAAACAAGCAAGCATGCAGCATGCAAGCAAGCATGCAGCATTCAAGCGCTCGCTCTTGCATCCTATGTCGACGGAGCCCCGCGGGTTTAAAGTAACCTAACCAAACCGAACCTCGGGGTGCCCATCGCTCGCTCTTGCATCCTACGTCGTCTATTGCGTTCGTTGAGTTCGGGTGCGGTAACGGTAACGGAAATAATTCGGAGTATTGAAAATCGGAATGTCGTTTTTCGGACCGCGAACCCATCGAGCATTTGATTCTTCGAATATATGAATATCGGAAAACAAACAAGTCGCATTTATGACTTTCGGTAAAATAAATTTCGTGATTTTTAATAATAGACATTATGATTCTTAGGTATTATGAAATTCGGACTTTTGAAAATCGGAACATCGAAATTCGGAATAAAATATTTCGGAGTATTTGGGTGTTCCCGTATCAATCAGTTAACTTCTATCTGAGGAATAACCGCCATATTTATTTCTCTTATTAGAAGTTAACTGATTGACATATTTTTTTATACAAAAACTGTCAAAACATCTAATATATTCTTCAAATAAAAGTTATCTCGCGATTGAAAAATCGTTTAAGCTACATAATGTTATGTATAAATTATATTAATTGTATGCATAAATGTTATTATGCTAATAGTCATTAGGCCTACTAACGTTATGCTAATAGTCATTAGGCCAACTAACGTTATGCGAATCAAATTTATGCCAAAACAAATTAGTCTTTAAGATGATTATGCCAACATAAAATGTATGCCTAAAAAAATTATGCCGATGTATTATTATGCCAAAACAAATTGTGCCAAAATCGTTATGCCGAAGTATATTAGGACAAAGAACATTATGCGAAAAGAAGGGATCCCGAAAAACATACCCCAGAAAGAAGTGATATCTTAGCTTTAAAAATAGCCAAGCTCTAAGAAACGTTTTAGAAATTATTAGCTAAACAAAGACGGACAACATAGACGATTACGTCACGCCATGTCAAAATACTTATGACAAACATTTTCGTCAGTTATGTTTACGTCCTATGTGATGCACGAATCAAGACTCCGGTCTGCTCCTGATATAATTCCTAATGAAAAAAATCCAACAACACCTGACCTGGGAATCGAACCCAGGTCCTTACCCTCAGCAGTCGTACTTGCGAACACTGTACCAACGAGTAGCTCGGCGTTTAGGGATCCTAAATAAGTAACTCACTGCGCATCCACTATCAGGTCTGCCAAGGTCCCCTTGAAGGCGGTGAGAGGGACAGGCGCATGCATGAGCTCCCTGACTCCTCCGAGGAACAGCCCCGCAGTGCGCGCGGGGAACGCGGTACCGGCTAGGGGGACGCTGCCGAATTGCTCCTCATCCACCCATAACTCTAGCTGGAAGGAGAGGAATTGATGAATGGAGATTATCTTTAGTATCGCAATCGCAACGATTACATGCAGGATATACTCTCAAAGCAGAATTTTTGACGCAAACTGAAGTGTCAACTTGAAAGTGCCAAGCGATTTTGAATCATGTCCGGTGCAACTGCAAACTGTCATCTGGACTTGCTCCGTACACCATCTGACCTGCAAAGAAATGATTAGGGAAGGGCGCCAGTTTCCTTGCCCGGTGTTAACTGTCAACTTCTTCAGTTCCAGAATGCTTGACCAAAAGGTTGAAGCTTTGCGCATCCATATTTATTTCCGTTATCCGGGTTTTTTTTTTTGTGAATTTAGTGTTAGAAATCAATTTAGAGTTTTCAAGACCTACTATTAAAATTACAAGCCAACCGAACAAAACACAACATAGTTAAGTACAAAAAAAAATAATATGATCGCTACCTGTTTATGCATCCGTATGATCCTCACGGTATGTAGTCTCCCGTCATCAAATCTGGTGCCGTTGGTTCGCAGCCGCACCTCTCCCTTGCCAGCCTCTGCGACCACTTCTAGCTCTCCTGCAGAAAGTAGTAGACATTTAAAACGATAACACATATATAATGGCATACCTATTGCCAAAAGGGATAGACAGAGGTACAGCCAGTTACGCTATAATTTGTTGTGTTTCAGTCCCACGTTGTATGTGGCAAGCTTACTGCCAGGAAAAAATCCAGATTTAGCTGACAGACCAATGGCAACACAATATAAACCTTATTCCTTTACAGATAAGATATAAATTACAACACAAACCTCCAATCAACACGAGCGCCAGATAATGCTTGTCTCCATCGTCATCATTCACTTCGTTGTCAGCGCCGGCAGAGGGCGCGCGGTACAGTAGCAAGCCGTCAGCTGCGCGTGCGCGGAACGACAGGCCCAGTGAGGCCTTGCGACGTAGGTGAGGGGACGGGACCTCGATGTAGCCGGTGCCTTTCAGGATGGCTGAGCGAAGCGTCTGTGGAGGAGTTTATAGTTGAGAAAGATTAAAGCTAAAAACATAACAAGAAGAAGAAAAGTTTAGTCGGTCCCTAAGAACCGACTAATCTTTTGGTTGGTGGTGAACTGTTAACATTCTATTTATAAAACATTTTTAGTGATTTTAGTGTAAGCGCACTAAATATAAATAAATGCAACTTTATATGACTTCATTTTTGGCAAAATGCAAATTTCCATTTTTCTTTTTTTTATTATTTAGTTCAATTCTATTATTTCAAAATGTTGAACGCCGTTAGGTAAAATATATCGGAAATATTTCATAAAAATCCATTTTAAATGCATTATAAGCAAATAAATGATTTCTATCAAGTTCCTTCCTCAATTGATTGATTATTTATAAAAAGATTTTTTAGATATTTTTTTTGAAGATTTTTTTATAAAAAGTTATTCTATCTCAGTATTGATAAAATATAAGTTATATCCTCACCCTCTCCCCGCAGCGTGGCTCAAGCCCATGTCTGGTGGGCGCGTCCAGCAGGTCGTACCCCGAGCGGTCCACGGTGACGGCGCCCATGCAGCCCAGCAGCGGGGGCCCCGCGGCCCCGGGGCCCGGCGGGACCCGGCCCGGCGGGGCCCCAGCCAGCCAGTAGGGCGCGCGCGCCAGGTCCGGCAGCGCGGCCGGGGACTGCACGGGCGGCGCGGGCGAGCCCAGCGTCTCCTCGCCGTTCACGCGCAGGCTGCCTGCCACAGGACCTCCTCAATACACTCAATACATACACCCTACCGGTAGCCGCTTACTATGTTTAGAGCATTCTTTATCTTTTTGAAGTTCTATAGTGTCCTATAATGGCCTAGGTACTTGAATGATTTGACTTTGAGCAAGAAATAAGAATTACGACCACACACGGGTTACACCGTTAATGTAGAACCACAGTATAAATATGAAAGAACCGTTTACGGTGTAACCCGTTTAGAAAAAAATCTTTTAAGTATAGTAAGTATATTTTTTCTGTCTAAACTGTTATTGTGTGTTGATTAAATGCTTAATTATAAAATTTAATAGTTCTCATATTGTTGAATTATGGAAAATAAAGATATCTCAAACCTCAACGGTCAAGAACAAGAGCTTGACTATTTGATTGGCGAATACAGAATACAGTCCATTCAGTCCATTATAATCCTGCCCCTCTTACCAGCTAATTATTATAAAATTAACAATAATTACTTAATAGGATTATTAGAACGAATAATGAATATTAAACTAATCGATGCATAATGCATTTAAATTTAAGAGATATATATTCTGTCCAATTAGTTGTTTGCAAAGATTAAAAATTATATTTGTACCGGATATACAAACAAAGAACAACTTTAGATTTATAGGATGCATCAGTCCAGCCCCCTTATTCACAAATACTCGATATGCTTCCGTATCGTATCGAACATTAATCATTGTTATCGTAGGAGTCTTCTCAATGCTGTTCACAAGTCCAAAACCCGAAAATTTTGTCAGTTTAAATTAAATAGACGCCCGCTATTCTTCCAACAGCTATTTGCTGTTGAAGGGAAGTCAAATCAGGTTATCGAAATGTCAGGTTTTCGATACGATAGCGTGTCGTATGGTTGTGAATCAGGGCTCAGATGGGCCAGGATCATCATACAGTAGGTGCCTGAAGACGGGCGTTGTCACCGACGTAGGCCTAAGAAACGCTGGCGTAACGATTAGGACACGTTCCTGACCGATTGGCTGGTGGAGTATGCATACATCTCATACTTATTATTATACAGCTTTTTGTTAAGCAGCCTATAGTCCAGCGCACATTACCTTTCTCGAGCTTGTTGCTGGCGAACACGCGCGTGGCCTGCACGTGCGCGGCGCGCCCGCCGCAGTGTCGCCCCGCCGCCGTGATCTGCAGCCGCGCCTCGCCGTACTCCACCGCGAACACCACGCGGCACTCCACCAGCGACACCGACACGGAGCGGTTCTGGGGAACAATGTGATCAACAACGCTTTAATAAGCCAGAAAATGAGATGATGACTAATAAGCTGGTATTATTATTACAGACGAAGACACACCGATTTTCTGTCGCATTTTTACTGTAGATGTGTCGCTGGACCTACTACTACCAAAACGGCTGTTTGATTTTGAAAGGACAGGCCCTATGTAGTTTTTTTTCTTTTGGCCTACAATTTAGGGTTTCCGTTCATCTAACATTCAAGATACCTACTAAACTTCTAACAGGTACTAACATTAGAAGTATCCACCGCCATGAAGAGCAGCGCATCCTCATCCCTAGTCCGGAAGGTGAAGGCCACACTGAACTGCCTCCTGTCTGCAGGCCGCGCGCGCGATCTTTTCAGCTCAACGTAGCCGGCGCCGTTGAACCATACCATGGACGGCTCCGAACCTCGCCCGCTGTACCATCTGCGGGAGAAATCAATAGTAAAATTAAATAGGTATATGTTTTGTGAGGTCGCAGTTGCTGTCTTTCGCGGTTTTCGTATTCGTGAAACAGACGTTTGTGCGACCAACAAAATTATTTATTCCAAGTCCGGGAATTTGTGCAAAAAAATTCGTGTAAGTAGGGACACTGTATCAATTGGTATTTAAGGATACCTACACATGCAGTACCCGGTTTTAAATATGAAACAGTGACAGAGACGAAGCTGTACAAATGCAATCTTTTTAAAACTCTTACGACTTAACCCGCGTGAAATTTCTTGTTCCCCCGACCTACCGCGTCGCTTCCCATCACCCGCCCGCGCTTTTAAGTGTTCGGAATTATTGAGATCGATTAAAATTCAAACGTTGATGGTTTTGCACAAGACATACGTATCATCATCATCATCATCATTTCAGCCGAAAGACGTCCACTGCTGGACATAGGCCTCCCCCAAGCACCTCCACTTCGACCGGTTTTGTGCTTCTCGCATCCAACGAGTTCCTGCGGCCTTCACAAGGTCGTCGGTCCACCTTGTGGGAGGCCTTCCAACGCTACGCCTTCCGGTACGCGGTCGCCACTCCAGAACCTTTATAGAACCTTTTACCAGACATACGTATGTCTCATATTAATGGCCGCGTACTAAAACATGTTTTTAGCAAATAACTTATTCTTTTTCTATCACAGTGTGTACTTCTTTGGGCATCCATGATGTTGATGCACAAAGTTCCACAGTCGTATAGTCCTGTCATCACTGTATAACGTGTGCACGCATGCGGGCAGACCGTGGTCGAGTAGTGGCTAGCATGCGGGCATGGCCGCATCTACTTACTATACAGTACATACCTCTGTGTGCATCCAGTACACTGCGCTTCCTTAGGCTGATGCACGAAGTTCCACAGTCCTATAGTCCTGTCATCACTGTATAACGCGTGCACACATGCGGGCAGGCCCTGTTCGTGCTTGGGCCAGCCCAGCCACAGCTGCGTGGCGTGCAGGCTCCCCGCACCGGCCGCGCTGGTGTTGCTGGCAGAGACAGCGGTGGCGCCGGCTCGCTCGACTACTAGGCGTGCTGTGTTCCATATCCTAGGTCAAGAGACGGAAGGTTTATATTGTGTCACTGAGTATTTTAAACCATGTTTAAACCTCGATAGATTGTATGATCTTTAGATTACAGATTAAGGTAAATAAGGTCAAAAGGTCACGAGGTCTGGTGATAAAAGTGAGCTTATACCTTGAGAACTACTGGGGCTGACAGAGATCTATCCGCCTAGAATCGTATTTGATCAAAAGTTGATCACTTTCTGTCGCTCAGAAACTAGAGCGAGAAAAATGGAGAGCCTGCAAGGAATGTTTCTTGTTGTATAGGTACTTACACTGGAGGGTGTTCTTAATGAAAATAACCGAATATAGAGAGAGATATTTTAATCATCGATGTTTTATTCTCTGGTAGGGTTTTTTACGGTTTGGAGAGCAGTGGTGGCCCAGTGGTATCAACCGCGACTTACTAGTTGTAGGTCGTAAGTTCGAACCCAGACAAGTGCTTTACTTTGTGTATATTATTTCACCACCACTGCTCTCAAAACGGTGAAGGAAAACATCGTGAGGAAATCGGCATGTCCTAGAACCAAAAATTCGAAGACATGTGACATCTACCAACCCGTACTGGGCCCGCGTGGTGGATTACGGCCCACTCCCTCTCATAGAGAGGAGGCCTGTGTCCCAGCAGTGGGAACATTATAGGCTGATTATGTTATACAAAAGCTGATTTTAAATAACAGAAAAGAATACAGAGAGAGTAAGTTTAGTCATCGATATTATGTTCTCTGGTAAGGTTTTTTTTTTGTATAATACTAGACAAAAGTAAAAATAATACTGAACCACATAATGTGAATGTTCAATGGAATACCATATTCGCACACAAAGATCCCATGGCTAGAAAGCCGATCGCAGATAAAAGGCCGACACCAAAAAAAAAAAACAATACAAAAGTAGACATGCAATATTTCTATTAATTTATCAAAAGTTTTTTTTTTTGTGCATGTAAGTATGTATGTTAACAACAAGCTCACCGTTCGATCTCGATCCTGTACGATGTGTGATCAGCATCGTCGTGCGTGGGCTGCAGCACCTCGGGGTGCACTATGACCCCCTCCCCGCCCCCCAGGTTCCACGCCAGACGCAGCTTGTTGCCCGTCACCGATAGCTTCATGTAACTCTCTGTTTCCTACAAATGATTTTGAGATGAAGTGGCAGTCAATATAAAATAAAGTTTGTCTTTAGGTGGTCTTTGTAAATCGCCTTTGTTTCACGCATGACTGCATCATTGTTTCTTTAGGATGTTTTTTTTTCCCGATAGAGATATTTTGAACGTCAGAGCGTTTAAGTACTAACTGGTCGGCGGTCGCACCGCATCCGACCCGAATCACAGACATTTTGGTCTAAAGTAGTCTCAATACCATTTATATGAGCACTTACGCAAAGCAACCAAGTTATTTTGATTCATTATCACGTTTATACTCGGATTCAAATCCGACAAACAACCTGGTAGTAGAAGTGTTTGCAGAACAGCCGATGAGGTGGACCGACGAACTGGTCAAGATTGCTGGACGACTCTGGTTAGGAAGGCTAGAGACAGAGATGAGTGGCGTGCACTGCAGGATTCCTACACTCATTATATGGCGAAAGACTGAAGAAGAAATCGGACAAACAACCGCAAGCAATGGCAGTTGACCTCTTTCTTACCTTATTGTAAGGGTGAAAATTGGTCAGTCACCATAGAACATCAAACTAGTACTTGTAGTACGAACTGACCTCAACATGAGCAATGGAAAGATTGCAGCCCAATGTAGTCATGCAGCCGTCGGAGCCTTCGAGAAAGCTCAGCACAAAGACACTGAAGCACTCAAACTATGGCAATACTCTGGTCAAGCCAAAGTAGCCCTTAAAACAGACTCCTTGGACGAATTGAAACAAATCTGTGTCAACGCAAAGAAGATGGGGCTGATTACATCATTAATTCGGGATGCTGGTAGGACACAGATGGCTCCTAATTCCATCACAGTACTGGGTGCTGGTCCTGCACCTAGAGATATTATTGACAAAGTCACCGGACATTTGAAACTGTTGTAAATACTTATCATAAGGATACTTGCATTTTTATAAGTTGTTAAATAAAGTCCAATATCTTATGATGTCAAAAGAATAGTTTTGCGTGTTTTACGAATGTTTGGTAGGGATGCTTAAATAAACTTGTTATAATAATTACATCATAGCAGCTTCGATCTATCCTGTACCTAGCATTGATTTTATTACTGGCGTTTCAACTGACCTGCGTGTCATCCATGAGGTATAGCAGCGGGCCGTCCCGCAGGCGCGTGTCGAAAGATAGCGCCAGCGCCGCGCGCGACACGGCGGGCGACGCGCCCGACACCGCGTATGCGCGCACGCAGCCAGCGCCCGCGCCAGCTGGTGATGTTAGTGATACTGAGATCTGTGGAAAATGTGAAGAGCTATAGAAATAGAGCACTTGCACTTTTTTCTATAAAATTGATAATATAAGATTGCGGCCGCAAATTTGCGTAATGGCTGTCGTTTTCATGGTTTTCGAGGGCACTGATGCCGATAGTGAGGTAAAAATTAAAATATGGTGTGTATTACTATACTGACCGAGTCAGCCGCATGCCGCGCGCGCGTGACCTTGTCCCGCAGCGCGGCCAGCGCGGGGCTGAGCGTGGTGGCGGCGGCGGCGTGCTGCCGCGCGCGTGCCGCCGCCGCCGCCGCCAGGGCGTCCGCTGTCTCCGCGCCGCGGACTGTGTTGCCGCGGATTTGGGATACTGCGGAAAAATATAGGAATCCGATAGAATAGATCCGATAGATTTATATCCGAATTATAAAAATCTTGCTTATTCCTGTCTACTCCAAAGATAAATAAAAGAGGCAAACAGCACAACGTCACAAATACCCTTTAAATATGTAGAATGTTAAGTCATTGATATAGCATAGCATAATCAGCCTATAATGTTCCCACTGCTGGGACACAGGCCTTCTCTCTGTGAGAGGGGATGGGCCGTAATCCACCACATAGTCATTGCACCAAGAATAAGAATAGACCCAGTATTCAGCCTTGAGGTACACCTAACTGAACTGGTAGCCCGAAAGATTTCGCACCATTATCATCAACACATTGAAACCTATTATGTAAATAGGAATCTATTACGTTGAGAGATTCGATTTGGACACCGTAATAACGTAGTTTACGTAAAAGCATATCATGGTGCACGCAATCAAAGGCCTTGGAGAGATAACTCCAAGAGAAAACTCCAACAGCATTTTGTGAGTTTTCCCATGCGTTAAATGTGTGTTTCAGCAGACGAACACTCGCACCTGTAGTGAAACGACCTTTTGTAAAGCCATATTTATAATATCTTAGCAACTGCTTGAGTATAAACTTTAATAATTAATAAATAATTTAAAACTCAAATGTTTTGCTAAATGCAGGTAAGATAAAAATATGCCAGAAATTGCCGGTCGTTTTTATTACCTGATTTAATTAAATAAAGGCATGACTACGGCTTTTATGAGTCTAAATAGAAAGAAGATATTTAACAATAATAGCAGACAATAGTAGGTACCTATATCGCAAAACTTAATTATAACTGTAATCTACTCACCATGCTCCTGCGCAGCCCCCAGCGCCGTGTCTCCATGTCTCTGCAGCTCGGTGAGTTGTCTCCTCAGATGGTACCGCACTCTTCTCCGCAGCTCACTGGCCTCGTCATACAGCACCCTGGTGCTTGCGAACACCCTGTCGGCCTGAGCATTTATATATCTATTTATTAACTATACTTCTATTTGCAATAGTGGAACGTCCGCCGTCATTGGCATTTTGAGATATATATTTATTATTTTCTTAAAAAATAAATTGCGCGCCGCTACACTGCATTGTTTCTTTATACCTTAAGGTACTATTTAGCTCGCCCTTCTACTGCATGGTGGTAACCACGTACCATCCGGTGGGCCGCCTGTTTGTTTGCCAGTCTAAAGGTACTATTTGTAACCGAGCTGCCAACTGCAACTGCCGACAGCACGTGCAGCGGCTGGTAACAAAACAAGACTGCATGCAATCGGCTAAGGTTACCAGCCGTTACCTTAGCCGATTGCATGCAGTTTTGTTTTGTTTTATCATGATTTGACATCGACAACCGTAACTTCTGTGAAGTTTTGCGAAGTAATAAAATTGCCTATTTAATACATGCCTGTTCGTTAGCCCCTTGCAGCACGGTCTGCACGTTTGCCCTGGGCCGGCCGCTGAGTTCTCTCTCCTGCCAGCCGAGCCCACGCAGCACTACACTGACCACGTCGGCGCCGCGCCGCAGGTGCTCTAGCTGGTTGCGTAGTTCTGGAGACGGGAGGTTATGGTTTGGAAACTATGTGTAATTATGAGCACTAAGAAACTGACTGACTCACTACTGAGAACTATGTATATACATATGTATTTATGGTATAGCTTAGCATGGTAACAGATTTGAAACTAGATATTTAGCGACATACTACCATACCTTTTAATATAGAGTAGTGGTTCTCAAGTTATAATGTAAACAAATCTCATCAACGATGAATCGATGCCTTGATCAACGTCAGTCGACTAAAGGACATCATTCAGGTTTCGAAAAATTAAAGTGCCGTTCCCACTGCAGGGACACAGGCCTCCTCTCTTCGAGAGAATCATCAATCGTGCCGGTACTAAACTTGGCGTATTTGCGCATTTTTAGCGTTATCTTTTATAAAATGAATTTTATAACAAAGCAATAAGGTACATTTTGTTTTGTACAAGTGACGCGGATATCTGGTTCCAGTATGATAATATCCTTAGGTATTTTTCACACTATTTAAAGAACATACCATCAGCTTTCGCCAGCACGGCAGCGCCTCTTCTCTTCAGGTCTTCCGAAGTAGCCTTTCCTTTAGCCGCACTATGCGCCATGGGAACATTTCCCTGTGCTAGTGACGTGGCAGCTGCAGCAGCCTTGGTAGCTGCGTCGGCTGCAGCAGCAGCTTCCTTGACTTGAGTTGCTACATGAGCCCAGGCTTGGGCTGCTGATACTCCTAATGACGCAGCTGCTCGACTGCCCGCGAATAAACTGGGAGAGAGGAAAAGATTTAATCAAAATTGTTGAATACCACGAGGACTTACATGTTTAGGAATGTAGGAATAGTAATGTAAAGTAATCCTGCAGCTCAGACTTACGGATCGTCGAGTATAACGGTAGGTCAGTGGCGATTTATCAAAATATTATATCGTCTCGTTCAGTTTGGAAACCTTTTACAGCGGGATGTGATAATATGGGCAGTAGTTGAAAACGACTTCAATCTAAACTAGTCATCTTGAAATACGAAAATCACTCTTATTAGAATAGAATAGAATACTCTTTATTATGTAGGTACACCATATAACTACTGCAATGAAATGCACTGTCAAAGATTTTTTTTTTTCCAAAGGACGCGCGGTTGATGTCTTGCGGCACGACACGTGTTTTTACCAAACTAAGGACAAACCAAACTGAACTCCAGATCAAAGATACACCATGATTGATTATACAAGTAAAGATTTCTTACCTTTTATACTCTTTGGCTTTTACTCCCAACTCGCCGACATGTTTCTCCACAGCCTCCAAGTACTTCTGCTTATAGACCGGCGTCAGGTTGTAGAGGATGCCCTCCTTCTCCTCCGCTGCCAGCGCCAGGACCGCCAGCTCGGAGGCCAGGGTCGGGAACCGGATGCCGAGGCTCTGACCTTGCAGGAGTGAGGAGCGGATCTCATCGGTGATGTTGTTCGCTGATAGGGTGGTTATGTCCTGGTGAATGGTGAGATAGCGTGGTTTAAACCCAGTCTAACTACACAAATAGGTCAACACAAGCAGTTTCGCAAAGCAATGTGTGGTAGAACGGTGAACGTAAGAAATGTGTAGTGTCCATAAAGTAGAAGTCTTTTACTAAGTTTTGAATTGTTTTCGACTGAACATTAAAGTCTAATTCCCATGTAAGGCGTTCCATAATTTGAAGCAATAATAATAAAAGTAAATTTTGTTGAACGCCTCAGGCATGAAAACATTCATCGTATAAATTATGGGACTGTATGCGTAGTTTAATAGTCTTGTAGCGGTATCTACAACGCCACATGCGAACAACGCGTCATACCGACGTCACGCAAATCCTGCATCTCGCAAACAGAGTTTACCACGCAAATAGCATAGATACAACGGCCCGACATGAATTATCGGGCAGTTGCCCGCCAGACACAACACCCGCCTGGTCGGACGATGCTCCCTTTTCTATAGAGTATGAATGAACTTTACACCCTGTTCTTCATACCTCTATAGTCTCAATTAAAAGATCTTATAAAAAGTGTTACCTACTTATATTCAAAGGCTAAAACGACCTCAAGTTCACGGGACAGAATTTGTTACAAATCAGGTCTACTTGATCTCTTTTCCACCTACCTCCAAAACAAGCCGGCACCTCAGCCCGATATCCTTGACAGCTGCCAACCTGGGTTTGACCCTCTCCTTCAGCGCCGTCACCGCGTCATCAGCCTTCCACACGGTCTCTGCCAACTTCTGCAGGTCTGCTGCCTTCTCCTCCCAGGTATTCAGTGCGGAGCGCAGGTTGTTCAGACGTCTGTAGGCGTCTTCTAGACGGTAGTTACTCTCTTGGACGGATGTTGATTGGAGATGTGCCTAAAAGAGTAAAGATAAGAGATTTTTAAGGGATAACATGTGGTCGAGGCAGTGGGAGAATGAAAGGAATATTTTTGGCGATGAAACCTATTATATTAATACACTAAAGAAGAAGAGGAAGTAAAATTATTAATCTAATTGGTAATTTAATTTATAGGATCGCGCTTTCCTTTAATTTAGACATGCGAGATCTATAATTACGAAAAAGATTATGAGTAAATGAATAATATAAGAACAGCACGTATAAAAAAAGAAACCAGGGAAGCGCACGACTAACTAATGGAAGTTTACTTATTCTCAACTATATTTCAATGAGCTCAAGATTGATATTTCTATCTGTAGGAATGACGATATTTAACTACGAGTATATATCTAGTGCGCCCTGCACAGTAATTCCTGCTGCCACTGGCTTTATGTTTTTATTACGTGATGCACTGATATTCTCATAAACGTTATGCTAACAGGAGTAAGAGAAGTAGGTACAGTCAACAAAGGAGATAAGTATGCAGGATCGTCGGATATACCTAGTTGAAGTTTAATAAGAAACCAATGGATGTTGTCGACTGAAATTTAATTTGATAAATGAGCTGTTTGTTTTCTATTAATAAAATTAAATTTTATTTGAGAACATCCATCGGTTTTTTACTAAACTTCAATCCTGCATTATCTCTTTTGTTGACCATATCTAGAAAATATGAACACTGACCGAATCAAATACATCATTGGCAGCCGTCACATAATCATTGAGCTTCATATCCTTAATCTGCCTGAGCAAGTGCTTCGCTTCCTTCAATGCTCTGTGAGCGCTCAAATGCTTCTCCCCGCGAGCAAACTCGTCCAAAGCCTCCACTTGCTCGCTCACTTTCCTCCTCACTTTGAGCACTTCTTCTAGAGCACTCATGCTTTCTAAACTCAAGTAATCTGCTTCTTTTTCTCTTCTCCTCGCTTCGGTTTTTAGACTATTTGCTTCTGTAAATAATCTATGTTCCGTACTCTCTAAATCACTCATCAAATCATCTAAGTTTTTGGGATGCACTAGATTGTTCTTTAGTTGGTTGAGACTAGTTTGTAGCGCGGTGGCGTTGTGGGAGAACTCTCGTACGGCGGCGAAAGGTTTCGGTATGCGCTTCAGCTCTGTCGGGTCTGCTTTGGTCCTCAACTTGGTGGTCAGTGTCTCGACGGAGTCTAGAAGTGTTAGTGTGCAGTTGTCGCATGCTGGAAAATGAGTAAGGTATTAATTAGTACAAAACTGTTGCCTGTGAATTTTTCTGCGTTTGTTTTCTATTCCATCATTTTTTAATTCAATACGTAGTACTAAGTAAAATAACTCGTTTTAAAAAAATTACACTCACGTCGACAGCCATCCTCAGCTAAATACGTCCTGCTAGCTCGACACTGGTCGCAGCGCAGGCCGGTTGCGAAGTCCCGACAGTTGCAGCGCCCCGTGTCGTCACAGTGCGGCGACAGACTGCCCGTGACGTCACACGCGCACGACACGCACGCGCCCGCGGAGCCGCCCGCCCGCCGCCAGCCCGAAGCGCATGACTCGCACTCAGGACCTGCGTAACCTGAAGAACACGCAAATATTAAGTTATTTAAGTAATTTTGGAACGAAGTTCTTTAACGCGGCTTGCCGTAGGAGTGAATTGGTAAAAAATCTTCACGTAACGAAAAAGCGTTATACCCCCTCCATGCGAGTTTTTGTTAATTACAATAGGAAAAGAGAGAGAGAAAGGTATAGTATCCATGGTTTTCGAGGGTGCTAAAGCCAATGAAAAAGAAAATCAAAGATGGCGGCTGTGAATTAAATTTTTCGTCATTTTTAAATTTTCGCAGCCGCAAGTTGGATTTATATTTTGGACTTCGTTCCTGTCCGGGGTTTTTTTTTAGGTTTTATATACATAAACAAGTGATTGCAGCAATCGTGAGCGATTCTCTATCGAGGAGTTAAATTCTTTATTTCTATAGGTCTTCATTAGATTTTTACCAGACCATTTTGGGAGATCTTTCAACCAAATAAATACAAATCGGTTTACTTTGGCGAAGCTGTCGCGTAACAAAAGCACAGGACACGGCCCGACCATATCACTATGGTGCGACGCCGTCATAACAGACAGTAGGTGGAAGATATGCTCATCTTGAGTAGGTATTCGTGATGTTAATCTGTAGCTAAACCATCACAACATCGACTTACCAGGTTTACAAAGACACTGCACCTTGCCGTCGTGCACGACGCATGCGTCGGCGAAGTTCCGCGCGCGCTCGGGGCACGGGCACGCCTGGCAGCCGGCGCGCGCGCCCGCGTGCCCGTAGTAGCCCGCCGCGCACGTCGCGCAGCGCGGCCCGCCCGTGCCGTGCGTGCAGTTCTGGTGGGGGGATATGGGAGATAGAAAGGGGACTAGGAATGTCAGTCTATCAAGGTTAAAGTAACTCTTTTTAAAGTATACATTTCATCTCTTTATGAAATCATCAAATACGTTTGAGATATTTTTCTTCTAAACTTGTCCCAAGGCTACAAATAACAAAGATTTTGGGTTCTTAAATGTTTAAGTATCCCTCAAAATTTTTTTTTAGCCAAGCTTTATGACCTGTTCTACTAGCCTTATCTATGTTATAATTAGAACTGGACAAATTCTTGCTCACAATCTTTTCTCTGCCGCTGGATCAAGTTAAGGGATAACTTAACTACGTAGATATAATGAACTCACCAAGCACTCGCCGGTGTCCGGATGGCACTCAGTGGCTCTGCCGTTACACACGCAAGGCTGCGCCTCTCCCTCCAAGTTGATGACTATGGTGCCCGACACTGCCGTCATCAGCACCCTGGTAAATGAAAAATAACATCACGCCTGTAGACCACGAAGGGGTACGCAAAAGTACCGCTGTTTCATAGCTTTATCTGAAAATGTAGGCGGAATCATTCACTGCAACCCACAGCCACGCTACGCATGGATCCGTGGCAGGCAGATCAATGAACCACGCACATCTCCGTGCACATCCTACGGAACAGTGTTTTATAACAAACATAATTTCCAGTAAGTACGCGCAATAGGACGGCTAACCTGATGATCAGCTATTAGGTAATAAGGGTCAAATTAAATTAGTTAACGAAACACCAGAGACGTGATGGGTTTCGATATCGAAACATAAATATTTGATGATAAAGGTATTTTCTTTGTTTATGATGTGAAGTTTCGAAAAAAAGCCCTGTTGATAAAAATTAACATAGAATACCTGGGCGGAGGCATCCAGAAGCCGGCTGCTGGCTTCTGACACGAGCTGGCGGAGTACCCGCGGGGACACGCGCACAGCTCCACGCCCAGCGCCGGCTCCGAGCGGCTCAGGCCGGGGATGGCTGTGTCCAGGGACACGTTGAGCAGTCTGTAAGGGAGGGAGTTTTATAATAGGTACATTGTTTGATATTTTATGAATTAGAATATTTTTTTTTCATTTACATATTATAATTATAAGACTATTCGTTTATAGTATATTATTATGTATTAAATGACAATCATTTTCTTTTTCATGTTTACATTAATGCAAGTACAGTCAACCGCACAAACGTTTCTCGGACTATACCTACCATCCAACATTTTTAGCGTGGTAGAGTAAGTGTTTTTTTTTATGGATGGGAAATAATCAAATGACCCCTCCCGCTCTGGGTGGAGCGGAAGGGAGTGTCAGACTCTTACTGACTAAAACCCATCCGTGTTCCTTCCTTAGCCCTTTATGTTCCGGGGTAGCGGTAACCCTTTCGGACAATCCCGCAAAAGAAAAAAAAAAGAAAAAAAGAGTAAGTGTTTAGCTAACCAAGAGACACAGTGTGACTAAGAAACTATGTAAGTAAACAAGAGCACACACTAAAGCGATTTGTGGAAGTTATTGGTGCCCAAGTTACTGGCTTGACCTGTTTGGGCCAACGTAAAATCTTTTTACCAAAAAAGATTTTATTATTTTATTAAACTGTACTTACAAAGCATGAACATGTTCCTCATACGTGGGTGCGCGGGTAGTGAGGCGGATGAGGATCTTATCCAGCCGGCGCAGCGCCAGCATGAGCGCAGAGCGAGACGCCACGCCGCGCCCGCGCACCATCCAAAGTGACTCGTGGAAGCGGATTGCGTGCGTGCCGTTAATTACTGGAGCGTGCTGCACGAAAATTGATAAAAAAGTTTAAATAAAATGAGGTACCAACAATTTATGAATGATGCTGCCTAAACCCTCGTTTACATGAAGAGATTGTCTGATGTCTGTAAGAATATCTATTTGATATGCGTAGGTGAAAATCGCAGCCGTACCTACTCATATCTTTACAGTCATGTGTAAACGAAGCTTTAGATCATGAGTGTGATAAATCGCCTGACGCTTCTCGCCTCTAATACAAAGTTTAAGATTGCTGAGAATTACAGATAAGTAGATAAACCTAACTACAACAACTGCTCAACATTTTTTTTAAGCCGATCTTGTCCCACTCCTGTGCAAAGGTCTCCCCCATAGAATTAGAATATAGTTTTACATAGTATGGCGTTGATATTTTTTAGTTCTATACACTCTACCACAACATTATGGTGTACAAATATTCAAATGTCATTCTTGTACAGGGTGTCCATGTAATTATGGATCAAATCGAATAGGGACGTGGGCAAGGTCATTTCCAAACGTTTTTGCAAAAAAAAAAAAAATACAAAAAAAAAGAGAAGAAAGATCGAATTCGTGAAAACTATTAACTATTTTTTTTAGATAGCTCTGACAGTATTTTTTTATGACTATTTTCTTTGAGCACTAAGCGAAGTGATTGAAAAAAAAAAATTTAAATCGGTCATAACTTTTGAACCGTAAAAAAATTCACTGACATTCTCAGGGTTAAAAAGTTTGGAAATGACCTTGCCCACGCCCCTATTCGATTTGATCCATACTTCCAAGGACACCCTGTATAACTAAGTTCATAGTTTTACACTGTTCTCTTTACGTTGCCTTCCTCCGGCGATTTCCCAAAAACGCATCTAAGTCGTCTCGCCAGCCTTTCCTAGGCCACCTTCGGCGACCTAACCCCGAAAAAAGAAAGATCAAGTACTAACCTCAAAGTACTCCAACACAATACTCTTCGTATACAGCCTCACAAGCGGGAACCGCGCCAGGGCCTCGCGACTGAGCTCCGTGCCCCCCTCCTCCTCCACGCGGAACCGCAGCGACCCCCCGTATGACGTCACGCGGTCCCCTACGAACCGTTTGTCCAGTTCCACGTACACTGGCACGGGGGGCCAAGGGAGCGTGATGGTCGCGTCCGGAGTGTGCGTGTGTATGGCCAGCAAAGAGTCTTGGTCCATCTAGGAGCATAGAAATAGAAAAAATACAATCGTCACCAAACGCTAAGACACAAACAAAATAAAATAATCTGCTTTGTGTCTGTGGTGTGTGCCATGTTCAACCCTACAAGGTTCATTTGGCTCGGGACCAAAATCTGAACTAACGCCGTCATGGCTTTGTCAATATAATTTCTGACATAAATGATATCGCGCCAATAGATCCTCGTAGCACTCTAGGTCCACTTTGACGTTATGTGCCAAGAAATGAGCCTATATTTTGGGAATCACTAGTCGTATGCACAGGAACCAAAATGCTCGTTCATATAGGGCTTCTTTGGCCTATTATAATATATTTTATTCTACGAGAACGTGGTCTAGAAACAGGGGTTTCAAGACTTGCATGTTAACAACAACGACAAAACGTCATAATATTAAAACCAGAGCCCTGATTCACAACCATACGACAGGCTATCGTATCGAAAACCTGACTTTTCGATAACCTGATTTGACTTGCCCTCAACAGCAAATAGCTGTTGGAAGAATAGCGGGCGTCTATTTGATTTAAACTGACAAAATTTTCGGGTTTTGGACTTGTGAACAGCGTTTAGAAGACTCCTACGATAACAATGATTAATGTTCGATACGATACGGAAGCGTATCAAGTGTTTGTGAATATGCAGGTCTTTGAAACTGTTTGGTTACTCACAGTAGTAATAACATCTTGATGTCCCCTCTGCAGCGTGACGTGCAGCGGCGCGGCCGCGTGCACGGCGCCGCGTGCTAGCGCCGCCTGCGTGCACTGCGACACGCGCCCGAAGCAGAAGCACGCCGTGCAGCCCGACGGGTTGTCGGCTGACAGGCCGAATGTGCCCGACAGACAACTGTCGCATTTCTCACCTACTACATTTTCCTGGAAGATAAATGATGTTACGAATATTACCTATTTAGGGTCGATTGCACTTCTTTTATTCCTGGGATATGAGATATCTGATGTTGGCGATATCGGACCTAAGAGATTAGGGGTTTTTTTTAAATAAAAGTTGCACAAAGTTAAGTAATAATTAATGTCTGCTTATCCGTATTTTTTTAGTTTAAAAGCTTCTAAACTTTTCGCAACGTTTATAAACCCTTATTTCGTTTGTATGTCTGTAAAGGATAATCACTGGAAATACTGAAACAATTACACTATTCCCGAGTGACAAAGGATATTTTTTATGCCAGAAAAATGCCCCAACTTCATACTGAGTGAAACTGCGGGCCGCAGCTAGTCTACATATAAGCTAGGTACTAGTTCATCTTACCTTACAAGGACACCGTCCCCACTCGTCGCAGGCGCACAGTCCGTCGGCACAGCCCCTCGTGCCGGGCGCGTGGCACTGGCACGCGCGGCAGCGGGGCCCGTAGTGCCCGCGCGCGCACTGCTGGCACGTGCCGCCCTCCCAGCCCGAGCGGCACTTGCACTGCCCGGTGTGGGGGTCGCATGTGTCTGAAAAGAATGGTATGCATGCAGTGAAGTCTTTAAAAGAAGACTACGCGCTCTAAAAAAATTCTTGGATTCGATACCCGGAGGGAAAAGCTTTTATTCATTTTTCCATTAAAAAAATCTCACCAGCAGCCCGGAGACCAGATTTATTTCTAGTTTGATAAAGGTCGCGGCAATCCGTTGGATGTGAGAAGCACAGGACCGGGCGTTGTGGCGATTAAGCAGTCTTTCGGGTGAATGATGATGTTATGTTTTGAATACTTACTGGACACAGCGCCGGCGCCGCAGCTGCAAGGCCTGCAAGAGTTGCCGATACCCCAGTAGCCGCGCGCGCACTGCCGGCAG
Source organism: Amphipoea lucens (assembly GCA_947508005.1). Lineage (NCBI taxonomy): Eukaryota > Metazoa > Arthropoda > Insecta > Lepidoptera > Noctuidae > Amphipoea > Amphipoea lucens. The sequence goes on along the minus strand of OX382363.1, from coordinate 1,334,787 downwards.
CCGGCGCCCATGGACCCGCCTGGGCACACGCAGCGGCCGCTGTGGGGTGAGCACACCTTGCCGTCTTTGCACACCGGACATGCTGGAACAATATAATACAAAAGTAGTTAAAAAAATAGAAGAATATTTTGATTCGGCCCTACTTTTTGGCGATGGGATGCCTGGGCAAGTGGGCACTAGATTATGTTTCCAGACCTTTTTATTTAGTATTTCTATTTTAGACCATTAGTTTCAACCAACTAATTAAAAGTACCTACAGTCAAACACGGTATACAGTCAACTAATTTGAACTACCTATTTTGAAGGCACTTTTGTAGGAAACAGCGGTTTTTAATCAAATTTTTTGAACCAGAATCATGTACTGGGCCTTTTTGGCGCAGCCGAGAGGCACACTTTCCTGCTAATTTCTTACATCGGACTTTACACTTTTTATGTGATTTTTATTTATTTATTTTACCATTTATGTACACACATATATAAACAGACAAGAAAAAAAAACAGAACAGAAAAATAGGTACAAAGGTGACGCTTATTTCATAAGAAATCTCTTCCAGCATACCTGCGATAGGACGAGAAATAAAGAGACGTAGACAGACAGACACAGACTTTATTTTTTGTTTTTATCTGATGTATTGTGTGTCTTTTAGTCTGTGCTAAATAAACGTTTATTCTTTCTTCTTCTTTCTTTACTGAATCCATTGTAACAGGTTGTGCGACGATGTCCCTGACGTCCTTTACAGAGCTACTCTCGCTCATGAGGCGACAATAATTATGCCTTCTTCAAAAATAACATGGTAGTTATCTCCATCTTTTAATTTTCTGCCCATGGTTTACCGACAGCCTCATTAAGTTAATATAAAATCCCAACTCACGTAGACAGCCAGCAGGTCCAAAGCCGTAGTAACCTGACAGGCAGGTGTCGCAGTGTGTGCCGCCGACGCCGTCAGCGCAGGCGCAGGCCCCGGTGTCCGGGTCGCACGCCGATGCGCCCGGGCCGCACGCGCAGCGCCGGCACCCGCCCAGCTGCAGGCCCCAGTAGCCCTCCTGGACGAAAAAATGATTGATAGGGTGGAGTATGTAGCGGAATGCATTAAATGAGTACACAAAAAATACAGGATCAAATTAAATTAAATGGTAAAATATCGTAGACGTAACAGGCAAAAAAAAAATATAACAGTATAAGGCCGGGTCCTAACCGAAAGCAGTTATGGCGCCAGTACGAGATCGTCGCGCTCGTCAAAAAAATCATAAAAAAGATCGCGTCATCCCATCTCGCGACAAATGCTTTCAGTTAGGACACCAGATATGATGGTAATTGCAAATATTCCGTCCCAAGTGCTGGACATAATAATTTATTTTTAGTCTTCATAAAATCCTGTAAAATATTTTCATTTCCAATTTGAGAGATATTTAGCGTAACCCCATAGCCTCAATTCATAATCTAAAATTGATCGCATCTTGAAATCTATGCGTCTGTTTATCCTAATCCATCAATTTAATGTCCCACTGGCGCATTGCCATGGTACGACCATTCTACGTTAGGAATGGCGTACAGTCACGTCTAAAAGTATGTATACACTTGGCAATTTTCAATTGCGATTTTTTCGTGAAATAACGAATGCAACGTTGAAATACGACACTTAACATAAACCTACGGGTTCGAAAATACAATTTTCGTAATAACATAAAATTTCATTCAAAAATAAAGGAGAAAATCGCCTTTGAATAAAGCCAAGTGTATACATACTTTTAGACGTGACTGTACATTGGGGCTAGAATAACTTTAATAGTTTTATAGGCCGACCGCTTAACTGAGACGTTGCCTGAGGTATCTGTGCGGTGCGGGAGGGGTGATAATTGTCACAAGTTAACGAATCACTGAGCTGTCATCATCACCCCTTCCGCACCGCGCTGCTACCTCAGGCAACGTCTCAGTTAAGCGGTCAACCTATAGTAAGTATCTGTACCTAATACTCTTTTTTTACTATCCTGCGCTGTCCAATTTCTGGGTAAAGGCTTCTATGTATTTGTAGCGGTATCTACAACGCCACATGCGAACAACGCGTCATACTGACGTCACGCAAATCCTGCATCGCGCAAGCAGAGTTTACCGCGCAACTAGCATAGATACAACAGCCCGATATGACTCATTGGGCAGTTGCCCGCCAGACACAACACCCGTCTGGTCGGAGGATCCTCCCTTTTCTATGGACTATGAGTGAACTTTACACCCTGTTCCTCATACCTCTATATATTAACAAGAAAAGCTTGCGTTGTGTAGTTAAGGCTAACGCCTTATCAATCGCGCCATTTAAGGGTCACCTCGGCTACTCTCATCCAGCTGCTTCCAGCCACCCTGCCAACTAACCAAGATCATCGCTCTATCTAGCCAGAGGTAGACCTATCCTTAAGTTTAAAGATTCGCGGTCTCCACTCAAGAAGAACATGTCCGTCTCTATACCTATAGTCAGATTACTAATCATGTAAGTGATATTAGATACTAAAACTTATAATAAATGTGATAAAAGACTTGTTATCTTCCCTTGAATGAAGAACCATTTAATATTTATTTATATTTATAATTACTTACATATGTACACACAAACTACAAAATATACTATATACAAATGATAATAATAATAAAAAAAAAAACCGGCCAAGAGCGTGTCGGGCCACGCTCAGTGTAGGGTTCCGTAGTTTCCCGTCCGTCACAATAAGTGTTCCCACGTACAATTCGATAATACCCGACCCAATGTAATAAGTACCTACAGCGCCATCTCTCGGGGAATTGGGTTACTAATTAGTACATAGACGTGCCAGAAGTTTTCGGTGGTAATTTTGGATTGCGAGAACCGATTTTAATCATTCTTTTTTTGTTTGAAAAAAGATACGTTCAGGATAATAAAATATGTAAACGAAGTTAAAAAAAAATGCTTGCATATACGATTATACTACAAACTTAGTCCAGAAATGATTTTGTACAACTTTTGTCTTTTTTGAACAAAAACTGTTGTTTCTATCAAGTTTAAAATAATTTTCCTAGAAAGTCCTTATAAAGTTCTACTTTTCAGATTTTTTTCATATTTTCTAAACTTATGGTTCAAAAGTTAGAGGGGGGGGGGACACATTGTTTTTTACTTTTGGAGCGATTATTTCCGAAATTATTGACATTATCAAAAAATGATTTCAGTAAACCCATATTCATTTTTAAATACCTTTCCAACAGTATATCACACGTTAGGGTTGAAATAAAAAAAAAAATCACTTCCCACTTTACATATAGGGGGGCTACCCTAATAAAACATTTTTTTCCAATTTTTATTTTACCACTTTGTCGGCGTGATTGATATACATATTGGTACCAAATTTCAGCTTTCTAGTGCTAACGGTCACAGAGATTAAGCGAGGACGGACAGACGGACGGACGGACGGACGGACGGACAGACAGACATGGCGAAACTATAAGGGGATAATGGGATGGCGCGAGGGTGTCGACACAGGTTGCATCCCACACCAAAGGCCTACCCTACTTCCAAGGCATTATGGTCATTCCATCTGGCCTCTTCCCATCGTCACGTGCCAAGGCCATTGGGTTCTAAAACAGCTGGCACTCCGGCGGTGACAAGAGCCCGACGGATGATGTCGTTAATGCTGGCGTGCCGTGCCATCCGACCAGCGCTCTTGCTGCAGGATAGGCCATGGTGTCCGAGGCAGTCGACTGCTTCACCGCATTGACAGCGATGTGGAGCTCCGCAAGGAGCGCCCAGACGCAAACATGTAACGAGCCGGAATGTGGTGTCACCCAGCATAGTGCCTATGTTGGGTGACGGTAGCGCCTGAAGCCAGAGGCCCGACTCCCATTCACCCACAGCCAGCAGGCGGGCACGCTCAACAGTATTGGTGGACGTATTAATAAGTTTATTCCGTACCAACCTGCAGAGCGGCTCGTCCCACTGTCTCTGGGAAGACGGGTTCTCGGGCTGAACCGTGTCCGGGCAAGCCACTTTCCAGGCGTTCACCGCATTATTTATTTATTTTATTATTAGCCTGTGACGTCCCACTGTAGGGCAAAGGCCTCCCTAAGTACTCTCTCATGAGAGAGTAGGGGTTTAGACAAATTAACCCACCGCGCTTGTCTGTGCGAGTTGGTGGGTGTACAGTGGACCGCCTGACTGGGTCCGTGGGCGCCGCCTTTGACGTGCTAGATATTCATCAGCCGCCACCCTGAGTTGATATCCTGCACTGATATCGACTGTTCCATCCGAGCCTATTTGGGTGTATTTATCCCATAGCCTACAGGTGGCGTTCTACATTTAGTTCAATACTAAATGCACGACAGTTTAAACTATTTCAAAATTTCAAGTCATAAATTGACGTAACATAATTACAATAAGTCAAATAACTTACAATAACCTCAACTAAAATAGTCGAGCGTTGAACCGAACACAATGGTTTACAAGTGCTATCGGCACTCACTCACAAGCGTCCCGTTCACGCACAAGAATGCGCCGGCGCACGCGATATGATCGCGAACGCGCATCGAACGCAAACCAAACGCGCAAGAAAGTAAATCGAGACATATATACAAACTACATAGTTCTGCCCCGCGGTTTCACCCGCATAAGTCTCGATCCCGTGGGAATATCGGGATAAAAAGTACCCTATGTCCTTTCCCGGGACTCAAACTATCTCTATACCAAATTTCATCGAAATCGGTTCAGTGGTTTAGGCGTGAAAAGGTAACATACATACAGACAGACAGACAGAGTTACTTTCGAATTTATAATTATTAGTATAGATGCATACAGTACAAAATATTCGCCTAAGCTTAATTCACTGGCCTGAAAGTCAGTTATTCTTATCGTGGGTCAGATAGGTATTGGTTTTCAGCTGCTTCCAATTAGGCTTGAAGCCAACCCGAACATAGTTTTGGAAAGGGCTAGACAGAATGACTTTAGTTGACCCACTAGCTTTTCCATATTTGTCTAGAGAATCGGTACTTATGTATCACGCAATAAAGTACCCATCATAAGTCACAACCTGACATCACACATCGGTCAACCCTGGGCAATCAACCCCACTACCACATACTTAAGGATGATTGGCTGATTATGTTTATACTGCTGGGATACATAGGTACAGATGCCAGCACATCAAGCTACTACAATCTGTCAAATTTCTTTAATAGATTTTCAACTTTATTGCCAAAGCATAAGGTTCAAAGTTGATTGGGAAAATTTGACAGTTTCGGGTAGCTTGATGTGCTGGCGTCTGTACCTCTTCTCTATGAGAGGGAGGAGGCGGTAATCCACCACCCAGGATCTGTGCGGGTTGTTGGATATCACATATCTTCGATTTTTTTGGTCTAGGACATGCCAGTTCTCTCTTGAGGTTTTGCACATACCTCCTTGCTTACTGGCTAGCTAATATTTTTGAAGTGAAAACTTCTTTAGCGGCGTTGCACACTTTTTGTAATGGGTAAAAAATGTTAAACTCGCGTCAGGACATCGCGTCAGGACACGTGACCGTCAGGAGAGATTTTCCCCCCCCATTGACATATATACTACTCCTTTTGAAATCATTGCAAGTGAACCACGACCAACGACGACGTGACCAAGTGAGGCACGACAATGGATGGATGGATGGATGGAAGTGGAAGTGGAAATGGAAGTCGAAGTCAAAGTGGAAGTCGAAGTCAAAGTGGAAGTCGAAGTGGAAGTCGAAGTGGAAGTCGAAGTGGAAGTCGAAGTGGAAGTCGAAGTGGAAGTCGAAGTGGAAGTCGAAATGGAAGTCGAAGTGGAAGTCGACGTGGAAGTCGAAGTAGAAGTCGATGTGGAAGTCGAAGTGGAAGTCGAAGTGGAATTCGAAGTGGAAGTCGAAGCGGAATTCGAAGTGGAAGTCGAAGTTGAATTCGAAGTGGAAGTCGAAGTGGAAGTCGAAGTGCAAGTCGAAGTCAAAGTGGAAGTCGAAGTGGAAGTGGAAGTCGAAGTGGAAGTGGAAGTCGAAGTGGAAGTGGAAGTCGAAGTGGAAGTGGAAGTGGACGTGGACGTGGACACACTGCTGTGTATTCGTACTTAACATTCGTGTATATAAAGTGTTTAAAATATGGAAATTGAACAAAGTGCATAGTCTATTAATGAAAAAAGGGTCGCAGAAATAGTGAAAAAAATTAGTTATATTAATTCAATAATTGATTTATTTCAACGTTAATATTCAAGTTTTCACTTCTGCCGGCACTCCCGGAGTGCAACCCGTCTTTTTTTTTTTTACCACGGTTGAAGCATATTTATTCTTATGGCAAAAGCTTTTTTTTTAATATTCGTGCTCATGGGAGAGAAGATGCTACTAGTTTTTAATTTTGGTGTAAGTACCTACCTACCAAAACGCGCGATATGCCACGTTCAGTACGCGGGTGAAGTAAACTGGCGATTAGCCGACTTAAACCCGGATTAGTTTTGATCGTCGGTTAATGTTCGACATAATGTTTCGAGATACAATCGGCTTACTGATTGACATGAAAGACGATAATGCGTATTGCCATTTACCTACCATGTTTAATAGAATAGTGGGTGCGTTTAAATTGATGAAATATTTCTATGACAGATTTCGTTGGGCTTGTCATGTTTTTATCAAAGAACGGGTTTAATACAACCATGAACGGTCAAAAAGCGATGCATAATCAGGCTAAAATTTTGCCACTTCTGGGACACAAGTAGGTACTACTCTCTGTGAGAGGGTATGGGCCGAAATCCAACACGCGGGCCAACAAACTTCGAATTTTTGGTTCTAGGGCCTGCCAGTTTCCTCACGATCTTTTCCTTCACCGTTTTGAGAGCAGTGGTGATGAATTTACACATAGTAAAGTGCCTACCTGGGTTCGACCTTCAACTCGGAACTCGCGGCCGTTTCCACTGCGCCACCACTGCTCTCAAGAAGCGATAGTGTTATGCAATTTTCAAACAAAATCCTTTAGCACATAGCGGGCGCCTGTCACCTGCGGGAGCCTTAAGGAATACTTAAATAATAATTATTATGATTAGTAAATCATAATAATTATTATTTATTCCTTGACTGTAACTAAGTACCTATGTGGCCAAGGAAGAAAATCAGTAAAAGACGTACAATTTTTTTTGCTCCTGCTATGATCATCGCCACGATCAAGATGGAAGATGGATGAATCCCTCTCTGAGTGAAAGTCTTCAATATGTACAAAGAGGGTTTATTTAACTGCGATATAAATACCTAATTTAAAGACCTCATTACATTTAATTTGACATTTAAAGCATAATAAATTCAACTTACTATCCAATAATACCGTTTGCACTACGAGAAATACATATGTAAATTGTAAGATTAGGGGTGACCCGGTTGATCGCAATAAATGTGAGAATTGAAGCTAATTAGGTATAGTCACCCGCACGTCATTTGGCAAGGTTTTGGCGAAGTGGGAGTAAGTTCGCGCATGTACACTTAGCGCAACATTTTTTTTTTTTTTGTATTGCCTGTCAGTATTCTATGGTTATTGCTATAAATTATTTTTAAACAGGCCTGTCTAAAAGAAAATTAGAGAAAGGAGAGGAATTAACTAACTCTTGCCAAGTTACGTGCCAGCGGCAGTACTTTTGACTTTACCTAAGTAAGTAAGTAAAATCATCCATACCTAGTTTTAATAGCCCCATATTTTGGGGCGAGCCAATTACCACTAACCGGTCAAGAACATACGTATCAAAACGTCATATACCTCTGCCTACACGTCCGATGACTACAAGCGTTATGCACACATACACTTTCATTATGAAGTCTGGCAGCAGCATCTCGACATAAATTAAAATCTAGTAGCAAGATTCGCCTATCTAGTTACAAGTTGAGATTATAAAAATAATTGTCAAAATCGGTCCACAATTGAAGAAAATGTCGATGAACACAGATAAAAAAAAATTCAGACGAGTTGAGAACCTCCTCCTCTTTTTAAGAAGTCGATTAAAAAGCGAAAGATTATGTTTAAAAGCATACCTAATTTGGTAAACTATTATAACAAGAATCCGCCGCAGACTTACTGTGGTTATTGTAAGCTGGGCAAGCGAACTGGTCAACGTACTGTAACAACATTTGGCAAAATCACAATGTGTAGCTAATACCCATCGGCCGTCAGAAAGTGATTGACATTGCTGATATTGGCACAAAACGGAGCTGCTGCCAAGTGCAAATTACGACCGCTCACTCCAGAGCTCCCCCATTTTGAGCAGGCGTTCGTTTGAAGTTGTTTGATCCAGACACAAACATCTGTCTTCCACAATCCTCGGCTATTATGTTCATGAGATATTAGCCAGCTGTGGCCCACATTCGCGAATGCTTGCCATGTTCCAGTGACATTTAATTGAGACTCTGCGGTACAATTCCGATACGACCGACACCAATTATTGGTATTATGGCCGACAGGGCCGGATTAGGACTGAACTAACGTAATAAGTAGGTTTCCGCTTTGCTATGCTGTGTGGGTCAAAGTTTCGGGACGAAATGGAACTTTTTCTAAAACTACGAAAAACTAGAAAAAAATAACATGAAGCCTAGATACCAAACCAACCAATGGTTCCACAGATGTAGATATACCTAGATAACGCAAGAGCACCTACTTCGCGTACCAAAAATCGCACCAGTTTACGATCGAAAATCATAAGCCGCCACTTTCGCGCTCAGTCCTGCGTACTGCTGGCTGGGTGAGCGTGAGCGAGAGAGCGCGAGCTTGTGACGTCATAGTAGGTAGTCAAAAAGTGGCACGCTTAGTTTTCATACAATTCGTGATACTTGCGTTATCTAGGTATATCTATATCTGTGAATGGTTCTTAACAAAAATCGCTAAGTAAATATTTTTATCGAAATTACAGTTCAATGGCGAACGCCAAGTCAAATGACTCGCAAGTTTAAGCAGTATTAGCAAGTTCATAGAGAGGAGAGAGCTGCTATTTGAGACGTTAAAATATCAGCTCCGGATCGGAACCGTAGGCACATAATACGGAAAGAATTATGACTATAAATTGGAAAAAAAATTGACAACGCTGTCTTAGTTCGTTGAAGCACACATTTCATGGTTATGTTGTAAATCAAAAAAATCACGAAAAAAAAATCAGCTGTTTCATACAAAAGTTCAATACCTACTCGGCCAAAATGTATGAAACAGCTCATTTTTTTTTCGTGATTTCAGAGTTGGTCCCATAGTGAAAGTTGTTCAGTTCGATGGTCTAAAGCACCTCTTAAAGTTTTTAAGGTTAATTTTTTTACACCTTATATAGCCGCGGGCCTCACATTTCACGGTTAATAAAGAACAATATCTTATTTTTTAACCGACTTTAAAAAAGGAGGTTCTGTTTGTTTAAATCTAAATTCATCGGTTAAATCCTTCCCTGTGCAGCTTAACTCAAGTGACAACGTTTAAATTCAGCTTCATTTCTGTCAGTTTCACCCACTTTGCAGTTATAACCGAACGATAATACGATATTCAAGCAATTAAATCAAGTAGTTTAATAGCAGCAGAGCTCCTTGTGAAATAATAGCCCTAACGATATATATTTAATATAATTGTAGGCAAATGAGACATTTCAGTTTTGTCTTTATACCTAAAGAAGCAAAGACAAAGTGACATGTTATAAGCGATGACAATTTTGGAATCAGAATCAGAATTTTATTTGCTCTAAATATAGGTACAGTATAAGATTAATAACATAAATAAATGAGATTAGCTACATTTTACCTTACGGCGGGCGTGCAAATCATTACATTAATTTATCCAATTAAAAAAATAAAATTAAAAAAAAACATGTCAACAATACAAATAGAATAAAGTCAAAAATGTATGAGACTGACATAATCTTATACCGAAAAGCTTAATACATGCCGTTGAAAAGTGCTGTCGAAATGTGGACGAAACGCTTTGAAAGCGATTGCTACTTGTCTAGAGAGGGCAGAGGCCCTCTGCAATACCTTTGAACTCCGAGGTGTAGAATACCTGGACGAATTTGAGGAAGGTCTTTGAACAGCATTGAAAAAAAAAATCCTTAAGTTTTCATCGCCTTGGAGTAACTAATACACCTCTACATAAACACACAGTGGCACGGAATAAATTCCGCTCCGTTTCCTCAGTCCGTTCCGTTTATTGCTTAGAAATGTCACGGAGACATTTCCAACACACCGCCATTTGAATATCAATGCGAAGTAGGAATAGATGTAAATTGTTTGCTCGGAATCCTAACTGTGTCCGTTTGTGAGGGATATGGCAGGAGGCGTTTGAGTTTGCCATAGTACATGCGGCTGGTGACTTGGTAACCTAATTTTTGAGTGACTTATTACTATCAACACCAAAACCAAACTTCTTTTATACAAAGTACAAACAGCTGAGAATCAGCAATTTTTAACCGACTTAAAAAAAAGGAGGTTCTGTATTCGACCCGTATGTATGTATGTTTGTATGTCCGCGATCTTCTTAAAAACTAATAAACCAATTTTGATAATTTTTTCACTAATGTGATCTACATACTTTCAGGAAGGTTTTAGTATATAATACACACATCAACACGGTCTAGGGGTATTTCATAGGTACTCAATTAAATAACTCGAAAAGTACTGGCCGCATTGGAATCTTTTATACACCGATTTGTTTGTAATTTATCTCAGACTAATTCCAAATTTAAATTTTTGAAAATTCTTTTGTTTCGGTGGCAAAAAATGTCTTGATGTATAGGAGAGGGAATTTTCATTTGTGTGAAATTTAGAAAACAATACGAATTACGTTTAGTTACAGTTTTTTTTCATTTTTAAACGAAAGATAAAGTTAAAATTGAGGTATTGTAGCCATGCAACGCCGACATTTGACGAGGGCGGAGATGTTACGAGCTGTGGAAATGCTGGAAGCTGGATCTGTTCAGCGTAATGTTGCTGAGGCCATAGGGACCCATCAAAATGTAATTTCAAGATTGTGGACACGCTATCGTGCCACAGGTGAAGTAGCGGAGAGGCACCGGGGGCCAAGTCGCATCACTACCCCCAGACAAGACCGATTTTTGCAAATTACTGCGCGAGCACAACCAAATGCAACGGCGACTCAATTGGTCCAAAGGCTGCGAGTGGAACACCAAGTGCTTGTGAGTGACCAAACTGTAAGAAGGCGACTGCATGAAAGCAATCTACGCTCTCGTAGACCACTCCGGGTCCCACCTTTACGGAGAGGCAATCGTGGACGACGATTAGAATGGGTTCGGAACTACGTGGACTGGGGCCGTGAGCAATGGTCCAATGTGCTGTTCACGGATGAATCCAGGTTCGGCTTCCATCCAGATTCACGAAGGACGCGTGTTTGGCGAGTTCCTGGACGATGGAGCCGTCTCCAGAACCCTCAGGAAGTTCACCCATACCAAGGAGGAACAATTATGGTTTGGGCAGGAATTCGTCTTGGAGGACGGACGGATCTCGTTTGGGTGCGGGGCAATATGACGGCAGAACGATACGTCCAACAGGTGCTGGGGCCCGCAATCTTGCCCCACAGAACACAAATGGGGCAAGATTTCCTGCTCATGCACGACAATGCCCGGGCACACACGGCGAGAACGGTAGCAGCTTGGTTACATACACATAATGTTAGGGCCTTAGACTGGCCTGCTCAATCGCCAGATCTAAATCCCATTGAGCATGCGTGGGATATGCTGCAAAGCAGAGCTCTGAAGGAAGTTCCTGAAAATCTGGCTACAGAAGATCAACTTTTTGCGCACCTCAGAAGGACATGGGACAATATTCCGCAGCAAGATATTGACAACCTTGTTCTGAGCATGCCGAATCGTTGCCGATGTGTTATGAACATCATGGGCGCTTTCTCAGACTACTAACTTCAAGTTTATAAACACAAATTAAATGATTTTTCTATTTTTTTCAGTTTTTACTCACAAATTAAAAGTTCATTCATATACGATTTCCGTCTATGCTTCATATTTTTTCCATAAAATCCTGAAATTTTAATCTAAGTACCTTAACCATTATTAAAAAATGGTAGAATATTAAATAACGTATCTTTTAAATATTTACATGTCATATAAATAATTAACACATTGATAGTAATTCGCTTTTTTAAAAATATCCCTAGACCGCGTTGATGTGTGTACATTAGGTAATTATTCTTCTCTACGAAGTTATATGCATAAAGGTACAGCATCTCCGGCATTTCTATGCGAATTTTGATGATTCTTCTAGTCATTGTCTTCAATTCTTCAATACCCTAGTGTTAATTGAATTTTTGTAGGTACAGCTAAAAAGTGAAAAATAAAAACTTTTTTACAAAAAAAAAACAACCGACTTCAAAAAAAAAAACTACAAAATGATAAATAACTTTAATTTCGGAAGTCGGTGTCAAAAAACGAAAATGCGGAACCAACGAAACCGACTTCCAAAATTAAAGTTATTTATCACTTTGTAGTGTTTTTTTTTTGTAAAAAAGTTATTAAACGTCAAAGTTACACAAGAGTCCCCCAAAACGCGCCCTTCACCACTTCCTAGTACTTTAGCTGGGAAGAAGAAGTGGCGTAACAAACTTCTCACCCAGCAGCGCAGCTGTCTGTTATCATTGATCTCGTCCAATCCCACTCAGTCCAGTCCTGGATCATGGACCTGCACCCTAATTGCGTAACACACTATCAATCGGAATCAGAATCATTTCGAAGCCAATTGCTAATCCATTGCTTCATAAGTTCGAAAAATTTGTCTGCTCAACGCGTAAATAACGCAATGAATGTTGTTGAACTGTCAAAATGAAACCGATTCCGATTGATAAAGTGTTACGCCATTGCCCCGCTGCTTAACGTTTTCATTGTATCTTTTCTAGAGTCTATCAAACGTGGAGAAGCCAATCTGAAGAGATGACAAAATGGCAGAACGGCCATACAAGAACCAATCAGTATAATTATTCAGCACGATTCAAGTCGCCGTCATGGTCGCTCCTCTGGATACGGGTAGGCTTTGAGGAGTTGGGTCATTAAAAACTACACAAGATACAAACAGGCAGACGTGTGGTGAATTTGAAGGTAGATCTGATAAAGTATTGTAGTCTAGTTCATTTCTCTCGTGCGGCCGCTGAATCCGTCTACGTTTTGCGAAGCAAAGTACGTGTGTGTAGCTTGTCTGTAGACTGCTGTAGAGCGGCAACTATAAAGTCGTGATCGACGGAAGACCGTGGTATACAGTACAGGTAAATAATACTTGGGGTCACATACCTCACATGTTTCGCACGCCCTGCCCGTAACGTGTTGCTTGCAACGGCACTGTCCAGTTCGGATGTCACACACGTTGCTCTCAGAACCGATCGACGAACAGTTGCAACCTGTAACAATCGAAATTGGATTAAGTACATAAATATCAACCAAATGTGCACCAATTTATTTACGTTAATTAATTTATTTACTTCAGTCATTTAGAATTAATTGATAAGGAAACAATAATTGTCAGATATTAAGTAAGTAGTAGTACGCAAGCATTACTTAAAACTTGTTTAAAGCCTTTTGATTGGTTAAGATTAGCTTAAGTATTGCTTGAGTCCTAAGTTAGGTTCAGTAATACGGCCCTTTTTTTATACATAAAAAAGGGAAAATCATCAAATAACCCCTCCCGCTCTGGGTGGAGCGGAAGGGAGTGTCAGACTCTTACTGACTAAAACCCATCCGTGTTCCTTCCTTAGCCCTTTATGTTCCGGGGTAGCGGTAACCCTTTTGGACAATCCCGCACCCCCGGCAGGGTAATACGGCCCTTAGATTAAAACTAGATTAATCATATTTTTTTTGTACAACTTTTTATGCATGCGGAGTTTGCCTGTAGCTGTAAGTGATTGTATCGTTGCACTGTTGCATACACACTTTTGCGTGCTACCTTTAGCATAGAACCTGCAAAAAATCGTTGGTGGACCAAAAAATAAATAAATACAAACTTTCTAGATATTATTTTCTAATCCGTTTCTATTGCGAACAAATAACGCTATGTCGTATTTAAAGTCCACTAAGTACATAATATTATAATAATGTGGATTACATATTGAACGCTGACATTTAACATGTCTCATTCCTTTCATCCGGTAACAAACAAGAGGATTTATAAACATTAACATGTTCAACGAACTCCTACGCACGTGCCGCACGCGTTCCGATTTCAAACCCAGATCAATTTGCTAATGCACCTGACAGTTCGAAGCTTATTGGTTGAGAGTTATTAAAATACAAGATGATGTTAATTTGGCTCGTTATCACCGCGCTAATGCTAATACAAGCTATAAATATGCTTTTATCGAGGTAGGAATTGTCCGCGGTTTTGCTTGCCTTGATTTCGATATAAAGATCAAGAAATTGGCCTTTTCAATTCTTATGTCACGCAGTTTTTGAGAAAAAAGTCTTTGACAGACAAGCAGACGGGTGGAAGTGTGATTCTGTTGAAAGGTTCCGTGCCCCTTCTAAGATAAGTAGACCTAAAATGGGTAGGTCATACCGTAGATTCATCTTATCTGTGAGATTTACAAAACGCAGCTTGCAGAACGGAGGAACCGTAAAGTTTTAACAATGTAGGTTCTTTTAAGCACTAACCTAACCCTTGACTTAACCATAACTTGCGAAATGTGGGTGTAGGTACTTTAGGTGCACCTCTGTAATACTTTGGTGTACTTCGTGCAATGCAGGCGCGATGTTATGTTTTTGTTTATGTTACCTTTGTAGATTGCAAAATCAACTACCTACTAATTCATAATCAGCCTATAATGTTCCCACTGCTGGGACACAGGTCTCCTCTCTTCGAGAGGGAGTGGGCTATATAATAATCTGCCACGCGGGCCCAGTGCGGGTTGGTAGATGTCACATGTCTTCGAATTTTTGGTGCTAGGTCATGCCGGTTTCCTCACGATGTTTTCCTTCACCGTTTTGAGAGCAATGTTGATGAAATAATTTACATAAAAGCGCCTGTCTGGGTTCGAACCTACGACCTACAACTCGTAAG
Organism: Amphipoea lucens; assembly: GCA_947508005.1. NCBI lineage: Eukaryota > Metazoa > Arthropoda > Insecta > Lepidoptera > Noctuidae > Amphipoea > Amphipoea lucens. The sequence continues at coordinate 1,319,778 of OX382363.1, read as the reverse complement.
TCGCGGCCATTACCACTGGGCCACCACTGCTCCTACTAATTAACTAACCTACTAATTAAAATTTCAGAATCCCTTCATTCTTGCCGTAGCACCAAAATACAAAAAGATTTCACAAAAAAAGCCTTTACAAACTACCGGACAAACACAATCTCCGTACACATTTAACCAATTTGTACGAGCAAACCTCTGAGATAACCACGACGATTACGCACAGAGTGGTCGGCAGGACCGCAGCACTAAAAGCCGCGATATCACAGGCTTGTTGTAAACAATATTATTAAGATAACACTTATCAACGATTAGCCCTTATTGGATCAACTGAGATGTAGGGTAATGGCCGTGGTTTTACAGGATTTAAATACAATAATTTGTTTAAGTTTTGTATAGGCTTTTACTAATATTAGTAAGTTCGAATTAAATTAGCTAGCAAAATTCCACAGACATGAAGAGTATTGATATGTCTAAACTTGATTTGATGAATGACGAAAAAAAAAAAAACGATTTTAAAACATATACTTCAAGTAGATAATTATACTACCAGCGGTCGTTGATCCCAAATACATATAAGACCATCAAATCTTTTTTAGGGTTCCGTACTCAAAAGGTGCCAACGGGTCCCTTCGCACCGCAGTCCGGAGTTTCCCTAATTAATTTAAATTGACCCTTTACTTTATAGTATTAAGTAAAACAGGAGCCTGGCTACCTTTCCAACAGAGGTGTTCAAAGCGGCGTAGCGAATAATGTGTATGATATCGACAAATAGGTAGGTACGTTTATACAGGGTGAAATTGAATACATGCGACAAATCAAAACGGGAGATTGTACTCATCATTATGAACAACTTTTACTATGGGACCAAATCTGACTTCGCGAAAAAAAAAATTGCTGGTACATTTTACATTTTGACGAGTTATGCGAACATAAATGTAGGGAACAGCTGATTTTTTTTTTTCGCGATTTCAGGTTTGGTCCCATAGTAAAAGTTGTTCATAATGATGAGTACAATTTCCCATTTCGATTTGTCGCATGTTTTCAATTTCAACCTGTATAATAGGTAGATACGTTTATATAATTTTAGATAATTTTCATGGCTTAGTTTAGCTCTGATGGAAAAGACTTCAACGAAGCTGAGTTTTTGAAATTTTCTTTGGAACGAGGGCTGCGAGCTAGGGATGCGCGAGTGTTCTTGTGGATGTTACCTGCTTATCCCGTATGTACCATCGGGGCCTTTCTCGCCTGATCACTTAAAATGTTCGCCTAAATCCTGCGGTGGCGCCAAACCACGCCCCCTTAAAGTTTTCATCTATTAGGAAAGTGATAACTCAGTTATTTGCAACCTATGCCTGCACTGCGCAGCTTAGTGACGCATCACGTGTACTCCTTTTGTGAATTTTACGGACGAACTATTTGACCTTTTTTTATGGATGGGAAATCATCAAATGACCCCTCCCGCTCTAGGTGGAGCGAAAGGGAGTGTCAGACTCTTATTGACTATAGCCCACCCGTGTTCCTTCCTTAGCCCTTTATATTCCGGCAGGCTTCGGCCCTGGCAGGCCCCTTCCTTTTTGCTGACATCTCTTTGCGGCGCGCGTGGAACACGTACGCGCCGTCCGGCACGGGCCTTGTCTTGATCGGACGGTGAGCTACCCATTACTCTCCGTCCGCAGGCCTACGGTACGGTGGCCAATTATTTGACCTTGGCGTGCTTACTAGAAAGCGCTTCTATTTTTTTAGTGCAAGCAAAAATTAACGTAGTGTTAGTCAGGCGGGAGTGTCCGCGATAGTACCTATACCTCTGCCTACTGCTGTCTATAATACAGGTGTGATGTTATGTGATGATCAAATCAATGGTAAACGCAACTTGCACACAGTTCCATGAATTAGTTTAGTATGTATTTAGAGCAAATTGTACAGAAATTCGAGACGCAGACATGGAATAGTTTGTTATTGTTAATAACGGTGAAACAATGGCTGTGACAAAATGCAGGTGTACGGAACCATTCATTTTTAGTCGACAACATACTAATTTAAACTTTATAAGTTAAGGTTTAGGTGTCAAAATTGATTGAGAATGTTTTAAGGTCAGGTTCCCACAGTTTTCGAAGTTATTGGAATATTATCGATTCATGTTTCGATGATTGAAATGCTGATAGATATAATTGACAGGTAATTGTCGTTATTCGCCGGAAGCGAAATAATGCCAACATAAAGAGTTCAATCAAGTTCGACCAATCATCGACTAATCCAAATCCAATGATTGAATACGAGAACTAATTCGTAATAAATAATCGTTATGGTGCGTGTTTTTTTCCCACGAACGAGATTTTTTTATTTATAAACTTCGATCTCGGTCGAAAGCAACGGATCAGGTCGAAGATGGAACGAGCGTGCCCAGTAGATGTCAGTACAATCTTGCTTTTGGGCGGCCTACCCAAATGTCATTTTAAGTTCTGAGTTGAGCTGCATGACTACTGACAAATACGTGCACTGACTGGACAGGTCCACTCAATCTGTGTGGTTCTTTTCTTAAAATACCATTTCAGACAGCAATTTGTTTCGACCTTTCTTCTCAGAGTAGTCAGATAGGATACGCCGACCTCATCTAGTTTTTAAAATATGATTGACGGGTTAAAAAGTATTTGTACAAACCTACTTACAGAAAATAAAATCATTTATCACTTAGGTTTTGTCTGAATGCCAGCGAATGGGACTCTTTAAAGGATGGCAGCAAACGTGACTGAGGACTGTTGTATGACACTAACAATAATTGAAAAGAAATACACTAAAAACAGATGTATTCCTCGAAGGGTAAGGCTGAAGTGTAACTATAGTACACTCATGGGATGCATGAAGAAGCCTCCTCATGTAGCGAAGTTACTCAACTGAACGCTCACGCTTGTCACATCCTGGACAGTCACCTTATTTGACAGCCCAATTCTTCCCTTGCGGTGGTAGGGCTAACGCCCGCCTGGTTTGCGACCACCCTCCCACCGGAGTCCGGCGTCAAGCAGCCTGCTGTGTTTCGTCGATGTGGGGGAGTTCCAGTGCCTTAGGCATCTTCTGGGCACGCTCGTTCCATCATAGACCTCATCCACCGCTTTCCATCGGGCGTGATCGAGGTCAAGAGCGGGTCCATTCAGCAATAAAAAAAAAATCGAAAAAAAAATCTTCAGTTATGTTTAGGTCCCATGTAATAGGGGCCAATCCTATTGCCATCACCCGGGCACAAATCCAGACTCCAGGCTTCTACTGAGACATTCAAGATGGAAACACCCAATAACATGTTGCCCGACCCGGGAATCAAGCCGGGACCCCAGTAGAACACTTAACTTCCATAATTATCAGCGACAGTCTTCACGATTAGATCTACAATCTATCGAAACGTCCACTTTCCAACAATTAGCTTTATCTAAAGATTTATCCAGCCATTCAAGAGAACATCTATCGTAAATTAAGTAATTCTTGTAAGTAATTAAACAATTTGTATAAATCTAAGAGAAAATCGCACTGAAATTCCTTGGGAACTTGTACGTTTAACTGCAGTCGTCGAGAGTGCGACAGCGGTGTCGGACACTAATGGAGGTTTCTCATGGAGATGTTGCAATAAGGCTGACGTTTGTTTTCTGTAGTCGTGAATAAGTTAGATTAGATTTATTTATTTCTGAGTATATGGTACATTAAGATCTTAATATTGAACAGTTTCACATAGGTACACTACGGTTGCCGGTGTAGGAATATTAAAATTACTTACACTTGACATTGCTTATTGTGAATACATTTGCACGCCATGTTAGGGCAGGATATGCTGAAACTATTTTACTGTAACACCTTATGTACCATATTCTAGCAAATAAATACTTTGATTTGATTTGATTTACAACTTCAAAGTGGCCAAGTTTTAGGCCGCATTAGTTTGTCATCGAAACCCTAGAAGAAGATATATCCCCATTTACATAATATAAATTCGTTCATATGAAAATTGGTAATTTTTATACAATGTCAAGTTTTATAAGCACAATTTTATCTTATACTAGCTGCGCCCCGCGGTTTCACCCGCGTAAATGTCGATCCCGTGGGAATATCGGGATAAAAACTATCCTATGTCCTTTCCCGGGACTCAAACTATCTCTATACCAAATTTCATCGAAATCAGTCCAGCCGTTTTCATGTTATGTAGTGACAACGGAAAACGGGTTTCATTTTTATATATATGTATAGATTTATAATTTATGTCCAAAAAAAAAAATAGTACAAGTCAATAGGTATACATACGCACACAAAGTAAGTATTGATAAAATGTAAGTAATGTCATGGATTTTGTGACGTGAATTTTTCCGACGTTTTAATTATTATTCTGCTTTCGGGGCGAAGTCAAATCCAACAAACCAAAGATAAATAAAAATCGGTTTAGCCGTTCTTGAGCTATAAATGGTGTAACCAACCCGACTTTGTTTTATTTATAATAGATTAATGTTTTATACTCATAAACCTTCCGGAATAAATTCTCTATGAATTCAATTGTGGTGAAACTTGAATCAAAATCCGTTGCCGAGTTTAAAAGAACTACGCGGTCAGACAGATCGACACGAAAAGCTTTTTTATTATGTAGGTACAGTCAACAAAAGAGATAAGTTAAGTAAGGATCGTTGGATATAGTTGAAGTTTAGTAAGAAACCGATGGATGTTCTCGACTGAAATTAAATTTGATAAATGAGCTGTATGTTTTCTATTAATATTTTGTTGACTGGAAGAAACAATACAAGAATAGTTGGTTCTAGTTTTTTTTTATATACTTGGGCCATTCCGCTGAATTAGGCCGACTTTTGTTTGCAAATGGTAAGGACATTTGGTGCGTGTTGATTGCAATAATAAATTAAATAAAGGTGTTATACTTTTTTAGATAGCGGCGCCATACGTAAAAACATGTAAGAAATGTCATATAAAGTAAAAAAAGAATGCAGCTATGATATTTAATTTATTATTAGCATATATTCGCCGTTAGTGGATTTCCGCGGATTGACCCACTTACATAACATAATCAGCCTATAATGTTCCCACTGCTGGGACACAGGCCTCCTCTCGGTGAGAGGGAATGGGCCGTAATCCACCACGCGGGCCCAGTGCGGGTAGGCAGATGTCACATGTCTTCGAATTTTTGGTTCTAGGACATGCCGGTTTCCTCACGATGTTTTCCTTCACCGTTTTGAGGGCAGTGGCGATGAAATAATTTACACAAAGTAAAGCGTCTGTCTGGGTTCGAACCTACGACCTACACCTCGTAAGTCGCGGCCGTTATCACTTGGCCACCACTGCTCCCCACTTGGCCACCACTGCTCACACTTTATATACTTATTAGCAATCGATATTACGAAAACATTTTTCCTAATATAGGAAACAAACATAAACCTAGCTATTAATGAATGCATCGGTTGCCTAATTGTTAACTAGCGGCCCGCGGCTCCTCTTAACCTTATTAGATTGAAATGGATAATTAAAGGTTGTTAGTATCTCCGGCAATGAGCGCATCGGTGTGGAAATATTTACCCCACACATTGGGAAACTGTACGTCTTTAGCAGTATGTGTACGTCTGGCTTCGATCAATAATTTGTCTGGTTAAATCACAGATATAGATAGACCTAGATAACGCAAGTATCACAAACTGTATGAAAACTAAGCGTGCCACTTTTTGACTACCTACTATGACGTCACAAGCTCGCGCTCTCTCGCTCACGCTCACCCAGCCAGCAGTACGCAGGACTGAGCGCGAAAGTGGCGGCTTATGATTTTCGAACGTAAGCTGGTGCGATTTTTGGCACGCGAAGTAGTTGCTCTTGCGTTATCATACTCCATTTATTATAACATTAGAAAAAAGAGGCTCGCAGTAGCAGGAGTACGAAACCTTTTATTTTCAAGTTAAGTTCAAACAATTTTAATAAATAATGTATGTGCTTTTTTTGTAAGTAACAATTTATGGCATACAATAAAGCATTATTCTATCTATCTATTCGTCACGATGCTTGAATAGGTACATGAAATAAAACATTTTTAGTGACAATCAGTTTATTAAAAACAACTTTATATAAACCGACAAAATAAAAAAAACAACTGCTGCCACAACTTATGAAGGGAATAGGTAACATTTTAGATTTGGTAGAGTTATAGTGACATGAAAAACGTTCCCGGTACTGTCCGCCCCTGCTTCTTTTAGATTTTAAAGATTGACACGACAGTATTTTATGTAAAAACTAAATAATATTAAATGAAAGCCTTGTAATTTCAGAAGGTAGATAGGTTAAATAAGTACAATTAAGTGTGATTGCTGTTATTTAAATTGATTATATTTAACTCCACATCAATCTTGACTGTAATAATATTTGTTGTACTTTTATTACAAAGTGTGCCCCTAAAAGAGCCTTTTCTAACTTCTGTCTAATGCTATAGTATATGGACTATAGGTGTATCTATATCTGTGGGTTAGATTCCAGCCACACGTATGTATATCTCGTCACCATCATCATCCACAGCTCGAATTCAGCCACTACACACTGTTGAGTATTAGGCTGCCTGTCCACCGGAGAAATATTTTTACTTTATTAATAACTAGCTGCGCCCCGCGGTTTCACCTGCATAAGTCTCGATCCCGTGGGAATATCGGGATAAAAAGTATCCTATGTCGTTTCCCGGGACTCAAGTTATCTCTATACCAAAATTCATCGAAATCGGTTCAGCGGTTTAGGCGTGAAAAGGTAATATACAGATAGACAGACAGAGTTACTTTCGAATTTATAATATTAGTATGGATACATTGCCTAATTTATTTATTTATTTATTTATTTTTATATTTATTTTTATATATTTTTATATTTATTTATTTTTTTATTTATTTATTTATTTATTTATTTATGTTTATAAAGGGTTAAACTAAATAAGCTAGCGAAACCTCGCAAACGTGATGGGCAAAAAAAAGGGTGTATTCCCGTTCGTCCCATCGACTTCGTCCCCTTAGAAAACAAACACGAAATTCGGAAAGCATTTATTGTATTTAAAACAATACAACATTTCTACACACAGAGATATTATTATATATGTCTTGTAGCTTAATTGGTAATGGTATGTTATCATTTTAAATGCTTAATCTCGTTCGTCCCACGACGGGGACGAAGTCGGTGGGACGAACGGGAATACACCAAAAAAAAAAAAAAAGATCAAATCAATTGTGTGTTTTTTTTCATGTTTAGATAACCGATCACCTATCGCTGTCTAATGTTATTTGACACTGTATACAGTGAAAACTTTTCTAATATACAAAAGATTTAAACATCAATTTAACGCCTTTACCTACTTTTCAAAGATTTCGATAGCACAACGTTGTCATAATCTTTTAAAAATCCTTTTTCTTGAAAAATCTATGCATATAAAAGTCCTGACTGACTGATATATCAACGCACAGCCTAAACCGATGGTCCTAGAGACATGAAATTTGGAGAGTGTGTTCTCTGTGAAGAGTAGGTATCCACTAAGAAAGGGTTTTTCGAAATTCTACCCCTAAGAGGGTGAAATTTCACGCGGACTAAGTCGCGGGCAGAAGCTAGTTAAATTATAATTTGCTTAGTTTCAAAATCTAATCTAATGTAGGCCTGTAGTGCAATATTTAAAAGCTTTTAACAGTGTTAATTGTAATGACAAACAAACAAATGACTCAAAGGCAGGCGTATTATTAATAATTTTTATTTTGTTTGATGATTTTAATTTAATTTTATCATTTTAATTTAATTTATATTATTTATTTTTAAATATATGTATAATGATTAAAGTTTAAATTTAATGTAATTTTAAATGTAGTAGGTATATAAATTATGATCAAAAATGGTTTGGAATAAATAAGTTTTGTATTTACTTACATAGTTTATAAGTTTTCTGTAACTAAACACACACAACATGGACCTCTGATGTCTGAGAAATAAATAAATTATTATTATTATTTTGTCGTTTATTTATTTATGTACATATTGATTAAGTAAATATTATTATTATAATTAGTATATAATCATCATGTTTGTCAAACCCAAGCCCACATTTATTGCAGTCATAGAGAATGGTTTTTCAATATATTTTGTATGACTCACACCACAAGCCCTGCGTGGCATGATAATTACACCTCTAATTGCGTGTACTTTGATACCTATTGCCAATCGATTTTCGCTATAGGTACTATCATAAATCACTGGACTCCTGTTGTTGTTGCTATAATTATCTTATGCTAATCCTCTTCTTCACTCATATCAGCCCGAATAGGTATGCTCATATCCGTCTTATTCCAAAACACGATCTAAACGGTCCAGTCAACATGTCTGATATTCTAGGGCTATTCCGGATGCACATGTTACAGTCAACAAAAGAGATAAGTATGCAGGATCGTCGGATATAGTTGAAGTTTAGTAAGAAACCGATGGATGTTCTCGAATAAAATTTAATTTAATTAATAGAAAACAAACAGCTCATTTATCAAATTAAATTTCAGTCGACAACATCCATCGGTTTCTTACTAAACTTCAACTATATCCGATGATCCTGCATGCATCTTATCTTTTTCGTTGACTGCACATAATGTTGGTCGAGATCCACTTGCGGCGGCTATTTTAATAACTTAATTTCGTCGGGTAACTATGTAAGTGCCAGTCTGGGTTGGAACTCACGACCTCGTACGTAACTCGTACCTAAGTCGGGGCTACCACTAGGCCACCACTGCTCTCTACCTAGTAGTCAATGGAGAACAATTCATTTAATCAAAATGTTACATTTAAAACTGCCATAATCCTGCTACCCCTTGCCTTAATTAATTGGGGTTCGGCGCAGCACGTCTATTGCCTCCATACTCTCTATTAGCAGTCGTCTCAGGAGTTCTCAATGAGCATCTAATTTACCTAACTGCAGTTCAAAGGGAGCCATTTTTTCTGATGTCCTGTGTGATAATTTTATTTTAAAGCCTATTCGGAGGAGTGTTGGTGTACTGTGACATTAGGACACGCATTATGTGCAACTTTTGCAATTTACCTACTTTAGGAATGTCAGGTGTTGGCCCATTTGACATTTTGCACATTCATAAAATTTCGTCATGATTAATGTTCACAGTTAAATGAGTTATGTGGGAATTGTAGAAAATAGCTAAGGAGTGGTCAACTAGCACAATACTCAGATGAATGTCTTACAATGTAGGAGTTTCATCACGCAGTCACTGGCTAGGTACCAGCTTTGTTTTACGTTGCCATTGCATAGGTCTAATTACACCTTGGGAAATTCTGGTCAACAACATCTGCCTAGCCTTTTCCCAACTATGTTGGGGTCGGCTTCCAGTCTAACCGAATCCAGCTGAATACCAGTATTTTACATGGAGCGACTGCCTATCTGACCTCCACAACCCAGTTACTGGGTGATACGATACCCCTTGGTAAGACTGGTTGTCAGATTTTCGTGCTTCTGACAACCCGTAACGACTGTCAAAGATCCACGAATGACAGCCGGGACCAACGGCTTAACGTGTTTTCCGAGGCACGGAGGGGTCTTGGTATGTAAAGATGGTCACCCATCCACGGACCAACCGCGGCAAGCGTAGCTTAACCTGATCGATCGACCCGTTTTGCGTGGATGTGACGCATGTTTCCCCCTACCTTTTTATTTTATTTTTTGTGTTTTTGTTCTTTTTGCGTCATTTTCACCGCAAATAAACGTATTTTCTTTCTTTCTTTCTTTCCGTGCGGCTGATATTACTTAGCCACAAGCCCCCTCGGGAAATTCTGGTGCAGTAGCTATAATCTCACTGATTAACAATAAATTCTTCTGGAAATTTTGGAACGTACCAAATAGTATTTGGTAGTATAGAAGACTAATTGTTTATGGGTATTTGGCAAATACCCATAAACAATTAGTCTTCTATGATATAGTAGTCTAGAGCTTTAAGTATTTATATAAAAACTAGCTGCGCCCCGCGGTTTCACCCGCATAAGTGTCGATCTCATTGGAATATCAGGATAAAAACTATCCTATGTCCTTCCCCGGGACTCAAACTATCTCTATACCAAATTTCATCTAAATCGGTTCAGTAGTTTAGGCGTGAACAGACAGACAGACAGACAGAGTTACTTTCGAATTTATAATAATAGTATGGATAAAGCACACAAATGTGCAGAGGCGGTCTTTTCATGCCTTAGGCATGTCGTACCAGTCAACCTTTGGGTGATGCAGAAACAAAAGTGATAAGTGCAATTTCGAAAATTCTAATTGTAATCATCATTCAACCGATTCTCGCCCCAAACGAGCCAAGCTGATATCTCGTCCCAAACGTGTCGACGTTGTAACAACTACGCTTTACAAAAATAATTTGACGTTTAGCTAAACGGATAGAGTACCTTAATACAGGTAGGTATTATATTCTTAGTAAAACTTACAGCAATATAAAACGTAAAACGGAACAAAACGATTGCCATAAAAATAAAATCTTGGCTTTTCTGACGGAAATCAAAAGCGCTTTATATGCTTTTTTTATGAGTTTACTCATTTTTACATGTTGTAAAATAACCGTAAAACGATTTTATGAATATTCGATTCCCATATCCCACACTTGGCAGCATTATTTTAAAAGTTTGCTTTTCCGATGTTAGAGAGAGACATCCTAATACAGGAATAGCGCTGTCTTATTCTCGCATAGAACTAAGCTTTTTATTTTAGTGAGGATCAGAAGTCAAGTTTGGACGATTTGATGTTTATTTTATATCTATTTGATGTTCGAAGGTAATCGATTTGGTTTCAAAGGTTGGCGAATATTTTATTTCCTGTATCGGTAATCCATTAATTTTTTTATGTATACTTACCCATTTGCAGTAATGTGGTAGATGTAGTCGTAAACTCGCGGTATTAGCTCACAAGTGGTTACTTACTTATGAAATATTATTTTAATTGCTGACCATAGTGTGAAACCCATAAGGACCCGTTCACACAGTGATGATAAGTACCTACGATATTTTAAGGTAAAAGTTGGGATCACATGGCAACACCCGATGATTACATTACGGTTAAAAACAAATGGGTTTAAATATAATGATCACCAAAAAAAAAATACTGAACACCAAAAAATTTAGTCTAAAATTACAATAGTTCTAGCTGGGCACCCCGAGGTTAGGTTTGGTTAGGTTACTTTAAACCCTTTACACAGAAATAGGCGCTCCGCGAAGCGGGGCTCCGTCGACATGGGATGCAAGAGCGAGCAAATGAGAATACAAATACCTTCGGTGATAATTTACTATTTTTGGCAGTAATAAGTGTTTTTTTGATGTTATATTTTACTTTATCTGGTGATAAGTTAAACATAAGCCAAAAAAAATGCAGTATGAAACTGCTATCAGCTATAGCATAATCAGCCTATGGTGTTCCCACTGCTGGGACACACGCCCCCACTCTGTGAGAGGGAGTGGGTCATAATCTACCACGCGGGCCCAGTGCGAGTTGATAGATGTCACAAGTGTTTGATTTTTGGTTCTAGGGCATGCCAATTTCTTCACGATGTTTTCCATCACCGTTTTGAGAGCAGTGGTGATGAAATTATTTACACAAAATAAAGCGCCTGTCTGGGTTCGAACCCACTATGAAACTGCTATGTGATCCCAAAATTATAGATACAGTAAAATATAGTAAGTAGGTACATACTGCAAATGGAGGCCTTAATGCAGCAAGCAGCTTAGGAAGATCACCATCATCTGCCTAGCCTTTTCCCAACTATGTTGGGGTCGGCATCCAGTCTAACCAGATGCAGCTGAATACCAGTATTTTACATGGATCGACTGCCTATCTGACCTCCACAACCCAGTTACTGGGTAAACAGCTGGGCAGTTGGGCAGCTTAGGAAGATGATTCCAACTAAAAGTCATAACTATTAAAGATAGGATACCTGTAAAGGTAATGAACCCGCAATCATCATATTATCAATTTATCATTACTCGTCATAGAATAATTGTATGTTATCTGATATAGTATAATATGTCACCTATGAATGAGTCATTAATACTAATTATCTATAGATCATACTGTAACTACCTGTACCTATATAGCTATGAATGAATCACAGCATGTTGTCATCCGGGACTTTGACTTCTTGACTTAGTGTTCATATAAAGGAGAGGCACGTGTCAACGGCAGAGGAGACTGCAGCCGTCGACACGCGTCGACAGCAGCAGCGTGCCACTTATGTATTTGAGCAACGTACTCAAATACACGAGCGATACAAAACGAATTTACTCCTTTTTCAACAAAATAAATGGATTAAATTGAAAACTACTTTGAGTAAACTTTGATATGATAATAAAGAGAATTATCATATATTTTAAAGTAAATTCCATTGAAAAGTAAAAAAATAGATATAACTTTGCAATTTATTTGTATCGAGAAAAATTCATTGAATCGTGTATTTCTTTTACATGATACTAGAACCAAAGAGTCAAAAAACATATACCAAAATGTTAAATCCCTATTCCACATACTTAACAAGTTACACGAAATAGAAAAACCACATTTTTTTCAACATATCGCCTTAATATCTATACATATTATTAGTCCTTCAATAACTATTATAAGTCTATACGTGAGGATTTGTAATTGGCTTTCTGGTGACAATGGTTTTCTTTTTTGTTTGTTTTTATTAGCTGTAAGTCCTCCACGTACTAAAATAAATAAATAAATTAAAGTCGCTTTTCGTGTCCGTGTAACCGTTTTGTTCTTCTGAAGTACGCAAATTGCGTACTTCAGAAGAACAAAACGGTCCAGATCCATTGCGTAACGCAATGGATCTTGATGTAGTTTTCACCATCATTTTGAGAATTGATTCCGGAAGGTTTATGAGTATAATACATTAGTATTTAACTTGCATAATTATGATAACGCTAATATTTTATCATTGTTTGTCTTATTTCTTTTTAGTATATTCATGTATTTATATATATTTACTTTTGCTTATATTTATATGTAATTAGGTATATATTATATTTATAGTTTTAATAGATTTATGCGTATCTTTATATTATTTAAAATATTATTCCTCAATGTTCATGATTGCACCTACTAATGTTTGTCTCTGCATCACCCAAAGGTTGACTGGTAGAAAATGCCTATGGCATTAAATCCGCCTCTGTACATTTATGAGCTTGAAGTATTTAATAAATAAATAAATATTCACGTTTTGCCAAGTCGTACAAACCGTGCGAAGCAGGGATGCCTGGGGGAAGTAGCTAATAAATACTAGCTGCGCCCCGCGGTTTCACCCGCGTAAATGTCGATCCAGTGGGAATATCGGGATAGAAAGTAGCCTATATGGTAATCCAGGGTGTCAGCTACCTCCATACAAAATTTATCAAAATTGGTCCAGCCGTTTGAGCGTGAAGAAGTAACAAACATATAAACACAGTCACAAACTTTCGCCTTTATAATATTAGTGTGATGTGATAGTGTTGTACTAAACTCTTGCACATACTGATATCCTAGAAAAACCTGGTTGCTTGTGAGGTAGTGAACGAGGCTTTACTTCGACCAAAGTCCAAACAGTTCGTGTAACATTTATCACGCCATTACACTAAGTACCTTCACAGCGAAACAGGCTCTAGGCACAATATTTTACTAAACACATTTACTTAAACTTAAGGTTACTGGAACTAGGCCCCAACGGTACGGTGTTTAGCCCACAGCTGTTAATTAGAACAATCTGGGTTAACTAGGTGCCCAGTCACTTAAGATGTTTTACTGTAGTTTTAGTTTTAAGGGCTTGCATAGATTGCATTGGGCTTTGGAAAAGTTGCTAGTACGGTCAGCAACAAAAGTCGATTAACACTTCAGGTTTTTTAATCTTAGTTTTTGAACAAAATATTTTTTCAAATTTGCAGCAGAAGATTTTTTTTAGAATGTAATCTCTGCTATTATGTGTGTGAAAAGCTAAAAAGCCGGTTATTGAAAAAAAATGATGTCATTTTAATAACGTAAAAATTACAGTGTTAATCGACTTTTGTTTGTGACTGTACCAGGTCAAACCAAAGAGCAGTGGTCGCCCAGTGGTAACGGCCCCGACATACGAGTTGTAGGTTGTAGGTTCGAACCCAGCCAGGCACTTTATGTAAATACTACATTACTTTGTGTAAATAATTTATCACCACTGCTCTAAAAATGGTGAAGGAAAACATCGTGAGGAAATCGGCATGTCCTAGAACCAAAAAAATCGAAGACATCTACCAACCCGCACTGGGCCCGTGTATTACAGCCCACTCCCTCTCAAAGAGAGGAGACCTGTGTCCCAGCAGTGAGAACATTATAGGCTGATTATGTTATTAATACTTGTATTCGTTTGACTTTCGAAAGATCCAGTTAACGAGGCAATCGAATTTAGCACCCCTCAATCAGTCTGCTACAGTAATTTTAATGGAAACATTATCTCTAAAAATCAGTAGGTATAAAGATACATGAAATCGCAGGTCAAATATCTACAGGGTCTAACATATTGATATCGCCTCATTTCATTTGAAAATTGTCTAAGGGGCCTCTGCGAGTTGGCTTCGGCCCCTCGTACGTCTTCCAAAGGACCGAGACCATGGGATCCCATGGAGTCCCTGTGTAAAAACAAGAGAGTGGCACTCCGGGAGTGCCGACAGAAGTGAAAACTTGAACAATTACGTGTGTATTTTCTGAATCGTCGTATAAACAAAACGCAAACAGAATACTTTGCCATCACTCACTGATATATCGGAAATACATTAAAACCAAGTAGCTACCTACATCCCGAGGACAGCCGAACACATCCGAATGTAGTGCGGTGTTGGTAACAGTGTCGCGAGTTCAATGGTTTTTTCCCATCTCAAAAACGCCCAACGCGCCTAAAGAAGTTTTCACTTCAAAAAAAAAAAAAAAATCGTTGACACCAAAAAAAAAAAAATCAAATACATTTTTTTTTGTTTTATTGTATGTATTTAGATATCAATACCCATCACGACGGTGTTTCGCTAATTAATTTAACTTGACCTTGTATTTTTGAATGACAAAATCTCAGTAGGAATTTCTGCTAATCAGCTATGTAATCGTATGTTTACATGGCGGGCAGAGCTAATGTCCTGCCGACCCCCTTAAGTTCGCGTGTGCGCAGTGATACCCCTAAGTGGTGGAACCAGTTCCACTAGGGTTACTATCGAACTGATTACGGTGATGCCTGATAGTACTCGCGTACTTTTCGCTTTTGTAACTCCGGATAGTCCGGATGCTGTTGCTGACCAATAGATTGAGTTAGGTACCTACTTTCTATCTTTAAACTTTTTTTAATGGGAAATTGATGGTGTATCTACATTAATTCAGTAAAGTCGACCGTAGGTGCTCTAAAGGTAATAAAGTTGAATATATTTTATTGTTTCCCTTTGAGCACCACGGTAAAATATTGATTGGTGCTCTAATGGGAAAACCTTTGATGCTCTAAAAAAGGTGCTCAAACGGGAATACTCCGTTAATTTTGCATTGAATTTTCGGTTGACTGATTTTGTTATGTAAACAATGTTTGAACCAAAGATGCTTTATTTTTTGTAATTTATTTATTTACCAGCTGTGTCCGCGGTTTCACCCGTGTGAGTTTCGAGTTTCTAATATAATTCAATCATGATTGGAAAGACACATGGCGCCATCTATTAGCATAATAACGTTATTGTTGTTTTCCGCGGGAATAGCACTTTTTTCGGGATGAAAGGTACCCTATGTCCTTTTCTGTACACCTGACAACGTATATGCAAAATTTAAAAATGATCGGTTCAGTGGTTTAGGCGTGAAAAGGTAACAAACAAACTTACTTACGCATTTATAATATTAGTTAGGATTAAAACTTTATGCACAAGTAATAAAATACTTTACAAAGACAGGCGGGCTGAGGCATTTTCTACCAGTCAACTTTATGGTGATGCAGAGACAAAAAATGGCAGGTGCAACATACAGGACGGTAGCTCGGAACTCGGAAGAACAAATACTAATACATATAAATAACGATCGGTAGAAGAGAAAACCAATCCAGCAAATTAGCGCTAAGATGTTTCTATTATTTGATCTTAGCTCATCCTAATCTTTATCTAGTGGGAGCTTTATTTATACAATATTTAGTCACAAGAACTGAGGGATCCGTGGCTAAATAGCCGCACAGGTCGATCGATCAGGTTAAGCTACGCTTGCCGCGGTTGTTCTGTGGATGGGTGACCATCTTTACGTACCGAGACCCCTCCGTGCTCCGTGCTTCGGAAAGCCGGCTCTCATTTGTGGATCTTTGACAGTCGTTACGGGTAGTCAGAAGCCCGACAGTCTGACAACCAGTCTTACCAAAGGGTATCGTATAACCCAGTAACTGGGTTGTAGAGGTCAGATAGGCAGTCGCTCCATGTAAAATGCTGATATTCAGCTGCATCCGATTAGACTGGAAGCCGACCCCAACATAAACGTAGTTGGGAAAAGGCTAGGCAGATGATGATTTAGACACAAGAACATCAAGCACAAAACTACAAAAGTTACATAACATAACATCGCACACCTATATCTAAAGAGAGCTAACTCTAAAACTCACTACCTAGCGACCAACAAAACAGATGCAAAAACTTATAACATCATTGTTCTATCTGCATTTAAAAAGTATTGATCAATACAGCAAACTCCTGTAGTACACAGGGAGATGGTAATCAGTTTTTCAACTTTTCTGAAAAAAGTGTTTTTTTGTGTTAATCGCTGTTTAGATCTAGGTGTGCGATATGACCTCTGTAATATCCGAGCGGTCAAGCAGCGAAGGTATACCTATAGTACCTAGGTACCCACACCCACATTTCGCCAGTTCTGTTAAGTCCCATGTAATAGGGGGGAGCCTATTCCCATCGACCAGGCACAAATCACACGTCTCCGGGCTGCTACTGACAAATTTCTAATAAAAAAAATCCAATATCACTTTGCCCGAGCTGGTAATTGAACCCGGCGGGGCAATTGCGTAACACTTTATCAATCGGAATCGGTTTCATTTTGACAGTTCAACAACATTCATTGCGTTATTTACGTGTTGAGCAGACAAATTTTTCGAACTTATGAAGCAATGGATTAGCAATTGGCTTCGAAATGATTGGATTCGAATGATTGATTAGGGTGCTGGACTTGATTCTCAGTAGCGCTTGCGAACACTATACAAACGAGGCATAGAAAACACAAAAGTTAATTCGGCGCGTATTCAGGGTTCCGTCATTTCACTATAAAATACGAAACGAACCACATAGTAACCACGAACGCGAAATAAGCCATAAAACTACTTTCAACAAACAATATTCAGTTAAAGTTTCTTAGTAATAACCCTTTAAGCGCGGCATAGTTCAAAATCGTAAATCACGAGTTATTTATTCTGTGTTTGCTCTACAAAGTCGCTAATAAAGTTGTTCGCAAAAGGTCCACTTCGTGCTATAATGATAAAGGGCGAATTTCACCAATGAACCGAAACGCGTTCAGCACATCTAAACCGCGTTCAAGAGCTGTCAGTGTCATAATTGTTTTGGAATATTGACAATGACAGTCTTTGAACGCGGTTTAGAAATCATAAACGTGTAGAGTTTATTTTTTTAACTTATCTATTTAGGATCTCCAGCAAAAGATGTACACAAAACTATTTTCTTCTATATTCTAAATTATTCAATGTATGTACCACGACATCGCGAAAAAAAAATCACCTGCGGGGCAATTGCGTAACACATTATCAATCGGAATCGGTTTCATTTTGACAGTTCAACAACATTCATTGCGTTATTTACATGTTGAGCAGACAAATTATTCGAACTTATGAAGCAATGGATTAGCAATTTGCTTCAAAATGATTCAGATTCCGATTGATAGTGTGTTACGCAATTAGTGTGCAGGTCCATACATTATGTTCACAAACTAACTCTGTAAAAAATAGAGAACAACAGTATTTTTTTCTTGATGTCAATGTTGGTCACTAAGTAAAAGTTGTTCATAATGATGAGTACGTCACCCTTTTTCAGGTTGTCAGTAATTTACATTTCGCCCTGATAAGCGTCTTTTGCGTTTGCGCATTAAACCTTCATAAACAAAACTTCTGAAAGTTTCTGTCTAGTGTCAAAACGGTTCGAACGAAAGCCGTTGGCCGAGGAAATATTATGCATATCGATCATTTTGCTGTTGCATATTTATTTAGTTTACTACAGTTATGGAGATTTTATGGTAGGCGCAATGTCCAATAGAATACTGAGACAGATCTGCGGGCTAAGGTAGGCAGACTTTACTGGGCTTCGGAGACGACATTCAATTATTATTTATCTGAGCTTCCAGGTTTCATTCATATGGAAAGCAAATTGGGACTATAAAATATGTTTTCTCGCAGAGGCCTTTGTCCCAGCATTGGGAACGCAGGGCGGCCCCTACACGTACAATAAGTTGGCGCAATATTTATATCGCAGCCCTTGGAGTGAAACGATCCATTATTTTCTCGAAACAACATTGACGGCCCATATGTTACAATGTTTTCAGGTGAGCAAGACCTGCGCAATAGATATACACACGTGCAATTAAAATGTAACTCGCTTAAACTTTTTTTCAATCATTGCGCAATCTTCTATATTAACCCTAAACGGTCAAAAACATGCTGAAGTGAGAGCGGCTATCAGTTTTCCGATTGCGACTACTGCCAAATTAGTAAGACCATGCACCCTAAGTGACACAGAAGGAAATTCCTAATCCATTGCTTCATAGGTTTCAAAAATTCGTCTGCTCAACAACGTAAATAACGCAATGAACATGGCTGAACTGTCAAAGAAAGGAACTGCGGTCGATTGCCATTTAATGCCACAGGAGATACGTCGTCAGCAAAAAAATTAATACAACTCTCTTCAAAGCCCGAAATAATTTATAAGAAGTACCTACTACTGGTTGACGCCAGCACGTCAATGCTAAAAACCAGCGCTGGGGCTCTGTATTGCACAGGGTCTTAGCATTATGCTGAGTGTCAGCCATTTTTCGTTTTTTTTTTGCGTCATATTTACCGCACTAAGCGTTTTTTCTTTCTTTCAAGAATCCCATCCACAATCTAACCTTGGCCAGTAGTACCTACAGAATCCTCTTGCTCTACATCGTCGTAAAGTATTTATTAGCTAACTATTACAAGATTTTTTCTTTTGTCAGGCTCATCGTGTCTCTCTATTGGACAAAGGCCTCCCAACCTCTCATTATCGCCTAGTACGTTAACAAATTGATTGATGACATGAAAGCCTTGAGCCGAAGGCATCAATCCATCATCGGTCGCGTCAACAATAGGTTGAAGTAATCCGGTCAGTAAGCAGTGCGGCCTGTAGGCGTATCGTCGACGTATATCCGTCCAAATATAATATCAAGTAAAGTATGGACGGTACCCGTAGGTACTTTACTTAATATTATATTTGTTAGCGTGTGTGTTCCAGTGTGCTAGCTGACATGCGGCAAATAATATAATATAATATTTTGTGTTGCGTAATGGAAATTATTTTGCATATACTAAATTGTATAGAATCAAGTTTTGCTAAGGGAAATAATAATGGCTCCGAAAAACAAATTTATCTCCAGCGACCTGTGGCCGACTAAAAAAAATGGATCTTCGAATAACAAAACTAAACTTTCGAATAAAATACTGAACCTCCGGCAAAATTACTAAGTTACCGACAACAGAGGTTTTGTCAAGGGCACCCCGAGGTTCGGTTTGGTTAGGTTCCTTTAAATAGACATAGGATGTAAGAGCGAGCGAATGAGAATACAAATAGGTACCTTTACCTAGGTATATATCAAAACGTAATTTAAGCTGGTAGAAAAGTATTATAGCAATAAACAGTCATGTTTATTTTTCCAATATTTCAGTATCCCATTCGGTCGTTTCGTCATTTTGATTTGGACAAAAGTAGTCGGAAAGTTTAGGCAGTAGATTTAATATTTTTAGTAAGGACAATTCTTATTTTTTTGTCGGAGCTTTTATTACCATCCTTTTTCTAACTGAACCACAGAATAACTAATAGTACTTAGACTGAACAGACAGCTGTGCTGCTGAGCTGTGTATGTGTTTGAGTTTGTTGCGTCACTTCTTCTCCCCAGCGAAAGCACTAGGAAGTGGTGAAGGGCGGGCGTTTAGGGGGACCGCCTTATGTCATTTTGACTTCCAAAAAGTGCTGATTCACAGCCTAGTTCGGGTAAATGACTTTTTATTTGTTTGATTATAAATGTGAAAGTAATTCTGCCTGCCTGTCTGTCTGTTACCTTTTCACACCTTAGCGGCTGAACGGATTTGGATGTGGCACACAGTGGAAGAGTAGTGGTGGTCAAGTGGTAACGGTCGCGACTTACGAGTTGTAGGTCGTAGGTTCGAATCCAGACAGGCGCTTTACTTTGTGTAAATTATTTCATCACCGCTGCTCTTAAAACGGTGAAGGAAAACATCGTGAGGAAACCGGCATGTCCTAGAACCAAAAATTCGAAGACATGTGACATCTGCCAACCCGCACTGGGCCCGCGTGGTGGATTACGGCCCACTCCCTCTCACTGAGAGGAGGCCTGTGTCCCAGCAGTGGGAACATTATAGGCTGATTATGTTATGTACACAGTGGACCACGGTCTGGGTTAGGACAAACGATACATCTTATCTCAGTAGTATGTTCCCGTGGTATAATTTCCGACCTGCACGCAGACGATGCCGCGGGCAGGAACTAGTATTTCATATAATGTAGTTACTTTGGAGATTATACCGCATATTGTTGACGTGTGAAGACTGAGTGTGTAGTGCGTGCTGTGTATCGCGTGTTAACACTATTTGCAGAGCTCAGTCCTTTGGCGAGGGTTGGGACATCACGATAATATCGATATGAGTTTGGGGTCTTGGGCAATAATGGCAATATAACACGGAAGACGACCTCTTAACCTACACACAACTTAGCTGCTGGACTTGCTTGATGTGTAACACCTAAGTGACCTAAGATTAGACGTTGATAACTACCAAGGTGGGGCGACTTGGAGCGCTAAAACGCAGAAAAGTTAAGGATTAACTCTTGGCTTTTGAGCAGTGGGGCTGCCTATTTAGGGTGGAACGGATGGTCATTTGAGCATTGCCACTTGTCGCTATTTTGTCTCATGATGCAAATTGTTTTGAAATAATTCCTTAATACCAATAACTAATATGACCATACAAAAAAAAAATACCTATCTTATGGAGATAAAAAAACAGTAGTTAGCAAAGTTCAAAAAGTTGTATCTTAAGAACTTTGAATTACGTGCAAATGAACTATCAATGAAGTCCAAATACGAATATTAGTACATTTTTCATTTATCGTAAGTAGGTGAAGACTGGGCACTAGACAGGTAATATCAAGTTCACGACGAATTTCTATATTTAAGTACGAATTTGGTGTGAATATTCCCATCACTACTAGGTCCGGGAATGCAGTAACTTGAATCGTGACTGGCGGGTCGGAAGCGATTTTTACCACATCATGCAAATATGCAGAAGTCCCACTTGCTGACTATGACAGAGAAACTCATTCTGAAAAGTGAAACGTGACTCATTCCCCTATATTACATTACATTTTTAGGGACTTTGAAGTTAACCACCGCGGTTCTTAATTTTTATTAGTAGTACCTATATGTATGAAGGTTTTCAGACAATTCCAGGCCGGAGTGCAAATATGGTGTTGTACAGTCAACAGCAAAAGTAGATGATGAAAATCAGAAATTCAATACTAATGAACAGACTTCGTGTCAGAACTGTGTGGCGTCGAAGTGATTCAAAAGTATGTGATTGTAAATTATACCAAACATTTACTACTAGTACAGCTGCCATTATATTCGTGATCAGTTTTGACTCCAAAAGTTATAAACTCAATCATCATCTACTTTTGCTGTTGACTGTACTGCAAAATGGGACAATAATGTTCTTTGCACCCTGATACCTGCATGTTACAGGAACGAAGTGATGCTGCTGATGATTGAAAAAAAGAAAATCATGGTATGACGCTCTGTGTTTTCTTTTATAATGATTTGCGGATTCTGCCATTTTTTGTTAGCCCGAGATTTCTCGCATGCTGTACAGAGTAGGCATTCTGTACTTTTCGCTGTGGTGTGTTTCACACCGGCCGCGCAGGCGCAGCATTGTTTAGCTTCGCATTGTTTGAATTAAGAGCTAACTGTTATTAGTGCCTGTAATTTGAGATCTTAGTATTTTTAGTTCGGTCATTGAACTGAGAGAACCAATTCAATTATAGATTGGTGTTGTGTGGAGAGGTCGTAAGGTCAAATGTTGCCCGTTGTACTATGTCGATTCGAAGTCACTTTGTCTGTTTCTTAAAGAAAAGTAGTTAGAATCTCAGGTTAGAATATAAGAATATTGATTAAACAATAAATTATTCGCCACACTCCCTTTATTTAATTTTTAAGGACTGAAAATCAGGAATCAATTCAGCCAAGCAAAGTGTTTCCTTTAGAGGTAAGTGGGTTCCGAAAAGACCCCAACAAAACGATTTTTTGAAGCCTATCTGGCTTAAAATCTCGTTTTGGAACTCTGTAAACGGGCCATCTTATACAAGGACGAATTAAATGACCTAGCATAATTTCACAGGAGTGATTGGTATCATCTTTGAAGTTGCACCAGCTTATTTAATTTCACTTCAATTTGTGTAAGGTTACAAAAGAAAATCTCTAAGTAACTCTAAAGTGTTAGGATTAGGATTTAAAATACACCGTATATTATTTTTGTACGTTCTCTTCGAAAGTGGTGGCTTAGCATTATTTATTTGCCTCTAGAACCATAAACTAAAACCATGACAAGTATTAAAGGAAGGTAAGTAGAGTTTACACTTTACTGCGGCTTACAATGAGTCAATATCTATTATCCCTAGAACACTTTGTAACATGAATAACTTAGATCAACGTAGGTACTAGAGCCAGCTTAGTGCTGCATCGATTAGGGCTGGCACACAGAAGGACAGAGTGAGTAGTGGAGGTTTGTAGGTCGTAGGTTCGAACCCAGACAGGCACTTTACTTGGTGTAGTTAATTACATCACTACTGCTTTCAAAAAATGGTGAAGGAAAACATCGTGAGGACACCGGCATGTCCTAGAACCTAAAACTCAAAAAATCCCACGCGGGCTCACTCCCTCTCACTGAGAGGAGGCCTGTGTCCCAGCAGTGGGAACATTATAGGCTGATTATGTACACTGAATGACTGGTCAAAAGGCGAATTGGGCCAACTGCGGATTGGACTAACTGCGAATTGGACATCTTTTTGAACATTGGACCAATCGCGCCTAAAGGCGAAATAAGATGTGGGTACCTGGTACCTACTTCATCTTTCTTCAGACGAAAAGGATTCTTGCTGTTTGTACAGAAATAATAAATTAAGAGTTGTATTATAAAATCAGAGCTGTGTTCGTGACTGACGTCCTACGTGGAGAAATTAACTACCCCAGGGCCTGCCGGGGCACAGAGAGTCGAGAGAGAGGTCGAGTTGGACCTGAGGCTAGGAAACCCGCCGGTAGTCCGCCTCTAACCGTATCTTAGACAACCCTAACTACACTCCAGTATTTGTTATAACTACAGTCCAGTACAATAGTTTACGAGAGCTATCGTTCACTCACAAGCGTTCCATTCACTCACAAGAATGCATCGACGTAGCCGCGAGCGCACGCGACGTTGCCATGGAAACGGCAGTGGTGTTTATACGAAGAGTCAGAAAGCTCATCAACTTACGTTCAGCACTTCAAAACAAGTTCACCTTTTGCTCTTTCAGGAATTAGTCTTCAGATAATAGATTATTTGAAGACTAATTCCTGAAAGAGCACGTTACTACGTTAGGGTATCGACTCACCCGACTCGTAGTACCTATCTAAATCGGCTTATTCCCAGGAGCTCCAAATGTATTGTTCTCCAAACGATGTCACTCCATACATTGATTCCCAAGAGCTCTACAATTTATTATTTAAAATAATATAATACTAAAATTGTTCCCATTGCTTTTTTAATTTGGAGCCGGCGGGAATAAAATTATGGAGCGCTTGGGAATAAGCCTAAATAGGACCTGAAGCAGAGTATTGTTCGACTCCGTACCTTCAGCGCGGGCCTCTGGCGGCCCATTACAAAAGAAAATCAATTGTGTCTCATTAGCGGGGATCAAGAGATTAAAAGTAAGAGAAAGGAGAACGAGAGATATAATTCATGAAGTATAAAGTGTGAAAAATAATATGGCTACAATAGGGAGTGACTATCTCGAAGCCTGCCGGGGGTGCGGGGTTGTCCGAAAGGGTTACCGCTACCCCGGAACTTAAAGGGCTAAGGAAGGAACACGGATGGGTTTTAGTCAGTAAGAGTCTGACACTCCCTTCCGCTCCACCCAGAGCGGGAAGGGTCATTTGATGATTACCCATTCATAAAAAAAAAATGGGGTGACTACCTAATTGAAGACTAATAGAGAAGTATGGCAGAAAAAGACATGTTGCGCCGACCACAAATAAATTGAAATAAGGACAAGAGAATGATAATTTAAAGAAGAAGAAAGAAGCGAGAGAGAGTTAGTTTATGTATATCTAGCCTTCTTTATGGTTGAGAGAAAAAGAATCGTACAATGTATGTAGGTATCTTTTAATCTTGTACCATCTCGGGTAGGTACGGTCAAAAAAAGAGATAAGTATATAGGATCGTCGCATATAGTTGAAGTTTAGTAAGAAACCGATGGATGTTCTCGAATAAAATTTAATTTTATTAATAGAAAACAAACAGCTCATTTATAAAAGTTAAATTTCAGTCGACAATTTCCATCGGTATCTTACTAAACTTCAACTATCCTGCATACTTATCTATTTTGTTGACTGTACATAAACACTCGCAAAAACATAACTCTTCTTTGCCGTTGGGTAAAAAGTACCACTATTTACCATATTCACAAACGAAACATATAACCAGTTATTCACACAAATCTATCAACGGCTATCCAGCATTCGCTAAAATTACACGAGACACGTCATTCTCTCAGATCAAGGTTGTATCGTTTAAATCGCAACTCATACGCCGCTCCTTATAAGGAGCTATGTATCTCCATCACCATATAAGGAATTAGCTAGACCAGTGAGTGTCAAAATAACATTGTATTTTTTAAACAAATTCGTGCAGTGTTGGATAGAAAAAAATATCCTCAACATTTTTTATAAATAGTATTGTGTACTTATCTCAATAAAACTAATTCGAACTTATTTTCTTGGAATATTTCGAAGAAAAAAAAGAATATTGTTTCAAAATCAAAAGCCATTCATTTAAATTATATTGAGAATCAGCAATTTTTGAACGTCATTATTAAATGATAACATTCTGCAATGAAACTACCAAATTTTAACCGACTTCTAATTCAATTCAATTCATCTTTATTGTGGATCATAGGAAAGTGTACATAATACAGCTAGTGTTAGTCTAAGAATTTGCGAACAGCTATGTCCTGCCCTTAGGGCGTACAATGAAATGATCGATATGTTTTATTATACACCCCATCACTAGAAGCTTCCGTAGGTGCTCTAAAGGGAATAAAGTTGAATATTTTTTATTGTTCCCCTTTGAGCACCACGGTAAATTAATATTGATTGGTGCTCTAATGGGAATACCTTTGGTGCTCTAAAAAAAGGTGCTTTAAAAATAGGTGCTCAAACAGGAATACTCCAAAATTTCATAAGACAGTCCCCCACCCCTCAACACTTCCTAGTGCGTTAGCTGGGAAGAAGAAGTGGCGCAACAAACTCCCCAGCAGTTAATAGTTGCTGCAGATGGTTAACAGCCCATAGGGTTAAGATATTCCTTCCTTTATTCGTAGGTAACCTACGTCCAGAAGAGGGTCAAGGAAATGTGACTGTTTGGTTATTGTTACTGCTGCAACTGTGATCGCCAATCCATGGTTCAAGCGTGGTGATGATTTTGGCAACCCGGAAAAGTAGGATTACTGGTCGATGCTCAGGTCGGGCAAAGTGTTATTGGGTATTTTTCAGTAGCACCTCGGAGTTTGGAAGTTGTTGGTGAGATATCCCCCGTGCCTTGGAGGATACGTAAAGCCGTTGGTCCTGCGCCTGATCTCTCCCCGGTCGTGTCGGATTGCCATCCCATCGGACTATGAGAGTACAGAGAGTGCACTTGTGTTTGCACGCACGCTTGTGTAATATAATAATGATGTAATGATAGTTGTGTTGGGAATAATAAATAAATATAATATCTTCTGCGTACCTGGCTAATCTCCGTTAAGATTGGCCACTGTGATCGAAATCGGTCAGGAGGATTTTTTTTTCTGGGCCCATTTTCTACAGTCCAAGGTTCCGAGCTGACGAAGACATTATAAGTATGATAGATAAGTACCTAAACCTCAACTAATTTATTCACATTCACGCACAACTGCAAAAAGTTGGCCACCTCTGCTAGACTTTGATTGGCCATAAAAAGTGCTAATCCAACGATTAAAGGCGTGCAATAAAAAGTACGGTAGAAAAAACTCAAGTTAATTTATGGTCAGATGATGTCAATACAAATACCATAGTAGTTGGTAAGTATTTGTGTAACTCTTGGCCTTAGTAGTGTTGTGTTCGAATAGATTTATTGATAAAATATTGGCCTATTGTGTGATAAACAGGTATTTCTGTCTTAATACGCACCATAAAGGAGTGGTCATGTTTAAAAAATCAGTAGGTATTTGATACCTTTTTTGTTTAGCCTCTGTCACACTGCTGGGAAATGCCTCCCCCAAATCCATCCAGGAACTTTATTCCCGCCCCGCGCTACCTCGAACCTGGAATCCTTTTATTGTTTGAAAGGACAATGCCAGAAACTCTATAGAACTTTGTCCCACTCAATAAAGTTAATTTACAACCATGCGATATGTAAAATCTTATTGCTTATGTATTACTGATAACTAAACATTTGTCCTAATGCCTGTAGAACTTGCGGTTTCTGTTTTAATCTGTTTGTAAAATGCTTTTTTTTGCGAAATGATAAGTGATAAGGTGATACCGGTGATAGCTGATAGGAGGAACGGAAGAAAAATCTTTTTGCATCCACCCCAAGCTATCACTTTGGGTAGACGCAATTTTGTTTTCTAGGTATTTACACAAGGGTTGGCAGAAGAAGATATAATTGCGTATCAGAGGGTCATTACCCTCTCAATGTAAGGTCAGTAGCATTATTAAACGTTTGCCTAGTCGTGTTTAGTTGCCTAATATGAAACCAGAGGAATTTATAAGCTCCGAGATAAGGAGTCTTGTGTTACCAAGTGCTGTAATTTTTATTATATTAGGATTTTTTGTTACATTTCAGTTTTGACTTAGATACGAATGGATAGAATAAGAAATGAGTATACAATGTGTAACTACGTACATAATTATGTATGTCGTGTATGTCGGAAAATATTCCATTTATACATTGTTTTACATTGCCAGTAAAGCTCCCATTCAGTGTTGCTTTTTCCGACATTTTCAACAATCATCATCATATTACAGCCAATTTATAAAGAAAAACTTCATGAATTATACACTTAAACCTTCCTCATGAATCACTCCGTCCATTGGTGAAAACCGTATGAAAATCCGTTCTGCAGTTTTTGAGTTTATCGCGTTCAGGACAGACATACAGATGCGGCGAGGAGAATTTATTTATATGTAGAGAAGTGATTGTCCGTTTAATCCGGTACTAAGTTGTCAGAACTAGAGTCTGAATAAAGTTCAATTATTTATAACTGGTCTGAAGATAATCTTTTGTAGGTAGTTAAAATTTTGAAAAATTCAGCATAGTAACCATTTATTTAGAAATGAGTACAAGCAACCACTTGACATGCGCGTGCGCCAGATATCTCGCTATAAATACGACCACTGGTTATGAATGAACGCTCTCAATGGAAATCATTTCCAATTCGTGTGGGCGTTGTAATACGCTGCTAAAGGATTATATATTCAGGCGGATGGACGTTTGGACAGACACACAACAATTTTATAATGCAATAGCTTTATGTTAAGGATGGTAACGTAATAACACCTCGCCTGTATTTACAGGGATAGGCAGTCAAGTGTAGAATACCCACATTTTGCCTGCTGGATATGGGGTGACTGATGGTTTGCCTTTAGAGCGGTTTCGCACTACATCAGCGGGGCAATTGCGTAACACATTATCAATCGGATCATTTTGACAGTTCAATTACATACATTCATTGCGTTATTTACGTGTTGAGCAGACTAATTTTTAGAACTTATGAAGCAATGGATTAGCAATTTGCTTCAAAATGATTCTGATTCCGATTGATAGTGTGTTACGCAATTAGGGTGCTGATCCGAATCCGAGAAATGCCGGTCCGAAGTGACCATAGTCCTATTTGTTTGAGGGGTTACGCACTAGATCCGAACTCTATCCGTCCGAATGTAGAACATTCCCAATTCGGATTTTAATTCAGATTCGGATCGGATATACCTAGTGCAGAACCGCTCTTAACATCTATAACTATCACATGCTATTTATTCCAAGAGTTTTCGTCCAGTAATGGGGCGGAAAGACGGTAGTGGTGGAGTTACGAAAACATCAGGAATTCTTTAGCAAATAAATGTATTTTGGAGAAGAACAAGAACAAAATATGAAATAGGTCAAGACAAAGATTTCCAAAACGTTACCCTCCGTTTGGGTTTCGACGCAGACGGGTAAAAACAAGGTAGCAGAAATCCATCTTCTGTAAACTAAGATATAAAGGATTCTAATTGAAACCTACACAATGAACAAACAAACGGTAAGAACCCACTATTTTATAAGCCGGCTGGGCGATACTTCACGTGACCAGAGGGCTGGGTCGTTCTTTGGCCAAAGAATGCAATGCTGAATTGCCATTCAACGGGGCAATGCTGCCAGTCTTCTGGGCACTTTTCCGGATGACAGCGACGCGGACGAGTACTTCGACGCCTAGTGTCCTTTGTTTTTTTTTATTTTTATTTATTTGTTTTGGAAGTTAGTCATTTATTTTAGTATCTAGTGTAGGTATATAGTTAGTCACTTATTATGAAGCAATAAATATACTAGATTGCTAAGCACAGTTATATTCACAATGTAATTATGTAGAAATGCTAGGAATTCAACTAACCCTTCTAGCTGAATCAGTGAAGATAAGATAAGGACTAGTGTTGGTGAATGAGCGCGGAGAACATAAATCATAGTTATTTTATTATTAAGACAGCACTCACTTGCCTAGACCGCTAGACTGCGTAGGCGCAGCACACTAGGGTTGTTGCACAACGGTTCTTTAAGATAGAGTATATTGTATGAAGAAGTAATAACCTAACGAGGAGTATTGAGGTTGGTTTGGATAAACCCCCCTGTCCGATCCGAAAATTAAATTGTACTTATGTTTTGTTAATGATTTGATTCAATTAAGGTGCTGCAGTTTTAGAGAAACCCATTGCAGTTTCATCGACATACAGCAAGATTTACTATCTGTTGCCTGCGACTTCATCCGCGTGTATTGTGTATTTCATCATTCTTTTTTAATACAAAATCCAGGATGAAAAGTATAGCCTATACAGGAACATTTTAAAATCCAGGATGAAATGTATAGCCTATATAATCTCCAGGTCTCAGGCTGCCTATCTGTAAAATTTCATACGGACAGGTTCAGTGAGACGTGAAAAGGTGACAGAAAGACAGTTTCTTTCGCATTTATGGATATGGATACATTATGCGCAAGTTTTCAATTCATCCTGTATTCTTACTAGCTTATTCCCGCGACTTCGTCCACGTGAAATTTCTTGTTCCCTGACCCACCCCGTCGCATCGCATCGTCTGCCCGCGCTACTACTTCGTTTTCGCTTAGCGTTCATTCTGACTTTTATCTTTTTGCTCGGCTTCTAAAGATCGTACCGTGATGTTATATAGCCTTCCTCAAGAATTGAGATATCAAAATCTCTTTTAAATTCCAAACATTATCTTGGTCAGACCATGTGAGAACCATGAAGATTAGTGTCTGAATGTTCTTTTTAGGAAAGAACCACGCAGATTTGATTTGATAGGTATGGATAATGTCTATTAATAGTAATTATGGCCTGCACAAGTACTACGGAGTCAAGTGGGTGAGCAAAGAGAGAGGTGCATGCATTAAGTCATAGATATATTTTATGATGGAGGCCGCGCAGTCTGAGTAGCCTAGACCCTGCAGGGCTGCGTGGGCGCATGAGGATAGGGCTACCACAAATAGTCGCATGACTTGTCAAACAATGGTACAGATCATGACAGGTAATAAAAGGAAAAAAAAATGATTGTAAAATAATGTAATGGTTCAATCTGCACTAACACACATTCTGACGATTAACATAATAACATATGTTAGCAAGAACCACATCTAACAAAAAATATGTTTCTCGTCCCTATACCCTTGCTTGTTCGCAATTATTATCGTCCTTACTCGTTAAAATGCGAGATCTCTCTGTCTGTCTGTCCGTCAGTTCACTAAAAATTTGAGAAGAAGCCATTCAACCGAAAGCTATCGTGTTTTTAGTGTTATCGAGTTTTTAGTTAATCGTGTTTTTTTTTTACAAAAGTATTTTTTTAAATATGTAGTGTTAGTATTGTACGATGGTACGGAACCCTTTGTATACGTGTCCGAATGTTCTTTGACTATTTAATAAAATTTATAAATCCAAGCGAGATGAGCCGTCAGAAAAAATAGAATAATCACGTGACATCTTTTCATCTTGACGTGTTAGCTACGTAGCAGCCCTAGACATAAGGCCCACGCACACCGGCCGGCTGACCCGGCCCTGCTCATCAAATCCTGCAGGTGGGAGATAAGTCTGTATCCATCTTAACAGCGCTACATTAGACAACGCGTATGGAGGATCCCTTAACGATGGGCCATTACGAATGGTGTCTATAATATTGTTAGTACTTCTATTAATGACTGGTTAATGTATTATCTGATTGCTAATGAAGTATGTTCTTGTTCCTTTTGGTTGCGGTAAGTAGGTAGGGACAGTACAGCCATAGATAAAAAATAACACTTCTTTAGTAATAGCACAGAATACTTAAAGTACTACGTACAGAAACGACACTCTCTTCCCCGCACTAACATCAGTTACCGCACCTCACCCCGCACTTCGGGGTTACCGTCGCAGTTCTTTAACAAGAGCGCTCGCAAACACAAGTACCTCACGCACACATTCATACGTATACAAACGTCATTTTTTAATGTAGTAGTAGTAGGTAATTATTTTGCGAGCGTTGTATGGAGTGTCCGGGGTGTGGTTATAGTTGGATGCACAACTTTATTAATTTCTTTAAATTTCATGTATGTAGTGGTACAGACGCCAGCACATCAAGCTACTACAATCTGTCAAATTTCTTTGATAGATTTTCAACTTTATTGCTAAAGCATGAGGTTCAAAGTTGATTGGGAAAATTTGACAATTTCGGGTAGCTTGATGTGCCGTCGTCTCTGTAGGTACATAGGCGGACTTGATGCCACAAGTGAATATTTACGTTAAAAAGGGCAACATTGTGATAGGTGTGCAAAAAAAACCATTTTAATAAAACTTTCGCTCCGAATTAGTTCAAATTAAAACTATGTTTCGGGTCGTACCTATTTTACTTTTGAACTGGTCAATTCGCCACAGGTCGCATCTGGGGCAGCCTAAACGCCCTGTTTCCCTTCTATACGAAGAATTGTTTGTTTTTCTATGGCGCGGTTTAATATTACTCCAGAATCGGAACAGTTCCGTTTCACGCTGACATTGTTTTCCAGGACAGGAAATGGATGTCACTCCAACAGTCCAACAATGATTTACATCTGATCCAGACACAGTATTAATTCATAGCTGGTTGAACGCGACTTTCTAAGAAAGTAGTATGTCTAATGAGTGCTGAATATTATACATAAAGGGTGTTTGGAAGCTGGACGTAAAGCCTTAAGGGGGTGATAGTTGGCACCATTTAGAGCATTTTGAGCCATACATGTCTTAGAGGAAGTGTTTTTTTCCAGTTAAAGTTGGTATGTTATTTTTAACCGACTGCAAAAAAGGAGGTTCTGTATTCGACCGTATGTATGTATGTATGTTTGTATGTCCGCGATTTTCTCAAAAACTAATGAATTGATTTTGATAATTCTTTCATTAACGTGATCTACATACTTTCAGGAAGGTTTTAGTATATAATGCATTAGGTAATTATTCTTATGTACGAAGTTATATGCATAAATGTACTGCATCTCCGGCATTTCTATGCGAATTTTGACGATTAGTCAGTGTCTTCAATTCTTCAATGTACTAGTGTTAATTGGATTTGTGTGGGGTAGGTACAACTAAAAAGAGAAAAATAAAAAAAAACTTACTTTGTCTAAGACATGTATGGCTCAAAATGCTGATGGCCGTGTCAACTATCACTCCCTTAAAGCTTTGCACTCAGCTTCCATACACCCTGTATACTTCTGTACGTTTGCGTGTGGGCAGACCTTTATTACTAAAGTTAATGCTCTTTATGTTGGTCTAGTGGTCTACGTCATCTCTAGTTAAAGCAATGTTTTTGGAGTTTGTACAAAAAAGAACAGAATTGCAGCTTTTTTAATTTGTGCCAGGTTAAAATGGCAAATTAATGCTCGTCTCCTATTACCTACATAGCTACCTGGGACTTCTAATATAACCAGGACTTTGAGAGCACTAGGTATACTCCCTGCATTGGACTCTTGTCGTTAAAGACAACGTCTACACTTTTTTGAATAAGGTATGTTAGTAACGTCCTGAATAAGAAATACATACATACACTATAAACAATATGCCGTGCCGTTCATGTACTCAAAGTAAACTGTTCCACCGAATGGGTCTTAGCAAAATTTTGTTTTGAAACAAGTTAGGTGCCATTCGGTCAAGTGCCGTTGAAATCAGTGCTCTATCTAATTGGAATACCTTATTCATTTATTTAAAAACAATCTTTGCCTAAGGGCTGATTTTTCAATCGACAGGTTATTTTTATTCGTGTAATAAAATTTACGTATGACAGTTTTTTTATGGTAGAACTGTCAAAAATTCAAAATTATTCCTCCGATAAAATTATCAGGCGCGGTGTTGGAAAAATCAGCCCATAGTCAAATATTCTGTTTCCATGCCTACAAGGAAAACGGCCAATAACATCGCGCTTCGGCCCAATAATATCCCATTTAGTTAGAAAATGATCTAATCAACGACTTTAT
The DNA here is from genome assembly GCA_947508005.1 of Amphipoea lucens. Classification (NCBI taxonomy): domain Eukaryota; kingdom Metazoa; phylum Arthropoda; class Insecta; order Lepidoptera; family Noctuidae; genus Amphipoea; species Amphipoea lucens. The sequence goes on along the minus strand of OX382363.1, from coordinate 1,286,505 downwards.
TTCGACGCTTTTTTTAACATTTTAAGAAAATGAAGAGATATACTATAGTAATAAAATCTCAAAATTGTAGCCAAAGCGCTAATAAAATACCTTATAAAAACAGACAATCAACATTTTTGTGCGCTTGCGTCGTTAGGAAGTTTATCAAAACTTGATCGCATCTCTACTAGGGTTGACACTTCATACAACTTTATTACATCACGACTATTCTTAAAAAACCGGTCAAGTGCGATTAGGACTCGCGCACCGGGGGTTCCGTACAAATATGTAGGTATGTAACTACTCAGATTTTTCCTTTATATGTGCAACATGACATTGCTTCTTGCCATATTTCATGCTTCTAGGTCAATAGGAAGTACCCCTATAGGTTTTGACTCTCTTGCGATTGTCAAAATATGCGACATAAACGGAACATAAACGCCCGTATCGTTTGATCGCGTTGACTTAGAAGTTTGATTTTTTTCAATGCTTCAAGGGATTGCAGCCACGAGTATTTGATATTAATTTCAACTTGATAACTCCACGTGTTCCTGAGAAAAAGGGTCTTGACAGACGGACAACGAAGTTATCTTATAAGGGTTCCGTTTTTCCTTATGAGGTACGGAACCCTAAAAAAAAATGAAACGTCATGTCTTAGAACCAAAGAATTCGAAGAAATATGGCTCCAGACTGCACCGGGCCCGCGTGGTAGATTACGGTCCACTCCCTCTTAGAGAAAAAGGAGAATTACGGGATAATTGAGTTACACACTAACGGTAGCACTGGGTCTCATGTTGACAGTTCAACAACATTCATTGCGGTATTTACATTGTTGAGCAGACAAGTTTTTCGAACATGTGAAGCAATGGTTTAGCAATATCCTTCAAAATGTGACTGTAAGTGTATTTCGCAATCAGGGGTGCTAAGTTCCAACGGTGGGGTTTGCATGTTTGCTCTGCAACCTGGTGAAGGTTTTTATTTTGACCATAACATACGTCTGTAAACCCAAAAGGGTAAGCCAGAGGTGTACAGTCAGCAACAAAAGTCGATTAACACTGTCATTTTTACATGTTGTTATTAAATTGACAACATTTTTTTTCAATAAACTGCTTTTTAGCTTTTCATAATATAATAGCAAAGAGTTTATATTCTAAAAAAAATTCTTCTGCTGCAATTTTGAACAAATATTTTGCTCAATAACTAAGATTAAAAAAAATTAAGTGTTAATCGACTTTTGTTGCCTACCTACGTTATGTTTAGGTCCCATGTAATAGAAAGCGAGCCTATTGCCATCAACCGGGCACAAATCCAGACTCCGGACTACTACCGAGAGGTTCCTAACAGAAAAACCCAATAACAGTCTGCTTTATTTTGATCAGTGAACGTTTAAACTTTGAACTGTATGTTCAAAGACGGTACCCGTGAGAAGGTGTCCCGCCCACCATTGTGGCATCTTGGCCTTATTACTGGTGATTAAGCTTAGAAAACCGTCATGGCGTGGCCGAGACGAGATGACTATCAAAATTATCCGTTAGCCAAATTGGTGTCAACTGACATACTTATAGACAGGCTTTGACTATTTATTTGAGTACAATTTAAAGAATTTAATTAATTTGAAGAAAGTGATTTGATTACTCATACTTAAGTATCTTTAAGTATTTGGATTCCGAAATGTTATAAAGATTAAAAAAGAAATGCCTATAAATATGGTCATAAATATATATCAGTGAAGAACTGCAGGAACAACCAGATTTTAAAGTTTTTGAGGAAGAATTTACGGATAAAAATCAGGCTGATTTTATCTTCATCTTCATCTTCTTCAGGAGGTAGAAGTACGAGTACTTATGATAAAGAACATTTTTACTTTAGAAACAATTCTGAAATACCGTTAACGAGGTTTTAATTCTCTAAATCATGTAGTCGATGATTTTGGTTATGTTGGCACCAATACAAATCTATAAAATGTATGTGTACTACTAACTGAATAAATAAAATAATCTATTCCAGAATTGGAATGAGATTTCCAACAAAGAGTGGAACTCTCTACCTGCGTCTGTTTTTCCGAACGCATACAACCCGAATCTCTTTAAAGTGAGAGTGAACAGGCTTCTTCTGGGTAAGCTCGCTCCATCGTCGACTTTGTCTCTGTCACCTTTGACCTAGGCTAGAGTCAAGAGCAAGCCCATTACAAATAAAAAAAAAAATTGCATAGTTATTTTTTTATGAAACAACAGATAATTTCTACGAATCAAGACACATCAACCAGTTAATTTCGAATTAGTTTACTCTATATCCTAAAAAACAGAGCGCTGTATTTATTCTCATGTTGATTTAAGCCGTGTTGATTGATCACGCGCGTACCTATTACCTAGGTGTGCGTACGCGCAGCCGGCCGCCATCAGTTTTGATCGTTGATGGCTCCAATGATATATTGCCTAGATCTGTCATTCTGATGGTAATGCTTATTTGGATCGTTAAGAATTGGGTGCAAGTCGTTAGAGGTGTGGCTACACACACGCCTGGTGTAGTAATGTGTTAGGTTAGTTTGGTACAGTCAGCAACAATTGGTTAAACCTTGGATATTGAAATGATGAAAAACACTGCATCAAATAGTTTTTTTATGTTAATCTTATGGTTCAGTCAACGAATGGCCCAAAAGGGGGTGTAGAGTGCGTGAGCACGGACCTAAGCGTATCCTTCAGAAACTTGTTTAGGGTGCTTTGGGAGTGAACGTACTAAAAGACCTGACGTCTAAGGGGTTGTCTCTACGAGCAAGAGAATCGCGGCGATATTGTCGTCGTGCCACGTATTTCTATTAGAACGTGTCTCCACACGGCGATATCATCGCGGCGAAAATTTGATGGCATGGCGAGACTATCGCCGCGATTCTCTCGCTCGTGGAGACAACCCCTTAGAGGTGAGCCAGAGTGCCACTTTTGGGAGCACATTTTTGGAGCACAGTGTCCACTTTTGGGGTTTTCGCTAATATTTCAAAAACGGTGCGTCGTAAGTAAAAACTTCTAGTACCAATTGAATGCTTATAATATTTCTACAACTTTTATTCAAACACTTTTTCCGAATTCCCAACCGTCTTCGAGCAACACGCTCCGGAAAAGTGAAAATAAAATATATTCACCGTTATTAATGTTTTGTACAGACGCCAACACATCAATCTACTACAATCTGTCAAATTTATTTAATAGATTTTCAACTTTATCGCTAAAGCATAAGGTTCAAAGTTGACTGGGAAAATTTGACAGTTTCGGGTAGCTTGATGTGCTGGCATCTGTACAAAATTAAGAACCGACTTTCGATGATGATGCGGTGTTTGTTTATTTCAATGCCAATGTTTGCAACATACTGTAGTTATATCTGAATCTCTAAAGCTGGTCCAAAAAAGTTTGATGGTTTTCAATATTTTTTAATAGGCAAGTACAGCAAATAATAAATTTCAATGATTAGCAGAAAAAAGACAGAGTCCTAAGTGGTACTGACACAGGGTGTGTCGAAATCGTTTAAGTGTAGTAGCTAGGCGATAATACTTAACATCGCTATACTGGATAAATCAGTGACAGGCTAAAAGCACTAGCTAGCTAACCCGTTCACTGCAGCCTGCAGCCTCGTTAACCCGTGCGGTGATACGGCCTGTTATGTCATTATTTTATTGAGATTTTTCGTATTGGACTTATCTAGCCTGATATTAGTCGGTATTTTTATAGAATAGAACAGTAGTTTTACCCTGAAAACTACTATATAACTGCGACTGGGTTCGATTCCCGGATTGGACAAAAATATATATGGATGTTTCCATTAGGAATTTCTTAGTAACAGCCCAGAGTTTGGAAATTGGCAGTGTAATACCCCCGTGCCTCGGAAAGCACGTTAAGCCGTTGGTCCTACGCCTGATCCCTCTCCGGTCGTGCCGTCCCATCGGGCTATGAGAGTGAGGGAAGTATAGTGCACTGTGTCTGCGCACATACTTGTGCACTATAGTATTTCCCGCGCCGAAGTCTGTATAGTCTCCGTAGAGATTGGCCGCCATGCCCGAAATATACGGTCTGGAGGACTATTGTTAACTGGTCGCAGTTAGCCGAATAGATTTGAGCTACACCTTTATATTTTATTTCCTGTTATATTTTAATAGAACATGCTCATAAAGTACCACAAGTAAACACATAAATATTAGTTGTTACATAATAAGCGGTTATTTTTAACTTGCTCCCAAGAAAAACATTGACTAAAAAAGCTGAAAAGAACTGTTAATCAATTCGCCACAAGCCCGACTCTTAACTCGATAGCTTTTTGTATCAAACTCATTTTATATATCAAGACAAATTGTGACTGCCACAAAACAATCTAAATCGATTACTTCATCGTCCTACTTCGATGTTGAATCGATAAAGACTTAATCGATTCGGCACGCTCGGATCGATTATATTTACGAGTAAGATCGTGTCTGTAGTCTGTACGTACCTACTTACTATAAGGAGTTAGGTGTGCACATTTGTATTGCGCGAATGTTAAAGTGATTATTTTTATTCTTCTTACGGTCAATGCTGATCTGTCAAAATGACAGCTAGCGTTAACAGCAGCACGAAGTGAGTGATGGCGCAGCTGCTTGCAGATTTTGACGTTTTCCATTAATAAACGTCAAAAATTTGTCAAAACCAATATCTAGTCTTAGAAGCATGTGCTGAATTTGATGGTTTCAGTTTGCGCGTCGATTTTCCTGTCACCGTGTAGTTCTCTTTTCCGCTACGATCAATATGATCCGTGTCGCACTATACCGTTACTTAAGGGCCTGTACACACCACGTTTTCAAACGCGCCATTGACGCGCGTTTTAGAAACGTGCGTCGACGGTGCGCTTTTATCCTACAGAGGTCTACAGGCTGCGTCTAGCTCGCGTGCGTATCGCGTCTGTATCGCTACAAACGCGCGTCAACGGCGCCGGCGCGTTTAAAAAACGTGGTGTGCACAGGCCCTTAGGCCTGTTGATCACACCTAATTGGTTTCTCGCTTAGCACTATATCTCAGTGAAAAGGAGTTCTATTTACCCTTCAATCTATTAACATGTCTAACAAAGTCTAGTAAGAACTGGGGTAAGCTGTGCTTAGTTAGGGCCAAAGTCGACCGTAAGCCGATCAGTCCCGATCGCTGCCGAGTTCAGCCGAGCTTTACGTCACCGACGCCAGTTACGCTAACTAGTACATGAATTACATTAAGATACTAGGTATGGAGATATGTTTGCAGATTTGTATGGGGAGCGGATTAAGAGGAGCGTGCTACATATTAATCAGCAAATAGTATAAATTACTTCGTGTAGGGAATCCGCAAAAGCAGTTTTATGAAGCTGTTCGAAATTCCTGATTTGTATTGTGTGGCGACCCTTATAAATGTATGACTGAAACTCCTACGATGCTTTAACACTGAATTCTAGTGTTTTATTTCATGATTTTACGTGTTAAATTTTCAGGGTTCCAAACGAAAGGAACCGCGCTATCCGTCCATTTGTCGGTAGACAAGTTGTTTGGGGTCAATCATAGACTAAGCAAGAATATCTGTGGGGTCAATAATTTTGACCAAAGAGTAATAAATAAATGGAGTGCCAAAATGGCAACCACAAAAGCGCCTAATGCGAAATAAAAGGTAAATTTTTAAAACCTACACGGACAGATTAAACGTTGCAAACCAACGTAGTTCCATGATACCCATGTATACGAACATCGTCGTCCATTAAAATATATTTCACAAATTACACGTATCCCACTGACCTTTAGAGACCCTTTATTATTTTATTTCAAGACTTTAAACCCTAGTCATTACCATAATAACTGAAATTATCAATTTTGAAAAATTGAATTGATGTACCATGTACCTACAGCGGGAAAGGTCTTAACTACAGGGCATTTGACCCCGGGGTCACAGAATTAGTGCCTGCGTTGAACCCGGCGTCCTGTCCGCGACCTAACGGGTATGTCATGTTGATAATTTATTATGATTTTGCGCAGGCAGTTTAGAGATGTGAAAGATCGCGAATTTCATTAACGGTTTTTAATCCTCTTTTTTCTAAATGGGTTTTGTAATCAGTAGCGCGATGAGCTGTGCATCTAGTATTTGGCTCATATGATACAAGTAACAGGAACTCCTAGTACAAGAGCCAGGGCTACACAGATGTTTGTGTGGCTGTCACACTGTCATGTCGCACTTGTGTCCAGAGTCAGTTATGGTGCGTTATAATTATAGAGGTATGAGGAACAGAGTGTAAAGTTCACTCAACCTCCATAGATAAGGGAGGATCCTCCGACCAGACGGGTGTTGTATATAGATACAACACCCGTACTAGCATAGCATAGTAACTAGCATAGGCTAGTTGCGCGGTAAACTCTGCTTGCGAGATGTAGGATTTGCGTGACGTCAGTATGACGCGTTGTTCGCATGTGGCGTTGTAGATACCGCTACATAATCATACCATTTAAACCGTAAAATACCATGATATGACCATTTGTTTCCACTTTTCTCTTCCTACTTATTTAAACTAAATCGTGTTTGTCTGACTTATTAGTGTTGTGGTTGTGCGTCTGCGTAGTATCCGAATATACGATAGGCTGATGACAGTGCGGATTTATTTTACTAAACAACCATCACTATGAATAATGATCATAACATCGTTATTCATGTTATTTTGAAAATTTTATGTTGACTGTTGGAGTAGTATTTTTGGAAAATTAATCTTTATAGTAGAGTGGGTGTGTGTTATATCTGTATTAATAATAAAAATCTAATAAAATGGAATTAAAGTTAATCTAAAGTGGTTTCAATTCTGGGCTTCTATGTTCTTCGCTCAGTTTATTGCATTAAGCTTACCGTTTTTATTTTATGACTTACAAAATAAATGGCGAAATGTGTAAGAACTATAGTTTTCACGTTTTTTATTCAATCCATCACCTAAACAAATGATGACGTTATACTCTGCTAGGGCACTGCGCAGTACACAATCAATTGAGAGCAGCCTGCGCTTGCGCACCCACCGCGCTATAAATCAAACAACCGATATATTAGACCAGCTTGTTTCGACGTAATTCCCTCGGAGCTGTAGGAAGTCTAAGTGTAAATATGAAGAGCATAATGGAGGGGAATTATGTACATATTTTCAAGTGTACAGTTAACAAGTGCTGTTTTTCTCTGTAAACAATTTAAACGCAGGTTTTGTGGGGCATCTATGCGCTAGAAAGGTAAGGTGTCAAAGAAAAGTGTATCAATCGACGCTGCGCCTATCTTGTGTTTGCACAACTTGGTAGATTAATAATGTATGGTTGGCGGTTCGTCCTTCCGTATTGGCAGCTCCACTGCAACTACTATAGCATGCGTAGTGGTTCCTGCTTCCATAAAAGAACACGTCTACGTATACCGTCTAGTTAACAACTTAACACTCCAAATGCTTTATCTACTCTGTGATTTTCACGTATGCGCTTTCAATAAAGAAATTTTTGGAAGAATACAAAAGTTTTTGATTGTGTCTAAATGTTCTTTGAAAAAATAACAAGTTACAATTCTACTTATATTATAGTATACTTCTGTGCGTCCCTTTTTCATATTAGCGTGATGGTTATGGTATAAAGGACATGTATAACCGGGTCAGACTATGTCGCCCCGTGGTGCGGTCTGTGTGGTCAGTTCGCGGAACCAACGGTGCGCAGTTGCGAACAAACTTGATCTGATTTTAGCATATTATCAACGACATTACTTATCTCAAACACGTTACTTCCTCGCCTGTAGACCTCCTGACTAAGTAAAACGAAAATTATTGCGGTAACTTGACAAAGACGAAAATGTAGAGTCCTCAATACTAACATACACACATGTGTATGTTTGTAACGGACATCCGTTACAATAAGAATTACGAACGTATGTATTTCAATAAACCCTGTACGTACCTACATTTTGTTGCTGACGATCCGTCAGGAATAAAAACTAAAGAAATAGGGGATCAGACCGGAATGAGAAAGTTTATAGTGGACTAGCTGCACCCCGCGGTTTCACCCGCATAAGTCTCGATCCCGTGGGAATATCGGAATAAAAACTATCCTATGTCCTTTCCCGGGACTCAAGCTATCTCTATACCAAATTTCACCTAAATTGTTTCAGCGGTTTAGGCGCGAAAAGGTAACATACAGACAGACAGAGTTACTTTCGAATTTATAATACTAGCTGCGCCCGGCGGTTTCACCCGCATAAGTCTCGATCCCGTGGGAATATCGGGATAAAAAGTATCCTATGTCCTTTCCCAGGACTCAAGCTATCTCTATACCAAATTTCATCTAAATCGGTTCAGCGGTTTAGGCGTGAAAAGGTAACATACAGACAGACAGACAGAGTTACTTTCAAATTTATAATATTAGTATGGATACTATACATATATACAGGGTGTTACAGAAAGGGTATATCAATACAAACAGGTTGAAGAGTGTATTTGGTCTAGAGTCTCTGTACAAAATTTCAGCTCAAAAGCAGTAACTTTGAAAATGCTTAATATTTTTTTATTTCGATAGTTTATTAAATTGAAATCATAAAAAACGTGTCACCGCACTACGAGGGTCATTATCCATTATCTGTAGAGTGTCTGTGCGCCTAGTACACGCACATCACGCCGCCGCGCGACATTGCAGCGCCGTGATGTCGAAATAAAAAAATATTAAGCATTTTCAAAGTTAATGCTTTTGAGCTGAAATTTTGTACAGAGATTCTAGACCAGATACATTCTTCAACCCGTTTGTATTGATATACCCTTTCTGTAACACCCTGTATATAAGGTGTAAAAAAAATAATCTTAAAAACTTTAAGAGGTGCTTTAGACCATCGAACTGAACAACTTTCACTATGTGACCAACTCCGAAATCACGAAAAAAAAATCAGCTGTTTCGTACAAAAGTTCAATACCTACTCGACCAAAATGTATAAAACAGCTCATTTTTTTTTCGTGATTTCGGAGTTGGTCCCATAGTTTAAAAGTTTGAAAGTTGTTCAGTTCGATGGTCTAAAGCATCTCTTAAAGTTTTTAAGGTTAATTTTTTTACACCTTATACAGGGTGAATTTTCCAAGTGGGCGTGGATGGCCAAATCCGAAACTATGAGGACTAGCGAAAAGTACTCAAAGGAGTCACGGGTTTGATTTTGATGAAAACTAAAACTGCATCATTGGATTTTTGAAAAATCAATATTAATTCTAGCCAGGAATCGATCCTGTTGATTTTGAAAAAAAAACACACTCTGTATTATTACACCATTCGATAGTGTCGCTAATAAGGATCGAATTCTGGGAAGTAATGACATACGGCAAACTAAAGGAAAGAGCTCATTTTTAACAAAATACTTTTTTTATTCTTATGTTACGTACCTCATCAAGTTATCATCTGCCTAGCCTTTTCCCAACTATGTTGGGGTCGGCTTCCATTCTAACCGGATGCAGCTGAATACCTCGGTATGTGAAGATGGTCACCCATCCGCAGACCAACCGCGGCAAGCGTAGCTTACCTGATGGGTTGACCTGTGCGGCTGTTATTATTTAGCCGGGCCCGGGTTATGTTACTTACCTACTAAACCTTAACTGATTAATTGTTCAAAATGATGACCATTGTTACTTTACATACATTACATAGCTGGATTCGACGTCTCAAGGATTGTACTACATTCAGCATTACAATATTATTGATTTCATTAGAATATTTTCCAAAGATCGTAATAAAAATTTGAACTTAGAACCTAATGTTGTGAAGGTCACTGCGTTGCGGGTGTGTTAATAAAAATATTGAGCATCATTTCGAACAAGGTACGTAATGTATGTATGAATACTCTAAAATAAGAAGCAGTTTCAATTCAAAATTTTCTTTAAGTTTGCCGTATGTCATTACTTCCCAGAATTTGATCCTTATTAGGGACACTATCGAATGGTGTAATAATACAGTATGTGTTTTTTTTTTCAGTTTTCATCAAAATCGAGCCCGCGACTCCTTTCAGTACTTTGCGCTATTCCTCATAGTTTAGAATTTGGCCATCCACGCCCACTTGGAAAATTCACCCTGTATAGTATAGTATATAGTATGGATAAGACAGAGATTAAAACAAGAAGAAGGATCGAGGGGTGGGGGTGGGGGGGTGGAGGGGGGTTCATAACTCCTATATTTTACCGACTGTTCCAAGTTTACATTACGACTCGTTTTTTTTAACCAATGGTTTTGTCAAATCATTTGCGTGTAGACTTAAATGATTAGCGGTTCCATTCATTAATTACAATATAAACAGAACATGTAGGGGCTCGTGGCTAAGTAATAAGATGCGCACGGCTCGATCGAAGGTTAAGCTACACTTGCCGCGGTCGGTTTGTGGATGGGTGACCATCTATTACATATCGAAACCCTTCCGTGCCTCGGAAAGCACGTTAAGCCGTTGGTCCCGGCTGTCATTCGTGGATCTTTCGACAATCGTTATGGGTCGTTAGAACTCAGGGTATCGTATTATCCAGTAACTGGGTTGTGGAGGTCAGATAGGCAGTCGCTTCATGTAAAATACGGGTATTCAGTTGCATCCGGTTTTCTGGAAGCCGACCCCAACATAGTTAGGAAAAGGCTAGGCAGACTCCATAATCTGAACATCTAGTCTTCAAGTTTTCATTTGAAGGATGTGAAATGTGAATGCAAATCGAGTAATGACTGTCAAAACAAAGTGCTGCATCGTTCCGTTAGATCGATTCTGTGGATCCAGCTAACTGTGAAATTCGAATGAAATTCCCACCTGTGTTGGGTCGTAGGGTTGCCAACAAGCTTATTTTCAAAGATAAAGATAAAACGCATGTTTATAAACGAATTAAACATGCAGGATGCTATGCTACGTAGGTAAGTTGTTTCGTTTGTTTTCGAAATTAAACAATAATGTTCATCTCGGTAAATTAATTTCTCAAATGTTCGGTACCTATAAACAAAAACGAAAATCTTATTTCCTAACTGGGCATAAATAGAGTTATAAGCTAATTTTACTTGTGATGGCTACTTCCATATGGGAGGGTCTACTGTGAAAAGCTATAAAGGTATTTTCTTCATTATTGATAAAGATACAAGAGTCTCAATTGTAACCTATTCGTAATTATAGGAATTGGCCATAAGAGTGGCGATACAAACAACTGTATTTAGCTGCATCCGGTTAGACTGGAAGCCCACCACAACAGTTGGGAAAATGCTAGGCTGATTGATTGTTTAAAACTATTCACAATAACATGTGAACAAACTTATAACTCATTAAAACATTTCCATCTACCGTGGCAGTCTGCTGAAAGGGGTTCCTTTTCCTAAAAGAAAGTTTCCTTTATGTATTTTTTCTTTTAAAATCAATTGTGTTACCAATGATTAGTTTCCATCTTAAAGCATCAGCCCTATTAACAAAATGGTCGCCATATTTAACATTTCATGTTTATTACGCGCATGACGCGCCCGCGCCGGGCCGCGGTCGATCGACAAATTCTCTACAAATTGGCTGCGCAAATTAACTTCACGTAATTTGTTCGTGCCAATTTCATTTTAATAATGTTTAAATGCTGGTAATTGTGCCGTGGTTAAAAGCTGTTGATTTTTATGAAGGAAGTTGTAATATAAATAATAAAACCACCAAGGTTTTAAATGCTTTGATTGTCATGCATGGAAAGACTCCGCTCGTGTGTAAAGGACCGAGGGGGTTGAGTACGAATCCAGTCAGGAACTTTTGATGAAATCTTTACATAATTATTATAAATTGAAGTAGCTTTTTGTGTCTGTCTGTGTGACCGCGGTAATCTTCCAAACTACTTAACGGATTTTGATTTTGTTTTCATCTACATTTAGAGAATTTATTCCAGAAGATTTATGTGTAGGTATAATACATTCATTAATAAACTTACATACAGGATGGCAGGGACATCGCCACGCAACCTGTTACCATGGATTTAATTACATGATTCTAAATCCCCGTGCGTTGAAATTTTTCGCCGGTTTAAAAATAAATTGCTGTTCCATACATTTTGACCGCATAGATATTGCAGTTTTCTTTGAAACAGCTGTTTTTTTTTTAAACCGACAACCGAACCGACAAATTTCTAAGCTACCAATACCTGGCCGGGGGAGCGTAACGAAATTCGCAAGACCCCGCAGGCAACGTGTGATGTAGTAGAGATAGAGAAAAAGTCGTCCTCTCTAAGACGCCTTTTAACACACGCATCAAATAAACATGAACCAATTTGATGTATTTATCTCCATCATCAGTTCTGATGGTATCTGCCAGGAAGTGGGTGACGTAATGTGCTCTAAACCGGTCAGTCTACTGTCCTAGTTAATAAATTTAAATTAAATCGTAATTATTTCATATTTCTGAGGAAAACTTAGGGTTTTTAGACGATAGGAAACTACAGTATTTTTTTAAACCTTGGCAAAAATAGCCTCCTGACCAATTTCGGTCACGGTGGCCAATCTCAACGGAGATTAGCCAGGTACGCAGAGGATATTAAAGTGTACAAGGGTGTGCGCAAACACAGGTGGACTCTCTGTTCCTTTACTCTCATAGTCCGATGGGACGGCAATCCGACACGACCGGGGAGAGGGCGCAGGACCAACGGCTTTACGTGCTATTAAGAATTTTTGAAAGTTGGCGGTTTAAAATTCCCGCGTGTCTCGGAATTTTAAACCGCCAACTTTCAAAAATTCTTAATGGAAAACTCAACCAGCAACCCAACTACAGTTTGTCCGACCTTGAAATCGAGCCCAGGACCCCACGCTCAGCAGTCATACTTGCATTGCAACCACGAGAGCAACGGGGCAGTCAACCTTTATAATTACGATTATCTGTCCCAGAAACCCACAATTCCACATCTATTACTATATCATCGATACTTCAATAAACAATAATCGATATGTAAAATTCATATACCGACACGATAACTCTAGATTTACCACAGATTAAAATAATTAAGCTCGAAACCACAGAAACCATATTGATTATAAATTATAATCTATGAAAGCATAAATTGAAGCAGTCACGCATATGCAAATAGAGAGAGATAATTGAAGCCATTGGGGGGCAGTTTGTCATCGAGATAACATCAGCTGTTGATTGGGTGCGCAGGCGCATAACACCGGCGGATATGAAGGATTGATCTTCTAAGATAGCCGATATTTATTTGTTTTGCAGATGTTACTGGTACAGTTTAGGTGGATTGGATGACTAAACGTGCCCAGCTAAAGGGGTCGCATTTTTAACCTACTGTAATAAAAAGAGCTAGCTATTTTTGACTTTTGCAATAAGAGTCTGGCACTCTTGGATATAGCTGTTGCTTGCCTTTTGTTGAACTGTTATTGTTTATTCTGTGGTTAATTGAATTTATTTAGAAGAGTTAAGAAAGAGACAGTTCAAAAGTATCGATGTTTCTATCCTGCTCTCTTAAAAATTTTAAATGTTTGAAATTAGCAAAGGTATAGAAAAAAAAATCAAAATCGAAGCTTCGTGTCATCAATGGATATGTAGGCAGCTTGTAGTGTATTAAGAAAATAAATAAAATTTATTGGATATTGTACTGTTTGTTTACTGCCTAATAAATTGGCCGTAATTGGTTGTTTTGGTTGTAATTGGTTTCTATATTTATGTCTGTAATTTATATGGTGTATACAATAAAGAGTATTCTATTCTCATAATTTAAGGCAAAATGTAATATAAATAGTATGTAAGGACCTAAAGTCACGGGAATAAGGCATGGGTTTATGTACCCAGCCTTAGAAAAGAAGCGTGATACTTGTCAGCCGGGTCGTCGCCCCGTCATAGACATCAATGGAGACTGTGGTCCTGTCAGATCCCTCATTTTTTCTCGCTTATCTTATGATCACTTGCTTTGTACCGTAATTATTATACTCGTAGGCGAAGGTGCCACAGAGCAGTAACATCAGTTAGACAACGCTCTTTGTAATTATTTTGTGGTTATCCTTCTTGGATAATGGGATACGTTATTATGAATGATAAATAGTGGTTTGTTATTAAAATAAGATTTCAATTTTGTATTGTGTATAGTAATTTGTTTATATTTTGTAGAACAAGTTTTTAATTTTTTTTTTTTGGTGTTCCAAGTTTTTGGGTGACTGACTCTCTTGTAAAATTTGGAGTGAGTATTTATGCTCATGTGATTGCACTATACCTGCAGGTCTATTCTGTAAAAATCTCAACGAAAAAACTTGAAGGTGAGGGGGGCTGTCATTCCACTTTCCGCTATGGGATGACACAATTGACAGCTCACTTTAAGCTGACTTCACCTATTTTTATTTAATACTAGCTGCGCCCCGCGGTTTCACCCGCGTAAATATCAATCCCGTGGGAATATCGGGATAAAAAGTAGCCTATACGTTAATCCACGGTGTCAGCTACCTCCATATAAAATTTTATTAAAATTGGTCCAGCCGTTTGAGCCTGATGAAGTAACAAACATTATAAACACACACACTCACAAACTTTCGCCTTTATAATTTAATGTGATTATAGTGTGATTTTAAGTGCCTACGGCTTTGTAATTAGAATCCTTACATAGTATAAAACAAAGTCGTCGAAATGTGTGTACGCGCATAACTTCCGAATGAATGCATCAAATTGGGTAATTCTTTTTTTGTTGTGTTCGGTATTGCTAGGACAAGGTTTGTATGAAAGAAAATTTCGGAAATTCGAAAAAACAATATGCACCCCGTGCGAAGCTGGGCCGGGCCGGGCCGCTAGTAAGTCGATAATAATGCTGTACTGTGGAACAGCGGAGTTTCCTAACACAGGCATTGTTTGCTTAGAAGGAGGCTCCAAACAAACACTAAACCCTTTTTATAAACTGAAGTATTAATAAAAACTTATTATTATTTTAACTTCACCTTAGTTTTCACAGTGGGATTTGTACAGAATAGCACGACTGGTACAGTTAATACCATGGCAGGTACAGTTCAATAAGATATTATTGATTAGTGGCTCCAGAACACTATTTACTATTAAACAGTATTCTAGAACAACTAACTAATAAAATCACTGGTTCATAAAATAAATAAACTCGAACAAACATTTAGGTATGTCGTTATAAAACAATGACACAAGCATTCATCCATGTCATAGACCTGTCGAAACTTGGACAAACAAAAACAAGACGAATGTTCTTCATAGATGACGAGCAACATTCCGTGACGTCACGCCTAAAACGTCACGGATGTATTTGTTTAAACGCCTCGCCTTCACACTTTTGTCCCTAGAGTCACAGAATAACTGAAAAGCATTATAAAGGAGTGGTAGAATTAGCCTGAAATCAATGCAAGGTGCGCCAATTCAGCTTAGTGTCAGTAATTGATTGATTTTTGTACGCACTGCCGCATATTCAATTCAAAAGCCCAAAATTACACAACGGCACCAATTGAGTACACACGACCAGTCACAATCTGAATAATTTTGAAGGATATTGCTAATCCATTGCTTCATATGTTCGAAAAATTTGTCTGCTCAACAACTTAAATAACGCAATGAATGTTGTTGAACTGTCAAAATTAAAGCCATTGCTACTATTAGTGTTACGCTAATACGAAGTACTGTTTATTGGTAAGCGCATCACTTGAGAACGGTTGAAACGATTTGGCTTTTTTTTTATTCTTTTAATGTTTGTAATACTCCTCCGAATTAGGTTTTTATGGAAAGAAAGGACATTATTCAAGCATCAAACATTTTTTTCCCAAAAAATACAGTGCCGGAAAATATTGTTGTCAAAATTATGATTATACACTTACTTTACTTGTATGTAGGTACTTAATCGGTAGGTTAATCGTAGATCTAAGTTGTTGTAATACATAGTTAAAACATGTTCGAGATGTTATTTTCAATTAAAAGTGATTTTTTTTAAATGTTATGCTGTTATAAAAATTAGATTTTTGGCATTTTTCATCTCAAATAGCAGCCGGAGGGTTAATTGTGAATATTCATTGTGATAGTAAAACATGCTCAAGATGTTATTTCCCATAAGATGACTGTACTTTTTTTTTCTTCCGGCACTTTAATTTTTGGGTAGATACGAAATGAAGGATGCCCTTTGGAAAAGTTGCCCGCTGATGATTCGGGAAAAATGAAAGTGTTTTTTTTTCTATAGATTAAAATGGGTCAGCTATCCTCCATTTATTATAGTGTTGTATTGTTAAAATTACTGCATTTTTATGTTCAAAATATGTAAATGGTAAGTACGAAACATGGCTTTGTATATCACCGTGAAATAACGGAGCTTCTAGGGAAATAACGAAGGCATTATAAACGTTATTGACTAGTGTTATAATGAATGGAGTGTAGTTGTTAATAAATCCAAAAATCAATCACGCTTGTCCCACTGCATTTACTGGCGTATGGCACTTCGATTCCTTGAACTGACCCGTGGGTCACGGTTCAGCTAGCCGACTGAATGGCTGCGTGGTACAGCACTTGTTTTGATTTACAAGCGCGGTGCGATTGAGCCGTCAGAAACAAGAAGCGTTGTTTGGATGAAATTTATAGTTGTTCCGGTTGGAGGGTGCGTAGAGCGCGAAGTCTTTAGTTCGTAGAAACTTAGGAACTAGAGAATCATGGCAATCATATTGATAATGTAAACGAGCAGTGGTGGCCAAGTGGTAACGGCCGCGACTTACGAGTTGTAGGTCGTAGGTTTAAACCCAGACAGGCGCTTTACTTTGTGTAAATTATTTCATCACCACTGCTTTCAAAACGGTGAAGGTAAACATCGCGAGGAAACTGGCATATCCTAGAACCAAAAATTCGAAGACATGTGACATCTGCCAACCCGCACTGGGCCCGCGTGGTGGATTACGGCCCACTCCCTCTCACCGGGAGGAGGCCTGTGTCCCAGCAGTGGGTAACATTATAGGCTGATTATGTATATTAATAATGGACATTATTTAATCGCTCTGCTAAGGCTTGGTGATAAAACCATAAAATTTGACATATTTTAATATTAATATTATTAAGCAAAATCATCATTATACAACACTTTATATGATATCATATTTTTATATTATATACAAAATGTCATGAATATTTGCTTTGTTAAGTATCTATTATTTTACTTAAATTTTTTTGTGGATGTGAGGACTATGTGGGATTCTTTTTTCTATGTTAGTTTTTATGATGATCTGATATTTTTTGAGTACATTATGTGGCCTGCCCAAATGTCATTTTTTTGCTGTATGGTCGTTGTTTTTTTGATATTAGTTGTCGAGTCGTTGAGCTCCTCACCGATTGTCATGCGATTAAAGGGATGGTCAGGATTCTTTGCGCTCAGCACGCGTAGCATGACAACCATAGAAACGGGTTTTTTCGACGGAAAATAAACAAAATGACAGATTGTAGACAGATTTCTGTCGTTTTCTCTATTCTATCTCATCATCTTGTCATTTTGTCTATTTTATTTATGTTATCTGTCATTTTGTCTATTTTATCTGTCATTTTGTATATTCTATCTGTCATTTTGTCTATTCTATCTGTAATTTTGTCTATTTTCCGTCGGCAAAACTCGTTTCTATGGTGATCATGCTACGCGTGCTGAGCGCAAAGAATCCTGACCATCCCTTTAATCGCATGACAATCAGTCACAAAATAACTGAAGTTCTAAACAATAAACAGAACTTAGTTACGAGAACCGACCGTTTGATCGATGCGTTGTACCTTGGCTGCGATATTGACCATCGATCGCATCGATGTATCACCAACTGTTGGGTTTATCGATATTACAAGCACAGTACAACACTACTGTTTTATAGAAAAGTTTCTTGCCTTATCAGCTTTGTTATTGATGCTTTTGCTGTAAGTATGTTCCCATTGAATGACTACATACAGTGGCCCCCAAAAGTTAGTTGACATTTTTTACTTTAGCTCTAACACATCACACGTCAAAATAAAATATTTTTTAAAACGAGATGAGTTAGAAGAAAGACCGAAGCAAACTCGGAGGTCACAGTCTCTTTTAAAGTACATAAGTACATAATCTAGGTCAAGCATAATTCGATTATCGTGAACGACTGCTAATTTCTTCATCAGAAACAATTTTTCTGCACAACTATCGATAACTAAAATCGCATAATGCACGGGCACATCACTAGATCCCTCAATGATTTAATGACTTTATTGGTTCATAAATAAATATTTAATTCATTGATTGGCGTGTGTAGGTACACATTACAAAGTCATGTCCAATGAATGGAATTCGAACCATGTGTGTTCAGAATATATTTAAATAAACATGTAGGCTTGTTTAAATAATTAATTAGTTATTTATAACGGGTGGTAAAGTATCACAAGATTTAGCGGCGCAATGGTGTAAATTCTGGTCTTCTGGAGAAATCAGGTCAGAAATTAGATTCCTTACACGAAAGAAATACTTTGGAATGACAGTAATATCTATAGGTGATGATTACCGTGCTATAGGTTTATTTAGGTGGCAAGTAACAATATCGGCTTTGTATTTTCAACTGTAAATACGTATTTAGCTGCGTACAGTTAAGTCAGCTTTTTAATCTGGCCACGGGTCATTTAATAAACACCTCTTTGTCATAGAAGTCACAGACAGTCCGCTGTGCAGAGCCTGCGTGGAGGACGACGAGATATCAGCACATGTGCTTCTAAACTGCCCGGTGGTCGCCACGTACAGGGCAAAGTACTTCGGTAACCCAGGTACCCGTCTTGAGGCGGTCAGTAACATCAACGCGTTGCTGGCCTTCCTTGAGGAGCTGGGGTGGATCGAATAATCGATTTTCCTAAACGAACGGAAAATACGCACATTGACGTGGAGTTGCGGACCCCAGCTCGTTTTAGGTACTTACCTATTACTTACCTAACTGTAAATAGTTTGTGTTTTTTGTCATTTTGAAATTTCAACGAAAATTGTACTGCGTTCATACTCGGTCCATTCTTGCTTGCATGCCATTCTGCCGATCGAATTATTCCCACCAGAATAGAATGACTGGGACATAACCCATGCAAGTATACGATATCAGCATCTGCCTAGCCTTTTCCCAACTATGTTGGGGTCGGCTTCTAAGTCTAACCGGATGCAGCTGAATACTAGTATTTTGCATGGAACGACTGCCTATCTGACCTCCACAACCCAGTTACTGGGTAATACGATACCCCTTGGTAATACTGGTTGTCAGACTTTCGGGCTTCTGACGACCCGTAATGACTGTCAAAGATCCACGAATGACAGCCGGGACCAACCGCTTTCTGAGGCACGGAGGGTTCTTGGTATGTAAAGATGGTCACCCATCCACGGACCAACCGCGGCAAGCGTAGCTTAACCTGGTCGATCGACCCGTGCGGCTGTTATTACTTAGCCATAAGCCCCTTAAAGCCCATGCAAGTACGATATAGCAGTACCTATATTTTTTCTAGCTTCTAGAGCTGTCTATAAATCGACCGCATGATATTTCCTTTTTAACTTTTAATATAATATATCCTATAGCATCGCATCGTCCGCCCGCGCTTACTTCATTTTCGCTTAGCGTTTGTTACTTGTTTTTATTTTTGCTCGGTTCCTAAGGCCCGTAGCGTGATGTTAAATAGCCCATAACCTTCTTCAACTATTGGGCTATCAACACCTAAATCCAAGCCGAGCCCAAATCCAACTGCCAGAAATTAGCGCGTTCAAACAAAAAAAAAACAAAACAAACTCGTCAAGTTTATTACATTAGTACTTAAAGATTACGGTACATGGAGCATGACTTACATTTCGAAAGCCGCCATACAAAATGAATGCCGTACCAAATTATGTTGCAGATACACTACCAACTACGAAAGATCGCACATTCCAAAGCCTTCGTCAAGTTCCGATTGAGACAATAGAATAGTGATGGGACGCATCGATAAATTGGTCCCGTTGAGTGATTCGGCCGTCCCGCGGTCCCCGGCCGGTCGCACCGGTTCCGCGGCATAGTACCGCCCCCGTTCCGTAATCGTACGATAACCAGCTTGGCAATGGTCGCGGGAATTGATACTACTTTGTATCGGTTATCTTTTATAGTGGGCCCGTCGAGAGGATAAATGATGACGTAATGTATTGTGAAATGCCGTTTGTTATGTTAAAACAAAGATACACTTATTTTTCTCAAAGAATTGAGTCAAGTCTTTATTATTTTTAGTTTTTTTTTTAAACTACTCCGTATGGCTCAACAAAGTCGCCTTTTATAAAAAAAAAATGGGAAACGTTTGGGAAACTATCTCGTCTTTCACAGCGGTAAACGGTGCATGGTATGCAGCTGTGGACCTCTCATCATCATCTGCCTAGCCTTTTCCCAACTATGTTGGGGTCGGCTTCCAGTCTAACCGAATGCAGCTGAATACCAGTATTTTACATTGGGCGACTGCCTATCGGACCTCCACAACCCAGTTACTGAGTAATACGATACCTCCTGGTACGACTAGTTGTCAGACTTTCGGGCTTCTGACGACCCGTAACGACTGTCAAAGATCCACGAATGATAACGGGGACCAACGGTTTAACGTACTTTCCGAGACACGAAGGAGTCTTGGTGTGTAAAGATGGTTACCCATCCACGGGCCAACCGCGGCAAGCGTAGCTTAACCTGATCTATCGACTCGTGCGGCAGTTATTACTTAGCCACAAGCCCCTCAAGGTTTGGACCCTCTAATTTTTGATAAACTGGTGGCTTTGTAAAAATGATTCAGGAAGTCCCACTAAGCCCAGAACTCCTGGCAGCCCTACCACCGGGGTTGATAAATGCGTTCACTTGATTGAGACTTATTCGTTATTACAGTGTTATCGGATTGCGGGAACATGATGACAATATTATGCGGGACGCCATCAGCGCGAGTTTATCTGATGTAGAAATAATATAGACCTTAGTATGATTGCTGCTTGCCTAATGTCAGTAACTGACTGATTTATCGATGTATTACTCAATAAAATCGACCGCGTCAAGCAGTAAAATTATTAGATTTAACATTGAACATAATCATTATGTGGTCAACATTATGACTATGTTCAATGTTAAATGTGCACCCTAATTGCGTAACACAGTCAATATCTGAATGATTTTGAGGGATACTGCTTCATATTTTTGAAACGTCCAGTGTCTACCCAACCACGCCGCAGACGACGGCCACGACATAGTGTCTGCTCAACAACGTAAATAACGCATTGAATGTTGTTGATCTGTCAAAATGAAAGCCATTGCTACTTTTAGTGTGTTTCGCCATTAGGTACTCCCGATTTTGATCAATTTTTTTAACCTTTTTTTCACAAATGCATGGTCATTTTGATTTAAATTGGGATTATTTTTTGCAAATCAGATTATTTGTCTAAGAGAAAAAAATCTGTTTTGATAATCCTCTTTATGATGAATCTTCTTTCTCTTCACGAATAAAAGTTTAGTAAAGCATTAAGTTAGGTTTTAATTTAGTTATTTTTGTTAATTAAGGATATATTATTGTTTTAAGAGATTAAAAAGAAAACAGTAAAGCATCCAAATCATATCACTTCCCATCATATTCCACTTTTATCCCAGACTTCAAAGGTTCATTGTTAGTACATACATATTTGCATGTAGTGATGTAGCCCCACGATTGATTGGCTCATTCAGATGATTGATTGTCCCGCGTCGGTACAACACTATACCTGTATTATAAATAGGAAAGGTGGATGGACCGATTGTCGGTCGGTAAGGAAACTTCCTTACTTTAAGAATGTATCATTTTTATACAGACTTTTTTTATTACAGACTTAGGTAATTGTGGTTTCCGGAAACGTCATAGGGAATTGGTTGAGAAATGTTTTCCGTACTTAGCAATAATATTAGTATTAAACGTAATAGTTAAAATTGTTATAATATACTAGCTTCGCCCCGCGGTTTCACCCGCATAAGTGTCGATCCCGTGAGAATATCGGGATAAAAACTATCCTATGTCCTTCCCCGGGACTCAAACTATCTCTATACCAAATTTTATCTAAATCGGTCCAGTGGTTTAGGCGGGAAAAGGTAACATACAGACAGACAGAGTTACTTTCGAATTTATAATATTAGTATGGAAGTATGGATTAGGTCAAGCCTAAGCGCCAACTAAATGTTATTAAAGAGGAGCGGATTATTAAAACTTATATAACCATGACTGGAGCACCTTGGGCAATCAGCCCAGGTAGCCTAATCTTTATGCTGAATGGTTAATACGCCGCGCTGACACGAAATATTATTATTTTTAACGGGTTATTGTACATTCGTCACAAAGTAAATTCGTCACGAAGAAAAGTATGTGTAAACTCGCCACAAATTTATTTTTATAAAAGAAAATCCGCCATATTGTTTATTTCCGTACAGACAGCAGAAAAATCAAACAATAAAGAATAAAAAGTTATTTCTTTATTTTTCATAATCACAGAAATTCACATAAAAATCACAGTTCTACTTACAGCTAAAATATATGCTACACATGTTTGCAACGTAGGTATTGCCAAAAATTAAAGTGACCGGATTAGTGAAAAGAACACTGTAAAAAGCATAATAATTAAAAATCCATAAGAGAATCCTGGCTCCACTTTCATAACTGCAACTTACTGCAAGTAATTACGTTTCATATCTCTCTCTCAATAAAAGCAAACATTTTTACTATTTAATTACTGTTAAAGGACTGTTAAATGTTATCTAGGTTAATAAAATATTGTTTAGTTTCTCTCTGCCTGTAAGTGCAGTTGTTTAATTAAAGCGAAGCAGTAAATGCTACGCCGTATTAACTTAATTGGGTAGTATATTGGTATTCCTTTTTATTATGTGAACATGGAAATTATTTTAATACCGTGCCACCTTTAGTGGCACTTTTGATTGGTGGGTGAAGCTTGTAGTTAAAGCACACCGTTCAGAAGGATTACGAATGGTTTTCAATACCACTATATGAAATGGCTAGTACACGCTAGTTAATGCTAGTCTTTTAACAATAAACCACCGTTCGTTTAACATTAATAATTATAAAAACGTTTAATATACCAAATAAGTACAAACATAATTATAATTCCGCGTCCAATAACAATGGTCTTCACCCTACACAACGTTAACAGTATTCTGTAACGGCTGTTATTATTCAATTGTTGGACAAAATAATATGCAGATGATAATCAGGAGGCAGCCCAGCATCATTATTAAGGGATTACATTTATTATCCCTGTTAATCAAGTATCTAGAATACTTCATTTAAAAAAATAATATCCTTTACATCATACAGGGTGTTACAGAAAGGGTATATCAATACAAACTGGTTGAAGAGTGTATCTGGTCTAGAATCTCTGTACAAAATTTCAGCTCAAAAGCAGTAACTTTGAAAATGCTTAATATTTTTTTATTTCGATAGATATTAAATTGAAATCATAACAAACGTGTCACTACGAGGGTCATTATCCATTATCTGTAGTGTGTCTGTGCGCCTAGTACACGCACATCACGCCGCCGCGCGCCAGTGCAGCGCCGTGATGTCGAAATAAAAAAATATTAAGCATTTTCAAAGTGAATGCTTTTGAGCTGAAATTTTGTACAGAGATTCTAGACCAGATACACTCTTCAACCCGTTTGTATTGATATACCCTTTCCGTAACACCCTGTATACGGACAACACCCGGCCCGCTTAAGTTCCCTATTTACTTTCATATTACATGTAGTAAAAAGCAGTTATTTTGAGATTACAAACACACTTTTTTATTTATTTGTATTGTATAAGAAAATTGGTAAATATCGTTGTGGCAGTTTTTCAGCGGTCTAAATTACTTTAGATACGACTTGTATTATGTAGAATCAGTGCCATGTACCTACTTATATAACATACATAATCAGCCTATAATGTTCCCACTGCTGGGACATAGGCCTCTTCTTAGGGAGAGGGAGTGGGTAGTAACCAGAGATATATGAAATTTCTATAGTAGGAAACCACCACGCGGGCCCATTGTGGGATGGCGAATTTTTTGTTCTAAGACATTTTCAGTTTCCTCACGATGTTTTCCTTCACCGTTTTGAGAGCAGTGGTGATGGAATAATTTACACAAAGTAAAGCGCCAACTGACTGACTGGTTTCGAACCTACGACCTACAACTCGTAAGTCGCGGCCGTTACCTCCCTATACCTACGTATACCTACTTATTGTTGCTTAATTAATTGAACGTCGATTGCACATTTATAACCTGTGTGGCCAGATAAGGTGTTCCACTTTAAATAAATACATCGTGCTATATTCTCAGCGTCAACAATAAGCAGAGCAGCTATTTAGCTGTTATCAGCTATTTCATGAATGGATTTGGCAACGGTACAGAGGCAGGTCGTCGACCCCGCGCCGCGCGATAACCTGCGGGCTGCGCGTACGCCGGCTTGAATGAAACTTCCTTAGATTGTGTCTGGATAGTTACAGGTAGGTGCAATATATTATACAGTCCTAATAGAACCATTACTACCTGTTCGTTTTGAAAGAATTGGGATTCATTTTATAGGTTTTTACTCTATTTAATTTTGCAAGCTTGTCCACGAATATTATTCGATTGACGAAGTAAAGCTAAACTAGCTGGCTAAAGCTAAGCTGACTAGCTGCGGTCATATCTCAGATGGTGGCTATTCTTTTGTCCACGAAGCTCGCACGACTAAATTATTATGGTTGTGAGCTGAAATTCTGCTGTTTACAAACTAAACTTTTAAGCTCAGTGCATCTTTTTCTTTCTATTTCATTAAAAAACAAACAGAAAAAAAAATTTAGTTTAGTCCTGTCAAATTAATCAGCGTCTGACGTAAATTGACGTAATTTTAGTAGGCAAGTTTTTAATCACGTCTAAACTTGTATAGAGTCAGGCGCTGATTAATTTAAAATTACTAGAATTGCCCCTCAGATCTTCTTGCTCGTATGATAATTAACTTATTATTAAACATTAGTATTTCCTTTGTATCAAACGTCCAATAGATACAGGTATGCGCGAGTTTTTGCCAATGCAATCGCTAGATTTAAAAACAGGTTTTGGATTTTTTTTCTTAACTAAAGCCTTTTTTGTTGGATCTATCGACCTTAAACGTGTACATCACAGATGTTAAGGCCAAAGACTTTAGGCTGAACAAAAAAAAAAAAAAACAAGATTTTACACACGGCTATGTTTATACCGGTTACATGCTACGCAGACCGAAAGTCTGATAGTCTCTAATGGATAAACCACTAAATGTTATAGTCCATAACATAAGTATAATCTGTCTAAAATGTTCCCACTAGTGGGACACAGGTAGTGGCGGATTTAACAACAGGCTGAGTAGGCTGGAGCCTAGGGCGGGCTAACATTTTTTTAATGTCTTACTGAAGTTAAAAAGATTAATATTTATATACTTACCTACCATGTTTTTTTGGAAAGAATAAACAAAGTGAATGCTCAAATTTAGGCTTCTACCGTAGATTTGATCACTGTTGCCGATCTTTACAAATCTCTTTGCAAGTTTTTTGTAGCTGAACGAGAACATCTTAAGTATTTTGAAGAAAAGGCGATTGAAGCAATATACAAAAGACATGGGACATTATTTTAGAGGTCGGTAGGGGCGGCAACATTTGAATAGCCTACTAGCGGCAAATGTGTAAATCCGCGACTGGATACAGGCCTCCTCTTTGTGAGAGGGAGTGCCTTTTAGTCTGAGCTAAAGAAATGTGTTATCTTTCTAAGCTGTTGTGATAAGATGATCAAAATAACTACAAGCAAACATAGAAGGAGGAAATTCACATTTAAATAACGAGGTTTTCGGTGGCGTTCGGTTGTTCCTGCCTTCTTCCTTGGAAAGCAGGCGTGAGTTTATGTATGTATGAGGATGGTCACTCGGTATACGGATTGGGCTATCCCACGATGCCACAACACCGTAGTATAAAACTGCAAGCCAATGTAGGTACTTAGGTGAAGGTAACATCAATAGTGCAATACATCAGCGAATATATTGTTATCACAAAGAAGACCACACAGCGACAAATAAAACAAGAATGTAATTATAGTAACATTATCATCTGCTACCTACCTAATTTCTTTGCAAAAAAGTCGAGTTCGTAGAACCGAATGTCTCGTGATAAGAGACGTCTGACCGGAACTTTCAACCTCTTTGCTAAAGGTCGGGACAGTAACTGGTCCAACCGTGCGAGTGCCCAACTGTTGGGCCAACGATGTGGTCCAACGACACGGCGCGATCCAATTACACTCAGATTTACATGGAATTGGAGCGATCGATACTGACGGCGAAAGGCGGAGAAATTTTTGGACAAACACGTAGGGTCAAACAGAGAGATATGTATTAAGAACTAGCTGTGCCCGCGACTTCGTTGGCGTGCTTGTCGGCAAAAAAAAATGGATTTTATGGAAATGGAATCCTAATTCTTTTTCTGAAATAAAAGTCTAGCCTAATTTACTCCTTATAAAATCAGCTATCTGCCGTATATACTTTCATAAGTATGCGTTTAGTAAAAAGCTGTTATTTGGACATTACAAACAGACACTTCAATTTATTTATTTACCATACAATAGGAAACAATAACGTTACCTACGAAAATACGTAACTTAAACCACATTTTTAACCTTTACAATGGTGTTTTAATGTAGTACCGCTAAAGTAGATCAAGTTTTGTTTCAGTGACAATGTCGGGCATTAGAAAGTCGTTAGCACTCCGACAGTAACGCACACATCCTGCAGAAAGGTCAGCTGCGCAGGCGCACGTTTATGAAAACAAGCCTTTATGAATTAGCACATAAGATTTTTTATAAAATTATTAGTGGTACCTAGATTGATAATTTTGACGCAATGAAACCAAAACCTAGAGTCACCAGAGTTCAGCCTAAACTTCATTAAGTATTTTCTCATCTACAATGAGCGGTTCAAAGGGACCTCATCAGCTTAGTACATACATGTTCTGTGGTTCATCTGCATCGCTTTGCATCTTGAGTGAGCATAAACTGTAAGAAGCCGACGATGTTTATAAGACACTTCCAACTTTGGGTACATCCTAAATGGACTTAGCCTAAGTGATAATTAAGCATAGGTTCCATCATCCTGGGTAAATTGCGTAAGCAGCAATGGCTTTTATTTTGACAGTTCAACAACATTCATTGCGTTATTTACGTTGTTGAGCAGACAAATTTTTTGAACTTAGGAAGCAATGGATTCGCAATATCCTTCAAAATGATTCAGATTATGCTTGATAGTGAGTTACGCAATTAGTGTACAGCTCTATATCGATATATAGCCAATCGTTTAAGTGTTCTTCCGGTTTTTTAACCGAATCAATGAATGAATGAAATGCCTGATCCACATCCGCTGACCCATAATTATGAGCATAGCCAGAATTTGTTGATAACAAATCGTCATTAAAATACTTACATTATATTAACTGGAGAGTATTTTGTTCGGAAATAGGGTTATCAATAGAAAATGAAGTCAAGGATGAAACACAGCTGTTTTTCAAATATTAAGTATTTCGTTTCGAAACTGTTTATCTATTTCTCTCGGAAGCTCCGTTTTCAGTCAAGCTAAATATTATTTTCATAACATCACGCCTTGTTCCTCGAAGGGTTGGGTAGAAGTTAAGGGAGGTGTACGTACAACACATCCACATTTCGCCAGTTATGTTTAAGTCCTAATAATAGGGGTTGAGCATATTGCCATCAACCGGGCACGAATCCAGAGTCCGGACTGGTACTAGGAAATTCCAGACAGAAAAACCCAACACATTTGCGCGACCTGAAAATCGAGCCGAGGAACTCAAGCCCAGCAGTAAGTAGCGCTTGCAAACACTAGACCAACGTACTTATTGTTTTAGACCTGTGAATATGCGACACTAGCCGTTATATCTATCGTATTATGGGTTCTAGATATAACGTGGGCGTGTCATAATAGTATCAGCTTTTCAATGAGCGCACTGCAGGTTTAGACCTATCGAGTGCTTATAGTATACTAGCTGCGCCCCGCGGTTTCACCCGCATAAGTCTCGATCCCGTGGGAATATCGGGATAAAAACTATCCTATGTCCTTTCTCAAGTTCCAAACTATGTCTGTACCAAATTTCACACAAATCGGTTCAGTAGTTTAGGCGTGAAAAAAAGACAGACAGACAGACAGAGTTACTTTCGCATTTATAATATTAGTTTGGAAGACATACGGAGCTAGGGGTCTAAACCAAAACAGGATATCCGTAGTTTCAGTCGGAGTAACGGCCGTGTAATGAATGACAACACGATTTGACTCTTGACCCTACTCCCGATATGTTGATTTGACACTTGCTCTCCGAAAAATGTAATTAGACACTTTTATTGAGCGATCTACTACTTTCGGACCGTATCTTCGTTGAGTGACTTAAAAAGTAGATCCCAAGACACAAGCATTGATCACCACGCTTGACCGGTGTGTTGAAGAACTTTGTAAAACACCGGTAGATATACTAGGTTGGAGCCTGCAAACTGTGAGGGCGTAAGAGAACCTCCTGGCAATCACGAATTCATGACATACACAATTAATAAATTATGAAACATGGAGAAATATTCGGAGTCGATAACCAAATCCAGTAGTTGGAGAGGCACCAGAAGAAATAGAATAGGTCCAAACGACGTACCATATTTGAGTCCGAGCCAAGTCCTATGGAAGGGCTGATAGCGCCGAGCTGGCGGGGGCCTCGGCTTCCGATACAGGGGCCCACACGCCGGGGTGCAGCACAGGTGGAAGTATCTCTTATCCCGGATCTTCTCCGCAGCCTTCAGCCGCTCCCGGGCCAGTCTGCCCGCACAGCGGCGCGGGCTGGACACGGCCAAAGCAGACGCCGCCACGGCCATAGCCGCGACAAGAAACCACCAACGCATCACTACAGCATCCTTTCATTCACTATCCATAATTTTTGTAAACCATTTGTTCTCACATCATAGCAACTCGTTCACTTTAAAAATCTCACTTAAATGAAATCTCACTTATTTTACACGTGACTTATCACCAAGAAAGCACCGTTGAACACTGATTAAAGTTTCAAACAAGCTTAGCTGAGCTCCAAACAAATCGCGATAACCATTCATTAGAAATAGAACATAAACGTTAAACAATTTATGCAAAGCTGATTAAGTTTAGCTCACTTTGGCTATATAGCTTTTTTTGCGGACACTACATAACACGTCGAGTATTCAAATTCCTCGTTGTAATCCGTGTTTCGATGTCACAATTTTTGAACAAAGTGTGTTTGGGTGTAACAATGAATGAACGTCTCCGCGTGTTATTGTTCGAAGATGGAACGACTCGGTCGGCAATTGGAACGCGTGCGTGCACGCCGGCGGTGACACGACGACTGGCAGACCGAGTTGTTTCCGAGGACTACGCACCACGCTATCCTGGGCACCTAAGATATCGCTTTTGGCCGAACTCTTGAGGTCTTTGATTAGCTTTGTTTGTTTCCGGTTTTGATCTGAATGTAGAAAGCGCAGTGCCCTTCAGAATAAGATAAACGAGAGAACTAAGAGGAAAATAAAGATCACGCAAATCATAACACAAGACAAGGAGGAATGGCGCCAATGGAAGAGCCCGAAGTAGGACGGAACGGCTGTGAACGATGATTTCGAAATTTGGTTAATAAAACATGAAGAACACGTATTCAGCATTACCGGTAATCTCCTTGACCCCAAGATTAGATAAACAAGACAAGAGAGACGCGAGTAGCATATGAATCATATGTGCCAAAAGCAAACAGCATTTACAACGATAGCAACAACTTCAAAATGTCTTTTCGCTGATGAAGAGGGTACATCTTCATAAACCATGACGTCAAAATGAGCTGCACTAGACAGCACACGACGAATATGAATTGAAAATGCTTGTCATAAAAAGTTATTGCATCAACATGAAAATCTGGACGTCTTATAAAAAGCGTCATCTTATCGGCTCCTCTGCCGGCACGCGAGTCCACTAATTAGGCCGCGTTCTGATCTAGAGATTGCCGCGGTGATAACCGATGATAAAAACGCGCGGGTGGTCGGCCGGTCCATGCCCCACGTCCATCACGGCTGATAGCCACGAGTGGGTAGACAGGTGACCATGTAAACTAGCTAGAACCTCCATTTAGTAGTAAACCTCCTTCCTCAACTGCCTCATTGGTTTAGTGATCGCAAGTGCGACTGGATGGCGCAGAGCAAGATGTAACGGAGCAGCAAACAAGACGAGCATATGAATGTGTAACAATGAACTGTGACTTATGTAAACGTGCGCTAACATATTGAATGAAAGAACGAACTAACTGTCAACGTGACCGCGCGGTCATACATGAACAGCTCTGCCTTCAGATCCATGATCTGATCTCTTCAAAATTCGAATAACAGCCACAAGATCCACGCGCCTTCGGCGGCTGAAGCAACTATTGAATTAAATCTTTAAACTGATGAGATGGTTTTGTGGATGGTTGGAGCGGAAACCGCGTATTGGAAAGCGTATTGAGGGACGC
This sequence comes from Amphipoea lucens, assembly GCA_947508005.1. Classification (NCBI taxonomy): domain Eukaryota; kingdom Metazoa; phylum Arthropoda; class Insecta; order Lepidoptera; family Noctuidae; genus Amphipoea; species Amphipoea lucens. The sequence continues at coordinate 1,256,011 of OX382363.1, read as the reverse complement.
CCCTCAGCTAGATGGACGGACGACCTGAAGAAGGTGGCTGGGACAGACTGGATGCGGAAGGCAGAGGACAGGGTGTTGCGGTGCAGCCTGGGAGAGGCCTATGTCCAGCAGTGGATTGCGATAGGTTGAGTTGATTGATGAGATGGTTTCGGGTATGTTCACGCATTCGGTCAGATCACACTGAAGCAGCTTCTCCAGTATGGTGGTTTTATGGTCGACGTTCTTTATAAGTGCACTTTCGAACAGTGGAGCAGGGCAAGATGACAGGCAGGGGGTGCTAAGAATCTCTAGTAGAGATCTGGTTGCGCAGCGCAGATCTCTCCACAAGAGAAACCGATGACCTGGTAATTAAAATCGGAATCCGCTGAATGACAAGCAGCACAAGACCGGTCGTTGTGACAATATTTGAGGGGGCCGTTAGGGCCGAGGCCTGCCGGGTCAGCGGGATTGTCCGAAAGGGTTACCGCTGCCCTGAAACATAAAGGGCTAAGGAAGGAACACGGATGGGTTTTAGTCAGTAAGAGTCTGACACTCCCTTCCGCTCCACCCAGAGCGGGAGGAGTCATTTGATGATTTCCCATCCACAAAAAAAAAGGGGGCCTATGTCCAATTGTCCAGCAGTATTAAAGTAAGTGTATCTTGAGAGTCCTCAGAAAAAGCAGTCGGCACACTTATTAAAACTCCCCATTGGACTTTCTAACATGTCCTGGGCGTTCGTGATAGGTTACCCTCATTTAGCATTCGTTCCTTTCACTTGCATATCGTTACGCTCATTTTGTTCGTGTGAACCTTCGTTTAGTGTATTCTTGATCGAAGATGTGGACAGAATTTTGGCAGAGGAATTATTTTTGACGCTATCAACTAGATAATATAGCTTACACGGACTACATCTCAAGTTTGTTACTACTGAGCCACCTCTGCTCTTCCTCTATCTACTATGGATTATGTTATCATCTGCCTAGCCTTATCCCAGCATAGTTGGGGTCAGCTTCCAGTCTAACCGGATACATACTGCTATGTTACATGGAGCGACTGCCTATCTGACCTCCGTAACGACTGACAAAGATCCACCAATGACAGCCGAGACCAACGGCTTAACGTGCTTTCCGAGGCACGGGGGGGTCTCGTATGTAAAGAGGGTCACCCATCCACAGACCAACCGCGGCAAGCGTAGCTTAACCTGATCGATCGACCTCTGCGGCTGTTAAGCTACGGGCCCCTCCTACTATGGACTATGCCTTCTTCATAAATGTGTATAGAGTTGGTGAAATGGCTCATAATTAATGAGTAGGTATTTGGCCTCTCATGTTTTACCTGTCAGTCTGTGTAACTGTATTTTCTTTCTTTCTCTTTTCATCTCTCGTATCGACTGGAATTATGTGAAAATATATTGTCTGCCTGTAAAGTTGACGCGGTGATTGCCCAGTCAGAGTGGGCCCTCGGAACTTTGGGAGTAATTCACCCGTAGATACTTAGAATGCTTGCTTGCTTATTTTCTCGCTTGTGCTTGCTTCAATTACATATTGTTTAAAAGAACACTGTACCTATATAAAGGTCCACGATTTTAAAACCCCGTAAAGTATCACGTTTCCGAGATATTTACTTCCAAAGATGATCACGTGACATACATATTTTTTTTAACTTGCTTACATCTACAGAGGTATGAGGAACAGGGTGTAAAGTTCACTCATACTCTATAGAAAAAGGGAGGATCCTCCGACCAGACGGGTGTAGTGTCTGGCGGGCAACTGTCCGATGATTCATGTCGGGCTATTGTATCTATGCTAGTTGCGCGGTAAACTCTGCTTGCGAGATGCAGGATTTGCGTGACGTCAGTATGACGCGTTGTTCGCATGTGGCGTTGTAGATACCGCTACACATCTTGTTGCACAGATTTTTGAAAAAATCACTCTGAAAGTTTATAGTAATCACAGTAAGTTTTCCAAATACTTAGAATAAAATAAATAAACGATTGTCGGTTACTTCAGAGCCAGGAAATGTCTTCCTGTAAACTTTCGTTTCTAAGTAAACTCTTCAACAATATAACGCTCTTGTTGTATGGTTACAATGGGTTACATATGAACGCTAAGATCCTGTGTTGTAGTGTACTAACTACAAATGTTCCGACAGATAAGCAAATTAACAGAATTCACTGTGTGCCCATTATTCAGCTTTTAGGAATACAGAGATGAATCACATTCGTTTGGGATAGATAATAGAGTGTTGTAGTAATTATCCATACTAATATAATATAATAAATGCGAAAGTGTGTCTGTCTGTCTGTTACCTCTTCACGCTTAAACCGCTGAACAGGTTTATATGAAATTTGGTATATAGTTTGAGTCCCGGGAAAGGACATAGGATAGTTTTTATCCCGATATTCCCACGGGATCGACACTTATGCGGATGAAACCGCGGGGCACTGCTAGTACATAATATAGTTGTTGAGTAATAATTTTAGAGAATAAAAAATTTAAGACAAAAACCTATATTTCCTATAAGCCTTTAGGTTATTCCATTTCTTGTTCGTAATGAAAAGATATTTTTCAGGTTTGTGTATTTTTGCATTATGTGTTTTGTGTTTTTTGTTCTACGCCGCGTTAAGACGTTCAAAGGGACTTAACCCAACATTTCTGAATAATCATGATTGTCATCCACAGAGCTGCTTTATCGAGTGCTGGTTAAAGGGTAGCGGGATTGTCCGAAAGGGTTACCACTGCCCCGGAACACAACGTTGCCGGAACATAAAGGGCTAAGGAAGGAACACGGATGGGCTTTAGTCAGTAAGAGTCTGACACTCCCTTCCGCTCCACCCAGAGCGGGAGGGGTCATTTGATGATGAAAAAAAAATAGTGCTGGTTAAAGAGAGGAGAGGCCGCCATTTGTAGTATAACGTCCACGCGGCTATGCCATTCTTATCCAGAACAGGCAATTCCTTTTACAATACTCAATCTCACAGTTTGCAAAGCTCAAAATATTAAAATTACCTGACACGGACATGAAAAGATCTTATGGTATTAAATACCGTTTTCATGTAAAGACAAAAGTCCATACGTAGTGGGCCACACTGCACAATGAGCAGTATATCAAATAGACAAAGTGCGCAGGATTCGAGGGACCCCCGATTAGATTACAGCCGCACGCGCCGCCGCTCCCAATCCGCGCCATTGTGAGCTTGATAGCTCGAAATGAATGGCTTTTATTGAGAGACCAACTTCGTTCCTTATTGTGCTAATAATTTGAGCCTTATAGGATGGTATTAGCATTTAAGTGTCCAAGAAAAGAGTCTCCAAGAGTAAGGGAGAGTGAGTTAAGTCCTCAGGTGCACCTTCGTCAGTAAACCTTAGCTGACTGGTTTTTCACTTTACCTCGATATGAGATAACTTTTCTGGTATCTACCACATATAGATTAAGCCGCTACATGATATAAGATGGAGGTTGAGAAAGTTTGCAATGAAAATCTGAATGCGTGAAGTAGTGCTAAATCTATTTCGCACGTCGAAATGTATTCGGACAACACGACGGATAGACGCATGTCTTGACGTCTGCTTGAAGCACAGATATTTATATGGTACCTATATCTACGTGTCGAAGCTAACACCTACCTAAGAGTATACAGGGTCAAGTTAAATCAGCTAGCGAAACTACACACGTGGTGGGTTTCCAATTATCCATATCTAAACACGATATAATAAAATAATGATTTGATGTTTTTTTTTTTGAGGCGGTCAACGTTCTCCGATTGTTTTTTACTTGAAGTTTGGTTGAGAAAATCTGTTTTCTTTTGTTTTATCGTGTTTAAATATGGAAATCCAACACGTCTGTCAAATTTACACAAAAAAAAAACACTAACTGCCGTCGATGACCCCACAAAAAAAAACCATCAAATTAATTTATGTTTTGCTTTAATTTAATTTGAACTTGTATAGTTCAAATCACGTTTACCATCCCTGATGGCAGAATGATTTGATTTGGTCGGAGTGCTGAGGCTGAGGACCCGCACGCGTAGCATGAGCACCGTAGAAACGGGTGAAAAGAATGACAAAATAACACATTGTAAGGTCCGACCGCGCTAAATTTGCCAAAGATGTAAACAACAATGGCCGCTCGAAATTTAATAAAATCGATATACAAGAACGTTTGTTTTCGTCTAAATCTCCAAGCTAAGTAGACGATTCACTCCCTCCGCTTTCATATTATTCCTCACACAATCCATCCGTCTTTTCTTTGGCCTCCTCTCCCTCTCTATCCTTCGAGCCTTTTGCCGTCAACCGGGCACAAATCCAAACTCCAGACTATTACTGAGAAATTCCTAATGGTAAGACTCAATTTTATCTATCTCATGCTCAACAGTAGAGCTTGTGAACACTCGACCAACGAAGTAGTCAGACGTCATTGCCATCTGCCTAGCCTTTTCCCAACTATGTTGGGGTCGGCTTCCAGTCTAACCGGATGCAGCTGAATACCAGACATGGAGCGACTGCTTATCTGACCTCCACAACCCAGTTACTGGATAATGCAATACCCTTGGTAAGACTGGTTGTCAGATTTTCGAGCTTCTGACGACCCGTAACGACTGTCAAAGATTCACGACTGGCAGCCGAGACCAACGGCTTAAAGTGCTTTCCGAGGCACGGACGGGTCTAGGTATGTAAAGATGGTCACCCATCCACGGACCAACCGCGGCAAGCGTAGCTTAACCTGATGTGGCTGATGTTACTTAGAAGCAGTCAGACGTATAGGACTAATATGTATTCTGTGGTATAGGCGACAAGCCAATGTAAGTAGATACACTGTCGCCGTTAAGGCACAGTAGAAAGATATGAACAGTACGGAAACTACGTACAAACGTTCGAACCGGCATACTCACACAGACGCGCGCATCTACGATACTCCTAAGCAATAGTCGCGGTGCGCTCAGTCACGCGTGCCGTGTTGGAACGAGTAGTCGCGTAATTCATTTATTCCTTGCGCCACGGACCGTCCATCTTTATAAAAATGCGTCGAGCGTATTGGATGAAATTTTTCGTTCTTGTTTTAAATGAGAACATATTAACTGCAAAATAGACAAAGAACTTGACAAAATCTCTTTTATAGTACCCTGTCCTTGTTTCCCGATAGTTTATTATATAAAACTATTTATTAGAATGAGAATATTTTACACTAAAATTTAATAACAAAGCATGAACATGTCGTAGCAGGCGAAAGTATTTTTCAGTAAATAATTTATAATTACGAAGAATAAAGATATTTTTTTGAAATACTGTTTTCTTTAATTACTATTACACCCATTCTCGAGTTGAAACGGTAAGGTGCAGGGTTAAACTAGGCATCGGTCGAGCGACGCGCATTTTGACTTCACTATCGGCTTTAGCACCCTCGAAAACTATGAAAATGATATTCACGACGAAAAATTTGAATTTTTTGCGCAGCCGCCATCTTAGATATACGTTTTGACCAGAAGGAGGGAAAGATAACCAGTCAACTCCTAACCGCAAACCACGTTAAAAACTTCGTTACAATAAAACACATATTCTACAGACATGAAGAGTGACAACCATTATAACGTTCCAATGGAGCGTAGGTAATTATTTCAACAAATAGGCCTAGTTTCCATACTGTTCATATTTATACTGTGGTTAAGGTTTTGTTCCGAAACAAGTGCAACTCATTAATCTTCCCGTTCATAGAACGGTCGATCTTCTGAGAAAGGTGACTATTTGAGATGCGCACGCGGCGACTCGGCAGACGGATTGACGCCCGACGACTGTCTTTCTAGCTACTATCCACAGTATGTGTGACTCATGAGTCATACGACTATATTGTATCTTTTTAGCCCTTTTCATGGCCTGCTGCTGTCTGGCAATGATTCATTTAGCTAAATACAGTCTACTCCTGCATGAAAGATATTTCTTGTTGTGATTGTTAGGATATGCAGAGCAGATGCAGCTACTGACTGCAAAACTAATACCCGTAACGACTGTTAAAGATCCACGAATGACACCGGGACTAGCGGCTTTACCTACATGCTTTCCGACGCACGGGGGACCCCTCGTCCTCGTCGGGGGATCCACGAACCAACCGCGGCAAGCGAAGCTTAACCAGATCGATCAACCCGTGCGTTTTAACCACAAGCCCCTAAGCCCCTCTTCTTCCGGGTTGTTCGAAAGAGATACCGTGGCCCCTGGCACAGGCAACTGAAGGAACACGGGTGGGTTTTAGTCAGTAAAAGTCTGACGCTTCCGGTCCGCCCAGAGCGGGAGAAGTTATATGATAATTTCCCACACAAAAATAAATAAAAAAGCTCCTCTTCTTCTCCTAACTAATTATATGAGTATACGAGTAATATTATAAATGTAAAAGTAGGTTTGTTTGTTAAGCTTTCACGCTAAAACGGCTAAACGGATGTGGATGAAATTTGGCGCTCAGATAGAACATGACCTGGGTAAGAACATAGGCTACTTTTCAGCCTGGATCGCAGACGACGTCACGTGCAACAGCTAGTATGACATAAATGGTCCTGAATCTTACTATAGTTACGAGTTACTTTGGCAAGCTCTCTTACTAACCTAATAGGTACTTGGTTTATTCATAACAGCTAGATTATCATGTATATTGTCCTATCCTTTCCCCTTAGAGTTGTTTATGTCCGTCATAAAGTATTCTTAAACCACAACAATCGCTATCATTCGCAGCATCCGAGCTATTCCCGATGCGCGCGCGCAACAAAAAAGCGTCGCGAGCTATTAATTGCGCGGGCGACAACTGCGATGGACCGACAGACAGGGCGACGCGACGTTCGCATACTTTGGCCACTATATTTATACTTGAGTAAATATAAGTTCACAAAATAAAGTAGGCACTATGAAATATTTTATGAAATTTTCACGTACTTTTTTCTCTGCCTAACCTTGCAGGGAAACGAGGTGTGACCGTGTGATGTTATGATGATTCTTTTCTAAAGAACTAGCTAGCTTTTTCCGGAAATGATCGTACATTTTTCCGGAAGAGACCGTGCATTTTCCCGAAAGGGACCGTGCTTTTATCCGGAAGGGACCGTGCATTTATCCGGAAGGGACCGTGCTTTTATCCGGAAGGGACCGTGCATTTATCCGGAAGGGACCGTCCTTTTATCCGGAAGGGACCGTGCATTTATCCGGAAGGGACCGTGCTTTTATCCGGAAGGGACCGAGCATTTCTTCGAGATATAAAACCCATGTCGTTTTCCTCTCCATAAACTATTTGTACCTATGCATAAAATCACGTCAATCCGTTTATCTATTTCTGCGTGAAAGACGGACAAACACACTTTCGCATTTTTAGCCTACTGCTACTAGGAAATGCCATCCCGGGATACCAGGATCCAGAAGTACTGGGATCCCGCATGTTTTTGGCGATCTCACCGCGCAAAAAAAAGCGGGATCCCGCAGGAGGTTGACATGCAGTCACATGAGTTACATAATACACTGTAAGTGACTACGTACTAGCTAGCGTGTAGGTAAGTGGCAACCAATGTTTATTTGACACGTCATCAAAGGCAAGCTGCGCACGCGCATGCGGTGTATGAAGATCAATGGACGCTCCTGCAATCTGTGAGGTATCTGTTATGAAAATGGGTCGTGTAAATATTAGGTACTTCATGATTTTGAGGTACATCAGTTATGGGCACGTGGCTACATAGAAGCGCCACAAACGCTTACACGGGCAAGAACACCAACTTAAAAGGTACCTGGATATTGTTTACTTTTTTGCACAGCAGTAGTTGCAGTCAACGGGGTAATTGCGACAGTGGCTTTCATTTTGACAGTTCAACAACATTCATTGCGTTATTAAAATTGTTGAGAAGACAAATTTTTGATTATATGAAGTCAAAGTCAAAGTCAAAGTCAAAGCATTTATTTCAAATAGGCACATAAAAGGCACTTTTGAACGTCAAAAATTATCTTAAAATAGAATTGATTCTAGTCGCCCATTCCAAAAGGTAGTTTTCGTATGGAGAAGAACGGGCAAGAAACTCCACCGTTACTCTTTTAAAATGTTTAGGTACAATATTTTGCATGGGTACATTAATTATATAATAACATGTGAGGACGATGCACCTACAATAAAATTACTATACCACAATAGGTAAAATGAAGCAATGGATTAACAATATGATTCAAGATGCCGTTAAATATGATAAATGTTTAAAGGGGTGTGAGCCTGGAGATCTGTCATACAGGCCCCGAACCTAGTTCAGACTCCAGCTCTCACAAAGGTTCTAGCATAATTAAGGCAAAATTGTATATATGTTACGGGCAACGTGATTAACTGGGCATTATTAATAAGGACCGGCCATTATTAATAATGCCCAAGAGCGATGGGCAAAGTGATTAATTTATCACTTTGACCGGCCATTATTAATAATGCCCGACGGCCCGTGGGCCATGTAATAAATCAGTGTTTGAGATAGCTTGAACTTATCACTTGGACCGGGTAGTATGAATAATTCCCTACTTGTAGCCGGGCATGTGATAAACTGGACCGCGGCCGTGCCTTGCAACATGCGAGGGGCGCGTACGTGCGGGGGGAGGGTAAAAGTAGGTAACTACTGATGTTATTACATTTTTAACTGTTTATTTTTTAACTAATATGTTCAATAGTTTGTTTTTTGTTAACTTTTCATGAAAATTTTGTAAGTTTAATTTCATTTAATAAACAAAAACACTACAGTTCACCTATTTTATTACTGTGCCCAAGTTAGGGTGGGCATTATTCATAATGGCCGGGAAAAGTAATTAATCATGCTGTTTTAATCACATTGCCCAATTGAGTCGGGCATTATGAAGACAGACCGGCCATTATTAATAGTGCCCGGACTTATCAAATTGCCCGTAACATATACACACTACTGTAACAATGTACCTTTATGAGAGAAATAAATATCCTTCGAAATCATTAAGATTGTGATTCTCTTCACTGGGCCACATTATGCGAAGTGCACATTTTGCGTCAAGTGCACATTTTGCGAAGTGCACATTCTGCGTCAAGTGCACATTTTGCGAAGTGCACATTTTGCATCAAACCCCTCTGAAATACATAATCCGTGAAAAAAGAACAACTTCTATAAAACAGAAGACACACGATGAGTAGGTAGGTATATGAAAGGTTTTTTGTACTCATGTAGTTTGTATCTTTTGAAGTTCGCTCACCGGAGTTACTCGCTTCGCTTACTCGGCATCAAGCTAATGTAAATAAACGGCAACCCTTTTGTACACTGGCGGACATGATTCGAGTACAGTAGAAAGTTTAAAACAAATAAATATTATTGACCTTATTTTTTTAAGTTGATAAATGTTTTACTTTTATCTTCATTATCATAGTTTCAGCCGAAAGACGTCCACTGCTGGACATAGGCCTCCTCCAAGCACCTCCACATTGACCGATTCTATGCTTCCCGCATCCAGCGGGTTCCTGCGGCCTTCACAAGATCGTTGGTCCACCTTGTGGGAGACCTTCCAACGCTACGTGTTCCGGTACGCGGTCTTTACCTTTATAGGTACGTTAACTAAAGTCAAATTGCATATTTTGAAAGGTACAGTAAAACGGGGCTACTTTGACTTCCAGGGTTACTTTGACAAGGCCGATCACAACGCTATGACGCGTTCCCCACACCCCGCGCCTCGCGCTATATTACTCGAGGTCACGCACACTTGCTGAGCACACGTGAAAACCGATTTTGGCGCTCTGTTAAAGTAGTTCCAACACCTGTCAAAGTAACCCTGGAAGTCAAAGTAGCCCCGTTTTGCGGTAAGATGTGTTAGACTTCATTATAGGGACTATAAAAATTCAATGAAAAACGTTGTTAGTATAACTACAAGTAACATAGATTAGAGGACTATATAAAACTACTTCAGTATGTAGAAAATACCGAAATAGTAGAAGACTAGTATGAATCTAATGTTACCTACTATTGGTGACAAAATTATCCCAGTAGCGAGCATAAATCCTATCCTACTAATATTATAAATGTGAAAGTTTGTGAAGATATTTGGATGTTAGTTACTCAATCACGCGTAAACCGTTGAACAGGGATGAAAATCGACAGTTTCATAGACCATTTCCTGGATTAACACATACGATACTTTTTATCCCGATATTCTCACGGGATCGAAACTTACGCGGGTGAAACCGCGGGGTGCTGCTAGTTAGTTATAAGTAAACAAAGCTTTTTAGTTTTAGTCTGTTGTCTCAAGAGAAGCTTTTCCGGCAAACTTCATCCACAGCCCGTTATGAATCATCGGGCAGTTGCCCGCAAGACACAACACCCGTCTGGTCGGAAGATCCTCCCTTTTCTATTGAGGTTGAGTGAACTTTACACCCTGTTCCTCATACCTCTATAACTTTTTTTTTTTAACAATTAGAATTTTCTCTTTGTTAATGGCTCAATAATTCTGTTCATCAGTGTAAAGCTTATTTATATCGTGCGATGTGCGCCGAGCGTAGGATACAGTTCGTGGTCTGTTTATTGGCGCATGCGCACCGACACCGCTGGTTAGAACTGCACTTGATTGCACGCCAGTGTACCAATGATTCATGTAGTGTAAACTACGCCTAGTTTTAGTGCTTTTATGTCAACACTGATTTATAGGTAGTGAACGTTTTAATGGTTTAAATGGAATAAATAATGTTGTTTTTATTGTTTTTAATCAGGTTTTGTAAATAACGTAGCTTTAGAAGATAATACGTTATTTACATAAGTATTATACAAACCCGGACTCCCAAATCGAGCCATCCTGCATTATTTTTTTTGTAATGTCTATGTATAGGCAAGTCTTTAAATAGTCGTAAATTCAAAATGGTTTGAAGATCCGTGACATACCTACCCTGACTGCCATTTTGATTTTTTTTTTCAAAACAGCGGGCACGTATGGAACCTATGACAGCCGTGACCAACGACCATACAGCTCGGGACCAACGACTTAATGTGCTTTCCGAGGCACGGAGAGGTCTTGGTATGTAAAGATGGTCACCCATCCACGGACCTTTGATTGACTTCAAGGTCGTAAACCCTTAAAACATAGTAAAATAAAAAGCATTACCTAATTTAAATGTTTCACCGCAAAACATACAGACAGGACCCGACAATTCAGAGTAATCAAAACAAATGGCTCCGTACGTCGTGACGACACTATTTACGGGCTGCAACATTTCCTTGCAGGGTTGCCACGAGAATAACAATAATATATTAATTGTTGAAAATACTGGTGTTACCAGTTGTAAAAGTTGGTAGTTTTATGTTCATGTTAAATTATACTTATTTCTGTAAATTGATTCAAAAAACACTTTAGACGTTTAAAATAAATGTTTTCAAGTTAGATTAGTTCACTGTTTCCTAACCGACTCAGGCTATCGATCAGTCACTTTTAAAATTCAGACATAATCTTGGTCAGGCCATATGAGGACCATGCAGATTAGGGTCTGAGATGGTATTCTGAGGAAAGAACTACACATAAACAGTGTGGACCTGTCCAGTCAGTGCACGTATTTGTCAGTAATAAGAAAGAAAGAAAGAAAAAGTATTTATTGCGACTCGTACAAGTAGGTCACAAACTAAACTAAACACAGCCAAAAATAAAAAACCTTTTTTTAAAGTATAAATCAATCAAAATCAAAAGTCATTTATTCAAACTAGGCTGAGAATCAGCACTTTTCGAACGTCAAAATTACAAAAGACAGTCCCCCAAAACGCCCGCCCTTCGCCACTTCCTAGTGCTTTCGCTGGGGAGAAGAAGTGGCGGAACAAACTCCCCAGCAGCACAGCTGTCTGTTCAGTTAGAAAAGAATTAATTTTAAATAAAAAAGTAAATTGAAACAGAAAGTCCTATACGAGGCCAAAGGGCTTCTATCTCAGCATGATGCAGCGACATTTAAAAAATAAATGTCGCAGCGCTGTTATTTTGATAGGGCCCGTAAATCGTAATTTGTAATCGTCAAATCAAATCAAATCAAATCAATCTTTATTTGTGAACATAAGTACAAAAGGTGTTATTTTTACATTTTAGCTGATCTGTATGTTCGGCCAATAATCGGCATACAAATATAATATTAGTAAGCAGGTTATTTTTACTATCATAAATAATAAAGTCTAGGATAAAAGAAATGAAGCAATTGAAAAATGTCATGAGCCGCATAAAATAAAGTAATTGGATTATATTATTAATTATTTAGAATGTCAAGGAAATTTAAATTTAGTCATAATTTGTCATTTAAAAAGTCTTCAATCGAGTAATACGTCTTTTCAACTAGAAACAGGAACAACTTTTTTTTTAAATGGCTGACATTTTCCTCACTTCTAATACACTTTGGCAATTTATTGTATAATTTTGGAGCCATTACGAAAATACTGTTCTTATATAAAGCAGTTTTAGATCCAACAGTTTGTAGCCGGTCAGCTCGACGCTGACTACCTACTCGGTCAAATTTATACATATTATTTTTGATGAACATAGATGTCTGGTATATGTACAATGAGGGCACTGTTAAAATTTTCATACTTTTAAAATATTGTTTACAGCTGTCAGTGGTTTGCAAGTTACAGATCGCTCTAATACACCTTTTCTGACACTTAAACACCATATCTTTACCCGAGGCGTTTCCCCAAAACATAATGCCATATCTTAATGTTGATCGTGCAGCTCAGTCCATATTTTGCCTGGTTACAGCATGCAAATAATGCCAGGTGTCTGAGGTCCTCAGACAAACTAATGATAATTGCGACTAATCTATGCTGCTTTAAAAAAACCGAGTGTGCTTATGACCACACGACTGAAGTGAAACTTCAAACGTATTTGGCTATGAGAGGAAGAGAGAAAGAAAATGTGCGCGTGCACTGCTTTCTCTTGCTTATATCCCCCACTCAATTCCCGTTCGCCTTGCCCGATCACACTTTTCGTAACGCGTTCGCCAGCTTACTCCCCAAGTCAAGCGTGCGTAAAGAAGTTTCACTTCAAAAATGCGTGTTTTTAGAGCCTACTAAACTGAATGCGACTAGCACGTCTAAACTGCGTTCACGAGCTGGCAGTGTCAATATTCCACAACAATGATGACACTAACAGCTCTTGAGCGCGGTTTAGATGTGCTGAAGGTACCTATTCAGTTTCACTGGTGGAATCCGCCCTTAACAAAGTACATCCAAACCAAAAAGGAGTCGCTTGGCAGCCCTACGACCTAACATAATATGTACAATACTTTATCATGTTGCGGTCCATACATCGCCGATTGGTCCTGTATGAAACGAATATGGCCGCAGTAACCGCGCAGTGTATACGGTGCGTTTCCATGCTATCTGCAAATAGCTGGAGGTGCGCGATCAATGCGGTGGGTCTGATCGAGTTTTTCAAACTTTTGTTTAAAACTAAGTTAAATAAAACAAAAAGTACTTAACACTGAAAAAAGTACAGTACACACATTGTAATAAGACAACGAAATAGAAAATATTTTTAAAGTCGTGAAACAACAAAACTAATCATTTCAGTTTGATGAATTTTATGAAACTTGTAGGACTTGTAAGAAGGCCAACTTAATATTCTATGAAGACTAACTGTTTTTCTTAATCAGTTAAACCAAAATAACGCTTAAGTTACAAAAAAAGGAAAAGTACCTACATTTTGCAAAACAATAATTTCAACATGTACATTGTTATTTAAACATGTACTTACCTTGGTATCTACTACATTAACAAAATAATATTTAATAAAAAGTGGCAAAAGAAGAAACATGTTGAGAGCCACTGACCACTGTACTAAGGGCATGTACGAAGCAGTTTTCAAATTACGCAAATTGTAGTGCGCGTGGTACCTAGTCCCACAAGTTTATAAAGTCTGCGCCTAGCCTTAGGTTACATGCTAAGTGCATGTCCTGATAGCTCCGTGGTATATGTAAATGTGGATTATTAAATTGCTTGGTTTCCTTGAAAATAAATAAATAGATGATAAACAAGACCCACCAACTCGAAAAAAATAAGAATATTGAAAATTGTCAAAATTAATAACACACTAAGTACGATTATTTACTAATGTAAGAATGTGACTTATCTTGAATGGTCCAACGATATTACCAATCGTGTTTATAAACAAAATATAGTCTGTCTGTTTCGAATTCCTAATGGAAAAACACATCTAAAAACAACTTCAAAATAATTATTGATATTATGATCAACGAAATTTAAAGCAGCGCCACCTATGAACAGAATCTTGAACTACAAAGAGACTCACCCAAGCAGCCCGTAACGTTCAACCCGTAGTATTCCTCCAGACAGGAGTCGCAAGATGGCGGCGCCGCGCCCGGTGCGCACGCGCATTCGCCTGACACTGCGTTGCACGTCGCGTTCACGGCCGCCATGCCGCAGCGACACGCGGGACACCCGGCGGACACACCTAGAGGTTACCATAGACACATTATGCTTGGCAACGAAATGACAGCTTCTACTAAAGTCACGAAAAAACGTCTTTTGCGTTTTTCGCTCAAATAGGTATAGGTAAAGTTAACATTTCTTTAAGACAAAAAACCGTTTTTCATGCGTCAAAAAGAGAACTAACTGCCTACCAACTAATCAAATATCAACCAAGCGAAGGCTTTACACTGCGTTCGCGATTTAGTTTCCAAACGTGTAAACAAATATGTGTTTTTGGAAGAACAACTTTAATACCCACAAAAGAAATTCAGATTGCACTACTACTTTAAAAATTCTTATTACTTTGTTAATAATTCTAGTTTTTCTGAAATCAACTTAATTTCACCAACATTGAGTTGACACTTGCCTAAGCGGTAATAACATGAATAGAAAACAGGGATAATTCTGATTAAGTATGGATTATGTAGTATTCTGGTGTGTTTACCGCCGTGTCCGACGCCACACATGTCGCAGGCGCGTCCCGTCCAGCCCGCGCGACATGCACACTGCCCCGAACGCGCGTCGCACGCAGTGGACAGCGCGCCCGCACCGCACGCGCACGGCACGCAGCCGCGAGCATCGCCCGCAGCGCCCGCGCCGAACCAATAACCTTCCTGCACACAAAATAGTAAATAATAATAGTTTATTCATCATCAATTAAATAGATTTTTAAAATAGTAACTTATCGATTGACAAGCTGTAACGTGTGCCCGATGAATTATCGCATCGGTAAAAATGGCGACCTTCCATCTCCGGTGGCAGGCAGTAGCAGCAAGTGAGGCAGCGGCCGCCGGCCGGTGCCGGCGTGGCAGGGCGAGCCGAGCACTACCCCCGGGAGTCACAGCTGCACATAGCACCTTACCTTGCACAGGTCGCAGCGCGCGCCCTCGGTGTGCGGCGGGCAGGTGAGGCAGCGGCCGGTGCCGGCGTGGCAGGGCGAGCCGCCGCACTGGCACGCCAGGCACTGCCCACCGGGAGTCGTAGGTGAGCCCCAGTACCCAAAGTCGCAGCTGCACAACATACATTATATCAAGTTTGAAGTCAAAGACAAATCATTTATTTCAAATAGGCACATAAAAGACACTTTTGAACGTCAAAAATTACGATAAAATAGAATTGATTCTAGTCGCCACTTCCAAAAGGTAGTCTCGTATGAAGAACAATGGGCAAGATACTCCACCGTTACTCTTTTAATACATATGTTTTACAAGATTTTGGACTAGATTTGGTCGGTGCATTTGTGTACCATATCATGTTACGTTTTACCAATTTGTACCCGGCATTACATAACTTTGATTTTGAGCACAAGTGGACACAAAGACACGTATAAAAAATAACAAAAAAGTTGTTATTATAAATTACGAAAGATATTTTACCACTGGCAATCATTTAGATACAGTGCATGAGTGCAGTGCAGTAAAACCAAAAATACAGAAACATAAATAATGTATCTTGAACAGAATGATTTTTCGGGCAGCGGCGATTTTATAAAGGCGGAGTTATAGAAAGTTCCGAAATGTGAAAAACAGCCCAACAAAGACCGAGGCTTATTGGATTTGGCAGTCATCTATTTGTGACTGTGGTGTTTGTTCAAAATACATTAATTAATTCCTTTGTCTTGACAACAATTCTAAGATAATTTATTACTAACAAAATCATCATCATCTGCCTAGCCTTTTCCCTTAGTAAGACTATTAGTAATAAAAAACTTTTTAACAAAAATACAACCGACTTCCAAAAGAAACACTACAAAGTGAAAACTAACTTTAATTTCAGAAGTCGGTGGTATTTTTGTTAAAAAGTTTTTATTTCACGCTTTTTAGTGGGTCTGCTTATAATTTATCTAAGTTACAATAGCCTAGTGTCAACTTGTTCATCGCCTTTTACAAAATATTGCTTTTCCCGATGCAGGGAAGTTAATTGTTGAGGAGTTCTCCTGGTCCACCATCAGCTCCATTTTACCATTCACATCGTGGCGAGCATAAATTGCTTAGCAACCATATTAAAGTAACTTAGATATTAGTGAGTAGTTCTGGTGGCCATCTGTGGTCTTCATCATCAGTTCCACTTCACCAAATGGTGCTTTCCGAGAGCAAATGCACGAGTTACTATAAAAAATACCCAAATCGCTATAGGTGTGCCTATAATATTTGAAGAGTTCCTTCGATTTCTCAAGGATCCAATCATCAGATCCTGACTTGGTGACTATGGGACCACTTCAGAAGTATCTCCTTTCGATCAAAAAAAGAATTTTGAAAATCGGTCCACAATTGGCGGAGTAATCGCGTAACAAACATAAAAAAAAAAACATACCGTCGAATTGAGAACCTCCTCCTTTTTTTTGAAGTCGGTTAAAAATATAGTTTTATTTATTTTAAAAAGGTTACTTACTTCTCGCAGTGGTCGCCAGTGTACCCATCAGGACACTGCGTGCACACATAGTCGTCTCCCTCGGCGCCTGCGAGCGCACAGTTCGGGCTGAAGTTGTTGCTCGCCTCGAACAACGGACACGCGCACGGTTTGCACGCACCCTAAAAACACAACCTTGTTAGACTCATTTGAACTAAAATAAACAGTATTTCCCAAAGGCTTTGCTAGTCATAAGAGAGCTCACAAAAGGAATGAAAATTTGTTTGGATCGCTGTTGCCGGATACAGTGAAGAGGTCAAGAGGACTATACAGGGTGGATTTTCCAGATAGTGCAGTCAGGCAAGTACCTTAATTGTTGTAGCTACAGGAAAACGGTCTTAAGATACTGTCCTTAACTTTGAGAAATTTTGATTTGCATTCACAGTTTTTGAAAATCTTGTACAGTCAGCATGAAAATGGGCAATTTTCACAAAAACTTTCATTTGACGCCTAAAAAGTTTCTTATAAGGATCAAAAATCTCAATGGGACCAACTGAGGTTTGCGAGTACCTACTAAAAAATCAGGATTCGCGACAAACTTTTCTCATACAGTGGGAAATGAGACCCAAACATACGAAAATAAATATCTTTAAACCAAAGTATTAATAAATATCTAAACGTTGATTACCTGAACAGGGTTTCCGTAGTGTCCGGGGAGGCATCGCTCACAGTGCGGGCCTGTAGTGTTGTGCTGACACGGCCCACATGGTCCATCCACTGGAGAAAATACACTGTTTATATACAGGGTGAATTTTCCAAGTGGGCGTGGATGGCCAAATTCTAAACTATGAAGAATAGCGAAAAGTACTGAAAGGAGTCGCGGGCTCGATTTTGATAAAAACTAAAACTGCATCATTGGATTTTTGAAAAATCAATATTTCTAGCCAGGAATCGAACCTGTTGATTTTGAAAAAAAAAACATACTGTATTATTACACCATTCGATAGTGTCCCTAATAAGGATCAAATTCTGGGAAGTAATGACATACGGCAAACTTAAGGAAAATTGTTGAATTTTAATAAACTGCTCCTTATTTTAGAGTATTCATACATACATTACGTAAGTACTGTAGAGACTTCTTTGAGGGTTACTGACCTCCTTGCGGGTCAGGCCGCTGCTTATATTTGTATTAAGTTCCTTTCGAACATTCAAACAGATGTCATATGAGAGTCGTAGGTTTGACGTCTAATATTTAAGGATTGAATTATGAAAATATAAAAAAGACTTAAAATATAATCCTAACAAATATATAAAAGGATTTTGATTTAATCCAAACGTCGTCGAGGTCCCACAGTACCTTGTTCGAAATGATGCTCAATATTTTTATTAACACACCCGCAGCGCAGTCACCTTCACAACATTAGGTTCTAAGTTCAAATTTCTATTACGATCTTTGGAAAATATTCTAATAAAATCAATAATATTGTAATGCTGGCTGAATGCAGCACAATCCTTGAGACGTCGAATCCAGCTATCTAACAATGGTCATCATTTTGAACCATTAATTAGTTAAGGTTTAGTAGGTAGGTAACATAACCCGGGCCCGGCTAAATAATAACAGCCGCACAGGTCAATCCATCAGGTTAAGCTACGCTTGCCGCGGTTGGTTTGTGGATGGGTGACCATCTTTACATACCGAGGTATTCAGCTGCATCCGGTTAGAATGGAAGCCGACCCCAGCATAGTTGGGAAAAGGCTAGGCAGATGATGATGACTTGATGAGGTAGGTAACATAAGAAAAAAAAAGTATTTTGTTAAAAATGAGCTCTTTCCTTTAGTTTGCCGTATGTCATTACTTCCCAGAATTCGATCCTTATTAACGACACTATCGAATGGTGTAATAATACAGTGTGTGTTTTTTTTTTCAAAATCAACAGGTTCGATTCCTGGCTAGAAATATTGATTTTTCAAAAATCCAATGATGCAGTTTTAGTTATCGTCAAAATCGAGCCCGCGACTCCTTTGAGCACTTTTCGCTAGTCCTCATAGTTTCGGATTTGGCCATCCACGCCCACTTGAAAAATTCACCCTGTATATTTATATTTACAACTAGCTTCTGCCCGCGACTTCGTCCGCGTGAAATTCGTACTTTCCTCTAAAAGTTTCGAAAATGTATGTTGGTATGATCTTTATAATTAATTTAAATAAATAAGTATTCGGGCCAATTTTTAAGTTTATAGAACAAAGGAATCAGATTTTTCAAAGAAACTATCCCCGCTTTTCACCCCCACAGGGGTAAAATTTTGAAAAATCGTTTAAGATGTGTTCATAACTTGACTCAAAGTTTATTTATACCAATTTTCGAGCTAATCAAGCCACGCAGTGAAATCCTCCCCTTTAAAATTAACTACCTCTTTTCATACAGTTAAGGGTAGATTTTCGAAAAACCCTGATACACGTTATTAATTATTTTTAGTCCTTAGTATAAATACTGAGTTTCAAGTTAATCGGACAGGGCGTTAAAATTCTTCCATACAAATTTTAACACCCCCCCATTACCTCTTTAGGGGGTATTTTAGAAAAAACGAAAAATTCCAAACTTCATAATTTACTTAAATAAGTATTGCCAAGTTTCAAGGTTATTAACTCAATAAATAAGATTTTTCATACAAACAAAATCCCCCCTTTTCACCCCCTTAAAGGTTGAATTTCCAAAAACCTCTTCTTATTCGATACCTACTCTGCATAAAGAACACAACCTCCAAAACTCATGTCCCTAGGACCAGCGGTTTAGACTGCGTTGATATTTCAGTCAGTTCGTTCATCCCCCTTTGGGGGAGAAATTATCAAAAACGCTGAGGCACGTATAAATTAATTTTTCAATCGTTAGCCTAAATACAAAATTTGAAGACCCTAACTTTTAAACTGACGGACTTTCATACACAACTTCATCCCCCTTTTTAACCCTTTGGGGTTGGAATTATCAAAAACGCTGAGACACGTATAAATTAATTTTTAGTCGTCAGCCTAAACACAAAATTTGAAGATCCTAACTTTAAAACTGACGGACTTTCATACGAACTTTCAACCCCTATTTAACTCCCTTAGGGGTTGAATTAAAAAAAAATCCTTCCTAATTCCTTGTCTACATTATAAAGGGAACCATTGTGTAAAATTTCAAAATAAATACCTATAACTACTTTAATTAATAAAAGTACCTACGCTTAATAATTTGTAATTTGAACGAATATTTAAACACTACCAAAACAACTAATACGTGGTCCTAACTTTAGCTACCTTACACTTAAAATCTAACCCCCTTATTCATAAAACTTATCAAACCTATTTTAGTTAAAATGGGGTTTGTCTCTTTCTTACACACAGAAATGTCAACGTGACAGATAAGGACAAACGTTCTATAAACCTATTTTAGCTAAAATAGAGATAAAATAGGATTATTAATAAGGGGGTAAGTGACTATTTAAACTAAAATATTCTTATAGTATTATAACCAGAAATATATACAACTCACAACAAAAAAGAAAGGAAAATAAAGCTGAAACGCCTGTGCAATACTATCTACCTATACCTACTTCACTTAAAAATAAATACTTATAACTACTTGAATTAATAAAAGTACCTACGCTTAATAATTTTTAATTTGAACGAATATTTAAACACTACCAAAACAACTCATACCTATTTTACAAAATAACAACAAAAGAAATTCAAATAAACTATTTAAAGACTAAAAGTCGCGCTGATAAGCACGGTTTCTCAATATCAATTATTGTCTGTCAATAAGGTCGAACGCTCTGAACGCATCAACAGCCAAATATTGAATGAAGGAATGAAGCTCGCTCTCGGACGACTCGGACCTCCCGCCTTTTTATACGCTACCGCGCCGCCGCGACCCGTGTCGAGCGCGGCAGCCGTTACACAAAAATAATCCTTATAGCATGATTCAATATTCTGGTGCGACGGCGCGATGGCTTATTTCATGTATAAGTTTGGTGTTTCTATACCGATTTCTATGATTATATTTTTATTAAAAAGGTAATAATGTTAACTATTTTAAATTAGGGATGAGTGAGAGTATTATAAACGTAAGAGTAAACAAATATAATCAGAATGCTCCGAACTGCTAAACTATCAGGAGTTACACGTGTTATTGTGAGTCAACCATAAAAGATAGACATATGCTGTGGCGGGATATTTTTTAGACAATTTTATGTAGAATATTTCCGTCATACATGATTTCTATGTAACTTTAACCATTAAGGCTGCACACGCGACGGAAGCTTAAAAAATGGAGTAACTTCTCCCGTTTTCACAACATTTCCCTTCACTACTCTGCTCCTATTGATTGTAGCGTGATGAAAAGTATACTATAACCTGCCCAGGAGTATGAAGAATAATTGTACAAAGTTTCGTCAAATCCGTCGAGTAGTTTTTGTTTCTATAAGGAACATACAGACAGACAGACAGACAGACAGAAAGACAGACAGACAGACAAAAATTTTACTGATTGCATTTTTGGCATCAGTATCGATCACTAATCACCCCCTGATAGTTATTTTGAAAATATATTTCATGTACAGAATTGACCTCTCTACAGATTTATTATAAGTATAGATATATCTTATATATCATACCTCCCGAGGTTGGTTGGCAATGAAGTCTTTTATACCATCGTCAGTTTTCAAATTCTTTTCTTTATCAAGTTAGGACACATTTATTCCTTTTGCAGCTACTGCGCTGAGCAGACTAATGCATAGAAAACTATATTTAATTACCTGATAAATCAGAGATCAAAATAGCATACACCTTTGACCAATTTCAAGTTGAAGTCAAACTAAAACCTTTTTTATGAAACATTTTTTAATTTTTT
The DNA here is from genome assembly GCA_947508005.1 of Amphipoea lucens. NCBI lineage: Eukaryota > Metazoa > Arthropoda > Insecta > Lepidoptera > Noctuidae > Amphipoea > Amphipoea lucens. The sequence continues at coordinate 1,234,337 of OX382363.1, read as the reverse complement.
CCGTTCCTGAATCCATTGATGTCATTTTTCGAAATACGGTCTGACATGTGCGGCTTCAATCCGCGGTATAACGAGAGTCGTTACCTAAAGCAGATTCCGGCATGCAATGAGCAGACAAATATAGCCCTTAAGATGACAAACGTATGTTGACTGTGACTGTACATCCATATTTAGTCAGTTATTGTAATAGAGGGCGAGACTGTTGCCATAAACCAGACACAACTCTAGATTTAGAAATTGTAATAGAGAAATCCAATGCAATGCCGCGCTTGCGACTGACTGGGCTGATTTTACCAAAGTCAGATTTCTTTTATCCGTGGAATAAAATTAACAACTTACAGTTATAGGTAGCATGGAAAAAATGCCAAAACATCAAAATTTATTCTCAGGATAAGATTTATTCTAATTAAAAATTGTTTGGTGAAGTACTAAGACTACCTAACTAAGTCCTAAGAGTAACTAAGCCCTAAGTACTAAGAGTAACTAAGTACTAAGACTACATACGTATTAATTTATTTATCTACCAATTATTGATATCAAATCGAAATTGACATCATTACGTAAGAAACATTGCCATGGTAAGGTAAACTATTTGTTTCGCTCGTTCTACTAAAATCCCCTAGACCAGTCCCCCAGAGGACTACACAGCACTTAATGTTCCCCTACGATGCTCTAGGGGATCATATAAAACTCATGACACGATGTGCCTGTAACTGAAATACAATCGATTCGGCTCGTTCGTAACGTTATTGACTATCGTAATCAGTTAAAAGGCTGAAAATAACGAGCTGACGTCAGTCACGCGTTGTAATATATTATTAGATAACTAGTAAACTGTCATTATTTGGTGCGCAATATTTTAAGGGCGGTTAATTTTCCGTTCAACTATGAATATGTCGTATATCACGACGAAAAACGATCGTGTGTACGCTTCCAAAACATTGCAGGAGCAAAACCAACATGGCGTAAAAGGGAGGCTCCCTTTTAACCGCAGCCGCGGGTAGAGATAACGACGATAGTGTATCAAGGTGGATAGACAGTCATCTCAACAGCTTTGCTGTCAAGAATATAATAGAATAGATACTCTTTATTATGTACACCATATAAATTACAGACATAAACATAGAAACTTTACAATGGGTGACACAATGGGCGGTCTTATCGCTAAGAGCGATCTTTTAAAGACAACCTTCAAGGCCAGTTGTATCGTAGGTATATGTCCATGTCCACCCCAACCCTTTTTTGAACGTGGCTAAGCCTGTCGCTTTATTCTTCCCCAAATAATTCTTGCTGACCACCCACCCGTGTGCTGTGTGGAGGTACTGACCGGTATCGCAGGCGGCGTGGTCGTTGCATGCGCAGGGCAGGCACTGCAGGCGCGGCGCGGGGCGCGCGTGGTGCCAGGCGCAGCGCTGGCAGTGCGCGCCCGTGTGCCCGCGCGGGCACGCACAGCGCTCGCGCGGGGCGAAGCGGCCCCGCACGCCCGCGCCCTCCAGGCGGACCTGGCGGAGACTCCACACGTTAATAATAAGGCGCAAGGTGATACCAATGACCTTGACATCCCATACTGAGATTTGGGGATATCCCAAGATACAAAATTGCACAAACATCCTGAACGGGTCGTTACCGAGATACAAGATTATTCGCAACGAACATGAAGGTCCGGTGACGATAGTGTTTCCACCGCGACCAAACTCGGCATGATAGACTAAACCGAAACCGGGCGCGGTGCGTCGGTAGTGTGTAGACAAAATCAAACGTGATTTGTATTACTGGCACATGAGCCCTTCAAATCTTGGGCCGAATTCTAGCCGTCGCGCTGATCTACTCGAAACTTCGGCGACCGGGATGACAACGCTCGGGCGATGGACGTGCGGTGGACCATAGAAAATGAACGCATCGCTACTTCGGCGCCGTCATCTTGTTATCGGTGACGTTCCGGTGACGGTAGCGGTGAACAAACACCCTAACGCAAGCCGTACTCCTATTCCGTCACTGGCCAAACTATGCAGCCTGTACAGGGATAACTTTATTTCGCCTCAAACACGTCATAAAAGATAAATTAAAACACATACCTCATCCTGGTCGAAATGGTAGTGCGCCTTCAACATGATGCCTTTTAGGTCTCGTAGGACGTCCATGAGCTGTGTCCTGGTGGCGAGCTGGTCTTCACCCAGGACTCGCCAGGCCCCCTCCAACAGTGGCACAGATATCTGCAGCTGTCCAGGAGTCTCGTGGCTTGTGTTCGAGTATGCCAGCATAGTTCCATCTGCCAAGGTGCAAGAAATAAAGCGTTATCATGATACTCCTGCCCTCATCCCAAGTATATTTGGGGTCAGCACAGCATGTCTTGTTCCTCCATTCCTACCTATTAGCCGTCAGGCTAACAGGGATGAAGGATCCAGTCAACATGTCAAAATTCACTTATGAATAATATAATTATATATTATAATTAGAGATCGGATATTCGGATGCATATTCACCTAAAGTTGCGATGTTGGCTAATATGGAATGCGCTTTTGTATAAAAAAACTCCCGCGATTCCGGGATTGACAAAAGGTTTCTGATTATAGAATCGGATGTATATTTACTTACTTTCAAATGTTGGCTTATATGGTATGCACTTTTGTATCGATCGTAAAAATCCCGCGATTCTGGATTTTTGTGTATATTTTTCTGACTATACGTATAATCGGATGCATATCGACCTACTTAATATTGTAAATTAGGTAGGTAGATACCAAACTGCAATAGCAAACAATGTCAAGATAAGATAACGTACTACATATGTACCTATATTTAAACTAATTTTATTGATGTAGTTCCTTCCTTCCGTACTATACACCCGACTAGTTATGCATTCCCGGTGTTTCTGGCATTCCGGGATTTTTTACAGGAAAAATATTTTGAGAAGCCGCTTCCATACTTTCAGTGCTAAAAATTCACTTTAGGTAAATATGCATCCGAATATCCGATCTCTAATTATAATATAACTGTTTCAAGATGGAATAATAAATTAAATTATGTACTGTGGCCTATTGGGATATATGTAAAGTACAGTACCTATCCTGCTCTCGCAATTTAGCTTCCAATGATGTAAACAAATGTATTTTTTGAAAAAATACTTTAATACTTACACAGTGAACTCACTTTGCGCTACAACTTTAGTACACACGGCTATAGATCAAGCTATACATTTCCAGCTTTTGTAGAGCTCGCATTGTATAGGTTTTTCGTTCAATCAGAAGTCAGCTTATACTGGTTATGTATAGCCGTGCCGTGTGTACATGACGATTAATTTAAAAATAAACTTAATTTACACTACTGTAAAGTGAAAAAAATGTTTTTTTCACTTTACAGTAGTGTAAATTAAGTTTTAGTGCAATTTATGTAAATTGGAAACAAGGATTTAAATAGAATATACATGCAAATATAAAGGTGTATGGGAGAAAACTGTAGATTTATCCTGAACTAAAAAACTCGGTTCTTATGAATGACGTACTGACCTGTTCCTAGAAGTACAACATCAGGGCCAAAGGTAGGGTTTCCGCCCGTGTCTCCCCTCACGATCCCCCAGTACAGAGAGGCCCGGACTTCGCCCCCGTACGCGGACAGCTGGTCCCCGTTGAACGAGCTCGTCATCCAGTAGAAGTACTTCCACCCTTCTACCTGGAACACACACACTTTGCACACTCCATACTGGACGTCGGTATTCACTTGGCGTATTTGTCTAAATACTCGCGTTACTTCCTAAAATTCGAAGACCTGTGACATCTACTACTTCGCACTGAGCCCGCGTGGTGGTTTACAGCCCTTTCCCTCTCACCGAGAGGAGGCTCGCGTCCCAGCAGTGGGAACATTATAGGCTGATTATGTTTTTCGCGTTACTAGGGTAATGCAAAATATACTCTATATCTATTGGAATAAAGTTAATTTTTTGAATAAACGAGATAACGCGAATATTTCCGCAAAGTTCTAATCTCCTATTATATTATACAATACTCAATCGTTTATTGCATTCCGCAGTGTGTACGACACTTCATTATGAATTTAGGAGATAACGAACTTTTAGCACAAATAATGGCCTTGACATGGTTGTCATAATGACTTGTCCAGTAGCGGAGTTATTTCGGCTGAAAGATGATGACTCCATATCGCCAGTTATGTGTAATTCCCATGTAGGGGGCGAACCTATGGTCACCAACCGGGCTACTAAGAAATTCCTCATTGAATAACACTTTTCCCGACCTGAGAATCGAACCCAGGGCCTCATGCCTCACCAGGGCCTCACTTTAATCATCTATCACGTAAAATAGAAAGTTAAGAGTCAAATTGCTTATTAGTCTATTAGGCTAGATTGTAAGCAATTATTAAGAGGGATGCGCTAAGTTAGCTCGCGAAATTAAAATTTTCTTTGCAAATTGCAAGTCAGTGTCAGGTATGTTGTCTGTATGTTGATTAAAATATGATTCAGGACCGTTACAAATATGACTTTACAGAATTATGATCATTGGAATCAGCACTTTTTTTAATTTTTTAATGTGTTCAGTTTAGTTTGTGATCATCCTGTACGAGTCGCAATAAATACTTTTTCTTTCTTTCTTTCAATACTACTCTTTAAGTTAGAACTGGCCTAAAATGTCATGATTTCATGAAATAGTCGTTTATATAGGGTACCTAATATGAACTTAGAGAGTTCTATTGATCATCATCATTCTCCTGCCCATATCCCAATTTATTTGTGGTCGGCGCAACATGTCTTTTTCTTCCATACTTTCTTTTTCTTTCTTTCTAATTTCTTTCTTCTTAGAGAGTTATATTGATGATTTACATAATCTATACATATAAAATCAAGTCCTGACTGACTGACTGATATATCAACGCACAGCCTAAACCGCTGGTCCTAGCGACATGAAATTTGGAGGGTGTGTTCTTTGTGACGAGCAGGTATCCACTAAGAAAGGGTTTTTCGAAATTCCACCCCTAAGAGGGTGAATGTGGGAGGGCGAAACACGCGGACGAAGTCGCGGGCAGAAGCTAGTTATGATTATAAGTCCATATTTTTTTTTTTCACCTTAAGAACTTTTGTTCTTATTGATACTTACAGAAACAAAAAAAAAAACAACAACAAGACTAGATAACACAATTTTTGTCAGGATGTATGATGATGATGTATGTGTGGATGTATGATGTAGGATGTATGTGTGACTCACCTCGTAACCTATGACGAAAGGTTTCCCTTGCTCGTCGATAGAGGGCTCTAAGGTTTGGTTTCCTTGCGAGTCCGAAATAAGCCATGCTTCTCCTAACGGCAATATCACCTGCAAAGAGAAAAATATTCAGGTTCACTTACAAACAAACAAACAATTTGCCTCCAGAAGTACCAATTGATCCTAGCAGTATTTTGTGTGTTTGTAAAAGATAATCTTTGGAAATACTGGTACAAAATTGTTTTTAATTAATTATTCCAGAATGGCAGGATACGTTTTCTGGCAGAATTATCAACGTTTCTTGTAGGAATCTCTATGGAGTGAAACCGTGAGACGCAGCTAGTGTCCAATATTTTTTATTTATATTGATTACGTTCGAATTACGAAAACCTTTGAGCTTTATACAGGTCATCGACCGCAGTAGTATTAAGTTGAAATATCAGTTTAAAAAATCCGTTTTTTTTTTTTTGTAAACTTCACAGACGTGATTGGTATCGATATCGATACACGATAAAACATATTTTCTCAACTCATACTTCAAGTACTTAACAAAACTACCAGCAGCCATTGACCCTTAAAAATAAAAACTTACTTAAAATCTTCTTAATTTAATTGTATCGTGTTAGATATCGATACCCATCACGTATGTAGAGTTTCGCTAGCTGATTTAAGTTGACTCTGTATAGTACATACTAATTTCAAGTATCGAGTTTAATGTGACAAATACCAAAAGTGATTAATGTTTTCGTCAGACACTTACATCTCTGGGCGGCTCCAGCTCCTCAGGGGCGGCGAGGCTGCAGGAGTCAGTGATGTGGGAGCAGTAGCAAGGTCTGCAGCCGCTCGGCAGCTCCGCGCTGAGCCCGAAGTGGCCCGGGGCGCATGCGTCGCATCTCTCGCCCACCACGTTACTCTGGAATTATAATGTTGCTTACATCTTAACAACGTATAGTTATTTTATAACCAACGCAGGTACAAAAATAAATGTTTTATTTGTATCAAGTAAAACTCTTTTTTGATGGGATACAGTTACAGGCTTCCTATGTGAGAGAATGGGCCGTAATCCACTATATGAATGAATGAAAGAATTGCACCGATCCCAGAGTGCTTAAACCAGACTCGATTTATCGAATGAACCCCAAGATTCGCACTAGCTCCTGTAGCCTCATTTTCATGGTGCTACAGCGACCATTGCATATCAAGGAATAGACCGGGGGGCGCGGTGATGGTAGGGAAGATGTGCCCGAAGGATAGGTAAGGATTTAAGAGCCTACCGGATATGGATCCTAGAGTAAGCATTGGACTAGTGGAGAGATGGGTGATTATATATACATATCATCTTTTAACAACCTTGCCGCCAGGCTGGTTCAGATCGAACTTCATCGTTGAGTCTTTTGGCGGGGTTCTACTGTTCTCTCGGTTCTTTTGTATGTCGTTACTCTGTTGTGTTGTGTTGGATGTTGCTGTTTTCAATGTCATCGTCGGAAGTTTCGCTACTATCCGTTTCTGGTTTTTTGTAAATCTTGCCGGTACAGTGACGAGCACCAATATGTCAACACTTGGCAACTTTCAATTGCGATTTTTTCGTGAAATAACGAATACAACGTTGAAATACGACACTTTACATAAACCTATGGGTTCGAAAATACTACGTTCGTAATAACATAAAATTTCATTCAAAAATAAAGGAGAAAATTGCCTTTGAATAAAGCCAAGTGTATACATACTTATAGACGTGACTGTACACCGAACTCTTTTTCGAACTGTACCCAATCTAACGCACCCAAATTCAAAACGTGAACTCACTTTACACTCGCAGACGTCGTCACAAACCCGCTCGGGGTCGAGCACGCCCCTTGGGTCGCACTTGCACGCCGGCGTGACGGGCGTCTGGCAGCTCGGGAACACGGCCGACGGCTCCTCGCAGGAGTCACACAAGTGCCCAGCGAATCCAGGGAAGCAGTTACAGGTAATCTGTCGGTGCTTTTTTTCCCATTTGCAGGAGCCTGCAAGTATTGAAAGTAGATAAGTATACGTTTCAGCTTTTGGATTAGGTATTTGATATACCGGAGGTATTTTTGAGATGTGGTGCTGGAGACGAATGTTGAGAATACTGTGGACTGCCAAACGCACCAATGCATCGATCTTAACCCAGCTTCGAATGAAAACCCGCTTGTCGACCATAACAACGCATTCTCTCCTATTTCGGCCACATAGTACGTAGAGACGATGAAAATTTGGAAAACTGATTGTGATTTTGAACACCGAAGGCAAACGATCGCACGGTCTTTCACCAACACGACGGATAGATCAGGTGAAGGAATCATCGTCCTCTAAATTCTACACGGTGGTAAGGGATGCGTTTGACAGAAAGCGGTAGAGGCGGATCATCCGATGCAGATGCAACTCCGAAGCTGACCACTATCCTGAATCCTCAATGAGGGACCGACTACAGAGAGAGAGATACCAGAGGCCCATGTCCTATCGCTGACGCCGAAGCGACTAGCTATCAACAATGTTCTTGCTCAAAAAAACGTAGAAAAGAGTGGAGGCCCCGTGTAAGTAAAACACATACAGTGGCCTCCAAAAGTTAGTTGACATTTTGCCACTTCAGCTTTGACACACCACATTTTGATTTAAAATTCTAGTGATCCAAATGTTTGAACTGCGGTTGTAGATTTTTTAAATCCGACTGGTAGTTCTTGAGATTAACGCGTTCAAACAACCAAACAAATTCTTCAGCTTTATTATTAGTATAGATAATAATATTATATGTTTAAATTGAATGATCCTTTTTTTTTAAACGTTTTAAACGTTTTAAACGTTATTTGAGCTAGCGCAAATTAGGACTCGCATTGCTTCCTACATCACCTTCATTCGCGTAGGTATCCTCCGAAGGTTCAAACAGGAGAGTATGGTACACCCACGTTTCGCCAGTTATGTTTCAGTCCCAGTAATAGAGAGCGAGCATATTGCTTTAAACCGGGCACAAATCCAGATTCTGGGTAGGGAAATATCGAGATCACTTTGGTTCTCGACCTGAGGAATCAGCCGCAAGCCTGGTAACCTACCATCAGAGCCTTGAGGGTCGCAGTCGCACGCCAGACAGGGGCCGTCAGGCAGTGCGTTGTAGTACCCAAACAGGCATCGATCACAGAGGGGCCCCGCTCGATTCTCCTGTAAAAAAATGGAATATGTTAGTGGACATTGTTGACACTTTAACGTGTAACACTGTGTTACAATCACAAGCACAGCAGCTTTCAGTTTGACAGTTGAATAATATTTTGTGTTGTGAATGTGAATTTTACCTACAGGCTGTTCGGCTTGGATGGGTCTCTTAACACTCCGTATACGAACCGTGCAATTGACGCAAAGTATAGCTCCGGTGTCATCGTAGGAGCAGGCGCCTCGTTCGCCGCAGGAGCACTCGGTCCTGTCGAGCTCGTCACAGGGCTGCTGGGGGACCCAGGGCCCGCCGGCACAGCACCGCTGGCAGTGAGCCCCGCAGGTGCCATGGACACACTCGCATTTTGCACCCTGAAACATGCACAATGTGGACTTTTATGTTATTGAATGGCCAACAAATCAACGGCTCACCAGGGCCCTAATTCACTATGACCACTCAATGATTCCTTACTTCGAAACCACGTCAATTCCTTAGCTAATCACGCCAACCTCGCGTTCATTTCGGGCAGTTTCGTTCATTGTGCCGTAGAGAAAACGGCCCCAGATAGTGGTCACCGCCTCCTACACGACATCACTGGACATCTGCAATACTATAGGAGTCGCAGATGCGTTGATATCCCAGTGACAAAGTGTACCTTTCATACCGTAACACTACAACGCTGCGTGAAGGCAGAAAAGGTATGGCAGTAATACTTCCCGGACGAACTGATTCTCAAAGAGCTATACTACTACTACAAAGTTCTCTGAAAATACTGATACCATTACATTTTTTTTTACTGATGGAAAGCTACCCTATTTCAGCGAGACCTTTTATGCAAGAGAAATACACAGTTCAAGCCTCCATGGAGGCGAAACGGCAGGGCAAAACTGACGAGCTCGAGATAATTAAGTGATAAACGGTCGACTTTCGAAAACCTTAACCATATTGTACAGGTATGTGCGTCCGCTGCTTGCTGGTGGCCAGGATAAACGTTGAAGCCTGCTGGCTAGCTGTGTGATTCTCCGCTCGAAATCTCGAGTAAGTGATGATGAAGACGTCACACTGAACTAGCTGCTTGAAGGCTGCACTAATGTCCATGTTCGGGGTCACCAGTGTAGAGGTATGAGAAACAGGGTGTACCTAAAGTTCACTCATCCTCCATAGAAGAGGGAGGATCGTCCGACCAGACCAGAGATGTTGTGTCTGGTGGACTACTGCCCGATGATTGATATCAGACAGTTAGATGCGCGGTAAACTCTGCTTGCGCGATGCAGGAAGTTCGTAGGTGGCAAAATAGATGCCGCCACAGTAGTTACACATAATTATGTGAAACGTATGTAAAATGAAATGTAACATACGTTGAAACGAACATAGGACCTTGTGGTTGTGACCCCCCAACACGATGTAAATAGACGTCAAAAATGTGACGGATTTTATAAAATTAACGAGTGTATTGACAAAGTCCAATAGTGATCATTGTATTCGTAAAGTGATTGTACAAACCTTAGCATTGACATGGCACTTGGCGGCGTGCCCGTGGCACAGACAGCGTGCGGCCACGGTGAACGCGCGCACCGTGTAGTACTGTTGGCGCGCGGGCAGCGCGTGCGCCGCGCGGAACGACACGCGCACGCGCCGCGCCAGCACGCCCTCGCCGATACCGACGTGCATCTGTCACAAACACACAAGCTTTAGTTAAACCAAAAATTCACTCGTAAAAAAATATTTCTAACTACTTAATTTTTCGGAGACCAATCGTTTTGTGTTTCAAGTTCTTCTCACCCCGAAAACAATTAAGAGTACCTATCGACCTAAGAGTTCTATCTTATCTATCCGTCTTTCTTTAAACAAACTCTTCCTCTTAAAGTTTCAGATTTTTCCAAACCCCTACCTACCTAACCTACTAGAATAAAATAACAATAATAAACTTTCGACCAATAAAGGGCCATATTAGCCATAAATAAAACTAAGGGCTGATTTCTCAATTGACAGATAATTTTTATTCGTGGAATAAAATTGACGTCTGACAGATATTAAAAGAACTGTCAAAAATTCAAAATTATTCCTCAGATAAAATTATCTGGCGTTGGGAAAACCCGACCTAATAAGACTTCACATCAACATATTACAAACTTCGCACACACACACACAGTTACTGTACCTCTGGCAGTTGCAACCCAACAGCAACGTTAGGCCGCGCTCACTTTGGATACGTTTTCGTACGAATTCCATTCGTGCAGAAACGTACGAACACGCACGAACATTCCCGACCTTCTGAGTACTATGAAAGCGCTCACACTGCGCGCGAGTTAGTCGTACGTATACGTACGTGCAAGTCCGACGTCCGAAATCAATCCGAACTTGTTGGGATTTTATTACACGTTCGTGCGTTCATCATCAATAATGGATGTAGAAAAGTTAATTAACTTGGTTCACGGGCATAAATCTTTGTGGGATCAAAGTGATTCCAGTTGTCACTTACGGTTTAGAAGATGATTATCCAAAAGATAAAGATTATTCATCGCAGCAAAGATGACTTCACGTATGCGCTAACACTGGTATTCTGTCTATTTGACGGAGAAAAACGTATTCAGTGTGCGCACTCAATTCGTACGAACAGTGTTCATACGTTTACGTACGATATAATTCGCATCCAAAGTGAGCGCGGCCTTATTACTAACGAGGATAAAGATCATTATGATTTTGACAGACTTGTCAGTGTTAGAAACCCAACAGCAACCTCTTTGTACCCAAAATTAAGATCTCAGTGATTCCAATACTGATGCAAAATCGGAAGTGAAATAACTGAAGAATGTACAGACGCCAGCACATCAAGCTACCCGAAACTGTCAAATCCCAATCAACTTTGAACCTTAGTTTTGTGCTTATACTTTAGCGATAAAGTTGAAAATCTATTAAAGAAATTTGACAGATTACTTGATGTGCTGGCGTCTGTACGTAAATGTAAATCAATCATAGAGATTATTAATAGATATTTACATAATATAAGCTAACATATAAACTATAATAATATGTACAATTATATGAAAAAATAAACAAAATAATCATAGGGCATCAAAGAATTCGTCCGCATCGCTGTCAACAGGAACAGTGCCCAAAAGGCTGGCAGCATTGCCACGTTGTATGGCAATGCAAATTTTTTGGCCAAGAAATAGGCCAGTCCTCTGGTCACGTGAAGAGTCGACTAACCGCTTTGCGATATCTCGAAAAACCAAGTGGGCACTCGGACCCCATGGCCCTAGTGTTTCAACCCCAAACGGCTCGAACATATACTCCCAATCAGGTGGCAATATTTTCGCCGTTTGAGGTAGAGATAGTTTATTGGCCGGAGAGTCTATAAAGACTTTGTATCTCCGAAAAACCTCTGTGACAGACGGACAAAAAAATTACTTAGGTTCCGTAATTTTTTTCGGAACCTTAAAAATTCTGGGTTCCTGTGGGAGTGGAATTGACCACGGGAGCGAAGCCGCGGATAAAAGCTGCTAGTAGTTAAATCATAAAAGCTGGCCATACCTCTCCATTCTCCAGCGGTCGAGGGCTAGCAAACTGGGTAGAACAGGCAGGCTTGTAAGCCCTGTTCATCCTCTTCGCTGCCCTGGCCTTCCGCCGCCGTCTCTCAGGCCGGAGGTCCCACAGCTTGCGGCAGTGCTCCCTGTCTCCGAATGCTCTCACCATCCTCCAATCCTCACCGTCTTCAGAGGATGAGACCTCGAGTGACCAGGCAAGGGGACGGGGGGATGGCCCAGACTTGATTATCACGTGGAGCAGCTCCATTTTCTGTAAATTTCAATTGGTTTCTATTAATAGGATGTTGAGTAGGTAAGTACCTCATGACGTAGGCTAACTATAGTCATGGTTCCATTATCAGATAAGTTAGTTTTAGTTTAGATACTGCATTGTACCACGTAAATGGGAATAGCTTGCTCGATAATGCTACTGATTACAGTAGTAAGTAAGAACCGCGCGACAACAGTAACCCATGAAAATAATATTAAAAAAAGACGGGTTGCACTCCGGGAGTGCCGGCAGAAGTGAAAACTTGAATATTAACGTTGTGCATTTTTGATATTTTGGAATGGTTAGGGAATAATTTTGCATGAATTGTTTTAATTATCAGTATAAAAGTACTATCATTTATGTGGTAGAATACAATATTTATTTATTGCGCTATCGTACACAAACATGACAATTAAAGTAAAGTAGCAATTTATTTGTTTTATAATAAGTTTACGAATACACAGCAGTGTGGCCACTACACAGAGGGTCGAGCCATCAGCTGTCACCATCCATGGATGCACGTGGCACGCTGTAACATAAACACACACGAACATTCGCGCAAGCGCCCTGCGCCGCCTAAACGAAACAGCAGGCATACATTTTCGCCGAGCCGTAGACAGAGAGGGGGATACTTCCTCTCCTACGCCGCGCCGGCTGTCTACTCTCCATCCGTCTTACGAATTTTCGATCAGTGTCACGTGTCCTGACGCGAGTTTAACATTTTTTACCCATTACAAAAAAAGTGTACAACGCCACTAAATAAATTTTCACTTCAAAAAAAACAAATTATATTTATTTATTTATTTAATACTTCAAGCACAGAAATGTACAGAGGTGGACTTAATGCCATAGGCATTTTCTACCAGTGAACCTTTGGGTGATGCAGAGACAAACAGTGGTAGGTGCAATCATGAAAATTGAAGAATTATATTTATACGCGTGGACTTGAGAACCTCCTCCTAATTTTCGCCGATTAAAAAAAAGAATAAAGGCTTGTGCACTACACAGGATATTATCGTTCGGAAGTGAAATCTCCACTCTACTATCACACGTTACTATCTACCAGATAAATCTTGAAAATGAAGCTATCTATATACAAAAAATAAAATTGAAGTGATTACATATTTACTAACATTATTTAGGTAAATACCATAAATTGTGCCTACTTAACTTAGTTGTATTAAATGTAGCTATCATTTAATCATTTATGTGTACAATCCTTTGTGATATTGTCAAAGATATGATAAGAGGTATTCTCATAATCTAATCTGTTAGATAACTCGGAAGTTTGACGTGTGTACACCTTGGGTACTCTTGCTTTCAATAACTATAACGTCTAATATTATCTTTATCAGTTAAGTATAGTTAACTCCTTATTGTTCTCTAAATAATTTGCCAGTTGATTATTAACACCCGAAATTAATAATGTAGGTATCTTAATAGCTGCGTCCACATTGTACGATCCAGTGCGCTCCGATCGCGCGCGGCCCCTGAAGGAGCAACAATATTGTTCCGCGGATCAAGATTTGGAATAGTTGGGCTCAGACCAGACGGTCCAGTGCGCTCCGATCACGCGCGGTTCCTGAAGGAGCAAGAATATTGTTCTGCTGATCAAAATTGGGAATAGCTGGGTCTGGTCACCGACACGCGTCTACGGCTGCAGTTGCCTCTGTCGTCGACGCGTGTCGCTTGTGTGCATGCACACTAAACGTAACATAAATTAGAACGGTTTTTGAATCGTAAAGACAACTATTCTATAGCATTTTGGTTTAAATTTTTGCGACACGCACAATAAGTATTACCCATCCATAGATATAGTATTTTCAATTTTGAAATCGTTCGTATTATAATATATTATAATAGTAACGTTAACTCCGCGTTGCTCAGTTCTTAAGGGTCGTAGCGTGATGATAAATATGCTTTTACCTTCCTCTATAATTGGGCTTTCAAATGCAAAAATATTTTCTTAAATCCAGAGATCAGCAATCAGTACGTCCAAACAAACTTTTCAGCTTTATTATTAGTTTAAGATTTACGCGGGAGATAGGCATAGGATTTAATGTTTTCCCTCCCTTGCAGAAAACTTGGAAAGCTTTGCTATGATAATGTGGGGTAGTTAGAACCATCGGTCAATGGCCAGTAGACTTTTAAATATGGTCTTTCCGTAAACAGAGGCTGGGAGACCTGCACGGCTTTTAAACCCTTCAAGGAAAAATACGGTAATCCATTAGCAGCATTTTGTGACGACTTCCATGGCAACAAACATTAAAGTGAACAAAAAAGTCCGAGGCGGGATGGTTGCGCCTGCGCCTCATTAGTACCGCCGTACAAGGCGCCTGCGACCGCTACCGGTTGCGTCACTGCACAATTAACGAGAAATTTTTCTAATTAGCCCTTATGGCATCCAGGTATAATAATACAAAGATCTTTTATGGACATGTTTCTCCTTTATTGGACGACAACAAGTTTAGAAATACTCTTATTAGTTAGGGAGTACTTTTTCTTACTTTTATAAGAAAAAGATAGTACTAAATGAGCTGTCATCATTTGCCATCACTGCCTCCTTTTGACACGTAAATATCAAATGAAAATGGTGCCGATTCCCTTGTTAACAAACTAAACTGAATTTAAGTTCAGTGCATCTTTTTCTTTCTATTTCATTACGAAAAGCACAGAAGATATTTTTTAGTTTAGTCCTGTCAAATTAATCAGCGACAAAAAAAAACTGATTCAAATAAATTTTCAAATAAAACTGATTTACATCCGTAGTACGTCCTCGTAACATGGGTCCAGCGTCAGGCATTCGCTGTCTGACATTTATGCTGAACTAGGCCTATATGGCGCAGCCGTGAGGCATACAATACTTACTATTTTAAGTTTTTTTTTGTTTTTGTGTGAATATTGTGATACAATTATTTTCTATCTTTCTCTCTCTAATGGATGGTCACCCATCTACGAATCAGCCGCGGCAAGGCGTAGCACCCGTGCGGCTGGTTAGGTAATAGTGCAATATTTTTAAATTGAAACTTTTTATTGAGTGGCATGCAATCAGGCTGCTGATTGTAAGTGGTCACCGCCGCCGCCGCGTGTTGACATTTACGGTGCAGGAGGCATGTCAAGTCCGTTGTTGTTCCAGAGACGAAAGCTGAAATGTCTCATGTGCCTGGAATACACTGAAACCCACAAACCGAAACACATTCTGAGAAAGGGACATTTTGTTAGGTACCAGTAGGTAGTCATTTTGAGTAGTGGTCATTTTGTGACAGAGCCACTGCAACGCTGGGTAGCGGCAGGCAGAAACACGCATGAAGCTCGTCCAAGGATGTACAGTCCGATTCAAAATTGATGGTGGCTCGGAACATGAGGCGAGTCGCTGCGCAGTAACAAATTAACGTGCCAGCGGGGGTGGGGGGTGAGGTACTGCGCAGCGAGGAGCGCACTTCCAAGAAGCTTACAGGTAAAAATGGAGACAACACTCTAAATACCTATGTGAAACCGACTGTGGCCGGACGCTCTCTTTCTAAATACATACATATGACAAAGAAAACACATATCACTGTGTCGTTCTTATGTGTGTATTTAGAAAGAGAGTGTCCGAGCACAGTCGTCTTCACTTAGGTATTCAGAGTGTTGCCTCCACTTTTATCTATAAGCGTCTTGAGCACTTCAGAGCTACTATAAAGTTTGAATCGGTCTGTAGTTCCCATGGTTGTACTCTTTTAACGAGCACCTTCACAAAGACCTCTACTAAATAGGTACTCATGAGAGTACCTACAGTAGTGACCTGGTTCTGGATGTTTGCTCTAATGATTTGCGGCGAGATAACACGCTGATAATATGCTTCTCTTTAGTTTATTTTTAAAAGATTTTTGTTTGTCTTTATCACATAGATGGGCTTGTTGGACAGAACAACAGACCCTTTTTATTCACATATTATAACCATCAGATTTGAAGCATGCGTAGAATTAGCTATCCCTGCGATTTTCTTCGAATACGACCTTCCAAGGACTCTTGTTTCATCCCTTTCAAACCTTAAAACCCCATAGGGTATTAAAAGGACAACGTCAACTTGACAAGATAAGAAATAGCAAAATGGAAATCACCCTTAGGGTCAGGACACGTTGATCGACGGCGTTCGACGGTTTATCCACACAAAAAGAGAGCAAAGTACGGATCGACGTACGCATCCTTTCGCATCGACGCGACGCGACGAACGCGCTCCGGCGTAGTGTGCTCCTTTTCAATCGGCAAAGTGCGAAAGGCCGTCGATCAATGTGTCCTGACCCTTATCCGCTGAGATATATGTGCCTTAGCGGATAAGGGAGACGCCTCGCAGCATACCTTGGTGATGATTAGCCACCACCCAAAGAAATCTACCTGAATAAGCAAGTATGTTGGCATTCTATTTCCTGAAATTTCCTGATCTAGTCTGTGAGTGGTATTTTAAATCTTGTTTTCCCAAAACTTTACCAATTCCACGGCGTTCTCGGTGGCAGGTGGCAGCGCAGAGCTCACTTTGACTGCATTTTTTGGGATACAGAGGGCAGGATAGGAGGTGGAGCATGGTTTGTGATATAGCTCCACAATCACACTCTACTGCCGTTCCGCCAATGTAGCCCCATTGTAGCGGTATCTACAACGCCACATGCGAACAACGCGTCATACTGAGGTCACGCAAATCCTGCATCTCGCAAGCAGAGTTTACCGCGCAACTAGCATAGATACAACAGCCCGACATGAATCATCGGGCAGTTGCCCGCCAGACACAACACCCGTCTGGTCGGAGGATCCTCCGTTTTATATAGAGTATGAGTGAACTTTACACCCTGTTCCTCATATCTCTATTCCACTTTACCAGGTTGGACTTACATTTTCCCACTTGTGTCCGGAGACGGTTCAGAGATTTCCAAGTGGGCCAAGGAAGGTCACACCCTGCAGGGAGATGCTCCTTTGGTGGTAGGTAGTAAGTATGAGAGGGAAGAGTATCCTGCCACAGTATCCTGAGTGGTATATTGATTTTACGCAAAGTAAAACACATAAATCCTGACACCGGTATCCCCGGTTTATACGTTTTGATGGTGTTTATGTCCCATGTAATAAGGGAGCAGCTTGTCACCAGTAACCGGGCACTAAATAATACGATAGTCGGGCTCGGACGGTGCACTCTCGCTAATTTAAAATTTTATAACGTACGTAAAAGTACATGCGAATTTAACGTAAACTGCCACTTCATATCACGGCACTGATAACAGCTTGAAGACAAAACCTTTTTACTAAATCGCGCAGCAGTCTCAAAATTATCCTATAAAAATATTGGAACACACCTGTCTAATGATAACGCTATCAGTATCACGAACGATAACAAGGTACGCTCAGTGACTCGATGCATTCGCGCGTTAGCACTCCTACTCGATAATGTCGAAGGAAAAAATCCGAAGCGAAGAAGACCTCAGTGACGTGACAGTGGAAGTGCCGAGACATAAGAAGCACAGGCGGAAAACTGAACCAAGTGCAGAGCTTAGTGGCTTAAAAGTGGAAGGTGTCAGACACAAGCAACGCAGGGCAGCTGACCCCAGTGATGTGAAAACGAACGCGACTAGACATAAGCAACGCAGGGACGCAGAGCTCGGCGACGTGGATACCCATAAGACGAGGCGTGAAGCCGAGCCGAGTGCCGTGAGAGTGGTCGGGGATAGACACACGCAGCGGCGGAACACACATACTACGAACGCCATTCCATTCGATGAAGACAAGAGGAGCAAAAAAAATTTAAACAGATCCAATGACTATGTTTTCGATAATAAAGCGTACGTCGGAAGCCTAAATAATGTTAACGAAACCAGAAATGACAGGATACACGAGCCACCTACCAGGTTTGTACATTCTCTTACAAATTATCGATCGTTATTGTGCAATGAAATCCTATGTGACTGTTGTGATTGGTTCGCTAACATCAACAACCAATCATATGAGTTCACAAATGATTTGATAGAAGATAATATTGAGAGCAGGAGGTGGCCCAGTAGTAGCGGCTGCGACTTACGCGTTGTAGTCGCAGAGATTCGAACCCAGACAGACGCTTTACTCTGTGTAAATTAATTCGTCACCACTGCTCTCAAAACGGTGAAAGAAAACATCGTGAGGAAAACGGCATGACCTAGAACCAAAAATTCGAAGACATATGACATCTACCAACCAGCACTGGGCCCGCGTGCCACTCCCTCTTACAGAGAAGAGGTCTGTGCTCCAGCAGGGGGGACATTATAACGGCTGATTATGTAATATTTGAAAAGGCTCTTAAAATGTGTTGTTATTTTGCCAACAATACCCCATGCATATACATACTGTCATATGCTATGAGATAACTAATATCTCTTATCTTACAATATTTAAATTTTCGGATAAACAATAAATTCAGCTATAATTCTGCTTCCCCCAAATTATGCCGTGACATCGCCCTTCGCCTTGGGTCCACCTGACTACATTTAGTCATTTAGTTTTAGTCATTTAGTCAGACTACATTTAGTCATCATCAACGCCATTGCGTTCTATATTTTGTAACTAGTTTTCTGATTTGAATTTACGTTGCTGATGTGAAAGTTTCTGCAGAATGATATGGTAGGGTTGGTATGGCAAAAGCTGCTAGACTTGACTTGTTGATTATTTGTCAAATTGTGCATTGTGGGCTCAAAGCACTCTTTATCGGACGACGTAGTTTAGTAATCTTATCTTGATTGTTTACCGATTAACGTCAGTTAGTGTGGGGATTCCCACGCTTATTTAGGGAAATTCTGTAAACGCAGGATGGACAGAGGTGAAATTAGAACGCCCGCATTTGGCCATTTCAATTTTTGAAGTGGTAACTTCTTTAGGCGCGTTGGGCATTCTTTGAGATGGGAAAATACCATTGAATTCGCGCCACTGTTACCGTAACCGACACCGCTTCGGATGTGTTCGGCTGTCCTCGGGATGTACTCGGTTTTAATGTATATCCGATATGTCAGTGAGTGATGGCAAAGTATTGTTTGTGTTTTGTTTTCGCTTCTGTCGGCATTCCCGGAGTGCCGCTGTTTTTTTTTTTCACATTATTTAATAATTTATGCTTTGGGTGCATGTTATCACTACGTATATGAAACCGTTCTACTGTACAGTATATTCTACTTTCGAACCTACCTTTTAGTAGAAAGCTACTAAAAAGTGTCTTTGGTAGGTACCTATGCACATTGATTATGAGCATGCAATCTTGCATCCATTCACAAAGGTATGCAAGTAGCTTGCATGCTAGTGTGACATTCACCAATCAGAAGTTGTTATGGCATAATGGCATGCAACCTACTTGCATACTTCTGTGCAAGTTACAGGAATGTGAGTATTATGTGGCTACCGTTGACTGTCCGTCCTGACTCCTGACCAATAGTTCGCACTGCTGGGACAGAGCTCTCTTCTCTTCGAGAGGGAGTGCACTGTGCTGCAATCTACCACGAAGGCCCAGTGCGGGGGTCTTAAGTTATGCCGTTTTCTTCACGATGTTTTCCTTAACCGTTTTGAGAGTAGTGATGATAAAGTTAATTTACACAAAGTAAAGCGCCTGTCTGGGTTCGAACCCACGACGTACAACTCGTAAGTCGGGGCTGTTACCACTGGACGTTCCGCCACTGCTCCAGTAGGGATTATGTGATAGTTTGCCTGCGGCTTCGCCCGCGTATATGACGGATAATAACCCACGGGAACGTCATACCGGGATTAAAAGTATATCCAATCTAAATCCGTTCAGCCCTTTTTTGCGCCAATCCGGAACATACGTACATCCAGACAAACGGACAAAAATTCTTCGTTATTCTATTCTTTTTATAGTAATAATATGTAAAAATAGATTGTGACGTAACAGTTCCTAATATAATGAATTGGTCGTAAGCGTTCCCTAAAGAATTCAGCAACAAATCAACAATATTAATTATTTTGTTAATCAATGACGATTAAGGTGAATGCGCAGTGGTAGACCGCGAAATTTAAATTTTCTTACGTTTTTTGCAATTTGTAGGTCAGTGTCAGGTTGTATCTCGATCAAAATATGATTTGCGACTATAATAGACATGTATTTACAGAATCATAGTCATTAGAATCATTAATATATCTCTTTAAGTTAGATTTCTACCATAAACAGTTTTCCATACGAGATTTGTTCTTAACGGTAGAAATCTAACTTAGAAAGATGTATTAATGATTCTAATTATTATAATTCTGTAAATACGTACCGGTTATAGTCGCGAATCATATTTTGATCAAGATACAACCTGACATTGACCTGAAAATTGAAAAAAAACGTAAGAAAAATTGAATTTCGCGGGCTACAACTACGCATTCACCTTAAGCGGATTAGATAAATGATTATTATTAGGTATTTTATTGAACTTGACTGATGATAGTATACCTACTATAGATATACATATTTTATATACAATCTAACATAAAATGGCGGATTGGCGTCGGCGCCACCATCGAGTACAAAGCCCAAACTGCGGCCAAGAAGCTGGGCATCCTAAATAGGGTGAAACGATACTTTACGCCTGGACAGCTTTTAACCCTATACAAAGCACAAGTCCGATCCTGCATGGAGTATTGCAGCCACCTTTGGGATGGCTCAGCGAAATACCAACTTGCCGCGCTTGACTCGGTGGAACGCAGAGCTAAGAGGCTCATTGGCGACGTAAAACTGGTGGATGCCAAGCTTCACAGCTTGGCTCATCGCCGCAAGGTTGCCTGCCTGTCGGTCTTCTACAGACTGTACTTCGGTGAGTGTGCCCAAGAACTCCACGACCTCATTCCACCGGCCCCCTTCTACCTTCGGACATCCAGGCGCACTGCAAGTTACCATCCCTACCTGGTTGCTGTTCCACCAATTCGCACTAAGCGTTTGCAAATGTCGTTTATAATGCGCACAGCAAAAGAGTGGAACTCTCTACCTGCGTCTGTTTTTCCGAGCGCATACAACCCGAATCTCTTTAAAGTGAGAGTGAACAGGCTTCTTCTGGGTAAGCTCGCTCCATCGTCGACTTTGTCTCTGTCACCTTTGACCTAGGCTAGAGTCAAGAGCAAGCCCATTTCAAATAAAAAAAAAAAAAAAAAATATCTGAACTTAGATCTAGTGTAATTGAATTATGAAATTAATGATTAAGTCTAGTGTTTTAAAACATGTGTTCAGATTTATTTAAAACGTGTTTAGACTCTTAGAGGGAAATGATGAGTGAAAGAGATTTCCTATCTTAATCTGACCTTTCTCTTACCTACCTAACTATTATTTCTTCGGAGTGTTTTGACCTTTAAAAGAAAACGGGATCTGCAAACATTTTCGTTTTCCTAGTTCTAGGCTTCTAGCTTTTAATAAAAGTTTTTTTTTAATTTTCTGGTCATATTTCTGCCTGGTCCCATGGGAATGAGACGCGAGTGTCTGCATATACAACATGATTTTTTTTGTCTGTATATACAAAACAAAATGATTTTTTTACCGGTTCCAAATTTTTACAGGGTGTTCAACCCATGAATGTGAACAACTCTCACTATGGGACCAACTCAGAAATCACAAAAAAAAAGTCAGCTGTTTCATACATTTTGGTCAAATACGTATTGAACTTTTGTATTAAACAGCAGATTTTTTTTTCGTGAGTTAAGATAATGCCCATAACTAAATAAGTTTAAAAATTTCCGATCAATATTTTGTGATAGTAAGGATGACTCACGTGTAGGTATACATAATAATTTATCTTATCGATTACTAGCAAGATAATCCAACACTAAAACAACAAGTTCGCAGCGTTAGTCATCGTGCCCAGACTCATCAGAAAGTTATCACTCCTTAAATCTCTATTGTTGCCAACGCGGGTAGAGCCAGCATGATGCACAGGAACGTGATGGATTGGCTCAGGAAAAGAGAGGTCTATTCCCAGCAGTGTGTGAAGTATGACGGTGGATGATGATGATGATGAAAATCTAGGAATCTACCGTCAAACGGGATGAATAGGGATGCAGGGGTGAATCGGGACAAAACTTTAAAAGGGATTTTAACATTAAAATAATATAGTTTGTGGCCAAAAAGGACACTAATGTGTTTACCTACAGTAATTTAATTAACAATTACGTGCTCTTATTGACAACAAACTATATTATTTCAACGTTAAAATCCATTATCAATCGGAATCGGTTTCATTTTGACAGTTCAACAACATTCATTGCGTTATTTACTTGTTGAGCACACACATTTTTCGAACTTAAGAAGCAAGGATTAGCAATTTGCTTCAAAATGATTCAAATTCCGATTGATAGTGTGTTACGCAATTAGGGTGCTGATTTCATTCGCCCCTGCATCCCTATTCACCCCGTTTGACGGTACGTCGTTAGTTACAAAGTTGGTCTCTATTATAACTCGGAATGGACTAAGATTTAAAACTTGGCGCCATAGTAACTTTGTTCAGCTCAAAAATACCTATGCAACGATGTATTACGTAGTAGCTATTGGAGGGCGGGACCAAAATTTGCATCCTCCAAACTCAAACTCAAAGCATTTATTTCAATTAAACCATTTACAGGCACTTTAGAATTGTCAAGAAGTCGGTCAGTCAGAAAAATATGAAGTTAGTTGCCCATTCCAAAGCGTAGGTACAGACGCAAGCACATCAAGCTACCCAAATCTGATAAATTTATTTGATAGATTTTCAACTTTCCTACAAAGTAATAAGGTTCATATTCAAATGGGAAAATTTGACAGATTGGGGTACCTTGATATGCTGGCCTCTGTACCTATGGAGAAGAACTGGCAAGAAACTCCATCCTCTTTTATATTATAGTTATAATTATATGTGAGAACGATGTCCAAGTTCTTCTAAATAAACATTTATTTAATTACGCATTTTTTTTGTTACGTCTCATTTTTATATACTCGTAGTTTACTGCGCAGTTTTTACTGCCGAACTTGTTAACAAACATGCATTTTGCAATAATTTTCATAGTTTCCAAAATTATAATAAACAACCTGCCGCTTTGAGTCAACCTCCAATCAATTGATCGCCAATTTAAATGTCTGAGCTAGGCAAGTAGTTAAACGTTAGCGATCCAAGTCGTTTGCCTAGCTGTTTGATTGAATGACTGAATATCATTCAGGCCGCTAGTTGAACGGCGCCATTTAGTTAAAACTTGTTAAAAGGCTGGGCAGTTCTGAAAGGTTTATTAAGCTAGTTGTTTGCGACAAATATATCTACCACGCAAAGTGATATTATATCGGCCAAGACGGATATGCAAACTGACTGCAATGTTTGCAATCTATCGACTCAAAGACAATGTAGTGCCGGTGGCCGCTACATATGCTATCTATCTCCGCAGTAGGTACCTAAGTCATGGCTGATAAGACTGCCACTTAATTTTGTATTATGCATAAAATTGTTGTATTTCTCCTATGCAGTACCTACTTATATCAATGATGATGGAAACTGGATAGAGCAATGATGGCCCAGTGGTAATGGCTGCGACTAACGAGTTGTAGGTCGAACGTTCGAACCCTGACAGGTGCTTTACTTTGTGTAAATTATTTAATCACCACTGCTCTCAAAACGGTGGAGGAAAATGTAGCGAGGAAACCGGCGTGTCCTAGAACCAAAAATTCGAAGACATGTGACACCTATCAACCCGCCCGCGTGGTGGATTACGACCCAGGTGACAGACAGACACACTTTCGTATTTATAATATTAGTATGAATGCCAACTGACTGGGCCAGCGACCCATCGTAGTGGATTATGGCCCGCTCCCTTTCACAGAGAAGGCCTGGGGGTCTACTACCGAAGCACTAAGTCCGTAGTTTAGGTTGAAGTTACGAGCGCTGCCTACTGCGCTTCACTTACGGAGATAAGAATAGTTCAGACCCCAACACGATTTGACAATGAGTTTTTGCCCGTCCGAAATTTTTTATTTGTCACTTGATTTGACGGACCAACAATTCAACAATTTCAGACGCGCCCGTATATTCGTCGACGGACATAGAAAGTAGACCCCTTGTGTCCCAGCAGTGGGAACCTTATAGGCCGTTTATCCATAGCTTGCTGTTATTCACCGTAACTAACACGACTTATTTATATCTTTTCAGTGTATACCGCGAGCAGTACTGGGCCTGTTCAAAGTGGTCATTTGCAAAGAAAGTGTTGGCCATCGCTGCAGGAGTGGTCCTGGGCGCCGGAATCGGCTTGACGATTATCTTATTGGTCACCGGGAAGGACGCGCAAGAGGTCATTGATGGCATCTTCCAGGTGTCTCCTCCATCTCCAGACTAAAGGAAAATTTATCTTCTCCTGAGCTTTACGGCCGTGTGGTGGAAGATAGTGATCTATTTATGGAATACGGACTTTAGAAGAAACACAATGGTGGCGAGAGTTTTTGTTCAGGAAAACTCTGGAAAATGAACTTTTTCATTTATGGTGGAGATTTTATACAGTATTATTATTGTGTTCTGAAAAATAACTGAATTGAAATGATATGTCTCAGTCAGGGAACTGGATTGGATTGATAAGCAAATTGACTGTCAACTGTTCCTAATATCAGAAATTATTTGCCAATTTTCTTTGTCAGTCGTAAGACTTGGTTACACATCAGGGAATTCCCAACAATTCAACAGTCAAATTCCGTGACTAGATTTTATGTTAAGAATTTTAAGTAAGACTTTTGTCCAAAACGAATACCTACTTTGACTTTTTTTTTGAAAAGTCAAAGAATATTGTAACGGTATCATTTTGGACTGGCAGTTTTCATCCGCGCTTACCGGCGACGGTTCGCGCTGATTTGGCAAAAAGTATTTTTTTTTTAGTAATTATTTCTGTATATGAAATGTATCTACCTATGAATGCTGCCTGCACCGACCAGCCCTTGTCGATGCCGAGAAGCGCTGGCATATTAGCGCGGGTTAGCGTTCTACATGAATACACCCTTTGTTATTTACCCTAAGCCCAAGATTGAAGAATTTTCTCTAGGTACTTTACGGAGGGGCGGTGCCTTTTCGGTTTCCTTGATTCAGTAGCTGGCGACACATTTGAACGATATTTCCAAAATTGAAGATCTCAAGCTCCCAGTGGAAGCGTATCTTTAAAAACTATAGTATATATATTGAATTTAAATGATTTAAGTATATAATTTCGGGAGCGCAAACTATTCCAGAGTACGCTGTGGGGGCCCAGTGGTAACGGCCCCGAACGAAACTAGACAGGCGCTTTACTTTGTGTAATTTATTTCTTCACCACTGCTCTCAAAACGGTGAAGGAAAACATCGTGAGGAAACCTGGACTTATAGTAAATATAAGTATGAAATCACCAACAAGCGTGGTCATCAATGCTCGTGCCTTTTCTGAATGAGAAGAGGTCCTTTATATTTGTTTTAATCTCATGAAGTGAGATATAGTTATAATGTACATAGTTATGGGGTTCCACTTCGAACCTTTTGAAGTGAAAACTTCTTTATGCTCGTTGGGCATTTTCTGAGATGGGAAAAAACCAATGAATTTGCGCCACTGTTACCGTAACCCTCCGGGATGTACTCGGTTTTAATGTATATCCGATATGTCAGTGAGTGATAGCAAAGTATTATGTTTGTGTTTTGTTTTCACTTCTGCCGGCACTCCCGGAGTGCTTCTGTTTTTATTATTTTTGTAGTATGTTACGCGTTCATGCTAAAACGGATTTGGATGCAATTCGGCACATAGTTAGACCATGACCTGGATTAGGACTTACGATACTTTTTATCCCAATATTCCCACAGAATCGAGACTTTAGCGGATGAAACCGCGGGGCGTAGCATCTAGTATGTTTATAAAATTGTAAGAGCAACAGCACATTAATTAGTTTAAGCATAGGTACCTATACATATACCTATTAAAATTACCATAATGAACAATTTATAAAGCGGTATGTACTTTTTGTAAATAAATGGATTTCAAAAATTGTTTGTGTACTTATTTGCATTTCAAATAATTGTGAGGTCAATGATAGTGCTTAGTTATATTTAAGTAATAGGTACTGTTCATTTTTCTAGGGTGGGCAAAGAAGTTTCTAATAGGATAGGCATTGTCCACCTTTGCCCCCCATCTACGCCTGTGATTGTATGCGGAGGTTTCTCAGGTAGGAAACATGTTTTCTTGTCTGGTCATCCTCTGCATGGAGTGTCCATTATTTTAACTATCTTTTTTATATCAGTACTACTATTTAACACTAGAATATAAGTTCTTTTGTCATGCTAACACAATATGGATTACTGTTGTCCGAAATTATCATCTGCCTAGCCCACTGGTGGATTTACTAATAGGCTGAGTAGGCTGGAGCCTAGGGCGGCAGATTTTAAGGGCGGCAAAGAATGTACATTATTGTGTAAGTAGTAATTAAGGCATACCTTACCCAGCCTTATTAGTAGTATCTACATAATTCGAGCTTTTATGAGTTCAGAAATATAATATGTAGATAAGTACCAACTATTTTTGGTGCAATCTTAACGTCGTTGGTTTATAAATATTATCTAATAGAAACAAACACATTATTGTAGAGGTTGGTAGGGGTGGCAAAATTTGAATAGCCTACTGGCAGCAAATGTGTAAATCCGCCACTGGCCTAGCCTAGGGACGGCTTCCAATGCACTGTTTTCCGAAATACAAAACACAAAGAGGAAGCGACTAACATATAGCTCTGGGTTTACGTAGTAAGTAGATAGGTAGCATGGTAAGGTATAAGGAAAAATTATGCATTAATCATAAATTTATGTAATCGATTCTGATAACAATAATTAGAATTACGATTAAGTCGAGTACCTAAACTAAAATTATTTTGCGCCTGAATAGTGCGTTATGTAGTACAGTTAGCTGTGTGACTTTATGCTATTAACATTTAAGCAGGAGCATCAAGTGTGTTGGCTGTTCTAAACTCTTGTTAAGCTAGGTACTGACTGACTCTGGTACCAGTGCAGCAGAGGCGTAACTATACCGTTTGGGGCCCCCAATGTAAAGAAGCTGAACCAACGTTATAGTTTTTTTTAGTAGCACTTCTCCCGCGACTTCTTCCGCGTAGATTTCATATTTTCCCCTACAGAATCTAACAACCGACTGCTTCGTTGGTCTAGTGGCCCCAAGCGCTACTGCAGAGTATGAGGCCCTTTCCAAAAAATTAGGCAAACAATGGGAAAAAGGTACAAAATGTTCGAAACCTGAATGATGTCCTTTGTTGCACGTTTTCAATAAAAGTTTGCATTTATAAACCTTTGCTAAGATCCTCCTGTGCTCATGGTCCTCTCGGGCCTGGGGCCCCTCTAGCTGGGGGGCCGTAGCATTTTGCCCCAATGCTACCTTATAGTTACGCCACTGTCTGGTACCGTTTCTTCCAACAAAGCTAAATAATCTAAATAGGTAATACCTAGTTTCAGAGAATACCCCTGTAAATAGGATAGAATTCCCATATAAAAAAAAAACAAGCTAAATTGAGTCGACATTTCGTGACACCCCTAAGAAGAAACGGCCAAACAAACTCAGAGGTCAAAGTCTCTTTTAAAGTCCAGAACTCCAGACTTACTTAATATTGGTCAGATCACGTGAGGACGATGTAATATTAGAGTCTGAAAATGGTATTTTGAAGAAGAAACACATTGGTTTGAGTGGACCTAACACATTATCAAACGGAATCGGTTTCATTTTGACAGTTCAACAACATTCATTGCGTTACTTACGTGTTGAGCAGACAAATTTTTCGAACTTATGAAGCAATGGATTAGCAATTTGCTTCAAAATGATTCAGATTCCGATTGATAGTGTGTTGCGCAATTAGGGTGCTGTCGCGTTAGTGAGCATTGGTCTGTCAGAACTTCAGGGGCTCAACGAGTGGACGAACAAAACCAAAACAGCACATTTGGTAACAAACAGTTCAAGGACTTTTGCATCCAGTTTTTTTTATATCAAAAAAAGTCAGGTCCACACCAAATTAACGTGAACTAACAATTGATTATCTACGAAAATGGATATCCCTAACTATGTTAGTTTCCTAAGTGGTCTAACAAAAGAGGCGAATAACCCATATAATGGTAGCGATTGGTATCTTCAAGTTTATCGTATAGTCGACAACGTAATGGAGGCACGGAGCGCCACGGTATAAGTCATTGCCTTCGACGACCATAAATCAGGCGTAGACGCAGCCCCAACAAAAGAAAGATGGCGGGCCTTTTAATTTCTCCACTAGTGCGTATAATTTTGTTTAGGGCTATGATAACCTTCTGGTTATTGGTTGATTAGGTTTGGGACTGCCAAACTTCTCCCTCTTCAACAATCTTTCCACTTCATCATAATTGTGTACTTATGTACCTATTTATTATTTTGATTAGGTACGTTATACTAATTATTAACATTTTAGTGATATTTATTTTAGAAGTATGTTTGTAGTTACTTATGTAAGTTTATTCTCATAATATTTGTTGTTTTAATAAGTGAATAATCCATACTAATATTATAAATTGGAAAGTAACTCTGTCTGTTTATCTATCTGTCTGTCTGTCTGTATGTTACCTTTTCACGCCTAAACCATTGAACCGATTTAGATGAAACTTGGTATAGAGATAGTTTGAGTCCCAGGGGAGTGACATAGGATAGATTTTATCCCGATATTCCCACGGGATCGACATTTATGCGGGTGAAACCGCGGGGCGCAGCTAGTTGTTTATAAAATTATGTTTCTTTTGTCTCCTTTACTCTTTAACACTCTGTCTACATCTCTCTATCTATTGTCCTATCGCAGGTATGCTGGAAGAGATTTCTTATGAAATAAGCATCACCTTTGTAGGTACCTATTTTTCTGTTCTGTTTTTGTTTTTCATGTATATGTGTGTACATAACTGGTAAAATAAAAACTTTTTTACAAAATAAAAACAACCGACTTCCAAAAAAAAACACTACAAAGTGAAAAATAACTTTAATTTCGGAAGTCGGTGTCGTTGGTTCTGCATTTTTGTTTTTTGACATCAACTTCCGATTAAATTATTTTTCACTTTTTAGTTGTACCTACTCCACACAAATTCAATTAAATTGCTATGTGAATATTAGTGACAGGAAGCTATTAAAACATCATCAATATAAACTAAGTGGAAAAAAAATCGTATTATTGAAACTAGTTCAAAAACTACCCATGCAAAGTTCATAAAATATGGGACCACCCCTGAAGCATACCTTATCAATTAAAAAATGAGACAATTTTTTAGATTAGAGGTACCTACCCCAGTAACAACTTTGACAGAAATGAGGGTGTACCGTGTACCGTGGTATACTGAACACATCTGCGTATCCCTTTAGAGGGTACAGGCGTGATGTTATGTTGTGTGATTGCATATGCGATAGCAGCAATCGCGGTTGATTTGGTGGCATTTATTGAAGAGATCCGTTGTCTGTCTCCGAAACACATCATCAAATCTTTACGAAATTTAAGAGGGACCATTTCAGAATAAAACTCTTTCAAACAAAAAAATAATTTTGCAAATCCGTCTGTAAATGAAGGAGTTATGCCTGAATATTAAAAAAATATACATACAGGATGAAATTGAAAACATGCGACAAATCGAAATGGGAGATTGTACTCATCATTATGAACAACTTTTACTATGGGACCAAACCTGAAATCGTGAAAAAAAAAATCACCTGTTCCCTACATTTATGTTCACACTAGCTGCGCCCCGCGGTTTTACCCGCGTAAATGTCGATCCCGTGGGAATATCGGGATAAAAAGTAGCCTATGTCCTTTTCCGGGACTCTATCTATCTCTATACTAAATTTCATCTAAATCGGTTCAGTGGTTTAGGCGTGAAGAAGTAACAAACATATAAACACACACACACACACTCACAAACTTTCGCCTTTATAATATTAGTGTGATAACTCGTCAAAATGTAGGGAACAGCTGATTTTTTTTTCGCGATTTCTTGTTTGGTCCCATAGTAAAAGTTGTTCATAATGATGAGTACAATCTCCCATTTCTATTTGTCGCAAATTTTCAATTTCAACCTGTATAAACATCCAAATTGAGAACCTCCTCCTTTTTAAAAGTCGGTTAAAAAAACCACCTTTTCAGCACCCTGATTGCTTAACCTTTCAATCACAAATTGAATCATCTTGAAGGATGTTGCTTCATATAGGTAATGTTCGAATAATTTGTCTGCTCAACAACGTAAATGAAAGCCATTGCTACTGCGAGTGCCTTACGCAATTAGCCAATATTAACCAATATTTCTAGGATAATTTTAATTCGAGTTTTCATTTAATTAAGGATATGGTTATATTATTTTGCTGCAGACGTACTGTTTCGAGTCGAAGACAAAAAAAAAGACTTGTTTTATATGTAACTACCTTCACTTTTACCACAGAATACTTAATAGCTTTTACTTTGTTTGCTGTTGATCTCGTACGTTGTTGTTATAGTTTTTACTTATTCTACATCTGCATGCTCCGTCATTAGACGACGATTATTTATTTATGTTAAAAGTTTAAGTGAAGTGTATCATGTTCTTATGAGAAATAAAGATTCTTCAAACCTAAGACAAGCTCTATTGGATAATAGAGCTTAGGGTCGCTTGAACGAGTGCAGGCTCTAAGCTAAGCTACATAGCTTAGAGCCATCACTCATTGAAGCAACCCTCCATTTGAACAGATGAAGGATCGAATCTGCTGCATCGCGATCATTGTTTTCTATCTGAAATCGCGTTCATGTTCATCTTAACCGTGTAATAAGTGCCATGGTACGCACGACTACACATCAAGCTATAGATAATATGTCGCAGCCAACTGGTTAAATTAGCCGTTCAGTTAACTGCCTAGTCTTTTAACTAAACGGCGCCGTTCAACTAGCGGCCTAAATGATATTCTACCAATTCGTTTAATACAATATTTAATGAATTGGCTGGCTGATGCTTAGGCCGTTTATACAAAATTGTTTCTAACCTCAAATCAGATAAAAAGGTATAATGATGGGTGATTGACAACCAAATGTCCAACCAGTATGTCCAGTATATTGTCTGTGGTGTAAAATGTCGTGCAAAATTGATGAAACAGAACGTAAAAAAAAAAACTACGCTATTTGCGTCTTGTGTCAGTGCCATTATGAATGCTTTTTTGTTTTATTTGTTTTTATAACAACTATGGTTACAATAGGACGAATCTGTCCCAAAACCGAATCGGGGCACCCCGACTCCACGTAGTCTTTTAGCTGCTACCCCTAGTGTATATAAAAATCCGGAGACGCGGGGGGACAGCAGCCCCCGCCCGCTGTAACAAAGCATAGGCACCATGGGTGCCTACCCTTTGTTACGTAAGGGCGAAGGGGCTGCACTTCCCGCAGCGCCGGAGACGTTGCAGAAGCAACTTTGTTTATACAACAAGTGTTTTGAGGTTAGGTTGTTGACGTCGTATTGACAGATTGGGTTACAGCGCCAGGCGGCAGAAAATGGAACTAAAAAAACCTATACAATGCGATGTCAGCTAAAACGGGAAATGTATCGCTTGATGTGTCGCCGTGTGCACAATACTTGATGGAGAGCAGTGGTGATCCAGGTGTAACGGCTCCGACATACGAATTGTAGGTCGTGGGTTCGAAACATCGAACCCAGGCAGGCCCTTTACTTTGTGTAAATAATTTCGTCACCAAATGTTCTCAAACGGTGAAGGAAAACATCAACCAAAATTCAAAGACATGTTGTGATTGTGACATCTACCAATCCGCACTAGGCCCGCGTGTTAGATAACGCCCCACTCCCTCGAAGAGAGGCCTGTGTTCCAGCAATGGGAACATTATAGGCTGATTATGTATGCAATACTTGAATCAGTCATTTGTAACAAAGTATTAAGTACAGAATCAATACGATACGAAATTAGTGTTGTGAATATAAATAGGTAAGACTAGCTTCTGCCCGCGACTTCGTCCGCGTGAAATTCGTACTTTCCTCTAAAAGTTTCGAAAATGTATGTTTGTATGATCTTTATAATTAACTTAAATAAATAAGTATTCGGGCCAATTTTTAACTTTATTTTCCAAAGAAATTATCCCCGCTTTTCACCCCCACAGGGGTAGAATTTTGAAAAATCGTTTAAGATATGTTCATAACTTGACTCAAAGTTTATTTATACCAATTTTCGAGTTAATCAAGCCACGCAGTAAAATCCTCCCCTTTAAAAACAACTACCTCTTTTCATAGAGTTAGGGGTAGATTTTCGAAAAACCCTGATAAACGTTATTAATTATTTTTAGTCCTTAGTACAAATACTGAGTTTCAAGTTAATCGGACAGGGCGTTAAAATTATTCCATACAAATTTTAACACCCCCCCATTACCTCTTTAGGGGATATTTTAGAAAAACAAAAAATTCCAAACTTCATAATTTACTTAGATAAGTATTCGTGCCAAGTTTCAAGGTTATTAACTCAATAAATCAGATTTTTCATACAAACAAAATCCCCCCTTTTCACCCCCTTAAAGGTTGAATTTCCAAAAACCCCTTCTTATTCGATACCTACTCTGCACAAAGAACACAACCTCCAAAACTCATGTCCCTAGGACCAGCGGTTTAGACTGCGTTGATATTTCAGTCAGTTCGTTCATCCCCTTTTGGGGGAGAAATTATCAAAAACGCTGAGACACGTATAAATTAATTTTCAATCGTTAGCCTAAATACAAAATTTGAAGACCCTAACTTTTAAACTGACGGACTTTCATACACAACTTCATCCCCCTTTTTAACCCTTTGGGGTTGGAATTATCAAAAACGCTGAGACACATATAAATTAAGTTTTAGTCGTCAGCCTAAACACAAAATTTGAAAATCCTAACTTTAAAACTGACGGACTTTCATACAAACTTTCATCCCCTATTTAACTCCCTTAGCGGTTGAATTAAAAAAAAATCCTTCCTAATTCCTTGTCTACATTATAAAGGGAACCATTGTGTAAAATTTCAAAATAAATACCTATAACTACTTTAATTAATAAAAGTACCTACGCTTAATAATTTGTAATTTGAACGAATATTTAAACACTACCAAAACAACTAATACGTGGTCCTAACTTTAGCTACCTTACACTTAAAATCTAAGTGACTATTTAAACTAAAATATTCTTATAGAATTAAAACCAGAAATATATACAACTCACAACAAAAAAGAAATGAAAATAAAGCTGAAACGCCTGTGCAATACTATCTACCTGTACCTACTTCACTTAAAAATAAATACTTATAACTACTTTAATTAATAAAAGTACCTACGCTTAATAATTTTTAATTTGAACGAATATTTAAACACTACCAAAACAACTCATACCTATTTTACAAAATAACAACAAAAGAAATTCAAATAAACTATTTAAAGACTAAAAGTCGCGCTAATAAGCACGGTTTCTCATTATCAATTATTGTCTGTCAATAAGGTCGAACGCTCTGAACGCATCAACAGCCAAATATTGAATGAAGCTCGCTCTCGGACTTCCCGCCTTTTTATACCCTACCGCCGCCGCGACCCGTGTCGAGCGCGGCAACCGTTACACAAAAATAATCCTTATAGCATGATTCAGTATTCACGATGGCGATGCGCGATGGCTTATTTCATGTATAAGTTTGGTGTTTCTATACCGATTTCTATGATTCTTTTTTTATTGAATAGGTAATAATGTTAACTTTTTTAAATTAGGGATGAGTGAGAGTATTATAAACGTAAGAGTAAACAAATATAATCAGAATGCTCCGAACTGCTAAGCTATCAGGAGTTACACGTGTTATTGTGAGTCAACCATAAAATATAGACATATGCTGTTGCGGGATATTTTTTAGACAATTTTTATGTAGAATATTTCCGTCATACATGATTTCTATGTAACTTTAACCATTAAGGCTGCACACGCGACGGAAGCTTAAAAAATGGAGTAACTTCTCCCGTTTTCCCAACATTTCCCTTCACTACTCTGCTCCTATTGATTGTAGCGTGATGAAAAGTATACTATAACCTGCCCAGGAGTATGAAGAATAATTGTGCCAAGTTTTGTTAAAATCCGTCCAGTAGTTTTTGTTTCTATAAGGAACATACAGACAGACAGACAGACAGACAGACAAAAATTTTACTGATTGCATTTTTGGCATCAGTATCGATCACTAATCACCCCCTGATAGTTATTTTGAAAATATATTTCATGTACAGAATTGACCTCTCTACAGATTTATTATAAGTATAGATTTGTTTGTAAGTTTGTATGTACATTTCTGGCAAATAAATTAAGTACCTAGGACTCTAGACCATCATCTGGCTATAGCATATCATCTTCATAAGTTATGAAGTGCACTATAGTATACATGCTTATTTTTTTATCACCATCCAAATTTTACAGGGTGTTCTACCCATGAATATGAACAACTTTCACTATGGGACCAACTCTGAAATCACGAAAAAAAAAATGCAGCTTGTTTCATACAAAAGTTCAATACCTACTTGACCAAAATGTATGAAACAGCTGATTTTTTTTCTCGTGATTTCAGAGTTGGTTCCATTGTGAAAGTTGTTCATATTCATGGGTAGAACACCCTGTAAGATTTAGGATGGTGTTAAAAAATAAGCCTGTATATAGCATGCAGAAGTGATTGCCTGCTATCGCTATGTAGGTAACTAGGTACTTACGTCAGGCAGTGTGGTGAACAGCTCCACGTGCTGGTAGTCCCCGGCCGCCAGCGTGGGGCTCTGCCACCAGGTGGCGGGGTCGTCGTCGTGCGCGTGCGCCGCGGGGTGGCGCCGCCACGCCGACCCGCCCTCCCCTTCGCACACGTCACACGCCACGCCTCGCCTGGACAAACAAGATGTATGTTCAATATGTATCAAAGTCAAAGTCAAATAATTTTTGAACGTCAAAAACAAAGTCAGCCTGCCGCGCGCCGCGTCTGGCTCGTCTGAACGCGCTAACCTTTGGATCTACCTGTCGAATTTGAATAATAATTTTTGCATTGGATAGTCCAATTCTTGAGGAAGGTTATTATAGGTTATTTAACATCAGGCTACGACCCTTAGGAGCTGAGCAAAAAGGAAAACGTTAGTAGGAACGCTAAGCGCGCTGCGAGTCCTGCGAGTCTGCGACGCGGTGGGTCGGTAGCTGAAATTTCATGCGGACGAAAACGCGGGCAGAAGCTAGTTTACAATAAAATAGAATTATATGTGAAGACGATGTATACCTTCCTGGAATAAAATTACTATAAGTACTACCCATAGATATTTTTACATTTCTATGGTACTACCATTGATACAAAGTCTTAAAAAATAAGTAAAAAAAATCCATCTGCCTAGCCTTTCCCCAACTATGTTGGGGTCGGCTTCCAGTCTAACCGGATACCGCTGAATACCAGTAGGTATATCGTGGAGCGACTCCCTATCTGACCTCCATAACCCAGTTACTGGGTAATACGATACCCCTTGGTAAGACTGGTTGTCAGACTTGCGGGCATTGACCGCATACAGTGCCCCGACGCTCAAAAACTAGTATTTTGTCGCCTATGTATAGTATAATAGGCTACGGTAGTAGTAACCATTTTAGTTGTTATTTTTTATAACTTTTTATGCAATTATAACGCATCAAAATGCCTTCATGCGCGGTGAAGTTGTTTGGGAAATATTCCAAGACATCTAGTTACAAAAAGGATGAAATAACTTTTCATCGGTAAGTAACATGTGGTTATATAGTCTTTGCCTTCTGACGACCCGTAACGACTGTCAAAGATCCACGAATGACAGCTAGGACCAACGCGTGCCACGGCATAATGTGCTTTCCGAGTCATGGAGGGATCTTGGTATGTAAAGGTTGTCACCCATCAGTTCAGTTCAGTTCAGCTTTTTGATCAGTAGTTCCTTTGCAAAAGCTGAAGGAACTACTGATCAAAAAGTTCTCAGTAGTTCACGATGGATGAAATTTGTGGGATTTCACATTATGGCTACATAATAGTGATTACTGAGATAACCGCTAATAGAGCTGTATGAAAGAAGAAGACACGCTGTGCCGACACTAAATAAATTGGGAAAGGGAAGGATGAGTAGGATTGCTGTGTATGTACAGTCACGTCTATAAGTATGTATACACTTGGCTTTATTCAAAGGCAATTTTCTCCTTTATTAACCGACTTCAAAAAAAGGAGGAGGTTATCAATTCGACTGTATTTTTTTTTTTTTTTTTTTTTTTTTTTTTTTATGTTTGTTACCTCATAACTTGCAACTGGGTGAACCGATTTTCATGATTCTTTTTTTATTTGAAAGCTGGTGCTTCCCGTGTGGTCCCATTGTCATCATTTCAATATCTGATGATGGGATCTTAGAGAAATCGAGGGCAACCCTCAAATTTTATAGGCTCACTTATTGTTTTTCGCATATTTTATGAAGTATCTTGTGTATTTGCGTATGATTGTCACCATCTCAGGTAGCTGGGCTGATGATGGAAGGTACAACTCCTTAACAGTAAGAAGTTACTCGAACAGGCAAGGGCTGTTTTTAGTAAATTGTTTTGATGTTTGATAGGGCATTTGTCACATTTGGTCTCATGATCATCAAGTCATGACCTGATGCTGCAGTCAGGATAGTCTGCAGAGTACCTAACTCCTCGACAACTAACAGCAGATATATCGTGTTTAGGCTCATTGAAAAGAGCTCGATGTGTGGATAAACGTACTGTTAATGAGGAACACCGAAGTACATAGAGACCTGATGCTGAAGCCAGGAGCATCAGAAAAAGTACAAACCTTGAAATTACAGCACAGTAGTCGTGTTTGGGCTCATTTTAAACAGGACTAAATTTTAAGTTCAATGCAATGTTGACATAAGTCTGGCCTGATGCTGCAGCCAGGATTATCAGCATCTAGTCTAAAAACATCAGGTCAGGATTTGATGATGGGATCCTGGAGAAATCGAAGGAACTCTTCAAATATTATAGGCACACCTATAGCGATTTGGATATTTTTTATAGTAACTCGTGCACTTGCTCTCGGAAAGCACCATTTGGTGAAGTGGAACTGATGATGAAAACCACAGATGGCCTCCGGAACTACTCAATAATATATAAGTATTTCACGGGTTGCTATTCGATTACTTTAATTTGGTTGCTAAGCAATTTATACTCGTCACAATGTGAATGGTGATATGGAGCTGATGGTGGACCTGGAGAACTCCTCAACAATTAACTTCCCTGCATCGGGAAAAGCAATAATTTGTTTGTAAAAGGCGATGAGCACTAAGCTATTGTAACTTAGATAAATTATAAGCAGACCCACTAAAAAGCGTGAAATAAAAACTTTTTAAGAAAAAAAAAAACCGACTTCCAAAAAACACTACAAAGTGAAAAATAACTTTAATTTCGGAAGTCGGTGGCAAAAAACTAAAATACAGATCCAAAGACACCGACTTCCGAAATTAAAGTTATTTTTCACTTTGTAGTGTTTTTTGGAAGTCGGTTTTTTTTTTTCTTAAAAAGTTTTTTTTTTGAATGAAACTTTATGTTATTACGAACATAGTATTTTCGAACCCATAGGTTTATGTCAAGTGTCGTATTTCAACGTTGCATTCGTTATTTCACGAAAATATCGCAATTGAAAGTTGCTAAGTGTTAAACATATAATTGCTCGTGACTGTACTCGTAGCTGGTAAGCCTTTATAAGAATAAATACAAACTGTAGTTACTTACTTTCCTGGTGTGTCGCGGCAGTATTCCTCGGCGCCCGCGTCGCCGCAGGTCGCGTTGGCAGCCACGGAGGAGTACGGCGCGACGTCGAGCGGAGCGGGCAGCAGTCCGCTGGTCGCTCCACGTGTGAGAACCTCGCTCACCGTCGTGCTCGTCAGGCGGTCTAGGAGCGCTCGACCTGACAACAAGCCAAAAGCCATATTATTATATTTTAAGTGAAAACTTCTTTAGGCGCGTTGGGCATTTGAGATGGGAAAAAACCATTGAATTCGCGCCACTGTTACCGTAACCGACACCGCTTTGGATGTGTTCGGCTGGCCTCGGGATGTACTCGGTTTTAATGTATTTCCGATATGTCAGTGAGTGATGGCAAAGTATTCTGTTTGTGTTTTGTTTATATGACGATTCAAAAATACACACACGCGTAATTATTCAAGTTCTCACTTCTGTCGGTACTCCCGGGGAGGAATTTTTTTTTTTTTTGCTAAATAGAGTCCATAAAAGGTATTTCTCCTGAAACGAAATCACTGAAACAAGCAGTAGCGTCAGACAGATAAAGTCGCACCACACTGGTTACTTTTTAACACTTTTGGACCTTTTGATACATACAGAATCCTAGAACATCGTGTCTTTTCTGCACTTTTCTCGTGACTACGAT
Source organism: Amphipoea lucens (assembly GCA_947508005.1). Lineage (NCBI taxonomy): Eukaryota > Metazoa > Arthropoda > Insecta > Lepidoptera > Noctuidae > Amphipoea > Amphipoea lucens. The sequence goes on along the minus strand of OX382363.1, from coordinate 1,195,777 downwards.
GCAAAATGTCAAAAATTTTATTCTAGCGGGATAACTACGTAACACACTATCAGTAGCATTACATTTCGACAGTTCAACAACATTCACTGCGTTATTTACGTTGTTGAGCAGACTAATTTTTCGAACACATGAAGCAATGTCCTTCAAAATGATTCAGATTGAGTTTGATTATGTGTTACGTACTAATTAACGTAGTAATTGGGGTGCAGGCTGAAAAAATTTGACAACTCTTATCACCTAAGTCGTTTGCTACAACAAAGTCGTTGAGCACGATGGGGCCTCCAGAAGGCCAATTCTCGTAATTCTTTAAAACGTTCAAAGTCTAGTCGCAGTCTCATCTCGGCGACAAACAAATGTCAAAAACTTGTCAAAATGTAGGGAAACTCGAGATTTTTAAGCTATTGCATAGCTTTCATCGCGGTCTTTGAGCGCGGCGGCCGAATCAAGAAATTCCGTAACGAAAATAAACCTTACTCCGACCTTGAAAGCCATGCATCGTCTAACGTCGTTTCAGTTCGGCAGACTTCGGCGCGGTGTTTGTGTGCGTGCGACTAGACGTATGCGTGTAGACGTGGTGGTCACTACGCTCAAAAAGTGTAACTTGAATTAATATCAAAGAAAAAATTTGAATTAATATCAAAGAAAAAAAAATATTGCATAATTATTTTAATTACATAAGTTGATAAAAAATGCTATGCAATAGCTTTACCGCGGCAGTCCCCGAGTGCCACACGTATTTTTTTTGACATATTGAGACTGCGAATACTGCGATCATACTGTGAGCGTTCTTAAAATTACGAGAATTGCCCCTCTAGTCCTGTCCTAGTCTACCGGAAACTACGCGGCAAGAACACACGTGACGTAGTAAGTAGTTCGGTTATCAGAAGCCACTTCCCTCTTTAAATAAATAAATAATCACTCACGTACCACTTTTGTTTCACGTAATTAAAACAAAATAGTTTGTGAGGTACAGTCAAAATAAGTTTAGTATAAGTAGAGGCAGACAATCTGCAACCCCATTAAATTCTTCGTATCGTTCGAGTTAGCTTATAGCACTTATAGCTTAGGTATTGGCTGCAACTCAAACATACAACTTTACTTACCTTGGGCCTATTTTCATTGTAAACCATATTATTTACTTGAAGGTGCAAATGAACTACTTTTTACCCGACTGCGCCAGAAGGAGAGTTATGTTTTCGAGAGTATGTACCTAAGTATGTATAATTGTTTGGCACGGTTCGGCCTGAACAGCTCAATGGATTTTAGCTTGAGAGTGTCGTTAGATTCGTATTTACTGTGAGAGTGACACTGGGTATAACGAAATAAAAAAAAACAAAATGGCGGATTTTTGGCGCCATATTATGCCTTCAAAATTTTTTCTTTTCTCAAAACCTATCGAGTGGGGTATCAAAATAAAGGGTATTAAAAGGTGATTACAAAAATATATACAACTTATATGGTCAAAAGTAATTCAAAATGACAAATCGTAAAAAAAACGTACCAAGAACTAAATCGTCTGCGAAATCTTTTACATTTGTAAACTAAAAAGCTGGAAATAAAAAAAGTAATTTAAAAAATTAAAAAACCCGACTGCAACCTTATACTAAAACTAACTGAAAAGCTAAAAACAAGCCCATTTTAAATTAAATAAATTTGGAAGCAGGCGGGGCCCATCCATTATTATAGTTTCGAACTCAAATGGGTCCCGCCTGCTTCCAACATTTATTTAATTTAAAATGGGCTTGTTTTTAGCTTTTAAGTAAGTTTTAGTATAAGGTTGCAGTCGGGTTTTTTAAATTAAATTAGATTGCAATCTAGTTAGGCCAAGAATTCGGCTACAAATGGCGCCTTCAGTAGATCAGCATAGCTAATTTATAACACTGCATAGCTATAAAATTAAATATATTTTCCTGCAATAAGAAAATCATAATTATGTGCAGGAAATTAATAATAAATATAGAAGACTATGTAATAATGATAACAATAAATAACTTTGCTTGTAAACCTACCTACAATGGAAAAATCCATTCGTACAAAAAATTTAATATTATGAGACCTGGATGTTTTGAGACTTGATTATCTATTTTGAAACTTGGAGGTTTAAAGATTTGGATCTTATGAGATATGAACGTTTTGCAACCATTATGTTATTTTGCAACTTGCATGTTTTGAGACCAAAGTAAAGAGAAAACTGCGCGTTGTCAGTAACTGCGCGTAGTCAGTAACTACGCGTTGTCAGCAACTACGCGATTCGGTAATTTTCCTGCTGCTGTCTGAAAACCAGTCTTTCAATATGTATCGTGTTACCCGGTAACTAGTTGTGGAGGTCAGTTACTCAGTCGCTCCATGTAAAATACTTGTATTCAACTGCATCTGGTTAGACTGGAAGCTGACTCCCACATAATTGGGAAAATGTTATGCAGATGATGTGCTAGTACCTAAGTACCATGTAGTCGAGTGTTTAAACTTATTATGAAATGTCCACAATAATAAAAAGGAAAATTGACAGCGTATTAGAAAGAGACCAGTGATGGCCCAGCGGTAACGGCCGTGACTTACGAGTTGTAGGTCGTAGGTTCGAACCCAGACTGGCGCTATACTTTGTGTAAATTATTTTATCACCACTGTTCTCAAAACGGTGAAAGAAAACATCGTGACGAAATAGGCATGTTCTAGAACCAAAAATCGAAGACGTGTGTCATCACCCAGCCCGCACTGGGCCCACGTGGTGGATTACGGACCACACAGAGAGGAGGCCTATATCCGAGCAGAGAGAAATAGGCTGATTATGATTGGAAAGTTCTTTTTTTTCCTGTATAGCTAACTGTTTTGCTTACTGTACTGCGGGTGGCCGTCCCCTTTGTTTATACTCTGCTAGCTGCGACGCGACGAGTGAGACTTCACTTGAGCTATACCAGCAGACTGTTCCACTGCTACATCTATTTAACCTCTCACACGTTTGCCCGTCTACCTGTCGAAGCACCCCACGCGTCGGAGTAGTTGAATGGGCGCAGTAAATTCATTGTTTTAACAATGATAATGACAATAGAACAATGACATTGTTGTGTACACTTATTGTACCGTTGACGTTTCGAGCACTTTCTCTTATGTACACTTGGTGTACACTTGACGCTTGAGGGGCCGCGAAATTCAAATATACTTATGTTTTTTGCAATTTTCAGGTCAGTGTCAGTTTGTATGTTGATTAAAATATGATTCGCGACCGTAACAAATATGGCTTTACAGAATTAATCAATAGAATCAGTAATGCTACTCTTTGAGTTAGAATTGGCCTCGAATGTCATGATTTCATGAAGTAGTCATTCAATAGGGTAATATTATAAACTGAGAGATGTATTGATGATTTTAATGATTATAGGTATTAATTATATAAATAAGTAGGTATTTGTTACGGCCGCGAATCATCATAATATATTATTTATAATATCAACTAGCTGACACGTGGCGTCATCTGTTATCATAATAACATTATTGTTGTTTTCCTCGGGAACTGCACTTTTTTTCGGGATGAAAGGTACTCTTTGTCCGTTTCTGTACACCTGACAACGTATATGCAAAATTTCAGGATGATTGGTTCAGTGGTTTAGGCGTGAAAAGGTAACAAACAAATTTACTGTCGCATTTATAATATTAGTTGGGATTCAACCTGATACTGACCTGAAAATTGCAAAAAACTTAATAAAATTTAAATTTCGGGTGAGACAATGCGCAGCCTAAACAGCTGGCTCTAGAAGAATGAAGCTGTTCCATCAGCGAGAAGGTTTTTTGAAAATTCATCCCCTAAAGGGGTTAAATACGGGATGAATGTTTGTATGGAAGTTCGTCATTTTTACCGATGGGGAATCCATCGGAGACACGGCTTAAAAAGAAAGAAAGAAAATACGGATATTTGCTGTGAACATGACGCAAAAAATAACATAAACACAAAAAAAAATGAAGCATGATAAAAGGTGAATGTGTTAATGAAAAGGTTTTCTTAAAATTCTTGCATAATATGATGTCTATGCTATGTACAGAAATATTTATTAACATCAATAAAAAAATAAAACATTAAACGTTACTTCATATAAAATCACGCCTTCACTTTTTCCTCGAAGGTTGGGCAGAGGGGTTACTATAGAATGCCCCCTGCGAGCCTATTGCCATCAACCGGGCACAAATCGAGACTCCAGGTCGCTATTGAAAAATATCTAATGGAAAACCCCAATAACACTTTGCCCGACTCGAGAATCGAATCCATGACCTCAAGCTCAGTAACGCTTGCCACCACTTGACCAACAAGGTAGTGTTTCTATTAAATGAAAAAAACTCATATTTAAAATAAAAATAAATTATACACATCATTCATCTGCCTAGCCTTTTCCCAACTATGTTGGGGTCAGCTTCCATTCTAACCGGATGCAGCTGAGTACCAGTATTTTACATGGAGCGACTGCCTATCTGACCTCCACAACCCAGTTACTGGGTGATACGAAACCCCTTGGTAAGACTGGTTGTCAGACTTTCGGGCTTCTGACGACCCGTAACGACTGTCAAAGATCCACGGATGACAGCCGGGACCATAGCGGGGACCAACGGCTTAACGTGCTTTCCGAGGCACGGAGGGGTCTTGGTATGTGAAGATGGTCACCCATCCACGGACCACCGCGGCAAGCGTAGCTTAACCTGATCGATCGACCCGTGCATACACAATGATCTGAAATAAAATATAACAAATAAGTTTATTTTAAAAATAGGTTGTTTATGTCAATGTCTCATGCACTGCGGTCTGCGGTCGAACCTGGGACCACACGCAACGAGAAAATGTCCCCAACGTTATGGTAGCTACAATGTAATACTGTAAAGAAATAAATCCCACTTGTAGGTATCATTAATAAATTCAAATTCTTTAAGAAAAATCTAATTGACAGACTACGTCAATTTGTCGTGTTATAACTATTTCATACAACTGTCAAAGATTGACTGTTGTCACTGACCTCAACCGGTCAAGCGGCGCGAGTCGCCCATTGGCGACGAAACAATAGAAAATCAATTGTGTCTCATTAGCGGAGCTTGACAGATTAAACTAATACAGAAGGCTAATTCTCGTAATTTAAAACGTTCAAAATGTAGTCGCCGCAGTCTCATCGCAGCAACAAACAAACGTCAAAAACTTGTCAAAATGTAAAGGAAATTAGAAGTGTTTTTGACAGATTAAGACTGAGATCAGACTGTGAACGTTCTTAAAATTACGAAAATTGCCCCTCTGGTCAGTGACTGTTGTAGTTTGAATATACGGACAATTTATGTTGGTAGTCAATTTGATAAACAATTCATTTCACTGATTTTAGTCACCACGCATAATCAGCTAATAATGTTCCCAATGCACACACACTTCACACAATGCACACAGGCTTCTCTCGGTGAGAGTGGGCCGTTATCCACCTCGCGGCCTTAGTGCGGGTTGGTAGATGTGTCATGTCCGCGAATTTTTGGTTCTAAGACATGACGGTTTCCTCACGATGTTTTCTTGTATCTACCGTTTTGAGAGCAATGATGATGAAATAATTTATCAAACCCACGACCTACAACTCGTAAGTCGCGATTCATTACCACTGGGCCACCACTGCGCTGTTCCCTGTTACCACGTAATGTCACACAGCGAGTAATGCCAAGGAACATCGAATGCCAAGCTTTCACCACAATAATTATAGCCACGCTTTAGAAGTCTAGCTACTAAAATCATCTCTAATTTAAACTATTCTTAAGCGAAAATGTTAATTTTCCTTTAAAGATGACAAACTGAAAGTCATGCGAATATTAGCCTGTCAGTGGGTAGGGCAGTCGCGGGAGTGCTACTGAAGAACTTTAATAACCGTAGCATAATAATAATGGGTTCCTTATGGCCCCGTTCACGACTGCGAGCGTTGCGACGTGTGATGCGGCTGGCGTCAAGAGACGCGCGCGCGCGACATCATACTATGCGACGACATGTCATGCCATAGATATAAGAATAAAGAAGGTTGGTTTATTTCTATGTGTCAGGCCGTTTGTCCACCACCACGTCGACGGGACGTCAACGAGAATGAGATGAAGGCATCGAAGAAGCGATACATATAGAGTGCGTTTCAACCACTCTATGGTTTCAACAAATACTTCCTTTGCCGTTATGTTGGCAGCAATGTATACCACTTCTTATTCTTCACCACTCCTTAATGTTTTGGGCATGATTTTAACACGGAAACCTTATAAATCTTAAAAAAATCCGCAAAATCATGTTCCCATATCTATCTTGACAGACATGGGCACAAAACACATATACCCTAGCGAAGGACAGAGGAGCCAACACTATAACATAGGAAGTATTTGTTGAAACGCACTCTAGTTACTAACTTACTATGGCCCCGTGACCATGCATCGACATGAGATGACATCATTGGCGTGTATAGGGGGGGGGGGGGTGGCCACGGCCCACCCTAGGATGTTTGGGGACCTATTCGAAGTTTTAAGCTGGATACTTACATAATATAACTTCACACAAAAGTAATCAAATAAATAATGTACCACCAAGACCTACACAATCTTATTATAACCTACATAATACATTCCATTTAGTTACTTTTGTTATCACGAAAATAATTAAATCTTAGTTGATTATTATGATTAGACGGCCCGTGGGCAAACGCATTGGCAATCGGCCATACAGGCCACAGCAGGGGTTGCGCAGGTTCCGAGGTGCCTTTGCACAAATCTGAGGCCCTCTGATGCATGGGCCTCGGAACAAGCCACCACGCGATTTACACATAGTGGTAGGAGGCGTCCGCATCGGACTTGTCCCAGGTTGATGAGCGTCGCAGCTGCTCTTGCGCGACTGCTACCCAATTTGGGGGGGGGAGGGGGGGGGGCAACGCCTCCTACCGGAGACTGTACGTGGGGATATTGCGGTCCATGGCTCTGTATGAGTCGCCCGTATGGGCGGACACTCTGACGGCCCGAAACGTTGCAATATTGCGAAGGCCGCAAAGAGCGATGGCTGTTAGGGTGATAAAAGGATACCGTACGATCTCCTACGAGGCAGCAACTCTCCTGGCTGGATCAATGCCCTGGTATCTGGACGCAAAAATCCTTGCGTCCCTATATCGCTCGGTTCCTCGGGAATTCGAGCCACGAAGGACTGAGCTCCGTCAGATCCTAGTGGCTGAATGGAAGGGAGCGACTTGCGCAACCCAGGTGGGGGCTCGCCACAATAGTGGCGGTAAGGCCTGTTATGGAAGAATGGCTGGAGAGGTAGCATGGCGTCCTGAGTTTCCGGCTGACGCAGGTGCTTACTGCGTCGCATAGGTCGGGAGCGGACACCTGCTTGTCATCACTGTGTAGAATGCCACGAGGACACGGCGCAACATACGTTGGAGGAGTACAGCTTGGGTCAACAGCGCTGTGCCCTTGTCACGACCCTTGCTGCGGGTGATCTGCCATTTTCGGCGGTGGTTCAGTCCATGGTCGGAAGCTAAAACGCGTGGGATGCTGTGGCCTCTTTTTGCGAGGAGGTGATGCATGCAAAGGAAGCGGCGGAGAGGTAGAGAGAGCATACCTCTCATTCCACTCGCACCAGAAGAGCAGCCGGGCGGGTATGTAATGGAAGGACGTGCGGTCGTGGGATCGCCCGCACTTGGGGATGGGGCCTGCTAGGCATGGCGGGCTGATACCAGTCGGGGGTGCGGCGAATGTACAAGTACTCCCGGGCCACCGACTTATAGTAGTAAAAGGAACAGTGGGGTTTTAGTCGGTAGGAGTCCGATATAACTCTCCGTTCTTCCCAGACGGAGGGTATCCATGAGGATGTCCCCACAAAAAAAAAAGGTTAGGTAGGGGCCAGGCCCCCCCTAGAAAAAATCCCTAGATACGCCAATGCATGACATGTACCTAAATATTTATTCGAGCCGAGCTTACTTACTGAGAACAACTTAGAGAAACAGCCACAAATAAAAAAGGCATATTTATAAAAAAATAAAAGTAAAACATTTTAAGGTCACTAAGTTTTCAGAGAATCAATTAAATATTTCCTTTTGTATTTAATATTTCGGTACAAAAATAGTTGTGTTTCGGGATTTAAAAATGTTCTACCCCAAAAGGGGATAAAATTTTTGGAACGAGGTTTTTCTTCATCGCGGCTTGCTGGTAGAGGTAAACGGGTAGAAATCGTCACGTAAGGTCGAAGTAACAAACAAAATGACACTAAGTACTCCATACAAGTTTAGACGTGATTAAAACTTGCCTACTAAAATGACGTCAATTTACGTCAGACGCTGATTAATTTTACAGAACTAAACTAAACTTTTTCTTCTGAAAGAAAAAGATGTAATAAAATAAAATTTAGTTTAGTTTGTGAACAACAGAATCGGCACCATTAGCGATTTATTATGATCACACTAAACTAATATTATAAAGGCAAATGTTTGTGAGTGTGTGTGTGTGTGTTTATATGTGTTACTTCTTCACGCTCAAACGGCTAGACCAATTTTGTAAAATTTTGTATCAAGGTAGCTGACACCCTGGATTAACATAATATAGGCTACTTTTTATCCCGATATTCCCACAAGATGGACATTTACGCGGGTAAAACCGTGGGGAGCAGCTAGTAATATTATAAACGCGACAGTTTGTGAGAATGGATGAATGTTTGTTACTATTTCACACAAAAACTACTGAACTATAGATCAAAATAACACATAGAATACTTTTTATCCCGATATTCCCACGGGATCGACACTTATGCGGGTGAAACCGCGGGTTGCAGCTAGTAAAATACTCGTAGTATCTATGAAAGCCTCGACAGACTATAGCAAAACATTTAGTCGGGTGTCAAGCGTTTTATTTATTTTCTCCGTCAGATAAGTCGGTAGAAGGTGGGTTTATTCAAATGAGTGCAGATATCTGCGACTGACTGTGTATTTGCATTCGTGAAGCGTTGAGACAGACACTCGGGCGACTAATTGGCATGGCAGGTGTACCGATAGAGATAGGCGCAGGCGCAGCCGCCTGTGACGTCAGCGCTCGTGCTGTTTCACGGGTTTTTTTTTTAAGTATTTACTGCCATAAGGTTCTGTAGTTATTTTTGACGTACAAAAGTGCCTTTTATGTGCCTATTTGAAATAAATGCTTTGACTTTTACCATTTTTTTAATACTTTTATTGTTCTTGTCTAAAATGGGTTAATTGTAGCTAGGTACTTCTCTATCCTAATACGTGTCATAGTTCGGAACACAGCCTTGCAAAAACGTTTGAAATTGATTTGTTTAAAATTTCTAAGTCAACAGAATGTAATTTCGATCAAAACAAGTTCGACTTAATATAAGTACAGACGCAGCACATCAACCTACCCGAAACTGTCAAATTTTCCTAATCAACTTTGAACCTTATACTTTAGTGATAAAGTTGAAAATCTATTGAAGAAATTTGACAGATTGTAGTAGGTTGATGTGCTGGCGTCTGTACATAATTAAACTTAACAGTAATTTGAGAAAACAAAATAATAAGTAAGTACCTACACATATTATTACTTTATTTTCACAATAAAAACTTATTTTCGAATATTTCAATAATCTATACCTTCTATTTCAAAGGGCGGCACTATTTAAGGCACTGCCCAAACGTAGGACACCGTAAAACGCTCAGTTTTATATCGCACTAGCTACGCCCCGCGGTTTTACCCGCGTAAATGTCGATCCCGTGGGAATGTCGGGATAAAAAGTAGCCTATATGTTAATCCAGAGTGTCAGCTACCTCCATATAAAATTTGATCAAAATTTGTCCAGCCGTTTGAGCGTGAAGAAGTAATAAACATATAAACACACACACTCACAAACTTTCGCCTTTATAATATTAGTGTGATAAAGGGAATTCAATCAACAAAAATATTATTCCACTGAGCCGTGCATTTATGTTTAATTTAATTAAAACTAAAGCTACTTTTATTTTGGTGGTCATTCGATTCAACTAACATCAAACTCGTCGCTCTTTTGAACCTTATTTGTTGCTGCGATGTGCTATTGTCCTTTACCTAAAAATTATTGCTTCTTACCGCGCCTTAAACCGATGGACTTTACTAAAACATGCGCAGGAGTAAGTAGCTTTGAGCATGCCGCGACGCCTGCGCACGCATACACTACCTTTACTGCCTATCCTATTGTTTCACAGATTTATAGCTCGTTATTAATTCTCTCATTCATGGATAGGCACGAACAGTAATTATATTTTAGATCGTAATATTGTTTTCGATGGGGAAATGCTAAACCTCCGAGCTATTTCCTTCGAATACGATATTTTATGACGATACCTACATGTTTTGCGCGTATTTTCTACAAATCCGTTCACCAGATAGAACACTCAGAATTTACAACAATCATAACGAGCAACAGAAGTTATTACTGAACAAAAAAAATGTCATAAAATGGAACAAAAAGTTCTCCTCAAAAAGGATAGTTATCCTCGAAAAAGGAGTGCAATGTAAAAAGGCGACTGGTCCGTGGGAGCGCGATGTCCTCCGGCCCTTCGAGGTCCATTGAGCTCATTAGACCTCTCCAAATATGGGCAGGAGACGCGTTTTTGTGGGGACTCTCTAGACGGACTACCGATGTTGAAACGGTACGATAGAATGCCGATGTATTAACTTGATTTGCGAAATCCCGCGGTACTGCAGTCTGTTAGGGCGTGCGATTGGTCGTGTCTAGTATTCATGATAGTTTCATGTACTTCGTTAAACCTATGAAGCGTTGACTAATGATTTATTGTTTCAAGACTACTGGGGGCCTAACATGCACCAAAAGGATAAGAAAGATGTTCTACATTTATATATTTTTCGAAATCGCAAGCAACCACGTGACATCGTCTGTAATAATATGATGTACTGTCTTATTTTTGGCGTCCATTTTAGCTTAAAGGCGCATCCACAGTCCGCAGTTACTTTTTGTGGAGCAACAGAATGCAACTCGATTACATAAGGTAACATTCTTCAACTTTTTCGGTAACATATACTACCAACAAATAACTTTATGTTATCGGATGTTGCCCACAAACACTTGGAAACGTTACTCCACAAAATGTAACTGCGGTGTGGATGCACCTCTGCTAATGGATTAGAAATCGCGATGCTGCTGCGATTTCTAATAGATATAATATAATATAAACATATTATTTTTTTATAATTTCTGACGGACAACAATATTCAACGTTTCACGATCCTATCAACATCTTGACAATAGCACAATCAGCCTATAATAATGTTCCCACTGCTGGGAAACAGGCCTCCTCTCCGTGAGAGGGCCGTAATCTACCACGCGGCCCAGTGCGGGTTGGTATTTTTGGTTCTAGGACATGCCAGTTTCCTCACGATATTTTCCTTCACCGTTTTTGAGAGCAGTGGCGATGAAATAATTTACACAAAGTAAAATCGTTGAGTACCTCTCTGAGTTTATTTCGGCCTTTCTTCTCAGAGTAGTCTGATAGGAAACGCCGAACTCGTCTAGTTTTTAAAATATGATTGACGTGTAAAACTGTTTGTGCAAACCTACTTACAGAAATAAAATCATTAATCGTTGTAAAGTTCAAAGATTAGTTAGGGGCGCATTTAATTATTTCCCTTTTAGATTTAACAAAAAAACCGAGTGTGCTTATGACCACACGACTGAAGTGAAACTTCAAACGTATTTGGCTATGAGAGGAAGAGAGAAAGAAAATGTGCGCGCGCACTGCTTTCTCTTGCTTATATCCCCCACTCAACTCCCGTTCGCCTCACCCGATCACACTTTTCGTAACGCTTACATCACGCGTTCGCCAGCTTACTCCCCAAGTCAAACGTGCGTAAAGAAGTTTCCCTTCAAAAATTGATGTTTGAAGATTTATTTACAACTAAAATTTTTAATCGTGATAGTTCGACAAATCAATCGATTCAAAATTTTAATGATCGAGACCAACACTGCTTCGTGCTCAGCCACTTTGTTGTAACGACTTAAATGCACCCTAATTGCATAACACACAATAAACCTCAATCTGAATTATTTTGAAGGATACTGCTAAACCATTGCTTCATATGTTCGAAAAATTTGTCTGCTCAACAACGTAAATAACGCAATGAATGTTATTGATCTGTCGAAATGAAAGCCATCGCTACTGTATGTTACGCAAATATCCCGCAGAGGCATCGCAGATGCTTTTACCAGAGACAAAGCTAAAATGTCTCACACCTTGACTAAATCATTGTCATCGTGGACCTAGATCCACGATACTATCACAGGCGAACGTTTCAGCATACCTACATCGACCATGAAGTCCACTGCACGTAGGGCTCCCACCCGTCCGGGTTTGTCCGGCTTTTGGGCCCCTCGTTCGGAATTTCTCCGGCCTTGGATTTTAAAGATTTTGAAGTGAAACTTCTTTACGCACGCTTGACTTGGGGAGTAAGCTGGCGAACGCGTGACGTAAGCGTTACGAAAAGTGTGATCGGGCGAGGCGAACGGGGGTTGAGTGGGGGATATAAGCAAGAGAAAGCAGTGCGCGCGCACATTTTCTTTCTCTCTTCCTCTCATAGGCAAATACGTTTGAAGTTTCACTTCAGTCGTGTGGTCATAAGCACACTCGGTTTTTATTTTTTTATTTTATTTATTATTGACAGAAGAATGACTACAACGTGAAATATCCGGACTTTTATGAAAATGCCCGGCTTTTTTGACAAAAATTTCAAATTTTGAAATGGTAACCCTAATTGCACGGGGAATGCAATGAACGACGTTGGCAGGAATGCCCCGAGTCCCCGACGGGCGTTGAGCGGGGTGAGCAGGGCTGTCGGTTGCACGTTATTATACTTAATCGTCTGTCTGCATCAGACCTTCGACATATTGAGTCCTAGTGTGATTATAAACAGTATTTATTTTGGGCATGTTTGGGACAGCTATTAAGGACCTGATACTGAACTACTTGAAGCTTATGTTCGTAAAGTTATACGTTGCTCTTTATGCCAGAAAAAATATAATATACTAACTTGTGCCCGCGGCTTCCCACGGGAACGTGCTACCGGGACAAGAAGTAGCCTCTGTCCTTCCCCAGGACGTCGTCTATCTCCTTGCCAAATTTTATCGAAATCCTTTCAGTGGTTTAGACATGAAAAGGTAACATACATTCAGTTACTTTTGAATTTCTAACATTAGTATGAACTAGCAGCGCATAAGTTTCCCGTGGTAATATCGGGATCAAAACTATCCTATGTAAGGACATAAGACGTGACGTGAGATTAAATTTGGTATAGTTTGAGTCCCGGGAAAGGTCCCGGGACTCAAATCTCAATCTATTCAGCGGTTTAAACGTGAAGAGGTAACAGACAGACACACTCTTCGCATTTATAATATTACTTAGTATGAATTTTAGCAACTGCCTCGCCCCCCGTTACATAACTGGCGAAATATGGCTGTACTATAGGTTCACCTCTGCTTAACCCTGTGGGGCATACAGGCGTGATGTTACGTTACATTTGAACACTAATCAAGTGTACGTATACTCACAGCCCTACACACGAAGGATCAACGGCTTCCCGTTATCCTGTTTTAGATCTAATTCCATACAAGCAGTGGACTCTTGCGCATCTATTCACTCGTATAAGGCTAGCCACTCAGGTGATAAATCACGCCCAATGAGGTTACTCGTGTCCGGGTTCTAATTGAATTATTTCCAGGGTAATGTGAGGTTAAGTCACTGAAAAGCGGACTTTAATGACTAAAGAGAAGTAAGTTGGAATCGCGATTTACCTAAATCTGCAGCTGCGGGTTGGTCGATTGGTGTCGAATTTTATTCACTGAATAGAAGAGAAGAAAGAAAATACATTTATTTAGCACAGACTAAAAGACACACAATACACTAGGTATATACATCAGTAAGCATCAATTAAAATACAAATAGAAAGTGTAAAGTCCGATGTAAGAAATTAGCAGGAAAGTGTGCCTCACGGCTGCACCAAAAAGGCCCAGTTCAGCAAAAATGCCAGACAATTACTGCCTGATGCTGAATAGCTATAATTCGTGTAGAATTTCTCAGCGTGACCTCCTCGTGCGTCAAAGGCTAAGTAGCTTGGGGGGCGTCCATTAATTACGTGAGGTGATTTTGGCGATTTTTTGACCCCCCCTCCCCCCTTAGTGAGATACCGTGAGATTTTGCTCGACTCCCTCCCCCTCCCTCTAATCTCACGTGAGATTGTACAAAATGCGTGTTTTCAATGTAAATACGTTAATATATATTATGCTTCATTGCGTTGGATTTATTAAAAAACAAAACAATTTGTTTAATTATTTTTATTTAAGACTAGTTAAGATTAATTCTACCCAGTTTTCTCGCAATTTTACACTGTTTCTTGCAGATAAAAAATTACGTGAGACTTGCCAGGACCTCCCCTCTCCCCCACGTGAGATTGGATGAGAATCGGCTTGACCCCCTCCCCCCCATAAAAGCCTCGCGTAATTAATGGATGCCCCCTTGGTGAATGATGATAGTAGAATGATGAAGAAAAAGAAATGTCCAAAAGGCGACAGTTTGTGAGGACGTTTGTTACTCTTTCACGCAAAAACTAATAAACGGATTTCGATGAAACTTTACAGTAATATATAAGCTTATACTTACATCTGAATAAAACACAGGATACTTTTTATCCCGATATTCTCACGGGATCGACTTTTACGCGGGTGAAACCGCAGGGTGCAGCTGGTACATTTATATAAAACTAACATGTAATAGATAAATATAGATATTTTATCAAGTCGCAAGAACCGTGCAAAGCAGGGGTTGGTCACTAGTATCATATATTTTAGCCTCGAATCTCGAGAGACTAAAGGAGACCTCATCCGACTCACCGTATTACAAGCTAAATAATAAAATGGTGAATCAGCCAAGTTAATTGGCGTGGAACGGAACACGTTAGCGGACGATCGTCGTACGCTGGCGTCTGTGGGATCATCTGACCATGCGTTCGATGAAGCGTAACAAATGACTCCTCCTAAGGTAGGAGATGCACTTAAGGTGAATGGGTAGTTGTAGCCCGCGAAATTCAATTTTTCTTACGTTTTTTGCAATTTTCAGGTCAGTGTCAGGTTGTATCTTGATCAAAATATGATTCGCGACTATAACCGGTATGTATTTACAGAATTATAATAATTAGAATCATTAATACATCTTTCTAAGTTAGATTTCTACCGTTAAGAACAAATCTCGTATGGAAAAGTGTTAGTGGTAGAAATCTAACTTAAAGAGATATATTAATGATTCTAATGACTATAATTCTGTAAATACATGTCTATTATAGTCGCGAATCATATTTGGATCAAGATACAACCTGACACTGATCTGCAAATTGCAAAAAACGTAAGTAACGTAATTTCGCGGGCTACAACTACCCATTCACCTTAAGTACGCATTGTCTACTTTGCAATTCGTTTACTGCGCGAACAACGAAAGCCTTTAGTAACAGTTTGTTTGTCATTGGCGCCGATTCCCTTGTTCACAAGCTAAACTAAATTTAAGTTCAGTGCATCTTATTCTTTCTATTTCATTAAGAAAAGGACAGAACATAAATATTAGTTTAGTCCTGTCAAATTAGTCGGCGCCTGACATAAATTGACGTATTTTTAGTAGCCATTTTTTTAATCACGTCTAAACTTGTCTATGGAGTATCTTGATTTGATAGGACTAAACTAATATTTATGTTCTGTCCTTTTTTTAATGAAATAGAAAGAAAAAGATGCACTGAACTTAAATTTAGTTTAATTTGTGAACAAGGGAATCGGCGCCATTGACAGTGTTTTTATTTCGTAAGCTGTAAGGGCGGTTTTCGTATGTACCAAAGCTCCAGATTTCAATAGGCTTCTAAGAGCTTCAAATTGGAGCGTCTCTCTTTATCTCAAGTTTGACCATAGCCTAATCAATCCTCTTCATTTTGATACAACGAACTTTTTTCGCACCCGACCTGGGATAGGTAAGATTTTCTTTTCACGCATTATACAGAAATCTTAGTTGCATCTAGCTTCTGATGTTTCATAATAGTGCCCATATTGGTTTATGTAAAATAAAATAATTTGAATGTGACTTCGTTTAAAAGTTCAATGGGCTGCGAGAGCCTGCAAGAGCAAGAGAAGTGAGCTCGAACATTTTATCACCCTGCCTCGGATATGTTAGATTTGGGGCTGTCCATTAATCGCGTCAGGCTCGAAAGGGTGGGGAGGGGTCCATAAAAAATCACGAAATATCACAAGGGCTGGTGTAGTAATATATCACGTGTATTTATTTTTTCGGCAAACGCGCGATACTCAACCGAAAAGCGGCGTTTATAAATAATGTTCATGTTAATAATACAAAAAAGTTTTTCGCACTTCTTTCATTATTTTTATGTCAGTCAAAAACAACCTTTCTGTCTATCTCTGAACGTTATTATTGTAGTCTTTAATTTTCTATAATAAAATTAGATGATACTTATACCTATTTTATAAATATGTATTTAAAAAAAAAAAAAGATCATTTGTAGGTACAAAAAAATACACGTGATATAGGGGGGGTGGTAGTCTTAAACCTCACCATATATCACCAAGGGGGAGGGGGGGGGGGGGGTTAAAAAGGGCAAAAAAAAAAATCATCACGTGATTAATGGACGGCCCCTTTGATTTTGAGCGTTCATTCAGAAAATTGTACAGTTAATAGTATGCCGGAAATAGTAAATAACGCAATAAATATGGTAGAGTTGAGAAAGTGTAATTCTGAGGTAGAAAAGCAACGTCTAGAAGGCGTCTATATTTTTAACCGACGAAAAAAAACGGAGGAGGTTCTCAATTCGACGCGTATATTTTTTTTTTTTTTTTTTTTTTTTTTTTTTTTATGTATGATCACGCATAACTTTTTACAGAGCAGTCCGATTTTGATAATTCTTTTTTTATTAGAAAGGGTATACCCTGAAGTTGGTCCCATATAAATTTGGAAAAAAAATTCCAACCCTAAGGGTTAGAAAACAGGGGATGATTGATTGTTCACTCACTGATTGTAATGTATGACCACGCTTAACTTTTTACAGAGTAGTCCGATTTTGATAATTCTTTTTTTATTAGAAAGGGTATACCCTGAAGTTGGTCCCATATAAATTTGGAAAAAAAATTCCAACCCTAAGGGTTAGAAAACAGGGGATGATTGATTGTTCACTCACTGATTGTAATGTATGACCACGCTTAACTTTTTACAGAGTAGTCCGATTTTGATAGTTCTTCTTTTGTTGGATAGGACATACTTCGAAGTTGGTCCCATGTAAATTTGGAAAAAAAAAACCTACCCTAAGGGTGGGAAAATAGGGGTGACTTATTGTTCATTCACAGATTTTAATGCTGAGCTGTGTATTACAATTAAAATAAAAGACCTATCTATGTTGGTATATAAAGCCTGTTTTTTTTAAGTATTACATTATATTATTTAGTATTATATTACACAAAAAATAATAGTTAAAGTAGGATTATATAACAGTTAATGTCTAAAGTAAGGTAGGTATTTTAAAAGTAATCAAACATTAAGCATGTAGTAATTAGTAAATTATAGCCTCAAAAAATTATAAAATAAAAACTTTTTAACAAAAAATTAAACCTCCGAAAAAACTGAAAAGCAAAAAATAATAAACTTTTTTTATTTAACCTTAATAAATAAGTTCTTAAACTAATGCAAGTATACCTAAGTAATTTTGAGTCGGCGCCAAACAATCAATGAACAAAGATTACTAAATTACCTTAAATTTAAAGAAATAAGCAACGTGAAATCTATAGCGATAAACATTAACATTTCAAACAAAAAATTCGCTCCCCGCACGACCACTCGCAACGAATTAATTTGCTTGTTTGGCGCCGACTCTATATTACTTAGGTATACTTGCATTAGTTTAAGAACTTATTTATTAAGGTTAAATAAAAAAAGTTTATTATTTTTTGCTTTTCAGTTTTTTCGGAGGTTTAATTTTTAACTCGTTTCTTTTGTGGAGTCCAATAAATTGTCCATTTCTAAGCACAATACAGCCGAAAAACACGCAAAGCTTGATTATCCACAGCACATAAATATCACGACTCAAACAATTGTTCGGATGCCGCTCTCAGTGTGTGTCCGGTCTTACCTGCGCATGCGCAGTGCCGAGAGCGCCGGCGCCGGCGGCGGCCTCTACTGACAAGGGTGAAATTGAACAAAGGGATGGTACTATTAGTGAATCGATGTTTTTTTTTAGGTTTTCAATGTGCGATGAGATGCCATAGCTTTGAAGCAAAGCAGTGTATGTTACCTACGGTCAACAACGAAATATCTAATTTTTTTTTATTTTTTTATTTTATTTAATTTACTTTTTATCCCGATATGCCCACGGAATCTAAACTTATGCAGGTGAAACCGCGGGGCGCGGCTAGTAAGTCATATTTCAATGACTACAATGATTACAGTTTCTACCTACCCCCATGAAAAGAAGGCGTGAGGTTATGTATGTTACCATAATCAGCCTATAATGTTCCCACTGCTGGGACTCAGGCCTCCTCTTTTCGAGGGGGAGTGGGCTGTAATCTACCACGCGGCCCAGTGCGGGTTGGTAGATGTCACAAGTTCAAATTTCGAATTTTTGGTTCTAGGACATTCCGGTTTCCTCGCGATTTGAGAGGAGTGGTGATGAAATTATTTACACAAAGTAAAGCGCCTGCCTGGGTTCGAACCTACGACGACCTACTACTCGTAAGTCGGAACCGTGACCGCTGGCCACCGCTGCTCACCATACTACTATAGTGAGCAATGGTGGTATTACTGCATGTATGTTACAATGATATCACACTATATTATTGGCGAAGGGCGGGCGTTTTGGGGGACTGTCTTTTGTAATTTTGACGTTCGAAAAGTGCTGATTCTCAGCCTAGTTTGAATAAATGACTTTTGATTTTGATTTTGATTATATCACACTATCACACTAATATTATAAAGGCAAAAGTTTGTGAGTGAGTGTGTGTGTGTGAGTGTTTATATGTTTGTTACTTCTTCACGCTTAAACCGCTGAACCGATTTAGATGAAATTTGGTATAGAGATAGTTGGAGTCCCGGGAAAAGACATAGGATACTTTTTATCCCGATATTCCCACGGGATCGACTTTACGCGGGTGAAACCGCGGGGCGCAGCTAGTAAAATATAAAATGATGTAAAATATGATCTGCATCTTTAATTTTTTGTTGTTGTTTTAAAATTGTCTGCTACTTCACGTGAAGTATTCGAGCATCATTCACTGTAGCCAATACTTGTGGTGTGTCGGTCCGGTCGGTCGGGGCAAGTCGGGGCAATACCCCGCCGCGTTTGGGCAATAAATGTGTCTTTAAATGACATTTCATTAAAATTATACAACTGCTTTTGTTGCGCTGTGACAAACGCACAACTCCTTAAATTATTTCTGATTTCTATAGGCTCTTAACACGGAACGTTACCGCGTTATGTGGTTCTTAAATGTTTATCTGAAAATTAATATTATATTTCTGCATTTTGCATGAATTATACATACCTAAGTAAATGAGTTACCTATACCTAGAACCTATTATAAAATAGAAGTTGACAAGGTTCCTTGTGTGACAGACAGACATAAGAGACGTCGCGCGGCGTAAGCACAGAGTACTTTTTGATAGAGGCGTAGGCCTAATAATATAGTATAGCCTCCCTTTTGGGACGGAACCATGATGAAAGAAAGAAAAATGACAGCACATGTCGTTAGTAAACACAATATAAAATGACTACATTGTGTGTCTCACGGCTGCGCCACAGCATAATTTCGTAACATACGACCAATCACAATCTAAATCATTTTGAAGGATATTGCTAATCCATTGCTTCATATGTTCGAAAAAATTGTCTGCTCAACAACGTGAATACCGCAATGAATATTGTTGAACTGTCAAAATTAAAGTCATTGCTACCTACTGATAGTTTGTTATGTAATAATTACTTCGCAGGTTGTCGGATAATTTGCCTGGCCCCGACAGCAAATAGGCTGTCGGAACAACGGCGGTCGTATGTTTGATTTAAACTGACAAGATTTTCGGGTTTTGGTTTTGTGAACACCCTTTAGAGGAATCTTTTGATAACATTGATTGATGTTCGATTCGACACGGAAGCGTATCGAACGGTTGTGAATAGCATACCTACAGTCTAGCAGGTTAGTGCCTGGAGTGGTGAATGCTTTTGGAGCGGTAAATGCTTATGGAGCGGTGAATGCTTATGCGAATCCCGCACCCCCGGCCATAGGTAGAGGTGGAACACCGCGGTAGTTTGAGCCTGTAAGAGTCCGGCATGCCCCTCTGTCACCCCCACGATAGAGGAAGTCCATGAGGATTTCCAGGCGAGAAAAAAAAAAAAGGTTAGTGCCTGGCTGTGTGAGATATGGACTAAGAAAGAGTGTTTATGTCCTCAAATTTAGTCATTTGCCAAGTTTCAAGTGGGAAGATGTAAGTCCAACCTGGTAAAGTGCGGCTACCTTGACGGAACGGCAGGCAGTAGGGTGTGATTGTGGAGCTGTGTCACAAACCATGCTCCACCTCCTATCCTGCCCTCTGAGTCCCAAAATATGCAGTCAGTGACCTCTGCGCTGCCACCGACGACGCCGTGGAAATGGCAAAGTCTTGGAAAAACAAGATTTAAAATACAGTCGTGCCAGCGACACGAAGAAGAAATCATTTTCCCCGCAGTGGGACAATGTACAGTCTTTTACCTCTTGACTGTGATATGAACACCACTTATAGTGATAAAAGATAACGTTTCCAAGTGTGGACGGGACAAACAACGCACCATTGATTTACACTGCGGTCCCTCAATTAGCTGTGACGTCACTTGAGATGTCGCGCCGAGCTCACCGTGACTGCAGCGTGAGAACTTCTCACTCCAGTAACTTGTTGTTGATAAGGTTTATTGCCACTTCATACTATTTCAAACTGTAGTTACTTGGTTTAAGCGCGGGACGATCAAAGGTTAAGGTACGCTTTGCCACGGTCGGTTCGTGAATGGGTGGCCATTACCAACAATGAAAACACGAAAAAGAATCTGCAAACAAAAGTTCAATACCTAGGACCAAAATGTATGAAACAGCAGATTTTTTTTTCGTGATTTCAGAGTTGGTCTCATAGTGAAAGTTGTTCATATTCATGGGTAGAACACCCCGTCAAAATTTGGAACCGTTAAAAAAATCACCCGTATATACTTTATTTTATTCATGTGACGTCACAAAGCTTATGACTCGTTCCCCCTTGTCACACGATGTCACACTATGTTGATCCCCTCCATCAAGTATAATAACTTGGAGTCGCCTCGTATACATGTGGTTGTCTTCCTCACGCGGTGTCCTGCGTGAGCGACGAATACGACGCGTCGCGACGCCGCGAACGCGACGAACGCGGTCAACTCAACCTTGCGCTTGAGTCTGCGGCGAGACGCGACGTAACGCGTACTTATTTTAAGGGCGACCAGACGCGATACCACGAACTAAATATGAACTTTCGAGCAAAATTGTACTGTACTTCTCCATGATTGTAGAAGTAATAATGACCAAAATCACGTAAAACATTTGTCGCGTGTAGCATCGCGTCGCATTACGTCGCGTCGCGTCGTATTCGTCGCTCACGCAGGACACCGCGTCAGCACTATGGCACGAAGATAATGCACACGCTATCAAATCGTGAAAATGATAGTGTCTAAGTAGGAAGTTGCATCGTGCCCTAATAACGTGCATACTGGGGAACTTTCCAGAAAGCACGTTACTTACTAGGACATGATGGTGTCGAGTGGACATAGACAAGTACGAGTAGGTATCTGTGTTCACTCGAGATAATATTACATGTAAGCACTCGTGGGCTGCAGCTGAAAATCAGCGTCAAGTCACAGGTCAAGTGGTATACCTTGTGTTATCATGTGACAGTATGCTGAGCTGAGCCGTTTTGGCATTATATTTTATTTATTTTATTTTATTTGGGAAACAAACAGATGCAATAAGAAACATAAGTAAATATACAATTAGTTATGCATTGTTTTCTGTCTTTTTTATAGTTTTAAGGTATTTTTAGGATACCGCACGCAAAAGGTGCAAATGGAACCCGGCTATTACAAGTACTATTAGTTATTCTGTGCTATTACTAAGCGTCCGCTATCCGTCCGTCTGTCTGTCAGTGGGTCGTATCTCATGAACCGTAATAGGTAGACACTTGAAATTTTCAGTGTGTATTTCTATTACAATATACAATAGACTAAGTATAGAATAAACAATAGAAAAGATACAAAATTGGCAGAAAGGCACATGAAAATAAATTAATACAGGCTTATAAAATGACATTATTTGCCAGATAAGTTAACTGACATTTTATCCGGCTGTTAAGCAAGACATAAATATTTGAATTTTAGAAATTTTAATAGTTTCAAGTTGATAGTCAATTGGCTGAACAATCATTTTCCCTGACTGTACTTACGCAAGGTTTTGGTACGTAGTACTATTAAGTATTCTGTGGTATTGGTATGTCATAGAGTTGTCGCATTTTAGCATGGCGAAAGCGGTCATTGACCCACCTACATCTTTTACAAATATTAAAAAAAAAAAACAATTTCTATCGTGATCTACAACATGTTTCAATAACGAAAATCCATACATAGTTAATTGTTTGGGTTCCTAGGTTCCTACGGAGGGCTATTAGGGAAAGGGCAATGACCAGTATTGCCATGTTAAAACGAGACAACTGTAGTTACCAAATCCTTTTCTACCGGCGGCGCCGCCGACAAGAGAGCGCGGTAACAATAACTTTATTCCTACATCTGTATATGGTATCCTACACATAAGGGTCCCCTTTTGTGAACTCCTCTCATTATAAGTTCCAAACTGGTGCTGATCAATGCACGGTAATGCGCAACCCTTTCATGTGCGGCGACCCTTAAAGCCGGTTTACACGGTACGATATGAAAACACTAATGCGATTTTTATTAACTAACTTTCTCTTAAACTATTTTGTGTATTATACTTATTATTTAGCATTTTTATTATATAGGGGCTTGTGGCTGAGTAATAACAGCCGCACAGGTCGAACGATCAGGTTGAGCTACGCTTGCCGCGGTTGATCCGTGGATGGGTGACCATCTTTACATACCGAGAACCCTCCGTGCCTCGGAAAGCACGTCAAGCTGTTGGTCCCGGCTGTCATTCGTGGATGACAGTCGTTACGGGTAGTCAGAAGCCCGAAAGTCTGACAACCCAGTCTTACAAAAAGGGGTATCGTATTACCCAGTAACTGGGTTGTGGAGATCAGATAAGCAGTCGCTCCATGTCGTAAAATACTGGTATTCAGCTGCATCCGGTTAGACTGGAAGCCGACCCCAACATAGTTGGGAAAAGGCTAGGCAGATGATGAGCTTAAGCTTTTAAGCTTTGAATTTAGAAACAATGAACAAAATAATAAAGATACACAATTTATACATACTTGCATATTATGTATTTATGAAGTACTAGCTGCGCCCAGTAGTTTTACCCGCGTATGTCTCGATCCCGTGGGAATATCGGGATAAAAAGTATCCTATAAAGTAATCCACGTTATGGTTTACACATAAGCCAAATTTCATTTAAATTCGTTTAGCCGTTTTAGCGCGAAAGCGTAAAAAATCAAATCTTTTCTCCTTTTTATTATAATATTGGTTTAGATATCACTGTAAACTAATTAAAAACTATTATAACCATGTAATACCTAAGTTGTTTTATTCGGTTTCAGTAAACTAAAGAGCCTGTTTCAGTAACCGGCAATATACCCAAAAGTATTTTGGTAGATATTCTTGAGATGGTTTAAGGTGAATGTGAAGTGGTAGACCGCGAAATTTAAATTTTCTTACGTTTTTTGCAAGTTGCAGGTCAGTTTCAGCTTGTATCTTGATCAAAATATGATTCGCGACTATAATAGATATATATTTACTGAATTACAGTCATTAGAATCATTAATATATCTCTTTAAGTTTGATTTCTACCATTTACACTTTTCCATACGAGATTTGTTCTTAACGGTAGAAATCTAACTTAGAAAGATGTATTCATGATTCTAATTATGTAAATACGTACCTGTTATAGTCGCGAATCATATTTTGATCAAGATACAACCTGACACTGACCTGAAAATTGCAAAAAACGTAAGAAAAATTGAATTTCGCGGGCTACAACTAAGCATTCACCTTAACAGTTTTTCTACAGCGCATAGGTACTTTACTTTTGTACATACTGTGAGAAACAATACACGGGCCATCATAACACGCCAACGGTAAATTACTGTAGATTTTACTTCACACTTCGAAACAAAAAACTAACCACTTAATTATTTCGAACAAAAACATCGTGCGGTGTAAATAGCGCTCCTGCGCCTGCGCCGGCACCAAATATGGCGGCGGTAACGAGCGGCCCATACACGGCGAAGACCTGCCGTCTCACTTATACGCTCACCGTTGAATCATTCTAGTTAAAATAGAATTTTCGTAATGACTAAGGTAAAAAAAAATCCAATACCAATACGAATTTGACGTCTGTGGTTAGATTCAAGGCTAGACCTGGGTTGTACAGAGCTCGTAAGTTTGTGGTAACACTTTGACCTGGAGCTGGCCCAGTAGTACTGAGTTTCAGTAGAATGCGAGGCCAGCTTATACTGTTTTGTTTACCGAAGACGTGCGGCCCTATCCCTGTTCTTTTAAAAAGTCCTCCAGACCGAATTTCAGCCATGGTGACCAATCTTAGCGGAGACCAGCCTCCGGCGCGGGAAATATTATAGTGCAGGCGTGTGTGCGCAGACTTAGGTGGACTCTCTCTTTCCTCACTCTGTCCGTCGTAGTTGTCGTGTTGGATTGCCCTGTTCTTTTATACATTGAGATAGAAAAGTAAAATTTACTCTGAGGATCGCGATGACTGTCAGTCTTCCTAAGCCAGGTACCAGAGCTAAACTAGTAAGACTGATACCAGGACTGTCAGTACGCACCATCCATCAGTCTTCTTGAGCTTGGTCTGCGTACTAACTGCTGACAACGATACGAGTACCACTGTTTTTAATACTGTGACCATATGGGCTTGCTGGGGGCATGTACATCTCCGTATCTACTCACTTACGGTCGATTTTGACGACCTCAATTTAATTATGTGATAGATTAGTTAAAATAAGTTCACGAGCTATATTTATAGGGATCATTCATTAGTTGGTTTCACTTCACATACAATCAATACAGTACCTAATGCGCTTTGTACGCACGACGACGTATCAAGCTATACATTCCCATTATAAGCTGACTTGGTATAGACCAACCTTTCAACAAGAAGACGCGCACAAGATGACGCTGACGCGACCAACAATAATGTTTTAATTTCTACCCATGGACTTATAATACAAACACCTATTCTAATCTATTTCCCTATTAAATTTTTTCCTCTATGATTTCTACCAATAATGAAATGAGGGCAATATAAATATAACCCTATGAGGCAATTTAAAAGTAAATCTACTTAACATCTTTAAAAGAAAGAAAAAGTATTTATTGTGACTTACAGGAAGATCACAAAACTAAAAAGGTCATTAACCAAGAAGCTTTTGATCCCACGGGATAAAAGAAAAAAAATCCGGGAGCGTATGAAATAGGTTTTCATAAAGAGACGCGTTGACGGACAGCCCTTGTGGCGCGGCTCCTGCCATTCATTTCCCACACTATAGAACAGATTATAATTATACGCATAAGTACGATACGCCCTCTGTTGCTCTGTTCAATGAAGGATGTGTAGAAACGTCGTTAGTCTTGACGATACGTTTACGTTACGACTTTAACCAGTTTTTTGAGTGAAAACTTCTTTTATGCGCACTTTGCGCTCGTCCTAAACAGTGTACGAAACTGAACCGTCACGCTCGGGTCGGTGACGCTGAATCGGGTAAACTCGGCTCCAGTCGTAAGTTTTCACTTCTATCGTATGGTCATGCACACATCCTCTTTTTTTACGTAAGTCACATCAATGGGGATACATGTATGTGTCATTCTGTATCCAAATAAACGTTATTCTTTCTTTCTCATTGCACTACGGGGTAATTGTGTAATACACTAACAGTAGCAATGGAATTCATTTTGGCAGTCCAACAACATTCATTGCGTTATTTACGTTATTGAGCAGACAAATTTTTTGAACATATGAAGCAATAGATTAGGAATAAGTATCCTTCATAATGATTCAGATTCTGATTGATAGTGTGTTACACAATTAGGGTGCTGAGTTAGGACATAGGACACTTTTTATCACGCGAGCGTAACCGAAGGAGAAAGAAGTACCTACTGATGCAATGAAAATAAATGAGATGAAATGAATGAAATAAAAAATATGAGAGGAAGAGAGAAAGAAAATGTGCGCGCGCACTGCTTTCTCTTGCTTATATCCCCCAGTCAACTCCCGTTCGCCTCGCCCGATCACACTTTTCGTAACGCTTACGTCACGCGTTCGCCAGCTTACTCCCCAAGTCAAGCGCGCGTAGAGAAGTTTCACTTCAAAAATACAGGGAGCCATAATCGTATCCGTGTCGTCACATGTAAACGTCACTCTTTTAGAAAACAGCTCCTCCCGTTCTTTTCTGTTCCAACGAACCACCAGTCTTAAATAATAAAACAAGCTGTAATGGCGTTGATTGAAACCACTAATGGCCTGTTTCACCATCTCCTGCTAAGTTCTGGTTAACGTAATTATCTTGTAGTTTGTTTTCGAATGACATTTAATTTGTTAAATGAACTGTAATTATGTTTATTAAACTTTATTCGAAAACATGCATCGGTTTCTTAGGGTCAGTTCACACCGCGACGCGACGCGGCGCGCAGTTTTCAATATAGCAATACAATTATAGACCTTACCTTCTACACAAAAAGGTACACAATTCTGTGTGCCTACTACGTCGAGCTACGCCGCGCGGCGCCGCGCGGCCCTTCTCACTGATGTGTACCTTTTTGTGTAGTAGATAAGGTCTATAATTGTATTGCTATCTTGAAAACTGCGCGCCGCGTCGCGTCGCGGTGTGAACTGACCCTAAATCTCCGAGCTAACTAGACGAAAACTAACATTACTTGAAATAAATGTTCTTCTATATCGATTTTATTCAATTTCAAGCGGCCATTGTTGTTTACATCTTTGGCAAATTTAGCGCAGCCGGACCTTATATCGGATAGCCCTTACTTATCTCCTTTGGTGACCGTACCTACAGAATGCGTAGATGACTAGATGTCGGCTTGGTAATGGGTACTTTTTACACTCTGTTTATATGTCGATATATTAACTAACAAGTATTTTGGGGTGGCAACACACAACAGACTCAAGCAGCTCTACATTCTGCGGTGAACAGTTCTTTGTCCGACATTTACGATTCTTTTACGATGGGTCGTGTAAAAGCGCCGACTGGCTAACTACTACTCCGGATAATAAATCAATGGGTTTGAGGGTCGTAAATATTAATGTTTGGATGGTGAAAGCCCATTTAGGCACTGCGGATGTGTGGACGAAGCTGTAGAGTTACAAAGCGCCTCCGGATTGCAGTTACTAGATAAGCCATTTTAGGCACACTCATTCTGAGGAATTACTATGAAATGAAATGTTTATTGTTTCTCTCAAAACGGTGAGGAAACCAGCATGTCCCAGAACCAAAAATTCAAAGACATGTGACATCCACCAACCCGTACTGGGCCTGCGTGGTGGATTATGGCCCACTCCCTCTCACAGAGAGGAGGTCTGTGTCCCAGCAGTGGCAGTGGGGACATTTTAGGCTGGTTATGCTGAAATGTTTATTTATGTAAGTAGATTTTAAAAACAAGATGGCGCCGGCATTTCCTAGCTGACTGATCCCTGAAAAGAAATGCTGAAACAAACTCAGAGGACATGGTCTCTTTTAAAGTCCAAACAATATATTATTAGGATTTTATGTGAGTCTACCAATACAAGACCATGTCTGGAAGGGTATTTTAAAGGAAAAGCCATTGCAGCTTTAAGTTGACCTGCAACGTCCAAAGAATTGTTTCAATAAGTGGTTAAATACTTGAAGGCTAATTCTCGTAATCAAAATCGTTCAAATTCTAGTCGCAGTGTCGAGGGCAATTCTCGTAATTTTAAAAACGTTCACAGTCTGATCTCAAGTCTCAATCTGTCGGAAATACCTCTAATTTACATCTACATCTACGTTTTTGACATTGATTGTCGCTGAGATGAGATTGCTACTAGATTTTGAACGATTTTAACCGACTTCAAAAAAAGTAGGTGGTTCTCAATTGGGTTGATTTTTTTTGTGTTTGCTACCTCAGCACTCCGTTATTTATAAGCCGATTTGCAAAATTCTTTATTATTTAAAAGGATATACTTTCAGATTGGTCCCATAGAAATTTCATCAAAATCGTTTCAGTAGTTTTTATTTACAGTAATTGGCCTTCAGATCTCAGCGACAACAAATGTCAACACTTGTTAAAAATGTTGGGAAATTAGCTATATTATGTAGCAACGCAACGGAAAATAGCGAGAAATTAGATATACATACTTATTTTTGACAGATTGAGACCAAGGGCGAATTTCACCAATTAGACTTGAACGCGACCGGCATATCTAAACTCCGTTCAAGAGCTATCAGCGTCAATATTCCACAATAATAATGTCACTGGCAGCACTTGAATGAGGTTTAGATGTTCTGATCGCGTTTAATTTTATCGGTGAAAATCGACTCAAGATTCTTATCTTGGGGCGATTTTTTTTTTGTTCTTAAAATTACGGGAATTGTCTCTCAGTTTCGCCGTCTTGTCACTATCTTCATCGTCATTTCTTTCTACGTTCAGTTGTAATATGAATTATGATTGATTTTTCAAAGTCTTTATTACCGACCTAACGGTTAAACAGTTTTTACAAATTACAGTAGTCTTGACTAATGATCTTATTCAATTTGTACACAAATCGTGATTAATTTTGTTACACAGGCTATAATATTTTTACAAACAATAAAATATGTTTATGTATACTGAATAGACCTTTGATAAGTAGGCGACCGTTTTTCTACAAATTAAAACTAATGAGTAGAAAGTAGGAATCCATGTTTGTCATTAAAATGTTTCTGGAGACATTCTTGTCAGCCCCATACCACTCCCGACTCATTTCATAACAAAAATGTGATTCATGCGTAACCAGAAAAGATCTAACGAATTTCAACCTTATTTCGAGATTATTAAGGTTGATCTAATGAGGAGACGAGTGATCAAGGTGTTTTCAAGAATATCTAATAGGAGAAATTTATGACATTGCTTTGTAGTAGGTAACTGTCGTAAAATAAGAATTGGTTGAGGTGTGGTCCTTGTGCCCGCGATAAAAAAATTACATAAAAAGCCTTTGTGATAGATGGACAAAAAAGTGATCTAATAAATAAGCTTTCCGTTTTCCTTAACTTAGTTAAGGCGGAGGTTTCAGAAAACGGTCAAAAAGTTGGTTTTTTAAAGCAGTGTAGGTATCTCTTAAACCGTAAATAATTTTGACCAAAAAAAATGATATTTTCAAGTCTTATTTTAATACAGTGATGGAACTCAAATCATAATTAAATATACATTAATGCATCAAAAAAATGTTCAAATATACCTCTTAATTGTCTTTAAAAGCAGTTCATCTCTTCATTAACAATTTTAATTATAATTAAAAATATACGATTAAATTTCTAATGCCAAACTGCATTCAGCGATGGATTATTTTTTATTAAATAGTTTTTGTAAATAGATAATTGCTTCATATTTGCAATAAATTACCACCGGTCATGTAGTCCCCTTATTAAAGACTCACATAGACAGGCGTGACGCGACTCTATATTCCCACGGGATCGAAACTTATGCGCGTGTAACCACGGGGCGCTGCTAGTTGTACCTAAATAATATGTAAAAATATATTTCCTTAACTCAGGGTTTAACGAATATTCAAGGCGGTCGGGTTTATACTAAAAATTGTCCCGTTATCATATCAGTAAGTGTAGGGTCTAGGGACCCCTTTAACTGGTATTGTCGGGGTTGCCGGGCGATATCTACACTTGCAGACTGCAGACCAGCCGCAATCATAGATTCTTTATTTAATATTCATTAAAACATGAAAGCATCGTAGTTATGATTGCTTGAAACCATTGTTACTGCTCACTCATGCGCAACAATACGTCCTCTGATTTCATCTTCGTTTTACCTTCCAAAAAAATAAATCAAAATGCCTTTATTTCCTCTGACCCTCGTACATTAAATAAGTTCTTCGTGTCTCGGCGTGCTGCACTGCTGCTGCTGCTGCTGCTGCGGAACACCTCAAGCGACGTAAGTATAATAACCTTATCGGTAATTATATTTTCGAGCGGTTTGGTGTTGATACCCTCGGGCCGTGGGGTTCGAGTGCTCATGGTCGCTGCTGGTTGACATTTCCCGAGACCCAAGGGCCGGTTTTTACCTTGGCCAGAGGTTAAGCATTGCCATTTAACGTGGCAATGCCACCAGTCTCTTGGGTACATTAAATTTTTCAACGCCAAATTTCAGTTTATTATAATAGTTTTAGTTAAGTTAGGATATTAATTTCAAAAACACCATTATTTCAAAAAATTTCAATTCTATCTTTTTCGGCATTATGGACCATGGACCCCTCTAAATGTTTTGTTTTATATGAAGCACGGTCTACTCGCTAGTCACGGGTCACCTGTCGCTTAGTTTGCGTATAACTTAAAAGCCACTCTGCGACTTGTGACCTGGACATCACGACCTGGGTACCTAATATGAGATGGTTTAAGATGGCACTATCTAGCCAGAATTATCTGGCTATTATTAAAAAAATTAGTGATAATCGAATTAATTATAATTCGATTATCACTCATTTTTTTAAATATTTTTAACAATGTGCAAATTCAGCCTTTGCACGCATTACCGACTGTTTTATCGGCACCTCTGAATATTTTTTAATCGTTTGTAAGTACCTCGTTAGATAGCTGATTGAATTGAAATGTAGATGTGTTCCCCGTACTGCCATAGTAATAAAAACTTTTTAACAAAAAAATTAAACCTCCGAAAAAACTGAAAAGCAAAAAATAAAAACCTTTTTTATTTTACCTTAATAAATAAGTTCTTAAACTAATGCAAGTATACCTAAAAAATTTTGAGTCGGCGCCAAACAAGCAACTTAATATTGTTGCGAGTGGTCGTGCGGAGAGCGCATTTTTTGTTTGGAATGTTAATATTTAACGCTGGAGATTTCACGCTGCATTATTAATTTAAGGTAATTTAGTGATCTTTGTTCATTGATTGTTTGGCGCCGACTCAAAATTTTTTAGGTATACTTGCATTAGTTTAAGAACTTATTTATTAAGGTAAAATAAAAAAGGTTTTTATTTTTTGCTTTTCAGTTTTTTCGGAGGTTTAATTTTTTTGTTAAAAAGTTTTTATTTTATAATTTTTTGAGGCTATAATTTACTTATTACTGCATGCTTAATTTTTGATTACTTTTAAAATGGCTACCTACCTTACTTTAGATATTAACTGTTATATAATCCTACTTTAACTATTATTTTTTGTATAGTAAAATACTTAAAAAAACAGGCTTTATATACCAACATAGATAGGCCTTCAATTTTAATTGTAATACACAGCTCAGCATTAAAATCTGTGAATGAACAACAAATCACCCCTACTTTCCCACCCTTAGGGTAGGAATTTTTTTTCCAAATTTACATGGGACCAACTACGAGGTACGTTCTATCCATTAAAAAAAGAATTATCAAAATCGGACTAATCTGTAAAAAGTTATGCGTGGTCATACATTACAATCAGTGAGTGAACTATCAATCATCCCCTGTTTTCCTACCCTTAGGGTTGGATTTTTTTTTCAAAATTTATATGGGACCACCTTCGGGGTATATCCTTTCTAATCAAAAAAGAATTATCAAAATCGGACTGCTCTGTAAAAAGTTATGCGTGATCATACATAAAAAAAAAAAAAAAAAAAAAATATACGCGTCGAATTGATAACCTCCTCCGTTTTTTCGTCGGTTAAAAATTAAAATTTGAACGCGAAATATTGTTTTAACACTCTTGGTATTATCCTATCAACATCCTAAAAATCAGTGCTCTGCAATGTTTTTAATGTATGGACTATTAGGCACATCGCCGCCAGGTAATATTGAAATTGTAAGGCATCTGCACACCGCAGCCCGCAGACGGCGCGCGGCGCAGACGCAGTACACACTAATCCTCTTATCGGGTACTTCGGGTACTTGAAAAGCCCCTGAAGTGGAGCCTTGATATTCTGATATCATCGTTACCTCATTACACATTACCTATAATAGCGATGATGACAATTTATTTAAATTTGAAAGGAGACTGTTAAAATTTGTATGGGAAGTGGTCTATGATCCAATAGCGATACTGTAGAGGTATTTCTGTGGGAATACCTCAACTATTCCCTTGTGCAAAGGGGCATCAAAATCTAACCCGGCAGTTTTGAGAAAAATAATACTTTCAAATTCACATTTCTTGCTACATTTTTATATTTTAAAAACGTTTTAACGGGTATTTCTGACTTTATACTACTTAATTAATGTGGTTTTCTGCTAAACAAATACACTTACCACCTCGACAGTGCTGAATTTAAGGTTTTTTTTTTTCGTTTTAAATCGACTTCAAAAAAGGAAGGAGGTTCTCAGTTCGTCGGAATCTTTTTTACATTTTTTAATATTTATATTCACTGATTTCTCGAAGACGGCTGGACTGATTTAGAAAACTCAATACTCAATACTCAATTCTTTATTGCATTCCATATGTATTACATAGATGGTATTACAAGTAAAAGATCAATATGGACCCTGTGGACTTCCCAAATGTTCCCATTGTCACCAGGTCAGGTTTGAACGGGTATTTCTGACTTCATAAATGTGTTTCTCTACTAGGCAAAGTCATTTGTCCCTTCAACTTTTTTTTTTTTTGTATTTACCGATTTTTAGGCATTTTTTAAATATTTATGTAGGAAGGACGAGGGTATAGTGCTCAAACCCAATAAGTACGAAATTCGAAACGGCGAAAAAAATTAAGAAACGGCTAAACGTGGTGACTTTATTGGGTTATTACCTTAAGTAATTATCTTTTCAAAGAAAGATAATTACTTAAGGGTTATTACCTTAAGTAATTATCTTTTCAAAGAAAGATAATTACTTAAGGTAATAACCCAATAAAGTCACCACGTTTAGCCGTTTCTTAATTTTTTTCGCCGTTTCGAATTTCGTACTTATTGGGTTTGAGCACTATACCCTCGGGATACGTCTTAAAGCAAAAAATTACTCCAAAATACGAAAAATAAGAAGGAACTCTATTTGTAGCAACAGAAAAAAGGGTGTCCATCATCAGATCCTGACCTGGTGACAATGGGAACATTTGGGAAGTATACCCTTTTAACCAAAAAAATATTTTTTTTTTAAATCGGTCCAGCCGTCTTCGTGTAATCGGTGAACATAAAAATATTTAAAAAAATGTAATTCCGACGACCTGAGAACCTCCTCCTTTTTTGAAGTCGATAGCAAAGGGACCCTAACTGGCGAAATGTAGGTGTACTATACAGGTTGACTTATAATTTGACGTATTCGTTCCAGAACATGATAGTATGGTCCATTTGCAACAATAAAGCATAGACGAAAATTCGTGGAATTCGAGGAATCCCAATTTTTATGTAGGTAATGTACTAGCTGCTCCCCACGGTTTCACACGCGTAAATGTCGATCCCGTAGGAATATCGGGATAAAAAGTAGCCTATATGTTAATCTAGGGTGTCAGCTACCTCCATACAAAATTTTATCAAAATTGGTCCAGCCGTTTGAGCGTGAAGAAGTAACAAACATATAAACACACACATAAACATTCGCCTTTATAATATTAGTGTGATAGGTAGGTACACGTCCTCTGCCTAACCCTTTGTGGAAAACGGGCGTGATATTATGTAATGTGGTAACTAACCCCCCCCCCCCCCCACCCTTTTTGCAGAACGCCATTTAATGCTTCGTACTGAAGTAGGTGTTTTAGTTGCGCAATAGCATGTTACCTGTTTTGATTGGTTCACCGAAATAACAGCATTCATAAGAAGTCAAGGTATGGTTCTCACGTCGCATCCCATATTGGGCAATATCGCAGGAAACGCACAACTTCCCCGTTGTCAAACGCAGTCGGTTCACTCACTGCATGCATACCAAAGTTGATGAGTGGCACAAGTAATAAGCGGAAGCGACTTGATACTCGTAAGTCCCGAGGACCACTAAAAAACGCTTATTTAATAGCAATTTCCACTCTGCACTTGAAGACATCGTCCAGCAGCAAACACAAAATAAACTTTATAATAATTTATACCATAATACAATTTGGTTCAGGCTCGTACAGATCAGGAAAGTATAGAAAAAAAGGGTGGAAGCCCTCGAAACTTATATATTATTCAGCAGTGGGTGGAACGAGACTGCCAATGATGATGATGAGCAATGATTGATGACGATTTGATTTCTGTTTAATATGTAAATAACAGTTAGACGTACCTACACACGTCAATAACGTTCAACTATCGTCTGTCGATGTCAAATTACCAATAACCAGGGACAGAAGGTTGACTCACTTTGACTGAACGAAATAGATTCTTAGAGTATTTGCGCACTGCATTCGATTCGAATCCGAGGAATAACGGTCCAAAGTGCCCGTAGCACCATTTGTAGCAAGGATTGCGCACTAGATCCGAATTCCATCCGTCCGAATTAAGAACATTTCCAATTTGGATGGAAATCAGATCTCGAATTCGGATCGGAAGCAGCGCGGAAACGCTCCACAACGCCACCGCTCATAACTCAGAGCATACGTCACTAACCGGCTAGTGTTTGTAAAGTAAACAGGGCACCGATGCCTTCGTGACGGTATCGACGCCTGCACTTTACTAATTAACGATGCGTGTGGCCAGACTCGGCTGAATACCATCATCTTATGGTGATTCCTATTGTTCAGCGTGCAATTGTACGCATACAAAAAAAAAATAGAACGAGTGTCGACCACGCTTGCCCAATTTCTTCATCATAAGATTATCGAAAACTCCACAAGTATAGAGTTAGGTGTTGTGCCCACAAGTCCGTAACCGAGTGCTTAGCGCTAAACCAGTAGCTCACTGTCCCATCCAACAGCTTTGCCGAGATATGTACTAATTGCTTTCCCCTGTTATCCAGAGTCAAACAAAAACTAGGCAGGCAAGTCCTAAAGCATCTTAGAACTTAGACATTCAAGGAATCTCTAATGTCTCCAAAGCGCACACAGAAAGAACGCGCGCGTAAAAAAACTCTAAACCGTGCCATATTCCATACAAAAATCACAACGTATTTGTAGTTGGAAAACGGTGACCTCGCAATGGCAGCCCAACAGTACAGAATCGAGACACTGTGTGCAACTCCCGGACAAAAATTACTCAATAAAGTTCACACGGTGGCTGTAAATGGAAAACGAAGACCTCGCAGTAGCGGGCTAATCAACCCTTCTAAAGTGCCAACACAGTGTCGTCTCCCGAATGAACTATGTTCTAAGAAGTGACACAGTGTTCATACATGGAATACGTCGAGTTCAACAGCAGTCCAATTAGTATTGGGAGGGAGGAGGTAATTGGGGTAGAACCGGTTCTAAGATCGTTTTACTCGACGGTCCGGGTTCAGCTTGCGCTCGTACACTCGAGTACTTCTCAATGGAATTTGTATGTATAATTGAGTGTTAATAGGAAAGTTCTGTAATGTGAGATAGGCGTGTTCGGGATATGGGTTCACAAGTGTTACGACTTTTTCTCTGGAGAACTCTCCATTATTGTGCCGCGATGATGATACATAACGTAAGTACTTTATTAAAAGTTTGTGTGTAACACTTATATTTTTTTTTAGTTTGGAGTGTATTAAGAGCGAGATTCATTGGTGCAATGGCAAAGCACTTAGCGAGGTCCTGGGTTCGATTATAAAACAAACAACGCTTAGCCCATTAGGGTTAAATTAGTATCGTTTCAAGTCGGTGGCCTCTCTGTCAGACAGATATAATATATGGCAGTAACGATTTTGACGAGTGAGCAAACTATTTACAAAGAGCAGGGTAACAGGTGAGGCTTCGTCTGTGTGGATTTCCACCTCCACAGTCGCTAGTCAAAATCAAAAGTAATTTATTCAAACTAGGCTGAGAACCAGCACTGTATGATGCGTTGCTGAATGGGTCGCACACACTTTGGAAGTTAGTTTGAATGATAAGTCAAGGATAGCCAAAGATGATGGTTTATTGAGTCTATTTAACTAGCACGTAACTAATGCTATATGAATGCTTTGTGAATGAGTACAGCTGATCATGAACGCTGATCGTGTGAAAAGTGCTGATCTCTGCAAATGTGCGGGTGCCATGTACGATACACGACTCGTACATGCACTTTTGAAAGTCAAAATTACATAAGACAGTCTACAAAACGCCCTTCCTTCCTCAACTCTTCACCCTTTATACAGGGTGAAATTAAATTCATGGGCATCCTTTTAAAGGGTCATTGTACAAATCATTATGAACAACTTTTACTATTGGACTAAACCTAAAATCGCGAAAAAAAATCAGTTGTTCCTTGCCTTTATGTACACATAACTCGTCAAAATGTAGGGAAAAGCTGATTTTTTTTCGCGATTTCAGGTTTCGTCCCATAGTAAAAGTTGTTCATTATGATGATTACAATGACTCCATAAAAGGATGCCCATGAATTCAATTTCACCCTGTTGTGCTTTGGCTTAGAATAAGAAGTGGCGCAACAATCTCCCCATCAGCAGTCACGTTGGTCCACTTCGTTCAATACTTGACCCTATTTACAGCAGCCTAAACTCCTAATCTCAGCTGAAGCCGACAATGATATGATGTACACTTAGTCACATTCGCGTGGTGACAGTGACTCATATTGCCCCGGTTCCCGATATATTTAGATTGGCACACGACCGCGAGACGGACTGTCGCGTTGTACCAAAATATACGTACGTTCAGTTGTTTGTCCACCAAGGAAACGTCACGGACGATCATGGTGTGTTGTACTAGGGCGTAAAATGGTATCTCGACTGCTAGACCGATAAGACCGCCCGTCCATTAGGCTGAGGCATCATCATCTGCCTAGCCTTTTACCAACTATGTTGGGGTCGGCTTCCAGTCTAACCGGATGCAGCTGAGTACCAGTATTTTACACAGACCGACTGCCTATCTGACCTCCACAACCCAGTTACTGCGTAATACGAAACCCCTTGGCTGGATGTCAGACTTTCGGGCTTCTGACGACCCGTAACGACTGTCAAAGATCCACGAATGACAGCCGGGACCAACGGCTTAATGTGCTTCCCGAGGCACGGCGGGGTCTTGGTATGTAAAGATTGTCACCCATCCACGGACCAACCGCGGCAAGCGTAGCTTAACCTGATCGATCGACCCGTGCGGCTGTTATTACTTAGCCACTGAGGATCAACACTAAATAGAACTTGACAAATTGGGATGGATGGGGATGGGATAGACCCGTCTGACAATGTGAGTGCGGTGTTATCCAGCCCATGACCGACTAGCTGGAATGTCCCAAGAGTCTATACATCTGTACTTTTGAGGATGTAATGAACGCCTCTGGCGCTGCTATTAAAGTGGCCAACTACTTTTAGTTAAGGATTTTCGTTTCTTGATGTATGTATGTATTTAAGAAAAAATCTACATCTATTTAATAAAATAAGCGATAGACATAACTTTAATACAAGAAATAAAGATAAAATACATCAACCATTTTTCAGATTAGCCAAAGTAAGTACATACATCTTTTATGGAGTACTGTGTTAAATGTTACAATAAAATACCTTGTGACATATTGCAATTAAATGAAAGAAAATTTAAAACTCACATTAAACGTACACTTTGTAAACAAGCATACTATAAATTAGAAGACTATATCCAAGATAAGAACGCTTGGAAACATGCTGGTCCTGCTCCATAGGACAATCTAGAGTCTAGACAAAATCAAACTGGTTGCTAATTTTTTTGTAAATTTTATTGTAATTTTTTTTAAATTCTTTTTTACATTCATTACTCACACCCTGACTTATTACTTGTATTTTTTTATTAAAATCGTTTTGCTTGTACCATGTTTGTAAATATGTGAGCACCATGTATCTGATCTATCAGATAATTAAATTATATGTCATGGTTTCGTTTTTAATTCTTTTACCTATTGTGGTACTTATAGTAATTTTATTGTAGGTGCATCGTCCTCACATGTTATTAAATAATTAATGTACCCATGAAAAATATTGTACCTAAAACATTTTAAAAGAGTAACGGTGGAGTTTCTTGCCCATTCTTCTCCATACGAAAACTACCCTTTGGAATGGGCGACTAGAATCAATTCTATTTTAAGATAATTTTTGAAGTTCAAAAGTGCCTTTTATGTGCCTATTTGAAATAAATGCTTTGACTTTGATCAGAAAGGCCTAAGATGGATCTTTTTAATGTTCCGTACCCAAGGGGTGCCAACGGAATCCTATTACTAAGCCTTCCCTGTCCGTCTGTCTGACAGCGGGCTGTATCTCATGAACCGTAATAGGTTGAACTTTTCACAGATGTGTATTTCTGACTTTAACTATTATAAATAAAATAAAGCTAAAAATTGAAGGGGGTTTCCATACAAGAAAGGTTTTTTTTGGCGTTTTTTCGCCTTGTACGGAACCTTTCGTGTGCCAGTCCGACTCGCATTTGGCCGCTTTTTGTCAAATCACTAACTTTAAAATATCGAATCACTGAATATGAAATTCCTAATAGACCACTTGAAGACAATGCCATAATCACGACCCGCGAATAAACTGAGTCGACTGTATTCGATCTGCATTGAACAATGGCTCGAAATCAAGCTGTTCGTTTATTGATAGGTTTGATTGATAAATGATTGAAACTCGAACATGATGTAACACAAACAGATTTCAACAAGTTATTTTCAAAAGTGATGTTTCAGTTTGCAATTTGCATTACTTCCTCTATCGACGCAAATATTTACATTTATAGCTTTTATACTTGATGCGCCGTCCGGGGAGCTTCCAAACATAGTATTAATGCAGCAGGAGGGTGTTGCATGATCACTGCAGAAATACATCAATTATTGTAGCTTTACCTATGTATTTGCTTAATGCGAAGGGCTAACACCAACACAGATGAAGATGAAAAATGAATTATGTAGCAACCCACACACACACTCGTCCGATGCGAGCGTCCCGCGGTCGCGTTCCGTCTCGGTATCGAGAATGCGCGCTTTCCCTCGCCTGGCCGTTGCGATGAAGGCGCGTGGAACGCGCGCCACTCTCGCCAGTCCGCTGCCCACACGCATACTGCGTAGACGCGTATTGTACGTACCGCGCCAGTCCTTCCTCGTGCCGCCATTATTGTCTCGCGCGTAACTATTAAGGGTTTCGTTCCCGATGTCTTTTATTTCAAAGTGTAAACCTGTATAAGACAATTAAAAAAACTCTATCTTAAAAAGGTGGTTTGGCTATCCCTGAGAAACCTCCCTCATATGTGGCGCCCAACGTTTCAAAGTGTAAACCTGTATAAGACAATTAAAAAAACTCTATCTTAAAAAGGTGGTTTGGCTATCCCTGAGAAACCTCCCTCATAATTATTATTTTAACAAGTAAATACCTTAACAACTAGTGATTGGAGCTTCTTTTTAAGCAAATAAACCTGTGTCAGGAGACTTTTCCATAACTTATCATAATCAACCTGTAATGTTTCCACTGCTGGGACACAGGCGTCCTCTCTGTGAGAGGGAATGGGGCCCAGTTCGCGTTTGTAGATGTCACATATGTTCGAATTTTTGGTTCTAGGACATGCCGGTTTCCTCACGTTGTTTTCCTTGACCCTTTTTCAGAGCAGTGGTGATGAAATAATTTACACAAAATAAACGCCTGTCTGGTTCGAATCAAAGACCTACAACTCGTAAGTCGCAGCCGTTACCACTAGGCCACCTCTGGTCTGCTTGCATTAATTTCTTTGTTTATTTGCAGATGACCGGATTGTAATCGGGCACCGTCCTCCGGCAGATGGATATCGGTGACCAATTTGAATTCGACTCAAGGCACATATCCTGCACCTGCCGACTGTATAACAGCGGAGGACTCTCGTGAGGAACTGGTCTTGAAATGGAAGTGCAACGAAGTTCATGTTTTCCAGCAACTGTCAAATAAGTAGGTAGTTCATGGTATTGTTCAGCTTTGTCAGGAATGTAGTATGAAAATTACCACGTCAACAGGACAGGTAGATAGGTAATAGGTAAAACGGACTGGTGTCCGCAACTCCACGTCTATGCGCGTATTTTGCGTACGTAATTACGTATAGATGCGTAGATGCTAGGTACTAGCAACAAAGTAACTTCTAATGCGATCGCCAGTCTATAAAATATCAAGCGATGTAATAAAACGATCATTTGTTCAAGCGGTCAAAAGCCTGTGATCTATAGACATACCTACCTTCTCAATATACGCATGCCTGTAACTTGCACATCATAATCAGCCTATAATGTTCCCACTGCTGGGGCACAGGCCTTTCCACGTCACCACGCGGGCCCAGTGCGGGTTGGTAGATGTCACATGTCTTCGAATTTTTAGTTCTAGGACATGCCGGTTTCCTCACGATGTTTTCCTTCACCGTTCACCGTGTAACTTGCAAAAAAGTGTGCAGATAGCATACTTTTGTACAAGTTACATGTACTTGTATTCCGGGCTTTAGAAGCACAATATATTAGAAGAGCTGTGCGAGAACATGAGACGTGAATGTGACGGCCCTGTCTACCCCTCCGCACAATCCTGACGTAGTTATACCTGAGTTATGATTTCCACGCAGATTTGCTCAATGGGCCGCTAAAACTAGGGGCGCAGAATAAATAGTACGCAAAGACATGAGAGGGGGGAACTCACTACCGATATAGACTGCCTGACTCGACACCCAAACATCCTACATCACACATCACGTCAATAACTGTCAACTTTAGCTAATTTGAAATAGGATTCAAATTCATTTGGCAGAATATTGTGACATATGTCGGGGTTCTAAGCAGTCCGAGCTGAATCATCGGTCACTTACCCCCGCGTAGTTAGAAAATAAATTTTCTAGATAAAACTGTTCTGTAGTGACATTGTTTATGTTTCCGATTTGTGATATTGTATTTTATTTTTTGTACATTGTGATTTAGTCATGGGGAGTTGGCAACGGATGGGAAATCCCACGAAGATGTGCTACTAGATTTTGCTAAATGCTCGACTACTGACAGGTAAAATTGTTCCAGGATACAATAGAGATGACATCACTGAACTGACGGTAAAACGACTTCTTCCTGTCTTCTTTATGAGTCAATAGACCAACTCAGATTTTGTCCAACCAAATTGTAGGGACCTAGAAAGCACTGACGTTTGCCTGTTTTAAATCTTGGAAGGAACAGTCGTACATGACGGATATGAAAAAACCAATCCTCCAGGCCTCCACACTTCGTCATTCAGGCAGATTAACTGCCCCCTGGACACGAACTACAGTGGCCAATATGGAAATTTAAGTACATATATCTAATCTGACTAAATGGGATAAAATCAAACCATCCCAAGCAGCGAAGATCCCCAGATATGGTTGTGGTGGACCCCTTTCACAGAATATGTCGCATCTTCTTTCTAGCAGCATGGGTAAAACCTTCAACCACCAAATTATTTATTCCGAGGAACCACCGGGTCTTAGTAAGACCCAAATTTTCATCCTATCTCTTTCTCGTATATACAGGGTGTCCCTGGAAGTATGGTTCAAATCGTATAGGGGCGTGCCGCGTGGGCAAGTTCATTTTCAAAGGTTTAAAATAAAAAAAAGAGTAGAGAAACCGAATCGTTTTAAAAAAATCCTAACAATTTAATTTTTTTAGATAGCCCCGATAGTATTTTTTTATGATTATTTTCTTTGAGCACTATGCGAAGTGATTGAAAATAAAATAAAAATTGGTCATAACTTTTGAACCGTAAAAAAATTCACCGACATTCTCAGGGTTAAAAAGTTTGGAAATGACCTTGCCCACGCCCTTATTCAATTTGATCCATACTTCCAGGGACACCCTGTATAACGCTGGACGATGCACATGAAGTAGACAGCAACATTGTTTTATTTTGTCTATTCCCTTCAAAATCGGCCCCATCGACGTCGTCCTGTTCTTGGGTAATCGGTGGTGATCGTGACAATTCTTGTTTATTGATTCTTATATCTTTGTCACACTGTGGGCGTGCTTGTCCGGCGCGCGGCGGGCCACGGCTTTGTGATGTAGACTACAAATAAACAATTTCATCGGCTTAAGTAACATTATAATTTTAAGGCTTTTAAGCACTTAAGAAGTCGGTTACTTCAATGATGTTAGCGATTTCAGTCGGGTTTGGACGCAATTTTGATGCCAATGGGAATCTAATCATATTATAGCCTAAAAGAATTATTAACCGAGAAATAAATAAAATTAAATTAATATCGACTTGAACACATTACACATACATAACTGGGTACTCTATAAAACATCAGTCCGCTACTACCTCATTCCTGTATTTTTAGTGATTACTTTCTATTTTATTTTATCTGAAAATGTGACATATTATAATGTAAAACTAATCTATTGACATTAAATTAACTGAGATAATAATGACATTTAGGCTCATTGCAAATGACATAAATTGTAGTAAGTATGAGATTACAATATGAAAATGATAATTTATTTATTTTATTTAG
Source organism: Amphipoea lucens (assembly GCA_947508005.1). Lineage (NCBI taxonomy): Eukaryota > Metazoa > Arthropoda > Insecta > Lepidoptera > Noctuidae > Amphipoea > Amphipoea lucens. The sequence continues at coordinate 1,152,892 of OX382363.1, read as the reverse complement.
TTTATAAGAATGACATAATGTACATAATAATAATTAATAATTTTTAAATTAATCTATATCAACAAATTATATGAATAATGATAGCATGTTAAATAAATTAAAACCTATCGCCTATACATTGCTGTGCCCTAGCAGGGTTCATTGTTTGGAACTATCATAATGTAACAACCTGTAAACAACATGAAATGCAATAAATTAATGAAATGAAATAAAGCGTTCCTCTTCATTCCAGGTTTATACTGCGGAGTGAAGTCACTAGGTAACAAGATGTCGACTAGGTTTTATTTTATCTAGATTGTTTATCTTTAGTTAAAAGTTTTATCAACAAAACAATTAAGGACCATTTCAGTTGAGCTCCCAAAAGGACCCCGTGGCTGTGCCCGTGGCACGGTAGGTAAATAATTACCGGCCTAGCTAGTCGGCCACATAATAGGGCCTAATCACACAAGACAATAGCCCTTCCCCGAAGGGCCTACCTGCTCTGCTCACCCAACAATGCGTTTGACTAGTCACGGAACTCACGGATAGAACGAAGTGTGAAATACCGTTAAAAACTCTTAGTTTTTGGAGTATGGTGTTAAAATTATGGACTTTGAAGATTTGTTCGTGTATATTTTGCCGCCATTTAACTATCATGCGTTACTTTATCGGGTTTAACACAATTTGTGACCTCTTCTCTCTTTATAAGAAAACTAGCTGCACCCGGTTTTACCTACATAAGTCTCGATCCCGTGGGATTATCGGGATAAAAGTATTCTATGTCCAAATCCAGGTCATGGTCTACCCATGTGCCATATCCAAATCCGTTCAGACGTTTTAGCGTGTAAGCGTAACAAACAAAAAAACATAATAGATGAAATCTAATATACATATAAAAATCTCGTGTCACAGTGTTTATTATCGAAACAGCTTGACGGATTTTTATAAATTTTTTTGTGTATACCTATTTGGTAGGTCTGAGAATAGGTCGTAGGCTATTTTTTTTTTTGCAAAACAGTGTTTGCGGGGTTAGCTTGTCTCTTTATAATATTAGTTTAGAAGAGTGCTTTAGACGGGTATTATTATAATTGAGAAGCATTACTAACATTGACAAAAAAAATATCTGGCTACGGAACCCTCACACATAGACATACTCTTGACACTTTTTTAGCTCCCGGCTCAAGTAAGCAGTAATGAATGGGTTATTCAACGCGGAAGTATACATAAGAAAATGATTCATATTTTGTCAATATTGCACGTCTAAGCAGTTAATTTAATTAATTAGGTCATAAACTGGAGACGCTCCACTCGTTCATGTCAGTGGGCGAGTCTGCGCGCGCGCATATTAATAGCGCGGGAGATAGTGACGCGGCAATGTGACCATAAAATAATAATCAAATGAAATGTATCGACAGACAGCGTTATGTTGTATAGGTTGCACCTCGCGATAAGATATGGCCGATATAGCTGGTGCAGTGGCAGTCATGTTGGATTTGACTCCTGCCTGTAAACAACGGAGATAACATCACGCCGGTAAGTATTCCGCGAAGGGTTGGCAGAGGTGTGTGGTACACCCACATTTTGTCAGTCCCAAGCATGTAACAATGGACGAGCCTATTGTCATCAACCGGGACCAGATCTGGACTGCTTATGAGAAATTAGAAAAACGACCGACTTGGCGATCAAATCCAGAACCTCATGCTGCTAGCGAAGTAGGTGTTAAGTTAATTAAATAACTATTAGGATAGGTTGTAGTCGTACTGTTCTTTCGAATTGTAATGGCAATCATTTTTATATTTTACTAGCTTCTGCCCGCGACTTCGTTCGCGTGAAATTTCTTATTCCCTCGACCCATCTCGTCGTATTGCATCACTTGCCCGCGTATCCTGTTCTATCACTTCGTTTCCCCATAGCGCTTTTGCTCGGCTCCTAAGGGTCATAGCGTGACGTTAAATAGCCTATAGCCTTACTCAAGAATTGGGCTATCAAATGCAAGAAGAATTTTTCAAATCCGACTGGTAGTTCCAGAGATTACCCCCTACATACAAACTTACACACAAATTTTACCTCTTTATAATATTATTATAGATTTATCCTTTTGATAGATTCTTTTATATTTTGTAAATGTGAGGACTTTGTAGGCCTTGTAGACTTTAGATCTTTTTATTTTATTAAGTACCTGGTACTCGTTGACAGGCATACGCTGTCCTCCCATACCTACTATAATTTGAAAAAAATGTAAGAGCCAATTATTTTTAAAAGAGTAACCGTGGATTTTCTTGCCGGCTGTTCTCCATAGGGAACGACCAATTGGAACCGTGCTCCTAGCTTCTAACGTTTCATAAGTGCCCATGTAGGTTTATCACACTAATTAAAGGCGAAATTTTGTGTATGTGTTTATATGTTTGTTACTTCTTCACGCTCAAACGACTGGACCAATTTTGATAAAATTTTGTATGGAGGTAGCTCACACACACCCTGGATTAACATATAGGCTACTTTTTATCCCGATATTCCCACGGGATCGACACTTACGCGGGTGAAACCGCGAGACGCAGCTAGTGTGAAATAAAATATTTCGATTTCGAATGAGCCATGAACTTGGTTGCCATGGTTACCGTCCGTCTGTACCACCGTCTATAGACATTTAACTGCCTATAGCGTGCCATGATTTCATATTATGATTAAATCGCTGGTATCATAGAGTGTACTAGTGAGGTGTACCTTGCCAACCTGTTTGGCCGACAGGGTTCTGTTCGCGTGGTTATGACATGATCTTGTCGTAACGTTGCCTCACGAAGCTGCTAACGCTTTATGTTTCTACTAGCTGCGCCCCGCGGTTTCACCCGCGTAAATGTCGATCCCGTGGGAATATCGGGATAAAAACTATCCTATGTCCTTTTCCGGGACTCAAACTATCTCTATACCAAATTTCATCTAAATCGGTTCAGTGGTTTACGCGTGAAGAAGTAACAAACATATAAACACACACACACACCCCCACTCACAAACTTTCGCCTTTATAATATTAGTGTGATAGCAGTTACCATAGAAAGCACTTAGTGGAAGTATGTGAGGACTTTTGTGCAAAGGAAAAGTGTAGATCATCTTTTCTCTATAGATCATTCTCCTGTATAACTTATCATCTTTCTCGTGTCCATATGCTAATTTATTTGGGGTCGGCGCAACTTGTCTTTTCCTTCTAAACTTCTCTATTAGTCGTCGTCTCGGTAGTCACCCCCTTTCTACCTATATCATCTTCCACACAGTCCATCTATCGTTTATTTCTTCTGTAACTACTTTTCCCATTTTATTTGTGGTCGGCGCAAGGTCTTCTTATTCCAGCACATCTCTATTAGCAATCATCTCTGTTGTCAACACCTTTCTAGCCATATTACCTTTCTTCGTTTCTTTCACACTCAAAACTTTCCTCACGACATGTTCCTAATTCTTCCGCATCACATCCATACCATGCCAAGTTTTCAACCGATATCTAACCGATATCTAACCGATATCTGCACAATTAACTTATATATAGAAACTCCTACCAAAGTGACGAATTATAAGCTGCAGGGCAATTGCGTAACACATTATCAATCGGAATCGGTTTCATTTTGACAGTTCAACAACATTCATTGCGTTATTTACGTATTGAGCAGACAAATTTTTCGAACTTATGAAGCAATGGATTAGAAATTTGCATCAAAATGATTCTGATTCTGATTGGGTGTAGATCTATAATTCTGTAAAAATTACACCGTGATATCTTAAGTGAGCTGACATTCCGCCTGTTGGTTGGGATTGACACTATTGACATCACTTCACCTGAGTATTCACGGTGAGCTTTTTACAGAATAGATCGAAAGGTACTAAAGGGAACTTGACGGAGCTCGCTGAAGCGTACCGATGCACAGAGAGAATTACTCCAGAATTTACGATGCCAGATAAAATCTAAAGTAGGCACATGCTCCTTCGAAATAATCAAAGTCAATTGAGCGCGACTTTCTTCACACAGTGCCTTTTCTGTCCAACCACACAAAGACCAATCTATTATGGAGTTTATTTTATTACCGTCAAGTACCGCCAGAGATAACCACTTTCTTTGTAATTCGGACATCGTGAAGCAGCCATGGATGGAGAAGCACGGAACCAGTCGAAGTGGCGGTGCTTGGGGGAGTCAAATATGCAGCAGTGATGTTTCCAGCAGCCGTTTGTTGTTTTGAGCATCCGTTAGGATATTTTAATTCTGACGAGCTAGTAGGAGGCCATCACAACGTTTTACGAGTGTGGTGATATGTGCTCCTATGGTGGGTACAAAAATGTGTGAAACGTAAAATGAAATGTTGAAACGAACATGCCGTCCAAATGAAACTTGCCCTGATGACCTGCTATACAGGGCTGTAAATCAGCATTGTAGCTATACTGCACACTGGTCAAGATTTGCTGAGCACGCTCATTTACACACTGTTCATAGTTTATACATGAATTTGGATGACTATAAGAGTGGAGAAAGACCAAAGAAATGATAGATGGACTGTGTAAAATATGATATGGCTAGAAAGGTGGTGACTACTGAGTCTACCAAGACAATGACTAATAGAGAAACTAGAATGTTGTGTCGACCCAAAATAAATTGGGAGAAGGGTAAAACATTAAGCAACTCTGAAATACCCGTAAGGATATTACTCGACGATTAATCTGGCGTTAATGCCACGGATTGAACAGATGGAAGATTGAACCGTCCGTTCGACATCTTAGAGCCTCGCGGGTACAGGACTGCGGTTACTAATGTGGACAGATAGGCATCGTTTCCGAGAAGGGATCGCACGCATGCCCGGGCTGACAGTGACACTGACGCCGCTGACAGCAGCCCTAATTAATTGAACGTTTAATTATCGAACATCGGGCGTTTACTTTAAGCAGTCATCATTTACTTTGTTAGTGTTTGGGTTTCACGCCAGTAGGTAAGCTGCTTGTAGGTACCTATAGAGTGGGTTTTGGAGGACTGGCAGTAGGAGGGAAACGTTATTAGGACTATCATTAGCTTTTTGAGTGGCTAGGTACCTAATGCATGGGTACCAGGTAGCATAGGTACAACCAGTTAGGAAAACGTAAATTCTCGTGTTTTATTTGTACGATGCCAATATGATGCAAAAGACTTGCACTAACTACACACGCATAATATTACGCGTGTTATACCCGAAGGGTTAGGTAGAACTGCAGCTGCGCCAACTATCGTTACCTATTCGTTAGATTATAACCTGTAAAGCCATACTTACTTACCAACATCGCAAAAATCTTCTCCCATTTTCACATTTTCTCAGAATAAGTACAGTCAGCATCAAAAGTCGATTAACAGTGTTAATCGACTTTTGTTGCTGACTGTACTGTTAATTTAACACTATCATTTTTACATGTTATTAAATTGACAACAACTTTTTTCAATAAACTGATTTTTAGCTTTCACATAATAGACAAGAGTATATACTCTAAAAAATTTTCTTCTGCTGCAATTTTGAACAAAAATATTTTGCTCAATAACTAAGATTAAAAAAACTGAAGTGTTAATCAACTTTTGATGCTGACCGTACCTAGCCTGGGCCGGTGGGTACTGTACCTAGGTACAAAGCTAAATAAAAGTAATTATTTAAGTAATTCCTCCACGCTTGGAACTCGCTAAATTCTTTACAACTTGTTTGAAAATATTTGAAATGAACAAGGCTTACCAGGTTTATGATGCCGATGTTTCTTCCCTTTGGCGGTGACCGCTGTCACCAGCAGCGCCAACCAGAGCCAGCCCCACCGCATCCTAAGTACCTAACATCACACTACACAACCAAAACACGACGATTTTGTTTCAAACAACAACTTTTTATCTAAAATTCACGATCAAGCACTCATTTCTTCTCACTTTTAATTAAAAAACACACAGTTTTGTCAAATTCTGCATAATAAGCAACGTTTCACACAGTTAATCTGTTATCAAAACATGTTTCTTTTATAAAAGCTCAAAAGTTTTTAAGCTTACGCACGAAATAAAATACGAGAGGACGCGAATAACCTTACACGATTCACCACAACCACCGAGAGCAAGTGGTCGACTGACGAGAAAAGACGTCGGCCGACCGACCGAACCGAGTCCGACTTCTTGACGCGAACCGGTCACAGGCGGCAGGCCGAGGAACCCATGAACACATTGAACACACAACAATAAACATTTTAGATGCTAAATAACTGCTATTAGAAATTAACCAAACGAATAGATTCAGAATTATAATACTTTAACTAAAATTACGCTAGTTGTAATTCATAAATTTGTAAATAATGGTGTAAGAGCTTTTCTTACAATATTTTGGTCAAAGTTCAAAGCTCGTTAATAAGATATCAGACGTGGTACCGCTACTCAACGTAAGATGGCGCTGATACAAATAAACAAGTAAACTGATTGAGTAAAAATAGTCCTAGTCATGTCTAATTGCTATTTCTATATTTTATTGAGGCAGTTAAAACTAACTCAATTTAAATTATGAAATAAGCACCATATTAAAAGACGAGTCCGTGCAGGCGGTAGTTTGTTGGAGATGCTTTAGAATATATTCAACAGATGGCGTCCTTAGTCACTATTTTACTCTTCTGTGACGTGTTGCCACTGATTATGATTAAAAATCTGGCCAAATTGTTTATTGAAATAATTGATTTACATAAATATTTACAAGTTAGGGCCTTTAACTAGTTAAAATGCAGAAAACCGCGCACTAAAGGTTCCGTACTAGCAAAACTATTATAGACTAAGTACAGTCTTTTTTTATTTTTTGCCATGGTAGAGGCCATTGAAAAAAAGGTACTGACCTGTGACAGACAGACGGACGGCAGACTGCGGCAGCAAAGGTACATAAATAAGTACGCTTAGTAATGTCGTCCCGTTTTTTTCACCATTTGGATACGAAATCCGTTAAAGGTCCTGTAAACTCTGATTTTTAATTTGCTGACTAAAGTGAAAGCTGTATCTAACTTTTTATGTCAACATGACATTAAGTACCTATTAAGAATAACTTAAGTATTTATTACCTGTAAAAATAATGTTTAGAAAAAAATCTGAGTTTCGATTTGTTCTAAACATAATCACTTTTCTGGCTAGTTTCAAGTACCTACCTACTTACTTACCTAATGTTGGCACATCTAGTTTTATAGTAGGTAGCAATGTGAACGAAGCCAGCTGGAACCTGGAAGATGCAGCACGGAGTTACTGATGCAAAGGGTCTTGTCCTCTGAAGTCCTATTGCACCTCACCATACCTATTCCTGCCGTCCAGGCAGCGCGGCGGTTAAACAGCTCAATAGGGTTATTGCGTATGCACTATCAGCAGCAATGGCTTTTATTTTGAGAGTTCAACAACATCCATTGCGTTATTTAGGTACGTTGTTGAGCAGACAATCATTTCTAACATATGAAGCAATGGATTAGCAATATCCTTCAAAATGTTATCCGCCTATAATGTTCCCACTGCTGAGACTCAGGCCTTCTCTCTATGAGAGGGAGTGGGTTGTAATCCACAATGCGGGCCCAGTGCGGGTCGTCTTTCACCTTTTGAGAAACATTAATCATCGTGAGGAAACCGGTATGTCCTAGAAACAAAAAATCGAAGATATGTGACATCTACCAACCCGCACTGTGGATTACGGCCCACTCCCTCTCACAGAGAAGAGGCCTGTGGCCCAGCAGTAGGAACGTTATAGACTGATTATGCTATTAGAACCTTTATAGTCTATCACATAAAGTCCATTGTCGAATTACCAGTTCAATGACATGTTTTCCATGCGTTATTAAAAATATATACTTATTATGGAACAGTTATTTCGGTATGTCACATCAGCGAGCGGCTTCGGCAGGCGGCCGGTCATAGATAGTGAAAAGGTGCTTAATTACGAGTGCATTAAGGCTTTTTCTCATTCACGATAAAGTTCAAATTGGTTTAAACTACGAATATAGGTACAGTCTGTGATCTACATTACCTAACTCCCTTTCTTAGATAATGGTGGTCACCACTCACCATAGAAATGTACTTTCATATAACTATGGTGGTTACAGACTGTACCAAGCGACTCTCGGCCTTGATAAGCGTATTTATACACCCGTTATAGGTATCACCACCGTAATATACCTCTCTGTCTATTTGTATGTATCATAACTTCTTAAGGACCTCGGTCTCTTTCAACTTGTAACATCACCTGACAAATAGGTACTTATTATACTTATAAATGGTTACCAATCCCGTGCCTTCGAAGCGCGTAAAGCCGTTGGTCCTACATCATCTCTCTCCTGTCGTGTCGGATTCTCGTCTCACCTCTCACTCATCTGAATTTTAGAGTGAGAGAAGAGTGAGTGCACCAGTGTTTGCGCAGTTGGCTATTCTGGCTAGGTCGGACGCCGTGAGACCGACATTCGATCTGGAGGATATTATTACTTTGTTCACTGGTAAAAACGAACTCGCAAACTAAACGTACCGTACCTGATTTCGAACAATTTTGAAATTGAATGCACTCGTTTCGGACATAATACTTATTTAGTTTTAAGACTATTGATATCTTTGAGTGATACTTACTAACTGTGAACAAAATGCTATAGGATAGTTGTGTTTTCGATTCAAAAATCGTTAAAATTTTCGTTACGTTTACTTAGCGCGTTCGTGTGGGCCTCAGGGATTCATTCGTCAGCCTTTCACATAGATATATGAAAGTTTTACATTTCTATGGTCTTGCAGCAACGCGGTCGGACCGAACAATCAATAGTTTTAAACTTAGATTGGTGCTGATGCACACCACCACCAGGGCAGTAGGGCAGTAGGCTATGAATGGGGTGTCGGTCTAATGTAGCCATCGTGGTGATAAGACATCCTCTGTGAAAGGGTATAAATAACATCAATTTTCAAAACTCATACCAAAAAACTTATTTATTTGACGATTACAATTATTCTATAATATCTATGAATAGTCGCAGAATTACAACGTGTATACAAACAAAGGATGAGGATTCGGGTCGGCGAATTCGACCCAATAACATACGAACGATAAGCCAAAAATGTTTAATGTCATATCGATAAATTTACATCGCGTAACACTGGCCGGGGGCGGGCGGGCCCCCCCCTGCGGGCCCCGGGCCGCTAGACGAACCACTCGTCCTTGTGCGGCACGGCGCTCAGGCCGCCCGCCGCAGGCGGCCCGCCCGCGCCGCCCCGCACGGGCCCGCAGGGGGCTGCGGGTTTCCCGGCAGCCGCGTCACGCCCGCCTCTCCGCCCGCGCACCCGCCGCCGCCATTACTGCTCGCCAACTCTTGCACTGCACGCAAACAAACAAATTCCGAAATTAAATGGTGCAATTGTGTATGCCTCGGGACATCAGACATTTCAGTTTGGTTTCCAGGATGCCAACGCATCTGTGATGCCTCAGGATTGCGTATGTCTATAAACGACGGTGACAACTTAACATCAGGTGTCCATTGGCTTGTTTGCCACCAGACAACATTTAAAAATTGAGGCCAAAAAAATATTTAAGGAATCATAACAAGGGGATGAGGAACAGTATGGTCCTCTTCTTAACTGTTTTAATCTTGTGGAGATATTACAAACTGTTGATCTGAGTTGGTCAGAAAGCATCAGAGTAAGAGCGTTTACGCACTGCACGCGATGCAAATCCGAGAAATGTAGGTCCGAAGTAATCGTAATCAGTACTATTTATTTGTATAAACGTCCATTAGCAGGCATTACGAGTAATACATCCAGGTTTTCTTGAGAGGTAACATTCGGTCCGAGTTAACTTGATACGTATTTTCTCGAATTCGGATCGGCCGCAGTGCTTACACGCACTAAAAGTGCAAGGGGCTGAACTAACGGGAGAAAGGAGACGGTAAACTCACTATGTAGCCGTGTGCGCTGGTTGGCGGCGCGGCGGCGGCAGGCGCAGAATGTGATGGCAGCAGCTACTGTCGCCACTAGTGCCGCGGCGCCCGCGCATCCCACTACCCACGCGCCTCCCGCGCCCGTACCGCCGCTCTCTGACAAATTAACATTGATTTTCTTTATTCATCGCATACGCACATATTCATCGTAGTATTCCAAATAAAAAAAAAAATTAATAAAAAAAATACCTAGTAGCGGTATCGGGAACAGGGTCCAAGCTACTGGCGGTCAGGGCTCCAGAGAGAGAAAACTCCTAAAAACACGCGCCGTGTTCAGGAGCACCGCTTTCTGAATCAAGCCCTTGATCCAACATTCTAACTAGAGCCTTCTCATGTGTTAGTCGAGGTTCCTGGATGTAACGCTATTGGCTAAAACGGCACAATGATGGCAATAAAACATAAAATAAAACAAAAAAAAAAAGAAAGTAAATTCGTTTAATTCGGCCAAAAAGCAAGAAAAGTAAAAATAAAATACACAAAAAAAGATAGCTGTCTAATCTACAAATTCTACATGAACGGTGCAGTCCAGACCTGGCGACAAACCATTACTACCACCAAATATATTGCAAAAGGCATAATATGAACAAGTGCAGTGAATATGGCAAAAGTTTTAATCCATGGTTGTGTAGTGTCATTTCATCCATAGTTTGTCGATCGTAGTGTAGTGCTGGTGTTTCCATTGCGGTGGTATTTAGGGATGGGCTGTCATTCTGGGCCTGACCTGGGCAAAGCGCGGCGGTGTCCTCGTCAGAGCCGTCGGCGCAGTGATCCACGCCGTCGCACATCAGGTCTGCGCTGACGCAGAACTCGCGCTGCTTACAGCGGAACTCTTTGCACCCATGTTCTGGAACAACGGTGCGAAAAGATATCAAAAATAGAGTGAACTCGTTGGATGTGCTGGTGATACGAAATATAGCTGAATAGAATATATGGTTTATGGTTTACGTCTGTAGACGATGAAAGGAAATAATAAAACTCCATTTGATTAAAACAATAATAAAATACATATGTAATGATAGTTTGATTTTCTCAATTCCTCAGATTCGTTTAGTAGACAAGCTATAAACATTTTCTGCCGAGAGTGAGAAGCCAGAGGAACATATTATTTTTCCGAGTGTATGTATTTTTTTGACTGAACATTTCAAAATTGTTCGTATTGATGGAGAACGTTGCCGCTTTAGCACGGTTTGGCAACGGCACTTCTAAATCAAAGCTCATTCACTCATTCCTATACCGTATCAGTAAACAAGAAGGATTTCATTGATCGAATTACCATCTAAGATCAAACACTGATCCATATTTGTTCAGTCATCAAACGCAAGCAGAAGCCAGAAATCCGTTTAATATATTATAAAGAGAGAAAAAAATACATCTGTATTTCTTTGTAACCGATAAAATACAAGAAGCCGGTACACCGTTGCCTTCCAACGAAGTGAACTGACCCGAAATCTTGGTTCTGATTGAAAAAGGGAAAGATATTTATTGGCGGTATGCCTTAAGAAAATGATTATATCTAGAATATGACTGTCGATAAGATTCGTTCTTTAGAAGCATCGAGTTGAAATATATAAAGTATTACATATAGGGTTTTTTATGGTAAGTAAGAATATTAACTACTTAAAAAACATCATCGTCAATTTCTTTGACTATCATTTGACTCATGCTGTGTTTAATTTATAACAGATTTTGAACTTGTCCAAAAGACTGCATCGCTCTAGCTAGAGTCTAGATCTTGCTTTGCTGTAGAATTGCCTAAGGTCAAACAACCAATTAACAAGATATTTATTTCCTTAACAGAATATAATAAGAATTACTTTTTCCACAAGTTGGTAAGTGAAATTTTTGTAATTAAAAACAGGCTTTGCTGAGACTTTGTTGTTTTGTTTTGTTTTTTTTTTTTCTTATTTGTATTTGTAATTATATATACGTGATTACTAGTTTATTTATTTATAAGTATGTCTTAGGTATGTTGAAACTGTGTGTACTCCCCGTCACTTTTCCCAAAGGGTTCATTAGAAAACCAGCGTCAGACAGCATCTGTCTGGCATTAATGCTGAAATGATCCTTTTTGGCGCAGCCGTGAGGCACACACTATTGTTGTCAGAAACATTATTTTTTTTTATTAATTTTATAATTTGTGTTTCACGAACTGTGTCCAAATAAACATTTTTCTTTCTTTCTTTCTTTCTTTGTTTCTAATTTCTTATTGAGAAATAAACTTGAGAACATTTTTAAAACTTATATTATATTATATGAACTTTTTCCACAACAAATACCATAAAAACTTCTAACCCAACCCATATTTAAGAAAAAACATCCTAAGTAATCGTTACGTATCCTTTCGTTAAAAAAAAAACATTAAAGAACTGTAACATTAAAAAAACATCCCTTATCAATTGAAAACCCTGTCACTTACAACCGGACAATCAAAATGCTGACGCCGTGCGCCCGGAAAATTGGGCATTCATCGTTGAAAAAATCCGCCCAAAGGACTCGAACAATACCCTCGGCTTAACGAGCCGCCAACCAGATAGGCAAGCATAATATGGTTAACGCTAATCGCATGAAAACCTTTAATTGTGTCCCTCTTAAAACTGCTGAAAAATTCTTTAAAGCTAAGCAAAACAGACTCCTCACCGAAACACTGCTTTTTATCTCCAAAGGGGGATTGTTTCTCCACGCCGCATATACACCGCGCACTGTACAGGTAGGCGATAAGGGTGGCGCTCGCGTGGAGCGCGGCATGTATGAAATGCATTGTTTAAAATGTTATTCCGGCATCTCAGGCGGTGTCGCCGAGCGCGTTTTTGTTGCATAATTCAATGGCATGAGCGCTTAACATATCCTGCTTTGTGAGACCAGTCAGTTGCGTTCACTGGAATTTTAAAACTCCCAGTGTAATTTCAAACGCATTGTTTGCGAGTTAAAGATGATATTTAATGAAGAATTTGAGTAGGAATTGCGTTTTGTGAGCATAAAGGGGAGATCGCTGCTTAAACGGCAAGCATTGTTGAAATTTTAATTATTTAGAATAAACTTTTAAATGTTATAAAATTGTTGAATACAATCTCGGAGACAGGCAACCGTAGATCTGAATAGAATAGGTATTTCCTTTTGTTTGTATAATTTTATCTATGAACACAGCTGGTCGATGAAAGACCCGTACAAAGTAAAAGCGTACATAAACAAACCAATAATCGTAACAAAACCCATCTCGGAAGGTCTTAAAACAACTATCAAATCGCACTTAAAACTTTCCCAAAGAGTCTAGTCGAGTAATCTTTGGAAGTATGCAAGTTGAGGTGCAAAGTCGCCCAGCCGTTGTCCAGAGAGGTCCCCAGGGGTCGCTTACCAACTATGTCTTAATGGGGCAAAGTTGAGAAGTTCCTACACTTCATTATCGAGCGACGAGCGATATGAACCAAGTTGCATCGATAGTCGACACACTTGCACGACAACTTTCAGTGTACCTATATTTATTTATTAAAACTTTATGCACAAGTAAAAAAAATACTGTACAAAGGCGGACTTAATGCCTGAGGCATTTTCTACCAGTCAACCTTAGGGTGATGCAGAGACAAAACATGGCAGGTGCAACATACAGAATAACTAGCTTAGAAATGACTATAAAATACAAAAATATATGCATAGATACATACATACATACATATAAACCAAATTAACTCTCAGGGGAAAAATGATCGGTAGAGGAGAAAACGAATCGAGCAAATCAGCGCTGGGATGTTACGGCCAACTTCTGCCGAATATGTTCACGTGCCTTCACTTTAAAAGATAACCGACTGGTTGCCGTCCTGATGTTCAGAGGGAGCGCATTCCATAGAAAGACGTATGCTGTCTCTCTGCTTTTAAGTACGCAAGCTTTTTTCTTCTACAGATTTATCAAACTTTTAATCAGTTTTGCAATTGTCAACTATCTCATCGATTTTTTAAGGCCTTTACTGATTCAGATCACCCCTGTTTTAATGGCCTATAACATTTTTAAGCGCTAGGACTTTTTCAATGTTCGTGCAGACGGCTCTGAAGGCTTCAGATTTAATGTCCATGACATAAAAATGATACGAGATCTCGTCCACGACGGATCAGCTTAATGGTGCCACTTTATAGCTTTGATAACTGCCACTCGATACAGTCGTATTGTTTGTAATGTTTCTGATAATTAATGCAAGCCGGACTTCTGAGAGAGAGCTTGGTATGCTTTAAAGCTCTTTATGTTGGGCAACAAACAGCAACTGCTAAGTATTGAAAGCACCAGTTGATCCAAAACGCACTTCAGAACACTAGCTGCTTAAAAAAAAAACACTTTTTTTCAATAGCAAATATTCATAGCAGTTTCACTCATTAATACCTGACAAAATGAATTTATTTGGTGCAATTTTCCATTGTTACCTTATTTACAGACGATCGGACAACAAATATTTATACTCAATCTGAAATTCTTGGCGATAGAAGACACACTGGACAAAGGAAGGTTATTTCTCACCTTTACGAAAGCATTCAATAAGTTGAGTCGTATCTTGCGGTTTCTCGAACAATGTAATAGTACGTAGATCATAGGTATAGAACGTAGACACTTAAAATAGACAAACAGAATGACTTTATTACATACCGTTGAGTATGTAATTAAACCCTCAGTCCTAGTAAAATGAATACAGCACATGCTTCATAATTGAATGAACAATGGAATGCCCCAGGAAGCTATAATTGTATCACTTTTATTTCGATCACCAATAAAACTTGATTAACGAAATAACTATTTCTACAAAGGCATACATACTATCACCTCACATCAAACAACTGACGATTCTTTATTTATTGGACTACAAAGACTCTCATTCATCCAGCAAATCGCCCAAAAAATGTCGACAAGCAATAAAATTCCCATTAAAATTCTATCGTGTCGTATCCTCGCGACTCCTGTTCGCAGTTTCTTTCTCTGATCCTTCCAAGTCCCCGTCGTGCGTTCCTAAATCCTTTGGAGTATGTTTTTCCACGCGGCCAAGCGGAAAATCTAATTGGTGTTATGTACGGCTCAAAGGTGAAGACGAAACAAACGCTTCTGCTCCAGTAATGTTTTTGGACAATTTAATTGCTTCCTTTGTGCGCATCGTTGTAATTTCATATTATTATGCATACTTGAGTGAAGATGTGTCCTTGGATATAATTATATTGTGAGGCTTTGCGACTTCTGCATCAAACGTTAGTATGACAACAATGTTTGCTATTGTTTTGCTTGGTGTGTGAAACAAATTAGAATATAAGTCGTGTTTAAAATTAGATTGATAAATGATTAAACGTATGTAGCATAGATCTACATTTGTAGTTTTGATGAATTGAAATGGTCATTATGACATATATCTTTTCTAAAAAAAAAAACCATTAATAGATTACAACCTGAAACAAATGGTTTAAAAGCAGTCAAATTGAAAAGCAATAATTACGATTACAACCATTAGGGAGGCAGAACACAGTAATGATAATGAAAAAATCGGCTGAGCCATACGTTCATACATGAGTGTGAGCATTTGTGGGTCATTATGAGACACTTAATGACCTGGACGATCGTTTATGAGGTAAAATGACCATATAAAAGAGTTATTGAGGGAATGAAAGTGTGAAACTTTTAAATAAGGGAATATTCAGTGATTAACTCAGCAGAATGAAATTATTTCTACATTTTTGAACAGTAATGAAGTTATAGTGCTTGATGGTGGCGATATAAATAAACAGCAAAGCAACAGGTCAACATTGTCTACAGTACAGAAGTACAAACGGACCCAGAATCCTTAGGGAACACAATAATATATCAATACACATATATAAAGGAGGAGGAATGTGCAAACGAACTGCCCTGTCGACTGTTTGTTCGAATAAATAAACATTTGGTGAAATTAAAGAGGGTGACGACGGAGGGTCGTGGGCGTGCTTCGAGTTTTTATATAAAATCGCTCAGATACTCGTATTTATTGGGACAAATAGATGGTTATTGCTTCATCCCCGGTCTAGTTTCATCCTTTATTTACTTTCAATTGGATTAGCTTTAATATGATTGAAAAAAGAGTTATTGTGACGGAATTTCGGAATGAAAATTGCAGTTACGATATAACTTTGTTCTTTTATTTATTACCTACTTTTAAATTTGGTGACCTATTTTCATTACCAGTCTAAATAAATCTTCGTTGCTTCTCTGTCGACTTCGAAGAAAATACCTGAAGATTATTCCCAGCTGTGATCTGCCAGTCTGTGTTAATATTTATACCAAGTTCCAATTTACAAGGGTTGTCAATAAGATGAGTATACTCACTGGGGTCTTTGACGGAGGTGATGACGAGCCGGAACCCGTTGGCGTCTGTGCCCCAGTTGTCGGTGACGTA
The DNA here is from genome assembly GCA_947508005.1 of Amphipoea lucens. Taxonomy (NCBI): domain Eukaryota; kingdom Metazoa; phylum Arthropoda; class Insecta; order Lepidoptera; family Noctuidae; genus Amphipoea; species Amphipoea lucens. Next base: position 1,136,567 of record OX382363.1, on the reverse strand, counting down.
CTTGAGCGTCACGAAGTTGCTGCGCGTGAACAGCGCGCCGACCTGCTGCTTGGTGTTCCGGCAGGAGAGGTCGGCCTGGAAGAAGTACAGTACAAGTTTTTAAAGATTCAAGTATAATAATAATGGTGGTGTAGACGTAATCAGTTGGTCTTGGTGGATTACAGAAGGATCGTAAAAAATCCTATTTACCGTTTTTCCACTCGCGTCTAGCTAACGGAATAAGAAGAATTCCATATATATTAATCAAAGTTCACTTGTGTGCTTTCAGCCAAATACAGATTCTAAAGTATGATTAAAGTTACAAATGTCGAAACGGTCAAACTTATGTCTTTAGTAGGATTGATAATTAATTTACACCGAATTCATAAAAAAAGCTCAGTTTTTTATTGTGACAATAACGTCATAAAAATAGATGATGCAGTAAAACATTTTGATAACGTGTCAAACTCCGATCTACGTTAGTCTAAAAACGATCCAAAAAGGTCTGAAAAGGCTACCTTGATGAAGTAACAGGAGAAGCACGAATCGGAAACAACAATAACCACAAATAGCCCAACACAAGCAGATCACTTAACAATGGCCTCTGATTATCTCAAGACCGAATCGTTGCTCCATTTGTCACTCGACGAGACTATTGTCGCGACACTACACTCATATGTCGAGAGCTAGACACTGGTGACACTACTATTGACACATAACAATAGCCCAATAGCTGAGACACTTGCTAGATTAAACTTGATTGGGATTGCATAGTCAGCTGTGTTTAATACCAACATTTGAAGTACTGCATGTAGCCGTTGATATAGCACATCGTGTTGTGGAAACAACGACCAGTGTGGAAATGTTGGCAGGCTTTGTAGAGCGTTATCTCTGTCTTGTGTGTGTCTCTTTCTAAAATTCCATGCGTCTGTGCGTCATAATCATTTTAACCGTCGCGTATAATCATATATTTGCAATAGGTAGGTACAGTGTTGGTCTTATAGTCAGTAATCAAGTTTCATAATACATAGTCAGATATTTGATATGCAAAATGCAAAACTTTACAATGATAGAGTTTATAAGTTTTTATCATTCATTAGTTTCCACACAATACATTCAATATTCATTATCGTCACATTAATTTAAAGCAGATATTTTACATTATTCCTAAATTCATATAGAGAATAAGATCGTTTATCCTGCAGCCATTATTTTAACTTTATAAACAATAAATTATAAGGTACTTAGCTCTTTAAAATTCTGTGGTAGGTATATATTCTAGTGACAAGTGTAAAAAACTTCTTACTTATTTTAAAAACCTATTTCCACTTTTTTGATACCCAATGAGGTCTTCCCTTTTTTATTTATTATATACTTGTGCATAATATATACATTTTAGTGTTAGCTTGTTTATTGAAGTTATTGTTTGTATTTAAATAAAATTAAGTACTTCTACTATTTTCAATTCCGACGGCATTTGGTAATTTTGTAGAATCATTTGTTACTACTATGAAAGTATCATAAAGTACAGTATTCCCCTAGCCCCCTACCAAACTGACCACGCACGATACGATAAAATAATCAATTAATGAATTAACTAAACAATTATACTTCCAAAACTGAAACCATTAAGCTTACGAGTATTTTTTAGGGTTCCTTACCTCAACTTTAGGAACGCGTGGACTTATCAAGTTGAAATTAATATCAAATACTCAGAGCTGCAATCCCTTGAAGCAGTGAAAAAAGCAAACTTTTAAGTCTACGCAATCAAAACATACGGGCGTTTATGTTCTTCCTGTTGAACTAGAATCATGAAATTTGGCAAGAAGCAATGTCATGTAGCACAAGTAAAGGAAAAAATCTGAAAACCGTAAATTTGTAGTTGCATACCTACAATTTTTTTTCCCGTGATAAACTATTTACATACCTACAAATTTGTACGAAGCCCTCGGTGCGCGAGTAAGACTCGCACTTGACCGGTTGTTTTATCTATAATAATTACGACGGAATGAAAAACGAAACCAAAAACTCGGAAGCAATTAATAAAAAAATTACTATCAATTTCGTTTATACATTTAGTCAGTTGAACTAAACAAAAATAGTGACAATTTATGTACTCAAACTATCTAAGGGGCGAAATTTATACTACAGAAGGCCAATACCCGTAATTAAAAACGTTCAACGACAACCAATGTCAAAATCTTATCAAAAATGTAGGGATCTTTAGAGGAACTTTTGACAGATTGAGTCTGAGATGAGTGTAAACGTTCTTAAAATTACGAGAATTACCCTTCTGATTACATATAATACGTACATAACTATATTCAAGTCGCTTAGCTATGATTTTTAATTTGCTATACCAAAATTACAGCTAATTTATTCTAATCAATATCATGTTGACAAAAAGTCGTGATGGTCATTTGCATATTACAATTTTCCTTATAATTTTCTATGTACCAAAAAATATTGCCAATTATGTTTCTTAGTTTACTTTTCGTAATGTTAAAAAGCATATGTTATACCTTTCACAAACTATTAAGTCATCTACTAAATATACTGGAAAACTCTTTACTAAGTTATTAAAATTCCTTTTATTTATAATTAAACATGTTAAATCAATGATCAATATCACATGGTTACTTTCAAACGTGATCCGTTAAATCTATATTTAAGTTGAAGCGTCAATGAACACATATCCCAAGTGCACTCCTCTCATACATTTTATCCCACGACGGCGACACGAATATACCATCGAACAACAGTTCCCACGGTGTTCAATCATAGCTTACGGAGAGTCTATATAAATCGCTGGCAGTCGCTTGATCGCTCATGTGCCGGCAATATTTTCTTCATCGAGCTGGGCTTACTGACGATGTCCGGGCTATATCGCTGTCATATTTCAAGGAGAACGATAGCGAAGACGTGACGACCCCCGGATTTGAACAGCCCCCTCCTCCCCCATACATCAAGGCGCGCCGGACACCCAGACACCCTCCCCCTTGCATTTCAAAGGCACTAGTGGACTTGCATTTATTCTTATATACTGCGTTTAATAAAGCTCTCGGGTTGATATTAAAAATTCTTCCTTAGCTCCAGATTACGGCGAGGAATGAATTAAGAAGGGTTTTGTTATGCTAACTATGCCTCGGGTGGCTGTATTAAAGACTTTAATAGCTATGGCTCGTCTAAAACATGGTTTTAATTAGTCAGCCCGAAGAGAATCAGTTGGAACACTTGGAAGTTTGCACAAAATGAGTTAACGAGTTCTCTTTCTATGAAACTACGAAGTTTGCAACGGTTCTTGTTTGTGACTGTCTTGTTAGTTTTACAATTACGGAGCGCTCTCAAAAGGACTTTTTACAGAGATCTTGCAGTTTCCGTGTAAATTGGGAAAAGAATGTGGTGTTTTATTTTACTGACATTATTCAAGAGTAAGCTGAAAATGTTGTAACTCAAAACCAGAATAAACTGAAGAGTGAAACTACACGCAATAATGTTCTTACCAACACCAATAAAAATAAGATTTTACAATCTGAGTTTGTCTTAAATGATATGTAGCTAATTTTTTTTCAGTTTCATAATTTATTACATATATGTATATGTAAAAGCGCAGAGACGAGCCTAATGCCCAAATTTCACAATTATGGCAATAGTAGATAGAACAAAATCCTATTCATAATTATATTACAATCATAAACAACCTCTTTGTTACGGCCTCGTTCCTCAACAAAAGGGGCACAAAACTAGTATTCTTAGCGCACAATGCAGTGAAGATTGGACCTACTTGCTATTCAGAGGCCGCGTGACTGAGACTCGTTCTGAGGGAGACGGTAACTTTAAAACGTGATGCAGCTTCTAGGACTTACAGCTCACTCACTGAGTTAAATAGGGGGCTTTAAAGTAGTTAGTGTGAGTTATGTTGAAGAATCTGTGACTTTGACGGTTCCTTTGTCTTTGAAATTGCGTTCTTGTATGTAACAACAGGTATTTAGAGCATCCAAATAACAGGATTTTCAATTTCTACATTGTGATGCTTCATTAAAATGTCCATATTTAAATTTTATTAGCCTGTGTATCTTTGTGATATTATTTGTAACTTTAAAATCCTAACTAATATTATAATTAATGTGAAAGTATGTGTATTTATTTGTTACGCTTTTACGTTTTAACTACTCAATCGATCATCATGAAAAAAATTATACACGTTTTGTCAGAAAAAATTACTGTTCCCGAGGAATAGAAAAATGCGAGCGAAGCCGCGGGCAAAGGCTAGCATTGTAATATATTTACCTCGACGAATGACGTATAATCGATTCGAAAAGAAGAATAGCATTACTGAGACGAGACTCATAAGAGACTAGAAATATAATTTAGCGAAAGACCAAATGACAGAATAAACAAGATACACTATAATAATCATAATATATGCCTATAATTTTCCCACTGTTGGGGCAGGCCTCCTCTCCGTGAAAGGGAGTGGACCGTAATCCACTACGCGGGCCCAGTGCGGGTCGGTGGATGTCAAATATCTTCTAATTTTTGGTTGTAAGACATGCCGATTTCCTCATGATTTCCTTCACCGTTTTGACAGCAGCGGTGATGAAATAAATTACACAAAGTAAAGTGCCTGCTTGGGTTCGAACCCATGACCTACAGCACGTAAGTCGCGACCGTTACCACTGAACCACCACTGCTCTACTGGGCCACCACTCAGCTACACTAGGAGCACATTAATAACAATAATGTGCTAAAAGCCTGCAATATCGTTTAAGTATTGATAGATTGTTCGCCCATCGCCCTCGAGAACATTAGTAATTTATTTCTCTAAATCGTTTCGGGCTACGTGCCTCGAAATACAAGCAGCGTCCCTATATTTTGTACCATTCTCAAATCTGAAACTGTGTTTATCTAATAGTATTAGAAAGTACTTTATATCTTGGTCGAGGAAATGTGAAAGATGATTGATTTTTAGAGTACTTACTCTCGGGTAGCTTAGAATTTCATTGGACTATTATGAAACATTGTAATGATCGATTGCTGAAAATGTTAGCCAGAATTTATGTATTTTCAACTACCTACTCGATTCGACTCGATTCTTTTTCGATTTTTCCTACTGGTATGTTTAGGGATTTTTAGAATTTCGTTAATCTAATCTAAACTTCAATTCCTCACAGCATACACAATAACGGTCACAAAAGCATATGACACCCGCATAGCTGCGAAACTATTCCAAACATGGCTGACCATTATCAAAGTGTTTGTTACTGATTGTCTCAAACTGTCGCAGATAGTTGGCAACTCCACACAGGTGGCGAGGTGGCCCGGCTCATCCTTTGTGCGTAATATATCCACAAATAGTTCCTCCGACCGACGAACAAATTTATTCCATTTAAGTTCAGCCATGTTTCGTTTTGTATTGTTTCGCGGCTTCGCGTGAATTTTTACGAAATATTCCGAACGGAATGCCAAAGTTTGTCCAGGGTTTCAAATGTTTCATGTGATGTGGTGTTTGTTGTAATATATTATGCGTAATTCTTGCAAACCGCTTCGGAATTTACTTTTCGTTTTTTTTTCTACTTGGGTAAATACATGCTTTAAATTTTTTAGTCATTAACATAACTATGGTAGTATGTTTACAGTTTAGCATTGACGGTACTTGTACCCATATTTTTGTTAGAGAACGGTTTATTCTGATCTAATGCTTCATCTGAATTCAAATGTTAATAAACTTATGTCAAAACCTCATTGTTCACAGTGAGCAGTTTCCGAGCATTTAAATCCCTACTTTATATTTCAATTCCATTAACCGCTGTTTACATTTCACTTAACATTTAATTACACACGTCGCAGCCTATCACGGCTTCATATCCGCAGTCACAGTTTCCTCATTAAAACTTCCATTTGAATAAAACCGTCAAAGTTTGTGTGACAAACACATATTGCTAAGAATAGCACTAGCCGCTGCAGGTTACTGCTCACAAGTTGGAGCCTGGTAATCCAACTTGGGGAGGTCCTAACTTCGGCTTTTGTCAAATGTCCGACAACTGAATACGGGATATATTTTACATATAGAAGTTGGGATTGCAAAGTTGGAATGTCAGAAATTGCTTCGCTAAACTATGATAGGATGATCGTAGTTGGATCGTTTTTGTTTTGGCCTCTGTTTCGACAATGCCACGATAATTAATAATTAATGTACTATTAATTAGGTTCGTCTTCGTCTGCGTGACTCGGCAATACTGCAGCTTTAGTGAAGCGTTTCGAAGATTATCTCCTACATACGAGTTCAAACTCAGATATTTTACCTCTAAGTATGTATATTCGTAGAAATGACAACAATTATTTCTATTTTTAAATTCATGGATTTTGGATGGCATTTTTTGACGATTCTTTCACTTCGAATATTGTTAAATAATGCTCTATTTATGAGGATAAAAAGGTACAGTTATTCAGAATAGCTAACTAATAATAATTTTCGCTAATAATATTAATTCACAATCCCCACAAAGTATAAACACCCAAGCGGAACAAAATAAACATCTTGGCACAAAACTTGGCAACTCTACAATGAGAGCTAAAACTTGGTCGTCCTTTGTTCCAAGAGTCGTTGCCAGGCAAACTTGGCGAATTTAAATTTAAAATTGACAAAAGTTGCATTACAATTCGTTTGTTAATTATTTGGGGTTTTATTCAACACCTGGCGTCTTTGGTATTTTTTTTAAGATTTCAATTGTTGTTAATTTTTTGGAATTTATTTAGTCCCTTTATTATTGCAATACAAATGAAAACTTGAATACAGAAACTCACAAACTTGAATCACAGTATAATATACTTGAATACAGAAACTCTCTTTGTTGAATGCGCTTCAAAAAATGTGGAGACGTATTTATATTTATTTAACTATCACATTAATCCTAACACCGAAGTAAAAAAAAAAACAATTAACTAGCTATATTGATTAAACTGTTGGATATATTTAAATGATTTTTCGTAAGCAGATTGGGAACGTCATTAGATATTTGAAGTTTCATTTATTGCCGTATTATCGTCTCTACATTGTACAGTCTAACCTCAAGTTACCAGGACATGTACCTAAACACTATATCCATTTTCAATAACAATATTCTTATAATCATTTCCCTTTTAATGGCATATAATATTAAAAACCTATTAAAAAGGTATTGAATCGTCAAGGAATGCGGGGACGGGACGGAGCAAATTGGCGTTCCATTTAAACCCACCTTGGTACCGGGACATAGCATGAATCTATAATGAGTTCGGGGACTGACTGAAATTATACTAATTACTTTGATCGTGACTGCTAAATATCTAAGAAATGGAAAAATATGGAGATTTGACATCCACCAACCCGCACTGGGCCCGCATGATGGATTACGGCCCACTCCCTCTCACTGAGAGGACACCTGTGTCCCAGCAGTGGGAACATTATAGGCTTATTATGCATTATGCATGTATATTTGACATGGTTCAACATTAGTTGGTAAATAATGCCTTTTGACATTCATTAGGTCCGCCATAAGAAGAAAACAACAACTTAAGTATTAGTAATATCAACAAACGTTTATGTTTTTAGGCGTACGGTCAGCATCAAAAGTTGATTAACACTTCAGTTTTTTTAATCATAGTTATTGAGCAAAATATTTGTTCAAAATTGCAGCAGAAGATTTTTTTTTTAGAATGTATACTCTTGTCTATTATGTGAAAAGCTAAAAATCAGTTTATTGAAAAAAGTTGTTGTCAATTTAATAACATGTAAAAATGATAGTGTTAATGGACTTTTGATGCTGACTGTACAGGTGTCCGTGGCACCACAGCGGGCCTTATCAGAATACCAGTACCAGCACTGTGGTATTTATTTTTTAAATATGTATGTACTGAGGTGAGCTTTTTTGGCTCCGGCCATTTTATTTTTTAATATTTTTAATTCTTTCTTGTTTTTGTTAGATTTGTGTCTCGAATGGGAAGTTGTCATAATGATCGAGGGCAAACGCCGTGTGGTAAGCACACTCAAACATATCAATGATACTTAATGAGATAAATAATCTTGGTGGTAGATGCAAAGGAACTCTGATTACAAAAATCGCCGTAAAAACTTCAAAACACTAAATTAGAAACGTAAAGAGAACAAAATAAACTAGAACTCTGTCTAAAAGGTTTCGATTAAGTGAAGCAGGCGCATATTAGCAGTAAGTTAATCGTCTGAGCGTAGTGTCTGGCATCCATTTCCATTCCGTGGGGCATCAATAAGTGATGCGGATGGTGCGATTGCGTTGGAAAGAGACGCAAGATATAGTCGGGTATTTCCAAAATACGGTGATCATCGAAAAATTATGTAGGCAAGTGATATACGTTCTGTTTTACTCCTTCTGATAATGATCGTAGGTTACTACGCGAAAATAGGTTACTTCGAAGAAGTAAAAGGACGTTATTTCTCATCAGCATGCCTATAATGTTCTCAGACCTCCCTCTGTTAGAGACGAGAGGGGGCTGGTGGATCAAATGCCATCGAATTTTTTGTTCTAGTTATTTCTTTTCAATAAGAGGTGTAAACCATGTTATGAGTAAGAACTCTTACCTTCGGCGGAGCCGTAGCATGTGCCCCATCATACACATACAGATGATCGTTGCAGTCGAGCTGCAGCAGGTCAAAGTGCAGCATAAACCGCTGCAGGATGCTGTGCGTCTGAAACGTCACCGTGCAGTCCAGGTTTCGTTCGTTGCGGGACCAGAGAACGCCTCCATCGACTTTGCGGTACTGCCGCTGTAAGAAGTGGTCCTTGCATAGGGAATCCATGTAATCTGGGGACAAGAGAAATTTAAATTAGCGAGAATATGTAAAAAATGACGATGTTTTTGAAGAAGCGAAATGGATGGGCGTAGGTATTGGGACACATTGTATTACTGGTATTCAGCTGCATTCGGTTAGACTGGAGGCCGCCCCCGACATAGTAGGGAAAAGGCTCGGCAGATGTGATTAAATTACAATGTGTCCCAAATTGTATTAATGTTTAGCCTAAACTTTATGTTAAGAAAGACATTGCACTTTACGACGAATAAGTAACTCATTAATCGACATAATAAAGTCGATGATACAGCAAGCACTGTCCATCGATCGATACGCAAAGTCTTGAGACGACGATAAATTATTACCCTGCCAAACTGAAGGAGGTGGATACTACGCAAGACAAACATTCACCTTTAAGTCCTCAATGACGGACATTCGATTAACTTTACCCTCCGGAGGGTGACAAGGGACTCCGAGACTTAATATGCCATGTATTTGTAAAGTAAATTACGAAGCATCCTGCCTATGTTATGCTTAGGCAGAATACTAGCGAGAAAGATGATTTAGAAGAACGAATTTCCATACACTAATGGTGTTGAGGTTAACATGATAAAGCGTTTTCAATGATTTAATTCATTTATCATAGTATAAATAGGGTAGGTATCAAAGGAAAAGCGCTGGAAACCTTTAACCCTATACTTAACTATCTTTTGGAATAATGATCGTAGCACATGCATGATCTGCACGAAAGTGACAAATTTCGGACAAAATTGATTGACTACTGAATTATAATTAAGTTGTATTTCTTATTTCTTCTCCCAAATTATAACACGATGAATCTTTATCATCCATATCAGGAAGTATCGCATTCCTTTTATTTATCGCATTGAGTTAAAATACTTTCACACGTTATTCCGTTATTTCCAATCTATATTAAACTCTCTACTTCGTGTTTAAAGTTCGAAATCGTGTTGATTTTCTTTCAGATATTGATGAGATAAAGATTAGATATCTGAGGCAGGTTATCTGTTGGTTTCATGCCAGTCCTCGGGAACCTACCAAGCGTACAGAACAAGTGCTAGCCGCAGACTTTTGTCTGCATCTTTAGATATTATGTGAGTTAATTCTGCTGTTTCTTGGTCTTGTGTTTGAATAGTGAACATTTTATTATACATAAACTTTTTCTTCGGTTGCTCAACATTACTTTATACGTTTTTATGCGTAACGAAGTCAGAAATTTCATGAACATTTCGATTTTTGACTGTGCTCAAATTTATCATCTTTCAATTTCAGGTCCAACTGCGGTATAGTTCTGGTGCTGGTGGTCCTGGTGGCTGGTACATCATCAGCACCAACCCCTCGACTCCTCAGGACCATAGTGTCAGGGGTAACCACCGGCCTGGAGGTTCCTACAGACGCCTTGGCTGGGACTGGAGTCGGAACAGGCTCTGTGCAGCTGGTGATAAATGTGCATACGGACAGTAATGGAAATATAGAAGTGTATACGAATTAAAGTGGTGAAATTAAGTTGACGAATAGTGTTTTGTGGGAGTGTGTGAGTGCAACTAAGTTAAGTGTAGAAGCAAACGTTAATATTGAAAGAATAGGCTACAGAAATGAACGATGTCATTCCACTTTAATTTGAAATGACACAGATACAGATAATTAAGAAAAAGAAAATAAAAAATTAAGATAACAAAAGCTAGGAAAGGAAATATATATACCACTATATAATCAGCTCCAATATGGAGATATTCCAATTTGGAGATAACCGAAGCAAAAGATCGTGAGATCAGAACGACAACGTGTGAAAGATAAAAGACAAGATAAGAGAATTGTAAACGCAATACAGTTTTATTTTATAGAACTTACCATACTGTACAATGTACAAACAATGCTATCAAATTAATGGATGCTTGGGAACACACGAACTGAGCTCTTTGACTCATTGAAATAATAACATACAAAGGAATCCTTTGAGTGTAAAACGGCTTTTTGGAGTAAAACGGTCCTTGAAAAGGCAGAATTTGCTAAAAGGATAGTTAATACAATTTGTTGAAATGTGGGATACCAACCATAAATTGCATTACATATATTACAAGATATAATACCAAGCTTTAAAAAAAAACACATTATCGAATCAAATGAGACCTGCATAAAGAAAATGGAGGCATCTGCAGTAAAGTAGCAAATAACATACTGAGATTTCAGCAAGTATTTAATAGTGACGTTGCTTTCACTGAAGGAATTCAGCTCAAAGGAATAGCATTCAAACAGATCCAGCGTCTCGAATTTGAGAACATCAAACAAGATAAACAGCACGACACTCAAGAATCCGGCTTTTAAGTAAATATTGAAGTATTTTGCTCTGAAAGATATCGTTTTATCGCAGAGATAAAGTAAAAGTATAAAGTAGGTAAGGATTTTTGTGAACTGTGGAATCCTAAAGTAGGTTTTCTAGTATTGAGACATGAATGGGTGAATACATTGGATGATGATAAGTATATAGCATAATGTGTTCTGTGATGATAAATAGGTCTCTGTGAAAGTTCAGAGAAAATGTAAGAACTTTCCGAATGTGACGATTTGATCTGGGATACATTAAAGTCCCATTTACACAATGCTCAATATCTTAAATGTAGCAATTAAATCGCAACGTGTAAATCAGGTTTTAAGCTAAAACTCTGCTACTCTTCTGACAGAAAGAAAAAGCAGCATGGAAAGGCAATTAAGTAATGATTGACAAGTACAAGGCTGTACGTCAAACTCAGTTCGCGAAATGTCTGCGAATTTTGTATTGAAAAACGACATGCCTATCCTGGACCCAGTCACTAATTTTGACTTTGATTTAAAACTCCATTTGAACAGTGAACAGCCTGTAACGTAATTGTTAGAAAACTACATAATTGACGAGGATAAAAATAGGTTTCCGGTATACAACGACTGATTCAAAAAGCTTTTTGTAAATTATTCGTTTCATACGGTGAGGACGCACGTATGAATCGAATGATAAAATCAGAATGATTGTTATCATTAAGGTTCCGTAGCCAAATGGCAAAAAACGGAACCCTTATGGATTCGTCATGTCTGTCTGTGCGTCCGTCCGTATGTCACAGCCACTTTTTTCCGAAACTATAAGAACTATACTGTTGAAACTTGGTAAGTAGATGTATTCTGTGAACCGCAGTAAGATTTTCATACAAAAATAGAAAAAAAACAATAAATTTTGGGGTTCCCCATACTTACAACTGAAACTCCAAACATTTTTTTTCATCAAACCTGTACGTGTGGGGTATCTGTGGATAGGTCTTCAAAAATTATATTGAGGTTTCTAATATCATTTTTTTCTGAACTGAATAGTTTGCGCGAGAGACACTTCCAAAGTGGTAAAATGTGTGTCCCCCCCCCTCCCCCCCCCCCCCTCTAACTTCGAAAATAAGAGAATGATAAAATTAAAAAAATATATATGTATAATGTACATTACCATGTAAACTTCCACCGAAAATTGGTTTGAACGAGATCTAGTAAGTAGTTTTTTTTAATACGTCATAAATCGAAAACCGCAATTTACCTTTCACAAAGTTACAACGAACTACAAGAACTTTTATATTATGTTACTTGCTGCTACGGAACCCTTCATGGGCGAGTCCGACTCGCACTTGGCCGGTTTTTTTTTTTAAATTAAGACTAGGCATTTATTATAATGCTTTGTTCAGCAGTTATACAGGATAAAAAACTGCTGTTTCATAGAAAAGTGCAATCCTACACGATGTATCATGGAACAAAAAATATTTTTTTAAGTAAAATTCTACGCTAGGGATTATATTATCATGCTAAGTTTATGGTTATAGTTTGCGCACTGGTTAATTTTTTTTTCCTTTATGTGGGTACCAGGCAAGCAATTCTTTTATCAGTTTTTTTAAACATGCAGTAAACAAATATGTAGGACAGTTCGACAGAGATAGGGGTCGACCCGTCTGTATATAATGTGTATATAACCATGTTATATTTTACAAGTTAGCAATAACGTAACGTCATAGATGGCCGATTTCATTTTTGATTGCAAACATCCCCTTGCCGAGTGTATGAACGTCTTTTTTTGTTATTAAAATTACATTTATCTGTATATAAAAGCTTGTTGTATGTTTTTGTATGTTTTATTAAACATAATATTAAATTAAAAGTTACTTAAGTACTTCTTTTTTATTTACTGTTACATAATTTGGAACGTTGACAAGACGGGCTCTTACTTATGTTATGACCATAACGACTAAAGGACCCTTTTAAAAAATAATGAGGATGGTAATATCGCGCTGAACATTTGAAACTAGTCCGACCTGAGTATGGCGATATTACACGATATTTAGACTGCAGTGGTAGAATGTCGATAGTTCTGTAAAATATTGCAATTTAGTCATATCAGGATTAAGGATAGACTGACCCCAACACAGTTCAATTCAATTATCTATTGCAATAATGACATGTGTTTTACAAGATCTTAATAATAATTACAAGTTGGTCTAGTCTAGGCAAATGATAATGGGAACAATGAACACAGACCCTTGCTATCCAATAACCATTTATTAGAAACCGAAGATTGCCGAAATCAGCCGACGTCAGCCGAAGCGGTCACGTAGAATGGTGGATGGGCAAGGCTGATGAGGAACTACTAGGCACCGTTACTACTAGTCCATCAAATCAACGGTAATGTTTAGGAGGAAAAACGTAAAAACAAACTCACTGGAATAGGGTAACCATGGTCTGTGGTTTTTTTTTCACTAACTTTTGTATACAGGGTGACAAATATAAGATCTCTGTTTTGTCGTTAAAATGATTTAGAAATTTATTAAACATTCGTTTTATTCTAATTCGGAGTTATGTCATTCACAACCAATATTTTAACCGGTCAAGAGGTGCGGTTCGCCGATCGGCGACGAAACAATAGAAAATCAATTGTGTCTCATTAGCGGAGCTTGACAGATTAAAGGCGATTCGAGATACAACAAACTACTGCTTTCTCATACAAGAACTGGTAACGAGGAACTGTGTCCATCAGGTGGGCGATAAACGCTACAAGTAGTAATAACCACCAAGCAGACATAACATCACGCAATATTTACTGCCCCTCCCCCCATGCCCCATCCCTTCATCCCTCGCGTTAAATTATAATGAGGCTATCCCACCACCTGGTATGCTGTTGTGGGATAGCTTCATTATAATTTTATTTACTCTAGGATATACCTACTGTTTATGGTGGAATTTACAAATGCATTATAATGATTGTATTTTATAAAACCGGCCAAGAGCGTGTCGGGCCACGCTCAGTGTAGGGTTCCGTAGTTTCCCGTCCGTCACAATAAGTGTTCCCACGTACAATTCGATAATACCCGACCCAATGTAATAAGTACCTACAGCGCCATCTCTCGGGGAATTGGGTTACTAATTAGTACATAGACGTGCCAGAAGTTTTCGGTGGTAATTTTGGATTGCGAGAACCAATTTTAATCATTCTTTTTTTGTTTGAAAAAAGATACGTTCAGGATAATAAAATATGTAAACGAAGTTAAAAAAAAATGCTTGCATATACGATTATACTACAAACTTAGTCCAGAAATGACTTTGTACAACTTTTGTCTTTTTTGTACAAAAACTGTTGTTTCTATCAAGTTCAAAATAATTTTCCTAGAAAGTCCTTATAAAGTTCTACTTTTCAGATTTTTTTCATATTTTCTAAACTTATGGTTCAAAAGTTAGAGGGGGGGGGACACATTGTTTTTTACTTTTGGAGCGATTATTTCCGAAATTATTGACATTATCAAAAAATGATGTTAGTAAACCCCTATTCATTTTTAAATACCTTTCCAACAATATATCACACGTTAGGGTTGAAATTAAAAAAAAAATCACTTCCTACTTTACATATAGGGGGGCTACCCTAATAAAACATTTTTTTCCAATTTTTATTTTACCACTTTGTCGGCGTGATTGATATACATATTGGTACCAAATTTCAGCTTTCTAGTGCTAACGGTCACAGAGATTAAGCGAGGACGGACAGACGGACGGACGGACGGACGGACGGACAGACAGACATGGCGAAACTATAAGGGTTCCTAGTTGACTACGGAACCCTAAAAACCTCATAGATAAAGAATGATATTTTGTCCAGTTCAAGTCTTTTCAATCTTATTCTTTCCTATTTCCATAATATGGCTAATTTGTAGTGGTATACAATTGAAAACCAGCGTCAGGCACTAGTCTGGCATTTTTGCTGAACTAGGCCTCTATGGCGCAGCCATAAGGCACACTTTCCTGCTAATTTCTTACACCGAACTTTTCACTTTTTTGTATATATCTGATGTATTGTGTGCGATTTAGTCTGTTCTAAATAAATGTATCTTCTTTCTTCTTCTTTGTCCAGCAATGCGACAAGATAGATTCACAAAACAAAAAAAAAAAATAGTTTTCATCACAATACAACACAATGACATGTAAACTACTACTAGATATCATGCAACTTTGTTCACTCTAATTATAAATTTAACGTTCCTACAAAAACGCCAAAATACCGGTCAGTGAGACGGTGACCAACTGACCACAGTCATCACCCTGTATAACATATAGCCATACACAAAAAGTTACGGATGGGAAACAGCGCATCTGACATACATCTGCGTCCCTTTCCTAAGATCAAAGGGACGTTTCTACCTATCTACGTATACCTACCCTACATTAATCCATCTAATAAGCGAGGGCCACAATCTTGGGGTTCGCCCGTGTACCACGCTTCGTGGCCAACACATTGACCCACTTACGAAATCAGACAGCCGTTTGACGTACATTGCTCGGTTGGTTGTGCTACTAGCCCCCAACGCTTCTTCGAGCCAGCGATTGAACGAAAACAATTACGACTGCCGTAGACTGTCTGGCAATCGGTTGGGTCAATAGTTATACAGCTAGTTAGAATTAGGTGTAGTTTAATTGGAACAATTATATGTGCTGTTATGACTCTTATATGACGTAACTTCATAACTGTTTTTCCCTGAAGGGTTGGGCTAGGGGTGTGTTTTCAAAGGTTAGTCATTCTGTAACTCTGGAGCCCTGTTAGCCATTATTGTTCCAATTTGGAAAAAGGATGACGCTATACATGCTTCACCTCTTTCTTGCGGCGGGTAAGATTTGAATTTGTGAACCTTTTTAAAGCGTAGAAAAAAATTTAGCAATATATTATATAGATAACCATTTTACCAATCCGGCGGCTGCGAAGCCCTAAAGGAGGGTAATGTTTTTGCTGCATTAGATGGACAATCGGCATAGTAACACAACAACCGTAGCAGTAGAGAATTATAAAATGATTACATACAGTGTGTGAACAAATAATAATCGCTTTAATAAAGCATTTTCATTATTAGAAGCACACATTTTTAATATGTGTACTTCTAAAATGTGTTTTTAAAGTGAAAAGCAACAAATATTCGTCATTTTTAACAGTAATATTACACAGGGAAAGACAATAAGATCCACTCACGGAACATTCTCCCTAACGAACGTCTACAAGCAACTCGAAGCTATTCAACAAACCTCACTAAATATTACATTATAACAAAAAGCCTGGCACCCAACCCTAGCGCGTCGCTCTAATTTGCTCAGGCTTTTTGTCTAACCCTTCAGCGTCGGTAATAACCCAGTTTTTACACAAGTCCACCTTTATGCCGTAGCGGCGGACGAAAGGGTTATTTTGCCGGCTTACTTCTCTTTGAATGATGTAAAAACTTAATGAAGTCAAAAATTGGCGCTTATATTTAAAAGGGTCTTGTATGTGTCCTGTATACGTGCTCAGGGTGTCTGTCTGTATGTGTGAGTGAAGGATTTAAGAGCAGACATATCGCAGGTGCGCGTTAAGTGTAAGTAGGGAGGCGAATATATATGAGAACCACTTGACGGAATACGTTGCGACATGAGTTTATACATCTCTTAAGTTGACAATGATATTTTGATGACTTTCGGATTATAATACGCCGTGCTCAAAATTTATCGGGACTGGGACCTACGAGTCCTCGTCGAGACCTCGTGCGTCCACTCAAACCAGAACATAAATAACTATATTGCATGGGGGCAGAAATTAGTACCTCTGCTGATAGAACTTTCGAGGTTAAGCATTTTCACAAACTTTTCTAGACTTCAATAAATACGCTGGTTGTCTTTGAAAGATCGCTCTTAGCGATAAGACCGCCCATTGTGTCACCCATTGTAAAGTTTCTATATTTATGTCTGGAATTTATATGGTGTATATATAATCAAGAGTATTTTATTCTCATCTACGCCTAGCCTTTTTTTTTTTATGGATGGGAAATCATCAAATGACCACTCCCGCTCTGGGTGGAGCGAAGGGAGTGTCAGACTCTTACTGACTAAAACCCATCCGTGTTCCCTCCTTAGCCCTTTATGTTCCGGGGTAGCGGTAACCCTTTCGGACAATCCCGCACCCCCGGCAGGCTTCGGCCCTGGTAGGCCCCTTCCTTTATGCTGACATCTCTTTGAGGCGCGCGTGAAACACGTACGCGCCGTCCGGCACGGGCCTGGTCCTGATCGGACGGTGAGCTAATCTACGCCTAGCCTGCCTAGCTAATCGGATACAGTTGAATACCCGTATGTCACATGGAGCGACTGCCAATCTGACCACCACGACTCAAGGTGCATGGTAACACGATACCCCTTGGTAAGACTCGTTGTCAGACTTTTGGGCTTCTGACTACTCGTAATGGCTGTCAAAGATCTACGAACCGACAGATAAGACCGCCCATTGTGTCATCTCTAGTAAAATGTCTTCATTTACGAGTATATCCGTAATACAAACATCTAAGGGGCAATTCTCGTACCTAATTTTAAGAACGTTCACAGTCTGATCTCAGTCTCAATCTGTCAAAAATACCTCTAATTTCCCTACATTTTTGACAAGTTTTTGACATTGATTGTCGCTGAGATGAGATTGCGGCTAGATTTTGAATATTTTTAATCACGGGAATTGGCATTCTGTTGTACAGACGGCAGCACATCAACCTACTACAATCTATCAAATTGCTTTAATAGATTTTCAACTTTATCACTAAAGCATAAGGTTCAAAGTTGATTGGGGAAATTTGACAGTTTCGGGTAGCTTGATGTGCTGGTGTCTGTACATAACAGTATTCTATGTATCTCTCTACGAATGACGGGTCCATCGGCAGGAGACAAACCTAAGTATGGCGATAGAATGTTCCCAGTTAAGCATTTTCCCCCAAACTCTTCTAGTGCTTAAAAGATGTAAATCATTCTAGATGTACTCTCCCTCACCAGCTCGTATAATACAAGGCCTGTCCGAATTATGATTACTCTTTTTTATGGCCCGTAACCCAGCGTCCCTCGTAAATAACGTTTAATAGAGAATTTTTAATTTAACAAAGTAAGGCTGCCTACTATGTTCCTTTTATTATAATTTATGACTCGCTGGGCCTATGGCGATGAAGTTTATTTTTAATTTATGCTTTTGTCTCTTCAATTCAGTCTTTAAATACTTTTGCAATTAACAAGTAAATGATGTTTTGTCCTTACTTTCGTTATCTTAAGAGTTTCGGCATAAGGCGTTCATCTTTTAGCATAAGGTTCTGTTCTATCCCATTTTCTAACAGTGTCACAAATTTTCTGAAGTCCTTGAAAAACTTTTTACTGTTTATTCAGTCGAAAAGGTTATCTATTTAACTTTTTAAGCAAACTCTCTCCCTTAACTGAGTGTTCAGAAACAAGATATCGAAAAAATAGCACTATCGAATAGATACTTTAAGAAACCTCAGAAAAGGGGGTCAGTTAACATACCTACTTGTTTTTGTATTCTTAGAAACCTAAGATAATTATCGTAGGTAGGTTATGGTAACACACTTCATAAATTCGAGTAAATTATGCGTAAAAGCTCATTGACGCGTAAAATGTGCAGTGTCACCGCAACCCACGCGAATGTGGAGACGCGTAACGCGCATATACGCGTTACATGATAAGGCGCATTAATGCTAGCTCCGTTTACTCCCAAAAGCGACGTGTGATGAGGAAAATAAGCGAAACGTCGATATAAAAAGTGCCAGTCGCCTTTTCTAGGGTTCCGTTCTGAAAGGGTATCAACGGGACCCTAATACTAAACCTACGCCGTCTGTCTGTCTGAATGTCACAGGATTGTATCTTATGAACCCTTACAGACAGTTGAATTAATAATTAAATGTAACAGAATACGTGCAAACAGCAACAGTTTTTGTGGTACGGACTCCACGATGTGCGCGAGTCGGACACGCAATTGGCCGGTTCTTTTTTTGGGACCAGCCCGCGACAAATTCCCATCCACTGCAAGCCAGAATTTACAGTGGCAACCAACTAGAAAATTGCCGACGCAATGAAGCCGAACGAGTCCCAGACAAATGATTCAACTATAGAATAGAATATAATACTTAGAAATTACTGATATAAATGTAGTTGTAACACCAACCAACCAACCAGCAATCTCTTTTTCCAGCATTTTAACGTAACTAAAAATTAATTAACATTGCCAGAATTGTAACTAAACGTAAGCTGTTCAAATATGAGCACCGGCATCCCAATTCCGAATGTAATAAAACCAGGGTGGTTATAAAGCCAGGTACATAACACATAAAGACAAACACGTCGCCACTAAATCGCTACAAAAAACTCATGTGTACACCCCTTAACACTACAGACAACACTTGAAACTAAAACTCTCGAGGAGGGAAAGAGTGCGCGATACATAAGTGCCTAAGTTAGAGCAGATAAAAAAGTTTACAACTTGCAATAATGCACTAAGTTGTTGTGGGGCGCTACCAACTTCTATAACACTGTTGTACTAGTTTGAATGTGCTGAGTTAAGATAATTTATTTGCGTAAAACTTGGTATACAATAGGTGTTATTAAAGCATATGAGATCATACATGTTTTGCTTAAAAATTATAGCATGCAAACTTCAACGAATAAACTCAATTTACAAACATTATAATTTACTAGCTGCGCCCCGCGGTTTCACCCGCATAAGTCTCGATCCCGTGGGAATATCGGGATAAAAACTATCCTATGTCCTTTCCCGGGACTCAAACTATCTCTAGCCAAATTTCATCTAAATCGGTTCAGTGGTTTGGCGTGTAAATGTAACATACAGACAGACAGAGTTACTTTCGAATTTATAATATTAAAATAATATAGTATATTATAGTATGGATGTTCATAAAAATTCTTAATATTATAGAAATTATTTTTATTCAGCCATTGATATAATTTAACAGTTGTATATGTATATAGATTTAGAAGGAAGTTTGTTTATTTTAAGAATTAATTGCTACAGTTTTAATAAGTTTTTCTTAGTTAAATTTCCATTGTAACGATTTAAGTCCACTTCAAGTAAATATGTATGATACTCAAGAGTTTCGTGAGATAATATGTTTAAGGTTTTATATGAAACCTTTTAGTCTATCGGATAATGGTCTGGAAAGCACTTCACTCATCCTAAACGAAGTCGGGAGTACACCCTCTTTAGAAGTAGGGGGGTGAGGCGGAGGGTGGAGAGCGGAGGGTATCGACCCGCGCCATCATACCGCTGGGTCGTTCACCCCGCGCCCCGCATAGCCGTACCGTAGGCGGCTACGGCGTAGCCGCGTAGCGTCGTAGCTACCAAAGGCATTTTTTTTCCTTTTTTCCTCTGTTTTGCTCCAATATTGAAGCTGTTTGTTATTTGTTTTTAGGACAATGTAAGTATTAGAGTAGAACGTTTGTCGTTATGGGTTCTCGTTACAAATTCAACAGGGCTTAGTATTGCGGAGGAGAATATTTTTATGGCACTTTGATAAGAGCCGCCGCTTAGTAGAAAAGCTGAGTGGAAGGTAAGATATACGCCAATCTAGTGATATTTGTACGCATTTTTTTATTAGAAGGTATTAGAGAATAACGATCAACTAAGGAAGAGGTGCTATTTGTACCCGTTTTAATTCTCAAGCAGGTATTTTACAAGATTTAAATTGGTATGTAGTTCTGATTATCACAGGCCGTTTTCTTCTAAAAACGTATACCTAGCAGACATCCAATCAGGAACGTAGACAGCCAGGGTGCCGGTTGTACCCATTGTACCCAGTTACTCACACTTCATCAATCTAAGCGTTGGACCCGTTGGGAACGTCATTCTATATTCATCGCACCCGGAATATTAAACGTCTTTGATACTTTCAATGGACAAAATTATGGATATTTACAGAATCTATAGTAAAACTTAGTTAACATAATTATAGTAGGCAGGCACTAGGTATAATCTATTTTTGACACAATATACATAAACAATATGTAACTGAATTAATGCATATTATGAAAGTAGTGGAAACCAGCATGTCCTAGAACTAAAAATTCGAAGACATATGACATCTGCCAACCCGCACTGGGCCCGCATGGTGGATTGCGGCCCACTCCCTCTCACTGAGAAGAGGCCTGTGTCCCAGCAGTTGAGTGGGACCATTATAGGCTGATTATGTATGTTATAAATGAAAAGTAGTTTGTTCAGAATCGTTTACTAATGTAGGTATACATTAAAAATAACATTTAATCAATTTATACCAAAAATAATGAAAACTACATAAATTACAGTCACACTTCCGCTGTACAATCAAAACAAACTGAAACTGACGAAGTACTTACTACGTTAGACCCTTAAACGTGTGCGACTGTGTGCGTGCTTGGATTTGTAATGTGGCCACAATTTTCTTCCACAGTCAGTATAACAAAATAAATAATGTATTATACATAATAGTAAAAGTTCAATGTGTGTATTATGATTATCACACTATCACACTATATATATTATATATCACACTTCACACTAATATTATAAAGGCAAAAGTTTGTATGTGTGTTTATTTATTTAATACTTCAAGCACATAAATGTACAGTACATGTGTGTGTACGTGTATATGTTTGTTAATTCTTCACGCTCAAACGACTAGACCAATTTTGATCAAATTTTGCATGGAGGTAGCTGACACCCTGGATTAACATATAGGCTACTTTTATCCCGATATTCCCACAGGATCGACATTTACGCGAGTGAAACCGCGGGGCGCACCTAGTAATAATATAATATTCTAATTGGGGTGTTTGGTGGTGTGCGTTAACTCCGGGACTTGTTGTAAGTATAGACAACAGTCCCGCAATACTACACCGCAATAGGCAACACTCCTAAAATCAAAACTTATTTCACAAACGCCGTGTTCGCGACTTCACGGTCATATATTTTTAATTGTTTTTTATTAAAGTTATCCCATTTAGGTACTTTCTAAGATATGGTATACCTATTGGTATAATTAATCAAAATACAGTTTTTTAAAGGGTAAAAAGTCTATTAATTAAAACCAGAAAATAGCGAATATCGGCAACATATTCCGGGCTGTACCCGATGCTCTTACCTATGTAAAGTTAAGTAAGTTGTTAAACAAATTCACTATCAAGTTGTCCGTATATTCAAGTTTGAACTGTCATACTTTGACAATTGCAAGAAACTATAACATGGCAATTTGAGGACGGGTGTCGATGTCCTTTTAACAATTAATTTCCCTGACTGTATTCAAAATCATAATACTTTATTTCACATAAACCTACATGGGCACTTATGAAACGTCAGAAGCTAGGTTTTTGGCTTTTACAATGGTTTCAAATTACAGTGTTAATAGGTTTGGGAGGACAGTGTAGGCCTGCCAACAAGTACCAGGTATTTAACAGAATATTCTAAAAGGAAGTATGATGATATATCAAATATTCCCTAACCCCTACCACCATACCAGTCTCCCATAAGGCCATGTCGAGCAGTGGACGCTAACGTCCAGTCGAGAACACAAGTGTCCGCGAACCTCGCAGGTCCCATGTCTGTGACGTCATTAAACGGGCGAGGACACGGGCCGCGCTTGTAAACACCACGTTACTGCACTATTCAGCGCTTTATGTCCTCACTGAATTGCGAACAGTGGCCATTAAACTGGGAAATAGAATAGAACATGTTTTGTGTGCTGTTTGAGAACTTACTTTAATAATGTGTGTGTAAAAGAAGCACACACCCATTATTCTCCTCAAAATACCATTTCAGACACTTTTCAACATGATCCTTACGTGATCTAACCGAGATAATGTCTGGACATTAGGACAGACTGTGGCCTTTGAGTCGGTTTCGGTGTTTCTTCTCAGAGTAGTCGGTAGTGAAACACCGATCTCATCTTGTTTTTAAAATATTATTGACTAGCAACGCCCCGCGGTTTCACCCGCATAAGTGTCGATCCCGTGGGAATATCTGGATATCCTATGTGTTATTCTGATGTATAAGCTATATTACTATAAAGTTTCATAAAAACCGTTCAGTAGGTTTTGCGTGACAGAGTAAAACTTCCATCCATCCTCACAAACTTTCGCCTTTATAATATTAGTGTGATAGTGTGAAGTGTGATAGTGTGAAGTGTGATAGTGTGAAGTGTGATAGTGTGAAGTGTGATAGAATGATAAGTGTGATGTGAAGTGTGATTAGTAGGACGTGTAACCTACTTACATAGGTACGGAAATAAACATCACTTTTTATCATAATGGCTTTTAGTTACTATGTCCACAGCAGCTGATAATAGATATCCCAATACAGCTACACTTTAAATAATCACTAGGTACGGTGGTAGACGGCACACGGCAGACGGAATGGCACCCGGTGGACCAGACGGATCGGCACCTTACCGACCAGACAGTTCGGCGCGAATGAATCCCAAATGTTTGTTACTATAGGTTCTTATCATTGCAGACAGACAGACACTTGACACCTACGAATAGGGAAAAAAACGACCACGTTTAATCCCCCCACCCTGGAATTATAACATAAAAATAATATCACGCCTGTTTCATATGAAGAGTTAGGCAGAGGTGTACCTTACAGTACACGCACATTTCTAAGTCCCATATACTTAATAAGGGGCGAGCCTCCCAGTATGTCACATCTAAGTACTCGTACTATAGAGATCGAAATACAGGCCGGTAATATTTGAAGGCAATGGTAATGTTCCATTCGAACGTTTAAACGAGTGTCATTCAAGGGGTCGTAGGTTTGACGTGTAATAAATAAGACGAGCTAATTTTATATATTCGATGAAATACTCCTAAAATAATATCATATGAAATCCGATAGGAGTTTCATTAAGTAAAATAGCTCTCCTCTGTAGTTAACCCTTCGTAGAGTCTACAAGACTTTCTATAGTACCTATATTTTATTACTAGATACATATATAATAAAACCCTAAATTGCTGATCGAAACTTAAAACGACATCTTACTTACAAATTCAACCTAACCCTCCCACTTAGGGCGCCTGTCCAATAATACGCCAATAATGTACCAGGACGCGCGTATTGCGTATTTTGAGCACGTTCCTATATTACTGAACGGTATTTACAATATGCGTGCGGCTTTGGCTTGTCTATCAAGGCCGCTATTATTATGCAGGAAATAATAAATAATTATTATTTACATTCATCATATTTAAAAAAAATTGTATGTTTGTTTGGAAGCCCTAATAGATTATCATATGTGAATATATTGCAGTTCCAATAATATTACATACATACGTGTCGAATTGATAACCTCCTTTTTTTTGAAGTCGGTAAAAATGAAGCGAGTCGTGATGAGTTTTGGCCAATTATAATATGTACAAAAAATTATAAATCATTGTTTTAAATATAATAAGCTCAGGATAAAAACCTACGCAACCTGAAAAGGGTTCTAAAAATAAATTAGCCCAAAAATAGGTAATCGTAAAATATTCTTGTTCAGTTTGTATCAAAAATGAAGCCCAAAGGCCGTGTATTCGATCAATTTGAACTGTGTCCAATATTAGAAGTTTTGCCTGATGTATGACAGTAGGCGCTACTTCTATCTCATGTTATTAACATTCATTGTCAATACCGATACCTTGTTTGAAAACAAGGGTACATTAATATATATCAGCTGATATTTTATAATAGATATTTATGTGGACATAATATTAATTGATATTATTGTTAAAACTAGAAATTTATCAGATTCATAGTTTACCATAGCAACACTTGACTTGAGTAGCAATCTACACTTTGGATTATCTTTCCCGAACTGGCAATTTAATCATAAGTTTAGAAATTGCATCTCTTTTTGTACACGATATAATTATATAGCATAATATACAGGTTGAAATTGAAAACGCGACAAATCGAAATGGGAGATTGTACTCATCATTATGAACAACTTTTACTATGAGACCAAACCTGAAATCGCGAAAAAAAAAATCAGCTGTTCCCTACATTTTGACGAGTTATGCGAACATAAATGTAGGAAACAGCTGATTTTTTTTCGCGATTTCAGGTTTAGTTCCATAGTAAAAGTAGTTCATAATGATGAATACAGTCTCCCATTTCGATTTGTCGCATGTTTTCAATTTCACCCTGTATATTAAATATCGGATTATTTTGATAATATTTATTATACTTAAATATGGAATATTTACGAATTCTTGAAACAGTTCAGTTGTATCAGTTGGAAGGGGTGTTTTCTGGAGACTTTTTTGGTTTTCACTTTAATACACCGAGCCCGTAGGAACAGAGGAACCACAGACTACTACAAAAAGTGTCCTCTGGAACCATAAACAGGAACAGATTTGTTGCGCTGTGGTGTTCTAGTATGTTAAAACAATATTTTTAAAATAGTCCGAGACTTTACGAACTGTGTGATCCTTATGGAACAATGCAATCTGCTAAAAAGGTCCCATTACGTAAGTGTAGCCTGAGAACTTATGGTACATCACACTAATATTATAAAGGCGAAAGTTTGTGAGTGTGTGTTTGTGTGTGTGTATGTGTTTATATGTTTGTTACTTCTTCACGCCTAAACCACTGAACCGATTTAGATGAAATTTGGTATAGAGATAGTTTGAGTCCCGGAAAAGGACATAGGATAATTTTTATCCCGATATTCCCACGGGATCGACATTTACGCGGGTAAAACCGCGGGGCGCAGCTAGTTATATCATAAAACTTTAGCTTGTACTGTTAGTTATCGGGGCGTATCAACCAGAGCTACTCAACTCTTGGAACAATAGGTTTTTGTGGGTCCCCTACATATATTACATGGTGACCATGACGACACCACTACATACATGAGGTAGGCAGAGTTTAAGGAGAAATCTGCATAAGAACAGATCCCGCCCGACTACAAACATTGGGTGATGGGCAGGGGCACGCCAAATAATATCACCAGTCTGGCTGGAGGAGCCGCCTTTGTCGCCTTATTCCTCCGTTACCAAAATCAAATTATATGCAGCCAGTAATGCAATACGAAGAAGATTAATCATTTGCAATCATATTCGTAAGAAGCTGGCAGTATCATCGCAACGTTGATGTTTTCCCATTGTTTGTCTTATTTGTATTAGTATGTTTTCATGTATATAATTGTTTTTATTAGGTATATTTATAGTTTGTAGGTAATAGGTGTGTATCTTTATATTTAAATATACCTATATTTTTTGTGATTGCACTTACCACCGTTTGTCTTTGCATCACCCAAAGGTTGACTGATAGAAAAGATCTATAGCATTAAGTCCACCTTTGTACATTATTTTGTGTGCTTAAAGTATTTCATAAATAAATCATTATAAATATTACACCGATTAAATATTGGTCTCCGATTGCTGGTCATCACAGCCTACCTATAATTGCGTGCCCCTGGTTGGCAGATCTTATCGTGTATCGGCAGTTAAAGGAAGCTGCCAGCTATAATTTTCCCAAATTGCTATATTGCGTATCATATCCCGCGTATCATGCGTATTTACTCGTACATTGATTTGACACGAGCCTTATCCCGCAGTTGTACTCTGTCAACGAAAGTGGACGCTATTCACAGATGGCGAGTACCTCGAAACCATTGGTGGGTAAGTGTTACGAGTATTTTTAACGCAATTGTCAAGACATCGATACGTGAACTTACAACATATAACCCGACATGACTCTCTTTGAACGAGGCGGAAAAAAAAACTTACATAAAATATACTGGATTTGACATGAAGGTCATGATGATGCTCTTACCCTTTTCCTCAAAATAAGATTTGCATGCCTATCGTTGATATCATCAAATATCATCTCACAAACGTCTGAAAAATCTATCCAATAAAATAGGTGTCGAAAAACGAGGCGAGACTATGAATAAAAAAATACTCAAGAACCGTCCCAAATTCGGTCAAAAACTAGTGCGGGGGTAGTTCGGTATTTTTATATTCGGTGCGGACCGCGGAGGGGCGAGAGTGGTATCGACAGCCATCTTTTTGCCCCCAGCGAGATTAATTACGAACGTCCCACCGTGATTAATGTTCCGCGCTAAAAATGTTTGGAAACTGAAATCAATTTTGTCTTGAAAACATCGTTGGTGCGGTAGACTTGTTGTTGAGAGTGTGGTATTTTTATATTAATTTAAATACATAGCATATGCATAATTTGCAAAGAGAATTAATGATAATCTGCCTATAATGTTCCCAATGCTGGGAAACACGCCTCTTCTCGGTGAGTGGGCCGTAATTCACCACGCGACCCCATTGCGGGTTGGTAGATCAAACTCAAACTCACCGTTTTTTTCTTTTCTATTTTCCTTCACCGTTTTGAGAGCAGTGGTGATGAATTAATTTACACAAAGTAAAGAGCCTGCACATAGCCCGAAGAATTGCCAAATTTAAGTGGCAGTGGGCAGGGCACATTGCTCGCAGAACAGATGGCCGATGGGGCCGAAAGGTTCTGGAGTGGCGATCGCGTACCGGAAGGCGTAGCGTTGGAAGGCCTCCCACAAGGTGGACCGACGACCTTGTGAAGGCCGCAGGAACTCGTTGGATGCGAGAAGCACAAAACCGGTCGAAGTGAAGGTGCTTGGGGGAGGCCTATGTCCAGCAGTGGACGTCTTTCGGCTGAAATGATGATGATGATGAAAGAGCCTGTCTGGGCTCGACTCCTACAACTTGTAACTCGCGGCAAAATAGATACTATATTATAATACTAGCTTCGGTGTCAGAAGTTATCCCACGGAAACATGCTACCGGGATAAATAGTGCCCTATCATCCAAATCCATTCAGCAGATAAAGCGTGAAATGGTAACGGACAGATAATAAATGCAAATAATCTTTTTTATTGTTTTATTAAACAGGTTGTTATGATTCTAAATAAAAACATTAAAATATTATAATTACTCATTTTTTAGGGTTCCGTAGTCAACTAGGAACCCTTATAGTTTCGCCATGTCTGTCTGTCCGTCCGTCTGTCCGTCCTCGCTTAATCTCTGTGACCGTTAGCACTAGAAAGCTGAAATTTGGTACCAATATGTATATCAATCACGCCGACAAAGTGGTAAAATAAAAATTGGAAAAAATGTTTTATTAGGGTAGCCCCCCTATATGTAAAGTGGGAAGTGATTTTTTTTTTATTTCAACCCTAACGTGTGATATATTGTTGGAAAGGTATTTAAAAATGAATATGGGTTTACTAAAATCATTTTTTGATAATGTCAATAATTTCGGAAATAATCGCTCCAAAAATAAAAAACAATGTGTCCCCCCCCCTCTAACTTTTGAACCATAAGTTTAGAAAATATGAAAAAAATCTGAAAAGTAGAACTTTATAAGGACTTTCTAGGAAAATTATTTTGAACTTGATAGAAACAACAGTTTTTGTACAAAAAAGACAAAAGTTGTACAAAATCATTTCTGGACTAAGTTTGTAGTATAATCGTATATGCAAGCATTTTTTTTTTAACTTCGTTTACATATTTTATTATCCTGAACGTATCTTTTTTCAAACAAAAAAAGAATGATTAAAATTGGTTCTCGCAATCCAAAATTACCACCGAAAACTTCTGGCACGTCTATGTACTAATTAGTAACCCAATTCCCCGAGAGATGGCGCTGTAGGTACTTATTACATTAGGTCGGGTATTATCGAATTGTACGTGGGAACACTTATTGTGACGGACGGGAAACTACGGAACCCTACACTGAGCGTGGCCCGACACGCTCTTGGCCGGTTTTTTAATATTATCATCATTAATATCAAATACCGCCGCCATTGACCACGTACATATTATAATTATTAAAGAAGATCTCTTTTATACTTATATTTAAGGGCTTGTGGCTAAGTAATAACAGCCGCGCGGGGCGATCGATCAGGTTAAGCTACGCTTGCCGCGGTTGGTCCGTGGATGGGTGACCATCTTTACATATCAAGACCCCTCTGTGCCTCGATAAGTACGTTAAGCCGTTGGTCGTGAATCTTTGACAGTCGTTACGCATCGTCAGAAGCCTGAAAGTCCGACAACCAGTCTTACCAAGGGGTATCGTATTACCCAGTAACTGGGTTATGAAGGTCAGATAAGCGGTCGCTTCGTAAAATACTGGTATGCATCCAGTTAGACTGGAAGCCGACCCCAACATACCTAGTTGGGAAAAGGTTAGGCAGATGATGACTTATAAATTAAAAGTAATATGCACTAATTATTGCTTATTATATGGTTCCTATATGCGAATCCAATGAAATTATCTCAACTACAAGTCGACATGTGTTAGTCTTTGTAGCCATCCTTAAATATGTACTAGCATAAAAAACAACCGACTTAAAAAAAAAAAACACTACAAAGAGATAAATAACTTTAATTTCGGAAGTCGGTGTGTTGGATCATTTAGCTCCCTTCAAAATGGTTGAGCTGAATGGTGCTGATGCATGCGTCATGTTCGTGAACGGGCGCCGTCAGTAGGGACTGGTCATCTCTTTGCTGCCATGGCTTATTTTAATTTATTATTTGAATTGTTGTTTTTTCTCATCTTTTCATTATGGACGCTTTTAACGTTCTGCATCGTTCTCACATGTATAATTTTTAACATGAATGATGTAACCAAGACTTTGTAACCACATTATTTTGATTTAAAAGAGTGTCCATGGAGTTTCTTGCCCGTTCTTCTCCATAGGTACCTACGCTTTGGAATGGGCAACTAGCTTCATTTTTTCTGACTGACTGACTTCTTGACAATTCAAAAGTGCCTGTAAATGGTTTAATTGAAATAAATGCTTTGAGTTTGAGTTTGAGTTTGGTGTCGTTAGTTCCGCATTTTCGTTTTTTGACACCGATTTCCGGAATTAAAGTTATTTATCTCTTTGTAGTGTTTTTTTTTTTTGAAGTCGGTTGTTTTTTTTTTAACCGACCTCATTGTAAAAAAGTTTTTATTTTTCACTTTTTAGTTGTACCTGGGACCACACATTTTCAATTAACACTAGTGCATTGATGAATTGAAGACACCGAATAGTAGAATCATCAAAATTCGCATAGAAATGCCGGAGATGCAGTACATTTATGCATATAACTTCGTATATAAGAATAATTACCTAATATATTATATACTAAAACCTTCCTGAAAGTATGTAGATCACACTAGTCTTATTAGTCTCATTAGAATTATCAAAATAGGTTCATTAGTTTTTGAGAAAATCGTGGACATACAAACATACATACATACGGGTCGAATACAGAACCTCTTTTTTTGAAGTCGGTTAAAAATAAACACCAATTTTCCTGACCTGACCCTGACGCATACGCACAATAGTATAATATCGGTCATTAGGTACGTCGCTTCATTGTCGTTCAAACTACACATTCTTTGACTGAACACCAAAGTGTACTGGTGCCTAGTGATTCGATTTTCGAATCTGTATTTTTTCTGGTTTTTTGTTATTCGAACAAAGTTTGATTCGAACGAGGAACACAATTCTGCTGTGAGCGTTTTTATTTTTTAAAAGTGAACTGTCAAAAGTTTGAAATGGACGGTGTTAGTGGCCAGTTTCAAATATTTGTTAGTTGACTAAACTACAGCGTTAAACCTAATCAACTTGATTTAACTGTATGTGTGAAAACTAAACAACGTTCCAGATTAATTTTTAAGTCAGTTAATATGTTGGCACTACTGAGTGGTAATACTTGTTTTGTGATGAACTTGTATTGAAGATACAGGTCACCAGTGATTATACATATCAAAATATTGCACTCATGTGTTTTAAAATTATCCTGCTTAAACGCATGTGAGCTTTAAATCGCTTGGCAAGACTCACCTACGAGTCTCGCATGAAATTCATTCTCGAAGTCTCCTTGTGCGATGTAAACGAGGCTTAAGGCCCATGCTACTGCTACATTATCGCGATAACGCGAACTGCACTTCGCACACTGCTCAACGTCTCGATGTACAACAGAGAGCGCACGAAATGCAGTTCGCGTTATCGCGACAATGTAGCCGTAGCATAAGCGTAATCATAATGATCCTCCTGTCTGCTACGACCAACTACGATAACCAGTGTATGAGCCAGGCGTGGTGATTATGGCAATACCTACGTCATAGGACGGGGATAGGTCATAGGATCATATTGACCATCCATTGTGATGCTACGGCTACACTTCGCGCGCTCTCTGTTTGCAGTAAGACGTAGAGAGGTGTGCGCATAGATAAGAAAGTTCTATGGGCGTGCATGAGCGTGAAGTGTAGATCACCTCATCGCGACAATATGGCCGCAGCATGAAGAGTATTCCTGTCTACCCATGTGTCTGTGATATGATCGAGTTAGCTACAAAAGTGCAACGAATGGGAATCGAACTGACGATCTACCAATTGCACGCTTTTTGGGACGCATCTACAGGTCGTTTTGGGATGCGTCCACCAGTAGAGTCCCATCCAAATCTACGGACAAAGATTTGGACGGTAGCTCGGATATTGATGTAAGCATGTAAGTCTAGAAGCGATACCAAAGTTTTCAAGAGTTCAAGGATGGCTTTTTTTCCACGATATTTTAGCGTGTTTATGTTTAATTTCCAATTCAATTAGTAGCATTTTAAGGATGTTTAGGTTACATTTTTATTCTTGGTTGAAAGCCGACCCCAACACATTTGGGAAAAGGCTAGGCAGATGATGACGAATTTCGGTTTAATTCAATTAAAACGACAAGATGGCGAGCATGCAAAACAGTGACTTTTTATCTAAGTCATCATAATATTCAATTAGACATTTTTTTTTACTAACAGCTGTTAGTCTACAAAAATCTGATCATGACCATTCATTCTATTTGTCATAGTTGCGTTTGTAAAGTCACCTTTATTATAGGGGTATTCCTCAAAACGCAACTATTTGCGTTTTGAGGAAAATTGTTCCTCGAAGCGCAACCATTAGTTGCACTCACGAATACAAATTAAAAAAGATTCGATAATAAATAATGAAACAAGTACATTATGTATCGACCACAAAGCTGATGAGCCTTGAAATAATCATTATCATAATCAATACGTTTGGCATGATAATATTTCAACAACAACAAAAGTATCAGTTATCCTGTTTCTTCCTATCTTCATTTATCAAGCTTAGTTCAGCTCGATCTTAAGGCCCCATGCTCAGTCGATATCAGTTTGATAAAATTCGGTTATGTGTAAGTTGTGCCTGCGCAATTAGTGTTCCGTACAAAAACCAAGACATCTGTAAATAATATCAACCGTGGAAAACTTCCCGTGACCCAAGAGCTGGCTTTTACATTGGCCAAAGGCTAAGCATTGCCATACAACGTGGTAATGCCGCCAGTCTCTTGGGTACATTACCACATATACATGCGATGCGGATGAATTTTTCGACGCTATATTATAGTTTGTGTGTAGTTTTAGTTAAGTTAGGTTTTAATTTTGTTATTTTTGTTAATTACGGATATATGTATTATACCATTGATTATTTCACTTATAAAGTAGGTTTCATTCTTTCTACCGTAGAAAAAAGCATGAAAGTTAATTTTTATATTTCTTAATAAAGTATTATTTATTCATTCATTATTAATTTTATTATTCATTATATTCATTATACTTGCGATTTAATTCAGGCTACTTTTTTAATAATTAGAACGTCCCATTTTTATATTCTTGCTCTGTCAAATATTTTCGGAGAAAATTTCATGTGACAGACAGACAGATATCGAAGTCAATGAAGGGTTCCGTTTTTCCAAATTTCGTGCGGAACCCTTAAATTAGTATATAAATAGGTATCGGTGAAGTAGATACGCTATATATTAATCCTAGATAACGCCATAGGTGGTCAGCAGTCACAAAGTGAAGTCCTGAACATGAAGACGGTGCAAACAATCTTACTGACCGTGGGGTCAGTGGCCTTGCTGGGTGCAGTTGGAGGTAATTAATGAATTTGTTATGTTGTCCCATTTTCATAAACAGTCCCAGTCCGAGTATTATTTATTTAACTAGCTTCCACCCGCGACTTCGCCCGCGTGGTATGTCGATAAAAAAGTATATAATTATGTCCTTCTCCAGGGTTCAAAGTATCCTTTTCCCAAATTTCATCAAAATCGATCCAGCCGTTTCGGAGATTAGCCGGATCAAACAGACAGACAGACAAAAAAATTTAAATTGTTTTTTTGGTTATAACCTACCGTTGGTTATAAGTACCTACCGTACTTTCATAATTATGCATTTGGTGAAAAACTGTTATTTTGAAATTACAAACAGACGCTGCAATTTTATTTATTTGTATTTATATTGTATATTATAGATTTAATTGGACAGAGGAAAAAAAAAGCAATGTTTGGTTGGACGTGTAACTGCTTTCAATTTTTTTTAAGTATTATATTTCTACCTTGAGCATGAAATCATCTTACAAAAATATTTTTTACTGAGCGAAAGCTCTTCATCAGCATCACGCCTTGCAAAGATCCTCCTCAGAACTCGGGCGTCCCCTGATCGACGCACAAACTATAGTCGGACTACCATTGTTGTCGAAGAAGCATGTCGTCGAAGTCGCATCGATTTCTTGCTATGTCATGTCGAAGAAACGCTTTGTCGAAGTACAGTAGTGTCGGTCTTAAGGTATTTCGAACTAAAGTATTGTCAAAATGAAGACGTGTTGGAGTTCCATATTGTCGAAATAAAATCTTGTCGTATTACGGTTTGTCGAAATTCAGTTGGTAAGTCAACCGTGAGCAACGCGCGAACTAGATCCCCTAGAGTAGAAATTTTTGGTCGGTGATGAAGAAAGAAATCTGCTGTTTCATAGAAAAGTGCGACCTATGCGGTCAAAATGTATGGAATAGCATTTTTTTTAAATAACCGACAAAAAATTTCAACGCAGGTTCACAATCATGCACTAAATCCATGGTTACAGGCTGCGCGTCGATGTGCCTACTACCCTGTATACTTACAGTCCTACCTACATACATATGTACGTTATATTCACATAAGCACTAAACTTGGCAGATGTATCTATCACAGTTACTTCAACAAAATAAGCTAAATTAATTACGTAACAAAATTCTAAACTACGTGCAACTAAAGCACAGTAAATATCCATTTAACAGTCTAGATCCAATTGACCTAGTTATTTCAGTTAACTGCATATTACTGCCGCATTTCATATGCTTCTCTCAGTTAGTAATCGTTCCGGAAGCATTCCGCTGAAGCTTTCATAATCAATCTAGAAGTATTCGAGAATAGGTGCAACTATCAATATTCCTATATTTATTTCGCCTCCATGACAGAGTTCTAGTTTTCAGCTGCATTAGGTTAGACTGGAAGCCGACCCCAACATAGTAGGGAAAAGGCAGGCAGATGATGTTATGGACCTCTTTAAGCAGCCCTAAATCTAATCTAACTAGCCTTAAAGGCCTCCCTCTCCCTTCTCCATATCATCATCATAATCAGCCTATAATGTTCCCACTGCTGGGACACAGGCCTCCTCTCTTCGAGAGGGAGTGATCTGTAATCTACCACCCTTGCCCAGTGCGGGTTGTTAGATGTCATATGTCTACGAATTTTTGTTCCTAGGACATGCCGGTTTCCTAAACTTTTACTTCACTGTTTTGAGACAAGTGGTGATGAAATTATTTACACAAAGTAAAGAGCCTGCCTGGATTCGAAACCATTACCAACAACTCGTAAGTCGCCATTACCACCGGGCCACCATTGCCCTCCTGCCCACACAGCCCTAAAAATATATAGAAATTGCCCAATAATTTTGGATGTCACTCAGCAGTCACTCCATACAGCTATGGAAGGCGGATAGTCACTGACCAACAACTCAACATGTTCTTACTTTCAGGTCTAATTGCTTGGGGCGTGATAGCCTCCAATAATTGCTTGGTTCCCGAAGTGACCACCGAGATCCCGCCGACAACCCCCGAGGTTACCGTGCCAACTACGCAACCGCCGGTGACCGTGCCGGTCCCTCAGACCCAACCGACTACAGAGCCCACGACAACCGAGCCTGAACTAGAACTGACCAACTTGGACTGGTGGGAGCACTGCGCGCTATACCAGATTTATCCGCGGTCTTTCAAAGACAGCGATGCGGACGGTATTGGCGATTTGAAGGGTACGTTTGTGTTTCATACTGTTTTTATATAGGTCACGTCAGCAACATGCAAAGAGACGTTCTTACAAAGTGTTGCCATTGCAACAATACACACTATGCACAATGAAAAGACATGATACTTTGCGGTCGGGTATTTGGCCGATATGAACTATGAATAAGAATAATTTGTAACCTCTACAATATTTAGTAAAGAATTTAGCAATTCGTTTGGCTGCGTCCTGATTATTGAAACGGATCTTTTCCCAACTATTATTTATTTAATCACTTACTACTATGTTGGGGTCGGCTGCTAGTCTAACTGGATGCAGCTGAATACCAGTATTTTACATGGAGCGATTGACTATCTGAGCTTCCAAACCCAGTTACTGGGTAATACGAAACCCCTTGGTAAGACTGGTTGTTAGACTTTTGGGCTTTCGATTACCCGTAAAGACAGTAAAGGTCTACGAATGACAACCGGGACCAACTGCTTATTGCTGCTGAAACGGGTCATAAGCCAACTAAGTTTAATACTTATTTGAGTCAGATAATGTTCTTGTTGTACCTAAAAATCTGCCTCCATAATAATTACAGCTTTAGTGCAATAATCCCTGTATAATCAGGTCTATAGATATAATGGCATCAGAGCGATTACTGAATAATGATCGATGATGTCAAATGTTGGTAGGTATTTGTGTGTGCATGACGTTTACAATGTGAATACATTAGATTGTTATGTGTATTTAATGGAATAAACTTGTACTACCATAGAAATAGTTTGAAGGTTATCATTATCTGGAAATATAATCATAGAAATAGTAATGTTACCTAATGGTGACACTGAAAAAGTTGTTTCCTGTTTCCGTTGCTGTTCAAAAAAAAAATGCTCGGAATATATGAGTTATTCCGGTCTATCACGTTTATTTGATATAACTTCAAACTGCAATAGTTCTAGATAATATTGTTATTTGAATGTAGTTCTCAATCCAAGACTTTTTATTTTCAATTCATTTGGTTGTAACCTGAACTGCATTCTTTGGGTTTCTGACATTCTTAAATATAGCACCCTAATTGCGTAACACACTATCAATCGGAATCAGAATCATTTTGATGCTAATTGCTAATACATTGCTTCATAAGTTCGAAAAATTTGTCTGCTCAACACGTAAATAACACAATGAATGTTATTGAACTGTCAAAATGAAACCGATTCCGATTGATAATGTGTTACGAAATTGCCCCGCTGGTTTTAGAAAATCTTGAAAATCTAGTTAAACAGTAAAAGAAAACAGAAAGGAATCCTTGGTCAGAAACTATCATAGATAAAATATGCTAGCATAACGTTCATAAATTCTAGTCCGTTCCCTGTGTGAGACTCATTTATCTTAGGCCATATACAGTCAGATATATCTACGTATAATTTTTGTTTGAATGATCGTCTCGAAAGTGACTGCTGAGAATAGGTACTGGGTTTGGGTTCGATCCCCAGGTCGGGCAAACTGTTATTCTTATAACAGTTTTCCCGACTAAGTTGCAATTCAAACCAATTGCAGTTATTAAGTTTTAATTGCAACTTGCGCCATGTTGATAGCAATAGCTCTGCCTATGTCTGTTACCTATACTAATATGGTTTTATCCTCTCTACAGGTATAATGGACCACTTGGACCACTTCAGGGACGCTGGAGTGGACGCGATATGGATGTCTCCCATCTTCGAGTCTCCCATGATTGATTTCGGATACGACATCAGCAACTTCTACGACATTCACCATGAATACGGCACCATGGAGGACTTTGAAAACCTGCTCGAGAGGGCACATGAAATTGGTAAGATTGTCATACTTTTCTGGTTTATCATACTACAAGATATTCAATCAGCCTTTAACGTCCCCACTACTGGGACTTAAGCCTCTTTTCTGTGAAATGATATGAATTATATTTTAATAACAGCGCCCCGCGGTTTCACCCGCGTAAGTTTTGATCCCGTGGGAATATCGGGATAAAAACTATCTTACGTCCTTTCCCGGGACTCAAACTATTTCTATACCAAATTTCATCGAAATCGGTTAGCGGTTTAGGCGTGAAAAGGTAATATACAGACAGCCGTCTGTCTGTATATGCAGACAAAGTTACTTTGGAATTTATAATATTAAGTATGGATTATGAATTCCATTTTATTTCTGTAAATTGGTTCAAAAATCAATTTTACACGTCAAAAAGAAATACTTAATAATATTTTAAAGCTTGATGAGGTCAGTGTTACTCTGAGAAGAAACTAACAATATTTCAAGTAGATGGACTGAGGAAGAAACATCGAAATAAACTCAGAACTTACAGTCTCTTTCAAAGTCCAGTTGTTGTAGTTGTCTCCGGCGGCTCTAGACCCACGTGGTTATGGCCCACTCCCTCTCACAGGAGGCCTGAGTCCGAACAGTAAAAACATTGACTAAGGCCTGTTTGGGTTGTTCTTGAATGCTTTTATTGGTCAGAACGGTATTCATTTTAAACTTAAAAGCGGGCTCATAACTTGTACGTCACGACCTCTTGTTGCTGCTGTTATCCATTGGGCTATTGCCGATTTTTGGTTAAACCAAACAGTCCTGTATCTTCAGCAAATATTCTCAAACGGTTTTGCATAATTAAATAAATAAATTCTTTATTGGCATAAAAAATGTGTACAAAGTGATGCCCCGACTCCTGCGCTAGGCAACAACACCTGTGTCTTTTCGCAATCATTAGGTTCTGGATTTTATGCAATATACATCGTCGTCGTCGTCGTCGTCAATATGTATGACCGATTAATTATTAAGAAACATTTACGCGTACTACTCGCAACCGGCTTGCGTGTATGACGATGTGTGAAAGGAGTATGTAAAGATTGTAGTTTTGTAGTTTTTTGCTACCTCCATGGGATGATCCGGTAAGGTTTACATGGTATGTAGGTCTATTTACGCGTTGAATAGTTTTTAGTCCTCTCAAAGTAGGTATCAGGCAATATTTAAAAGTTACAATAGGTCATATCACTTACTTATTAAACATTATGTCTAATTAAATATGTATGCAATAATAATACCTAACCTATAAATAAACTACTTAATGTAATTAAGGGATTAACTCAATAATGTATACGTGATCTTGCCATAGTAGGGAATTTTAGATTATCAGATTATGCGATTATAATCGGCGATTAGTGTTTTTTATCAGAACAAGCGAGCGCGTCTGTAGAACTTTGAGGTCGCCGTCACCCAAAGAAAACCCTAATGAGAGCCAGAAATTATAATTACCATTATATACCTACTGTAAACGTGAGAGCAGTGGTGGCCCAGTGGTATCGGCCGCGACTTACGAGTTGTAGGTCGTAGATTCGAACCCAGACAGGCGCTTTGCTTTGTATAAATTATTTCATCACCACTGCTCTCAAAACGGTGAAGAAAAACATCGTGAGGAAACCGGCATGTCCTAGAACCAAAAATTCGAAGACACGTGATATCTACCAATCCGCACTGGGACCGCGTGTTGGATTACGGCCCACTCCCTCTTACAGAGAGGAGGCCTGTGTCCCAGTAGTGGGAACATTATAGGCTGATACAGAAGGCCAATTCCCGTAAAGAAAAGCATTCAAAATCTAGTCACAGTCTCATCACAGCGATAATCAATGTCAAAAACTTGTCAAAAAGGTGGGCCTTTTTGACAAGTTTTTGATTCCCCATAATAATTAGAGATATATCAATCAATGTCAAAAACTTGTAAATAAGGCCCACCTTATTTACAAGTTTTTGACATTGAATTTTTGACAGATTGAGACTGAGATCAGACTGTGAACGTTCTTCTCATTTATGTGATTGGCACATAAAACGTCCGCCGAGTACGTTATCTTGTAAATGTCGTTTATAATGCGCACAGCAAAAGAGTGGAACTCTCTACCTGCGTCTGTTTTTCCGAGCGCATACTACCCGAATCTCTTTAAAGTGAGAGTGAACAGGTTTCTTCTGGGTGGGCTCGCTCCATCGTCGACTTTGTCTCTGTCACCTTTGACCTAGGCTGGAGTCAGGAGCAAGCCCATTTCAAATAATAAAAAAAAAAAATCTTGAAAAAATAGCAAAAATTCACTATTGCTTCTTATTTTCTTACGTAGCGTCTACCCCATAAACTCACTTACTCCTAAGAAATTTCCTAATAGTTGCTAAGATACATACGTTCTAACTGATTAGCAGCTAACGCGTTTTGGGTTTCGCATGCCATTTATACACCTACCTAGGCGGATAATCAGCCAGTTCTCCCGGTACTACAATCAGTGTTGCATTGTGTACTTACCTGATAGGAGATAACAAGCCCGATCTAAATGATAGAGACTCGTGCGCAAAATTAAAGGCCGCGATAACGCCGAAGTATTATTTTAAGTAATTTAGGTTTCAGTAAGCTAACATAATTACGTGCTGTTTTCCATAATCATCATAGGTAGTCTTGTTCGACCTCATGTTGAGGAGGTACAAGCTTCCTCCTTTTCATGCCATGCTTCCCTGGTCTGCGCGAGTCTCATCCAGGTCTTCCCCGCCACCTTCTGTAGGTGGTCCAACCCCCCGTTTGCCATGGTCGGGTAAAAATGGTACCGCCATGGTAAGGCCTCAGATTCTTTCTTCCATATCGACCTCATGGTTTTCAGGAGCATTTCAAACAACGATGCTCATGGATCTCTTTTCAAAGTAATTCAAGATTAATGAATAATCATCGAAATCAAAAGTCATTTATTCATACTAGGCACCACTTTTAGAACTGGTTTGGTGACTAACAACATAATCATTTTAGATCTTTCTCAGATAAGATAACCCACCTCAACCGGAAAATAACATAGGTATTATTTTAATGATATGATCAATTGATTGTTTTTTTTTTTAAGTAAATAGTATCCGGCTACTGAGGAAGATAATTCTCTTAGATGGCATGATTATAATATATTTGTTATCTTATTATGATTAATGCGCAAAAATGTTTTTAAACATTTTGTAAATGCAAGTAACAACAGCTCACGATGCCAGGGTAAACTTTTTTATTTACCAGTCAGCACGTATGTCCATTATTAACCGACTTTAAAAAAAAAGGTTCTATTTTAACTTTAGTTTCAATATACAGGATGACTTGTTTGACGTATTCCTTCCCATTTTTAACAGTTAAGCTCCCCATAAAGCCTAGGCAAAATTCGTAGAAAAGGAGAAACCCAATTTTTATTTATTTTTAAAACTTTCTCAGAAAACCAGGGCGTATCGTGTTACCTAGTTACTGGATCGTATAGGTCAGATGGCAGACTGGAAGCCAACCTCAACATAGTTGGGAAAAAGCTAGGCAAATGATGGCAATTTATATTTTATTCAATCATAATTTTTTTCGTTTTCAGGAATCAAAGTGTTGCTCGACTTCGTGCCGAACCACGCAAGTACAGAATCTGAGTACTTCAAGAAGTCAGAGGAAGGTGACCCTGAGTACCAAGACTTCTTCGTGTGGGCTGATGGGTACCCGGACCCCGCCGACCCTACCAAAAGGTTACCGCCTTCAAACTGGGTAAGCAAGATTATATTAACCCATTGAATGTCGTAATTACAGACACAATTAAAAAGCCATTGTGTCTCGCGTAGATCTACGTTCCGACAGACGAGAGACAGACGACAGACAGAGTTAATAGATACGTTTTGGTGAACTGCTGACATAACCAGCTGACATACAGGCTGGTCATCGCAGTATGTTGTTATTATAAGGTAGCAGATACTTAAGCCCCATTTACACGATGCAAGTCTTCAAGAAACAACACTAGCAGTAGTCATTGACCCCTAAGAAAAAAAAAACATCAAATCTTTTTATTTAGATATGGAAACTCACGTCTGCTTTTTCGCTGTTTAATTAAATTTGACCTTGTAGTTGCCTCAACTTATGGTCTGTCACAGGTAATTTAATCGCATCGTATAAACCAGATTTTATAGTTCTGTATATTGGCGAAAAAGACCAAAGACATGATGGATGGATTATGTGAAAGATGAGATGGATAGAAACGGGGAGACTTTTGAGATGACGGCTTATGCTGGCTGGGATATCGATTCGCAAACTATTGGCATGGATTCAGTTCACGATTCTGGACCATCCCGTGCTGAAAATTTTACAAAAGTGCAATATCTACGCGGTCAAAATGTATGGAACAGATAATATAATATTTTATTTAAATAACCGACGAAAATTTTCAACGCGGGGTCCAGAATCGTGTACCTCCTGAATCCATAGTTCCAGGTTGTGTGTCCATGCCCCTGCCATCCTGTATAGTTGTATTGGAAAAGAAGACATGCTGCGCGACCTCAAACTAATATAGAGGGAAAATGAGAAGACATAATCCCCCTATATCTTTAATACAGTATCTTGAGAGTTAGTTTCCTGGCTCTCTTTCTCTCTCGACATAAAGAAATATTTTATGGTGCACCATAACATTTGCTAGAAACCATTCGGTACAACTTTTAAACTTCATTAAAGCGACCACCATGAACAAGGTTCGCATCCAATTTGGTTGGTTAGGCTTCAAATTAGCAAGCGCTCGATTGCACCACGGCGTAACTACAATTTAAACTGCAGTTTCCATTATTTACCGCTTGCTAGTCAAAACTATTTTCGGACTGGCTATATTTCTAGATAGTGTTTATCTTTTAATGAAATGTTAGAACATTAGTGCCGAATGAGTTCGATTTCATTTCCAAATGAATGCTGCAATGCAGAAATACAAAGCGAACTAAATAAGGGTCGAATGCAGTAGTACCTAAGTAATCTTTTGAAAGCGAACGAACTTTAATGGACTTAACTTTGCGATGTTTTAACGTTAGTATGTAGGTTTAGATGTCGATAACTTCCCCCAAGTCAGTATTTAACTTACTAAAGTATGAAAAAAGAAAAGATACTGCCATAAACATCAGCGGTTTACAACTTTTATCAAAACTTCGATTCTTTTTGAATGTGTAATGAGGCTTTTCCATTAACATAACATTTACTTTGAGATGTTCAAGTTCTTAAAATATAGGCTCTGCGGAGTTTGTTACACTTGACGGTTATTTGACACATGATGGTATCTAAAAAGCCTTAAAGTTAAATGTCACTTACACGTCATATATACATCGCCAAGGTCTATATTGCTTTAAAACCAATGTGCCATTGGTCCCCGCTGTAATTCGTCGATCTTTGACAGTCGTTACGGGTAGCCAGAAGCCCGAAAGTCTGAAGACCAGTCTTTCCGAAGAGTATTGTGTTACCCAGTAACTGCTATGTGGAGGTCAGATAGGCAGTCGCTCCATGTAAAATACTGGTACTCAGCCGCATAATGTTAGACTGTAAGCCGACCCCAACATAGTTGGGAAAAGGTTAGCCAGATCGATTTTAGTCAAAGGAGTAAAGCAATTCAAATACCAACTTTACGTAGCAAATCGTAAGTGTCTATGTGACACTTGAAAGCAGCAATTCGTAGGTATCTGACCAGTATATTATTTCGAAATGGCCGCTGTCATGGGGTCCAGATAAACTGAATGCCAACCCAATGAGACACTTGCCCCGGTATATGTGTATGATACCCTATTCCATTTTGAAATCCTTGTTTCCAATTATTATTATTTCCACTTAAACGAATATCAACTGTATCTTAGTTGAAACTAAGTTGATTTTAGTATGACTAGTACTATCGAAAGTCATGAAAACGTTTGTAATTGTAGCGTAAACTGAACTTTATGTGTGGAAGTTAAAGTGGTTTTCACAAACTTACATAATTGTTTACATGTTTGGCAACTAAATCGGGAACACAGTAATAGATAGACCATCAACTTTGTAATGATGTACCATCCGTGTCTTTGTAGGTGAGTCAATTCGGAGGCTC
Organism: Amphipoea lucens; assembly: GCA_947508005.1. NCBI lineage: Eukaryota > Metazoa > Arthropoda > Insecta > Lepidoptera > Noctuidae > Amphipoea > Amphipoea lucens. Next base: position 1,093,430 of record OX382363.1, on the reverse strand, counting down.
AGCATGGGAATGGAGTGAAAAGAGACAGCAGTTCTACCTCCACCAGTTCGCCGTCGAGCAGGCAGACTTCAACTTCAGGAACCCAGCCGTAAAACAAGAGATGTTCAACATCATGAAGTTCTGGTTAGACAAGGGAGCTGACGGCTTCAGGGTCGATGCGTTACCATACATGATGGAGGCAGATCCTGCTGACCACGAGGGAAGGTACCCTGACGACCCCCTGAGTGGGTTGTCGCAATTCGAATCCCATCAGCTCGGGTACACCATTCCTCTGTACACTAAGGACTTGATTGAGCTGTATGATATTGTGTATGAGTGGAGGGAGTTCATTGATCAGTATAATGAGGAGCATGGAGGTGACACAAGGTTAGTAGAGAATTCAATCTATACTTGGAAATTGGTCAGTGACCAGTTCAGCAAAAGAGATCTATGTTTTACGAAATTCATGAGTCTTAATAACGAACCAATAACGGTTTTTAAAACTAGTATCAGTTATTACTCATCTAATTAAAAATATAACTAAACTAATCGTCTACTTTTTCTTCGTCGTATCGATGATTCCATTTATATCGTAATTTAAAATAAGCTTCGACCCGCATTCGTCCACTTGGTTAGCGTTAGCGAGTAGATTCACGAAAATGGTTTCTTCAATTATTATTATTAAAAAAAAACGGGTATTCACGGTGATTTGGTCGAATATTTCCAATTGTCCTCTAAGTAACCAAACTCTTTAATAATTCCAATCCTACATAAGTTTTCAATCTTCCCCGGCTCCAAATTATTATACTTCAGTTAACAACAAATTGGAGATTGGAAACTTTAAAATTACAATATTAAATACTTTATGATTTTCGCATTTCTTTAATACTGCTATTTAAATACTTCGGAAAAGTCCGTTATAAGCCTTTAAGAGTTATTTTAAACAATTCTCTTTGATCACACACAAACTGGGAGATCCCGAGCATAAATTCCTGTCTATGCGGTTTCGCTCACAAGGTAAAATTTAAATTCCATACTTCCAGGGTCATCTTCTCCGAAGGCTATGCCAACATCACCATGACGATGCTGTACTATGGGAACGAGCAGGGAGCCATCGGTGCGCACTTCCCGTTCAACTTCGACTTCATCACCGACGTCTCCGCCAAGTCTAATGCCAGAGACTTCGTGTACACCATCTTGAAGTGGCTAACGTACATGCCCTATGGAGCTGTGGCTAACTGGCAGGTAAATTGAGGAGTTGAGATTATTTCCATAGCGACGTACTATGTGTGAATTAACTTTACCATGTTACGAAATATCGTTAACTGTTCAGCTGTAATACGAAGTTAAATTACAACGTACCGACCAATAATGGAAATTTAATCAGTCATAATTGTATTGTTTTCCAACCAAGAAAGTAATTTAATTGAGATTCAACAAATCTTTTGTTTAGTAAACCTTGAAAATGCTTAATCTCTAAAAATTCCTCATCAATTACAGTTCGGCAACCACGACAACAACAGGATGCCGACCCGCTTCAGGCACGACATGGTGGACGGCCTCAACTCCCTCAACATGATGCTCCCCGGCACCTCCGTCACCTACCAGGGCGAGGAGATCGGCATGAGGGACGGCTACGTCAGCTGGGAGGATACTGTCGACGTGGAGGCCTGCAGCCGAGGAGATGAGGACACCTACCACTTGTACTCCCGCGACCCTGCGAGGACACCTTATCACTGGGATGATTCTGTCAACGCAGGCTTCTCAACCGGCGAGAGGACCTGGCTACCAGTCGCTGAAGATTATAAGGAAATTAACCTGGCTAAACAGAAGGCGGATGAAAAGAGTCATTTTAAGGTTAGCAGCAAAATTAGAGATTCTAACTGATTTCCGACGACTGGATTGGTGCAGTGGTTATTGATAGAAACGATTGCTCACTGGACGAAAATTCGTTTAAAACATAACATTCGTAAGGTTCCATAGATGTTTAAGTTTGGAAATTCATTGTATATTTACAAACACTGGCCATGGTACAGAAAAAACGTCATTGGAGCTAATCCTACCAACTTCCAACTGCTTTGTTTCGAGATAACCACTTGCAAAATAAAAATCTATAATTATAATTGTCTACTGTACTTTAAACTTTTTTTATTTTACAGGTATATCAAGCCCTCGCAGCCCTGCGTAAGGAGAAGACTCTCTCCCACGGAGAATACGATATCAGGGCATTATCAGACAATTCCTTCTACCTGGTCAGGAGCCTCAGGGCTCATGACACGCTGGTACTCCTGTTCAATGTTGGAGAGGCTCCAGACACGATCGTTTTGAGCAGGGTGCCGCATTTGACGACACCAGCTACTGTCTATGTTTCCAGTATTCACTCTAGCAGGGTCGCTGGGTAAGCATGTTTTATTATTATGTAGTTTGCTTTAAATATGGCCCTTAATTTTCGCGCCCCAGACTTGGCTCAGCTACGGAGTGTTTTGTCTGCTTCCCAATCAGATGAGACAGAATACCAGTATTTAACTGGGCGAAAATTATGTAGCTTGAACTAATTGTCTGGTACTTCATGATCTCTTGTCTGGCCCATAATCATCGTACTCTAAGGCATGGACATGTCTCTACAGGGTGTTACGGAAAGGGTATATCAATACAAACGGCTTAAAAAGTGTATCTGGTCTAGAATCTCTGTACAAAATTTCAGCTCAAAAGCATTCTCAAACTCAAACTCAAAGCATTTATTTCAATTAAACCATTACAGGCACTTTTGAATTGTCAAAATTAAGTAGTCGGTCAGTTAGTCAGAAGGTTGAAGCTAGTATTAACTTTGAAAATGCGGCGCTGCACTGGCGCGCGGCGGCGTGATGTGCGTGTACTAGGCGCACAGACACACTACAGATAATGGATAATGACCCTCGTAGTGCGGTGACACGTTTGTTATGATTTCAATTTAATGAACTATCGAAATAAAAAAATATTAAGCATTTTTCAAAGTTACTGCTTTTGAGCTGAAATTTTGTACAGAGATTCTAGACCAGATACACTCTTCAACCCGTTTTTATTGATATACCCTTTCCGTAACACCCTGTATATTCAATGTATGAAAGAAAAGTTATCTGTCCGCGAACTTACTGTCTACTGATATTTACCGTGTTTGACACTTAAACCACGAAAAGAAGAATACTCAGGTGGAAATTGTAGAACAGTATCCTCAAACCTTAGGAGAAATTAAGTTTACATGTTTCTGATTCTCATCACAACAATATTTTGTTCTTCAGAGATGTCATCGACAGTGCACAGTTGACCTTGGCCGCAGGAGAAGCGTTGCTACTGCGGGCACCACCAGTTTGAGCAATATTATTATATACCATCCAAATAACTATTTATTCATAAGTTTAAATTTAATTAAAACATAAATTATTTTTAATTGTTTCGTTGTGTTATTTATGGAATCAGCAAGACCTCAACGTGTTTTGTGTGCAAATGTTGTAATAAAACACCTTTGGTACAGACGCCAGCACATCAACCTACCCGAAACTGTCTCATTTTTCCAATCAACTTTAAACCTTATGCTTTAGTGATAAAGTTGAAAATCTATTAAAGAAATTTGACAGATTGTAGTAGGTTGATGTGCTGGCGTCTGTACATTTTGTAAATACCTGAAGTTCCTCTAGAACTCTAGACCGAATGAAAGGTTTTAACAAGAGGGGCAATTCTCGTAATTTTAAGAAAGTTCACAGTCTGATCTCAGTAAAGTTCAAGTAAACGGCGTAAACTCATTGGGGTCTGAAATGGCAATGGGCGTTCCTCAAGGTTCGATATTGGGTCCATTCCTCTTTTTAGTTTACATTAATGATTTACCACAATTACTTCAAAATCAACCGAAGATGGTGTTATTTGCAGATGACACATCATTGATCTTTAAGATAGACAGACGGGCACAAAATCTTGACGACGTGAATAACTCTATTCTTCAGGTCCAAGATTGGTTTACGGTAAATAATTTGGTACTAAATGAAAAGAAAACCAAATGCATTAGATTTAAATTACCAAATGTTAGAAGTAGCGAATGTGACATCATACTGAATGGAGAAAAACTAGAATTTGTTGATCAAACGGTTTTCCTGGGAATCACGCTAGACGAGAAATTACAATGGGGACCTCACATAACATCTCTTGCGGGGCGGCTTAACTCGGCCGCTTATGCTGTTAGGAAGATAAGACAGTTAACAGATGTAGAAACCGCGCGTTTAGTCTATTTTAGCTACTTTCACAGCATTATGTCGTACGGCATTTTACTATGGGGTCGAGCTGCTGACATTGAATCCATCTTTATTTTGCAAAAGAGAGCTGTCAGAGCCATTTATAAGCTACGTCGCCGCGAATCTCTCAGGGAACTATTTAAAAGGATTAATATTATGACGGTACCTTGCCAATTCATTTATGAAAATATTATGTATGTAAGAAAAAATCTACATCTTTTTAATAAAATAAGCGATAGACATAACTTTAATACAAGAAATAAAGATAAAATACATCAACCATTTTTCAGATTAGCCAAAGTACATACATCTTTTATGGGGTACTGTGTTAAATGTTACAATAAAATACCTTGTGATATATTGCAATTAAATGAAAGAAAATTTAAAACTCACATTAAACGTACACTTTGTAAACAAGCATACTATAAATTAGAAGATTATATCCAAGATAAGAACGCTTGGAAACATGCTGGTCCTGCTCCATAGGACAATCTAGAGTCTAGACAAAATCAAACTGGTTGCTAATTTAATTGTAAATTTTTTTATTCTTTTTTTTTACATTTATTACTCACACCCTGACTTATTACTTGTATTTTGTTTTTTAATTAAAATCGTATTGCTTGTACCATGTTTGTAAATATGTGAGCACCATGTATCTATCAGATAATTAATTTATATGTCATGGTTTCGTTTTTAATTCTTTTACCTATTGTGGTATAGTAATTTTATTGTAGGTGCATCGTCCTCACATGTTATTATATAATTAATGTACCCATGCAAAATATTGTACCTAAACATTTTAAAAGAGTAACGGTGGAGTTTCTTGCCCGTTCTTCTCCATACGAAAACTACCTTTTGGAATGGGCGACTAGAATCAATTCTATTTTAAGATAATTTTTGACGTTCAAAAGTGCCTTTTATGTGCCTATTTGAAATAAATGCTTTGACTTTGACTTTCAGTCTCAATCTGTCAAAAATACCTCCAATTTCCCTACATTTTATCATGCAGCCGACACAAGACACACTCCGTCAACTTTAAAATTGGCAAATAAAACCGAATATGAAACAACGCCACTATATGCAAATACTCATTGCGTACTTGCGTTACTTTTGATAAATATTTTGCCATCGATGATACTTGTAAGTGCTTGTTTTTATAATCGATCGCTAAATTAATTGCTTCGTTAATTGGTAAAAAGATACTTAACGATGCGATGGGAGGGGAGGATATCAAGCTTGATAAAACTAAAAATAAACATTCTTTGATGGAAATACGGACACGGTAGCTACGATAGCGTTGAAAATATCAATTTACAATGTCTGCATAAACATGATTATCCACCAAACTCAGGAAGTAAGTACCTGTTTTTGCCCTTTTTAGTTCGGGTCATCCGAATTTTTAATTATGATGGTCAACATAACAAAATCTCGGCTGATTTCCTCAAAGGATTAGGCAGAGGTGTACCCACGGTACATATAGTACACCCATATGTGGCCAGTTATGTTTAAGCACCGTGTAATAAGGGGGAGCCTATTGCTATTAACTAGGCCCAAGTCCAGACCCCGAGCTGCGACGGAGAAATTCCCGATGATGGTCAACATTGAAAAGTATTTAAACCACTTATACATCTTCAGACTCAGTGCGCAGAACAACCTGGCTATTTAGTGCAGCAGCATATTTAGACCAGTGAAGTTTCTTGTCCATTGGAAGATATAAATTAGAATTGAGTACCTATACAGGGTGAAATTGAATTCATGGGCATCCTTTTATGGGGTCATTGTACTCATCGTTATGAACAACTTTTACTATGGGACTAAGCCTAAAATCGCGAAAAAAAATTCAGCTGTTCCTTGCATTTATGTTCACATAACTCGTCAAAATGTATGGAAGAGCTGATTTTATTTTCGCGATTTCAGTCTTGGTCCCATAGTAAAAATTGTTCATAATGATGATTACAATGACCCCTGAAAAGGATGCCTATGAATTCAATTTCACCCTGTATAATATTAGTGCAGCAGCATATTTAGACTAGTGAAGTTTCTTGTCCATTGGAAGATATAAATTAGAATTGAGTATATAAGAGGAAGTCTGAAAGCGGCACCGGTGACTGAAAATTTGTGTGGAAATTGGTTGTCACCCCCCCGCATAAAGGCGGAAACAGACTTATAGCACACCACGTTACGCGACATCAATGAAGCTTACTCATTGGCCACATTTTTCATCTCGTTGAGCTTTTTTCGTCATTTGGCCAATAAGTAAGCATGGGATGGCGTCGGGTGTTACAAGTGTGCTGCGGCCTTTATGATAGGTATGTAATGCGGAGGAAGGCAAATGTCGTGAGGAAAGCTTTGAGTATGAATGTATAATAGGTAATGGCTATGAGAGTAGGGTAACACGAAAGAAACTATGGATGGACTGTATGAAAAATGATATGGTTAGAAAGGGGGTAACTACCGTGATGGCGACTAATACAGAAGACTTGAAGAAAATGACGTGTTGAGCCAAACACAAATAAAGGGCAGGAGAATGATGATGGAGGATTATAATTTAAAAAACACCTTCCTGAAAATATGTAGATCACTTTAGTGAAAGAATTATCAAAATCGGTTCATTAGTTTTTGAGAAAATCGCGGACAAACAAACATACATACATACATATATACATACATACATGTATACATACATACACATATACATACATACATACGGGTCGAATACAGAAACTCCTTTTTTGAAGTCGGTTAATAAAAAGTACTTAAAAGTTTTTATTTGGACGGCTGGACCATACAACAAATTGGCATAATAAATAATCGGTTTTACAATAACCCTAATCGACCTCTAAAAGACAGGCCCATCTCTAAGCCTTTTCAATAAGTAAGTATCAGGTCACATTCAAAGCCAAAACTTTGTAGACTTTAAAATGTAACTAAATACCTAACATACTTTAAAATCTAACCTTTTGTCCTTCAGTGGAGGACCTCTGATTAATGATTCTCATTGATTGTGTAACGATGTTTCGAGACGGTTGTATTGTTCCATATATATCGTTTTCAGCTAGCCCTGGGGTTCTTGTTACCAATTATTTTGTATTAATTATAGAACCCAAGCTACTTTTGTTCATTTTTTATCTTCAAAAAAAGGAGAAGGTTAATGCATTCGAAAGGTTTTTTTCATGGTTTCAAATGATACGTATTTAATTCACTTTGTGTATGTTCATGATGCTATAAAAGTTTCCTGTCACTCTTGTTTTCATAGCAAGTAATGGTATACTTACGAATTTGTTTGGGGTAGGTATGTAGATACCACAACTAACAAAAAAAAAAAATACGCGTCGAATTGAGAACCTCCTCCGTTTTTTCGTCGGTTAAAAAGACGTGAAAAGAAAAAATGCGTTTGCCGTACGGGACGGGTAAGACTTTCTCTTATCAGTGTCACTCCACCCCGATGTATTTTTATTATTGCTTGTATTCTTTATCATGAATTGTTCATCATAAATGATTATACTATTATGATATTATACGATTATGATATTAAAAACATGAACAACATTGTTCCATATTTGACAAATTCTTAACCGTTACTTATTACATATTTCTCCATGAGACATTCTTCCAACTGCCAAAAGAACCTTTATCAACTTCTGCCCGCGACTTCGTCCGCGTGAAATTTCTTATTTCCCTGATCCACTCCATCGCATCGCATCGTCTGGCCGCGCTATTACTTGGTTTTCGCTTAGCGTCTTCTTTTTATCTGCTCCTACATGTTTTAGCGTCATGTTAAGTAGCCTATAGTAGCCCTAGTGAGGGTGTCTCAAGTAAAATATTTGGGTCATATGCTGACAGATAGGCTACAGGACGATGAAGACATAGAGAGGGAAAGGAGGGCGTTGGCAGTCCGCTGCAATATGTTGGCCCGCAGATTTGCACGATGTTCCACAGATGTAAAGCTGATACTTTTTAGAGCCTTCTGTCAGTCATTTTACACGTGCAGTCTGTGGATCAACTTTACGCGGCGGGCTTACAACGTCCTACGTGTTCAGTACAATGACGCGCTGAGGGCAGTGTTGAGGAAACCCAGGCACTGCAGTGCTTCTGCAATGTTTGCGGAGGCTTCCATTGATGATTTCTTTTGCATCATTAGAAAAAGAACTGCATCGATGATGAGCAGGGTCCGTGGTAGCACCAACACTGTCCTCAGAACGTTAGCGTGCAAAATTGACAGTCCTTTTATTGTGTACTGGGCAGGTGTACACCTGCACAGAAATAGGAAATAGACATGGTGTGTAACTTGTCTTGCTTCGTTTTGTTTACTAACAATTTACTAACACCTGTTCATTTTATTTTATTTGATTATTTTGTGTGTACTACTAACAAACCTACTAACGATTTCTTTCTTTCTTTCTCTGTAAAAATGTATGGACGTACCTATGTCTGAAATAAAGATAAATTATTATTATAGCCTTCCTTAAGAGCTATCAAATGCATTTTTTTTTTAATCCGACTGGTAGTTCCAGAGATTAGCGCGTACATACAAACAAACACTTCAGCTTTATTATTAGTTCATAGAGTACAGATATACCGAAATAGTGCGGAACGTTGTTTATTCGGCGGTCTTTGAAAACCCCTCAATGACAAACAGAACCAAACGTATTACATTTATATTCAGATTCAATTTGTAATCGTAATGGAACAAACAATTATGCACTAGTTATAGGTAATTGCATGGTGTTCTCATATCACGGTAGGAATGGACAGTAATTTGCAGATACGCTGCTGGTCTGCTCGACCGTGGTAATTGTTGGCTCCACATCCGCTGGCTCTAGTGATGTAGTGTGTAAGAAGGTTTCTGATATCATAAACCAGTTGAACCCATAATCATGGACATTCAGGGTAAATAATTGTTAAAGAAATTGACACCCTACGTCAATTTGCCATTTCATACTACTTTCAAAGAATGACAGTTCTGATTCGAATATATAAAGACTGATGAATTTATGTTGGTAGTTTTGCTGAACAACTAATTTTCCTGGCTTTAACTACGATACATTCTTCCTAGAATTATAATAAATAGCCATAAATTAATGTTATTTGAACACGCCCATCAGACCCGTCATGATCGTTTCCATGTGGAAACGATCATGACGGGTCTGATGGGCGTGTGGCTAAGGTCTGAGGGTTTTGTGGTTAAATAACAGCCGCACGGGTCGATCGAACAGGTTAAGCTACGCTTACCGCTGTTGTTCCGTGAATGGGTGACCATCTTAACATACCAAGACCCCTTCGTGCCTCGGAAAGCACGTTAAGCCGTTGGTCCCGGCTGTTCATCGTGGAATGACAGTCGTTGCGGGTCGTCAGAAGCCCGAAAGTCTGACATCCAGTCTTGCGGGGGGGGGGGGGGGGGGGGGGTATTACCTAGTAACTGGGTAATAGAGGTCAGATAGGTAGGCTCCACGTAAAATACTGGTATTCAGCTGCGATCGATTCGACCCGACTGGAAGGAAGCAGACCACAACATAGTTGGGACAAGGCTAGGCAGATTGATTGAGACATGGAAACAATAATTATGTCCAAATACTAAGTTTTTTGAAGAAAAAAGAACAAACATTCAAACACTGATATTGACACTGGAAATGCAGGGCGGTGAGATATTGAAACAGCTGTTGTCAGGCCTGAAACTGATAATTATCATGACAGCATAATATAACTATGACTTGAGTTGTATTGTATCGTACACGCGCATTCTGCATGATTAATGATAATATATGATAATCAATTCTCAAAATAAAATGTCAAAAAACTTGTCAAAAATTTAGGGAAATTAAAGGTACATATTTTTGACAGATTGAGACTAAGATCAGACTGTAAACATTCTTAAAATTACGAGAATTGCCCCTCAGATCATAGGTAAACATTATATTAGTTCAAGAATATCAGTCAATAATCGAATAATATCATCCATTTAGATAAAGTTATAATACTTGATAACGAGTGTTTAAATTGTGGTCACTTAATCTAAAGCCGGTAAATCCAAAATGTCGTGGAAACAGATCGTGGGGGTTGCGATATTAACCGCTGTGGTCGTGGGGGTTGTCGTGGGAGTGGTGACGTGGGCGGTGATGAGACAAGATGAGGTAGAACCACCAGAGCTGAGGGAACTGGACTGGTGGGAGCACACGGTCATATACCAGATCTATCCCAGGTCATTCAAAGATGACGATGGTGATGGTATTGGGGATCTGAAAGGTGGGTTCTTCGCTTTTTTCAATTATTTTAAGTAATTCTGGACAAAGCTTTTTAGTTATCCAAATGTCCTTGAAACAATTTTCAAAGGTAAATTAAAACCTGTAAAGTACGATCTTGCAAATCCTGGAAGGTCGTTAATTTATCTTGTACTAAGCCTAAAAGGGATGACATTTGTGAAAGACTAGACAGCCAGACCTATTTAACCCAGTCTGAATTAGATTTAAAATCAACTTAAAGGAATATCGTTATGTCATATAATATGGTTTAGAGGCTTTATAATTTAGAATAATAAAGGAGATCAGCTATATTGGGCCAAATTCGAAAATGGCCGGCCAACGAAAAAATATGTGTCACCTAAGTCGGGGAAGTTCAACCAAACATTTTTTTACTACGGGAACATCTCTACGACCGATCCTACAGCTGTTTTCGTTAAGTCTATTTTTTTAAATTTTCTGTTATTCTCGACTCTGTTTTATTTCTAGAAATGAAGTGGTTACCTACATGAAATATAATATCGCTGTAATTATGATGACATTAAAGGAATTCATATTTTAAATTGACCTTCACCCATGTTGTTTCTTACTTTTTATGGACAGTATTTATAAAGATAAAGATAATTTATTTATCAAACATGCGTTCACATACTACTTTACTTTTATTATTCATACCTTGTACATAAAAAATACCTGATTTTAGAACTAAATATGAAAAAAATAAATTATACGAACACTAGCAGTGGTTTGTTCTCATAGTAGATAATACATATTCAAGGTCACCTTTCATTTATTTAGCCTATCGGTAGTTTTACATTTTATTGAAATGTATAAAACTTGATTTTTCAACTTTAAAAAACAGCTGAAGCAATGGTCTTAGATATTCGGCGCGATAGTGGGGACATCCCCGACCAGGGTAACTCATTTTTTTTTTCGATACTTTGGGCCCAACTTTATATGAAACGTGCCTGGTATCCTTTGATCAACGAATGATTTAATTGTACAATAATCGGTTTTTCTGATACAAAACATGCAATCACTAAACAAAATCAAACATTAATGATTGAATATTCAATATGAGCATGTGTCTGGGAACTACATGATAATTATGATTAACCATAACACAGTTTTATATATTAATTTGAGTAACAGTACAACCAAGACTCTCAGCAAAATCTCTCTTGCTTCTAGTGAATTGTTTTGTCTCGAGAGGTCCTAGGACGATCCCTTGGGGCACTCTGAGCTAATATTTTAGTTTTGCAAGTGTTTTTATTTAGGTAATCTTTATAGTATTACAAGTATGAAAGAAGGATAGGAAAATTTCAAAAAAATAAAATCCTTTATGACCAAAAAATGAGACTAGATTATTGCCATCACTTAACTCTGTCGAAGGCTTAACACTTATCCTTAATATTATGTATCGCTCGCAGCTCTTCTAGATTATTCCTGTCAGAATATCCAAACGGGTACAGACACCCATAGATTATTTTACTAAATATATTCTTTCTTCAGGTATCACCAGTAAACTAGAACATCTAGTGGATGCTGGGGTAGGCGCTGTCTGGATGTCTCCCATCTTCCAGTCTCCTATGATAGACTTTGGATATGACGTCAGCAACTTTTACGAAATCCATGATGAGTACGGAACCATGGAAGATTTTGTTGACCTTGTGAATAAGGCTCGTGAATTGGGTAAGGGATATTTAGTTGAAGAACTTCCTTAACTTACTTAGTTGAATGTGGTGAAGGTGATGTATCCACGGAAATACTATAATAATATAATAGTAACTTAAGATGTTTCAGTGACTTAGAAATCTGCTAAAAGCAGCTGCTAAACTAATATATTCTATTTTTAGGTTTAAAAGTCATATTAGATTACGTGCCAAACCATGCAAGTACATATTCCGATTACTTCATTAAATCGGAAGCCAGGGAGCCAGGATATGAAGACTACTTCGTATGGGCAGATCCAAGAATAGATCCTGAAAATCCCGCCTCGATATTACCTTCTAATTGGGTAAGTCCATTACATCTCATAGCCATGCATATATAGCCTTTATTTACAAAGGCTAAATCCGACTCTTTCATGGTAACTCTCTGATAATGTTTGGTACAGATCAGTCAATTTGGTGGCTCAGTCTGGGAATGGAGCAACAAACGCCAGCAGTTTTACTTGCATCAGTTCGCCGTCGAACAAGCTGACTTCAACTTCCGAGAACAGGCAGTCAAAGACGAAATGGTCAAAATCATGCTGTTCTGGATAGAGAAAGGAGCTGATGGCTTCAGAGTGGATGCCATCCCTCATCTATTCGAAGCGGCCCCCGATGCCAACGGCATCTACCCCGATGAACCTTTGTCTGGCAATATGTTTATGAGCCCTGACCAGGCAGGATATACCACGCAGATCCATGTGAGGGACTTGATAGAGCTGTACGATGTTGTGTATGATTGGAGAAAGGCTATAGACGACTGGGCAGTGGAGAATAATAAGGAGACTAAGTACGATGTGAAACATTTATTTTTAATATGTATGTTGAAAAAAATAATAAAGTGTTGCATAATATATGGAATAATTTGAAGTGCAACATCTTCATCTTTCTAGGATTCTACACTTTAAATGCTTATTTATTTTTATCTAGAGTACTCTTAGCAGAGGCGTATGCTAACATCAGCATGACGATGCTATACTACGGAGACGAGAGTGGAAGGATCGGCGCTCACTTTCCCTTCAACTTTGACTTCATCACGACCTTGTCTGGAAGGTCTAGTGCCAGGGACTTCGCTTACGTGATCCGGCACTGGCTCACCTACATGCCACAGGGGAATGTCGCTAACTGGGTGGTAAGTTAGTCCGACCTACTCAAAAAAGTCAGTATTATTAATACAGCAGCGAATCTGAAGATAGTATAACTTCTTTGTAAATTTCTAGTTCGGAAACCACGACCAGAGCCGCATGCCGTCCAGATTCAGAGACGACATGGTAGATGGTTTAAATGGCCTAAACATGTTACTACCAGGAGTAGCTATCACCTACCAAGGCGAAGAGATTGGAATGAAGGATGGCTTCGTCAGCTGGGAAGACACGGTAGACGTAGCAGCTCTGAATCAAGGCAATGAATCAAACTACTTGGAGTTTTCCAGGGATCCCTGTAGGACACCGTTCCACTGGGACAACACGACTAGCGCTGGATTTTCGACAAATAGTACTACTTGGCTACCGATAGCTGAAGATTACATGCAAATCAATCTCCAGGCTCAGAAAGATGTGTCTAATAGTCATTTTAAGGTAAGATATCAAAGCATCCTTAATTAACAATTAAAGCTACAGTTAAGGCCACAAACTGATAAAATCCATGAGGAGCCAGGGCGCACGATATAGTTTTCAAAATCAGGCATTTCACCACTGAAAATTGCGATCTTTGACGCTGCATATAAGAACCGGTTTTTCTTTCCAGATATACCAATCTCTAACAAAACTCCGCAAGGAGGTGGCCCTATCTCATGGGGAGTATGACGTGCAAGCCCTGACGGAGAACACCTTGATCTTGATCAGGTACCTCAGGACCTATGACACTTATGCCTTGGTGTTCAACGTCGGCGACACAGCGGACACCGTCAGCCTCAGTGGTATATCGCTGCTGTCGGAGCCTTTGACAGTGTATACTGCTAGCGTGCACAGCGACCGGGCCGCGGGGTAAGGAACTCTTAGTTAATGTTAGGTTTGGCTCTTAGTTTACTTGGTATTTTAACAAGAACTAGTGCAGATTGATTAGGGAGTGAGAAAAGGAGTTTTTAATCAGCTAAGCTGACTCGTGTCCACAGACCTTTCTGACTTCCGCGTTTCTTTCCACGTCCAGTCAGTTCTCGTCGCCTACTTCTAATGAAATCGAAGATTCTTAATTCTTTTGACATTCTTTAGATTGGAACTACAATTTTCCTGCAAACTATGTAATTATGTGCTATAGGACACAAGTGTAGAATTGCTTATTTAACTTTCATTGATTTTGAACGCCAAAGTCTAAATTTCTAAAATATGCTAATTAGTTTTAATAAAACAAAAATAGGTATGATATTATCAAGGCCAGATAGGTATAAAGTTATAAATAAAACCTTAAATACGTAATCTAGCTTCATTTTATCTTTATTACCCGCCGATTTCTTTGATTAAGGACAATTTTACGAATAGAACATTCTACTGTTTATAAGTAATGGGATCTTTATATTGTGTAATGTATCATACCACCACTTAGTAATTTAGGAGAGACTTAATTAAATATTTTATTTGTCAAAAGAGAAAAGGACAGACAAAAATAAGAATTCCTTTTCTTGTTTTGGAGGATATTCTCCCACACATTTTAACGATCATGAGACATTACATTTAATTTTCCTACCTTACCTTAAATGTGGCCGCTTTTAGATGATCGGAAGTTAAATAGTGAATCATTAACGGGTTGCGGTGTCTAAAATACTACGTTTTATATGTATAATATTGATGATGACAATTATCATGATGATGATGATAAAGACTCCCGCAGACAGGCGCGACGCGAAAGCGCGGCGCAACTATTGTAGAACAATTTGTTTGAAAACTTCATGGAAATTGTTAAACCAGAATCGCGTCGCATCGCGCGTCGCGCCTATCTGTGGGAGCCTTTAATGATGATGATAATAAATGAAGGTTACAAAATTCTTACTAAGCACTTCACAAATTTTTTGGACATCTTTCGAGAGACACATAACGTACTAATCACGTTTCTAATATATTTCTATATTTTCTTTTTCAGGGCCGAGTTGCCTTTAGAGAATCTAAGACTGCAGCCTGGTGAAGCGATCGTTTTTCGTGCGCCTCCGACATGATAACAACACAGATTATCAATAGTGGTTTAAGACTTGAAGCCTATGCACATGACGTTTTTAAAACAGGCAGAAGACGTGTTTTTCGGTCGCGCGGACCTTCGTTGCGTATTAAGTGTACAGTAACTAGCCGTAAATGTTGCATTTATATTAGAAAAAGACTCTCACGCCGACGGGTTTCTATAAAGCCGAACGTATTGTAAGACCAAGGGCCGGTTTCCGGATTGGCTGTTGATAAATAATTCAACCAATCCCAGCAGTTTAAACGCGGTTGACAATTTGTCAATTTTCATTCGATAAACTGCCCCAAGATGTGCCACTTTAGAGACCGCGTATATATCTTCATATCAGTTGGGCGCGCGTCGGTTCCTACTTAAAAACGGTTGTGTGCATAGGCTTTTATTATACCTATATATATTGATATAGCTATTTAAATTTTTGTAGAAACAAATAAATACTGCGTAACTGTTACTTGTTTTAATTAACACAGTGCCTTGTTTGGTAAATAAGCTCTTTGTTAGAAGATTGCGGTTGTAGTGTTGTGCATGATGTGGGAAATACAAGGTATATGTTATGTAAAATTACCCAAACCAGAATAAAACGTTTGCGCACATCACGTGTGGGTTTCATTGGCCGAAATTATGATAAAAAAAATAATTAAACCATTTCGCCACTTTTTTAATCATTCATTCGCAATTACGTATAAAATTTACCTTTTATTCTTCTCATCATGAAAATGAACTTAAATAACCCACTTTTACTCAGTACCTACCTCACCGAACCTATCAGCTTAAAACCGAAACAAATCAATACACAGCATTAATAATTCCCGTGACACCTGTGAACTTTAAACCCATTCATCAAAACCGAACTTGGTACAAACTTCTTTACCTAGTACGTACGAACTGGAACCTAAAACGTACGAACTTAAACCTGGGACGAACTTAAACATCATAAATAATGTCCCATCACTAGTCGACAAGGTCGATTGTTATTAGATGATGGTATGTTTATTTGTGTCCGCGATGTGGTGGCTGTTCGTCGTGTGTGTGGTCAGCAGGGTGGCAGGGGATGTTGTCCCCGCCTGGTGGGATAATGCCGTGTATTACAGGATGTTGGTGGATAGCTTTAGAGATGGAGATGGAGACGGACTGGGTGACCTGAGAGGTGAGCTTATTGAAAAAGATGTTTTTTAGTCTGGTGATTGAACCTGTTTTAATTATAATAACTGTTGCCGTGACCATCAATGGATCAAATGAATACTGTAAGAGATCACAGTCAATCTGTTTTTAAGATCTTTATAAATTAAGGAACACATAATAAATTAAATTATCGAATTTATTTATGTCCAACTCAGCTGACTCATGACGCTAATGACAGTAATAAATTAATAATTCAATAGAAAAATTATTATGCCATCATTTTTAGACGTAGAACAACTGAAACTACGGTCAAAACATGTTTTCCAAAAGATTACAAAGATCCGTGACTTCGGGTTTCTGAATCTCGTATGTGGATATCAAACGCCTGACAAATACAATCGTCCATTTATATTACTACGTATATAATGAAAGCCATATACTTCCAGGCGCATTAAAACAAGTTAGCTACGTGCGTGCTTTGGGGTCTGATGCTATTATACTGTCGCCGTTAGTACTCAGGAGTACCGACTGTACCACCCCTGGAACCATGGACTTTACTGAGATAGACCCGCGATATGGAACCTTAGAAGATTTCACCAATTTGGTGGCGAAAGCTAAGAAATTGGGTAAGATAACTTTGTAACTATTGAATTTGAAGAATAGAATGGCGTTCAGTAAGTCAGCATAGACGATCAGCACAATTACAATACAAGAAGTGAAGCTAATTATATTAATGATTACGAAACATGGCTAATGGTAAACTAAGGATGTTATTTATGTGCTTGTAAGATATAATTTTTCCGTCAACGTTAATTGAAGTCTAACAGTAAGTTGGTAAGTATAGGCTTATGCAACTTATCATTAAGTAATTCTTTTATATTTTATGGCAGGAACAGATGTTCGGTTATGAAAAAAGAAGTTCAAAAATGACGTTCAATTTTATATGGCTCATTGACTACTATTAAAACTCGCAGTAGAATTTAGACTTTAAACTGTTTCAAACAGATATGAAAGTCGTGATCACGCTGCCATTACAAGCTGTCAGCACAGGCTCTGAGTGGTTCACATCGAGCGCTGACCGAGTCCCGGGATATGAACACAGGGTCGTGTGGAAGGATGGAACCGTTGATAATGTACCACCAGTAAGTTCTCCTTATAATAACCAGCAAATTTTGCTCTAACGATATGATGATGTAATTAGAGACACTATGTCTCTGAAAAAATGTAATGCACTAAAAGCAACTCCTGTCTGCTAGTCTCCCAAGCGTGATTATTTTCGGCAACATCTAAAATGTGGCATTCAGAAGAAAGTGTGGCTATGTCTATACGTAATTAAAACCACTAATTGTTCATTGGGATTCCCATGATCGACATTTTTCTCAGTCTACGATGACAAAGGTACAACGGTGTTACAAAGGTAGACCGCTCTTTGATCTTCCAGTCTGAACACGGCATCACGTGGTCCTGGCACGCGACCAGCTTCTCTTACTTCGGCAACTCCATCAACGGGGCAGTCCTGAACCTCTGCTGTAAGGATGTAGCAGCTGCACTGTCAGCAGCCCAATGTGCCTGGCTCAAACGAGGAGTGGCAGGAGTACTCCTTAATCCTGACTTCCCAAGAGACCTAGTCTGCGGGGAACAGTTGCTGAAGAAACTGGTTGTTGACGCCGTGAGCTGCGCGCGCAATAGTGGTTTGGATACCCCGTAAGTTAGACTCTTATTAGTACTTATAAGCGTCCAACACGTAGCCGAAATTTGGGGCGAAACCATTTAAATTGCCATCGACAAGCTCAGAAGAAGAAGTACCTATGCCGAGTTTTGTTTCACCTCTGTTGTGTCTTTTCTTAACTGCATAAGGTTCAGATTCTACTGCAACCATTTTACACGTGGCAACTGTTATATCTGATACCTTGATCATTACTTTGAAAAATGGCTTAATTAGCTCAAGCTACCTATGGTAAAAGCATTTGTTTAGTTATGTAACACAGATCTATGGACATCATGCAGAATTTAATTTCAAAACACAGTCTATGCTTACTTGTAAGTATTGTGACCATATTGGAGAGAATAGAGCAAAACTATGTGCACTCCTAGTGTGGTTTTCGGCCGCAATCAATTTCCGGACATGTTTGTTCATTAGTCACTTCGAAATAGCTCAACTATTCCTTCGGAATAACTGTCAATGTTTCAAGCCTCACACTATTGTCCTCAGGGTTGTCCTCGTAGACTCATCTTTAAGACCGGAGCAAGCTGCCATGTACTACGGAGATGGAGGTGTGGGAGCCAACAGCATCCTCAGCAAGGCGCTGACGTCTCCCTCCAGATCTACTTCTGAGATGGTGTTGGGGTTCCATGCCTCCATACTGACTGCGCCTACAGACGCAGCTACATGGCTCGTGAGTTCTACTGATCATCTAAGTACATCTTTTTTGTATGTATTGACTGGATAAACCATATAATGGAGTGTTGTAAATTCATGCTCATAAATTTTTTTGGTCTATTTTTATCCAGAATTTTTTCGTCAGCTGTGTTCATCCTTGAACACAATGAATGAAGAGTGCTTTAATATTTTAAAGCACTCGAGCAAGCGATATTTATGTGGCATAGTTTTTAATTGAGACTAATTTTCCAAATTAAGAGTAACATTATTTGCATTTTTCTATCGTCGTTTGTGTTATTCACTTGTAAAAGCGACTAAAGTAATAAATGGGCAATTATATGGCCATGTGATGAAGGGCCTATAAAGAAATCTAGTCTTCAAGCGTATTGCCTAGGGAGCCTGAGACCTAAGTCGTTTAATGCCTGCTTTGAACGTGGTTCAGTCTGTGATAAAGTTTATTTATTACCCGTGGGACGCCGCGTATTAGCCGCCCCGAAGAATTTACTTGTGAAAATAGCAAGTAAATTGAATTTGGGGAGTATTTTCAACGTTATTGTTGAATTGCTCAGCTGGCTGGCCATATTGTCTGATTCAATCATTCATCCCTTCCTGTTAAATTATATGTCCTGCGATAGTTTGAAACCTGATTATAAAACCTACAGTTTTCATTTCTATTTCCAGACAAGTAGCACAAACGACAGTCGAACAGCATCTCGCTACGGCAGTGACATGGTGGACACCGTAAACCTCCTCGCGCTGAACCTTCCGGGCTCCGCAGTCATCCAGCAAGGAGACGAACTGGCAGCAGCAGACACCATACTAGAATGGGTTTCTGGCAACACTTGCTGGCCAAACCCAGGACTGCCTTGGGCTGCTCCATTCCCTTGGGATGATTCCGCTACAGCTGGGTTCACTACTGGAGAACCCTGGATGCCGTTGGCTCCTAACTTTAGATACGCGAACGCCAAGACGGAGTTCGCAAATGATTTCAGTCATGTTGGTGTTCTGAGGATCGCTGCTGCGCTGAGGAAGTCACCTGCTTTTGGGCCTCATGTGGAGGTAGATGATGCTTTATTTAATACTAGCGACCCGACCCTGCTTCGCACGGTTTTACGACCTGACAAAACATTTCTTAATTATACGTACGCACTTATGATACGCAAAAGCCTTACGGAAAAAAATATTTACATTTGATGGATATGATGGTGAAATCTGCATCAAAATCCATTGCGTAGTTAAGAAGAACAACGCGATCACACACAGACATGAAAAGTAACTTTGATTTATATTATGTTTAGTTTTCGTACGTTTAGACGTTTAGAGGCAACAAGTAAACAAAAAAAAAATACAAACAATACCACATCACGAATCAATTCAATTGGAACCGATATCGGCGCAATAAAACTGACTGGCTGCGCGCGAAATGACACAACTATTACTGATTTTGAGGCAAACGCCTGCGCAATTCACAATAAGCCATTCCCCCGATTGCCAGTCGGAGATAAGCAGCTATTACGGCGTTTACTCCTCCATCGTGCACGGATGATATTCCTTTTCATGGGGTGATAGAAAAATATGAAGCATAAGCGACCGTAATTCATTAAGAATATCCGTATATTGAAGATATGACTATATTACTTAGAATTTGTGAAGGATACCGTTTCTCGCAAGCATATTGGCATTAATTTTCGGCAGATAGTAATCATACTTGATTTATCATAGAGCCTGTCCCAAAAAACTTCTAAATATAAAGTTTTCCTAAAAGCAAATTACTATAAAGGTCGAA
Organism: Amphipoea lucens; assembly: GCA_947508005.1. Taxonomy (NCBI): domain Eukaryota; kingdom Metazoa; phylum Arthropoda; class Insecta; order Lepidoptera; family Noctuidae; genus Amphipoea; species Amphipoea lucens. The sequence continues at coordinate 1,072,791 of OX382363.1, read as the reverse complement.
GCTAGCAGTGTTAATGATTTTATTGACCATAAAAACTTCGACACTCTTTTACTTGGCTAGTAAAATGTTTACTTACTAATGAGTTTTTCTAATGCATTTAGTTTACGTCAGCACAAATAAATTGTCGTCGGGTTAACAAAACATATTAGCTCGGTAATTAAAAGGGCCAGGGGTTTTCAACCCTTGTCTCTTTTTATAGAGATTTAAAAAGAAATGTCAATCAAAATAATGAATTCTCGACCCTCAACGTGTTTTTTCCAGATAAAACGGCAGAATGGAGCTGTGGTTATCCTAAGGTGGGGTTCGGCTGGATCCCTGCTACTCATCGCAAATCTAGCGAAAGAGCCAACTGAAGTGGAACCTTCCAAGGTTCCTGGGATACCAAATGAGATGACCGTCGCCACCAGTTCTACAGGATCGAACTTTTCTCCTGCTTCTCATTTGCCGATGGATAAAACGATAAAACTGGCGCCAGGACAGACGGTGCTGCTAGCTGGGGGCCCCAGACATTGTGGAGGACCTGGCCCGGTGGACAAGATAGCCAACAAACTGTCAGAAGGGTGGCAGAAGATCAACAAGTACTTTAGTCAATAGTTGAATGTTTTTGGAATAGATAAATAATGTTAGTATTACGAGTAGTAACGATGTCTGGGATGTGCAAAAGTGGCCTAACTTCAAATAATAACGCACTATCAGAAAGGTTTAGTGAGATATTCTTGGTTATCTCAATATACTAATTAAATTAAGTTGTATCAAATGCCTCATTAGGTATTTTTCTAGCAGTATTTTTAAAAACTAATAGTTTACTCGTGTCACTATTGCACTTACGACCTTATAATGATAATAAGGTTATCGCAATGATTATTTTGTTATGTTTGCTAAATCTTCATCTGTTTTTATTAAAACTATTTCTGCAACAAGTGGAGTTTAATTTGGTAAGAATTTGTCTTAAAATTAATAAATTTAGTTGGTAAACTGCAACAAATAATTCAAGTATCGTAAGAGAGGGGAATGTAAAAGTAAGTTTAAAAAGCTTGCTAGTACTAAAACCGAAAAATACTACGTACCCACAAATAGAAAAAAGTGTGTAACAGGTAGGTAAGCATTATACATACGTATATCCTAAAGAGACCCAACATTTTACAACAAAACGAAGAGCCACAACCAAATTAAAATCAATAAAGCGGCCATCAAAACACAAAACCCCAACACGAACAATATCAAACAGATTACACATTTATGAAGTATAATTTAGACGTAACGACACGTCGCCGTAACGACCTAATATCGTTAAGGATACGTACGATATAAAGAAACCCGTACGCCCAAACTAGATGTAATGAATCGTCTAGTATATTAGAGACGCACACTGCGAAGGGACGACGCGCGCCGCTTTTACATTTCAGGGGCTATTGTCTTGGTGACCTATTTCCGGACAATATAAGAGAAACGTAATTTTACATAACTAACCTGAACGTTATTTGGGCAGGAAAGGCTTAACTCCAATTTATTATGTAAGGATATTACACTTTTTGGAAGTTGCGACTTGCGAGCGCCTACTTACGAGTTACCGACGACTTCGTTGGGTGAGTTGCCGCGAAACTTCGACTGAAAGATACCCTACTTAACCCGTCGTTAGTAAGTGAAAAAGACGCATCACTCATTAATTTTGCTTCGCCTGAAATAGGGAAGACGCTGAAACTTGAGACCTGACTCAAGAAATACAAACCGGCGCCAATCGCCCGCCTTCCTAACAAAATACGAAAAATTCAGTTTTCAAAATTCTGAAGACAAAAAAGTAGGTAGTTATATTTAAAAGACTCACAGAATTTGCTCTTCTCGGCATGGCTGTAGGTAGCATAAACCACGAGGAGGAAAAGTAGCGCGCGCGCCCTCATGGCGGGGCGGCGCGGGCTCACTGGGGCCCGGCGCGGCGCGGACTGAGCGAGGACCCCTATCGACCCAGCGGCCGCACCGCGCATGCGCCACCCCCCGCACCCCCGCACCCGACAGCCCCGCCCCGCACACGCTCACTACCAACCCAGGGTTGCTGATCGCGAAAATTTGGAAAATGTGGAAAACTTTGGATGCTGAAAAAGAAAATTTGGTCCCATGAAAGGACTCGGTCATTATCGGCGAATCTGGTTGTATTGCAGGATTCGTTTATGCACTTTTAGCACATCTACTACGGGTTCATTTGAAGTTTGAGGTGTCTCGCAGGGTCTGCCGATTAGGGATGTTTCGAGCCTATTTCAAAATTACCACAATCATAGCAATATTTGTCATACTGATCTCGAAGCTTCGAAGCCCTAGAGAGAGGCTCTATGTTGAAACCAGTTCTAAATCTCCAGTGTCCATACTTCTTCTCTTTCTTAACAAATGAAGAGAAACTTATGTTTCCCAACCCTGACTTGAAACCAGTTAACGCATCGCCTAAAACTGAAATGAAACTTGAGTCATGTTGACTCAAATTTCCTGTAACACCCAGTCTTCTTCTTCATTCCTTCAATGCTTAAGGCCATCAGTCAAATTCACCTTGTCTGTATCTTCTTACGAATCTTCAACACTAAGCTTAGCTTCCATTATTACTAATGCTTTCTTCCATGCCTCCTTTCCTTACAAATCACCCTGGATGAAAAACTCGTATATCTCTCAAAATTGCCTCTCTAAAGGCCAGCTCCTGGCAACCCTGTCGTGTTCAGGCATCGTACGGCGTCCCGCGGGCTCGCGCGCCCTATGACTCACAGAGTGAATGAACGAACAGCACCGATGGCGGAGCGGACGCCACCAATCAATGCTGCATTACTACTCTATTTACTAACACTCACACGGTTTTGGGGATTAACAACTTGTATCTCTAGTCAAGGATCAACAAATTGGAGAAAAGGCCTATCGTGTAGTTATGACCTTTTGTGGGGAGGAGAGCGTGCCCGCGTGAGAGTTTTTGGGGAAGAGAGCGTGCCCGCGTGAGTTTGTGGGGAGGAGAGCGTGCCCGCGTGAGAGTTTGATGGGAGGAGAGCGTGCCCGTGTGAGAGTTTGTGGGGAGGAAAGCGTGCCCACGTGGGAGTTTGTGGAGAGGAGAACGTGCCCGCGTGAGAGTTTGTGGGGAGGAGAACGTGCCCGCGTGAGAGTTTGGGGGGAGGAGAGCGTGCCCGTGTGAGAGTTTGTGGGGAGGAAAGCGTGCCCGCGTGGGAGTTTGTGGGGAGGAGAACGTGCCCGCGTGAGAGTTTGTGGGGAGGAGAACGTGCCCGCGTGAGAGTTTGTGGGGAGGAGAACGTGCCCGCGTGAGAGTTTGTGGGGAGGAGAGCGTGCCCGCGTGAGAGTTTGTGGGGAGGAGAGCGTGCCCGTGTGAGAGTTTGTCCGGGCAGTTCTTCGGCCCTTTTTATTTCAGCTGAAAGCAGCTCACTGAGATCTCCTTCTTATTCGGGGTCGGGAAATATTTGTCTAATTCTAGGCCAGAAATATCTAATTTGGGGTTCCCTAAGGGTCCGAGATAATGTTCTAAAGAGAACTTTGGCTTTAAAAAAAAACTCATTATTGATTACCCTTATTTTCTTTTACTCTGAGGTCCGTGATCCTTGTTTAGGTTTATAGGTTAGGTTTCCCATTAAGAAAGGAAGTGAAAGTTTAATCTAAGCTAAGGATACCGATGTCTCCTCTAGTTGAGTTTGCAACTCTGTCACATCCCAATCAACGTTGGCCAAAGTCCTGCACGCAATGAATCTTGAAGGGAAAATTGCAGCAATCACTGCGATTGAATGAACGACGATTGGATGAATTGGTAATGATTCAGTTCTTATGAGGAAGTCGTCTTCCTATGCACTGCATTCCACGACACTTGTGTGCTGTTAAGGGGTAGGTACCTTTCCAGGAGGGAACCACATGGAACTCCGACTCAACATAAACCTTATAGAGAGAAAGGGTAGCAAGAATTAAAAAACATACCAAATTGACCATTATGATTAAATAATATCCCACTAAAACAAGAAAATAAAATATAGTGGTATCTTGAACAAAATAATAAATTATTAAAAAATCGCCCGAATTTCTTTTCCAAAAACAAAATTACACAACAATGAAAATCTTTATCAGTGTACAACACGTTAAATTACGATATTCACACAACTCACATAGACATAACTAGTCAGAAACCTTCAAAAAAGAAAAAAAAGAGAGAACGAGTATAGATAAGGAGGCCTGAACCCCCTAAAGTTGGTATTAGTCTCGAACCAGCAAGTGTCAGGTCCTTAGACCAACGCCGACTTGTCAAGTTGACGGTAGAAGGGTACCCTTACTGACTGGCCCCCTCCCCCGCCTCCCGTCTCCTGCGCAGCCACTCCTCATGAGAGCCACTTGAGTCGAGGACCCTCCACACAAAGGTATCTTTTTGACAAGTTTTGAGTACCTATATGGAATCATGAAACCGTGTCAAGATTAGCTTACAAGTAATGTTACGGAATGTGCGCCGCTCCTGGGAAATTTCCAGTTCCGAAATAACGTTTTAGAAGACTAACAAAAAAAAAAGAAAACATAACTTTCGTTTGAAAAAGTCCATCTTCAAAGTTGAGCGGAATAACGCCTACCTCCCATACTGTGCCGATGTTGTTAATTCACTATTCAATATGCGTTTCAAAAGAAGTAGGCGCCCGAAATGCATATTTTTTCTCACCGATACGTACTTGTAGGTAGGTATGTGAATTACTACGAAATTCCTGATAAGCAACCATCGGGTAAGCAAACACCAGCACTTTATGACATCAAACAACTCTAATCATTTAAATAGCTTCCGATTTTCCGGGTATAAGAGACATTATATAGCGATTACATATCCTTGATTCGGTCCCCAAGTCCAGGAGATGGGATATCTTTTGGACTTGGGGACCGACTTAGGAGATTTTCAAAAACAGCCGGAAGTCTGAATTTTGTGCTCGGTAAATGTCAATAAGCCCGCTATGACACGGGACTTGCATTAGAAAGGATATTGAAAGATACACATTTGAATACTTACCCCTTTTGATAATACATTCTTCTTCGTCGTATCGAGGACTCCCTTGATGCTCCTGTAAGAGCAACCGTCAGGGCAAAACGTTCATATCAGCCAATCGGCGTTCATACTTATCGTCGTTGTTCGTGATTAACCCAAGATAAGCTGTTTTTTTTTTTTTTGAAAATCCTAATATGGAGAAGTGTCTTGACCCGCCCGTTCGATGTCCAGTAAAGAGCACCAATATGTCAATACTTGGCAATTTTCAATTGCGATTTTTTCGTGAAATAACGAATGCAACGTTGAAATACGAATACTTAACATAAACGTATGGGTTCGAAAATACTATGTTCGTAAGAACATAAAATTTCATTCAAAAATAAAGGAAAATTCGCCTTTGAATAAAGCCAAGTGTATACATACTTATAGACGTGACTGTCCACCGCGCACAGGGTGGGTGGAAAGCAGAGCACATGGAGTAATTTTTTGCTCGGTTGGTGTAATCGCTGTATGGCGTTCCATTGGGAGGACAAATAAATAAATATTAGCTCGTATTATTACTAAAATGTTTCTCAGTTTCCAATAATCTATAATCTATAGATTACAGAAATCCTTCATGATCGTTACTGCATGGTCAGTGGCACGTTCGACCGTCGGTCGCCATTATTTCTGGTACTTTCATTAAAAGGATTATTAACCGTAGCCATATGTTGATATAGTCAAAGATTACACAATTCCATAGGCAGTCGTTGACCTGTAGCTTTTAACTATATTTACATCATCAATCATTCATTAGCTCAGCCTAGGTCAAAGAATCATCAATTTGGTATAATTCAAATATCAAGATAGTGATCGAGTCCTTCGTTTCAACTATGATTGTATGCCCAACTATGTTGGGGTCAGCTTCCAGTCTAACCGAATGCGGCTGAATACCAATATTTTACATGTAAGAACTGCCTAACTAACCTCCACAACCCAATTACTGAGTAACACGATATGGTCGACCTTCTACCATCAGTCCATCATATATGTTGGAATGCTGCCTCTTCCTGGTCTAAAACCTGAGAAAGTGTTGTCCAACCTTAATGGTGGTCATAGCATCACCAGTCTGCAATATTTCCTATTCTATTAGATTAGATAAAAAGATAGCGAAAGATAGTCTGTCATAAATTAGTCATTTCTTTATCTTGAATGAACAAGCGAACCGGTATTTGTCATTATACTTAATATGCATAAATGTTATCATAATCGATATATTTATTGCATTCCAAACTCGGTCTCGAAGTCAAACTCAAAGCATTTATTTTAATTAAACCATTTACTTTTAAATTGTCAATGAAAGACATATTACCCGGTAAATCGTAGCTCTATAGTACATAGTACTCACACCTGCGCTATGCAATTGTATAATACAAAGGAGGTTGTGTTAATACAATGCAAAGATAGTCTAATGTGGACTTAGGTGAAAACCTATCACTATCACTGATAGGTTAATTGGTTTACAATGCCATGATCATTGTGGACCCTGTCAGGTACAGCAAAGTAGAAGGGAGGAAGGGGGCTTTGAAAGAAAATAAGTTATTTGCGATAAACTTGATGCAAAGAAAGAACAAAAACACAAAAAAGAACAAGTACAACTTGGACAACACAGCGGACAACTTAGTTATTATCTACCACATATTGTTTAAGTACTCGCCCTATAAATATAACCAGCCAAAAACTAAAACGATTGCTGAAATAGACACTTACAGCGTCACAACAACAAAACCTAACATTTAAACAGGATGTAAGTTTTTTTTTTTTAATTCAGAAATCCAGACTACTAAAAATAATCTAAAGCCGAGTTCACAAGGGCTGGCAATCGCGATAGCCGCGTGACAGAGTGTCGGGTAGGAAATTGCCAACGTTAACACTGAGATGGTCATATCGCTACAGTTGACGCTTGCAGCTATTCCACCGCGGGATTTCCTGGTCGTGTACACATGCTCTTATTTCGTGTTCGATGGATGTGTAACTGAATATCACGCCTGTACCTATTTATCATTTCACAAAGGATTAGGCAGAAGCGGACATAGGTATATAGAGGTACGAGGAACAGGGTGTAAAGTTCACTCATACTCCATAGAAAAGGGAAGATCCTCCGACCAGACAGGTGTTATGTCTAGCGGGCAACTGCCCTAGTTGCGCGGTAGACTGCTTGCGAGATGCAGGATTTTGCGTAACGTCAGTATGACGCGTATTTAGCATGTGGCGTTCTAGATACCGCTACAGGTACAGTCCGCTTCAAAGAAAAGGAACCCCTTTTGGTAATGACATTAAACCCATTTAAGTTTTTTGTAACGTATTGTATATGGCGTGTTGGTCTAGTGGTTAAGACAGCGGCTTAACAATTCGATGGTCTCGAGTTCAAATCCTCGGACGAGAAGTTCTTTTTTTGTTTTTCTTTGTTTCTTTTATAGGTTATTATGTGATTTTTGTTAATTATTATTTAAGAAATCAAATGTTGAAGTAGGTATGAGGTTTGTAAGAAAATCTAGGCATGTTGCATAAACAATATTCATTTATTTCTCTAATTACATTTCTAGGACTTCATGGAATCCACTTCACGGTTGAATATACAGTTTTCTATGTGTGTTAAATTGGGGTTATTTACTTAGAATATTAACTAAACACAAAATAGATACCCTGGGTGAGGTTTAGAATGTTTAACATTAGATAACGGTTCATTTATAGATTTTTCTAGAAACAACTACAATAATATTTATTCATTTAAAGTTGTGAAAACATTAATTTTTTATACTTTGTATGATCTTATCGGAAAAAAAGATTAAAAAAATAAATGTTGTCATTTGTGCCTGTGAATTACAGAGGAAGAACCAACATGCTAAACTATAAAAGTATAGCAATATACATCTTTCTCTTTTATCACATTTTCTGATAAGGGTAGTTCTTCAGGGACAAAATTTTCGATGTCTGTGGGTATATTTCTGTAACCAACTAACAAAACGGCATGTAATATTTTTTTTTGTACAGTTTAGGTTTATCCCTTACTAGGACAAATTATATTTTTTAAATATTTGCTGTCTAGGTACAAAATAAAAATATTTGAAGTTCGTTCTTCTGATTCATATAAGGCGTCCGTTTGCCATTTTCCGAAACAAAATGATCGATGTCGCATTTTCCCTTTGATTCATCAATATAAATTATAATTAATAATAATAATAATAATAAAGCCTTTTATTCCGAAAACTAGACATCAAAATTTACTATAATATGTACCTACAACAAAAGAATCACAAAATGTCTCGAATTTCTGTGTGCCTCATGGCATAGGCCTCCTCTAACAATTTCCATTGTCGTCTGTCGCGGGGTATCCTCCTCCAGTTTGGACCTGCGGTCAGCTTAATTTCCTCCTCCCATCGGGTAAGCTGTCTTCCCCGACTTCTTTTGCCATCCCTTGGATACCATTCTGTCACAACCTTGCTCCACTTTCCTTTAGTGTCTCGCATCATGTGGCCTGTCCACCTCCACTTTTGTTGGTCTATTCTTGTTAGAATGTCGGTCAGTTTTGTTTTTGCCCGGAGATCTGTGTTCCTAATTCTATCCTGTCTCTTTGAGCCTACCATGCTTCTCTCCATTGCTCTTTGACACTTGGCAAGCTTTTCTCTCAGCGATTTGGTAAGTGCCCATGTCTCACACCCATATGTTAAACATGGGAGTATACACGAGTTGAAAGTTTTTCTTTTCAAAGTCATGCCTAGGTCTTTAGACTTCATTATCTCCTTGAGGGACCAGTATTTTTTCCAACTAATTGCAATCCTCATATTTATTTCCTGGCTAATTTGGTCTTTGGTAGAGATGATTTGACCAAGGTAAATGTAGTCCTCTACGTAAGCCAAGGCTTCTTCCTTTATTTTTATGTCCACTTTTAACGAGTTGGTCATTAGTTTTGTCTTACTATAATTCATTTTTAAACCAATTTTCTCGCTTTCTTCGCTCAGACTTTTTATCATGGTTTGCAAGTTTTCTGGCACTTCTTCGAATAGCACCAAGTCGTCGGCAAATCTGAGGTGATTCATTTTCAACCCATTTATGTTCAGGCCAAACTTTTCCCAGTTCAAGTTGCGAAAGATGTTTTCTAAAACGGCGGAGAACAATTTTGGAGATAGTGGGTCACCTTGTCTCACACCTCTTCCTATCTGGAATTCATTACCCAGAGATTCCAATTGAATTCTAGCCTTACTGTTGTCATAAATGGTTTGAATGATGTTGATGTATGCTACTGGTATTCCTTGTTGCTTTAGAGTTTCCCAAATGTATTCGTGACTTAAACTATCGAAAGCCTTTGCGTAGTCAATGAAGGCAATATATATAGTTTTATTATATTCTTTATATTTTTCAATGACCTGTTTGACTGTATGGATATGGTCAATAGTCGAATACCCCTTCCTGAAACCTGCCTGTTCAACCGGCTGTTGCTCATCTAGCATTGGGCTCATTCTGTCCAGTATTACCTTTGCAAATATCTTGTACACATTTGACATCAAGCTTATTGGTCTGTAATTTTCAATATCTTCTTTGTCGCCTTTTTTGTGTATTAAGATGATGTGAGATTTTGCCCATCCTTCAGGAATAACACCGCTCAACAGAATCTCATTAAATATTTGAGTTAGAATGGGTATCAGTTCTTCTATTGATCCCTGCAACAACTCATTTGTGATTTTGTCTGGTCCTGGAGATTTTCCCATCTTTTGACTCCTGATTGCTTTCTCTACCTCTTCTGGTAAAATTGAAGGTACGGGTTCTAGATTGGCTTCGAATTCGGTATGTTTTTTACTTGCTACGCTTGGAATTTGTTTTGCATATAATTGGCGGTAATAGTCTGTTGCTAGTTCTTTGATGCTCTTCCTCTGTGTAGTGATCTTTGATCTCCTTTTAAGTTTAGGTATCCATTCTTTTCCTGCTTCCCGTAGTTCCTTTAGTGCTTTTTTGACACCGCCGGTTGTTTGTATATGGTATTCTAGGGTTTGTAGTCTTTTTATTTTACGGTCCCTTCTGATGCTTGCTTTTAGTTTTTTACTTGCTTCTGTTATCGATTTTATGTTTTCATTTTTTATTTGATTCTTTATCAATTCTTTCCTTTCATTTATCAGTTGTAAAGTTTGGTCGCTAAGTTGGTATTTTTTACTTTTATCTTTCCTGTTTAAGATCAAACGGTTTTGTATTTGTCTCTCTAGTATATCATATTTCTGTGTCACTGTTAAATCCTTTGTTGCAATATTTTTTGGTTCTTCTGTATACTTTGTGTTATTTGTGTTTTGTAGATCTCTAGGTTGGTCTTCAAACCGGTTGGTATTTATGTAATTTCGAGAGGTTTTTATGGGGCACTTTCTTAAGGAGCAGCGTATCATGCGGTGGTTTGTGTTAAAGTTCAGCTTACTTATAACAGCAGTGTCTGTGAATGCTCTGGGGTGATTGCTTATTATATAGTCGATTTCATTTTTGTATGACCCATCGGGGGAAATCCAAGTCCATTTGTTTTTGTTGTTTTTCTTGAAAATTGAATTCAGTAGAGTTAAATTATGTTCCATAAGAAAATCGACAAGTTTCTGGCCGTTGCAGCTTCTCTTACCATAGCCAAATTTTCCGAGGACATATTCTTCATTATTTTTTCTATTCCCCACTTGTGCATTAAAATCGCCCATTAGGATAATAAATTTATCTGAGTTGTTTTTAATTGCTACTGACATCTCTTCATAGAACAACTCCAACACTGACAATTCAGCTTGCTCAGTTGGAGCGTATACTTGTATAATTGACCAAGGCTTCTTATAGCCCGGCAGTTTAATGTTAAGTACTGCTAATCTGTCTGAAATTCCAATAAATTCTTGTATATGTTGTTTTAGGTGCATTTTAATCAAAAATCCTACTCCTCTCTGGCCGGCTGTTTCACCTTTTTGATATAGGATATAGTCTGTATATTCTTCAATTTTTTCGCCTAGCCTTCTCATTTCACTTATGCCCAGTATGTCGAATTTTATATCTTCTAGGGCCTTGGTTAATTCCATCAAGCTTTCAGGTGTCCTAAGGGTTCTCGTGTTCAGTGTTGCAATGTTAAATACTTCACATCTTTTAGTTAGAGGGTGGTGGTCTAGTTCTCCCGCGGGGACCAGCCGTGGTGGGAGACATTTTGTTGTTAACTGTTTCTCATGTTGTTGTGGTTGTCCGGTTTGTGGTGCTTGATCTCTAGTTTCTGTTTGTGGTCTTGTCCGAGAACGAGATTGATCTCCCTCGTAAATACTGAAATGCATCCAGCTTCTTCATTTTTGGGTCATTCTTAGCGCTACCATTCTCGTTCTTGGGACTTGGAGTTTCAGATCTTTTCCTTTTTTCGTTTTCAATTCTGTTTTTGTTTCTTTTTTCTTTATTCCTTAAATATGTATCCTTGGGCAAATCGTGTGTAATATAAGTATTGGGTTTCATTTTCTTTTTGTTTTTTAGAATCTGGATCTTTTTACCTAGGGTCGTGGTAGCAAGAAGAATTGGTCTTGTCTTACCGTCTTCGTTCCCTTTTTTACCCAGTCTCTGGACTCTATCAATTTCTCCTTGGTTAAGCTGAACCTCGATATCCGTTAATGTAGATGTTACCAAGGTTATTAAATCCTCCTGCTTTTCGTCCGTCAATTCTGGGACCCCATGGATTATTACGTTGTTTCTTCTTCCATTCAACTCAAGGTTTTCAATTTTTCTATTTAATTTCTCAATTTCGTTTTTCAGTTTCCCATTTTCTTCTATAATAGGTTTAATTTTTTCGTCGACCTTTTGTAGAATAGCTGCGGTAATATTTTCTGTTATTGTGTTTGTTTGAACATTAAGTTGTTCTGTCATTTTTGACAAAAGGAGTGACATCTCGGGTGACAATTGTGTAGTCATCGTGCAGTAACAAAACGCAGATCCGTTGAATTATATGTTTCCGAACGCAACCTTTTTTTTATTAGGTTGGTAATGAAGTAACTTCTATAATGACTCTGGTTTGCTGTTTTGACAGATAACCTCAACTTGACCTTAGCAGGATGTTTTATGCTTCATGAACACTTTATTTACGTGCTTTTGTTGTTTTTATGTTGTGATTCGATGCACATTCACACAAATAGCCTTCGGAACGGCACTTTTGTAAGTAGGTCTTAATAAATCCGTACACTTTTTAAGTAAAACTGAGGAGCGTTTTGCAAAGTGACTGACGTAAGTAAACACCGGAACCGGATCCCGGATGTATGATCTTATCGGAAAAAAAGATTAAAAAAATAAATGTTGTCATTTGTGCCTGTGAATTACAGAGGAAGAACCAACATGCTAAACTATAAAAGTATAGCAATATACATCTTTCTCTTTTATCACATTTTCTGATAAGGGTAGTTCTTCAGGGACAAAATTTTCGATGTCTGTGGGTATATTTCTGTAACCAACTAACAAAACGGCATGTAATATTTTTTTTTGTACAGTTTAGGTTTATCCCTTACTAGGACAAATTATATTTTTTAAATATTTGCTGTCTAGGTACAAAATAAAAATATTTGAAGTTCGTTCTTCTGATTCATATAAGGCGTCCGTTTGCCATTTTCCGAAACAAAATGATCGATGTCGCATTTTCCCTTTGATTCATCAATATAAATTATAATTATATCGAACGGAAATGAGTTGTTCTTTTACAAAAAAAATGTGTATTAGTTATAACTACGTTAGTTTGTTTATAAATAAGTAAATAAGAAGTGTCCGGCGTATAATACTGATTAATGTGGCGTAAGCTGCACTTGACCGTACTTGATCGGGTAATAGCAATGAGAGTCTGGCTTCCCGCGCGCGGGGGAGCCAGTGGTGCAACGGACAAGCTAGAAGGCGAACGTACGGCTGGTTGGATTAGATCCCGGAGTTACGAAGGAAAACATCTGATTCATCTGTGTTTGGTTCAGGTGGCACTCTGATTACAATGCCTACCTTATAAAATTTATTTGATTGTTTTCAAACTTTAATCTATGTTTCGTGTGATGCTTTTGGGTTATAGATTCGTGTAGTAAAATGACAATAATGAAGTCTGTATGTATGATGAGTTATGCATGATTGTAGGCAAAATTCTGATACATCTGTGCCTGATTCGTATGGTCAATACCCCATATAAATAATAAAATAAATTAGATTTCCCCTCTCCAGCACGAAAAGAGTGCTTTTATTGCATTATAATGTCCAATTTTTTACCGTGTAGAAGTCTAGTCTAGTCTAGAGTTCTAGTCTTATTTATTATTATTTACCCTTTTGAATAATTAAAAAATGATAGGAGTATAAACTTGTTCTAAATATGGCACTTTTGATATGTCTTAGTCTTAGTTAAGAATTAATAATTATTGTTTAGAATTAACAATCATAACTAACGGTGTATTTATTACTTTTTATTTCTGTTTCTGATTCATCTGGGCACACAATATTCGAGCGTCGATATCTTGAAAACTACATTATAAAAACGAGTCCCTCATACAAACATATGTTATTTGGTATACCTATTTTCATATGAACATGTGTTATAGAGCTGAAAGTGAAATTAAATTTTGGCCATATGGATCAGTCGAAGAATCAAATTTCGAAGAACTACCCATAACCCTTATTTAACACAACATTAGAAATTATAAAAATATGTGAGGTCAGATGGTGCATCACACATTACAAGACTACTTGTAAACAAAAGCATCTGGATTGATAATAATAAAGGTTGTTTATTTTTGATTAACTACGAATTAATGATTCCACAAATATTGGGAATTATTAACACTTGCTCATACGTTCCAATGTAATTTTATCAGATCAGTTACACAATAAATCTGCCGAGTAAATTGCTTATTAATAACGGAGAGGATGGCCGTCACTGTCTATCACTTCTTGAAGTCACACTTGAACGCGTAGTTTTGAAGGGTGTCACTGAGTGAACTTCCACAATATTACGGTGTCGCCCCGATTCATTAGTGTAAACAATTATTGAGCGAGGGCCTTGGCGATCACATTTCACATCACCAGTTGCATGATACCTTTGTATCCATCTACGAACTGTTTTTCTCTGGAACGAAAATAATAATATTAGGAATACATAAAAAAATCCAACTTGTCAGTAATAATGCAACATGATTGCAACAATAAATACATATATGTGTATAACGTAAATCTTACCGTTATGGCCATATCTCGTTCTTTATGCTTTGTTCCCGTTCCCAGAGAACAACAATTTTAGAGTCCGCGTATCACTGGTCAGTTTCCCTCAGTCGTCAGTTTATTTAATTCTAGCCTTCAAAAAGTTATTAATCGAACAATACTATCGGTTAATATAATCAACTGTTCAAAAACTTAATAAATTGGATAATATTTCGATGAAGATAATTACGCACAAGCGGATCGACACGAAAACGAAACGATTTGAAAAGTAATTATACCCTCAATCACAGTTTAGTAAATAAGGCGAAGAAGTATTCTAAATTCAACCTTAACTCGCAGTTCCTACAGCTAGTTAAGTTTCTGAAGTAAAATTACGGTAGGTAGTGCAACAATCGGAATCAGGCACATTCTATTCAACCAAACAAGAAATTTATGCAAATTTCAACCTTATCTTTTAGTAAATTGAGGAGTTACGAATTGCATTTTGTAAAACAAGACGGTAAGGTGTTAGTATTTATAATACGTGGTGGAAGTTGAAATTTAAACCTTAATATCTAGAAGATTAGACCGTTATCAACCTTGTTCGATAAAAGGAGTAAAGCTATTCAAATTTTCGTTAAGATGGCTAACTGATTCAATAGTCTAGTGGTATAAGGCGCGGTCTATGTGATCGGCTGGCGCCTGGTGATGCGGGTTCGTATCCTCAATCGCACGGAAAGTGTCTTTTTGTAAGTTAAGTTATTCTTGGGATACGGTTCGGGCAACAAGCCGAAAAGATACCATATTATAATTATTTAAAAACTTGCAAATAATATTTGAGTGGGATCGGTGGATGCTCGGGCAGAGATTGATGCGCCGCGCCGCGCGGCAGCGGGGAAGGGAGCTGCTTGAGGCCAGAGCCACGTGACGCGCCCGAGCGCGCGCGCTCGAGCCCGCCATCGCTCGAGCGACGAGCGACGGCGGGCTCGAGCGCGCTCGGGCGATAATCTTTAAAGTCTTGGGGGGTTCCTTTTCTCTGAAGCTGTTCGTACATCCACATTTTGCCAGATGTGTTATAGGCAGCAAGTCTATTGCAATCTACCGGGCACAAATCCAAGGCTCCGGGCTGCTACTGAGAAATAAAATGGAAAATCCCATAACACTTCGCTCGACCTATGACTCGAACCCAGGACTTCACGCTCAACAGTCTCGCTTGCGATCACTAGACCAACGAGGGTGTCCAGTCGACTGTCGAGGTATTACTACCTACCTATCAGTTTCATACAAACGAATACGTGTTTTGCGAATTTGATCTTTATTAGTACTAGAATTGTCGCACTGGCAGGTGTCAGGAACGCATTCTCTCAACGACCGGATTGTAGATGATATGCCATTCAATTATGTTTCGTTGTCTCAATGTCAGCGAGCCTTAAATTCAAAATATCTTTACAAAAACACATGAACTTTTTAATTTCGGGATAAGTAATGCAAAAGTAGACGTTGAAAAGTTCTAAACATTCTCAACTCAGAAACCTCTGTCGAAAGTATCGATTTTGACGGTAAGATGAAACTGTTCAATAGATCTCCATCACGGATAATTAGAGCGTTAGACTGTTGCATTGTTATCGTAAAATACAATCTTGTAGCACAAACAATACTTTGGGCATCCGACCTTCACGGTAACGAACTCCCAGTGGTCCCTTACCCTTCAGGGTAAATAGGCATGAGAGAGGTCATGCACGAAGAGTTTTTTATACAGGGTGAAATTGAATTCATGGGCATCCTTTTAAGGGGTCATTGTTGTACTTATCATTATGAACAGCTTTTACTATGGGACCAAACCTGAAATCGCGAAAAAAAATCAGCTCTTCCCTACATTTTGACGAGTTATGTGAACATAAATGCAAGGAACAGTGGCCAAGTGTCCAGGGGGCACTTGGCTGTCGTTCACAGTTTTCTAATACTCCAACGTTAGTCTATCCATAGTGAGTTTTTGACAGATTTGCCTTACAAAATGTCAAAAATTCACAATGATTCAACGATACCGTTTTTTTAATTGCAACGACACTTAGGCCCCAGGTCAGTTTTGTATCCTACGCAGCACAGCCTTCAGGCTTCAGCTTCATTCCAGACAGCAATAAGTATGTCAACAAAAAATACAACGATCTCTGTGCATGCGTCGACCGCAATTAATAAAAATCACGATACACTATCGTTACACGTACACAAATTATCACAGATAAGCCGCTATCACCCAAACAATCGCAGATACGTGCTACGAGTAGAAGCAGAGCCTAAATTCGGCGTGTTATTATCATCAGCGGTGGCCTGGGGTACCTAACAGCGGCCTCTTCCTAACCACGGCCGGTTGGTATTCGAGACCTCTGCTGATCCTGGAACTTGTTGTTTTTTATCTTATAACCTTTTTTTCATGGATAATCTTGATTGATTCACATAATTAATCAATATATCGAGGACAGCGGTTTCTTTTTATTTTCCTTTGTTTGGTTTTTAATCTTTTTTTTTTTGAGGGATTATGCACGGGCTTAGTAACAAAGATATTGCAAAAACTATGATTTTTTCTGGCAAATTATATTTATATTTTTAACCGAGATCCGTTACATGTTTCTACCTGAATATCTAGGTAAAGGCTAGGCAGAAATCAATCAACTGCATATTCAACGTGGATGCATTTATGTATAATCAGTTAATTCATTGTCTATGTGAGTTTAGTTTTACTCTACCAATCATTCGAAATGAAATATGCTAGTGTCACTCCATGTCCTCATTACGGCAAAATATCACCACGTGTTCTATGAACTTCAACTTTAGCACAGAAGTAACTTTTACTTTTAATGATATTAATAATGTCTACGTTGATGTCGTGGCGAGGCTTGCGAGCTCCTGGACTCTAGGAATGTGCCGGTATAGTTTACTTTGCTGAAACAGGGCTAGGGTGAGAAGCCAGACCAAGAGAGATTCAGAAATCCGCAGGGCAGCAATGTAGCGACCCCACGGACCCTATCTCCCAGGAAAAGTCTTGTTTCTCTCCTCTAGCTTGCCTTTATTGGCCGGCTGGAGTGAACAATGACAAGGACCAGAGCCTCCACCTCTTTATTGCTTTTATTAGCCGTGTAAGTGGAGATTCGCAAGAGCAAACGTGCTCGGAGGAAGGAAGTATTCCAGTAAGACGCTGGTAGGGATTTCGACCGTACTTCCGGGACTGTACTGATAGCCGTGGAATACCTCTCCACTCCTCATCAGCACCTCAGGATATGTCGCTACGACACTATGTGCTAGCGACCGTTTTTGGGAGCCTCTGCCTATTATAGAGTGTGCAAGTCACCCCCTGCCATTTTATCTGTGTAATTTATATAAAACACTAGCTTCTGCCCGCGACTTCGTCTGCGTGAAATTTGACCCTCCCCCCATTCACCCTCTTAGGGGTGGAATTTTGAAAAACCCTTTCTTAGTGGGTACCTACTCTTCACAAAGAACACACCCACCAAATTCCATGTCTCTAGGACCAGCGGTTTATGCTGTGCGTTGATATATCAGTCAGTCAGGACTTTGAATTTTATATATATTATAGATTGGTCAATCAGGGGCTATATATTTATATAGTCTTTCCATAGTCCTAGATTATCTGTTCACTTTAGCCACCTAAGCCCATAATGCAATATCTTTGTTCCCATATGGCCATATCCTGCAATAGTCCTGCACCAACCGGGGGTTGTCCTTGGGTGCACTTGCATAGTGCAAACAGGGATAATCATCGGTTGGTGCCTCATTTAATTAGAAACGTCTAACGGGCCTCTGCGTGTTGGCGTCGGCTCCTCGTACGCTTTCCAAAGGTCCGGGATCCCAGGGTCCCAAGACGTAAAAATAATAATGATTCATTTATTTTCAAACTTCATTTATTTTCAGACTTAATTAATTATCGTCATCACTCGTCTCTCTTCCCTCATCCTGTCTTAATATAAAATCCAGAAATTGAGCTGGAGGACTTAAGTTTGGTTGATGTCTGCCCCACGCCATGAACCATAATACAGACATGACGTGACTACAACAACCAAGTGTTCTCTTGCCAGAAATACACGAACAGTAATGCCCTTTTATTGCTGCTACGCCATCATTAATCCCTTCAATCAAAAGATAGACGAAGTATATGCGCTGTCGTCCATGTCGCGATTGGATACGGCTACGCAGCAGCCACGGAAAGATGACGTTGATGTTGAATATTTCCAAAACCGAAATATCTAACCTGTTAACGAGTAGTATTTAACAATGGGAAACTTAAAATATTACACACGGAGTATTTTTAATTATGAAAAGTAACGCCTGATAAAAAAAGAATAGCAATCTACTAAACACTCTCTAACTTGGTACGGTTATGGTTGGTAGACCTAGTTCTTTTTGCTATTGATTTCTCATACAATCCTCTAACATATGGCCTAGGTTTCACTTTTGGCTAAAATAAAAAAAAAAAACATGCCAGCAATGTATGGCAAAAGTTGCATTGCCCTTTATTATATTCCAATAAATTAAATTTAATTAAATTCAAACATAAATATGATATAAAAACTTTTTAAGAAAAAGAAACCGACTTCCAAAAAAACACTACAAAGTGAAAAATAACTTTAATTTCGGAAGTCGGTGTCTTTGGATCTGTATTTTAGTTTTTTGCCACCGACTTCCGAAATTAAAGTTATTTTTCACTTTGTAGTGTTTTTTTGGAAGTCGGTTTCTTTTTCTTAAAAAGTTTTTATTTCACGCTTTTTAGTGGGTCTGCTTATAATTTATCTAAGTTACAATAGCCTAGTGATCATCGCCTTTTACAAACAAAATATTGCTTTTCCCGATGCAGGGAAGTTAATTGTTGAGGAGTTCTCCAGGTCCACCATCAGCTCCATATCACCATTCACATTGTGACGAGCATGAATTGCTTAGCAACCATATTAAAGTAATCGAATCGCAACCCGTGAAATACTTAGATATTATTGAGTAGTTCCGGTGGCCATCTGTGGTCTTCATCATCAGTTCCACTTCACCAAATGGTGCTTTCCGAGAGCAAGTGCACGAGTTACCATAAAAAATACCCAAATCGCTATAGGTGTGCCTATAATATTTGAAGAGTTCCTTCGATTTCTCCAGGATCCCATCATCAAATCCTGACCTGATGTTTTTAGACTAGAAGCTGATAATCCTGGCTGCAGCATCAGGCCAGACTTATGTCAACATTGCATTGAACTTAAAATTTAGTCCTGTTTAAAATGTTGATTTGCGTATGGTTGTCACCATCTCAGGTAGCTGGGCTGATGATGGAAGGTACAACTCCTTAACAGTAAGAAGTTACTCAAACAGGCAAGGGCTGTTTTATAGTAAATTGTTTTGATGTTTGATAGGGCATTTGTCACATTAGAGCAGTGGTGGCCCAGTGGTATCGGCCGCGACTTACGAGTTGTAGGTCGTAGGTTCGAACCCAGACAGGCGCTTTACTTTGTGTAAATTATTTCATCACCACTGCTCTCAAAACGGTGAAGGAAAACATCGTGAGGAAACCGGCATGTCCTAGAACCAAAAATTCAAAGACATGTGACATCTACCAACCCGCACTGGGCCCGCGTGGTAGATTACGGCCCACTCCCTCTCACAGAGAGGAGGCCTGTGTCCCAGCAGTGGGAACATTATAGGCTGATGATGATGATGATGATTGTCACATTTGGTCTCATGATCATCAAGTCATGACCTGATGCTGCAGTCAGGATAGTCTGCAGAGTACCTAACTCCTCGACAACTAACAGCAGATATATTGTGTTTAGGCTCATTGAAAAGGGCTCGATGTGTGGATAAACGTACTGTTAATGAGGAACACCGAAGTACATAGAGACCTGATGCTGAAGCCAGGAGCATCAGAAAAAGTACAAACCTTGAAATAACAGCACCGTAGTCGTGTTTGGGCTCATTTTAAACAGGACTAAATTTTAAGTTCAATGCAATGTTGACATAAGTCTGGCCTGATGCTGCAGCCAGGATTATCAGCTTCTAGTCTAAAAACATCAGGTCAGGATTTGATGATGGGATCCTGGAGAAATCGAAGGAACTCTTCAAATATTATAGGCACACCTATAGCGATTTGGGTATTTTTTATGGTAACTCGTGCACTTGCTCTCGGAAAGCACCATTTGGTGAAGTGGAACTGATGATGAAGACCACAGATGGCCACCGGAACTACTCAATAATATCTAAGTATTTCACGGGTTGCGATTCGATTACTTTAATATGGTTGCTAAGCAATTCATGCTCGTCACAATGTGAATGGTGATATGGAGCTGATGGTGGACCTGGAGAACTCCTCAACAATTAACTTCCCTGCATCGGGAAAAGCAATATTTTGTTTGTAAAAGGCGATGATCACTAGGCTATTGTAACTTAGATAAATTATAAGCAGACCCACTAAAAAGCGTGAAATAAAAACTTTTTAAGAAAAAGAAACCGACTTCCAAAAAAACACTACAAAGTGAAAAATAACTTTAATTTCGGAAGTCGGTGGCAAAAAACTGAAATACAGATCCAAAGACACCGACTTCCGAAATTAAAGTTATTTTTCACTTTGTAGTGTTTTTTTGGGAGTCGGTTTTTTTTTTCTTAAAAAGTTTTTACATACACATGTCATCAAAAACTAATAAAATTTAAACACATACTTAACACAAAAATATTACATAATACGAGGGGAGGCGCTACTATGAAGCTGCATCCACCTGTGCAACAGGGGCAGATCCCACCGGTGGGATAATACTTTCAGAATGCTGCTTCAGCTGTTTTGTAGGCTAGTCGAGGTTCTACAACTCCGTGGACACCCTAACAGCATCCTGAAAGCATACAGTTGGTGCACAGGCTGTACGTGTAAAACGACTGACATTTATGCCTTAAATAAAGTCACCTTTACTGGTCTAGTACAACGTGCAAACCTGCGACCCAACATATTACACCGGACGGACAGCGCCCTGCACTCCCTCTCAATATCCTGATTGTCACACAGGTCGTCGGAGACCCAGTGGCCCAAAGACTTGAATTGCTTCACTCTGTTTATAGGAATACCGCAAAGAGTGACAAGATTTACAGATGAATAGCATTTGTACCAGCTTTAAAAATCATAAATTAAGTGGGGGTCCATATTAATTACTCAACACGCAACAATACTCGGACAATGTCAAAAATACGATGACCAGGACCTTTTCATACCCATCCAAGGATCAACCTCAGTGGGTGCCGCTTAACCTCAGAGTTTAATAAATTTACGGCTGTAAATTAGTCAAGCGTAGCTAGTAAATTAACTAAAATGTTTAATTACACACACACACACACACGTGACTCGGTTGTTATTACTACGGTGCGCAAGCGCAACTACTGGAGCGTTCAACATAAAGAACACCGGCCTCGCCTTCTGTCTACCCTGATTGCTGCACGCACATTGAACATACTAGTACGAACATCACGCTAGAACTCGTGTAAAGGGTTGGTAGAGTACCCAATTTATGCTAGCTACCCGGTGAACTTTGAACAAATCAAATTGTTTGAGAAAATGAATTAATTATCTTTATTATTGTTTTTTTTTCGTGAATTTTTCCCATGTTTTAATAGTTATTCTGTTATTCGGAGCGGAGAAAAATCCAACAAATCAAAGATCATCAAAATCGGTCCAGCCGTTCTTGAGTTATAAATGGTGTAACTAACCCGACTTTGTTTCGTAGGAAGCGCAATTCGGACAAACAGTCCAGTTAGGTAGGTCCAACTTTGAAAAAGAGGTCAATTGTCGAATCCGACTCGGCTGGGCAGCGTTCGGGAAGCTACGTAATATCTTCTCGTCCCACATAACGCAGTGTCTCAAGACGAAAGTCTTTGACCTGTGCGTGTAGCTAGTGATGACCTGTGGCACTGAAACGTGGTTGCCCACAATGGGCCTTATTAGAAGGCTAAAAGTCACCCAGAGGGCAATGGAGAGGGCTATGCTTGCAGTTTTCCTACATGATCGAAATGAAGAGATCCGCAGGTGAACAAAGGTAACCGACATAGCCAGAAGAATTGCCAAACTTAAGTAACAGTGGACAGAGCACATTGCTCGCAGTACTGATGGCCGATGGGGCTGAAAGGTTCTGGAGAGGCGACCGCGTACCCGAAGACGTAGCGTTAGAAGGCCTTCCGCAAGGTGGACCGATAACCTTGTGAAGGCCGCAGGAATCCGCTGGATACGAGAAGTACAGAACCGGTCGAAGTGGAAGTGCTTGGGGGAGGCAGCAGTGGACGTCTTTCGGCTGAAATGATGACGATGATGATTTTCGTAGTTACGGTCAGGAAGCGGGGAGCGATGAGGGGTTCATGGCTAAATAATAACAACTGCACGAGCTTGCAGCGATTGGTTCGTGGATGGGTGACCATAGATAATATTATATCGAGACCCCTCCGTGCCACGGACAGCACGTTAAGCCGTTGGTCTTACGCCTAATCTCTGGCCGGTCGTGTCCCATTGCCAGTGTCCCATCGGAATATGAGAGTGAGGGAAGAGTGAGTGCACCTGTGTCTGCGCATACACTTGTGCACTGCATACCGCGCACCGCGTAGATGGGTAGTCTCTTCTAAGGTCTTGAGGACTGTTATTTTATTAGTTGGGAAAAGGCCAGGCAGATTCAACCGATAATTTTTTTATTAAAAGTATTTTTCAAACCACTAATCTCCCACATAGCAGGTGCTTATCACCTTTATGATAATTTCATTCAAAATGTTAACAATGACGTAGTCGGAAAAATATTAACATAACATCACGCCTATAATCCCCAAAAGGTTAGGCAGAGGTGTACATACCTATTGTTCACCCACAATTCGCCTGTTATATCTAAGTTCCATGTAATGGAGGATAAGGATAGATAAGGTGCAATAAAAAATAACCTTAAGGTGCTTAACATATTTTTTCCTTGACTTTGCATAAACATGTATGGATACTGGATACTAACCCAGTTTTGGTACGGATGCGTAGGTCCAACTAAAAGGGGCCTTTTAAAAGAATTACGAATAATAGGGCACAAACCGGTTGTCTATTACTATAGTTTTAGATTATCGCCTTTTGTGTATTGTCATTTGATAGTCGACCTACATTTTTTAAGCACATACTTAAGAGGCAATGCGATAGGAGAGACTTTTGAAAGCCTAAGTAAAAAGTCGTAATTCGAGATTTGGCTCTCGCCTATTTCCTCCTCCAATATTGGACCAATTTAAAAGATATTTCATAAACTGAATAAGAAGGATTTATACGGCATCCCTATGTTTTTCTTTTTTTCATTAATAGTTCTTAAATGTGTACACTAGGCCTCTGTTGACAGCGGTTTAAATCGGCATTTTTTGAGGGTTCTTGTGCTTATAAAAATAATGTATCATCTAAAAAGAAAACATAGGGACATACTCGTACAAGTTGTTAAATCATACTAATATTATAAATTCGAAAGTAACTCTGTTTGTCTGTCTGTCTGTATGTTACCTTTTCACGCCTAAACCGCTGAACCGATTTAGATGAAATTTGGTATAGATATAGTTTGAGTCCCGGGAAAGGACATAGGATACTTTTTATCCCGATATTCCCACGGGATCAAGACTTATGCGGGGGAAATCGAGGGGCACAGCTAGTATGTATATTATTCTGTAAAAAATCATTGCTTTATGGTCATTAACCAAAAAGAAAACATGCAAGAGCGTTTCTATGGAGAAACGACCACCCGCATTTCCTCTTAATCAATTGTAGGTATTTGATTTTACTAGGCTAGATTGTCTAAATAGTTTTTGTAGATTTATGGGCCAATCAAATGATCTAATTTAATTAGTATATTTTTAATACATATTCAGAGCCTCAATTAACATTCCATCATGTGACAAATGCGTGATGATTACCATAAGGTTAATAACTGAACCAGTTTTTTCACAATATTATTTAATTTAATAATTAATGTGTAATACTTTTGGCATGTGTCCAGTTAGAGGTCTACCCACGATGTGATTGTTCTCTTAACAAAACGTAGTTTAAAACTTTAACTGATATACTCTGAAGCAATTGATACTAAATTAATCATTGGAAATTGGGTGCCCAATCATTTGAACCGAGTCTGTTTCTCTGAGTGAAGAATATTGTAAAAAACATTGAGCGGACTACGACCTACATCATTTAGGTACTTACATTGAGTTCAAAACTATTAACTTGCTGTCTGTTGTCTGAGTGTATGGCCCGGTGGACCTTTTGATAACGACTTTATCAGGATGTGCCTGATGAAATCGTTATCTAAGGACATCTAAGGACGACCGACTGAAAAATCCTTATATTCCCAATTTATTCGTAGTATATGTATTGCGGAAACAAGGACACACTTCAGTTTTGTAAGCGGTTTTTCCAAAAAATGTAGCGCGATCAAATAAAAATTACGCGTTTCATGAGCAATGGAACGTTCAGCGAGTTATAATAAACTGTAACAAAAGTGAAACAGTGCCACTCGAGTGCTTCAAGAAAACGCAGCATATCGCGCCACTGCAGCACGGAATGCGCACAGTTTCCAAGTCGTTATTTACTTATATGTGAAGTCATATAATATTTGAAGCATAATACGACATTAGGAAGTGATTTTTGTGGTGTTTTAAATTCAATTAGTGAGTGTGTGGGGGGTGCAATTGGGTGGTGTCGAGCGATGCGCTAGGTCGGATCCGTCCGTCCTTGCGCGTGCGCCCCCGCTGGCACGCTATCTTGCGCTGGCGCACGTCGGTAGCGGGTCGCGTGCTCAGTGGCCGCGCGCGCGCCGCCCGAGCGCGACATGAACGTGTTCACGCAGACGCCGCGCGACGAGCCGCGCGCTACGCACTACATCGAGATCGTGGAGCCGGACCCCGCCGCCTGCGAGCCCTCCGCGTGCCCACCGGAGGGCCACGTCCAGCGCAACTACCGGCTGCTTAACGAGAACATCCGCGTCTATACTCCCACCGGCGACGTCCACAGCAAGGGCGCGATGCGCTACGACTTGTGCGCCACCATGTCGCCGCCGCGCTCCCGCATCCTGGAGCTGCTGCGCCCCGAGGACCCCGGCCGCGACGCGCTCGACGCCATCGTGCGGCCTGTCCCGCGCCGTGGCCTCACCAGGCCCCTTGACGAAGACACGCGAAGGTTTCTCCAGCGAGCTCTTCAGTCCCCCCATACACTCTACTCCACATCTGCCACAACAGAGCCTCATCACAGGCCGCCAGAACCATCAGAATCAGACAAAGATCCGGAATCAGCGTCATCCGCGGACGAAACTAGTCACAAAGCAAAGAGCTCAGCCCTGGAGCGGTCACTGGCGGACGAGCTGCGGGAAGCGGAGGAAGAGGAGCGCGGAGGGGGCGCGCGGCGCGAGCTGCTGCGGGAGTTCCGGCGGGGCGCCGGGGGCGGGGTGCGCGGCGCGGTGGAGCGGGAGCGGCTGGCGCGTCTGGCGCTAGCGGTGGAAGACGACGAGGAGGAGGGCGCGCTGTCAGCCACGGCGCGGCGCCTGGACGCGCTGCTGGCGACATCACGCGACCTGCACGCTGAGCTGGCCGACATCCACGCGGACCTGCAGGTGCTGGCCCGGCGCGTGGCGAGCCGCGACATCTGACGCGTTCGTACAGTTCTGCGCCTGCGCCGCTCTCGCACGCTTCGCACAGACCACTGTTCGCACGTAGCACCGACCTCCATGAAGGAAATGAATTTCCTTTCGTTCAATTATTCCTCGTTGAGTACGTGGCTCACTCGAGCGGAATGTTTGCTGGCTCATGAGTATTTCTCTGTGGCTACGGGAGTATCGCAAGCGGATGCATCGATAATTAAATAATTATAATAATTATATTTATAATTAAATTGGTTGAGTTTGGTCGGTAAACATCGCCGGTCAGTCGGCTCGTTATCTGCGTGCATTTCAACAAACCAATCTAGTTTACTGCATCATTAAGTAATACATTATCTTGTATTTCGTGCTACTTTCACTTTGCTTGCTGTCTCTTTCTACCGCCGCATAACTTGGGTGTTAGTGATACGTAAATCTAATTGTGTACGTCGCTAATTAGGATTTTACACCGAGTTCCGCTGAAGTGAGTTTATTGTGGAAATCTTTTCCAGAGTTATTTATCGGCGTAAGTTGTAAGTTTTTGAATCCATTTCCTGAGCTGTTAATTTTGACGGCAGTAAGGACGCTAAGTTTTTTTATTCGTTTCAGTAGAAATATTTAGTTTTCGGATAGAACAAATTATTTCTAGCGTGCAGCTAGTAAACTAGTAATCTTGCAGCTATGGCTACGAAACGCGATTTCATAATTTTATAATCCTCTTCATCAATGCGGAACGATTCGCTTCACTGGTCACATTAGCACCCAGTATGTGCGAACACTATCATCGCACAACGATACTTGGTTTTGAAGTTTCATGCGCTTGCGATACCCCCAATCAGAAATTTAACGGTAATAATGGTCGATGGCAAATAATCCAGTCTCCGTGTAGGGTAATCCATTTCAAAGCAGAGAGGCTCTCTCATCCCATATATGTTTGACTTTTCAATAATCTTTATCGCCGATAGAATGTCACTTTGTATAGAACCTCTGGATTCTGTGTAAGCTAGGATACTAGTTTGAGCGACGATGTTCGCAGGGTGGCTGTTAGCAGCTGGATGATAGTAGCCGAGAGTGGATTGGACAGGCCCACGTCCAGCAGTGCACTGATATAGGCTGATGGTGATGATATTATCTGTATTAACACGACGTTTTGCTATCAACAATTCGATCACCACATATGGTGATTTAGGCATTGTCTAGGACCATTTTCGTAGACGTCTATTAAAGTCTCCTTCTTAAATCACATATCATTTAATTATTTTAAGCAAATAGGTAATAATGAAGTGTGCGCTATTGTCAGAAGGCGTTCAAATAGTTGGATTTTGAACTAATTAAACACATATAGTTGTAGACATATAATTAGGAATGACTGATACCGAAGTCACTTTTCGATAAACGAGTTCCTGTTTCTTTTTTTGTTGTTTAGGTACATAAAATAAAAAAAACAGACATTTTCGACACTGGTGGTAATGACCATGAAAGACTATTAGTTTAGTTACCTAATTATAATCTGTAAATATTTGAGACTCAAACAATAACAAATGATAAGAATCGTCTGACCAAACATCAGAAATACAATAATAATTAAGTTGTGTTTAATCTCACGTTTTGATAACATTCATTATTTTAAGATGTTAAGCATGTTTAACATTGACATGACTTGCGGAGAGAAATTTTCTGGTGAAACATATTCTTTGATACTGCTGTGCTTTACCGAGATTTATTACTGTCACAGCCACTTGCATGGATCTTATAACATGTGTACCAAACACAGGCAATACTGCGACTGTAATGAAATTAATGTTCATCTTCATCTGACTTTATCTGTAAGTAATCATTCTCTTGTTTCTTTGATAATAATCGAACTGAGCCACGAAATCTTTCATGACTTTCGTCATCACCCTTAGTTTGAATTGGTCATCCTGTCCTATATGACTACTAGGAATACTTTGGCGTTATCAGTGGTTGCTGTGGTCATCCTCCTGCTCTCTTATCCCAATAAATTTATCTGTGGTCTTCTTCTTTAATACATATACAACGTGGAGACAATACGACAATAAATAAAAACGCTGACATATACAAATGCTCAGGATTATTTTGAAACTATCAAAAAATCGAATGTAGAAAAGAGTCTTTAAAAGAACCACATGACCTAAAGCGCGGTCACTGTCGGACTGCATAGAAAAGAAAGAGAAGCGCGATGACACAACCCTGGTCATTTATTGCAAAATACGAAGCAAGTCGTTTATAATGCGCACAGCAAAAGAGTGGAACTCTCTACCTGCGTCTGTTTTTCCGAGCGCATACAACCCGAATCTCTTTAAAGTGAGAGTGAACAGGCTTCTTCTGGGTAAGCTCGCTCCATCGTCGACTTTGTCTCTGTCACCTTTGACCTAGGCTAGAGTCAAGAGCAAGCCCATTTCAAATAAAAAAAAAAAAAAAAATTATGTATTTACGAAAAATCTATTGTTTGGACTAAAAAATTAAAACACTAGAGTTTTAGTATGTTGCTTGTAGAATAATCTGACAAAAAATTATAATATTTTTATGTATATTAGTATGGTTTTTATTGTAAAAAGAAAGTTTTTAGAGGTATCTTCATGATTTTTTTCTATCGTATCAAATAAGTTATATTATGTTTTCAACACACTATCTACCTAGCATATATCCTGAAGAGTATCATATATTTTTTTGATTTTTATTACTGTAGTCGATCACATACTTTTATTGTTTCTAAAACTTGCGTTTTTTGCGTTTAGGTCCTGTAAGCCCCTGTCTCTTTGGTTTTCTACTGTTATAGCCATCCTCATTCATCGTGAATCCAGTTTAGAACCCTTCCCTATTGAAAATTCAGTAACTAAATATTTAAATTGACTACACTTTCCTGTTATTGTATTTATTTCTGGTTTATACACGAGGAAATAATTCACCAAGTAATGTGAACAGAACATATAATTTGCGTCGTGTTGTTATAAATAGATTATGTACCTACTCAAACTTTTTTTTTTGTGGATATTTATAACTTTAGAGACATGCGATCATTTGGACAGGTAGGATCGAAAAATTACCATAATTATCAATTATTTATCATTTCAAAGTTTTGCGTTCACAATCTTTCGTCTACCTATTTTAAATTGAACAATATTTTTCCATATTTTGTTCTTGCAATTCTGATGTAGAGATGAGAATTCTTCCTCATTCGTGTACTAACTAGATTAAATGCACATATCCCATATTTCAGTCGTGTTGTGTTGTATTGGAATTTTCATCCCACTAAAAGTGTGCTCTCAAATTTTTTTGTAGAATTTTAAATTGGTTTTGATTTTGGTTATCGACTTTATTAAGCAAATCGTTTTTCGAGTAGTTTCTAAGAAAATAGAAAAATTATACCTACCTACCCGCATCATGTACCTAGGACGTGTATTCAATAGGCAACAATTGACGCGCGACACCTTACGCTGCACTGCAACAAGGATCTTTTGACGCACAAGTGACGTTGACAAGGGGGCGCTGTTGGCAAAATATTCGTGAAATTGTCTTGTGAAATGTATAGAAAAAATAAAATGGCGGCGCTAGTTCCAATTTTGGCCAATTTATACGTATATCTATAAAATCCTTGTAGATGTAGCTTTACTCTCGGCTGATGGAAGAGCAACAAGAAGAAAGCGCCCTTTTAGATGCACACAATCGCAGACAGATGACACGACTGTGTCTAGAAACGGTTGTGTATCGCAAAGTTGTTGCCTAATGAACTCACGAAGCCCAAAGAGCCAGTAAAACTAAAATTCATCCTAACATTCCAGGCGTCATCAGTGCGCGCGCGGCGCTGCACGGCGGCTGCGCGTGCGCTGGGCGCTGAGGCTCGTGCACTGCGTTACCTCGACGACGTGGTGGCGCTCCTGCGCGGCGACGTGGGCGCCGCCGCCCGCGCCAGGGCCTGGCCCTTCGCCCTCGGCAGACGGCAGCCCGGCAGGAATTATGTTATTTGATCTCAGGTAGAACGTCATTTATATTTTTCTCGATTTTGCCTGGATGTCGAAAAAAAACATATAAAAACATTCTCAATCTCATTTATATCTTGAGTTTATCAATCTCATAATGTCAACGTCCATGTTTAAATAATAATAATGAAACCCTGCCTTTTTCGGGCTGAAAAGAACCCTGTGCCACTCCCCCGCCCATAAACTAACTCTCTATACAAACAACAACAGCAACAAACACTCCATTTGAGTGCCGTGGCGGTGCCGTTCTCACCACACTTGACAAATGGCTTGATGATCATATTAGGTATACCTATCAGATTACTTAGCGTGAAAAATGGATATGTCATTATTTTTAACGATAGCTACGGAAAGGTGGCCCATCCTTTGAAGGGAACTCCTCGCAGACTTGAGTCATGTAGATAATGTAGGTACCTACATTTACAATTTAGTCTTATCATGCACCTAGGACATGCAGGGTTCAAATAATTCAGTATTTATAATAAATATCAAAAATATCATTTGATATAAATATGTCGGATTTTCGAATAGGTACTTATCGTGTATAAAAAATTCGATTTTTATTCTGTAAGTGATTTCTGTGTTTTAGGGCTGATTTTTGAATCATCTGTTGACTTTATTCGAGGAATAATTTTGACATTTGTTTCATACAAATTCTGTCAAACGTCAATTTTATTCCTCAAATAAAAGTGATCTGGCGATGGAAAAAATAAAAGTAGAATAAAAGTTTATATTTGACGGTTTTAATAAAAAAGAAACAAAAAAAAATCTTTTATGAATATTAAATAATCTGTCTTACTAGGTCTTCCTTAATCAACATTTAAAAAAATTTTAATTTAGTGGCTGCCCATATTTTTTATTTCAGTATGTCAGCTTAAAGTGCTGCTTTTCCCAAGTGTTGCTAGGCTAAACTTTGAATCTGCTAAATTTCGAGTTTTGATAATAAATACTTATCTACTATAATAATATAATAAATATCCACCGATATATATCAACGAACCCTGAGGTCATGTAAAGTATAATCTTTCTATTTATCGAATTTCTAATAATCAGAAAAGTTACCGATATGACTAATATAACAAGTAGGTAGGTATCTAATGTTTCCCGAATCATATCGAAGTATTTACAGATAAGTATGCACCTATTCCTTATCAAACAAATCTTGTTCCTACTCCATTCTGAAGTATGTACTGATAATAACTTATTATTAAATAAACATTATTATCAACACGTGACTAATAATCTTATTAATATGTGCAGAATCTACAAATCTTGATTTATTTAAATAAGGTACCTATACATAATTATTTATTCCTAAATTTTCATGATTGCACCTACCACTGTTTATCTTTGTATCATCCAAAGGTCCACTGGAAGAAAATGCCTATGGCATTAAGTCCGCCTCTGTACATTTGTTTCCTTAAAGTATTAAGTAAATAAATAAATACATATGTACCTATAGGTTTTTATTGACACGAAAAAATGATTATGAATCTCATTAAGAAGCTATTATTATGTTATAATGTTGTGTAACATTATAAATTAAAAATAACTTTTTGTCGGTCCGCTCCATTACCTAATGAAAACAAAAACATGTGCTGTATAAATAAACACAAATTATAATACTAATCGAGTTGGACCCGTCTTACCTTGAAGGTGTAAAACTACTCTTTTGGCAAGTACCTGGCCTGAGAATGATAATATTATAAGGTTCAGAAGTGGAAATGATTTAAAAAAAAACACATTGCAATAAGAAAACCATTTAATAAATCAAAGTTAAATTAATCAACATCAACAACAGTTTAATTTAAAATAAATTGGTTCAAATTATAATGACAAAATAACGATTGCACACTTTTAAAATACAAGACAGCTCACGTGACCTTTAACCGATGGAGATTCCCGCAGAGACGTCCGTACGTCGTGACCGCCAATGAAAAAGTGAGCTTGACAGTCAACTGACACGCTATTTATAGGCAGTCCGGTGACGTGGGGTTGCCTGTTCCTTACACGGCTTCTCCTGACTGTATGTCGTCCTCGACACGAGTCACGCAGAGTGAGTGGGGTCGGAGTTCGCGGTGGTTGATGTCGACGGTGCTTGTTCCACGTCGTCATCCAGCAGAGGCATAGATGGGTCAGCCACACGCTGTGATCCGACTGCAGGCGCCGTCTCATCGTCTTCCGCATGTTCACCTGGATACAAAATTACATTAAGAAGACAATTCAATGAGACTAAATGAACACGTTTCGCCATTCACAACGTTCTCTACGTCATCTTTCAATTAATTCACTTATCATCTATCAAAGGATTCATACAGCAACCATACATTCATCATTCTAAAATTATGCAGAGACGTCTCTCTTAGTATTCGAACCCAACTGAGGCCTTTATTTTGAAGGTCTCCGTTGTCCTCGGGGCAGCTCCCTGCACCTCGTGCCGACTGTCTTCGACGACTAGTCATAGTTATCTGAAACATGCTTGACGCAGACCGTATTCATACGTCAAGCTGCTTGACACGCAGACCGTATTCATACGTGTAAGCTGTCTAACATGCAGGCCGTATCCATACATGAGAGACGTCCGACAAACGGATCTTAAGTTGACTACATTAGCCAGCTTATACAGCTTGGAGCACATCAAGCACCATAGCGACAGGCAACAAAGCGTAGCGACAAACGCCAAGCGACAAACGCTTGAGTGACTAGTACCACAGCGACTAGCACTTACACTTAAGCAAATTGGAGAAAAATACTCACTCTCGAAGAAGGCGGCACAAGTGTCTGGGCACCACTCGCCTTGCCATGGCACCATGTGTTGAGCCGCGGCCTGCGTTGTCTTGCCGTAGCCACCGCTCAACAAGCGCAGTGTATAGCGTCCACTGGGCAACACCTCTACTACTTTGTAGGGGCCACGCATACCGGGATCGAGCTTTCCCGTTACCTGAGAAAACTTAATAACGAACACACAATCGTTAATATTAAATTGGCGAGGTGGGTGTCGCCCTTTGTTTACTCGTTCGTCCTGCTTATCCCGATTGTTCTTCAGCAATTGACGAGCTCTACCTCTGGTGATCTCGCGAAGGGCTTCCCGGTTGGGCGTGCCGTCTTTAAAAGCCACGTCACGTATCAACGCGCGAACCACAGGAGTTGTAGCTTCAGTGCCGATCAAGAGGTTAAGTGGAGAAACTTGGGTTGTTTTTTGTTTGGCGATATTTAACACTAACTGGAGCTTCCACAACGTACCTGACCAGCTAGCCTTCTTGTAATTAGTCTGTATACGTAACATGTTGAGGATAGTTCGCATATATCGCTCGGCCTGACCGTTAGCGTGATGCATCTCCGGAGTTATGTAGTGCAAATTGCAGCCAAGTTCGTTTATCCACGTTACAAAGTCATTGGATTCGAACATACGTCCTCTGTCCGTAACCATAAGTTTAGGAACTCCAAATAGTGAAACAGCTTGTGTAATAACACGCTTTAGCTCTGTGGAATCTTGTCTAGTAATGGGGTACAGTAAAGAGTACTTAGTGAAAGCGTCTACTATAAGGAGGACGAATTTGTACCCTTCCGACACGGGCAAAGGACCTAAAGCGTCGACATGTACGGTGTCAAAAGGGGTGTCTGGTTTTTCCCAGGAAGTTATATTTTGTAATGGGGCACGGGGAACTCTTTTTTGAGAAATACATACGAGACAATGGGCCACGTATTTAGCTACGAACTGTCTTAGGCCTGGGAACCAGAAATGTCTCAAAATAAGATCCAGGGTCTTTTCTACACCGATGTGTTCGTGTTCATCATGAAATACCCTAAGAAGACTGAGTCGGTGACCCTTGGGAATGTAACAAAGCATTCGGGGTTGTTCACCTATCGGGACGTATTTGTAGTACAAAATATCATTTTGCACTGAGTAACGATTCGCATCTAGACTACCGTCGCGAAGTTTTTCAATAAGGTCTCGAGTCTCATTGTCTGCCGACTGAGCTATTTGAGCCCAGTTTCGAGGTCGGGATATTTGATTGACGTTAACTACTGGGTTTCGACTCAGGTAGTCTGCATGCGGCATCATTACTCCTTTCCGATATTCAATTGAGAATTCGAAGTCTTGGAGGTAGATCCACCAACGGGCAACGCGTGGTAACAAGTCCTTCTTTCCCGCGGTAGACTTAAGGGCATTACAGTCCGTGACTACTACGAATTTCAACCCTACGAGATAATGCCGGAAATTTTGAAGGGCCTTGACTACGGCGAGGGTTTCGAGTTCGTAAGAATGATATTTAGGTTCGGCCCCTTGGGTAGACCTACTGAAATAAGCTACGACATGTTTTTTTGAGTCGGGGTGGACTTGTATGAGAACAGCACCATAACCTGCACTGCTAGCGTCCGTATGGACCTCGGTTGGAAGGTTTGTATCAAAAATCGAAAGAACTGGCTCATTTGTAAGTTGTTTAATTAGGTATTGGCGAATAGACTCGCATTCGGGTGACCATTGAAATTTGACATCCTTACGGGTTAAGTGAGCAATTGGAGCGGTTCGGGTCGCGTAGTCTTTAATGTATCGCCTAAAGTACCCCGCTAAACCAAGGAATTGGCGTACCTGTTTTACGTTTTCTGGTGGCGTGGTATTAGCTAAAGCTTCTACTTTTCGAGGGCTCTGCCTAACCTGACCCTTACTTATCACTCTGCCTAAATACTCTACCTCGGTTACAAGAAAAGAGCACTTACGAAGGTTTATCGAAAATCCCGCCGTGGTGAGAGTATTCAGTACTTTACGTAACAACTCAATTCCTTCATTCACGGTATAACTCATAAGGAGTACATCATCGACGTAAACTAACACGTTACCCTCATTAATGTGATTGCGTAAGGTATCATTTATTATGCGTTGATATACAATAGGAGAATTCGCTAATCCATATGGCATTTTGACGTATTCAAAATGGTCTTCGGGCGTTACGAAGCCAGTAAGGTGAATACATTCCTCTTTAAGACGAATTTGGTGAAAGCCGGTAGCCATATCGAGACTGGAGAAGTATTTATAACCGCCTAATCTGTCAACGTGATCTTCTATTAACGGAAGAGGGTACCGGTCTTTTACCGTGATTCTATTCAGCGCTCTATAATCAACGCAAAGCCTATCCGAGCCATCACGCTTCTTAACTAGTATGATAGGGCTTGCAAATTCCGAATTAGAACGCCTAATTATCCCCTTGTCTAAAAGGTCTTTAGTAATCTCTCGAACCCTAAGTTTTTCCTGGTGTGAGAGTCTGTATGGTCGGTAGACTATTGGTGTCGTTTTGGTGAGCCTTATCTCCATCTCCCCGGTTCGAACTGTAGTCGTGGCAGTACCAGATATCAGGAAAGTTGAAAACTCATTGATGACCGACATAAGGCTTTCCAATTCGTCACCCTGAAGGGGAGTATTAACATTGATCTGACCGTTTGATTGAACGTTACAAACGCGAGTATCGTTACGCGTGAGATACTGTTTGTCCTTGGTTCGAACGTAAGTTATTCCGTCGCGATTCAGTACATCGGTACCTATTATGATAGGTGTGTTCATAAAAGAAGATGGAACCACCAACAAGTCTACTTCAATAGATATGTCGCTAAATTCTACTGTAACTGTGACGTAAGATGTGACGACTATCTCTTTGTCACTTATGCCTTTCAACACGCAACGTCTTGGTTTTGGTTGGCATGAAATATATTTAAGAATGTCTGAAGATATGAGGGACACATCAAGGGCACCGCTATCGATGAGTACATCTACCGGCACCCCTTCTACCACTGCGGAAGTTACGTCCTTATTTTGAGCAAAATTGGAATGATAGGAGCAAAGATTAACGTTTCGTTGGTTTCGCGATTCAGAACGTGCCTTCGCAAAGCATTTATCCTCAGTGTGTCCTTGTTTTTTACAAAAAGGACAGGTGTTGCTTGGTGCCGGTTGCGTGTTGGAAGTCTCGTTAGGTTTTTGGCGTTTACAATCACGACTAACATGCCCCCTTAGGTTGCAAGTAAAACATTTTGGACCCGAACGATTGTTCGACTTTGTTTGGATTTGTTTCTTAGAGCCTGAATGATCTCGTTTTGGTGCTTTCGTATAAATTGACAAGAACGAAACAATAGTGTCAGGAGTAAGGTCCGAGTTGGCAGCGGCAGCTCGCACTTGAGGGCTGTCTATGCCACGGATAACAATAAGCGTTCTCAACTCATCACTTAACCCCTGAACTATTTTCAAACGTAACAAAGTACGGCGCGCATATTCAGCGAACGTTGGGTATTTGTCTGAAGTTGTGTTCATAGCGTCGAATAGAATATTCGCATAATCGAGTTTATTAGGACAAAGAGATTTGAACTCTCGTTTGAAATTAGTCCACGTCCTATCGCTGGTGACCCATTCACTCAGCCAAACTTTAGCGTCCCCTTTCAGGCAAGAAGCCACACGTGATAAGCACTCATGGTCGTTCCAGTTGTTTGCGTCTCTGGCGCGATCCACTTCTTCGCACCATGCTTCAATACTGTGTATCGAAGGGTCAAAATTTGACACATAATAGTGTTGTGACCTTGTAGGCTGCATAGTTTTTATTGCATGCATCAAGGCATGCGCAAGAGTGGACGCCTCAGAACGCGGTATACCTGATCCTATATCCGTGCTGTGCGATTGTCGCGGTACGCTCGAAAGCACTGGGTTTGGTGCTTCAGGTGTGAATTCTCGTTTATCGCGAGCATGACGCCTTCTACTACATGAATTAGACCGCGACCTATCATAGCTTTTATTTCGCGAACGATCTTGACGACAAACACGTGAACCGCTACGCGAGTGACGCTTATTCCTATTACGCGAACGGCGTCTTTCGATATTACGTGAATCACTTCGATCTCGGGTACGTGAGCTGTTCCGTGGGTCATGTCGTTCATCACTCGAGTTACACCGCGAAATCCGCCTATCTCGAGAACTACGCTTCTCCCGATTACGCGGCCTATCTCGAGTATGATGTCGTTCACGGCTACGTGATCCCGTACGCACCATTTTAACACACAATCACAGAATATAAACCACCAAAATATAATCACAAGAAGTAATAAAACAAGCAAGCAATCGTCTATACTTTTCAAAACACAGCAAAAAAATAACGGTTTTCTTATTCAAAAGTTGTTGCAAATTAACTAATTGAAATAGAGTGGGCAAACTAGTTCTTTATCCCACTTCTGATATAAGGTTCAGAAGTGGAAATGATTTAAAAAAAAACACATTGCAATAAGAAAACCATTTAATAAATCAAAGTTAAATTAATCAACATCAACAACAGTTTAATTTAAAATAAATTGGTTCAAATTATAATGACAAAATAACGATTGCACACTTTTAAAATACAAGACAGCTCACGTGACCTTTAACCGATGGAGATTCCCGCAGAGACGTCCGTACGTCGTGACCGCCAATGAAAAAGTGAGCTTGACAGTCAACTGACACGCTATTTATAGGCAGTCCGGTGACGTGGGGTTGCCTGTTCCTTACAATATTATCATACATCAGTAAATCGAAATCAAAAATCATATATTGAAATTAGGCTTGTTGAACGTCAGAATTAGCCAAAACACCCGCCTTTCACCACATCCTAGTGCTTTAGGTGGGAAGCAGAAGTGGCGCAATAAACTCCCCAGCAGCACAGCTGTCAGTTCAGTTAGAAGAACTAGATTCTTTAAAATAATCTATACTAAACAGCAACAATTAATGTAAAGGACCTGAAACCCTTTGCAAAAGGTTGGAACGGAGCCCAAATAAATAACAGCAAAAATCTGACCAAACTCAATTAGCTATGACTATGTGACGTAAAGTTGTCTAACTGCGTCTGTGTTTCCGAGCGCATACAACCCGAATATCTTCAAAGTGAGAGTGAACAGGCTTCTTCTGGGTAAGCTCACTCCATCGTCGACTTTGTCTCTGTCACCTCTGACCTAGACTAGAGTCAAGAGCAAACCAATTTCAAATAAAAACAAAAAAAAAAAACTTTGTTATCAATTATGACCAGTACCCTAATCTCAATCTGAATCATTTTGAAGGATATTGCTAATCCATTGCTTCATATGTTCGAAAAACTTGCATGCTCAACAACGTAAATAACGCAATGGATGTTGCTGAACTGTCAAAATAAAAGTTACTGCTACTGTTAATGTGTTACGTAATTAACCCACCGCGACCGTTTGGCCTACATTCCAACTAATCTTGAAATAAATAACGTTTATCAATCAATCAACGTTAATTAATACCAAAGTAAACATTATTATGACCCATTAACGATAACAGTAAATCGAACTGTTAATACATTATTAACAGCCCGTAAACATCTACTGCGACAGCGTACTAACTGTGGCACTAATGACTGTGACAATAAACAGGAAAAGATTGACATTTATCCTTTTGCTAGACACCACACTGACCGACCGGTTAATTATATGCACGTAACAGGTAGGTACGGTAGCTATATGGCATATAATTTAATTTAATGTTCTGTGTCCTGTAATGTTAATTACTTTGCATACCTAGTATTGTATACAATCAAGTATTTTCTAACTGAACAGACAGCTGTGCTGCTGGGGAGTTGGATCCGCCACTTCTTCTCCCCAGCGAAAGCACTAGGAACTAGGAAGTGGTGAAGGGCGGGCGTTTCGGGGGACTGTCTTTTGTAATGTTGACGCTCGAAAAGTGCTGATTCTCCGCCAAGTTTGAATAAATGACTTTTGATTTTGGTATGTTGTGTAGTTGATTCATCAGTTAGACGATCTTACCGGCAAACAATCTTCAGAACAGCGGGGTAATTGCTTAACACACTTACAATAGGAATGGCTTTCATTTTGACAGTTCAACAACATTCATTGCGTTATTTACGTTTGTTGAGCAGACATTTTTTCGAACATATGAAGCAATGGATTAGCAATATCCTTCAAAATGATTCAGGTAATGATTGAAAGTGTGTTATGCATGTGTGTGTGCTCTTTTCCTACGTATACAGGGTGAAATTAAATTCATGGGCATCCTTTTAAGAGGTCATTGTACTCATTATTATGAACAACTTTTACTATAGGACTAAACCTAATATCGCGAAAAAAAATCAGCTGTTCAAATCAAATCCAATCGAATTATTTATTTGCTAGAATGTAAGTAAGCAAAACATCCTTGTATTTATGTTCACATAACTCGTTAAAATGTAGGGAAGAGCTGATTTTTTTTTTCGCGATTTCAGCTTTGGTCCCATAATAAAAGTTATTCACAATGATGAGTACAATGACCCTTTAAAAGGATGCGGCCCATGAATTCAATTTCACCCAGTATTATCAAATGGACGCGAAATTGATGGTGTGCTAAATACGGAAGTTCCGTCTTATTACAGTTATATATAAAAATAATCAACATTCTTGACGTCCTAAATGACTTGCTAAGGTACGAATCGTGCACAAAGTCAGTTAGAAAAATAAACGAAATTGAAACTTTTTTGCCTTGAATAGAAGACACGCGAAACTATATTCGACAGGAGCGCGGTATTAGCTGTGTAACGACTGTGTCGCCAGCTACACGGAGTTTACCGGTAATCGGGCATTGTCGATCCCAAATGTAAATAGAGGGGGACCCTCTTCACAATAAAGGGGGAATCCCCTGAAAAACATTTTCATAACATGTTTTCCCCCAAGTGGAAGGCGTACTTTACAAAGCACACCCACATTCTACCAGTTATGTTAAATTGTACTACTTGAGAGGGTTAAAGCATTGTCCATTTCATTCCTTGATGTTTAAATAAGTAAACGTTTTCTAATAGAGCCATCTTACTCTGTATGTTTTCAAAACTTAATCATCAATTAGGTATGGACAACAAGGTAGAGATTGCTACCACCTTGCGGAACAGTTAATTTGTTTGCTTAAAACATTTTCTCGCCACTCCTAAGATCCCGGGTTTGAATGTTAAATCCCCAAGGCAGGCAGTCTGATTAGATTTCGTTTGTTTGTTTCGCTCGATGTATTCGTCATTATTACCTACATGATGGGACGTCTACATACACCATAATGTCATGATCATAATTTTTTCCCCTGATAACTGTAAAAAGTGGTAAGTTGTTGGTGGTAGCTGGCAACCCAGTGTAGAAGCTAATTACCGGCGGCGCGCGGAGCTGGTACCGATCGCGCCGCAACCGAAGCCGTACAGACTACACGTACTTGCACGTCGCAGGCATGCTCGGAAAACTGGTGCTTCTACAACTTACCTAGCCGTTAAGACTACAGAAAGATTTCCTGTAAGATAAGACAGAGGCGCAGCTGCGTTATGCTCATATTTTGATCTGATATTGTTTTAGTTTTTTCTTCCGTAGCAATTTCATTGCTATGTAGTTTAGAGAACGGGCATTACTTTGTCTCATTGTGTAGCACACATACTGCGCTTACCAACGTCATAATTCACAAGCGTAGTGTTTTTGAAAATCGTCAACTGCTACGTTGCTACGAAATACCTTCAACCGTAGCGCCCGTAGCCGTAAAAGAAGACTGATAGTGAAAACCTTACTGCTACGGCTGTGCTATGTAGCACTCTGACATAATATATTAGTCCGCACAAGTTCTATTACTGTATAGAATTTATAGAAATTACATCAGATTCGAGACCACATTGCAGATGAACTCTTAGAAAGAAAGAAAGGAAAATATTTTATTTGGAACATGCACAGGATATACAAACAGTAAAAAGTAGCATTTAAAACTAACAAAATAAAATTAAAAACAACCAAAAAAAGAAAACTTAGCAAGAATTGTATAATTTGTTCGATATGCTTAATTGTTGATACCAATCTACCGATGCAAAGTTAGGAATTTTATCGACACGCTGTTTCACCAACTTGCCTGCAACACTTCTTGCACGGTACTATACACGATCATGAGTTTT
Source organism: Amphipoea lucens (assembly GCA_947508005.1). Classification (NCBI taxonomy): domain Eukaryota; kingdom Metazoa; phylum Arthropoda; class Insecta; order Lepidoptera; family Noctuidae; genus Amphipoea; species Amphipoea lucens. The sequence continues at coordinate 1,032,056 of OX382363.1, read as the reverse complement.
TACTTTTAGTAGGCCACGAACAATGTGGTAATTACTCATATATAAATTCTCGATTTTGTAAACTGATTTCAAGCAAATAAATACCTACAGTAATTACCTAGGTAACAATATTGTGTTGTGCACATGCCATCAACATGAAATACAGAGATATAAGGGTTTGTTTTCACTGGTTATACCCGTATTCTCATCGATAAGTTTGTACAAAGTCCGATAACTAGGTGTGCATAGGACTGCACTATCCATCAAAATTTGAATCATTTTGAAAAATATTGCTAATCCATTGCTTCATAAGTTAGAAAAATGTGCCTGCTCAACAACGTAAATAACGCAATGAATGTTGTTGAACTGTCAAAATGAAAGCCATTGCCACTGTTAGTGTGTTTCGCAATTACCGGGGACTCGGCAAAGAGCTTCTGAAAAAGGTTTCTAATTGGTTAGCGAGCTACGTCTAATTAATAAATGGCGGAGGCAGCTCTGCTTACCTAGTTACCCGAAAATCCATCCATACTAATATTATAAATTCGAAAGTAACTCTGTCTGTCTGTCTGTATGTTACCTTTTTACACCTAAACCGCTAAACCGATTTAGATGAAATTTTGTATAGAGATAGTTTGAGTCCTGGGAAAGGACATAGGATGCTTTATATCCCGATATTCCCACGGGATCGAGACTTATGCGGGTGAAACCGCAGGGCGCAGCTAGTATAGAATATTCTCAAAGTACTACCTGACGCGTGACGGTGGGTTTTTTGGGGCTACCCTATATATTGTTATACATGTTGAATAGACTAACTATATTTGTAACAGTTTGAGAACTTCTGTTTTTGTTATTTTTTATAGCTCTACATAACACTTTACATAAGATAATATAAAATGGTGTAAGGAAGACTCCGTTCTATCATTAATTCAATAAAAAAAAAACAATCGGTCTACCTAAACGGAAGACCAAGCCGTTTCCTCGCACAAGCAAAAACGGTAATCTTTTGGTATTATTCCGATGTAACGACACGAGGCGGCCGCACGAGTCGAGACCTATTGCATAAGGTCTGCTTGCCTTGGACCAGTAGGTGGCGTGCATATGAATGAGTCACTACAAAGGTCATGCACCATTTGTTTTGATAAGTCAAGCGTTCCCTTGTGCAAGATAAAATTAACTGTAACAAATCCGACAATCTGAGACATATTTCTTTCAGCTCATTTGTACTTTGACCCCCAAGATACAAGCCCTGCTTCGTTTGGGGGTCAACGGCCAAACCAAAAATTGTGATCATGTAAAATGACTGTCTGGCATTACCTTTTCTTTTTGCGAAAGACATTTTGTATTTTTTTTTTTTTTAATAGATCCACCAGATTAGAAATATGTTAAGCAATCAACTGATCAGTAACTTTTTATAGTCATTTAATGCAGTTTTTTGGTTGATGTACATTTTTGAATCGTGTTACACTTAGTGGGCAAATGCATTAAAATTCGGTCATAAACTTAATAATGATTTGTCTTACATCTACCTATCCTTTTCCCAACTGTGTCGGGGACGGCATCCAGGCTACCAGTATTTTACATGGAGCGACTGCCTATCTGACTTCCACAACCCAGTTACTGGATAACACGATACCCCTTAGTAAGACTTTTGGGCTTCTGACTAGCCGTAACACGAATTCCCGGCAACTATGCGACACTTTATTATAACAGAATAATATAAAACATACCAGCAACATTACAGTACTTACGATGAGATTATTTGGACGGAAATCCAAAAAAAAACTAAAAATACCTACCTAAATACTCGCAAGAAAGCTAGACAAAAATAGTGAAACGAGTTACTCTTTCGATAAAAATAACCGGCCAAGTGCAAGTAGGATTCGCAGACGAAGGGTTCTGTACCACAAGGCAAGAAACGCCGAAAAAAACACGTCTCTCGTATGGAGACCCCTTTAATTTTTATTATTGTTCGTTACAGCGGCAATAGAAATACAGACTCTGTGAAAATTTCATCTGTCTGCCTATTACGGGTCATGAGATACAACCGGGCAGCCCACTGACTGACAGATGGACGGACGGACGGACAGTGGAGGCTTAGTAAGAGGGTTCCGTTGTCACCCTTTTGGTACGGAACCCAAAAAACTAAAACTGCAATACAAGTTTTAAAAGACCATGTGAATTTAAATGAATTTTAATATCTTGTTAAAGAAAGGAAATGGCGTTTTTTACACATCGTTTACCAGAATAAATACGGCACATTTTTAACCTTTTAACGCCAGTCAAAATGTCAATAAATTCCGGTGGCACGTCACTCAGTCTCAATTATCAATACAGTTAAAGCCTAACAACCACAATCCGATTGGTCCAACCACAGTGGTATTCGGCATAATTACATCATATTAACAAACAAATACACTACTAAACTATCACATATTTAGCCATCGCTGCCAGCCGCGAGGGGCCGTCCGCAACGCGGAGCATAGACACGAGAATCGTGCCAAGGGACCAAGTTCTTGTTGCTTCAATATGCCTGTAATAGGCATATGCAAAAGTGAGAGAACTGTTTGTAGCATAGTCGCCCTAAACACTGAAGATGTATAGATTAATCAGTAAAATAATTGCCAGCCTGCAGCCAAAAGTCTGAAATTCATACATCAAGCCATTATGGTAAAGGAGCCAACCAAATATCTATTGCTACAGTGCAAATGTTCAAAGAAAATACATATTATTCAAAAATACTTCATAAAAATAAAATACGAGTAGTATCATGATAAAACAATCTTAAAATCGAGCTCAAAAACAATTATCGTCGCACAATTATAAAAATTTTGAGCGTAAACTATCATAAGTATTTTATGTAATGATAATAAAAGGAATTCAATCAACAGAAGAAATATCTAATAGATATTCCACTGAGCCATGCATTTACAGGGTGAAATTGAATTCATGGGCATCCTTTTAAGGGGTCATTGTAATTATCATTATGAACAACTTTTACTATGGGACCAAGACTGAAATGGCCAAAAAAAAAAATCAGTTCTTCCATACATTTTGACGAGTTATGTGAACATACAACACCAAGGAACAGCTTGGTTTTTTCGCGATTTAAGGCTTAGTCCCATAGTAAAAGTTGTTCATAATGATGATGTCAATGACCCTTTAAAAGGATGCCCATGAATTCAATTTATTTATTTATGATTCAACTAACATCAAACGCATCGCTGTTTTGCCGCGCTATTGTTGTTCGTTCGTCTTTTTGCCGTAAGTGAAATACTGGATTTGTGCCCGGTTCATGGCACACATCCCATGGGACTTAAAAGCATAACTGGCGAACTGTGGGTGTACTATATCTGCCTAACCCTTCCGGGATTACGTGCGTGATATTATGTGCAGTATACAATACGCTTCTAAGCGACGGCACGAGACTTTTTGGGAACTTAAAATTGGTTTCATAATTTACCTGAAAGGCAGTTGAATATCGCCATTATTTCTACACTCATAGACAAACAATATTTAACGATATATAGACGAACGCTCTGATTGTGCTGCACTCTGCAGGAACAATTGGGAACCACAATGAGCTCGCTACACGTTCCGTTATGAACGCCAAATTACGCTATTGTCAATAATTAATACGCTGTTGCTTTCATTAACAATTGTTTTAATTTACAATTGTTTATTCTGTCCACGCCTGTATTTGTCAGCGGGAAATAATGTCACAAAAATAATAGGCCCGCGGGATAGGGCGCGTCTGGAAACCAATTAAGTGCCATTGGTCATTTATTGTAATTAATTTAGCTTTTAATAATTTTAATTTTATTACTTGTTTTAATTATTTAATTGGGTTATTATCTATGCATAATGTAGTGCGTGCTATATTTTCCTATAAGTAATGAGGAGCTTAGACTTCAGTTTGCAATTTACACATTGTAAAGTTACAGTGTACCTACTCATTGTTGAATAGCCTAATAATCTATATGCATATATAAAATTCAAAGTCCTGACTGACTGACTTATCAACGCACAGCCTAAACCTCTGGTCCTAGAGACATGATGTGTTCTTTGTGAAGGTATCCACTAAGAACGGGTTTTTCAAAATTCGACCCCCTAAGAGGGTAAATGGGGGGAGGGTAAAATTTCACGATTACGAAGTCGCGGGCAGAAGCTAGTAGACAAATAATTTTAAACAGGATGCTACTGAAAACTCTATAAGAAAATTCATTTCTGAGTCCCTTATCATCATCTGCGTACCCTTTTCCCAACTATGTTGCGGTCGGCTTCCAGTCTAACCGGCACCCTAATTGGGTAACGCACTATTAATCTCAATCTGAATCATTTTGAAGAATATGGCTAATCCATTGCTTACTGTCTGTCAAAATGAAGGTCATTTCTACTGATAGTGTGTTACTACGCAATTACCCCGCTGATCCAAGTCCTTTATAACATAACCACAGAGCACTTTATAAAACATACCTAATAAATCCTTAAATATTTTTTTGACAACCAAGTGGAGAGAAGACGCAGCCATTTGTCAATAGGAAGCATTCGCTATAACTACTCGTCAAATGTATTTAATATATAAATAAGTATTTATCACACATATTATCCCATTACAGACTGTACGCTGGAAAACAAATCAATGGAAATCGTTTTATTGAACCCTCGCTCGTGATTGCAAGTCATTAACTTTTTAAGCATTGCTAGCAACTGATAAGTAATGATAATAATGAATGTTTCAGAACAGGAGATATCGCTGACTTTCCGCCCGGCTGCACTCTCGAATAATCGACACACCAGAGAGGCATAAGACACCAAAGGACATACTAGTGTTATTTATTATTCTTATGCCCACGCTACGAACTAGTTGCGGAATCGTAACTTATCGCGCCACTCACAGACGTTCATTACTGTTAATGAATCATTAACTAATGATATCTTAACAGGGATATCGGTACACTGATATAATTCTTTTACTCAAATTTATATGCATATAATAATATACAAAAGAAAACATGACAATATTGTAACACTTTTTTTTCGCAGCAAATATCTTTTGCAAGCCTTTCCTACGTAAACGTTGGTTAATGATTAATTATCTATAGTGGACCTGTTTGTGCGGTGGTTAAATAATTATTTATTATTTGTATGGAATGAAACCATAAAAACGAAACTTGGACTTTGTTAAAAGTTTATATTTATACGAATTATTTCTCAGTACATAGAGAAGTAGAGTTCACAATTCAGGGCTTCTAGTTGTCAGTCAAAAACTCATACCTTTTAGAAATAAATTAAAATAGGTGTTGTAATCTATTTTAACATTTTATTTCATTTCAATTGAAGGTGTTCGTTTTTATCTACCTAGGAACCAAAAATGTGAATAAAGAAACGAAATCATTCAACATAACGACATATTGCTGCACCCTAATTGCGTAACACGCTATAAATCACAATCTGAATCATTTTAAAGGACATTGCTGCTAATCCATTGCTTCATAAGTTTGAAAAAATCGTCTGCTCAGCAATGTAAATAACGCAATGAATGTGGTTGAATTGTCAAAATGAAAACCATTGCTACTGATAGTGTGTTACGCAATTACGCCGCTGCCGCTGGTCTAAACCAATGTTTAATTTTAGTTTTGTCGTAATAGTAGTGAAATCAAATTATGAATGCTAACGGCATAGTTACATTTGATCTAACAGGGGTCGTTGATATTTTTAGTTTTGTACTTAAAGAGCTCACTATGAAGTAATGATATCAATAGGTATAGTAATTACGGAATTCGTCGTTATTTATTTATTGTTACGCCAAATTATTTTTATTTTCACGATGTATTGTGAAAAATATACATATAAGTATGTATAATATAGAATGTCTTGCTGTTGTATCCGTATACAAGATTTATTATTTTTATTGGAATAATTATACTAAATGTTAATTAATTTTATTCAAAAATAACTATAATTGTTGTAAAATGCAAATTCTACAAGAATTGCTTGAAAATGAGAATCAAATTGTTTGAACAATAAACTGTGAGATTTAAGTAAATGATTTAAATTAAATAATACTCGTTTTCGGATCTCGTAGACTGAACTTGTGAGGTTAGTGATTGATCTAAGTAATGTATATGGAATAAGCTTAGAAAGTACCAATGGTCTTAAATATAAATAAAGGTTATATTTTTATAATTAAAATTGTTTATTTAAGTCAAAGACAATAGAAAAATAAGAACAGACTATTTAATCTTCAGCGCTTTTCCAGTGTCATTAAGACTGTACGCATGAGGGGAATTTAGTGCAAGCGCCACGCTACAGGATTTTGAGCACTTAACTCACAAATGCCCATTATCGTTAACTGACGTCTCTCGGTGCGGCCGTAACGTCCTCGACTTGCTAAATTTTAATTTAGCATTTTGTTAAAAGCGTTTTCATCTAAATTAAATTATCAATTTAACAGTTTTAATTGATAACTTTTCATAGTGAAATCGGAAAATGAGACTTTTTCTTATGTAGGTAAAATTAAATTAGCTAAGAAATCTCTGCAGACGTGGTGGGTATCGATTTCTAAACATGATAAAACAAAAAATATATTAATTTATGTTTTTTTTTTGTTTTTGCGGGTCGCGTCGTCGAATTTTAGTGTCCATGGAGTTTCTTGCCCGTTCTTCTCCATAGGTACCTACGCTTTGGAATGGGCAACTAGCTTCATCTTTCTGATTGACCGACCCCTTGACAATTCAAAAGTGCCTGTAATTGGTTTAATTAAAATAAATGCTTTGAGTTTGAGTTTAAACTTTTTATATGATCAAGTACTAGGCTTATGACTACGTTTTATGTGAATATTATGTCTATTTTATTAGTAATGTGCGTTTTGTTTGCGCAGAATATACAATTTCCCTTTCTTTCATTCGACCGCCGTTTAAAAATCTGTTTTTTACTGTGTAAACTTCACAGATATGATATACACGATAAAACAAAATATCAGTGTGTCGCACAAGCGTGCATTCGAACTATGATGAGTCGCAGTACAGTTTTGTCGCATAAGCGTTAATCGCACATCCATTTGTCGAGCTCACGTAGTACACTCGCGACCGCTGATAGTTTTGTTACTTGAAGTAAAAAAAACTACCAGCGGTCGCTGACCCCAAAAAAAACCATCAAATCATAGCTTTTACGTCTACTGAGTTTAGCCAGCTAATTTAATTTGACCCTGCATATATGTCATCACATTATACCGCTTTAATTTAAGTACTGTTACTAGTCGCGAACATGGTTGAGTCACATGTAACCTATCTACCAAATGAAGTAATAAGGAAACATGATATCTACGTATACATAATAATTATTAAGATTTTTTTTTGTATTGTCTCGTCTGAACTCAATATATAAGCTGTGTAACTTACTTTTTCTTTTATTTCTACTCAAAATTGGATTCGTAGTTCGAAAGACCTGTGACGTACCTACGTGTAATGTTACTGTCCGTCCGGGCAATTTTGGCTCTTCATCCGGACTTTGTCCGGCTTTCTCCTGATTTTTCGATGGTATTCGGGCTATTTTATTAAATTCTTTGAATTAAAAAGAAAGCTTAAAGTATAATGTCTGAACTATTTTGACCGGCATGTTAGGGCTTTCCAAATTTTCAAATGGTAACCCTACCTACGCGGCTATGGCTACAAGCCTATATCTATATCCTGGTAAAGGATTTTCATTGAAATATCATTCGTTTGAAGTTGAAGAAACCTAATATATAATAGCACTGTTGAACACACAAAACTCATTGGCTCGGAAATCCAGCCAAGTGTGTTTGTTACCACGAAATACGTCAATCACATTGTTGCTTGGCGACACACAATTTATCATTAACATTATTAACACTTTATGCACAAGTTAAAAATAACTATACAAAGAGCAGTGGTGGCTCAGCGGTAACTGTCCCGACTTACGTGTCGGTCGTGGGTTCGACCCCAGGCAGGCAATTGTTTTGTGTGTATTATTCCATCTCTACCTACTGCTTTCAAAATGATAAAGTAAAGCATCGTGAGGAAACCGGCATGTCCTAGAACCAAAAATTCGAAGACAGCCCGCACTGGCCCGCGTGGTGGATAACGGCCCACTCCCTTTCAAGGGAAGCTGGTATGCCAGCAGTGAGAATGTTATATTCTCATCATGCAATACGAAGGCGGACTTAATGCCTTCAATCGGTCTTAATCATCGTATTTCTGGCAAAGGCCTGATAACGAATAGTGGATGTTTAGCCCATTGAATGTCGTAATTACAGACACAATTAAAAAGCCATTGTGTCTCGCGTAGATCTACGTTCCGGCATACGAAGGGTTAATTTCAGTCAGTAATAAAATTTACACTCGAAAACAGTACCCTCCTTACAGGTACTAAGTATAAGCTACGTTCCCTTTCATAAATCAATTTAAACCATTCCCACTATTCATCGTCAACAAATTAACACTAAAATGCGGTTGCATAAATCGAGGAGCTCCCAAAATCCTAATCCCGGCACTCAGCATGCAGGGGTTATTGATTGTAACAATAGTTCATTACGCGCGGCGACCGCCTAAACAGAGTGATTAATGTTCCGGTGTTGCCAGCCTCCGCGTAAAATATCGCCCCTTCACGGAATATGACATTGTGACACGAGAGTGACGTTTGGAAGATTCTGAACGACGACGCGAGTCCTTCTATGGAATATTAAACAGTGTAGCGTTTCCATCGGTATATTTATGCGCAAGATTCAGGCGCTCTAGGTCTTATAAGATATTGACGTTGTGATATCGATCATGACTGCTCATGTAGCTTAACACTGATAATCAGTGAGGAGCTGCATGAGCATAATATTTTGACCTAACTTCATAGGAAATAGTTACTAAGAAAGAAAAGAGAGAAAATAAAGAACGAAGGAGCAGAGATTAGGGCTCATGTATGCTCTTTCTAGTTAGAAATAAGTTGAAACCATAACAAACATAAATAATTGTGCAGAACAGAATCGTTTATACAATCCAATAGGTACACAAAATCCCTTTTACCTTCTGCCTATCAAAAATAGACGAAATAAGTCCAAAACCAAAAAGTAATTATCAAAACGAAACAATCCAGCATTATGAAAATTAACTAACAGCACAACTGTTAAAGATATTATTATTTGTCATAGTTATTTAACACCGAACCGGTGCGCGGTGCCAAATTGCCATGTGTTGGCAACACCGCAGCAGCAGGGGGTGGGGAGACGGTCCGTAATCTCTGTCCCTGACAGTGTGACGCGGGGGTCGTCGCCCCAGCCCTGCCGGGCCGCTTACCAGCAAGCTTGAAGTTAATTGCTCGTGAACAGATTATTCAGCAATTTTTCAGAATGTTTTCGGTTTGAGTGAGATGATATTGTACTTAATTCAAAAAGGTTAAGACAATGCTGCAATAAAAATGAAGGTTTCAGAAAGTTGTTAGTTGTAACGATGCCCTAATCACCACTCCTGGAAAGCAGATCGCAGCGAGTGGTTGCGATGTGTAAACATTTTATTAAATCAAAATTGGGCCTGTTCCTGCTGAACTCTTGATGGTTTAAACGATTTTCAGATGAAAGATGAATGGTACCTATGGAATAATTAGATTTGAAGCCACTGCCTAGATTTTCAAAACAAAGCAAACTTGACAGAACATAGAAAGGAGGCTGGGCAAAAGCGGTCTATGGACCAATAGCGATACGGCTTAGATATTTGTGTAGGGATACTTCATATATCTATACCAAGTGGTATTATTCTCTTTGATCTATATACCCTTTGGCAAAAGGGCATCAAAAACTGACCTGGCAATTTTGAGAAAAATATACTTCCTAGTCTCCTTTCTCACTTGAATTGTTTTAAGGGTGTTGTAATCGTTATTTTTAGCGATTTTAAGTGGAATCATCATAACTTATTTATTTATTAAAAGGCAGTAAGTTAGAGACACACCTGAATCTTATTATTAAATTCGAAGAATACCTATGATTGTTCTTCTTGCGAAGTTTCTAGATGCTAAATCCAATAGCTGCGACCTTCACATGAAGCGGACACAAATACACCTATAAACAACTGACACAAGTCATAACTTCCTTACCGAACCATCAGAAGCAAACATACATTGAATAACTCCGCTATAAAACTTTATACAACCGAATTATTTTCAAATTACCCCGAAAGCGAGTTTAAATTACTTATGTAAATGTGGCAGATACCTGGCGAGGTTGGATCGCGTGTTGGCCCAACTTATAATTGGGGAGGCTTGCTGGCGGGGCGCAGTGGAGTCCGGGACACCACCCGACGAGGTTCACCACAGTTGCCAGCCGTGGCCCCACCATCCATACGAACCGCGGTAACGCAGCCCGTAGGAAGACAGCTTTATAAATCGTGCGACAGAACAGTGGCTAGAATTTGTTGAACTTTAAATTTGTCAGTGACTGATTGATTAATGAAAAATCTTATATGCAATAAGCTTTAGTCGAGCAAGGGTTTAAATATAAAATAAGTTTAATTCAATCTAAGTGTCTAAAATGAATTTGTTCGTGTAAGAAGTTTGAAGACCGCTCCCGCCCGCCATGAGGCTAGCCCGTCAGTAACCTTGGCCTTACTACCGCCAACGTTGGTCACACTTCCATGTCCATCGCCTGCTAATTACTTTGATAAAACCCTGCTACACGAACAGCGTTGGACATAGAAGTTTTTCCAATATTTGATCCATTTTACTGGAGACATTGGGAGTATTGCACCAAATAGCACTTGACTTGAGTCACACAAAGTTGCACTGTAGATAATAATATATTAATAAACACTATTAAAGTGAATTAATAAAGCTACACTTAAAAGTTCACGTCTTGATAGAATAATTTGCTTGATATCTAAAACATCTACTCAAGATGTGGACAGTCCTCAGGAGGTGCATTCATTTGGTAAAACAATGAAGACCTTAGGACTACGACTTAAGAGCTGTCAAAAATTAACCAACACTTCTTACTGTTTTGACTTCTACACCACACAAGATTAGAGAAACCGAGAAACGTCAATAAAAAAATGGAAAAATATGCTCTTGCAGCCTGAAATCACAAAGATGAAGAAAAAGATGAGGATTTTGTCCAGCAGTAGGCCATGGAAGGAACATTGTTGGGGAAACCTCTGATATTGTTTAGGTCTTTCTCCTCGGAGTACCTAGTCAGATAGGAAACACCGAACATCTTGACAAAAATGTATTTTTTTTAACCAAGTTTCAGAAATAAATATCAATTATCAAGGATGATACAGTAAGAAGGCGACCTATTTTCAGCAGTGGGTAGGTAGAAAAAAGAACAAGGCTATTAAAAATCGTGATGAAGATGAGGACAAATGATTCACAGTAATTCATAATAAAGTAAAGTAATTCTTAATGATTCACTGAAAGAGTTCCGACAATTTGCACGCTTTCCACGTTAACTAGGCTAAACAGCGGAGCAAAAATAATAACTTAGTACATAGTTACCGAAGCTACACGCTATGTTTAGAATCTCACAAATGTGTGCAGTAACTGCGCCGCTCTGTAATTGCATTCCAGCTGACCTGCGCTGCGCCCTTCGTTTGTCAAGATAGCACTCAAGCTTGCACTATATTCTCATTCATTACTGACCGTAAACAATTTTAGCAGATTTGTAATGTTTAAAAAAAAATTGTACCTGCATATACATATAAGGTCCCGTGTTTATTTATCTGAATAACGATTTTTATTTGCTCACAAACTAACTATATACACTAGATACTAAAATAAACGACTAACTAACTTACAATACAAATATATAAAAATAAAAATAACAAAGGACACTTAAGCGTCGAAGTATTCATCCGCATCGCTGTCATCCGGAAACGTGCCCAGAAGACTGGCAGCATTGCCACGTTGAATGGCAATGCTAATTCTTTGGCCAAAGAACGACCCAGCCCTCTGGTCACGTGAAGTATCGACCAGCCGGCGAGAAATTTCCTTAAAAAGGAGACGCGCGCTCGGGCCCCATGACCCGAGCGTTTCGACCCCAAACGGCTCAAAGCTTATATATTTTTTTACCATCGTCGTCCTTATTTTGGTGGTCTGAATGATTTCTAAAAGTTTGTCCATCTATTTTAACGGGACAGTATATATTATTTAAAATCTCCTGCATCATGATTACGATAAAACCTTTAAGTTTAAACGTTTTGCGATATCTACTTCATATGCTATTAAGAAACAAAACCTAACTAATATTATAAATGCGAAATTGAGTTTGTTTGTTACAGTTTGGCACATAAACCATGGCCTGGGCCCTTGCCCAGGCCATGGTTTATGTGCCAAACCCGATATCTATGTCTTATAGCCTAATCATCCTTATGATTAGGCTATAAGACATAGATATCGGGTTGCAGTCGCGGGCAACAGTACTAAACATAATATACATATGTTTTAAAAATATGATTGATCATTTTGAAACAATACCTCATGATTCTCATGATTTTATTCGAATTGTAGCTTAAAATCTTGATACTAAAATTAAAGTTTCATGAAAAGGTCATTGGCAAAGTGGCAATGCTGAATTATGCCTGCATAGTTTAAGGCTGCATCAACGCCACGTGACTCATTCACCAAAATTACCATTTCCAAATCTAAATTAAAAATACATGACCGAAAAATTCAAAACACAATTTTACCGTGAAATATACAACTCAACAATATCGTCCTGAATTCACGGAAAACCACGATGGAGGTACTATAATATTAATAAATGCTCCGCTCCGGAAAGATTAGCGCCGACATGATAGAATTATGCTTTTTGAATAGCTTTGATAATATTAAATGAATACCGTCGCGTGAGCACGGGAGCGTTTGGTATCTACACACGGTTTTGACAGACGATTAAAAACGTACGTAACATCTAACTTAATGTGCCATTTGGATACACGTTTAGAATAGAAAGAAAGCTAACTGAACAGACTGCTGTGCTGCTGGGGAGTCTGTTGCGCTACTTCTTCTTTCCAGTTAAAGCACTAGGAAGTGGTGAAGGGTGGGCGTTTTGGGGACTGTCTTATGTAATTTTGACGTAATGAACGTATATAAATAACTTTTAATTTTGATAGAAAAAAAAAAACCGGCCAAGAGCGTGTCGGGCCACGCTCAGTGTAGGGTTCCGTAGTTTCCCGTCCGTCACAATAAGTGTTCCCACGTACAATTCGATAATACCCGACCCAATGTAATAAGTACCTACAGCGCCATCTCTCGGGGAATTGGGTTACTAATTAATACATAGACGTGCCAGAAGTTTTCGGTGGTAATTTTGGATTGCGAGAACCGATTTTAATAATTCTTTTTTTGTTTGAAAATCGATACGTTCAGGATAATAAAATATGTAAACGAAGTTAAAAAAAAATGCTTGCATATACGATTATACTACGAACTTAGTCCAGAAATGATTTTGTACAACTTTTTGTCTTTTTTGTACAAAAACTGTTGTTTCTATCAAGTTCAAAATAATTTTCCTAGAAAGTCCTTATAAAGTTCTACTTTTCAGATTTTTTTCATATTTTCTAAACTTATGGTTCAAAAGTTAGAGGGGGGGACACATTGTTTTTTACTTTTGGAGCGATTATTTCCGAAATTATTGACATTATCAAAAAATGATTGTAGTAAACCCCTATTCATTTTTAAATACCTTTCCAACAATATATCACACGTTAGGGTTGAAATTAAAAAAAATCACTTCCCACTTTACATATAGGGGGGCTACCCTAATAAAACATTTTTTTCCAATTTTTATTTTACCCCTTTGTCGGCGTGATTGATATACATATTGGTACCAAATTTCAGCTTTCTAGTGCTAACGGTCACAGAGATTAAGCGAGGACGGACAGACAGACATGGCGAAACTATAAGGGTTCCTAGTTGACTACGGAACCCTAAAAAGTGGCACTCCAGGAGTGCCGACATAAGTGAAAACAAAATACTTTGCCATCACTCACCGACATATCGGATATACATTAAAACCGAGTACATCCCGGGGACAGCCGAACACATCCGAGCGGTGTCGGTTATGGTAACAGTGGCGCGAATTCAATTGTTTTTTCCCATCTCAAAAAATGCCCACACGCCTAAAGAAGTTTTCACGTCAAAAACAGTTGTACTGTCACACGTGCTTATCAAAAAGATGGCTACTTAGCTCGAAAACTTACTGCAACTGCCCATTTTAATTTCCCCTGCGTCGCTGGCTACCCGCTGAGATTGGCTGTCATGAGCCCCACGACCGAGTGCCGACTGTTACCGAAACTAGGAGAGGGATGAGATACTTAGGTACTTTACTTATAATCACTGAAATCTCCGGCTACGACTTTATTGCCCGTACCAATGGCCAATATAACACGAATAATAATAAAACGAGCCTCACAATACGGAACCCAACCACTACAGCGTATGAAAATAGAATATTAGCATATTAATGTGGCTGAGGATCCCTACATCCGGCCTCCTCCGTACATAATTAAGGCGCGCATTAGCTTTGTGATGAGCCCCGGCCGCTTACGCAGAGCTCCGCAAACGAGCCCCCGGGAATAGGGGGCTACTCCCGGGTCCCGACCCGAACATGTGGCTAAAAGTTTAGACAGCTTCATACTTTATTAATACTGTTTTGATGGTGTCATTGGGTCATGAGGAGTTTGAAATATAAGCAACTGCTGAGGTTACTTAGCGATGATCTTAGAGGCCAGGTCTCTGGCCTTAGAGGTCTTCTGATCTCTCAGATTTGAACATAGAAATGTATTAACTGGAAGTGAAGCCGAGTGCCAAGCTATTCACAACCATTCGACAGGCTTCCGAGTCGAAATTGCCTAGTCCCCGAAAGCAAATAGCCGTCGAAAGAATAATGGTCGTCTATTTGGTTTATACTGTCAAAATTTTCGGGTTTCGGATATGTGAACAGCCAGCGTTTAGAGGATTCCTTCGATAACATTGATTGATGCTCGATTCGGCACGCAAGCGTATCGAATGGTTGTAATAGCTACGGTGGGCGGAAAACAAATGTTGCCTGTAGGGCTCTGAACCGGTTTAAAAAGAGCGGTTAATTTCGATTAAATACCGGTAAATATATCGTTCCTTCATTAACCGGTTAAACAAGTTGTAACCCAAAAGATAAAGGTTACCGGTTACAAAGCTCAAACGGTTTTGACACCCAAATTGACCGGTTAATTCCGTAATTCGTAAATTTTTTTCGTCTACTTTTTTAACGCTTCCAACAAGTTCTAGTGACAATGAGTTGACATCGCAACGTCCAGACCGTGCCCGCGAGAGTGGCGGGGGCCGGGGGGGGTTCAAACTTGGTTTTAACCGGTTAATTTTCACTATCAAAACCAAAATTCATGAAAAACCGGTTTGTCGCATAAACCGGTAAAAACCGGTAAAGTGTAACCTTTAACCTAAATCAATTTCGGTTTGGGGTCAATGACCATAACCGGTTAAGAATTTCAACCGGTTTCCGAGCCTTGGTTGCCTGTATCAGAGGAAATACACACGCGAATTTTCGCCGTGACTTCTCTCTTGGACTTTTCCCAATGCTAAATCGGTTTAAGTCTACTCCAGTACTTTGCCTCATAGGATATGTCTCTTACCAGGAGTAGACCTCCTACAACCGTCACCTGCTTTATTTAGACAATTTTTCTGTTAGTTAAGCCGTTAATCTTGTTGCTATAAATCTCAGTTCATTCCGTTCTTAATTAACATTACGCTAAAATATAAAATTGTGCGGATTTGTTTAAAGCTTGGTCTAGAAAAAATAAATCTTAACAAAATGTGAATTGTGAATTAATGAAACATTAACTGTGAATATTGTGATGTCATGTAAATAGTTGTTTGCAGGCTGCGCCACGACATACTACCTACTTTTCTTTTATCGAAGTTCGCACTGCATTTTCTCTGGATTTCTTGCATAAAAGAAATGTAGTCTATTCATAGATTCTGAATAATTCTTCTCTTCATTTGCCAACAAATCGACTCTACTAGAATCTCCGACCCACATCCAAGATATCTTTTTACGTAACCGTCTCAAGTTACAGTTAAAATTAATCCATTTCCGTCGATAAACGATATCTACCGCAGTTAGTTCATTCCTTAGCCATTACGCTGATGAAAGTTCGTTCCGTAGAAGAATAAGGTCAAACCGTGAAACGAGATACACGTAGATTGTAATTTATTTATGTACACGTTTATTGCGTTTCTTCATGAGTAACAATTGATATAAAATCTTGAGTCAAAACTTCGTTAACTAACATGAACCCAAAGTATTTCAATTGATCGTATTGGGTGTAAAACTGTGGTAAAACACTATTCCGTCTACGCCATCTAGGTTCTTCACTTCTTCAGATTCGATCGATCTATCTGAGTGCTTGTTGTTGAGTTGGACAGTATTGCTATCTGAACCATCACAGCTTGATCAACGACACTCGCTAAGCTCACTTGCTGTGTTCTTGAAGCTTCGTGGGTGGTGAAGTAAGTAAAATTACAGACACTTCAATTCTACCTGCATTTATTCAACGTCACCACAAAGATTATATCTTCTAAACAAATATATACAAACCACGACCACCTGCATATGCCTCCTTACTTTCCCATATATAAGTCCTCCTCATAAACGTAAAATTTCATTAGGTCCAGCATCAATAAATCAAAGTAAAATAACACTCAAACATAACCGCCATCAGAACCACAACAAACACAGAGTCACGTGTTCCTTGCGTGTCAACCCCGCCATGAATCAAAGACGTCCATAAAATTAACCAAGTCCATAGCCTGATGGAGTAACCCAGCCAGGGTTGCTTGATTTACGACGAAAGGTAAACGCAAATAGTTGGCATTAGCTATGATTCTTTCTGCATTCATTTTTAATGGTTACGAAATATGTCATGTTCGACTCTGTAGCTGAATGGAGGGTTGTTTGGGAGTCGGTAGAAACCGAACTGGGAATGTGGGTTCCATATTGTCAACGTGCAATGGTGGACTATTCCAACTCAGGTCCGTTTTGTCCCCATAAGTGGGTAAATCAGGAAGTCTGAAAACCTCTTGTCGGATCGGCAGTCGCTCCATATAAATGTATGTACTGGTGGTCAGCTCATCCGGTTAGACTGGAAACTGATCCAACATACTTGGGAAAAGACTAGGCAGATGATGATGAATTGGGTAAATCAGATAACGTAAAGCTAGGTGTAACATACTGATATTGAGCCGCTCTACATCTGGACAGAAAGCCATAAAACTGTTATTTTACCAAATTAATATACCCTGCACCTTTAGATTTATTTTCGTTGGATACCGCTTTTGAATCCCAGTTTAATATTTTTGGCGTTGGATCCCGCAAAACATTATTATGTATTTCCGTTGGATCCCGAATTTAAAAAATGCAAGATAATTACGTTTTACTGTCGTTGAATCCCGAAAAGTGTTTCCGTTGGATCCCGAATGCTTAAAAAAATCTGAATGCGGGTACTTTCAACAACAAAATTGTTTATAATAAAATGAGGGGTTCACTAATGTTTCACCAAAACTCTATTGACAAATTTTTAGTTTACAACCAACGTTTCGTATACTATTTATTTCACAAACAACTAATTTTATATATGTATAATCTAGTCGTTTCTGGCACTCGCCGGCCGCTGCCGCGGCACCGCTCGCTTCGCTCGCTCGGCTCGTGCGTAGGGGTCACAGTTTTAACCTAACCTAAATTTTTTTTTTAAATAATTAACCTAATCTAGTGTTTGATAAAGGTAAATCACTTTTCTTCTGAAATGTACACATGTTGTTATAACATGGGATTCAACGGAAATAGCAAACGGAATCCATCGTTAATACCTAAAAAATGGGATTCAAAAGTGGGATCCAACGAAAATAAACGCACCTTTAATTCTGATTGCGTAATACACTCGAACAGATACTACTGCATAGGGTTTATATCGATTTTCCCATAATCAGTAATCACCCATTCTTGTAGACACCGACAAAATGTTGATTGCAGTTTGTTGGTGGACTTTGCTAAGTACAATCCATTTGAAGTAATTCCAAACCTAACCCATATACCCATTGCATTAGACAGCATACCAGATATTTAATTAATTCGCCAAGTTATGACATAGCGCCGTTATTTACGAGGCAGCAGGCAGCGGTCCACGTCATGCGATGCTTGCATTGTTCACTGGCTTTAAAGACCTTCGCCATTTTGATGTCTGATTAAATTAGCTTTACGATTTGAGTTTACAGATACAGATCATATCAGCAACCTTCAATCTATTTCGGGTTTACTGCTGAAATGCCTAACTTTATTTCCCATAGATAAAAAGGGTTTAAACCATATGTCTGAACCCTGCGTAACAACGATAAGAGAAAGCTCTCTAAATTACTACATACACATAACACATAATCAGCCTATAATGTTCCCACTGCTGGGACGCAGGCCTCCTCTCGGTATGAGGGAATTACTACATGTAAGGGGTTTATTAGGTTCCGGCACGCGGCACATGTAACTGCACAATAATTATGCCTATACAGGAAGATTTTTTTATCACCATCCAAATTTTTACATGGTATTCTACCCATGGTTATGAACAACTGTCACTATGCAACCTACTCTGAAAACACGAAAAAAAAACTCAGCTGTTTCAAACTGTCATACATTTTGGTCAAGTAGGTATTGAACAAAATGAAACAGCAGATTTTTTTTTTTCGTGATTTCAGAGTTGGTCCCATAGTGAAAGTTGTTCATATTCATGGGTAGAACAATCTGTAAAAATTTGGATGGTGAAAAAAAAAATCTTCCTGTATCTACAATTGAAAATGATTTCATGCCTTTGTTAAAATTTAACTATTTCACCCTATTAGGTATGTACCATGAATTAGGATCAAACTCTTGTAGGTATAAACTCCGCAAGGGGACGCCCTAGGAGACCATCAGGCTATTTAGCGACCTTATTAGTGATGTTCTTCAGAAAGGCCAGGTGCTCGCAACCGGCGTGGCTGGATGTATGAACGCAAACACATGATCTGACCAAGATTTTGTCTGGACTTTAAAAGAGACTGTGACCTCTGAGTTTGTTTCGGCCTTTCTTCTCAGAGTAGTCAGATAGGAAACGCCGACCTCATCTAGCTTAAAAAAATATTATTGACTTGTAAAAGTGTTTGTACAAACCTACTTACAGAAATAAATCATTTATCATTATCATTTATCAAACGAGACAAAAGACGTATGGAAGGATCGTAGCAGGTGGCGTCCTGTAGTAATTCTGTCTATCCCCATAAGAGGAAGGTGTGAGTTTATTTTATGTCTATAGCCTATGAGTATTATTTTGTATCCGGATTCTGAATTCCTGATAGTTCGATCATCGAATGAGAATCCGATACCCTGCGCTAGGTAGCCTGCTTTACCGACCACTAGTCACTAGATCGAAGACACAGTTAAACTTATATAAGTTTAACTGTAAATAATATGTATAATCTAAAAAAAATATTGCTTTGTATTTCCATTTCAAAGCAACTATACCGAAACCTGAACATGAAACCGATTTATCTCTGACTCCTGCTTTCATAGGTAGGTATTAATATTCATAGAATAAAATACTTTTATCTCAAAACACAACATTTCTATTATTTCCAAGTTATTAATGTCTTTCCATAAAGAGAACTGCTCTATTATACAGAAGTACTAATAGTTTGTCAGTTTGTCGTAAATCTTGTTTGTCGGCAAGCAGTAGGTACTTGTGGCCTTCAAGGCAGGATTTTTTTTAATAATGCTAGATCAACTAGCCTTTAAATAGAACCTGTTATAATCATTTGTCATTGTTTTTTAGATTGTCCTAGGCAGGTACGAGTACATTAATATTCAGTTAATAATTCCCGTTTTACCGTTCATTGTAGCGGCCATTATGAGAGGTCCATGTTCGGCAGTGTCTATAATGACAATACACAGATTGTAGACCATCAGATGAGACATATATTTTTGTCCTCCAGACCGTATTTTGGCCAATATCAATGTCGACTAGCCTTCGGCGTAGGAGATATTATAGTGCAGGCGTATGTGCGCAGACACAGGTCCACTCTCTCTTCCCCATAGCTCGATGGGAAGAATACCTAAATAGTGAGCTATGAAAAAAATTCATGATTTCTTTAAGTCCTCAATAGGCCTTTAATTGAATGTGAAGGTCTTCCTGGTTCAGATACATAAGCCTATAGCCGCTAATAACAATAAATTCACAGTAGATTTTCTTGTAGTATCTTATTTACACATTTGCCGCCAGTAGGCTATTCAAATTTTTCCGCCCCTACCGACCTCTACAATAATGTCCCATGTCTTTTATATGTATACTGCTTCGCCTTTTCTTCAAAATACTTAAAATGTTCTCGTTCTTCAGCTACGAAAAACTTGCAAAGAGATTTGTAAAGATCGGCAACTATGATAAAATCTACGGTAGAAGCCTGAATTTGAGCATTCACTTTGTTTATCCCCTGAAGTTTACTTTCCAAAAAAATATGTTAGGTATATAAATATTAATCTTTTTAATTTCAGTAAGACATTTAAAAAAAATTTTGCCCCAAAGCCGCCCCTAAAATCTGCCGCCCTAGGCTCCAGCCTACTCAGCCTATTGGTAAATCCGCCACTGGTCAGGCTTAATTTTGTTCTTTTCATCATATGCCTAGCCTTTCCATACTATGTTGAGGTTGGCTTCCAGTCTACCCGGATGCAGCTGAATACCAGCATGGTACGTGCAGCAACAGCTTGTCTGACCTACACAACCCATTTACTGGGTTAATTTATCCTTGGATATAATTGCAACATTCCTTGAACGGCCTACGAGTGACCAATTCATTCGTATTTACAACGTCAAAAGTGCCATGTTTCGACTGCGTACTACGACCTACTGAACGCTCCCATATTTCTTTATTTCCTGCAAAGTAAGGCCTGTTAAGGCTGGGGGAGGTTCAGTGAAAAGATTGCATTAATGCATTAACTAGATGGTGACAGATTGCGAACCCGACGGTTACGACCACCGGGTAATCCATTACCCACTGACGGTTAAACTTGCCAAGTAATTGATTACGTCGCGTTATCCGATTAACTGAAGTCTCGATAATTGAATATGGCTGTTTACCTCATAGGGATAGAAATGTTTGGAAATAAACAAAAACACAAAAACTTTAATGCTGTAAAGATATCTTGCAAAACGTATGACAATTATTTTGTCTAATACCACGGTATAATATTCGTTATTTCTTCAGTTTCCAGTTTTTTACAGGATACTAAACTGATTTTATTGAAAACGCCATCTAGTATCACATTTCTACACTACCAAGGTAGCATTCTTTAACATTGCCATCTAGCGGCGAGTAGCAGTATTCTACTTAGTTGATTCTACTTCTCACTAGATATCGCTGCTACTGTATTAAGTAATTCAAAAATATTGTTTTGTTTATAGAGGGCGTTATATAGCAATAAGGGATGGAACAGAAAACAGTGAAAAGTTTCGTATTTTTATTTTTGTTTGCCCATATAAAGAATGCTTGTGATCCACTGCAGAGCAAACGCCTCGTCGATGTCCGTCCAAACCTCTCTATCGTTTGCGATATCTAGCCATGTCTGCCCTGCAAACCAGTGGCGTGGCCAGTTTTAAAGGAGCTCTGTATGAAAAAAAATTGAGGGCCATTTTTACCTGAGTAGTAAAAGCTAATTGAGGATATTTTGTTTTTTGTACAAAATAAATAAAATAACATTCTTATTCAGAAGCTAACTTTATGAGAATGCAAGAGCTTGAGAATTAGACCGTGCTGAAGCTTGCAGCCTTTGTAAGCCAAAAGCCAAAAAAACTAAGTTAATTTTCATATTTTTTATAAAAACTAGGTTGTGGATAACCGTCGAAGGGCGCTTAATGATCTGCGGCCACTAACAGGTGGGGGCTGCGGGTGGCGTAACTGGGGCTGTGTCGTACGTAGCATTCGTAGCTCGAACAGTCAGGCCCGAAGAAGTGGCATGCGTGGGATCGGCCGCACCTGGTGTCGCCTAGTGACGGGGCCCGCTAGGCATGGCGGGCTGATACCATTCGGGGTTGCGGCGAATGCACAAGTATCTCCCGGACCCCCGACTAGCAGTAGCAGAAGGAAAAGTAGGGATTTAGTCGGTAGGAGCCCGACATAACCCTCCGTTCTTCCCAGACGGAGAGTATCCTTGAGGATTTCCCCACGGAAAAAAAACGTTTGTTGATAACATTTTAACGAATCTTCGTTTGGGCGCCCCTGTAGTCCGCCGGGGGCCCCATGTCATTGATACCTACGGCTGATATGGAACCAAGAACCATGGAACCAAGGTTCTGCTGCAACACCACATTGTATAGGAAGACACTAGGCACATTATTTGACCCTTAGAACACGTACCCCTCTCTAGAGTCTAGTAGTTCTAACTCGAAAACAGTCTTTACAATAAGTACTTTCTTTTCTACAATAAATAGCGATGCGACATGTTCGTAAACGCCGCTGTTTACGGCCTGAGAGCTGATAGCTATCTACCCAGACTATAAAAATGTTCTTTTCGTTACTTTTCGTCTGACATGCAAGGGACATAGAGCTAAGAGGGATGGCGTCCTACTGGAAAATAATAATTGTTAAGGGTTTTCTATAATCCTCCTTATGAACGTGGCTCCATACGCACGGGATACAATGGCTTTTTTAATTATGTATTTCTGTAATTACGGCATTCAACCGATTAATGGACTTGGGGTGACGTGCCGCCTAGCTTTTACCTTAGTTTGGATACCATTCAAAGAACATGTCACTGTGACAGAATCTCAGACGTTTCAGTGTCGCACTACAAAGATGTCTGCATGCTGTGGCATCATCATTTCGAAACAATCGCAATCTGCTAACTAATATGATTAGGATTTTTTCGCAGTTGCGGTAAACAGTAACGTGCCGAAGGCTAGTCTCCATTGAGATTGGCCGCCGTGGCTGAAATACGGTCTGAAGGACTTTATTCAAACAGAAGATACGCTAAAGGAAAACAAAGTAATAGCACGAGAGGGCGATGGCATATATGCATCGCGGAGGGTCGGGGGGGTCGGGGGACTCGGGGGGCAAAATTTCACGCGGACGAAGTTCGGAGACACATTAACTAAGCAGTTGGTATCAACAAATATTAACAAACGCATTTTGCACCAACAACACGGCACAATCTGGTGAGATCTGGACTTCTAGTCCCGAAATCTCGTTCCTAATCTCCACGAAAAGGTATGGTCGAGATCTCGAACGAGATCATCTTGCCACGAGATTTAATCTCGAAAAATGGCTTGAGAATTCGAGATTGCGTTCCGGGATACTTCTGCTTCCTTATCTACTATCAAATCAAATTAGAATAAAAGGCACCACTTCCTTTCTCTATCGTCTGACGTCGCTTGCTATATTATCAAGATTCAAGACCAAAATTTGTGTAGTGCAATAAAAGTTTTGACTTTGACCTCACTTATAACCAGTGGCGTGCATTGCATATAGACATACATATACAGTGCCTACCTTTCTCGATATATCAACATAAGCCTGTCAATTACATTTTAGTGTGTGCCATCATGAATTTTCATTTTGATATTCGTTCCTGCCAGAGGTCCCCCGACCACACGTTTTTTTTCTGATTAGTGTCCGCGTCTGCCTAGACTAGATCCGACCTAGTGTTAGTGCCTACCTATTCTGAAAACCAATGCACGCTTGCTTATTACTTCGTGCCTATCACTCACCTCTTAAAAATGCCGCCTCTACACACCTATTTACACATCACTCACGTCGCTTCGCACCTACCTCCCACTGTCTCCGTTACTCCGCCCTCCGGCACTCGATTGCATGGCGCTAACGAGTGCGGTCGCCAACGCTGCCGCTGCGGCTGCCGCGGCCGGCGCAGGCAAGAAGAACGCACAGGTCCAGTTACAGGCTGAACTCAACACGGATGATGAGTGGAACAAGTTTCTGATGAGAGATGGACTGTTGGGTAAGTTTAATTGGTGATTTGGTTTGATATCTTTATTTTATCTATCTATCTATTTAATTGTCAAATCTAGACTATTAATGGACGCTACTGAAAGCGTCAAACTTGTTGTAAATGCTGGGCCGAAACCATTTACATTGCTATCTACACCCTAAGCCCTAAGAAGTAGACTATTTTTTGATTTTGTAGACCCGCCGACTCCCGAAGGAGCCACGAACAATGGAGTCTCGACTAATTGTATATAATTAATTTGTCTCCAAGTATTCGAGGCTGCATTTGTTAAGCCTCATTTTGATAAAGTAGTTCCTTTGTTACCTCTAAGTGTACTTTCAATCAATGATGAGGATATTAATTAGAAGTTCAAAAACAACCGCTGGACATGTTTGGTTACTATTGTTACTATGCAATTTAGTTAATACATATACTTTCGGCAAAATAATCTTTTGGCACCTTGTGGACTAGGTATTTGTGTGTCATGTTCTATGTGTGTTGGCCAGTGGTGGACGTGTACACGGAGTGGTGTGGGCCCTGCATCGGCATGGTCGGCAACCTCAAGAAGATCAAGGTGGAACTGGGCGGAGACAACCTTCATCTAGCTGTGGTAAGGCTTACATCACATACATGTCACCCAAAGAGATTTAAGATAAGTAAATAATTGAATGTCTTTGATGTCACCAAATGGCAATTTTGTACTAGGTAAGTAACTGTAATTTGTACTCTTTAGATACATGGCAATGTATCCAAAGAGTATAATAAATATAGGTATCATGTACAGTGGCGTAGCGTGGCTTGGCGGGGCCCCGTATAAAAATTTGTTTGGGGGCCCTTAGGAAGGGTAAAGATTTCTCACAAAAGAAAAAAAAAAATGTTTGCATAAAATTAAAAGAAATATTTATTCATCATAATTATCTGTCACTTTTTAAAAAAAAATTACAAACAATTCAAATTAAATATACACTCTCCTTGCTTTTTTTTTCGGCAAACTGATTTATTCAATCATTTATAGCTGAATTGCCGTTTTTGACTTTTGTCATTAGTGAAATAAAAAAAAAATTGGGAAGTTTTTATTAATTTTTTCTTACGCACGATGGGGCCCCGTGGCCCCGGGGCCCCGTATAATAATTGATACGGCAGATACGGCGGTAGCTACGCCCCTGATCATGTATTTTATGAAACTGTGTAAGTACCTATCAATATTTTTAATTTGTATCCGCAGGCTAAATCGGATACGATAGAATGCCTGAAAAGGTTCAGGAAGCGCAGTGAACCTACCTGGATGTTCATCGCGGTAAGTTTTGCGATTAACACAATAACTCATCCGCCGTAGAAAAAAATAGAATAGAATATAATTATGTAGCTTACATCATATGAATTACAGGTATACTTAATACTTTTACTTAGGGTGACAATGAGCGATCTCCTTATTTAAAGAAATCACAAAGCAAAAGACGCAGATAAAGAAACTGGCTGTGTCAGATAAAAAAAACCGACAAGGACTTTGAATTTAGGGAACCCTAAAAAAGCCGGCCAAGTGTAAGTCGTATTCGCTCACATAGGGTTCCGTACCAAAAGGCAAAAATGCCGAAAAACTTTTATGTTTCTTGGTCTCAATACATGAAACGGTTTTGTTCGGCGTTTAATTTTTAGCATTATTTTGTTGTTATAGCGGCAATAGAAATACACCCTCTGTGCCAAGTGTCTACCTATTACGGGTCATAAGAGAGATAGCGGAGGCTTAATAATAGTGTGCCGTTGGCACCATTTAGGTACGGAACCCTAAAACTACTGAAGAAATAATTTCATTATTATTCGATATTCACAACAAAATCCCTAACACATAATAACAATAAGGGCTAATGACAAATCACAAACACACTACTATGGACCGGTAGATTAGCACAATGAATGAGTGTGACATGACATGTGCCTTGTACCACCCTGTGCGAGGAATACACGTGTCATAACATACGTAGGTATAGGTAGGTGTTCTGCAGCTGTCTATACCCTCATATGTATGGAACAGTGAGTTGTGGCAAACGTGCACGGATGTGGGTATCGACCAAACGACTGAAAAAAGTCGTATCTACATTTACATATCTACCGCTATTAAAGAAAGTTTCGATTGAAAACTTTGTTTTATCTTTGAAGTTTGGGTTTGTGTGTTAAATGGTGCTTTAAATTCATGTAGGTAAAAGGTTAGGTGCCGCAAAGTCGTACGATCGAAGGTACAAAGGTAAAACGAAGTAAGGGGGGGAAATAAATAAGACCGCCCGTTGTATGTACACTACTTTTAAATAAGTATGTCCTTTTCGTTTTATATGGTGTACATGAAAAAAAAAGTTTTTATATTTTTTTAGTTCATAGAGTAAACTATAGCTGCCTATTTATTAAATAATAACGCCTTCTTGTTATTCGTTATCTAATGATTGTTCTAGTGACAATCCACAACCACAACGCATGAAATTAATCCGTTATTTATTTCGGAACATGTCTAATTTATATTCCAGGCTGGTCAACTCCTGAACGTGGTGTTCGGAGCCGACGCGCCCCGCATCGCGCGCACCATTGAGCAGGAGCTCCGCAATGAGGAACTCGCCAAGAAAGGGGAGAAGGAGCGACCCAAGAGAGCTCCGCATGAGCTCACCACGCCAGAACAGGTGAGGAGGAAAGGGGTAAACAAACTGCACCAAAAAAAGAGTAAGGAATGGGATAAGACCGTTGCCCAAGAGAGGAAGACCACTGGCTCAGTAAAAAAGCAAGTGTTTTTTTTTTCAACCGACTACATTTACACAACCTTGCGCTAGTAGATAAAATACGAATATGTCGAACATCACCTTGGACCTATGTAGATATTCAATGAAGTGAGATGTGCGATTATTTCATTAACCTTGACCATTCTGGGATGGTCATAGTTGAGAAGGAATTTTATTCGGCAATTTTGAGCTACTAAATATTTCGCTCTTTTGCTTTCAGGAGGTCGCAATAGCCCAAAAGAAGATTGAGGAAGAGAAGAAAGCTAAGGAAGCAGCCGCGGTGGAAGCGGCCAGGTTCGCGCGGCGGGAGGCGCGGGCCAAGCGCCTGGAGACGCACTTCAACGACGTCTGCCCTGCGCTCATGCTACCGCACGCGCAGAAACATTTGAGGAAGATCACTGACGCCATTGAACCTTTTGGTACGTTCTGATTAAACAACTTTTACTTGAAGAAAGTTAGTGATGTGTCTTGGAAAAAGTATGACTTCATAATTCAACCTGTAACCTAGACTTTTTTCTTTTTCTCTGTGCCTAATTGGCACAGCCGTGAGACCCTCTATAATTACAACGTTGAGTGGGCTATAACGCGGTCAAAGATCGGATAGTCAAAATTGCGAGATATCTCCTCAAGACAGTCTCCGCCACTATTGTCTAATAACTTCCACTGATAATCCTGTATGCATCTACATTTTGTAAGGCAGTACCGCCAAAACGTTACTGATTGTTTTTATAATCCATCGTCTTGCAATTTCAGGTGTGCTTTTGGCGGACAAGTGTCCTATCGTAGTGGGGAAGGAGGGCGCCAAGATTTTGGCGGTGGAAGAACCAGAGCTCGGCGAAGCCAACGCGGCGGCGGCGATTATAGAAAGACCCTCACTGGCGTTGATATTCAAAAAAATGCCTGATAAAGAGGGGGATATTATTGGTAATATACTCTTAGGTCCACAACCCGTGGGTGGCGGTGGAGTTATGTCACAAGTTATGTCCTACAATGAAATTCAAGCAGTTGTCTTTCTGTCGCCCAATACTAAGACAGACTATTGTGTTAGAATATCACCATGAAAACTCAGGTGAGGTGAGCTTGTAATGAGTGTCATTCCAACCGGTGCATTGACGGTATTGACAGTTCACTTCAAGCCCATTTCACCTAAGTCTTCATGGTCACATTTTTACAGAATATATCCATTATATTAAAGTTCCCATCAAGCGTAAAATCTTTAAAAAACGATGAAGAGATTACTTCTAGGTGAAACTCAAAAGCTGTTAAACTTCAAACACAATTTGCAACTTTGGAAAATACTCCGACCGATACAATTAAGATATGATTCCGATCTCGGCAGCACGCAGCAGTGCTGCCGCGGCAGTGCGGTCACAGCACTACTGGTCCTCATACATTTTCTATAGGTTTATATGAGATTACATTCCGAGCACGGCAGCAATGCTGCGCGACATTCCTATAGAGAATATATGGCGACCAGCAGTGCTGCGGCAGCACTGTTGCGTGCTGCCGAGATCGGAATCATACCTTTATTCGGGATTCATTGGACCTATTTGGATGTACCCATGATGGGTAGTTAATTTCCTATCTCGCAACTACCCCGTTGGTCTCGTAGTCGCAAGTGCGACTGCTGAGCGTGGGGTTCTGGGTTCGATTCCCAGGTCGGGCAGTGTTATTGAGTTTTCCATTAGGAATTTCTTAGTAACAGCCCAGAGTTTGGAAGTTGGCGGTGTGATACCCTCTTGCGTCGGAAAGCACGTTGAGGTCCAGCGCCTGATCTCTCTCCGGTCGTGTCGGATTGCAGTCCCATCGGACTATGAGAGTGAGAAAAGAGAGAGGGCACCTGTATCTGGGCACATACTTGTGCACTATAATAAATCTCCCGCACCGAAGGCTAATTTCCGCTGAAATTGGTCGCCATGGCCGGCCTGGAGGACTATTATTAATATTTTAATCTCCTACCCCACACAGAGTTGACTCGCCGGGCGCTTTGTGGAGACGGTCTAGCTGAGGATGACGACGCGAGGAAAAAACTGCCCTCAACAGAGCTACGTGACGGCAAAACAATAGGGCTGTTTGTGCCTAAAGACCGGCACGAGAGGGCCGCCGTACTGGATGTGCTGTTTCCTAAGGTAAGAACCTGAGACAAGGTCATTAAACTATCTACTTAGATGAAAGCGCTTAACACATCCTCAATAGAAAAGGGAGGATACTCCGACCAGACGGGTATTGTGTTCGATGGGCGACTGCTCGGCTGTTGATATGCGGGAACTCGGGACGTTGTATACCATAATATGCTTGTCGCGCGGTAAACTTTGCTTGCGCGATGTAGGAATTTGCGTGACATCAGTGTGATGCGGAGTTCGCATGTGGCGTTGTAGACGCCGCCACTAGTTACCCAAACAGCTTCTGTATACAATATGGTAACTGTCTTAACTATAAGCACAGAATACTTAAAGTACTACGTACAGAAAGGACACTCCCTTCCCCGCACTGACATCAGTTACCGCACCTCACCCCGCACTTCGGCGTATTCGTCACAGTTCTTTAACAAGAGCGCTCGCAAACACAAGTACCTCACGCACACATTCATACGTATACAAACGTCATTTTTTAATGTAGTAGTAGTAGTAGTAGGTAATTATTTTGCGAGCGTTGTATGAAGTGTCCGGGGTGTGCTATAAGTAAGTAAATTGGACCTTGGACTTATATGAAAATAAGATGAATGTCTTAAGAAATCGTTGCGCATGCCCTCTTCTTTCTGCTTGTCTTTAACGGGATATCTTCCCCAGATGGTAAGCTCGGTAGTGGAGCCGGCCCCGCCAGCAGAGCCCCCGCACATCCTGATAATGTTCGGCGCGTGGCAGCGCCGCGCCGTGCTGAGCATGGCCAGCCTGCCCAATGTGGCCCCCCGCCTACTGCGCTACGGGTTCTTCGCAGACATCAACATTGAGGAGCCCAGGCTCTTGTGCAAGAACATTGATCAGTACGAGCTGAGGCTGGAGAAGGATTAGTATGTTTTGTTTTAGACTACAGGGACCGTAATACGAAGAATAATTAATTAATGCCATTATGATTCCAGTCCGAAAAAGGGACGGTGCTATCGGTTACGATTTTTATACATTCTGGAATCATGATGGCATTAAACTGTCATAATACGGCACCTTGCCTCGCACAGGTGTTGTCTACTGATGTGTAACATGTAAAAATATCAAGATTTGCAGATATAAAAGTTAAATATTAATGTTTTATACACATAAATCTTCCGGAATTAATTCGCAAAATAATGGTGAAAATGCATCAAAATCCGTTCCGTTGTTTAGAAGAACAACGCGGTCACACAGACAGACTTTAATCCCATGCATCCATACTCTATAGATCTATGTACAGGAAGATTTTTTTATCACCATCCAAATTTTTACAGGGTGTTCTACCCATGGATATGAACAACTTTCACTATGGGACCAACTCTGATATCACGAAAATGATTGTGAATGAAAATGGTATCACGAATGTTGATAAAAAAATCTTCCTGTAGATATATTAATTAATATACTAATATAATATAATACCAATATAATTATTATAAATGCGAAAGTAACTCTTGTCTGTCTGTGTCTGTTACCTTTTTACGCCTTAAGGGCTGAACAGAATTGGATGAAATTTGGCACACAGGACCATGTGCCTTAAACCACGACATGGTAGTTCCCGTGGGATAAGTTCCGTCCTCCACGCGGTGAAGCCACGAGCCACGAGCAACAGCTAGTCTGATTCTGATTTCCAATTCCTCTCAACTCTACAGTTGCGAGACCATAGTCCTGATGATCGCAGTAGGGCTGGCTGAGCCCGAGCTGGCGGAGCCCGAAGAGCTGTTCCCAGAGGTACACTACCACTAACTCACTCACTCTCTGCACTCACTACCTCTAACTACGTCCAACCCAACTCACTAACTCACGTAACTCTTATCTCATTGTAATAAAGTATAAATTAGAATGATTTCTGTAGGTTGGATGATACTCTCGGCCAATCTAATTTATACCTTACCGAGATAAAAGTACGCACGGGCAATTTTTTTTCGTGACGTTTTATTTGGCGCTGGTTTTTCAACTCTAGGCAGAGCGTCGAAAACCCAGCGAAAAAATATCGGTCGTGGGTACGAGGGCTAGTCCGTTTCGTCATCCACGAGATGACGGCGCCGAAGTAGCAATACATACATTTACTAAGGCCGCGTGTACATCGCACGTCTGCCATCCGAGCGCCGGGATCCCGGCCCCCGCTAGTTCAGCGCTATCGCAAGAACTCGGCCAGATATTGACGGGCCGATGTGCCGCATTACAAAACACGATTGATCTTGTCCACACAGTCACGGCCGTCGCACCGCCGCTGTTCGCCCTGGTTTTGCTTACTCTATTATCATTAACATACTGAGCCGCCGAATTTGGTCGCGGTACTTGCGGTGGACAAACGATCACTGTCACCAAGATGTCAAGTTCAGTTCAAAAAATCTCGTTTCTCATTGATTGGTCGCGGTGGACAAACGGCCTAATAGTTTTACGTCGATCGTAAATATCCTACGTAGGGTCCTCCTGAAGACCTCATGACCCTGGGCCCGCTGCATGTGAGCGCCGACCACGTGGTGGGGAAAGACGAGTGCGCCAGGTTCTTCCCGCCAGGGTACAGCGAGCCGGAGAAGAAGCCCAAGTCCAAGAGTAAGAAGAAGAAGAAGGTAATCATATTAGAACTTATATTTCATTTCACTGTGTACCCAGATCAACCAGTTAGGCCTTACAAATAATGTATTTTTACATAATATCGTTACCATATGTATAATTTCA
This sequence comes from Amphipoea lucens, assembly GCA_947508005.1. Lineage (NCBI taxonomy): Eukaryota > Metazoa > Arthropoda > Insecta > Lepidoptera > Noctuidae > Amphipoea > Amphipoea lucens. Next base: position 1,000,479 of record OX382363.1, on the reverse strand, counting down.
ACATGAAAGGTAAAACCAATGTGTTATAACAATATTATGATTTATCATTATTTATTCCTGTGCGAAAAAAGAGTAGAGCTATGTGTAGGACAAATAACATCACCATTTTTACGCAGCGAAACAAGTTTTAAACTTAAAAATGGGACCCCAGAACTTAGTCACGGTTTTTAAAAACTTGTCAACACAACACTACATCGTCTTCATACGTGGTCACCACTCCAAAACCTTTCGGCCCCATCAGTCATCTGTTTTGCGAGCAATGTCCCTGCCCACTGTCTCTTAAGTTTGGCAATTCTTGGCAGTTTCCTTACGGGTGGGCTTATCCAGAGAGATCATTTTCGTGGTTTTCGAGGGTGCTAAAGCCGATAGTGAGGTCAAAATGAAAATCAAAGATGGCGGATGAGAAAATTAAAAAAAAAAATTGTCGTCGGTATCGTTTTCATGGCCGGAAGACGTAGCGTTGTGTTGGTGTGATTTGTCAGCCACGACGGATTATTGTTATTTTCGTCAACCAAGCACAACAACACATACGTTTTCGACATCCAAATAAACTACATTTACTGATACTTAACTGCTTTAACAGCTGGGCCTAGACAAAGTGACTTTTTGTCAGCGATAACGGTGATTGAAAAGTCAAAAATGTACAGACGCCAGCACATCAACCTACTACAATCTGTCAAATTTCTTTAATAGATTTTCAACTTTATCACTAAAGCATAAGGTTCAAAATCGATTGGGAAAATGTGACAGTTTCGGGTAGGTTGATGTGCTGGCGTCTGTACGTGACTGACCGTGGAAACTCGTTGTAGAAAAACGAAACGCTTTGAAAGCGATTGCCACTTGTCCTACCTTCTAAAAAACTATTTGTGAACTAATTCTTCTTCCCTCTCCAGAAACGTCACGTAAGCAAAGAGAACGCAGAAGAAGTACCGGAACCCACACAGAGCACAGAGAACCCAGACGCAGAAACGAACGGGGACGCCGAAAACGGAGACGAAGGAGAGGAGAACGGGGACACGGAAGAGAATGGGGACGAAGGGGATGAGGAGGAGGAGAATGGCGAACAGCATGCGGATAAGGCTACATCTCCACCCCCTGCGACGCCACATTAGGTGAATTGAAGTGGTGATGAATACGTAGTTACCTGTCCCCCAAGGCCCCAAGCCTTGGGGGACAGGTAACTACGTATTCTAGATGGACATAACGAAGATTATAGTGTTTTCTCAAGGTGATGGCGCTGGGTGAAAGTTTTGACTATGTTTATGAAGAAAGTTAAAAATCGTATTGTTGACTCTTCTAAACGAGTTCACCAGTCGTAAGTCGACTCTCACGGTACGACGCCTTAGACCAACGACCACCTTAGACCGTATACAAATGTACCATGCTTAGAACGTTCTTGGGCGTCGATTTAACCGTTTAAATAACGGAAGAATTAAGACGTAAGCCGACATGTTAAAAAATATATATTGCAGAGAATTTCGCTTTTATATAACGTAGTATTTAAGTTAAAATCCCCATAATAGGAGTCGAAATAAAATGTATCCGTAATTAAATTACAGTTTCTATAAAAGTCTAAAATCTCCGATGAATAAATAAATTATTATAACTGTTTAGTATGAAGACGGATGTTTTTAAACAAGTCAGATTTACAAGCGAGGTAATTGTCTGAAGAAAAAAAATTATTTAGACCATAATTTAAATCATTATTATCAGCGTATTCATTCTGTAACATGAACTATACATGATATTGGAATCACTATATTCCCAAAATATTGATAATACTTACCTGAATCTGTAAAACAGTCAAATAAAACAATGTATAATAATATTCTAAAATTTGTATTTTCATTTATTTATAAATAGTCAATTATAATATATTTGTATTAACAATAAAGTAAATGAGTAACGACTTAATTGATAAGGTGGAGGGGGAATATCTTACAGTGCGGGCGCGCCTCACACTACTGAGTCTTTTCGGTTCCTGCAACAAGGACAAGCGAAATATACATTATAATTTGTTGGTAAAATTAATTATACAGTTTCGTGGAGTGCCATCAATAAGAGAAGGTCAGAGAAAGGGATAAAACGGAGGCAGTCTATAGTTTGTTTAAATCACAACCACGTGTCATGTGACGCTTATGTCCTCGACATATGGTTTAAATTGCACGCTCGCATTCTTTTGGGCACGCTCGTTCCATCGTAGAGCTCATACATCGCTTTCCATCAGGCGAAAAGCAGGCATATGATTTGATAAGAGAAAAATTGACGTGTGTTCATAAAATTTACAAACTATATGAACTGATACGCGCTTTCTAAACACGCGCGAGTCGCTATAATGCCGCGTCTTGGTTATTGCACAAAGCTTGATGAACGTGCTTATATTTTCTACGCACGTACACGCACATTGTTTTTAATGTCAGTGCGTACCAATCGAGAGAGCAAAAACGAATAATCATTATATCCATGTAAATTTATTGAAGTCAGGTGAGCACAGTTAGGGCCTATGCACATCACGTTTTTTAAACGCGCCGTTGACGCGCGTTTGTAGCGATACAGACGCGATACGCAAGCGAGTCAGACTCAGCCTGTAGGATAAAAGCGCGCCGTCGACGCCCGTTTCTAAAACGCGCGTCAACGGCTCGTTTAAAAAACGTGGTGTGCACAGGCCCTTAGCCTGTAATACAAGACGGAAGGTAAGTGTCGCCGCACCACATGTAGTGGGAGTCGTGGTGCGGCGCGCGCATGACCCCGACGCCGCCGCCGAGCCGCCGGTAGTTCATCGCGCCACAGAGGCGCCACTGGTTGGACTCGGGGTCGAACACCTGCCGACAACCGACACGGTATAGTGCAAGCGGTGGACTGCTATTGTAAAAGAACAAATAATGAAAATAAGTTGATTTAGCGCCGATCAAAACAGTATTCCGTTGTAGAAAAAAAGCAGGCATGTGTGCCTAACTGCTGCGCCAAATAGGGCAAGAAAAATTTCGGACAACTAATGTCTTATTTTCAACTGAACCAACATTGCTATTCACAACCATTCGACAGGCTTCCGAAACGAAAATTACACATTTTTGGTTTCCTGATTTGCTTATTCCCCGAGAATAATGGTGTTTTATTTAGTCTAAATTGCCAACATTTCCGGGTTTTGGATAACTTCTTCAAAAACATTAATATTTAATTCGATGTTCGATTCGACACGAAAACGTATCGAAAGGTTGTAAATAGCTATCCTGTAATTATAGAACATTGTATCTGTCGCTCATACTTTTGTGGCAATTGTTTTTCAAAGGCTGGCATGTCTTATCAACACACAGGTACTGCAGGTCTACATACTTTGAAAACAAATCGTTTCATACAATTTGGATAATCAACTGCACAATTAACCTACTCACCAGCTAATATTTTTACCACGACACAAAATTAATATTAAAATAAATATTAGGCAAATACTATGAAGATTAAGGGCCGTTCACACAGCGCTGTCCTGTACGATATTTTACAGTAAAAAGTTGAGACTACACGTCAACATCCCATATTGTTCATACAGTTAAAAACAAAAGTAGTATGAAACTGCCACGTGATCTCAAAATTATACAGCAAATTATGTTAGTGAGTGTAGTGATAAGCGTGTAGGGCGGCACCTCTATGGACTTGAGGTAGGCGGTACCGTCGAACCCGCCGACCGCGTACAGTTGCCCGTTGACCACGGCCAGCCCCACGCCGCTGCGCCGTGACGTCATCGCCACCACGGGCGACCACGTGTCTGTGTGCGGCTCGTATCTGTGGGGGGGGGGGGGTAGTAAGAGGAAGCATAAGTATTTAGTCTCGAATGTTCCAATGCTGGGCACAGGCTATCTCGCTTCGAGAGAGAATGGGCTTTAATCTACCACGTGGGCCCAGCGCGGGTTGGTAGACATTATAATGTCTTCGAATATTCGATTTTAGGATATATTGGTTTGTTTTACCGTTTTGAGAGTAATGGTGATGAAATACATTACACGTGCTTGCCTGGATTCGAATCCACAATTCGTAAGTCGGGATCGATACCCTTCAGCCACCACTGTTCTCTTTCTTTCTAACCTTATACTACCATACCAATTTTAATTGATAATAGATACTATAGCATTTGTATACAGGGTTCAGTTCAATTTGCTAACAAAACTCCACATGCGTGTCTTATGACGGGAAATTAAAAAAAAAGAATTTTAATTTTTGAGTATCAAAAGTTGACTACAGAGTCAACCGCTTCATAGGGTGGTTACTTAAATTTATGAATTTAGAAAATGTATATTTTATCGTGTATAATATCCTAACCTCTCCGCCGAGGACAGCTCGGTGCAGTCGTCGCGGCCGCCCACGGCGTAGATCTGTCCGTCGAACACGGCGCAGCCGAGATGCTTGCGACGCGTGGACATGGGCGCGACGCCGGCCCACTTGTTGGTGCGCGGGTCGTACCGCTCCACCGAGTTGAGCGGCGCCTGGCCGTCCGAGCCGCCCACCGCGTACAGCTGCCCGCCCAGCACCGCCACCGCCACGCCCAGTCGCCGCGTCGTCATCGCCGCCACCTGGGGGGGCAGCGCCCAACTCAATATAGCTGTCTCGATAATCAGTTACACCTTACGTTAATCTTAGTTAGAAAACGAGATCATACAAGATTAAACTCACCGCGATTTTGTAAAGTTATGTGAATATAAATGTACCGAACAGCTGATTTTTGCCACGATTTCCGAGTAAAAATTATTACAATTACACTTTGTATGTACGTCACCTTGGTCCACCTGTTTTCCTTGGGGTCGTACCGCTCCACGTGGTTGAGGCACTGCACGCCGTCCTGGCCACCTACTGCATATAAGGCACCTTCCAGTACTGCCACGCCTACTGACGTGCGACACGACGACGTCGGGGCCACGGAGCCGCACCACTAGAATATACACGGTGCGAATTAGTAGAGTACACAAATAAAAACCATTTATTGGAACGAAGTTCTTTAACGCAGCTTGCGGTAGAAGGAAATTGGTAGATTTTGTCAAGTAACGAAAAATTGTTATGCCCCCTTCATTCATAGTTTTCACGGTTTTCGAGGGTGCTGAAGCTAATAATCAGTGAGGTCAAAATGAAAATCTAAGATGCCGCCGGCCGCGAAAATTTTCACTCTTCATCATGAGTGACGTTTTCATGGTTTTCGAGGATGTAGTTCATATTGCTGTAAGTAGCACGCGGCGTGACGTTACCTGGTTGGTCTGCGGGTCGTACCGCTCGATGCTGTTGAGGTAGGACTGTCCGTCGTGGCCGCCCACAGCGTACAGCAGCTCGTGCAGCACGGCGACGCCGACGCCGCAGCGCCGCTTGGACATCGGCGCGACCATCTTCCACTCCGCCGTCTGCGGGTCGAACCGCTCCACCGACGCGATGGCGTCGCCGCTGCACCAGCCGCCCACCGCGAACAGGACCTCTCCTGGAACACAACACACGTTATATCATACAACTTATAATATCATCATTCAACCAACGCCCACCGTTGGACACCGACCTCCCGGACCTCCACGGATAATCCAGCGCAAACATCGCAACGGATTCTCGCAACCTTAACCGACCCTGCCGGACTTTTTTTTTTAATCTTGGTGACAATACGCCTCTATGTCTTGAGAATAAATAGCTCATACCTCGGTAAAAATATTACCCAATGGTAATGAGACTGCCTGCTGCGAGTTCACCGAACATACATTTACTCACACACAGCGATTAATATAACACACAGTTTTAGAAAAGTTTGTCTCTGTCACTTTACAACTATCTTATAGAAACTATTATAGTTTCATTAAACAGTTCTAAGCTACAAACACACCTCTTCTCGTTGGCTTCCTAGGCCGCGTCCTGGGCCCCTGCATGAGCGGCCTCTCCTGAGGCAGCAGCAGGTAGTTCTTGGCCTCATCCAGCAGGTCTCGACACGCGTCATCTGACCTGATGAGCAGTTCTGATGATACTGTGCCGACTAGGAACTTGGGGCTCAGGAGCGGTAGGCGGACGTGTTGGAGGACCTGGAATTGTTGGTGACAGATTATTAGACAACTTTTAAATGATGTACTTAAAATGGCGAAGTGAAGGACAAGCGTACATCCAGCAGGGCATGTCTCTCGCATGAATTGTGACGATGATGAGATGATTTCTGTTCCGTTTTTTTATTTATTTGCGAAACAAGCCTTTACAAATCTGGGATATGCGAAAACTGAAATGATGATTATGAGTTAGATATTCCATTTTTCAACTGTCTTAATACCGTTTTTACTGAAAATACAATAATAACAATTATGAACCACATCTTGCTATCACACTAATATTATAAAGGCGAAAGTTTGTGAGTGTGTACTCACAAACTTTCGCCTTTATACGTGTGTGTTTATATGTTTGTTACTCCTTCACGCTCAAACGGCTGGACCAATTTTGATAAAATTTTGTATGGAGGGAGCTGACATCCTGGATTAACATATAGGCTACTTTTTATCTCGATATTCCCACGGGATTGACATTTACGCGGGTGAAACCGCGGGGCGCAGCTAGTTCATCGTAATTCTCCTGCCCTTATCTCAATTTTTTTGAGGTAGGCGCAACATGTCTTTTTCTTCCATACTTCTATATTAGTCGTCATTTCGGTAGTCACCCCCTTTCAAGCTATATCATCTTTCACACATTCCCATCCATGGTTTCTTTGGTCTTCCCCTACTCTTATAGCCATAGACATTCATACTCAAAACTTTCCTCACGACATTTTCCTCATTCCTCCGCATCACTTAAACCACATTTTGCCATCGAAAATATAGCTGGTAAGGTTCACATTTTGCAGTAAAATATTACGACGGTACATCAAAGAAAATGGTAATGTTTTCAATGTCCCTGAAACAGTTGAACTAAATATAATTTTCACAATCACCTGAGCCAGATGTTGTCTTCTCTCCGCCACGTTGTACTTAACCCAGGACATGACTGCCTGGAAGGTCTGTTCCTCGGAGCGCACGTTGAGCTCGTCTGAGGACACTATGTCGATCAGCTGCGCCGCTGGCAGCAATAGGAACTCTTCGCTTTCCATTACCTGTAAGAAGTTGTGTCATGTAGTTGGAAAGTATGGAAAGGCCTTATACCAATCATTCTGCCAAGTCTTTTCCCAAACATGTCGGGGTCGGCTTCCAGTCTAACTGGATGCAGCTGAATACCAATATTCTTAGAGATTATTATAATTATTTGGCTAGCTTGGAGAAAAAAAAAATACCAAAAGAACAAAAAAAAATTTTTGTGACGCCATTTTTTATTGTTTTACAGAGAGGAATGAATTTCGGCTTGAGTTTGCTGCGAGATCAAGAAAAATCCAAAACTACACGAAAATCAATAATATGTGACATGATTTCGTTTTCAATTTATGAGATTTCGAAAAAATAACTTTTAACTTTATGACGTTTTAAATATTAATAACAAAATAATTGACGATCTTTGTGATGTAAGTGCATAGGCTTAGAACATAATTTCACTTGAGACTGCTTAAGAGTAAAAACAATATTGTGACCACTATATTCCGCACCATTTATATGACCATGAGAAAAATTGTTTTGATATTAATGTACGAAAATTATTATACTTAATCATTATTTACTCACCTAACGGAAATTTAATTTAATTTAACTTAATTTATTTTCTAAGTAAGGGGTTAATATCACTCGTAATTTTGTAATTTTTAATTTTATGGATGCCAATGCCTGAAATAAAAGATAGTTATTATTTATTGTTATTAAACAGTACCACACATTCTGAAATCGTTTATTTCTTTGATTTGAAATAACATCACTTTGAAAGAAAGATTTGATCAGATTTTAGATGCCACATCAGTACATACCTCTGGAAAGTTTTGTTGTGTGAATTTGTCGGCGATCCGGAGCAGTTCTCTGCAGGAGTGCGTGTCGGCGAAGGCGCGGATGCCGAGGCAGTTGGAGCAGTCCAGCTGTCTCTTGAGGAACTCGCAGCACACGTCTTGGATCTCTTGGAGTTGGAGTAAGCAGGCCGCGGGGAGTAAGGCCTGGAAGATGACAGATCTATGTTTAGTACCCGTTTCTGGTTGGTCAAGTCTGATCAGTTTCCATTAGCAACAAACAATATACAGGGCCATTTTCAATTAATTAACCAACTTCACAAGATTTTATGAGATCATAATTTCAACTACGCGCGATACGAGTTGATCCTTTGATCGGCCTTTGGCTATTTACTTGTTTTTTTTCATCTTATTGTAATTAGATGCCGATAGACATCGCGTCTGTGAAGTTTCATCTAATGAATTAAGAAGGCCCTGCAAAGATGACCAACCTTTGTAATCTATATATATATAAATGAAACCCGTTTTCCGTTGTCACGACATAACATGAAAACGGCTGGACCGATTTCGCTAATTCTTTTTTTGTTGTGATCGGTATTGCCGGGACAAGGTTTGTATGAAAGAAAATTTTGGAAATTCGAAAAAAAAAATTGCACTCGTGCGAAGCTGGGGCGGGCCGCTAGTTGATTATATTTAAGTTTCCGAAGTGTAAATTACCGTCCTCAATCTAGCTGTTAGGGTCATAAAAGGCAGGTAGACAGACCATAAGCTGCTCTTTAGCTCACACACCTGCACATTGCTCTCCTCCACCACTATGTGTGCTGTGTAGCAGAACTCCACCAGCTGCTCCATGGCCTGCTCGTCCACGTCGCGGATCGTCACCTCGGTGGCGCGCGATTCGGCCAGCTCGCCCGTGAACATCGCGCGGAAGTACGGACTGCATGCTGACAGGATCACCCTAGAAACGAGACGGAAATCGTTCTGAGAAAAGTCAGGACTCAAAGTCAATGCATTTATTTCAATTAACACTTTTTACTGTCAAGCCGTCGGCCTGGTACTCTGAAAGTTGAAGCTAATGCCAGTTCTAAAGACGTAGATCTCTACGAAGAAGAGCGAGGAAGAAACTCCGTGGACACTCTTTTAAATAAAGTTAGATATAACAAATTTCTGCATACAAGTCGAATGGAAATAGATGGCCAAAAAGAAAAGATATATAGCTCGTAGCAGTTTTCGGTTGACAGGATAAGACTGCTGACACTATGTGACTTCGCACATTACGCTCTCATTACACACCATTCAATAATTTCACGCCGCGTCAATAATGAGATACCTATTATCATTAAAATATTCAAACAAAGATAAAACTAGGTCAACTTAAACAGTTAATATTTTAATGATAAGATATCAAAAGCCTTGCAAAGATAACAGTGTTTACATACTGTTTGTGAATAGTTCCATTGTTGTTAGTGCATTATTGACAAGCTACATATTTAGCCTGGTTGAAGGCCAGTGTCTAGTAGATGTTAGATTTTGGTTGTCTGCGTTAGCGTGATTGATCGTTCGATACTTACCGGCGCATGCGTTTAACGAACGCTTACGCTGATGCGAAGGATGCCTAAAATTGTTATGCGTGGTCATTGCCCGTATGAGGTTCTTTACACGCATAACTGAACGTTACGACTGTTTTTCCTGAAGAAGTCAAAGATGTATAAATAGTGCACCCACATTTGTATTAGTGTAAGGTTCAGGTAGATGTCATAAGGGGCGAGCCTATTCCTATTAACGGACACATTCAGAAGATTACGTACCGGTGTGCGAACAGCTTTCTGTTGGCCACGTTAAGCACGACGTCGCACAGCTCGCGGTGCCGCCGCAGCGCGGACAGCTCGCCGAGGATGGCGCGCGGGTGCTTTTCCGAGGTGTGCGACAGGCGGGCGCCGCCGCCCCCGGGCGACCCGCCCTCGCCCATCCTGAAGGCACACCCAAACCAGGCTTGTAGTTTTAAGGTCACAAGCGACGCAGGGTTGAGCCCTGCGCGCTTCTGTTTAAGTTGGACGATTAGAATAACAAGCGAACACAAAAAGCACAGCAAAATTATATTATATTCTAGCACAAACATTAAGGCAGTTAGACACGGAAGGCAGGGGATTGAGCCGTTTGGACAGGCGTAGTAACAGTTAGGCTACTAAGTTTTACCTTTGATCAAGAAATACTTATTCCAATAACATTTAATTTAACTTAAAATAATTTTGTAAGTTTTTGTGTTAATTACTTCATGTTCCGGGCCTCAAACAATATGGCGTCGGGCCGGACGGAAAGCCCAAAGGGCAGCATGCGGCCCGCGAGATTCAGCTTGTGTTTCGCTGAAATAGAACATAGGATTGTACGTCAGCGCTTCTCAATAAGCTACCGCGAGAAATATACGTATAAACAGGGGGCTTAACATATTCTTGGTCAAAAATATAAACACTTATGACTAGGTAGGTAGGATTACATATTATAATAAAAATATCTGCTGCTTATAGGAGTAATTTGGTTATCCTAAGCAAACCAACATTTCTTGATTTTCAAAATTAATTAACTCTTCATTGCATCGTTGTCTTGTAGGTATCTCAAAATTGTTGATGTCATTTTAATGATACACAAGGTACGTGGTTCGTCTTTAGTGGGTCGAGACTATTAAGACTTCCAAATCACACTCAATGCATATATGACAGAATTGTTTGGTGCTGCAAGTAATGCCGTCGTATTCAAGCATTAGAAAAGTGATAAAATATTCAAAAGAAAGCCGTGCATGACGACTGTTGTTCAGAAATCGATACTGTATGTCTGATTGTTGAACGTAACTATCTTAAATTCTAGGAACTAAATTGTACGTGTGTTATCGATAAAACTTGAAGTTAGACCACACTCTGGGGTTTCGACACAAAATCAAAAGACATTTATTCAAACTAGGCTGACAATCAGCACTTTTTGAAGATCAAAATTACATAAGACAGTCCCCCAAAACGCCCGCCCTTCACCACTTCCTAATGCAGCTGGGAAGAAGAGGCGCGACAAGCTCCCAGCAGCACAGCTGTCTGTTCAGATAGAAGAACATGATTCTATTCAATAGTAAGTAATTAACATTACGAACACAAAACATTAAAATAAAATATTCGGCATATGTCAGCTAGCACACGCCAATATTTTCGCAACACGGTTTTTCTCATCAAAAACTCTAAAGTCTATCTTTAGCTAATGGGATTTTCATGTTGTGTCCGTCACGTCATGAGAGTGATAACTGGTCGAAATGAGGTACAACTGAGTCTAGATACTCTAGACCGATGACAAGCAATAGCATCACTCATGGGGAAGGTCTTGATCTGACGCCCTACTCGCAAGAGAAATGGTTATCAGGTGACGAATTGCCACTACCTACTGATAATCCAAATGTCTGTCAAAAGTGTGTATTTTTGCGACTGCTTATTAGATAATGGAATGATGCCATGGTTTAAGGACACAACAGCTGTTAAAAAAGCTCAGCAAATCGCGAAATATATTTTATAGCAACGCCCCGCGGTTTCACCCGCATAAGTTTCGATCCCGTGAGAATATCGGGATAGAAAGTATCCTATGTGTTAATTCAGGGTGTCAGCTACATCCATATCAAATTTTATCAAAATCGGTCCAGCTGTTTGAGCGTGAAGAAGTAACAAACACACTCACAAACTTTCGCCTTTATAATATTAGTGTGAAGTGTGATGATTTATAAATAAAATGTAAGTAATTTAAATTTTAATCATTCAACCCCTTCCTGCCTGCATGTTTGCGCGGACGTGATGTCCGCGCAAACATTAGTTACAGCGAACCTAAAAATATCTGCTTTTATCTAATTAGATCATTAGCGAAACTCCACATTTATTATCACAACTTTATAAATAGACCGCTGGACTAGTATTACAATGTGGATTCGCTTCATGACCTAGTTGTGTTTCCCGGTCTCGGCTACTTTATGTCCATGAAATTATATGGGTCACTACCTGTTCCATCACTTTATTGCTTATTTATAGAGCTCGGAATATGTGATGTGGGATTTGAATTGGCGGACTGGAACAGTTGGAAGGAAGAATACTCCAAATGACGTAATCGTACATACAATACACACAAGTAAACACAACAGTATTGTTAGGTAGGAGGTAAGTTACCTAGTTAGGTAAGTAGGTCAGCTTTAGTGCTAAAATGTCAACCGCCTTCGAGCATGCGAGCTTTGTCGATACTCGTGCATTGTGATGCAGTTTACGTATTTCACAATGGTAAACAAAACAGTTTTTTTACTTCATACTACGAATTAAAAGAAGAATATTCAGTAGAAACTGCGCCTCGCGGTTTCACCCGCATAAATCTCGATCCCGTAGTAATATCGGATAAAAAGTATCCTATGTCCTAATACAGATCATGTTCTACCAATGTGCCAAATTTCATCCAAATCCGTTCACTCGTTTTAGCGCGAAAGCGTTACAAACGAAAAAAATAATTAATTAATAATTAGTTTAGAAATGCACTGGCTCAGCTGTAACGTCAAAACCTTTGAATTCGAGCGTTTTCTGGCGCCTAAATACAGGGTTTTCTGAACTTTACTGTAACCTTAGCTTTTTGTCAAGCTAGACTAGACGTCTTGGCACACATCACTCTTGCAATTACATGCCTACACGTCTCGCAAATACGAAATACGCAAGGTCAGCGGTCGCATTGTCTCTTAGTAAGAGAGATCGTCGGGCTCTTGGCTCTTGTGCCTGCAAACGTTAAAAGGATGCGCATATTATAACGCTCCCTTCACAATAGTGTCGAGGAACCTATGCGTAGCTATTGCGAAGGAGGCCTAAGGCTACATTGCGTTTCTGTTCTTTGACAGGGAGATAGAAGAGGGGCGTAGAAGACAACAGATTAACGACGTCGATCGTAATAAATTGGGGCAAACCTGGGGAGGATGATGATTTTGCGTATTTATAAATCAGAAGCTAAATAAGTATTCTGTAATATTTGAGTTACGAAAATTAGACCTGACATCCATTAATGCAATAAGTATATCATTAATTAGAAATAGGTTGATAATCTAAAAAGGCAAAAAACAACAAAGGCAATCAACAAGCCCTTGAGCAATATGATCAACTAGCTGCGCCCCGCGGTTTCACCCGCGTAAATCTCGATCCCGTGGGAATATCGGGATAAAAAGTAGCCTATGTCCTTTCCCGGGACTCAAACTATCTCTATACCAAATTTCATCTAAATCGGTTCAGCGGTTTGAGCGTGAAGAAGTAACAAACATATAAACACACACACACACTCACAAACTTTCGCCTTTCTAATATTAGTGTGATATCATTGTTATCTTCATCACTTCAGTCAAAAGATGTCCACTGCTGGACATAGGCCTCCCAGCACCCCAAACATCCACCAGTTCTGTGCTTTCATCCATCACTGTTATAGTTCAGATTAAATATGATACTGCTACAGAGGTAAACCTAAACCGAGTATTTATTTATCCTGAAGCATTCAGCTGATATATCCTGTCACTAAATAAGTTCCAGAACCCACATAAATATTTTTTTAATTCGAACCTCTAGTATAAAGAGTCCATATTCATTACACAGACACACATAATTATTTAACATGCAGGTATGAGGAAGAACAAATCAAATAGTTAACAAGTTTACAGTCAAGGCTATACTCCCTAGCAACTCTCACCTAACCATTTAACTATGAAACTAATTGTTCATGCTATTCATTCACATATTTACACAATCACCTTGTGTAATGTAAGTGGTAGCGCACATCAACGGAGTGATGTAACTGTGCTGCCAAAAAACATTCTAATTATGTAAAACTTTAATTAATATCTGGGTTGATTATGTTTTTAATTTTATGTGTGTAGGTCACAATAATATTCAGCAGTGTTTGCTTGTCTATGACATACATAAAAGGAGTCATGAGAAATTATTTTAATTTTAACATACATACACAAACTGACACCTACTTCCCATCAAGGTAGGCAGAAACTGGACAACAAGAAGAAAGTAAAGGAAGGGAAAGGACATCATTTTAAAAGCAGGTTCATATGGAAAAACATTACCAGGGCAGAGGCAGTCAGGTGGCAAAAGACCTATAATATTAAAAAAAAATATCTTATGCTTGCTTCATCTTTTCACATTATTTGGGCCTAGTAAGAGAGCATGTTTTATGGCACTGGGGTTTTATTCTGGCTTATGTTTGTTATATCATATACCATAATTATTATGTTTATGTAGTAAGAACTCATCAGACCAATGGTATGTGCATATTTTATTAATTGTAATGCAGACCTATTGTAATTAGTTCATTCATCTATCACACACGATAATAAATATTCTTTTGGAGTGAAAACAAAAGTTCAGTCCATTGTTTTAATATGTATGGTGATCTAATTAAGTTTTAAATTAATTTGTAAACACTATTGACCCAGTTAACAAGTGTCAAAAATAAGGGCTACTAGAAACACATTAATATTCCTTTTTTTGTGCAAGTAAATCAAATTTATTCTGCCCAAGTTTACAGAATGAAAACAAATAAGGGGATAAGCTATTTTGACATTCAGTTCTATAATCTAATATTTCATGAGAATACAGCTGTTGACATTGGTTTATCTTATTGCTACAGAACATTATAGGTACACATGATAATATACAAAGGAGGGATACATTACCTAGGATCTATGAAACACAAGTTTTATAAACAAAAAGTAACAAGAAGAGATTACTTATAGGAATCCTACTTCCCTCTCATTCTCACATGAGGTGAGACATAACATGTCAAATGTTTTGTTGCCACTAGGCTGTATAAGCAATCAGCTGTTGCCAGTCCAATATTTACAATACAAACCACTCAGACACAAAACAATGACTTCATGTTTCATGTTATTACGGCCATCGATTAAAAAAAACTATTCAAACTATGTGAAAAAATATTCGTGCCAATTATTTGTCAATGATATGAAAGTTCACTCACCTCTTGTGTCCGCGTGAGTTACCCAGCTGCAACCGCAGCGGGGGCGAAGCCCAGCCCCACACGGAGTCAATCTGCAACACACCAGCCAGCCAGACCGTCAGACAACCTTGTTTCACACACAAATAATCCTGTTTGCCAATACAAACTAATTTATGCAATGTATGCCCTCAGCCTCACTCAGCGCTCACCTTTGACGATTCCTTTTCGACCTCACAAAGAAACCTGACCTCAAAGGAGTGTTATACACTTATCAAACGCCCTGAGGAATGTAAAACAGTTAACGGCACATCGATTTTACGATTTCACAAGTTTTTATGTTTACTAATGTTACAGCTTAGGTATCGTACTTTTGTCCACTAGTCAATTTTTTTGAAGGTCTGATCAAAATAACTGACAAGGTAACAAACGGCCTTCAATCAGAAATTTCTTTGCTTAGACCTTTTCACATAAATGAAAATGAATCCATACAAACTTTACAAAACTGTATCTCACTAATTTTCTTACATTTTCAGAGTTAGTATACATTTTATTTATCAAAAATAATATCAAATCTAGTTTATTTATCAGAAACAAGAGTCAAGGTTTCGAATGCACATTATGTATTGTCATTTTTTGGCAAGTTTTTGATTGCCACAATAAAATAATATAATAAAAAAGCATTTTCTTTTCCAAGAAGACTTGTTCATTCTTTTTTTTTTTCTAATAATAAAACTGCAGATTAAGAGGTAAAATTAATTGCGTGAATTCATGTGGATTCAAATGAACACTACTACAACATTTACTACAACCACAAGGAGGGTTGTGGTTGAGTATTAATGTTCTGTGGTTGTAGTCCACAACCCTCAGCTGATGGCCTGATGAAATTGACATTAGAGATTGACATTTCATTTAGTTGTTGACGTTTTCATCAATTTTCCTATTTGTTTCCAAACTGAATAATTCGATGTTTGAATTAAAATAGTGTAAGATAGTTAACAATATTTATTAATTAGAGTCCGACAATGTCGCTGAGTCTTCTATTAGAGAAATACGATGTATCCACTGACGAGGGATTACAGAAAGCGCTCAACGAGATTGAGAAAGAAGAGGTAAGTTAAGTTGTTTTGGTGACGGTGGCACAAGTTTCATTTTATAAACGAAGTATTTTCGCAGTCGGAGGTAGATGCGGCGCTATCGGGAGTGCTATCCAGGGCGTGTTCCCTGGAGGGTCGACTGCGGACGGCGAGTCAAGCTTACACGAAGCTGAGTGAAGTAAAGACAGATGCTCAAATCGCCGCTGATATGGTGGACAAGACGGCCGGTCTTGCGAGAGACGTTAGTGCCAAAGTGCGGCAACTGGACCTGGCTAGGGTAAATAAGCTGTGTATTTGTATATTCATTGCTTTATCTACTCTACTGCCACAAATATATAGAAAACATAGGTACCTACCTACTTATCAATGAGACTTGATCTTTCTTCCCAGTCTCGCGTGGCAGAATGTCAGCGTCGTGTGCACGACCTGATTGACCTGCAGTTGTGTAGTGCTGGGGTGGAGGCAGCTATCAAAGCACATGACTATGAAACTGGTATGTTCACGATTTAACTAACTGTTGTTCATTGGATTAAATCCCTGGACACAATAGGTCATCATGGTAGTTCTACTTTTTAATAGTTCTCAGTATTCTGTAAGTAGTTTCAGTTTTGACTTTTGCAACTAACTTAGTTTTCCCTGTTTGTATAAGTTTAAAATAAACAATTACTATTATTCAATACTGTAAACCAAATGTACATGTGCAATGGCCAAAGCAGTTATGAACTTTAAACAATTTCATTTTCACTGAATAATTGTCTATTCAGTCAAATGATCATATCAGTAATTTATACAAAATGAATGTCAGAATTTTTTTGAAGTGTAAACTTCTTTAGCGGCGTTTCACACTTTTTTGTAATGGGTAAAAAAAATTAAACTCGCGTCAGGACCCGTGACCGTCAGGAGAGACTACACAGGGGAGAACTACTACTCCTAACTACTAAGTATCCCCCTCTCTTTCTACGGCGGCGCCAACCGAAGTTAATCAAGTGATACACGACAATGGATGGATGGATGGGTGTGGGTGTGGGTGTATGGATGGATGGATGGACAGCTGATGGCTCGACCGTCTGTGTAGTACCTACACTGCTGTAATATTCGTAAAATTTGTGTATATAGTGTTTAAAATATGGAAATTGAACAAAGTGCATCTACACTTGGGAGCAAATAAATCGAGCCACTTGCTTTTTTTTGCACGTATAATGGTTATTATTTTTGGTATTATGGAACGTATCAAATCGAAACATATATCGCCTAAGAGCTTATTTAATAATCTTTACAATGAGGGTAAATTTTTGAATGATAACCTTATTTAGTGATAAATTATTGGCTCTGAAAGAAAAACGGTAATTTTGATAGAAAATTGTAGGGTTAAAACAGTCCAGAAAATCTATCGAAATCAGGGCAAGGGGGGGTAATACAAGATATTAAGAATAAGTTTATACCATAATTTTGTTTTTAATTGTTTTTTTCTGGACTGACAATTTTCTATCAAAATTACCGTTTTTCTTTCAGAGCCAATAATTTATCATTAAATAAGGTTATCATTCAATAATTTACCCTCATTGTAAAGATTATTAAATAAGCTCTTAGGCGATATATGTTTCGATTTGATACGTTCCATAATACCAAAAATAATAACCATTATACGTGAAAAAAGGAAGTGGCTCGATTTATTTGCTCCCAAGTGTATTAATGAAAAAAGTGACGCAGAAATAGTGAAAAAAAAATGAGTTATATTAATTCAATTATTGATTTTTTTAATAATTGATTTATTTCAACGTTAATATTCAAGTTTTCACTTCTGCCGGCACTCCCGGAGTGCAACCCATCTTTTTTTTAACATGTTAACATTTCAGGTGCTGGTCACGTGTCTAGATTCCTCAGTATGGACCCAGGGTCAGTGGCAGCAGCAAGGGCACGAGGCGCGCCAGACCCGCGCGACGCCATGACCCGCGCAGCAAACACGCTGCGGGAACATTTAGTGCGCAAGTGAGTAAAAATGGTTCTACTAGAAAATACATACTAACATGATTATTGACTGACATGTTTGAAATTCACAATTCAGGAACAATGCTTAATGGTTTCTGAAAAGAACTATTATAATAGTGAAACTACACATGTGTGTTTAATATTGTGTAAATATATCTCAGATTTGAAGAAGCAGCCCGCAAAGAGGATGAGCCGAGTGTCGAGCGTCTATTCAAGCTGTTCCCACAGATCGGACGAGCAGAGGAGGGAGTGGATCTCCTCGCTAAGTATCTTGCCACACAAGTTAGTATTCAAGCTCGAATTCAAATCCTTTATTTGCTAGAAGTATAAAACTTTAAAGTCTAATTAAAACTTTGCAGGACAGTAAATGCCCCCAGTGATAATAAAAAAAACTTTTATTGTCTCATTCAGTGTCCTTCAATGCGTTAATGCATTAATGCACAGCTTATTCATAAGTGCTTTAATTAGATATTGTAGTGTGTTCTTCAGACACAAATGCCCCCTCTAGCACTTTTCACTAATCTCTTTCTCTTTTATTTTTATCCATAGTATTAAGTTACCTAAAAAAAGCGCTGGCCGCATTTGTTTGTAGCCAACTTAATAACTTAATTCATTGTAAATGTTTGTCTTTAAGAGTTATTCTTATTACTTTTGCCATTATATTTATTTTGTATTCACAACAAAAGGACACAATAAAATTAAAATAATCATCATCAAAGCATCTCTCAACTTCCTTATAAGCCATATAATTTCCCTCCAGACAGAAGCAGCGATCCGCCGCGCCTGCGTGGTGTCGGACGTGAGCTCGGAAGCGGCCGTGTTCGCGGACGCCGTGACGCGCGTGGTGGAGGCGGGCGGCGCGGGCGTGGAGCGCGCGCGGCACGCCGCGGCCGGCCACGCGCCCGGCCTGCTGCACCGCGCGCTGCGTGCGGTACAGCCTGCGGTATGAGGGGCCGGCTGCAACAACTACAGTGCTACAAGGTTTTTTTGGCGCGTGGCCAAAATCGGAACTAACGCTGCAATCATGTTTTTTCGATACATTTCGCAAAACAATATTGCACAATGTTTACCAACAGCGCCGCCCTGTCAACGTCATTCGAGCGCCAAAAGATCCTTGTATAGCTGTAAATAAAATAAATATGCAGCAGAATAACTTAAATGATTGCATAGAAATAAATGCGATTCTTCATAACTATATTAGAAGTGTCCTCAGCATCACTACCTGTGTGGACGCACGTACATACGTACCTAATACATATGCTTGCAAGCTACTTTTATGCAAGTTCGAGGCATCTGTAATTCTAGCTTTATAAAAAAAATCGCGCGCCGATATTAAATGATCATGAACTTAGCAACCAATAGTATAATTTAGTACACGCACAATTTGTAACATCGTATTATTAACTACTTTTTAACGAATTTTTTCTGTAATGAAATTGATATCCTCATTAAGTAGGTTAGAAAGTCTTCATAAGACTTTTCCCTGCAGGTTTGTGCTGGTGTCCGTCGCATCTTCACCGAACTGGTCTTAGCGCGGCGACTGGAGTCAGACCCTCACAGAGCCGGTATCTCTCACCTGAGCGCGGAGCCGGTCCTGGCTGAACTGGCCCTGACGCACTCTCGCATCTGGTTGTACTTCACGTTCCTCAGGAGGAAGGCTGAGGTAAGCTGTCTATACTGTATCTTCAAGGAGCTGGATTCAGATCTTTGACCGTCAAACATGATGAAAAATATCATAGAAATGTTAATTTTTTTTTTGCAATAGGGTCTGTTAAATGAAAAATAAATAAACTATAATACATAACTATACTAACTAACTATATAACTAACTATATTAACTATAATAAATCTGCTGCTCCGTATATTTTGGCTGAATAAACATCGCATTTACTTATTAAAATTGTTCCTATACTATTATTGTTCATATTATCAATCATTGTAATTTAAACCTTGTGTCAATACACGTAAAAGTCACGTGGCTACATAGTATTAGTAAGTATCTTCTTTGCGTAGGTGGACGCAGCGCCTCTAAAAGAAGCAGAAAAGAAAGCGTGTGTAGACGCAGTGGAGAAGATTATAAACGAATGCGACCTCATGAGAACTGCGCAGGACATACTCGGACATTATCTCGCTTTGGAAAGGTATACCTACCTATACATAGGCCTCTGGTGTGGGACGCAACCTGTGTCGACACCCTTGCGCCATCCCATGTTCCTAGCTGCGGGCTGTGCTGGCGCCGCTGCTACGGCTGCTGAGACCCTAAGCGGCGCTAATATTAGGTCCTTACATATGAAATTGGCGTTTTGTATGGAAGGAACAAAAAGTCGAATATTTTTTAATATAATATATTTAATTAATCAAAGTATGAACCATTGTTTTCAATGCACTTTTGCCATCTTATAGGTAGTTCATTGATCCCTTTACTAAAAAAACCAGTCGGACGGGAATCAATAAAATCTTTGAAGGCGATTTGGACTGCCCCATCGGAGTTGAATTTTTTCCCTTGCAAAAAGTTATCCAAATTGCGAAAAAAATGGTAATCTGTTGGAGCAAGGTCCGGGGAGTACGGAGGATGTCTAAGACATTCCAATTCAAGCTCTTCTAATTTGGTAGCCGTCTGTTGCGCAGTGTGTGGTCTGGCGTTGTCGTGAAGCAGCAGTGGCGTGGAGCGATTGACCAGCCTTGGTTGTTTAGCCGCTAGCTTTTCCATCATGGTTTGTAATTGCTGACAATAGACATCAGCTGTAATAGTCTGGCCAGATTTGAGAAAACTGTAATGAACAATACCGGCACTAGTCCACCAAACGCTTACAAGTAACTTTTTTGGGGTTAATTTTCGCTTGGGGCAGGATTTGGCTGGCTGGCCAGGATCCAACCATTGCGCTGAGCGCTTCCGATTATCGTAAAGAATCCATTTTTCATCACAGGTAATGATTCGGTTTAAAATACCTTCATTGTTGTGCCGGTTCAGTAATGTAACGCAGCAGTCGACGCGCGTTTGCCGGTTTGCTTCAGTCAATTCGTGAGGTACCCACCTTTCAAGCTTTTTAATCTTCCCAATTTGCTTCAAGTGAATTAAAACAGTTTTATCACTAACATCGAAGCCTGCAGCTAACTCGGACGTGGTTTGCGATGGGTCCGCTTCCACAATAGCCTTCAATTCTCCATTATCAACTTGGGTCTCAGGCCGTCCACGGGGCTTGTTCTGCAGGTCGAAATTTCCAGAACGAAAACGTTGGAACCAAAAACGAACTGTGTTTTCTTTTGCAACATGACCGCCATACACATCATTCACCCTTCGAGTCGTTTCCGCAGCACTAGTGCCACGGCGGAACTCGTACTCGTAAATAATGCGATATTTTAAATTTTCCATTTTGTAAAATGAGTGACGCAAACAGAAAAAACAGAAGAAAAAAACAAATGAATGACGGTCATCGAAGCACAAATACATGAGTAAATAGCTGTACAAATTTGAATTTGGAATTCCTTACCAAAGAGGAGAAATTCGTGATTAAAGTGGCCAGTACGAAAAACGCCAATTTCATATGTAAGGACCTAATATTTAACCTGATGGGTAACTACAGCTTTGAGCCGTTTGGGGTTGAAACGCTCGGGTCATAGGGCCCGAGTGCGCATCTCCTTTTTAAAATAATTTCTCACCGGCTGATCGGCACTTCACGTGACTAGAGGGCTGGGTCGTTCTTTGGCCAAAGAATTAGCATTGCCATTCAACGTGGCAATGCTGCCAGTCTTCTGGGCACGTTACCGAATGACAGCGATGCGGACGAGATTTCGACGCCTAAATATCGTTTTGTTTTTGTATTTATTTATATAGTATAGTTTATTTTAAAAAAATCGTTTTAAAAGAAATACATGATATTTCCATATAAACAACAACAACATTCAACTTTGTAAACAACAATCAACTTTACTTGCGTGTGAATTAAGTTGGTTTCAGAATGACTAGTACTGTCTACCGCACGTTAATGGTAACAATTAAATTTTGATTTTATTCCGTAGCAGTAACGGCGGCTTTCGAAGTTTAAGGCCTCATTTACGGAGACGCGGGGCGTCTCGCGTCGCGTGTGGCGTGGCGTCTCGCGGCGCGTCGGACGTTTTTTCTGTTTACGGAGGGGCGGCGCGTGAAGCGGCACGCATCATCGCACGCGTAAACACAAACTTATAGCAATATACGACCATGTTCATAGAGAAGCGAGACGGGAAGCGTGGCGGTGCCCGCCGCGGCGCCCGCGGCGAGTCCTCTAGCGTGTAGCGAAGCACGCGGCGGGCATCGCGGCGGCGCACGCGAGCCTCGATCAAAAAAAAGACGAAAAACAACGACGAAAAAAAAAGTCGATCATATCATACTCCATTGCGACGGTGACTACGTCTGTGTTGCGCGATTTCTAAATAAGACTGACAGAAGATTCCGCCTCGGACAAAGCATCATCGAGAATTGCCGCTGCGTGCGCCGCCGCGTGGGACGCGTCGGTGCCATCCGCGGGCTCGGCCGCAAAAAACGCCCTAATTCAAACAAACGCGTCTAAAATCGCTTCTCCGTAAACGCACTCATACAACGCCATATATTTGAATTCAGTGCGGGCCGCGCCGCTCAACGCAACGCGCGACGCCCCGCGTCTCCGTAAATGAGGCCTAAGCGTTACTACGGTTGACTGTCATAAGATTACTAAAACAGCCGAAACTAAACTTTATGTGTGAAGAATTAGATACTTTTGAGAATCACATGATTTTGCAAGCAAGCCACAAATTACAAATCTTTTTTGTAGGTACTTTTTGGAAGAGAGCGTAAACAAGGCGTTAAAGATGGCAACACCGCAAGTCGGAGTCACTACGTCCAGCCTGGTGGATGACGTGTTCTTTATAGCCAGGAAGGTTATCAGGTGAGTTTTACATTTAAAATAGAATAGATAATTATATTTATTTGCAAAGAGTATAGGTACAAAAATTATGCATGCAAGTTCAGTACATTTAAACAAATTACAAAAACTATAGGCCGACAAGGCTGATAGTTGTCACTAGTTGACGAATCACTGAGCTCTCGCATCACGTCACCACACCCCTCCCGCACCGCGCTGCTACCTCAGGCAACGTCTCAGTTAAGCGGTCGGCCTATAAATAATTCTGTTAGCCTTTTTTTTAATTTTGCAACGGTGTGTCTTTAATATTGTTAGGTATTTTATTATCAACTAGCTTTTGCCCGAGGCTTTGTCCGAAATCCACGCGGATGTCTACTACCGGGTCTACCGGGATTCTCGTATAACTATTGACTTACGCAGGCACGCCAGTTAAGCTCCCAGTCGGCATGATTATTTCTGATATCTTCAACAATCATCGTCATATTTCAGTATTACACAAAAGCTTAATGAATTATACACCTAAACCTTCCTGCAAATAATACCACTAATGACTTATTTGACGTGGAAGGTCATTTATATTTAATAATAATAATGGTCCGAGGACATTGCCCTGTGGAACACCATATTTATTTCTGTAAAAGAAGATAAATATTTAGTCCTTTTTAGTTTTTGAGCATACTATTGATCCGCACACTGTTGCGACCGCTTAGGTACGATTTTATAAAATTTTGGGCATCGCCACGTATACCGTAAGCGTGTTTAGAAGCGTCTCGTGGTTTATGTAGTCAAAGGCTTTCGACAAATTTGCGTCAACTGAACATTCTTTTTTAAGAAAATCGAAAACTGTCGTGTTAATGTTTTTTTTTCTGGAGCCCTTTTGTTGGTCGCATAATATGTTGTTAAAAATCGGTTCTTAATAATTATTTCTATGATCTTTAAGAATACAGGAATTAGGGTAGTTGGTTTTTGATTTGACTAAAGCGGTTTAAGACATCCGACAAATACTCCAGAATATAATTATGCTTACGTTAATGGTATGAGCAACAGGCGCACATTTAAAGACAAATTTAAAACTTGCTGAAATGCCATATAACCAAAAGATTTTGTTCGCCGCCATCTTGGGATTTGATTTTTCTCGGGCCGCAGTCTTTGTATAGTCGTCGTATTGTAAAATCTATTCGTGCGATACAGACGAGCAGTATCATCGGGCAGCGTGGACGGCGCGTGCGCAGTGCTGAACGAAGTGAGCGCCGTGCTGGAGCGCGGCGCGGCGGGGGCCCTGCGGCGTTGGCTGCGGGCCCCGCCGCACGAGCCGCTACCGCTGCCGGGCCCCCGCCCCGCCCGCTACCCGCCCGACCCACAGGATAGAGACGTGGAGGCGCAGAAGATACTCTATCTAGTAAGTGTGTTACTGTACATGGCGCGGCGGGGGCCCCGCCGTGCTTTGTGTGCCGGGGTCTCTCAACATAGCTGCTTTTGTTAAAATTCGATGTTCTATGTTAACGTACAGTCTCTGCTGCGGTTGCGTACAATCTCGTTGATCTGGTGACAAGCCTTTTCATAGACAAATTCTGATCTTCTTTTTCTTATAAGTATAGTTGTTGCACTTTGCGTACTTCAATTATTGTAATTTAAATCCTATCTCAATATAGATAAAATTCACAAAACGCGGACTCATTTTAATAATTATTCCCAGGCACACATGAACGAAGCAGAAGCCGGCGCAGACTGGGCAGAGCGGCTCGCGAGCGAAGCGTGCGCGGCAGCCGGGTCGCTGGCCCGCAGCAGCGCGGAGCGGGCCAAGCTGACGTCGTGCGCGGCGGGGCTGGGCGCGGCGGCGGCGGCGTTCCGCGCGGCGCACGAGTTGGCGCTGGCGGCGCTGGCGGCGGCGCTGCATCCCAAGCTGGTGGCGTGGGCGCACCGGCTGGCCGACCCCGCGCCGCATACTGGTATACTGCAATGATCTTTTTTGAAAATACTGAAGACGCTGCTTATAAAAGGAAGGGAATACTCTACTAAAAACTAAGAAGTGGTGAAGAGCGGGCGTTTTGGAGGACAATCTCATGCTATTTTTGACAAAAAGTGAAAAATTGCTGATGTTTCGCCTAATTTGATTAAACGATTTTTATTTGGATTATGAAAAATCTGCTAACCATGACATTTTGAGTTAGCTTTCTATTTAGTTACGTTTATTGTATTCATTATATCTGGACTGAATGATATAATGGATACATGGTCGTTTGCCCGAAGTAAATAAGTAAGTAGTAGTAGTAAATTTGTATAAGTCCATAGGCAATCGGATAGTCGATTAGATTATGTTGTCTCACGATTTTTTTTTTTTTTTGTAAATAATGACAGTTCCCAAAAATCGAATGAAGTTTTCACTAATAGGTATACACGTTTGATCCTTATTGTAGTGTGAATGTGTTGATGTAATTAAAAGACTAAATATGATTGCAGACGAAATGGAAGACGACGCGGACGCTCTCCCGCAAGCCCTGGAGCAGCTGACGGAGGCGGCGCGTGCGCACATATCGGCGCGCGCAGTGGACGCGCTACTGGTCGCGGCTCTGGCGGACCTCGCCGCTAGAGCTGAGGCCGCGCTCACACAGAACAGATATGACCGGGTAAGAACAAATACAAATTATTTAAGTTCACATAAACCTACATGGCCACTTGTGAAACGTTAGCTAAGTGTACGATTCCAGTTGATCGTTTCCTATGAAGAAGAGCTGGCAAGAAACTCCAAGTGAGACGAGTTCTACTCCATACCGGACACGAATAGGTGGCGCAAGGTCTTAGCAGAGTGGTGTATATTACGGCGTAGTCTATATTCAGTTTTAAACACCTTTGAGTTTAGCGAAATGCTGTGGTCGAGAAGGACCGGTATTTATTCAAGTCAGCGTCACAATATCGGTAGGTTTCATGTGTCCAATCTTTCTGTATCTCCAATATTAGGGGTGGAATATGTTTTCTTATTTTCTTCACTCCAGTTAAGGCATCTCTGTAGTGATTATTCGTTGATGTTTCACCCTTGTCGTCCACAGTGAGAGAGTGGCATCACTAGGGATGGTAAGCAATTAACGTGGTGGGGTTAAGGCATCCATACCTGCGTGCGCAAAGGTCACGCGACGTACGCTAAATGTTTCTGTCGTAATATCCGCGACAGGGGCGCAGATAGAGTGCTACAAGGATATTTTACGCCTGAACGATCTTGACAACATTCGTAAAATTGTAGTAAAAAAACAAGACGGCGACGTTTGGTTCCATTTTAGCCACGCTGCACGTGCCTCTGTAATATAACATTGTAGTGTTGTAGTTGTTATTAAGCGCAATACACACTGAGCCCGCCGGGCCGCCGACAATTATATGACACAACCTTTTTCGACACGTGGCAATCACTAACTGCCAAATAAATTTCCCATCTCGATCCGCCGACATGCCAAAATTTTCCGACTTGCAATAAGTGAAGCCGCCAACTAGCCCGACGGCAAAAAGTTGCCGACATAGGTCGGCGGCCCGGCGGGCTCAGTGTGTATTGCGCTTTATAGTTACATGTTTTGTCTGACAGGAAGGCGGGCTGGCCGTGGAGCGGCGCGCGCGTCGCCTGGCGGCGTGGGCGGGCAGCAGCGCGGGCGCGGCACGCGAGCGGTGCGCGCGCTACACGCAGGCGGCCGCGCTGCTGGCGCTGGAGCTGCCCGAGCACGCGCGCGACGCGCTGCTGCCCACGCCGCGACTGGCCGCGCCCGAGGCCAAGGACATACTGGCGCGCAGGTATCCATACTTACTCCTCTATTAGTCGTCATGTCGGTAGTCACCCCCTTTCTAGCACGTCATCTTTCACACAGTCCATCCATCGTTTCTTTGATCTTCCCCTACTCTTACAGCCATCCACATTCATACTTAAAACTTTTCTCACGATATTTTCCTCATTCCTCCGCATCACGTGCCCAGACCATGTCCACCAATTTCCACACATCTATTCAGCCGCCGGGTGCCACTCTCAGACTTCCTTTTATATACTCAGTACTTATTATCCATTCACATATTTGCTCCTGATGTAGATAAACGGTGATATTATACCGTAAGTCGTGAGCAGTAAACTGAAGCAGCATATTAGATAAATATTTGAAGCCGCGATACCACAGAATAGTTAGTCTTTTCAAGTCCTTATTTTCAATTGATGTTATTTCCACTTAAGGCTGATTTTTCCAATGCTAGATAATTTTATCCAAGGAATATTTTTGAATTTTTGACAGTTCTCCCATACAAAAACTGTCGGACGTCAAGTTTATTTCACTAATAAAAATTATCTCTCGATTGAAAAACCAGCCCTTAAAGGAATATAAACTTTATACTTGTTTAAATTAAGTTGATTTCAGAATAAATAGTACTTTTGCAAAACTCATGGACATTTTTTTTGAACTTGAGTTGTTTTTCCAAAACACATATTTGTTTACATGATTGAAAACTAAACCTCAAACGCAATATAGGTAAAGATGGAAAACTTCATACAACAACTTCCACACACTTCGACGTGAATGCAAAATTAGCTTAATTTGTCCCTTTTCTACCTTGGATATCCATACTGTATTGTGTGCAATAAATAGAAAACACTTGTTTCAGAACCGACTTCAAAATTGAAGATATCAAGCGCTTGAAGCTGTAGTATTTATTGATGTTTACCTAATTATCTGTTAAATGTATACTAATTATAACTAATATATTGAAATGCATTTAAAATAAATATATTTACATACAAACA
The DNA here is from genome assembly GCA_947508005.1 of Amphipoea lucens. NCBI lineage: Eukaryota > Metazoa > Arthropoda > Insecta > Lepidoptera > Noctuidae > Amphipoea > Amphipoea lucens. Next base: position 972,897 of record OX382363.1, on the reverse strand, counting down.
CTTCTTTTGATTATTTCTTATTTAGTATATTCTCCCAAGAGCTCGTTAAGAGTTGAGCTCCTTAAGTTTACTGACAAATGCTTGCACTGACTGGACAGATCCACTCAATCTGTGTGGCCTGTCCTCAATATACCATTTCAGACATCAATCTGCATAGTCTTCACATGATCTGACCAAGATTTAGTCTGGACTTTAAAATAGACTCCTTATAAATAAATAAAAATATAATATAATAAATAGACCTCTTGAGTTTGTTTCGGCCTTTCTTCTCAGAGTAGGTAGGAGACGCTGACTTCATCTAGTTTTTCTTTCTTTTTTTTTATATTTTTGACGTGTAAGGCGCGTCGTCCACACGAGCTAGAGTCGATGCGGCGACGAGTCGCGGGCGCACGTTTTCTATAGGAATAAATATAGGTATGTCATGTATGTATAGGCGACATACCTGCGTTTTGCGGCGTTTTCTATAGGAATAAATATAGGTATGTATGTATAGGCGACATACCAATATAAAACGTGCGCCCGCGCCTCGTCGCCGCCTCGACTCTAGCTCGTGTGGGCGACGCGCCGAAGTGTTTGCACAAACCTACTTACAGAAATAAAATCATTTATCAAGAAACTTTAAATAAAAAACAAACTAATATTATAACACTTTTAATTTCTAAACATTATCATATATTTTCCAAATTTTAATACATTTAGTAACAGTGTAATAGCTATAATGTAAGGCAAATACATTGATGATAAGTTTTCAATAAAATTAAGTTATTTTAATATCGTGTATAAATTATATTGTGCAAGACACAAAATAGAAGTGACCTATGGTGTGTAAACAGTTAGACTTTTTATTATTTACGCGCATATAAATAGTGATTTTGAAATAGTGTCGACACCTATTTTCTGTAAACGAAACATTAAACTGTCTTGAAATATTCAGGTCATGGTCCTTCTCATCCATAAATGTCACTTCTATCTTTTACCGATTGATTTTTGAGTCTGATATGTTAAGAAATATTAAAAATACGTGGAATTGTGTAAGGCACCTTTCATTGTAGTGACAATAATATTATCAAAAAATATTACTTATAATAATAATAATAATAATAATCTTTATTGCAGTAAGTAACAAGACTCATATGTGTTAGTAAAAAAAAAAAAGCATTGACAGTTTGTAAAATGCGTATGTATACAAGTAATTAAATAAATTGTCTCAAATTCATACATTTCAAATACCATCCCGTGTTGAATGGTCATAAAAAAGCACATATTGTAAAGAAGTAAAACATACACAAAACGCAGCACACATAATAAGAAAACATTTATAATAATAAAAAAATACATAAATAGTAGTAAGTATATGTTAGCCTCTACCCAAACTTAATTTTATGCACAAGAAAATATCAGAAAATTATAATAATTGAACAGACTCATAACGCGTGCTGCACACTTATTCGGGTAGGCATTAATCGAATATATGAAGTAACTAGCTTTTGGTCCGCGGCTTCGCCTGTGTGGAGAGCGGAAATTATCCCAAGTGAATGTTCTACCGAGATAAAAAAAACCGATGTGTAAGCTATCCAAATCCGTTCAGCCGTTTTTGCGTGATAGAGTTACAAACTAAAAAGTTTGTACTTTGGGCCGGTTTTGTTGTTCAACAAATACCGCCGAAACAAATATAATGACGAATGTTCTGACCGAACAAGTGTGCAGTACGCCTGAGGAATTAACTTACTTCTATTTGAATATATTAAAAGTCTTTACTTATTTAAATTGGACAACGTGAAACAGTTATATTCAGTTCAATTATTAAGCGCATTAAAGTAAAAAAATGTAACAAATATTAGAATGGCATATTTTACCTACATAACATTATGAGCATAAAAACATTCTAAAGCATTTGAATCCTTTATAAAAGCATTTGTCCATGTGATTCAATTAATTATTTTATTGATTAATCTTACAAAGCTGCAATACAGTAAATATGTATAAACAAAATAGTATACATACGTACCTGAACTGGTAGTTAACACTTATTAAGACAGGTGGTTAATAGATCCTAACAACTAGATTAACTTATTAAAAACAATAAATTGACCATATTTTATAAACTATACAAAACTCTGCAAAGGTACTCTGGAAAGATAAATATATCATAGATATAGCAAAATGGTTAGAAAATAGTTCATTTAAATAATAATAATACCAGCCTATTATTGTGCAAGATAAAGAAGTCACAAGATGAACGGAAAACGCCTGTAAGAGCTATTGAACTATTTAAGGGTGAGTTGCCTATGGCACTGCAACGCAGGCTCATGGACATGTGTATTCTTCCCGTCCTAACCTATGGTGCACAGACTTGGTCTTTGACTAACACACACTAACATCCAGAAGTCCAAATTCAAGGTCTGCCAAAGAGCAATGGAGCGCAGTATACTAGGCGTTAAATTAACGGATCGTGTTCGAAACAATACTGCGCTCCAAAACAAAGATAGCTGATGTATGTCAAAACCTATGGTGCACAAACTTGGTCTTCGACTAACACACACTAACATCCAGAAGTCGAAACTCAAGGTCTGCCAAAGAGCAATGGAGCGCAGTATACTAGGCGTTAAATTAACGGATCGTGTTCGACACAATACTGCGCTCCAAAACAAAGATAGCTGTTGTAGGTCAAAAGGCTGCCCAGCCAAAATAGGACTGGGCAGGACATGGCTGCCGCATGCCGGGAAAGGCTGTAGGGAATTGGTGCCCTGAGACAGTGAGGCAGGGTCACGGCAGACCACGTAGGAGATGGCGGGACGAGCTGGATAGGTTCCGTCAAAGCTGGAAGGAGGACGCGCAGGCTCGCGAAAGATGGAAAGAGTGGAGGGAGGCCTTTGCCCAGGAAAGGGAGAGCGTAAGCTAGTAAAAAAAAAAACAGTGCCCAGTGTGCCAACAGAAGTGAAAACAAAACACAATCAGAATACTTTGCCATCACTCACTGACATATCGGACATACATTAAAACCTAGTACATCCCGAGGACAGCCGAACACATCCGAAGCGGTGTCGGTTACGGTAACAGTGGCGCGAATCCAATGGTTTTTTCCCATCTCAAAAAATGCCAAACACGCCTAAAGAAGTTTTCACATCAAAAAAAAATTGTCTACCCGGGCAAAGGCCTCTTCTCATATAGAGAAGGCATCAAGGCACGAGTATTGATCACCACGCTTGCTTAAGGCGGGTTAGCGATTTCAATCCAGGCTTCCTCAGGATGTTTTCCTTCACCATTGTCAGTAATACCTAAAATAAACTTAGAACTCGGAAAGAACATATTAATTAAAAAAGTTACATTGGTACTTGCCCAGATTTGAACTGACAACCTCGTGCATAAGAGGTGAGGCCTTAACCACTGGGTTATCACGACATCATCATCTGCCTGCCTTTTCCCAACTATGTTAGGGTCGGCTTTCTAACTGGATGCAGCTGAATACCAGTATTTTACATGGAGCGACTGCCTATCTGACCTCCACAACCCTGTGACTGGGTAATACGATACCCCTTGGTAAGACTGGTTGTCAGACTTTCGGGCTTCTGACGACCCGTAACGACTGTCAAAGATCTACGAATGACAGCCGGGACCAACAGCTTAACGTGCTTTCCGAGGCACGGAGGAGTCTTGGTATGTAAAGATGGTCACTCATCCACGGACCAACTGCGGCAAGCGTAGCTTAACCTGATTGATCGACCCGTGCGGCTGTTATTTCATAGCCACAAGCCTGGGTTATCACGACAATTTAAGTAAATAAAGAAAGTATGGCAGTTATAAAGTTAATTAAAGCAGCAACTTGTCAGGGAATCTGTATAACAATGCACTTATCGTTCATTCAAGCGAGAGTGAATGAAATGTGATAAAGTTAGAACATTGCTTACCCCTGCACTAGACCTGTCACCTAAAAATAATCAATCATTAACTCTAATAAATAACTCAATATACTTGTCAATTAATTAAAGTTTAATGATTGATGAATTCGCTGTCAGTCCAAAAATATGACAGATTGAAAACTTTTCAAATTGTTGATATGTGCTAAATTAATGATGAATTATTTTTTAGTGACGTTTCTGAGTGCAGCAGTTAGTTTTTTAATATTGCTGCCCATGAACTCGTTACCTAAGTACGCTTTATAGACGCGTGTTAAAATAAACTAAAAATATTACCTACAAATACTTCGTCGGTTGTCTAAAATACTGTAGGTATATAGCTAAGGCAGTTAGTTTTTAACCTACGTAAGCAATTCTATACAATTTGTCAAATACTTGCGAACACAAGGCACGGTGTCTAAGGCTCATTATAATGTGTAAAAGGACATTTACAAAAGAGTGCATAGTGCTTTAGAAGACATACAAAATTCACGACAATATAATCTTCTATGAGATACCTCAGTCATGTCTACCATAACATGCTCGAAATACTAGCATTTAAAAGTTAATTTGAAGGTGAGCTTTTTCCAAAAATTATACAAAAATACATTTTGTGAAAAGTGTCATGATTTAATTTCATTCAGATCATGGATTTGAGCCATCACACCCTGTAGGTACCTTATTCTTTGGTTAAACCGTTGAACACCCCAATTTTAGTTACCATAAGGACGTTCGCTAACTTCGCGCGTGCGCACGCGGCGGGTGCGCGGACCACGCGCGCGGCAGAGAGCGCTCGCATTATCTATCAATACAAACACGCGAGGCGGGCACCCGCCGCGTGCGCACGCGCGAACGTAGCGAACGCCCTAATACAATAATTAATAAAATAATAAAACCGTATTACATGATAGCACACTATGATCCTTAAATATTATAAAACAATATTTGTGTAAAATAAAATTGATTAATATTATTTAAGAAATATGTAAATTAGTTCGATGATTAACAATGGCGGTAGTGTGCCAGCAAAAAGTGTAAAACTAATAAATACTGTAAAACATTTGATAAGTAAGTACATGATTTTGTTCGGGCTTAAACTATAATAACATTTCACTTAAATAGCTAACATTTAGACCAGAGCAAGTCGTTGAGCTTGAAATTGTCACCACATCAATAATTATTAGAACATTAGAATTGGACTTGTGATGTAACTTTTCGTCATATATTAAATGATGATAACTTTTCGCAATATAATATTAAATTTGATTAAATTATGTTCTATAATATTAGAACACATTAATTCATTTTAATCATGGCAACAAATAAACCAATAAAATAATATATTTTTTTTACATGTGGCAACTTCCTCGCTCAATTCTATTTACAAATACGTTGTCGCAACACTACACAACAGTACAGTGCTTTTATAGTGCCAATGATGTCTTTTAACCGTCATAAACAAATATTTAAAAGGCGTAATTTGGGAACAAGAAAGGTTTCTTCTATAAGGTGTTCGAGTGAGCAACTTGTAACACACTAAGCGACGTTACTGCCTGTTTCTCGTCTTCTACGGCAATAAAGTCTAGGCCAATTTCCTCCTAACTTTCAGACTAGCGTTTAGTTCCCCCTACTCCCCATCACGCCCCCTACCTCCTTAGTACCCGACGCGAGGGGGCGGCGACTCCACCGCGGAGGTGGTCTGCTTGGACACGACGCGCGTGCCCTGCGCCAGGCCGCCGGCGCGGACTGCCACGTACTTTAGGTACGCGTCCACTAAGTACGCGAACATCGCTACGAAGCCGAAGAACTGGAAATAATATTCAAGGTTTTTTAATTATGAAGTTGTTTGCTGTAATGAACACCATAATTATGAAATACAGATATAAATGTTGTGAAAAAAAGACGAATGAATTAAACTGGATAATTTTAAGGGAAGTTATTTTAGGTATTAGCAAGCATAAGCAATAACAGAATTGGATGTTAAAATTGAGCCAAGTCCTGTGGGATATTAATGGATCAAAAGATTAACAAACACAGTACTATAAACTCTAAAAGCAAATAACAGGGAGGTTGATAGCGTAATCAGCCTAAAATGATCCCACTGCTGGGACACAGGCCTCCTCTTTCATTGAGAGGGAGTGGACCATAATCCACCACGCGGGCCCAGTACAGGTTGGACAATGTCAAATGTCTTCCAATGTTTGGTTCTAGGACATGCCGATTTCCTCACGATGTTTTCTTTCACCGTTTTTAGAGCAGTGTTGATAAAATTATTGACACAAAGTAAAGCGTCTGCCTGCCACGACCTACAACTCGTTAGTCGGGGCCGTTACTACAATTGATGAATTACTAGTCAATATAAAACTTACGGCAGCAGCAGAATGAGGGTCCTCATGTACAGTCGCGGCCAAAATCGACACCAGCAAGTAGAAGAAGGTCCACAGCGCGCAGAATCCGAACTCAAGTTTCAGCCACGGGATCTTGTAGAACTTCTCCAGGATATGGAACAGGTACAGGCCTAGTAATATGCCCGTGAACCAGAAGGCGATCATTGAGATCCAGCTGAAGAACGAACCTTTGGTTTGGCTGCTGAGCCAGGAGCATTGTATGCATATGAACCCGAGGAGACTGCACACCTGGAATTAATGTTGTGCAGAGTTGAAGTCGGTGATTGATATTATGACTTAATTATAAGTACCTAGTGGTTACATAGAGTGAGTGCCAAGACAGAGTCTCTTAGTCTTCTTAGCGTGTCGATGGCAAAAATATTACGAAAAAATAAATATCGTTTTATAAAAAACTTTGTAACAAAAAAATTAAACCTCCGAAAAAACTGAAAAGCAAAAAATAAAAACCTTTTTTATTTTACCTTAATAAATAAGTTCTTAAACTAATGCAAGTATACCTAACTAATTTTGAGTCGGCGCCAAACAAGCAACTTAATATCGTTGCGAGTGGTCGTGCGGAGAGCGCATTTTTTGTTTGGAATGTTAATATTTAGCGCTGGAGATTTCACGTTGCATTTTAAATTTAAGGTAATTTAGTAATCTTTGTTCATTGATTGTTTGGCGCCGACTCAAAATTTTTTAGGTATATTTGCATTAGTTTAAGAACTTATTTATTAAGGTAAAATAAAAAAGGTTTTTATTTTTTGCTTTTCAGTTTTTTCGGAGGTTTAATTTTTTTGTTAAAAAGTTTTTATTTTATAATTTTTTGAGGCTATAATTTACTTATTACTGCATGCTTAATTTTTGATTACTTTTAAAATGGCTACCTACCTTACTTTAGATATTAACTGTTATATAATCCTACTTTAACTATTATTTTTTGTATAGTTAAATACTTAAAAAAACAGGCTTTATGTACCAACATAGATAGGCCTTTAATTTTAATTGTAATACACAGCTCAGCATTAAAATCTGTGCATGAACAACAAATCACCCCTATTTTCCCACCCTTAGGGTAGGATTTTTTTTTCCAAATTTACACGGGACCAACTTCGAGGTATGTTCTATCCATTAAAAAAAGAATTATCAAAATCGGATTAATCTGTAAAAAGTTATGCGTGGTCATACATTACAATCAGTGAGTGAACTATCAGTCATCCCCTGTTTTCCTACCCTTAGGGTTGGATTTTTTTTTTCAAATTTATATGGGACCACCTTCGGGGTATATCCTTTCTAATCAAAAAAGAATTATCAAAATCGGACTGCTCTGTAAAAAGTTATGCGTGATCATACATAAAAAAAAAAAAAAAAAAAATATACGCGTCGAATTGATAACCTCCTCCGTTTTTTCGTCGGTTAAAAACTAGTTTGACCGAAAATTCAACAATGCGGATACAATTCGCTGACGCACCCATTAGGTCCTCACGTGTGCAGATGACAGGGCATGCGGTATAAGATGGAAGGTGAGCCATTGTCTTAGCACTGTATACGTTACACGTAATCAAGGCATTCGTAACGCATCATAAGTACCTACGTATTGCGATGACAATCATAACAATATTGAGATTGCCCGAAAGACAATAAAATTAACTATGATAGAATATACGATAATGACGTTATACCATGAATGGTCACGCTTTTAAAATATAGAAAACGATATCATCGTCGCCGCATGTAGGCACGGGTCGATGGAAACTATTACAAGGACGCCATATAATATTTATATTAATAAATAGGATCTAATAAATAACATAGTTTAGTAATGTAATGAATCGACTGCGCAAGTTCCGACGTATAAAATGTTCATACATAAATGATTGAACGCAATAAAGGAAACAAAAGGGAAACGCTTTCATTGCTATGACTATGACGAATAGATTTCATTGAATTGTTTTGTAGTTTATACGAATACAAGCCGTGCGCCCGATGATATTTCCTTTCGGCAAAAATGTGGACCTTCCTTGAACTTCCTTACAAACTTTCGTCTTCCTTTAGAGGATGAGTTTTCAAAAATCCTTCCTCAATAACTAGCTATAGATAGTTTGCTTCATCAGCAATAGCTCACCTCCGTTATAAGGAATTCACTTCTAGTCCCAGCATGCGTTATCTGTCCGTGAATTTAAAATTTTTACTATACAGGAATTTACAGGATACATTTTTAACCACTGCGCAATCTGTAATCATGAATTCAGAACAGGATTCTAGACCCCTATAGCGAAGTTTGCGTCCGTTGCCGAAAAAAATCAGCTCTTTAATAGCAAAATACCTACTACGCGGTTAAAATGTACCTATGCTTTTTGGGGGTCAAAATAGCGAGTGACGAATTGCTGATATAAAAATATACATCCGGCACATCATGGGCTATCAGCCCAACTAACCGAATGAGGTACTGACTAGATAATATTTTTACAACGACCGCCGCCGGATCGAGAGAACAAGGAGGTATAAATCCAGTCAAGGTTGATGATTTTAAGATTGTGTCACGCGACGTGCGCGGCTCTATGCATCTCAGAGCTCGGGCTATGCGGCCTGCAGCCAAATGGCGTAACAGTCGTTAAATCTATTGTATTCGTCATGTGACGGACCAAGGAAACTAAGCAAAACTCAGTCGCAAGACGAATGAATATGAAGTAGTTAGGTACGCGGAGGTCACAGGTGACTGATGACAGCAGCTATACCGTCATTATGTTCAGTGTTGACTCACAACGCCATACAGAGTCCTTTGGGAAGAACAGCACACCTTACGTCTGGCTACCCCTCCGGGAGTGGGCTTGACGATTAGATTAAAACAGTTACATCGCATGCCGTGTTTGTTAAAGGCTAGCTCCCCCTTAGTGCTATTTTCGCGTGAACTACGTCATATATAACAGCCGGCGATCAACGCGATAACACGACATTGAATTAGGTACCATTCTGGAAGGACTTGACCTTTTGCCTCGTGAATATAACATGGTACAGTAGGCCGCACATCAATGTAAACATAACCAGTATAAACTGGCCTCATATTATATTGAAACTCTGTACTACGCTAGGTCAATTCAAGGTCAAAGTGCTATCACAGACGTGCAGTCGACTGTACCTCCCACAAGTGTTTGGACTGAACAAAGCCTGTGAAAGTAGATTGTCTTGTATTGATTTTTCAGTAGGTGTTGCTGAAAACGTGCTGTTTTTAAAAGTGTACAAAGTAGGTATAAGTACCTAATATATTTTCTTCAGAATTTTGACGTCAGAGTCGTTAGTCAATATGACGCTGGCAGTATAGTCGACATCGGCTCATTTGCCAAAAAAAAAAAAACATTTAGCCGATCGTCATAAACGAATTATCCGAAGTCTGAAGTAGATTAGCAGCAACTGGAGCGCTTATAATATCAACAGCCCATCCGCTATCTGTTTGCTAAACATTTCATTTCCTGAAGTGGTATTTTAGCCAATTGTCTCTGAATATAATTATGTTGATGATAAAGGTACTGATAATAATTTAAGTAGTCAACATATCCAAAATCAGCATGGGATGTATTATTATTTCCTTTATTACATTTGAAATACATACAGGGTGGCAGGGACATCAACGTGTGGCCTGTTAGTGTTACCGTGGAATCAGTACATGATTCTACGCATGGATATTATCTTTTGGTTATAGAAAAAATGCTGGTCTATAAATAATAAATAAATATATGTTCCGGTATTTCACTTTTGTAGGTAACAGCAGATGTTTTTGTATTACCAACGAAAAATTACAACTGTCACCCAGTATTTAATATTTTTAAAGGTTTAAAAAAACATTATTTCCTATGTTCTATGTTATGGGTTTGGTTTCCGCACTTAGTCCTTCAAATGGACCATTGTGCGTGAGCCATGGCGGCCGTCGGTGGTATTCCAACCAGCCCACCTCCCTCCAGAAGCTGACTAGGTCTCCTGGTCTGTTGAGAATATCTGTGTATGATTTGGGTGTCCCGAGAATCTCTGATCTAATCTAGTTGACGCCTGTGCACTCAAAGAGCACATGCGCAACGGTTTCATTAGCCTCCATGCAAGCCCTGCACAGGGGACTGTCCGTTATGCCTATAGTGTGAAAGTGTTTGTTCAGCGAGCAGTGTCCCGTGATGGTCCCTGTCACCAGGCGCAGGCCTTTAATGTCCAGTCGTAATAAGCGCCTGGTTAGCTTGCCTTCCAATGATGGCATAGCTTCCTTGTATTGCCTGCAGCCTGGTGACGACGACCACCAGCTTTCTGCTTGTGTGTGGGTGTACATTATTTCCTATATTTTTTCTATACTTATTATTACTTACAACTTGGACAATCTTCAGTATGCCTGGTATAGTCTTAATATAAGCTGGATCAAACCGTATGTTGGTCTGGACAGCAGTGCTGGATGTGACTGTGGTTGTTGTGGTGTGCTGTCCAGGGAAGCCTACTTCAGCCATTGTTGTTTAACTGGAAAAAAACAAAGTATTGATTTTGTGACCAAAAGATAACAACACTAATTACATAATCTTAGCATTACATTAGAGCTGGAATGAAAAAGTTTTCTTTTTTATCAACCACCTTCAAGAAATTGATTTCGAGGATTATATTTAACTGACACAATAAGCTAATCAGTAGAACTTCACCCCAACTTCTTAAAAATTGGATTTTTTTACCATGGCCGCATGGTTCACTCTTGTGTGGGGGATATTTTGGGGATAAAATGTATCCAAACTCACTCCTTAAGTAATAAAGTATTGCTTTTTGTAAAAAGAAGGTTGATTTGTTGCTCTGTTGCTGCGGGATAGAATAAGAAATCTACAAACACACCTTTGTGTTTATAATGCTAGTATGATTAACCGGTCAAGCAGCGCGGTTCGCCGATCGGCGACGAAACAATAGAAAATCAATTGTGTCTCATTAGCGGAGCTCGACAGATTAAGTTTGATTAAAAAACATCCATAAACTCATATTCACAGGTTGGTAACATATTTTTTTGTTAATAAAAAGATAAACCATGTGAGTCATCCATTAGTCAACATATTTTACATGATAACTCTGATATCAGTTACACTGCTTTTGCATATGCAACATTTAAACCTTACTCAATCTGTGTCATTTGATACACTCGAACATTTGTGCCAGAGCTAGTCAGCCACATGTACAAAAAATCTGTTTTTAAGATGATTTGTTAAATTTTTTAACACAGAAACTGAAAGATTCAATAGAAGTTCTTTTGTTATAATGTCGAGGGGCGTTAAGTATCCTGCAGTGTTAAGGTGACTGCTATTGCCAGTCAGATTAGAAGGAGTGGTGATACTTGAGTATACAATGTTTCTTCAGGATTGCACATGGCCGTTAAAAGAGATATAACAGGAATAGCCCGATTCAAACTTTATGGCGACTCTGAAGGGCACTACTTACTATGCTGTACCTCACCTCTGCTGACATGAAATTGAGTGACTCGCCTCTTGTTTCGAGCCGCCATGTTGGGGGGCATAATGATGGATGATGGTGTTGGTAGTGTACTACACAATATTATTTTGCATTATGTTGCTGCTACCTTATTGCTAACTTTATCATTTACTAAGTGACTGGTTAATTCCTAGCCAGTACCATTGATTGCAAATAGATAATATCAATTGTTTTCCAAAAGAAGCAACTTCTGATTGCACAATAGAAAAATATGGATTTTAGTATGTTTTTTAATGTGCCAAATATTTGAGCTTGTGTTTAACAGACAAGTTATCATTTCCTTGCAGTGTCCGTAATGCAGCAACATTTAAAATATGTTTTAGTGCCATGATTTCAAACAATGGAGGCCAATCTATACTTCTATAGGCAAGTTGGGGACCATACTTTACACTTATGGGAATGAAAGTGTATCTGGTAGGTCTAGTCCATATTGAACAGTGAAAGTTGTTTACTTTTACTCTTTCCACAAAGAAAAAGATGTGTATCATGAAATTGATATTGCATTCGAAAAGATAAGGAATAGATAAAGCAAAGCAATATAGGTAGGGGAAAAAATACTGATGATGATACAACTGGTGGTCACTCTGAGAATATTTATGCAATTTATGTAGTTCTTATGGAAGGAAATCTAATGTTTCCCTAAGTGTGCATGTGGTTCTAACTTGTGGGTGTAAGTCTATGAACCATGTTAAGCCACGATATGCCGCCTGTCACGACCTAAAATAGCGAATATTGAACAACACACCACAGAAATACATTATAACTTAATACAAAAAACTGCGATTTATTTTCTTACCTTATTTAAATGTTCAGGTTAGCCACAAACACTTTTTCTTAGAAGTAACTAAGATATTTACAGTTACGGAACTTACACTAACGATTAAAAATAGGTGTAAATTAATATCAAGTGATAAATCGAATATGACCAAATGACCAAACCATGAACCCAACGTCAGAAATTGATATTTTATCGGAACATTTGTTTGAAATTCTGTTTACATTAGCATCAAAAATAAGAACAGCAAAATTCAAGTTACAATATACACGAGTCAGAGTAAGATAGCAAAACTTCGCGTTTGAGAGGACAGAAATGCCAAAATTCTGCAATTGGTGAGTTCCGAAACTCTTACAAAATGACATTGACAGGAACGATAGGGTTCGTTCTAATACAGCCTATAAGCTTGGGCAAATAAATCCAACCAAATTCTAAAAAGTATCGATTTTTTTTACTAGTTATTTTAGATTTTTTACAGCTTGTTTAAGTTATGCCCAATGTTTCATCTTTAAATTCCGATTTATTGACGAAAATAGTAATACAAAAAACCTAGACTTGAAAATCAATATTGTAAAAATTAAAGGATTAGAACGCACGTTAATGCTTGACATATTGTCATTTTTGTAGAGATGCGCAGCACGTAGAGTTAATCAGGATCTAAATCGATTACGGAAAAATAGATATCGAGAACTGTAGAATTTTCAATCACGTTTATTTAAGCTTTTGCACCCTAATTGCGTAACACACTTTCAATCACAATCTGAATCATTTTGAAGGAAGGTATCCCCACTGCTCCGCACGTGAATTAAACACCAAAATTAAGATATTACGAAGGGGCTAAATAATAACATTGGTAGGTCGATAGAACGCTACGCATGCTGTGGTCTGTTCGTGGATCCAGTGACCTTCTATTATTATCGAGACTTGCATCGAAAAGCACATTAATACGTTGGTCCTGGATTTCTTTCGTAGATCTTTGACAGTCGTTACGATAGTCAGAAGCCCAAAAGTGATTGACAACCAGTCTTACCAAGGGGTATCATGTTACCCAGCAACTGGGTTGTGGAGGTCAGATAGGCAGTCGCTTCAGGTAAAATATTGGTATTCAGCTGCATCCGGTAATACTGGAAGCCAAACCCAACATAGTTGGCTAAGCAGCTTGTTTGAATTAAGATATTACGCAGAAGGGGGAAATATTCTAATGCGTTAACTGACAAATCCAAAGCCAAACTCAAGTTTTGCGTAAGGGCGATGAAGATGGATCGTAGTGTACTGTGTTCAATTATGAGGCAGGCTTCCATCAATGATTTATTGTGAACTGACAGCTAATTATTGAATATTTAAGCTCAGCCACCGATAATGTTAAACCATGATATACTCCAAAACAGGATTCGCCAATGTGGGCAATAAGTCTGCTGGGTTGAAGATTAAAAATTATTACTTTTAGTTCTAATTTCAATTGAATCGATTGTTTTTCAGTAAGACTTCAATCGATGCAATTTGATCATTCGTAGGGGTCATCTCTATACAACATCAGTTATTGTATTTTTGTAGTGATATCAGTTCGCGTTTCATATTTTTTCTTATAAAAATCTTGTAAGGATTTACAGTTACTGAGGGAAAAAAATACTAACTCAAAATTTGGCGTTGTACTATAAAAAAAGATACAAAACGCAAGTTAATTTGCATATTGTACAGTAATAATTATGTGCGAAGACGTCTCGTATGAGTAAACAAATAACAGCCGCGAAGGTATGACCGCGGTATGCTTAGACTGTATGTTATTTAAAAATATGAGTCATTGATGTTTTACACGGCTCAGTATCGGTTAGTAATATAGTGTCAAGGCGACGGTGACTGAATTGTTCGGAGCATCCTCGGCCGCGCTTATCGCGATGAGGCTGTTTCAGTTCTCGTGATTCGTTCCTTCGTGTACTGTGTTTATAATAGGCAGAATAGTGCGCGTCGTGGTCTATGTAAGTACTAAGTATGAATGTAATAATGTATTATTGGCTAAAAGGTCCCAGCAACCAGGCCGTTAAAATAAATAAATGAATGCATTATTTATTTACTTTTTTGTGATGGGATAAAAGTCATAAGATTAAGTAGGTAGGTAAGTATTTGAAATTGCAAACAATAAGTTTATAAAACTCTTAGATACAAAATAAATTGCAATAAATTTAAAAAAAAAATTGTCATAATCATTATCATTATTTCTGCCAAAAGACATCCACTGCTGGACATAGGCCTCCCCCAAGCATTGCCACATTAACCGGTTCCTTACCGGTCAAAAGTAAACATAGGTTTTAATTATTTCCCTTCTATTTCATTGATCAATTATATGGTGTTTGCTAACGGTGGTAATTCAAGTTCAATTTCAAGGATATTTGTATTAGTTACGACTGTAGCTTTTCTGTGTAGTTATCACTTCCGTTATCTGCTTATCATTTACTAGAGTTTCAATATAGGTACAAGAGGGTGATTATTGTGACATCTTGATTTCATCTGAAGTATCTACTACTTACATAACTAGTTTATACAGGATGAAATTGAACACATGCGACAAATTGAAATGGGAGACTGTACTCATCATTATGAACAACTTTTACTATGGGACCAAAGCGGAAATCGCGAAAAAAAAATCAGCTGTTCCCTACATTTATGTTTGCAATAACTCGTCAAAATGTAGGGAGCAGCTAATTTTTTTTCGCGATTTCAGGTTTGGTCCCATAGTAAAAGTTGTTCATAATGATGAGTACAATCTCCCATTTCGATTTGTCGCATGTGTTCAATTTCATCCTGTATTTAAATAAAATGTGTTTCTATTCTGTTGAGATGTTAAATTGTAAAACCTTGAGTTGTCACAAAATATTTGCATTTGATTTCTGACCCTTATTTCATAAAATAAAACAAATCATGTTGCATAGGCTACAATAATATGTTACAGTCAATCAGTCAAAAATGTTTTAGACTAGTTTTAGTCTAAGGCGGATCACAGTACACCGCGCCACGCGACGGGGCGCGGGAAACGGGGCCAAGAATCCCCGCGCGGGAGCGCGTTTTTGTATGTACGCGCGGGGGCTTGTTATCTGCGCCCCGTCGCGTGGTGGGTTGTAGTGTGTGATCCGCCTAAACCCTTATTATTACCCACCACCAGTTTTTAACCAACTTAAAAAAAAAAGCAGCTTAGTACTTTCCATAGGGTGTAAGTACTACTTAACAACGTAAGTAGAACTCACACCCCGATGCTTTGCTTGTAAGCAAAAATCCTGATATTCGTATTATTACGAAAATCAGTCTTAGTTTCCAATAATCTGCATAGCTATTTACAACAAATGACACATTTCAATAACCTGATTAGCCTTGCCCCCGACAGCAGACAGCTGTCGAAAGAATAGCGGTCGTCTATTTGATTCTAACCCGTTGCAAAAAACGTAATAAAATTTGAATTTCGCGGGCTACCACTGCTGGCAAAATTTTCGGGTTTTGGAATTGTGACGAGCGTTTAGAAGAATCCTACGATAACATTGATTAATGTTTGATACGAAGCATATCGATTAGTTGTAAATAGCTATGCTGATCCTTTGCAAACATCCGGATGCTTAAATAATATCTTGCGACATACCTACCCTACCTATACTTATAAATAAATCATGACTGAATATGATTGGTAGCCATAAGGTCAATTAATTATTGACCTCACTCCTTGGTGACTAATTCAATGATTCATTTTAAACTAATTAGCAGCAGTAACCTGTTCCTCCTGTTATCAACACTAATTGAATTGGCTTCACTCAAACGCCGCTCATTCCGACGCAACAGCGGATACTTTACGTAATAGATTAATAAGGAAGTCGAGGCCAAATTGATTGATCGATGTAATAGGATTATCAAATGTCCTGAGAGGCGACAAGCTTCTTTTTCGCCACTGGAAATGAGAATACAAAACGCACACTTTGTTGGCCGTCTTCTTAGGAACTAGCGCCAACTACAGACTTTCGGCACAGCTTTCGGCCTTTTGTCACAGATTTGTTTTATTGGCTGGTACTTATCTCATAATTAAGCTCAAATGTGAGAGCGTGCAAAAAAAGATATCACACTCACACTATCGGCCGACTGAAAGTCTGTACAGACCATGCGTGCCACCTCTTAACGGGTTGTCTGTCCAACTGTAGGCTTTACTGTAGGAAATTTTATGGGTGCGTGTACCTAATATTCTTGGGAATGTGAACAGAGAGGATTAAGGCGTGGTGGAGGTAAAACAATATATTAGTATCTACCGATTTATTTACAATAGGTACTTACCTTTTTTTGTTTACCTTATAGTTACCTACCTAAACCAACGGAGTGTAATAGATATAACAGAATGGATGTAAGAAAGATAGATAGCGCCGCGTCTGTAATGCTGGGTACGGGACAACCACAGAAATCTAAACAATAGATTTCTGTGGGGACAACTGAGCACAGAACACACCCTCAACGCATGTAACTTTAATCAAATACCTACATTAAAACGTGTGCGTCAGCGTTCCTCTCTACCTGTATTCATTGATATCCGTTTATTTCAGCTAAGCATCCACCATGGCGTACCCCAACCAACTGCCTCCGCCGCCACCCCCTCAGCAGACCATGGGCTCCACGAACACGGTGTTCATCACTGAGACGCGGTTCGACCCCTCTTACTTGAAGACTGTGCCCGGGATCCTTAAGGCTATTGTTGTTGTAAGTGTTTCTGAAGCAGCTTTATTCGGAACTAGCTGCGCCCCGCGGTTTCACCCGCGTAACTTTCGATCCCGTGGGAATATCGGGATAAAAACTATCCTATGTCCTTTCCCGGGACTCAAACTATCTCTATACCAAATTTCATCGAAATCGGTTCAGTAGTTTAGGCGTGAAGAAAAGACAGACAGACAGACAGAGTTACTTTCGCATTTATAATATTAGTTTGGATTTGGATAGCAAACATGCCGGCGGGCGGTGCTCGTAATGGTTGTATGTAAGTGGTTACCGTTGTCTATGGGCATCTGCAATACCAGAGAGAGACACCGCAGATGCGTTGCCACCCCAGTGATAAAGTTGAAGTGTCATAATGTGCCTATGATAAAGCTGGCACTTATACTGTGCTTATACCCTTCATATATTTCCCTGTATATGCCTATGTGAGCTGGTATAGGGCCTGCGAAGTTTCGTCACAATTCGTCAGCAGTTGTAGCGTTTCTGCGCCCTACAATATAAAGTTATAAACATAAATAAAATACCGATGATTGGTGAAGGTCGCAGGAATCCGCTGGATGCGAAAAGCACAAAATCCGTCAAAAAGGCGATGCTTGGGGGAGGCCTATGTCCAGTAGTAGACGTCTTTCGGTTGAAATGATCAAACATATGAGGCATATAGAATCAAATGTAGCTAAGTGCCTCCATGTAAAATTTTCAGGAACCGAAAAAAAAAACATTTTTCTAATTTAAGAGTCAGGGGTTTTCATACTCTCTTTTAGTTAATTTTTTGAAAGTGTGGCGCTTAGTTGCCTTTGATTCTATATGCCTCATATAATAAACATAAATACAGTGAGGTATAATAATTGTGGTCTTTAAGCAGTTCCGCATTTTTGCCGCTATTTGTCTCGCCTTCACAATATTTGCATACGATTTCTACGACGCAATCCTAGCGTGAAGCATTTAAATCTCATACTTTTTATGTCCCTCACGCGATTGGCGCCGAACAAAACAAATGTTTGTAATGGTAAGCGGTCGTGACGTCTCGGTCATTATCTACACATAGATAACAGGTGACTAATCAAAGCATTCATGATATCGTAACACACCTGGCGGCAATCCAGGAAAAGGTCCTTGCTCCTAGAACTTACGTACAAAGACCGTGTTTGCACAAGCTATAAGTAGGTATCTAAAAACTCATGTTTTGATAGAAACATTAGCGACTCAATCAGCAAAATTGGTGGAGGCATTGACTGGCCAAGATACACACGAGGTTTATACCTCTTTTGTCGCCTCTCGAGATTTTTAACGATAACCTCCCCAAAAGATCGCTTGTTTATAGATACTTATGTTAAGGTATCGCGAACTCTAGATATTCCCTCTTGTCCGTTAGTCCCATACCTACAAACGTAGAACTTTTCAAATCATTATACAGGTTTACAACGCAGCTGTCCATCCGCCTAATTAAAATTCTCGGTGCTGCCTCCACCAGGTGGTTAAAAAGCTCTTTGTTTTGAAGCACAGGCTAAAGCAGTTTATCAATATTTATGATATAAGTACCCATACCCATAGTTCTAAATGGATAGCATCTTGCAAATAATCTGGGTTAGAATTTTAACTTGTAGGTATTCTCATAGGGGCAAATCAAATAAAAATTTCGCCATTTAGTAGATAAACGAAGTATGTTTGTTAGTTACAATCATGACGTAGTCATCTTTATCCACTACCTTCTTAGACTAGGGGATCACAAATACAAGTTCTGTTTTTCACGCACTTACCTTTTCCAGCTATTCAACCTTATCGGGTTCATCTGCATCCAGTCTTCCGCGTTCTGGTCAAACGGCCGGGGCGTGTACTTCAACATTGTGGCCCACTTGGGGCTGTGGTTCTCCGGGATCCTGCTGATCCTGTACCTGTTCCACGTGGTGGAGAAGTACCACAACGTGAAGTGGCTGAAGATCGAGATGATCGCGTATGTGGTGATGGTGTTCCTGTACCTGATTGCGTCGACGATTGTCGTCGCGTTTGGAGCGGCTGCGTACTCCGCTGCTGGGGTGAGTTCTCAACTTTTACTCATGATTGACGAAAACCAATACTTCTACGCAGCAGTTATAGGTAGCAATTAAATAACTCCTACTAATCTTTAAAAGGTCAAATCATGGAAGATGAAATTGAATACAGTGTTAAAAACTCATCAGACTTCTCCGAAAGCTTAGTCATTTTGTCGTGTCAATAAAGTACCTACTATTATTTGAAGTCCTACGTCTTTTCATTCTTGTTAGTAGTAACGTTGATAAGTACTAAAATAGTTACTTTTAGAACGTAGGTGTGACTGACTCATTTATCTTACTCATAACTTTATCTCAACACTGATATTGCTTGATTGTGTTGGTTCGAATCTTTGCATGCAAAAGAAACAACCTTTCAAAGACTGGGTGCTATTTGTGCTGGGACGTCTTATAGTCAGATCAGATTAACAACTCCGCTTAATTTTTTTCTAGCCAAAGCCATAGTGCCTTAAAATATTTTGATGCCAAAAAATGCCCTCTTCATAAAAATGTTGTAATGAATTTATGAGACACACATTATATGGGTCCCGTATTAAAACAACTTAGTAAGACAATCGCAAGTCCAAAAACAAAGGGCAGCTCACTCGAACCGCCTCCGACTGGCACACATAATGTGCGGGCCGCACGTGACCGAGCTATTAAATATCTATAAATATGACTAGTATTGCGTTATACCGTGTTTTACCATCAATTAGGAATTGAAATGAGGTAAATGGTTAGGTTGGAAGTGTATTTTAAATTCCTTCTTCTCGGTAATTGATAGGCAATTAAAAGATCTCTCTGACTTCCACTGTCGTACTTTTGGCTGTATTGTACCTTAAATTATATTCACAGTACTCAGGTTTTATTCGCGTTTGTATCCAATCACTTTAGTGACGGGCCCAAACTCTTCAGGAAATAGGTTAACTCTTTAATCTTGCTGAATGAATCTCTTCTGTTGCTTGAAGGTTCGTAAAAATCCACAATAGCCGCATTGTTTAATTTTACAAATTCTTGGCTCTCACCTTTTTCTTCTCCATCCAATAAGGTCCATCCATACCCATGACATGATGACATAACTGTATTTATAGGTCTACTTTACGACTCTTGAACCTTTATAGCAACCATTATTAAGTCATTAGTTTATTATAGGTATGAGGAACGTGCGTATTTAAAGGCTACTACTCAAGTTTCTCTTTACAGTCGTCATGCGTCTGTCAAAGAATACTAAATAGCTCCTATAGGTGATTTGTATTCCATGCAGATTTAATAGAAAATATTTAAAGTGTATCAAATCAACCGCTTCGCATTCTTCTCACATCGAGTCGCTTGCAGGGTTTTCTATGTCCTAGATTGTAGATAAGCTAGAATAACTAGATACCTAGATTCCTATTCAGAACATGCATCTACTGTTCGCTGACATTTGTATTCGGTTGAGTGAAAACCTTCAAGGGGTGTATTATGCCAAATCGAATGCCAAATAATCGAACGCATAAATACTCGAATGTTTGTTTGATCGAGCGTTCAACGCATCGCATATTTATTCTATAGAAATATCATACTGAATACTTTTTATAGAGAATACAAGAAAAACACAATTTTTTTATTAATAATTTAATTATTTAGACGTTCGATTTATAGTGGTCGATAAATTGATATTCGATTATTTTGCATTCGATTTGGCATAGTACACCCCTTTTCGCCAGTAGGTACCTATGTTTAAATCCCATGTAATAGGGGGCGAGCCTATCGTTATCAGTCGGGCACAAATCCAGACTCCAGGCCAATATTATCACTCCATTTGCTATCCACTGTGTTTCACCTCTACCTCTTTCAATGTTCTTAACTTCTTATACCTTTTGCAGTTCTTCGGCTACCTGGCAATGGTGGTGTACGGGATCGATGCCTTCCTGAAGTACAGGGCGCTGAAGGAAGGCGAACTGGCCCAGGGTCACAGAGTGCTGGCTAAGCAGACACACGTCACGACTCCACCGGCGCTGCCATAGCTAGAGAGGTGGTAAGGACTAAGAAGATGGCAAGAAACGAGATTATGGTTTCTCCTGTATAGCCCTTGTAATTCGCGAGCGTGCGCCATATTGTGAGTCTTATGTCTTTGTGGTAAGGTAGAAATTGCAACGATTGACGCGCGTTCGTGAAATGTTACAACTATACCTTCGTGTCCGCGACAAAATGTCACAGGTTTTGTATAGAGATTATCTACGACGAAATATAGATGTTCATGATTTGTCTTTTAGCAAGTAGGTAATTGTACGAACTGACCGTTATAGTTCGCAAAACTGCGCCAGTCGGTATCTAACGTCGAATCGTGCAAAAACACCTTGCTGAAGGCTTGAGCATTATTATTTATTTTCATTATGTTGTGATTCGCGACCGCCTGTTTATTATAGCCGATGATGGCCAATCAAGTGCGTTTTTATATGTCGTACCTATCTATGAAAATCAAGGGTAATGATGACAATGACTAGTTACTCGCAAGTAAATGGGTTTTTAACGCGCTCGATTTGAAAATACTTTACTTAATTGCAAGAAGTTTATATTTCGTTTATTTTCACTCTACAACGATGTTAACCAAAAATTAATTTAGTAATTTAATGAAGGAAACAATAGCCATTTGATTTTAATGGATTTTCTGTCGGTTATTTCATGTTCATTAAATTATTTTTTTCAGATAACGATATCAATATTATAGGCACTCTAAAATATGGATTTTACAGTTTCTATTATTAATTACTACTTCTTGGTTAGCTACAAATAATTCCAGAAAACAAGTTGCCTATGCGATGTGTCTCGCAAGCAGTAGAAATGATTAAAACATAAAATATTATTGACAGATCAAAGTCAACCATAACGACCAACTTCTAAGGTCTAAAATCAATGTTCGCTATGTACTGATTGAAGATGATTGTATCATAATTTATTTACAAATACTAGTTGTAAGTGTAATAGTTAGTATTGTGTTTAATTCCCACCAAGTTATGTTAGTGGCCCGGTTTCTGGTAATCGTGACAGTCAAGTGTGTCAATGACATCAGCTGGGCGGAGATAAACTGAGAAAAAAATTGTATATCGAGGGTATAGTGTTCAAACCCAATAAGTGTCAAAAAATGAAAAATCGGTTTATTAGTACATCTTAATGCATTTTTGACGCTCTTTCCAGTGGTCTAATCCAATAAGTGGAATTCGCAGCAGAAAGATAATTACTTAAGGTAATAACCCAATAAAGTCACCATGTTTAGCAGTTTCTTAATTTTTTTCGCCGTTTCGAATTTCGTACTTATTGGGTTTGAGCACTATACCCTCGATATCGGCATACTAGAGATAAACATTGAATTCTGCTCTAATAACATCATTATCAATGATGCATTTTGATTTAAATACATTATTCAATATTCGGCTGTAATTTGTAATCCTTACTCTGAAGCCCGAAAGTCTGACAACCAGTCTTACTAAGGGGTATTGTAAAATGTATTACTCAGTAACTGAGCTGTGGAGGTCAGATAGGCAGTCGCTCCCGACGTTGAATTATTTATTTTTTGCCACAAACCTACATAGAGTGCAAAGTGAAAAAAAAAACTGTAATTTTTTCTACTTATGTTGTATGACACATGGCTAGAGGCATGCATGTGTCATATAAAAATACTTCCCTAAAATTAGTCCACATTTGGCGCACACGTTTTTAGTCATTGAAGGACAATCATAATAAGTAACTTTGTTTGTCAAACAATAGAAAGAAATATATTTAAATAGAGCATATTTTTTTTTAAGAAGTCATCATGATCATCTTCCTGCCCCCTTGTCCCACGTTACTTGGGGTCGGCACAACACCTTTTCTTCTTCCATTATCCCCTGGCAACCGTCACGCCATCTCTTTAAAAAGTAAACGTATTAAAATAATGTATGTATTTCGTCAGAAATCGGGCATTTTTACGTTAGTATTGCACAAGGGCTACGAATACCTCAGTGTGTACTTATTAAACTTTAGTTAGGTACTTGTTTTTGAACATTTTTTTACTTTGGACGCTTCTTCCAAGATTTTTCTTGTAGGTACTATTATTTGTTTTGAAGTTCTCTTGGACACTTTTATGGATATCAGAATTTTTATTTGATACCTTACTGCAAAGGACTTAATCACAGATTAAATAATGTTCAAAGACAATCTATAGATACTGTTTTGTAGATATTATAAAATATATTATTCTTAGACATTTTTGTGATAATATTATAGTAAGTGCTAATTTATTTAACCATGTTGATAAACATTTATTATTATTGTAAATAGGAATCTAACTTTGTAAAGTATTTACCTACTTATTAAGCACTTGATACATTTTAATGATTGCTACATTTGTACTTCATCAAGCAAGAAAACCTTTCCAATTTAGCTTGTATAAATAATACCTTCTAAATATTATTAAAAGGTTCTTATAAAGTACTGAACGCATTGATTGTCTTACTCCAAAAGGCCTTAAAAAACTTGTCTCAAAAATATGTCGGCACAAAGTCAGTGTGCATAGTACATTACTACAATGTATTTTATACCTATTGTACAAACATAGCTTAACCTTACCGCGCTAGATATAAGATGTCTGTATAATTGTATAAACTTCCGTCCACTGTTTTCCACTAAAGCTTTGCTCACGTTATGTGTCAAATGTATTTTAATCACGTGATTCCACGATTTATGCTCATCGGTGTAAATTTTGCTCTAATATCTACACAATTAATATAAGAAATAAGTATATAACTTTATTTCAGCTCATTCATCTGCTTGATTGATTGATTAAATAAAACTATTGTATAATATAAAGTCGTTATCCTTCTGTTCGTCTGTTATAGCTGTTAGTTTTCCTGTAAGTACAGACGCCAGCACGTCAAGCTACCCGAAACTGTCAAATTTTCCCAATCAACTTTGAACCTTATACTTTAGCGACAAAGTTGAAAATCTACTAAAGAAATTTGACAGATTGTAGTAACTTATGTGCTGGCGTTCATTGGCGACAATTCGGCAAATAATTAAAAAAAAAATTAGTCACTGGATACAACCTGCTAGAATGATGTTCAAGTCAGTTTTATAGGTATGTAGGTTTGGATCATTAAAGTTTTGTAAAAACAATATACATATTTGGCCCCTTATATAGCTCATTATCTATTGCATTTGTGGTGGCAATTCCAATGACATATTATTGACCAATGATCCAATAATTAATCAAGTATAAATAATTCTTCGAAATACAAGGAAAGTCATCACAGTATAAATAAATCATGGTTAGATTGCCAAGGACTATTTATGATCCATTTGCGTTTATAATATAGAATTTTTGTTGCACTTGGCAATGTCAACATATATCAACAAAATTCACGCCCTTATCCATTGGGGTTGCCAGAAAGGGTTGCAGGCCACGTGCTAAGATCATAGAAACAGTCAATCTATTGCTCGCAAAGTAGGTTTACTTACTGAAATTATATTATATTATTATTATATCTTCCGTTTTTATTGGCTGAAGGATGTTAAACATATTTACCGATATTTATGAAGTATCATTAAGTATTTAAGAATGTAAATAATCCAGAAAATGTACTGTTTACAAATACATCCGGTATAACCGACTTTTGTTAATATTTTCTATGATCATTGTTGTATCAAATAAAACAATTGAAATGTATTCCGAGTGGTTTTATTGTGTTAACAGTAATTCATTTCAACGTGGACACTCGAACGTACACAATCAACAAATGTCAACACTCCGATCTGAATCGCCGTAAGGGACAATAAAGTAAATGTACTTTACGACCTTTGATATCGAAGTATCGACGTATCAAAACTGTAGAAATAGATTTTTTGGAAGCAGGACGAAAACAATGTTTTGTCTAAAACTGTGCGGTCTGTGACGAAAGTAGGTAAGTCAACTTCTTTTACATAACGCCTAAATATTCGGTCACTGCTTTTCAGTAAGTACAATAAATTGATCGTCTAAAAACGTACATGATATTTTCATATCAAAAGAAAATTAACAATTACATCTTCGTTACTTATAACTTAACAATAATTGGAGTAAAACAGCACAGCTTGTTTCATATTGTTGATTTTACTATGGCAACACTGTTTGACTGTGTTGCCAATTACGCCTTTTGAATTATAAAGATAACATTAAAACTTAACAAAGTCTGATATTGTAATGTTATGTATTTATAATTATTGTTAAACAGGTACGGATCAATGTCCTTTGACTAAAAACTAAAAATAATTACAAATAATACATACTTAAAATCATAACAAAATACCCTTAAATAAACAATGATTTTAAAATAATTAAAACTTATTTCTATGATTTAATAATGCTTTGGAAAAGCACGCTAATTTTCGATCGTGATATCTTAGTATTAAAAAAGTACATAAAAAATGCCCAAACAGATTGGACCCATTGTTGAGAATAATAATAACTATCCAAAAGTATGGTGGGTTAACTTTAATGTGAGTAACAATACCCCAAAATATACATGGCATACTTATTTGTAAGTAGGTTATTTCATAATATTATTTACAGAAAAATGTGATACCTCAAAATACATTTGTATAAAATAGCACTATTTTTTTTTGTATAGTAAATACAAAATATCTAGTTTGATTGTGCGCGATGCTACCAGTTTGGTACAGGTGGCACAAACTCTTGAAAAGCAATGTCTTGTAGACAACATTTTTAATGTTTCGAGTTCGATTTTTCAGTGGAATAAAGGCTAATTTTCACGAAGAGAGTTTCTCACCTCGAAGACACGAATTAGCCTTTAATATAAACTCAAGAATACAATACTGACGAGTATAGTCTATGCATATTTTCGCAACAAAACGGGCGAGAAACTTTCTCCCTGTAATTGGGCCATAATATTGAATTTCAGGCCCGTAACAACGGGTGTAAAGTCGATAGTCGAGGCATTGGTCATTCTTAACTATGTTTTAATACAATTCGGTTTTGTAACTGCTTAAATATAGGCACACAGACAAGGCACATACACTAGCTTTTAACAATACTATCATAATTAAGTAGGTATACAAAGTTGTTCTAATAAGCACTTTAAAGCACAGAGAGAAGACTATAAGTTGTCGCTAGATTATAATTTAGACTTGAAATATATAAGTACTTAAATATATTTTTAAGATTTTTAAACATTCAAAAATGTATATTTTTTTTTTTACAAATTACAAAACATTTATTTGCTTCGATAAAATCATGACATAACATTTCAGTACTTTTGATAATAATTCGTTACTTTAAAAATTGCTAGTACAGTCACGAGCATAAAATATATATTACTATGAACTGCTCGGCAGTAATATTAGACTTCATGATTCATCCATTAATATCTGTCGTAAAGATGACGGTAAATATGGGACCATTTGTGGAAGATATACCTCTAAAATTAACATTTTGACATTGAAGAAACGCCAAAACTATCTGACGAGACAAGTGAAACCAAAATAATGAAGGCTGCAGTGGCTCCAAAGGATATGTCACACACCTTAACTGTGAACCTGCCGTTCTCAGTTAAATTCAAAAGAATGTGATAGGTACCTTGTTGACGACAAATATTAATGGATGAATAATGAAATCAGATATTATTGCCGAGCTGTTCATAGATATTTATACTTGTGTACTTTGGTTATTTTTTAAATTTATTTTAAAAGCTCCGCATTGTGCATGTTATTATTCATTTTTGCATTGCATGGTTGCTGCCATATTTATACCGAAATATAGCTTTATTGACTGCATTTATGGCCAAAGTTACTTCGCCTACGAGAATAAAACTTAACAAATACATGTGCTAAACAGCAGTAAACTTAAAAATACTTTGCTCTTAAATTAAGTATTTTAAAATTCAATGAACAACTTATTACATTTCAAATTAAAACAAAGACTAAAGTGGTTATTTTAACATTGATAACCATTGAACTTGGGTACTGAGCGAACCTTCTTGGATCATAATCCAATTTCCATAGAGAGAACCCCCCTTTTCCCCCTCCATGAAACAATTTTTTAGCCAACTGCTGTTGTTAATGAAGAGAACCAAGTCAATATCTTAATATCTTAGGTAGTGGTTAAGATCTTACGCCTTACTGTGGCGGCTGCGGCGGGAGTCCTCGCTTCCACGCCTTGTACTTCAGGTACGCGTCGAAACTATACGCTATGATCGCGCATAGACCGAAGAACTGGAATAGAAGAATAATGGATTACTATACAGAATGGGTACCAAATCATTGAACTAAACAAACTTCAACAAGTAGTTATTTATCATTTTTGAAGGGTACGATACTCAAATACAATTCAGTAATAGATGAAGGATCATCTGACCTAATATTAGTTAGATTTTACTGTTTTTTTAAAGGCTGTTATTGATATAGTCTAGTGACTAGTCCTATTGGCTAGAGAGGCAAGCGTAGATCTATGAAAAAAAAAAATACGGGTAATCATATTTTTGGTAAACTCACCCCAACAGCATACCCCACACTTTCTCCAATAGTTGTAGCGAATATAGAACATCCAACATACGTCAGCGATACAAGGACACAGTACGCAAACTCCCACTTTAGCCACGGCCATTTGTCAAGCTTCTCTATGAAGTGGAATGTGTACAGGAATAGTAGGAGCCCAGTGACGATGATGCCAAACCAGTAGAGAATGTTGTAGAAAATAGCGGACACCCATGACCAGGATATCTTAATGCAAATGAAACCGACAAAGTTGCATGTCTGAAAAAACGGAAAATTATATTTTAAGCTGTTTGTTGTCTCATTGCTTATCTTCAATCTTGAGAAGGACATAACATTAAACTACTTTATCTGGTGGCATCAAGGTTAAAAGGAGATGAAAATAACTCTTATTGAATCATACTGTTGTTTGCAATATACTGCAAAGAATAGGCCATTAAATGATCTAACCAGTGGTGGATTTACCAATAGGCTGAGTAGGCTGGAGCCTAGGGCGGCAAAGAATGTACATTATTGTGTAAGCAGTAATTAAGGCATACCTTACCCAGCCTTATTAGTAGTATCTACATAATTCAAGCTTTTATGAGTTCAGAAATATAGATAGATACCCAACAACTATTTTTGGTGCTATTTTAACGTTGTTGGGTTATAGATAATATCTAATAGAAACAGACACATTATTGTCTACAATAATGTCTGTTTTTTTATGAGGGGTGGCCAAATTTGAATAGCCTACTGGCAGCAAATGTGTACATCCGCCACTGAATCTAACCAACCAAGTGCTGCCCACACCATCAACCACAGCTTTTCATAATAAATATATGATAATAAACATAATAATGCAATCATCCATTCATTAGCAGGTTGTACCAACATAATATGGAAATTAGAATTACTTTATTCAAACACAAACCACTACTGAGGTTAACCCACAGAGTACACTATAAGGTTAACCCTTTTACCGATGACAGCAATATACATACATGCCACCATCTAATAGGCATATTAATTAAAGCTTAATTTTGGTAAACCATACCCCAAATTTTATTTTGCTGCTACACTTGGATCCTTATTATTTATTTATTTATATATACTTTATTATACACCACAAAAATACATAACATGAAATAAACACATCAAACACTACAAAAAATACAATGGGTGGCTTTCCTTCTGCTGGTAAAAGGGTTAACTGATAGAAAATGCCTGTGTCATTAAGTCTAACTTTGTACATTTGTGTTCTTAAAGTATTAAATCAATAAAAATACTGTTTATTAAAGAGTTATCTTACCAACTGAACTAACTTGAGTATCCCGGGCACTGTTTGCACATATTTCCTGTCAAACCTCACAATTTTCTTTGGTGTTGTTGCAATAGCTATTGGTGCCCTCGCTGGCAGTGGTGGAGGTGCCTCCGCATTGTAGTTCATTGTGAATTAGAGGCTGAAAACATTAATAAATCATTTAAAAATGACTATGACAGTTATGCTGTTCCCTTACATATCTATTTTGTTACTACTTATTTTTATAACCAGTTAAGATATATTTTTGATTTATTAGAGAGGTACACATGATGCCACATCAAGCTAAATATTTCCAGTTTTAGCTAACTCGCATTGTATAGGCTTTTTGTACAATGAAAAGTAAGCTTATACTAGAAACATATAGCTTGATAATATGTATTGTTGTGCATCCTATGAATAATTCTCTCTATTAGGTCATTTATTAATAACATTGCTGTAAGTACACAGCACTCACTTTAGCACCATCCATTATCCAAATAACATTAAATTATTACACTTATTTTCCTGCATTGGTGGAGACCTACACACACACACAGTATGGGTGGATATAGATTGAAGAGAAAGAGGTTCTTATAACAATTAATTTGTGATGTAAGCCATATAATCAGTCATGTGATAAGATTGATTTTGAATTTTGGTGCAATAATAAATCAAATTTTTTATTTCAATTAAGTAAGTACTACAATAATTACATGACTAAAAAAAACCGAAAGTTTTCATAGCCTAAGTATGAATCTAAGAACACGGATGTACATAAATTAAAAACTATAGTTGCCTACATATTATTATCTACAATCGATTAAGTATTTATGCAAAATTTCCTTCCTCCCTAACATATTGTAATAGAATATCTGAACATTTAAAATGTTGTTTAACAAAAAGTATGGTTGACGGACACGCCCAAAAACACTAATTAAGCCCAATCAAGACCTCCTGCCCGCAAGTCTTAAGCATTGTAGGATTGTAAGCAGATAAAATTCCAATTATAATATAGTTACCCTGGGCGTCGTCGGCGCAATACAAATCGATTTTACTATGTTCCACTGGGGATATCTTTCCCTTTTTGCCTATGATCGGGTTTTCCGGATCATTTGAATTGGTACATCATAGAAAATATATAAAAATCCTCTTGTTGTAAAATATAAACTACTTGTTAGCCGAACCGAACTAAAATAATATTTTCGTTGGTTTGGGTTTTGGGTCAGGCAGAATGACACTGATGACAGCGACTTGTCTTGTCTGACGGACATTGTCACCAGTTACCAGGGAAGTAAACCACAGATTACTAATATGTAGCAAGCTAAAGTGAAAGAATTTATTTAGTCATTGGTCACCAGCATGTCACCAGCACCACAGAGTACTTTTGTTTTTATGGTTTTATACGGATTACGGGGAGGGAAGAGATGCACGCACGATGCCACAGAACCACAGAGTACTTTTTGATATAGCACAGAACATAATAATCGAGACTACTCGAGAGCACGATGCACATCGCTCGTTGCAAATTGCGATTGTTGTGATGCACAAGTAGAACTTCTTGACGTGTTTTCTAATGATTGATTGTAATTTTTTTAGTGATTCATAAAGTCATAACGTAACACTTGGTTGGTACCAACGCAGATACTATAATACCAGCTTATAAGCGTAGTATCACAAACATTCGCCATCGTCATATTTCAAGCATTTTAAAAGAGTAACGATGGAGTTTCTTGCCCATTCTTCTCCATACGAAAACTACCTTTTGGAATAGGCGACTAGAATCAATTCTATTTTAAGATAATTTTTGACGTTCAAAAGTGCCTTTTATGTGCCTATTTGAAATAAATGCTTTGACTTTGACTTTGACCCGTCAGGCACCACATCCACCGATTGGCGACACCCTATTCACACTAGTGATGGGCGTTGAATCAACGAACTAGTTGAATCAACGTTGATGTCTCTTCAACGGGATTAACGTTGACCATAAACAAATCAACTCGTTGAATTCATCAACGAGTTACGAGACAACGACGTTTATGAATTCAACTCGTTTAACGAAACGAGAATATGAACTCAACGTTTTGTTATTTTCAACGTACGTAAATTGTATTTATATTTACAAAACTCCCGCTACGACGCGATAGTCATGACAATAATTTGAACTCTAAATAACGAATAAAAGATTTGATATTTATTTAGTAATTTGATCATTATTTTTAAAAGAAAGTAAACGATGACATTAAATTATCTTATTCGTGCGCGGAATGAAAACTTTCCGCGCCGGCGGGCCTGTGACTGGTCGAAGCTAACAGCGTACGTTAATAAAAGCGTTAAGGCGTTTATCGTTCATGCAAGTTGACGTTCGTAACACGTTAACTCGTTGACGAAATTAACTAGTTGATCAACTAGTTGACAAACGCAATTCAACGTTAAAAATAGACTTTACGATTCTTAATGTAAAATAAAAATATGAGTTGTCTGTGGCAAAGGAAAGAGAGCAGGCGAGGAAGAAGCATGGGAAGAAGCTAAGAGAACCAAGACCAAGGAGAGGAGAAGTTTGGAGGAGTGCTTCCGCTTGTCAATGTCATCCATAAATGATAATGAATGTCATCAGTCATATCGACTTGTGCGAATTTCAGTCAGCTGAAAAAGTAATCGTAATTCGTATCGTGTGCAGTGAAGTGCTGACGAAATAATAATACTTTGTTTATTTTACGAGAAAAGTAATCAAAACTACGCATTTAATAGTTTCGTGTTCAACTACTTATTGACATTGTGAGATTTTCGCCATATACTGTTACATGTCGGTGAAATAGTGTCGAAGGGTACCGATCACCGGTTACAGAAGTAAACATTTGTTATTCTTGAATATATTTATGTGTGATGGGAGATAGGGATTGGAGACCGTTTATTTACGGCGGCCTTGCGTCGATCGTTGCCGAGTTTGGTAAGGAAACTATCAATTTTGTTCCAGTTGAACATAACCTTAAAAATGTTATATCACCTGGAATACATAGATCTATACCTACATTAAGTGTCTTTCAGCTAAATACTTATAGTATAATATTGTAAATAGGTGTAGATCTATTTACTGGGTCAGTGGGTTGTCTTAGGGGACTGTTCTAAGGTTTGTCATTATTTGATACTGAAAGAGTAGTCTTGTCTTGACCACATAATTCTAAAAAAACCTGAATAACACGGTGACCACCGGATTAAATAGACTATATACAATGATTTTATAAAGGAGCCAAACCAAACTTATTGGAATGTTGAATTCTCAAATAATAATGATCATAGTCAGCAATGAGTGCAATGGTTTGGATGATAGATCTACAGTCTTTTACGGACATTCCCCAGAGATCTGTTGATTTAATTTGAAGATCTTTAAAAGCTTTTATAACAGCCTGGGTGTTTGTATGTTGAAACCTAAACTCCAAAGTGCATGCCATAAAATTATTTCTAATTAAGGCAGCAGAAACCATGGGTGAGGAATTTACAACTTCAGGTTTTGTATTTGCTTCGTATTTTCTATGAACAAATGTCTCAGGTAATGACAATTCTATGAGAACTATTATCTTGGTAAAGACAGATACTGTGTGACAATCATTTTAGAACACAATATAGCAAATAACTAAAATATTGTATCTGAACACAATGTTTTCATTTCAACACTATTATTAAAAGTCTTATCTTCAGTCTCTTACAATTACTTTATAATATGATTAGGTAGGTCAATTAGAAACAAAATTGCTTATCTGCTCAACAATTAATGAAATGTGGTGAAAATTACTCAAATGAGTATAATTTAACTTTTAATTTGAAAGATATAGTCTCACAGATCACTGTCACAGACCTATCATTAAGATATACTATAATTAATTAACCGGTCAAGCATTGGCGATGAAACAATAGAAAATTAATTGTGTCTCATTAGCGGAGCTTGACAGATTAAATTAGTCTCGAATGACATTGTTGACATGTTTGATTAGTCCATATTTTTTACCATCAAGCACAGTGCAAAGTTCAACGGCCCACCTTGCTGCGTTGCCATCACCACATTATGCTGGCAGAATAGTCAGCATTGGTTCAGTTGCCAAAAGAAAAAAAAAAAATTTTAAAAAGTACAAAAGGGCAAAATCATGCTCAGTGGAAAGAGGAAGTGGAAGGCCGACCCCAAGTAAATTAGAAACAGTCCAGTAGGAGGAAGACGCATTATAGTTTATTTGTAAAAGTAAAACTGTTTCTTTCCAGGTACGTTTCCAATAGACACAACAAAGACCCGTCTCCAGATCCAGGGTCAGAAGATAGACCCTCGCTATGTGGAGCTCCGATACACAGGCATGGTGGACTGCTTTGTCAAGACCTCGCAGCAGGAAGGAGTCAAGGCTTTGTACTGCGGGTGAGCATTAAACTTCTTCCACAAACAAAATTATTTACATTGTTGCCTCTTCTATAGTTAAACTAAAGATTTTTTCCTGCTATGTCTAAGGCTGTGTTCCAATGGGTCTTTCGTCCGTCGATCAATAGCGATCGTCGCGCGAATATGCGACTACGGGATCTTATACCCGAATAATGTCGTAGGTAAATACGCGATTTGATTAATCGCGCGAGTATGTCATATGCATAAAAAAGAGCCTTCTAATATAAGCAATCGTCTCGCGGGTTACGCTATCGTTGCGATGATTTATTTTGTCTCTGTCGGTGCGACAACACTGCCCAAAACGGCGTGTTAGGATAAATGGGTACGTTTGTTTGCCTAGACTAAATAGAATGTCATAAAGTGGCTTTGGCAGTTGTTGTAAATTAAGTACGAAAAAAACCTCCAAAGCGTTCCTCTATCCCTCCCTAGCCATGTTTGCGTGGGACAGGACAGAATAACGGGAAATATATTGCAGCATCTGATTTCCTTCCTACATCTCAGTATTGAATTATAGTACACAATTAAAGCTATTTATGACTAAGCTATGTAGCTTATGTTTGTTGTCTTATTATTGCTATATAGTTGATTGCATTGATAATAGGTTGTCACAGAGCCCTCGCCTACAAAACAATAATTATGCTTGCATCACCCAGGGTAAACAACTTATGATAGTAATTATATCTTAACAATGACTTTGTTTCCTTGATGATTTTAGTCTATCTGTCTATTTGTTCAGGCTAATCTCCAAAACGGCTAGACCGTTTTTGACGGCACTTTCACTGGCAGATAGCTGGAGTAACATATTATGCTACTTTTATTTCAGAAAAAGAATTAGGGTTCCGCGAAAAAAAAGAGCAGTGGTAGCCCAGTGGTAACGGCCGCGACTTACGAGTTGTAGGTCGGGGCGAGGGTTCGAACCCAAGTAGGCACTTCATCACCATCATCATCATCATCATCATCATCATTTCAGCCGAAAGACGTCCACTGCTGAACATAGGCCTCCCTCAAGCACCTCCATTTCGACCGGTTTTGTGCTTCTCGCATCCAACGAGTTCCTGCAGGCACTAACTTTGTGTAAATTATTTAATGGCCACTGCTCTCAAAACGGTGAAGGAAAACACGGTAAAGAAACCGGCATGTCCTAGAACCAAAAATTCGAAGACATGTGACGTCTACCAACCCGCACTGGGCCCGCGTGTTGGATTACGGCCCACTCCCTCTCACAGAGAGGAGGCCTGTGTCACAGCAGTAGGAACATTATAGGCTGATTATGATGATGATGATAAAAAAAACTCATGAAACGCCAAAACCACTGAACGGATTTCGTTAAAATTTAGCAAGGAGTTAGATGGCAGCCTAGGGAAGGACATAGGCTACTTTTTGTCCCGGTAGCACGTTCCCGTGGGATAATGTCCGACATCCACGCGATGCTAGTAACCAATATCTCTTCCTAGGGCGCGGCATAGGGCGTCCTTTCCCGGCGTTTCCACTCACAAAAGAACCAACCCAACCTCAGAACCACCTAAGAACCTCAGTGAATAAGTACAAGCTTTGCATATTTCCGTGGTTTGGCTGCTGATATTTTTCGGAGCCAATTTAGATACTTCCTAAGAAGTCTGCTATTCTTCAACCTGTCGCATCTGAAAAGTTTATCAGTAGAACATAATAATAAAGGCTGATTAAAATCTGCCGATAGTAAAATACCAGTTCATACCGGGGACCCCATGCGTACCTCGATAAGTGGCCATTGATAAACCCGACACACTATTGTTGATGACTATCGAGTTGCGTGCAGAATCGCGTGCAAACCACTACAATACGCAATAATATTGAATCATGCGATAAGCCTGCTGGTGCGTGCACTGTTTTTGTCCCGAGTCGTTATCTTCAGACGAAAACACGTAAACAACGCAAATATCTTAAGATAATTGTTTACGTTATGAACATTATCATTAAAATTTGCAACTGTTCATAATTATGTTAATTCTGTGCCAAGATGTCACTTCTTGTGTTTGAACGAATGTTCTTCAACTATAGCATAAAAAAACAGTGGCCTTAAAATTAAAATTCGTAATTTTATTTCTCAATATTTTCTATGTTGTAGGTAAGTACCTACATTTTATAGGCAATTAAAATAGATACGTGGATACTTAATGGTAGTTTTATTTCAATCAGATGACGGAAATATGATATGCAAACCACCCGCTATCGTGTTTGTACGTCGTTATCCATGACCTTCATTATTTGCGAACGCCCAGGAAAGACATGAAATCGAAATTATTAGGTAATTTTGACGATGCCCGCGACATCGCGATGGCCAAAATGCCTATAAATAATTTGGGGCTTGCCCTAATGACTTCCAGTACAAAAGGTTTTAAATTGAATTCTACGAGAGAGTAATGCGATGAGTTAGAAATTCAGGATTCTGTCTGGGTTACGAAACAAAGGCAGTCTAACGAATTTCTACTTATCCGGCAGTTAAATCCTGCGAGACGTGCTAAAAATAAGTGGCAATCTGGCATAGGAGCACTGCCGATCCCGGATTCTCGGAATCCCCCTCCTTCAGCCCCCCTCCTTATAGGCTGTGACCTTCGCACGACTCTCGACTGCCCACATCAGAGACACTGTCACCAAGTCTTGATTTATTTTGGGCTTGCCAAAATATGATGCGCATTTCGCACAATGCCGCAATAAAGTAAGTTCAAAAATATCGTTTGGCGTTGAAATAATTTTAGAAGTAGGTAAGGGAAATGCTTATTGTATTCTTCGTAAACAGCAGCTCCTTAATTATTCTGCACGCTGATTGCCATGTCACCAAAGTCAATTCTTTGCCAAAGTGTAGTGTTTTCTAATCAGTCAGATTCCTGAGGAGAGATACTGAGCTATCTCATTATCAGAATAATTTTATCTACTTGTCGCACGTGTTATTTACCCTTTAAAATGATAATTTTAGCAAGCAGCCTACATACAATATCTACCATTATAATTAAGGTGACTTGCAAAATGGGACACATACAGGGTGTCCCAAAACTCAACGTCAAGCCGAAACGGGGTGACAGGATTGATCATAACCATCACGAGAAAAATCTGAAAAAAAATCTATCCCATGCAGTTTGAAAATTATGGGCATTTTAAGAAAAACCTAGAAATTTGATCAAACTGTACCATTTTTCGGTTATTGTGGTTATTCTTTTTTATTTTTGTTCATTTGAACTTTGGAAACGTAATCCTAAATAACATTTCTAGAATCCCAATAAAAAATAATGACACAATTGCCTCAAGTTTCCGAGAATTGAGACTATTTGTTAAACTACGAATTTAAAATTTTCAAGATTCGTCGACTTTGACAGGCCCTCCTATAAAAAAAATGTACTAGAGTGCCTTGGCAAGTGGCATTAAAAGTTGGCGCATTTAATCAGAATTCTAAAATGGTACAATACTTGTTAGTTCCATACAATAGAAAAGAGTAAAAAAATTAAAACCTCAAGTAACCCGATTTTTGCTATCTCATTTTACTCAGTTAAAATGTTTTTAATTCACACAAGCTCTAGGTAGGTTCTTAATTTTAAGACAAAATGATGAGAGAGATGGATAATGGGTATGTTCGCCATGAGTGAGCGAGACAGATAGTGACGCCACTTTTACCAAAGTGAAAAAAAGTTAGTAAAATTAGTAAAATAATTAGGTTTGTTGGAATAAAAGTCTGATGATAGAGAAATAACGTTTTTTATTACAATAAATGTTCAAATTGTTTACCATCAGCCTCAATACAAACCCTACATCTTCTTAAAAAAGATCTACTTATTAGTCGGGCATATCTTCGAGAGTTGATCGCCTCAGCTGCTTGAGAAATGCGTTCACGCAGGTCGGCTACGTTCTCAATGGGCTTTGAGTAAACTTTTTCTTTGAGAACTCCCCAATAGAAAAAATCCAGGGGATTTAAATCTGGTGAACGGGCGGGCCACGAGATAGTGCCCGAACGTCCAATCCACCTTCCCGGATATTCCTGGTCAAGGAAATCTCTTACTTGCACTGCGAAATGCGCTGGGCAGCCATCTTGTTGAAACCACATGTCGCGAAGATCTGCTAGTGGTACGTCCTCTAACAGGGTTGGTAAATCTTCTCTTAAAAAATGTAGGTAATTAGTTCCATTCAAGTTCTCAGGCAGTTCAATAGGCCCAATAATTTTACCGTTTAAAATTCCGGTCCACAGGTTTACTTTAAAACGATACTGGGATCTATCTTCTCGCATTAAATGTGGATTCTCCACATGCCACTCGTGATAATTGTGCAAGTTCATGTAACCATCTTTTTTAAATGTCGATTCATCTGACCAGAGAATTTTTTGGATGAATTGGGGATTCTCATTATGCCTCTGTAGCATTGTTCTACAAAAAGAAATCCTTTCCTGATAATCTCGAGGTAGAAGACTTTGAACTCGTTGTACGTGAAACGGATGCATTTCGGCTCTTTGTAAAATACGATGAGCAGTGCTTTTCGGTATTCCCGTTCTTTCTTCAATTCCACGTACGGAAATACTTCGGTCACGTGCGACCTCTTGCAATACTTCTTCCTGGAAAGGAAACACAGGTCTACCTCCAGCCTGTATTTGATTCGGGAAATGGCCGCCCTCTGTGAGTGAACGGTGCGCATTAACAAACACGCGGTGATCCGGGTAGCGCTCTAAATTTGGATATCTTTCACGATAAAGTCTAGCGGCAGCACTTGCGTTGCATCTGCATTCCCCATAAATGAGGTGCATGTTCGCATATTCTTGTGAAGTGTAGCGCGTAGGCATGGTAGATAAAAAGGATGCCAACACAAAAGTCCAGAGAGAAGCCAAAGTTGCCGGTATGTTATCAACAAGTCCAATTCACAAAGATTCAAGTCCAAAAAGAGAAGCCAAAGTTGTCAGTACTAAATCAACACAAGCGAATACGAACGTGCGCAGTAGACGAATGAGCGAAACGTACTAACTGGTTGGTGTCGGACTGGTAGCGTAGCCATTTGCTTGGCTGAAACTAGTGCGAATGAAACAGATAGATGCCATAGCATCTATCTGTTTCATTCGCACTCGTTTAAACGACGCATCTCCGTCTCAATGCGTGGCGTCACTATCTGTCTCGCTCACTCATGGCAAACATACCCATTATCCATCTCTCTCATCATTTTGCCTTAAAATTAAGAACCTACCTAGAGCTTGTGCGAATTAAAAACATTTTAACTGAGTAAAATCTGATAGCAAAAATCGGGTTACTTGAGGTTTTAATTTTTTTACTCTTTTCTATTGTATGGAACTAACAAGTATTGTACCATTTTAGAATTCTGATTAAATGCGCCAACTTTTAATGCTACTTGCCAAGGCACTCTAGTACATTTTTTTTATAGGAGGGCCTGTCAAAGTCGACGAATCTTGAAAATTTTAAATTCGTAGTTTAACAAATAGTCTCAATTCTCGGGAACTTAAGGCAATTGTGTCATTATTTTTTATTGGAATTCTAGAAATGTTATTTAGGATTACGTTTCTAAAGTTCAAATGAACAAAAATAAAAAATAATAACCACAATAACCGAAAAATGGTACAGTTTGATCAAATTTCTAGGTTTTTCTTAAAATGCCCATAATTTTCAAACTGCATGGGATAGATTTTTTTTCAGATTTTTCTCGTGATGGTTATGATCAATCCTGTCACCCCGTTTCGGCTTGACGTTGAGTTTTGGGACACCCTGTATAAATAAAATAAGTGTTATCTAGAAGTCGCGAATTTTACACAATAACGTAGGTTGTAAGTACAATATTGTAATCTTGGCGAACGTTTAAACGTAATAAAAAGCGGTTCTCCGGAATTGTATTTTTATTGCTTCTTAAGCTTTGATTGCTATTACTTTTACGTAAACAATTAATTAATCTTTATAAACCATTACCCATGTTTTGTTTATCGTTAAAGTCACTAAACTTATCAAGAGATGTTTGGGCCAAAAAGATATCGATTATTGCGGCGACTTTATGGGAATGTGGGAAGAAAACGGGCAGCTTATAGGATGATTTTCGTATGTTCATGCCCGCGCCGGAGTCTTGCCACTAATGGCCGTGGAGTTTCTTGCCGGCCCATAGTAAACGACCAATTGGAACCGTGCACCTATAATAGCTTCTGACGTTTTAATAAGTGCCCATGTAGGTTTATGTGAAAAAATAAAATATTATGATTTGATTTGAATACACCAGCGAGGCTCTGAATGTCGCCTTGTGACATAATAACCATCCAACATGCTTGCCTGCACGTAGGTCATGTCACGCGTCACTTGTATGACTTGCCTCGTTCTGCGGTTAGCAATGTCTTATGTTATGAAGGGAAGCAAACCATGCCATGTAGGGGCAAAATGTAAACAGATAATACTCTCGGTATTATTTTACTTTCATCGCTGCATCGTGTGATTGATTAGCTGCAAAAAAAAACAAACAAAATATTACAAAGGATTTAGTTTAGTTGGATAATCGTCATTTCTTCTTTTACCACCGATAGTTTTGTAGCTGTTACGTTATCATTCACTCATCCCTCACACGATCCATCGTATCTTTTCTTGGTCTTCTTCTAGTTCCTCTGTGTATTTTTTCTTTGAGACTAAGAGGCATATATATTTATTCATTCTCCTGTCCTTATCTCAATTTATTTGGGTTAGGCGCAACATGTCTTTTTCTTCCATACTTCTCTATTAGTCGTCATCTCGGTAGTCACCCTAACCACAATTATCATCATTCACACATTCCATCTATCTTTTCTTTGGTTTTCCCCTACTCTTATAGCCATCGATATTTATACTCAAGACTTTCCTTATGACATTTTCCTCAGTCCTCCGTATCATATGCCCATACCATGACAGCCGATTTCCACACAACTTTTCAGTTACCTAAGAGATAGATACATATTTAATTTAATACCGATTTTCGTATTTATCTAAGTTTTGTTGTACCCCTAGCATCTGGCCAGCAGTCCTTCGCCAGGCGACATACGGCACGATAAAGTTCGGCACCTACTACTCCCTGAAGAAGTGGATAGCGCAGCACCGGGTGGATGGAGGGTCGATAGAGCACGTGCCCACGAACACTTTCTGCGCGGCCTTCGCCGGCGGCCTGTCCAGCGCCATCGCCAACCCAACAGACGTGCTTAAAGTGCGGATGCAGGTTAGTTGACACGGTATGTTGGTTATGGGTCGTGTAGTTGTGTATTGAAGTTTATTTTTTTTAAAGAGATTTTAATTCTGGTAGAGATTTTAATAATGTACAATTGCAACCAAAGATTTAATAAAGATTATAGAAGTTTTATTAGTATAGAAACCATTTTTTTTTTAATTTAAAGGGGATGCATACCAAGGTACTGGAGCGGAAATAGCTCAAAGAACTTGATAGACCTTTTATCTTATTTTATTTTGCAAACGTTTATTTTTATTAAGACTTCAAAGTTGATATAACATTCCCTTTATGATATCATAAAAGAATACATCAATCACAATAACAGTGTCTTTCCAGGTAGGCGACGAAAAACGCAATCTAGTCCGATGCTTCATAGAGATATACCACCTGGAAGGGATCCGCGGGCTGTGGCGCGGCGTGGGCCCCACGTCGCACGGTGGGCTGAAAATCGGCTTTCATAGACTTAGGCATTTTATTTTGCAAGTGCCAGTTTTTATGCCGGATATCACTTCTATTAGTTATAACAATATACAAAAATGACACGAGAATGGATTCTGCACAAAAACGAAGGAATTATAATTTTTTTACGAAAATTTTGTATGGAGCTAGTATGAAAAATCGAAATATCTCTAAAACGGCAGGGATAACCGTAATATCCTTATAGGAGGTTATAGTACTAATTATTTATGATTTTTTGACATACGTTACATAATGGTTGTAGATGCCGTTTTTTTTTAAAAAATCGACAAAATATTTTTTTTTATCTTTACATATGAAACGTTCTTTTTAGTGTTTAAGTTGAAGAATTCAGAGCTTTAACAACTCTTAACATAAAATAGCATCACCCCTATAGACCTGAAGGACTAGACAGAGGTGTGTAGTATCTTGTTGATCTTGTAAGATTTCCAACAATACCAAATAGTTGAATATCAATGTCAAAGTGCCCATGCTGTCGCTTCTTTTTGAAAGATAGGGGAATAAAATTGTTTGTTGTTGAATGTGAAATGCGTACGGAGAGTGGCTGCAAGCAAATATTGATTGGCCAAGTTGCAAGCTGCCGTTAAAATCTATGAAAGCATTAAGAAACCAGTGAAAACAGTAATATTTACACCAGAGAAAGCACTTGGATTGCTTCTATCACTTAAGCTTTCAAAGTGGCAAAATATTACGTTGCGAGAGACTGCCATTCGGGAAGGTGCTAAGGATATTTACCCATCCTACTATCAACTGCAACAAACTAAGCTTGCATGCTACCCTCCTAATCAATCAGTGTCAGTTACGGATTCATCAGCTAGAATTACACTTCAAGCTTTACTTGACATCACGGTGAAGCGGATTCTTCAAAGTCTTTCTGATAATGTGGAAAATAAGCAGTTAAAGCTGATATCGAAGTGGGGATTTGATGGTGCTGGTGGTGGTGGAGTTCTCCTGGTCCACCATCAGCTCCATATTACCATTCACATCGTGGCGAGCATAAATTGCTTAGCAATCATATTAAAGTAATCGAATCGCAACCCGTGAAATACTTAAATATTATTGAGTAGTTCCGGTGTCCATCTGTGGTCTTCATCATCAGTTCCACTTCACCAAATGGTACTTTCCGAGAGAAATGCACGAATTACTATAAAAAATACCCAAATCGCTATAGGTGTGCCTATAATATTTGAAGAGTTCTTTCGATTTCTCCAGGATCCAATCATCAGATCCTGGCTTGGTGACTATGGGACCACTTCAGAAGTATCTCCTTTCGAACAAAAAAATAATTTTGAAAATCGGTCCACAATTGACGGAGTAATCGCGTAACAAACATACAAAAAAAAAAAATAAACATACCGTCGAATTGAGAACCTCCTCTTTTTTTTGAAGTCGGTTAAAAAGGAAGACAACCTTTTTTGCTGAAACTCTCGACCTAATACAGTTTCCGGAAACTGAGTTCGAGTTTGTAGGTATATCCAATCTGGATTCTGACTCGGAATTGGAGTCCGACAACGAAAGTTGTAAAGAAAATTTGTAAAATTTAATTATTTGTTATGTTAGTTTATTGTACCAATATGTTTAGTTAATAATTTCATAGATTATTGTTTCAAATATTTTGTATAATTGAATTTATAGCACTTAGATATAATTTTTGTTACTTTTGTTTTATTTAAATTACCTATCTATAAAATTATATATTTACAGTCTATTTTTTATCACATATTCTTAATATTCGGGGAAAAAGCATGCTTCCTAACGATGTTCTTAACTTTGACACAGTTCACGGATCGTTTTGAACAGTTTCATATGTAAAAATAAATAAAAATATTTTGACGATTTTTAAAAAAAAAACGGCATCTACAACCATTATGTAACGTATGTCAAAAAATCATAAATAATTAGTACTATAACCTCCTATAAGGATATTACGGTTATCCCTGCCGTTTTAGAGATATTTCGATTTTTCATACTAGCTTCATACAAAATTTTCGTAAAAAAATTATAATTCCATCGTTTTTGTGCAGAATCCATTCTGGTGTCATTTTTGTATATTGTTATAACTAATAGAAGTGATATTCGGCATAAAAACTGGCACTTGCAAAATAAAATGCCTAAGTCTATGAAAGCCGATTTTCAGCCCACCGTGCGTCGCAGCGCGCGGCCGTCATCGCGGCGGTGGAGCTGCCGGTGTACGACGCGTGCAAGAAGCGCCTCACCGCGCCCCTGGGCGACTCGCCACTCAACCACTTCGCGTCGAGCTTGCTGGCCAGCCTCGGCAGTGCTGTGGCGAGTACGCCGCTTGATGTCATCAGGGTAAGGTCTTTTGACTCTTCTTCAACTCCTGTCCTACTCGGGTACTGGACTAATACCAACTATTATAGTTATTATAGCCCAAACTTATACCAATAGATCTCATGTCAGTCTCGGACATCAGCAGCAGTAGATGACTATGAATATTTTTGGAAGTAGCTTGTGCCAAGAGACTATTAAAAGTCGTTTAATAATTGACTGCTTCTATGTTCAAGAAGTATAGAAAAGCTGTTTTAGGTCTGTGTTTTACTGTTAAGTTACTAAATCTTGTTATAACGTGTTGCAGACAAGACTAATGAACCAAAGAAAACTGAAGGGCGAGGTGACGAGATCTACCGAGACGATATACAGAGGAACAGTAGACTGCTTATTACAGGTATGTTACATAGATGGTGAATGGTGATACGTACCATATGTATCACTATTCACGAGCTAGCATCAAATACATCATTGCAATTGGCTCTTCAGCATTTGAAAGAAAGAAAAAGTATTTATTGCGACTCGTACAGGAAGATCACAAACTAAACTAAACACAGTAAAAAATAAAAAACCACACACTAGAAATGACAGGATATAAAGCTCACATTTCTTTGCGTTACTTTGAGTTGAGTTGTTTGGATGTGTGATGGCCATAACTGGGTTCGAAAAAGGGGGTAAAATAGAATAGAATACTCTTTATTATGTACACCTATAAATACTACTGGGGTACTGGGTTTCCAAATCGGATTCCTTTCAAAAGATCTTAAACCTCCCTTCTTTGAAATATATTGTGGCAAATAAAGAGTTGATTCATTAATTCAACCCCTACTTTACCTGT
The DNA here is from genome assembly GCA_947508005.1 of Amphipoea lucens. Taxonomy (NCBI): domain Eukaryota; kingdom Metazoa; phylum Arthropoda; class Insecta; order Lepidoptera; family Noctuidae; genus Amphipoea; species Amphipoea lucens. The sequence continues at coordinate 928,580 of OX382363.1, read as the reverse complement.
ATTCTCAGACGGTCCGCAGCGAGGGTTTCCTAGCGCTGTACAAGGGCTTCATCCCCACGTGGCTGCGCATGGGCCCCTGGAACGTCATCTTCTTCCTGTCATACGAGCAACTCAAGCAGATGTACTGAACACCCAGCTGCTGGGAAAGGGTTAGACTTGCTTGAGATGGTGATAAGGTAGGTAGGTTCTTACTTGTTGATATATCCATTTTGAACGGCCATACTTGATCTACGAAAACCGCTCTTACTGCTACAAAATAAAGGAGATATTACCATGAATGTGTGTGTCGAGTGTGTAACTTTTTATACTCGTGAATATTTATGACGTAGTTATGAAAAAAATGTTTAGTAGAAAGCTTGTGAAATCGGTAATTGGATCGTTCAAATGACAGAACCAAAACTGTATAGATAGAATCGATCCAACAAGTTCCGACCCATAGTCATTCTAAAGAGTCTCATTGTTTGTTATTATGTTTCCAGATCACCATTACGCAGATGAATCGAGATCTGGGCAGCATGATAAGATGAGTGAGCTTATATTACGTAGTTATAGCTACTGTCCATACGTCTACCACAAAAAAAAGATTAATTATAACAAAAAAAAAAAAGAAAAAAATGTTATCAGCATTTTTACAGCATATTAAAAAAGTAAGACAAAATGTAGATTTGAGAGCACATTATTGTTAATATTTAGTAGGAGTAACCTGACGAATGAACTGTGGGAATAGCGAGCATCTTAAATATAAAACATTTTGTTGATAGAATGCTACCACTTTGTAAGAAGTTAATCGAAATAGTACCATAATAGAGCAGCTTAAACTTAAGTGTTGTTTAAACGAAATAAATGAGATTTGTAGGTTATTTTATGTTAAAATCTTACGAAACTCCGTTTATTTGTTGTAGTTCCTTCTTAGATGTAAGTTCACGTCTTGTGATAAGTTGACTTGTGTTATAAGAACTTGTAAAATACTGTAAAATTAAATTAAATATTGATGTTGCAAAGGTTCAGCTGTATTTAGTAAGCAATAACAAAATGGCGGTGAGGATTAGAAATAGTCAAGTTTAAAAGTAGTAATATACACTCAACTTATAGTCATTAAGCGTACACAGATTCTGTAAAACTTTTACGTCATAATCAGCCTATAATGTTCCCACTGTTGGGACACAGGCCTCCTCTCTATGAGAGGGAGTGGGCCGTAATCCACCACGCAAACTTTTACGTGTTGATGTTAAATAACTATTGTAGAAACAAATTGAATCTGCGAAACATATTTTCTATGAGCGTAAATATACAACTTTTGTAACATAATTCACTTGCATTTGAAATTGTAAGGGTTTGCGCGACAGTTGCTCTTACGCATGAATGTGTACACACATACATACATAATCAGCCTATAATGTTCCCACTGCTGGGACACAGGCCTCCTCTGTGAGAGGAAGCGTGCACGTCTCATGAACGTGTGCGTTAACGTTACTCAGGAAACAAAATGGACGCAAAACTTATGTCATTTAAATAAAAGCTTTTGTCTTATTAACTGTGTAGTGTTATGGTTGTGTGAAATGGGAATGTAATATTGTGTAATATTGAGTAAGTGTAGTCATGGCAGTCAAAAGGCTGAAAGTCTGAAATCTGGTCTAACCTTATACCCTCTTGTTTATAAAAAACTTGTCATTTATAAAGTATAAATTCAAAGTATTTTCTGGGCATTTTGGTGGTAATGGGTGGGGATTTTACCATCTCCAGACAACGGTTGACCCCTTTTCACCCTTACACACAGTAATAGGGTTAAAAATCGGGTAACAGTTCGTGTCCGTGATGGTACAGTATCCAGGACCGAGTAGACATTTCGAGCATTAGAAGGAGACGTCCACACATGTGACAGAGACGCTCTAAGTCGAACTTTTTCAATTTTCGAGGTGCCATATTAACGCTCAAGCACTGTTTAGTTGTTAATTAATTTACTTTTTAAGAGGTAACTTCTAGTAAGCAATTGGTTTGTGAAGGTATGGTGGCAGTCACTTTGTGTAATTTGCTGATATTTAGCCTATTTATTTTAGATATTTATCTGGTTAGACTGGAAGCCGACCAACATAGTTGGTGGGAGGCTAGGCGGATGATGGGTGATGATGAAAGTAAATGATAGATATATATCATGTGAGATTGAGATTAAGGCACACAGTGCTGACTTTTAGACGAATATTAATGTTAATCTAAAATCGTTTTTGTACAGTTATTTTTTTAATGTGTTGATCGTTGCGCTATGGGCTATTTCGACCTTATTCATAGTTTATGGTGTTTATATGTGATTCAATTTTCTCATTGCGTAAGTAATGTTCAAAGAGTGTGGAAGAACCAAAGTTCTTCAGTGTTTGTGTACCAAATTAAAACTTATAGATGATTGGACTTAAAATAGAGTTGTCCAAATCTTTTCAAACAACTGTCACGGTAAACAATCAATGAGACTGTTCTAAGAGTTTTTAAGCATTTAAAATACAGGGTGAAATTAAATCAGCTTGTGGAACTCCGCAGACGTGATGGGTATCGATATCTAAACACGATACAATAAAAATGATTTGTTTATTCTTTTTGGGGTCAACGGCCGCTTTAAGTGATGCTACTTGAAGTATAAGTTGAGGAAATCTGTTTTTTTTTTGTTATATCGTGTTGTTTAGATATCGAAACCCATCACGTCTGTGAAATTAACACACAAAATCTATAATATATTTTAAGTGACTACACCACCTGCGGTTGAAAACCCCAAAAAAAACTCGTCAATTTAATTTATTTTTAACCGACTTCAAAAAAGGAGGTTCTGTATTCGACCCGTATGTATGTATGTTTGTATGTCCGCGATTTTCTCAAAAACTAATGAACCGATTTTGATCATTTTTTCATTAATGTGATCTACATGCTTTCAGGAAGGTTTTAGTATATAATACATTAGGTAATTATTCTTATGTACGAAGTTATATGCATAAATGTACTGCATCTCCGGCATTTCTATGCGAATTTTGATGATTCTTCTAGTCGGTATCTTCAGTTATTCAATGCACTAGTGTTAATTGAATTTGTGTGGGATAGGTGCAACTAAAAAGTGAAAAATGAACACTTTTTTACAAAAAAAAACAACCGTGTTAAAAAAAAAAACACTACAAAGTGATAAATAACTTTAATTTCGGAAGTCGGTGTCAAAAAACGAAAATGCGGTACCAACGAACGGTTTGTTTTATAATTTTTAGATATCGATACCCATTAGGTACGTCTGCGGAGTTTCGCTAGCTAATATAACTTGACCCTGTATATCTATGAATATGGTAGATGTCACTTTAAAACTTCTCAATCGTCCTTAGAGAGGTACAAGTTAAACTTTGTAAAATGTTTGTAAACGAAGCTATGTAGTTTGTAAGTAGAAAATTTTGTATATATTTATATAACTATGTAAAACTTTATTTTTGAATGTCACTTTCTACTAATACTGCATTTTTTTAAGATCTGTAAGAAGAAAATTAAAAAGTAAAATGTAAATCGTCAGTCTTCACACGTGTCTTTCTCTAGTTTTATGACTTCCATTTTGAGGTGGGTGCGTATACATTGGCGAACGTGCGTTTGGCTAGGCTTGAATACTCTTGGCTGCATTTCAGCACATCTATTCCAATCGAAAATGACACATTTTCAATTATTAATTTACCTTGAAGGTGTCGGAAGAACGCCAGTCGTCGGGTTTTGGATTTGGGAACCAGACTTTAGAGGACTCTTGATGATTCGATTCGGTACGGAAGCTTATCGAAAGTTTGTGAATAGCTATGCAGAATCGTTTCTTCTTCCGTGGATAAGTGGCTGGCGACCATTGTAAGCGTCCAAATACTTGTGCTTAGTTCAGACGTCTCGCGTTCATCGATGTATTCGAACTACAACTGCAGTAATATATTATTGCATTTTTTCCTATGTATACTAATAGAAATAACGATTAGTATTCGTTACAAACCTCTGTCACAGGATCTTTAGAGTATTTGTTATTGAAATGAATGTTAATGTCGCTTAAGAAAATGTTTGTATGTATGTGTCGTGTGAAACATAGAAATAGAAGCTTACTGTGAATATCCACTAGGTACAAAGAATTAGCCAAATTAATATAATCCAAATATACACACTTGTATAGTATTCTGTAGTTTTATTTAACATTATTGCAGGTTTCGGTAATGGCATGAGATAAGAATTTGTGATTGAAGTAAAAAATTCTAAGATTAAAAATATGTACGGTTCTTTTCTATTGTTTGAAAAACACTCACAACATAACATTGAAAATTTTAGGAGAGATCATTTTGTTATTTATCGTGTAAAACTTTAACTACTTGAATACACAATGAAAATTCCAAGATTTGAATTTTTGAAACCTTACTTCGCGGTGTGCAAAACGGTGTTATCAAAGAGTTTTTATATCTCTTCCTGAGATATCAAACCTCTTTTCTCAGTCCTCCAGCCATAAACTCCTACAAAAAAAAAGCAACTTCTGTAAAATGTCATCAAAAGTGACACAGCCTTATTTTCGCACTATTTTTACAATGCATAAGTATCTTTTTATACTGCTTTAATTCATGATGGATTGCAACGTGGTGGAGCTAGGGTCAGCCGAGCGGGACCCTGGTATGTGCGTGTGCAAGGGAGGCCCGACCCTCGACATACTGAAGGAGATACAGCGGCTGTATGAAGACAGGATGGAGCAAATTAATAGGGCCTCAGGGTCTACCATGTTGAAGGTGAGTATTTAACGGAAATATTACAACAGAAAGGAATAGATAGAAAAATAAAGTAAAGGAATGTTGTAGAATTCTACCAGCAATATGTAGGCTTCGTTGAGGCTGTTGATTGCCTACCGATGTATTATTACTATGAAGATGAATGACAATGTTGCTGTGACGTCTCTTCTTCTTTGGGCGTCGTAAAAGGTTGGTTTTCAGTGCATTGGCATTATTGACTACCAAACGTAGGAAGTGTATTAGATCACTGGATGACCTCTTATGTTATTCTATGTAAAGAGGAGAACCTCTCAGTCTCAGCTGTCTGGTTCTGCTAATTAATAAATTACCCACCATGAGAGGGGCTAAGACGACCCACTGACCAAAAGAACGTCCAGCGCATTGAAGATGTGGCTGTATGCGGAGGCACAGGTACGTTCGTTGTGGCGATGTTTGAGGAGGACTATAGTTCATCTTTCGGCTGAATGATGATAATGATGATTATCATGACGTTTTAACTTGTGTGGCAGCAACAAGTGGATCTGCTGAGGTCGTGGGTGGGCGACCTGGTGGGGCAAAACACTCTTCTGGCGCGCGCCGTCGAGGAACTGGAGACAGCGGCCGCCTCCAAGCTGCTGCAGGAGCGACGGAAACATAGCGAGGTATGAGATCCTGTTGCATAGACCGAAAAGAGGAGAGGACATTGAATGATAAACTTTATTATCTGCTTGTGTATGGGTAGACGTTTGTACAACTTTGCACTTAAGATGACAGAGAATAAAGTGTATTATTCAATTTCTTCAGAAAGCGCTAGCCTCCGCAGCTTTTAAACGTTTAGAGCTGAACTCTTATACAACTTTCGTGTCTCATTTACGTAAATACTTGTTGGGAGACTTTGTGACGTCAAGAGCAAATACAAAAATGTCACTCCGGAAAAAGTTACGAATACAAGACTGATAACGTCACGTTTATATTCCACCATTTTGCTTAAAAGTAGGCATTTGTAAAAGAGTAACAAAATCTTTGCTCTTGCGTTTGGTGCAGTCGTTTTGTTGTTAAACCTAGGACTCGAATACCACCTGATGTTAGATCTAATAGCTTCCCATTTTCCTGATAAACCGTTGAATCAAGAGCTACCTTCCGAAGGCTGGTGATAGTGCTGATTACGGTTGCCCGGTCCGGTTGGCTACACGTATGACCTCCTTGCAGGGCTAGCGGGCAACGCGCACCTCAATTTTGACCCAATCGTATCGGTCAACCCGCTAGCATATCACTATTACCGGCCAAACTTTCCCTGAAGAAGGCGGTCTACTCATCCTGTTCTCCCTTCTAACGTTGCCCTCTGCCGATTTATTCAGTAAAAATATTCACCGTGAAAACTTGTAGTGAGCTGTACATCCATCTGCTGCTAGGCATAGACACCATTGACAGCTCACGGGCAGCTCACTTCTCCTCTGTTTTCACGGTGAGATTTTTACAGAGTAGATTGGCTGATCCTCATCAGGTGGTGTCCGAGCTCCGTGAGGAGTGCGCGGCGCTGCGGCGTCGGCTGGCGCGCAAAGACTCCGACCTCCGAGGCCTGGTGGAGGTGCTGAGGAGGCTCCGAGAGTTTGACTACTGCACTCTGGACGGGATACACTTCTTTGAAGTCACGGAGTCAGATATATTTGGGACTGTTGAATGGTGAGCGAGTTTGGTGATATTATGTAGTTTTTTGTTATTGGTTTAATTTTGAGTTGTGCATCGGGACGTTAGTGATCAGTGGGGTAATTGCGTAATACACTAAGGCCGTTTACACCATTATGCCGCAGCTGCAGGTGCATTATTTGTAAAGGGCCTAACAGTAGGAACGGCTTGCATTTCGACAGTAGGTAAAGTTCAACAACATTCATTGCGTTATTTACGTTGTTGAGCAGACTTTTTTTCGACCATAGCAATGTATTAGCAATATCCTTCAAAATGATTCTGATTATGTCTGATAGCGTGTCACACAATTAGGGTGCTCTGTTCAGCTAGTTTCTATTAAGTCCATGCTACCAATACGACATTGTCGGCACCGTTATTTCGTAGTAGTATCTTAGGGAGGTTTTCGAAATTCAAAGTGTTAATAAACTGAAGAGCGGTTGATTGTAAATTTCGAGGATTATAAGAAAAATTGTTTATTATTAGATATGCAAAGTAAATATATTGTGTTGAAACGAGAAGTGAGCCTATTTCAATTTTCAATATAACAGGCAGAATACCTATGTTTTATAGATAAAATGGTTTTAGACCTTATAATGGAAACAGCAATATTAGGTACCTGAAAGTTTTGTTTATTGGTTTGCGCTGCAGATTTTATTGAAATTCCTTTGTTGTTATAGCAACTATGTAGATTGAAATGTTTTGTTATCATTGTGCAGGCGACAAAAAAAGATGCAGCAGGGAGACTCGATGAAGACACACAATAACGTGAAACATGACACAAAAAGATATACAACCAGTCGACATTTCAGAGTTGGATAGAATTTTTTCGATTGATTTTGTTTTTTTATAAATGTTGTACCTAATTATACTTTTATTGTATTTTATCAAGTTTTATTTTTGTTTTCTATTGCAAAATCCTTACGTTCAACTTCGTTAAAATGTGTAGATTATTCCGGTGGTTTTCTCTTTTGGTAAGGGATATATTATTAAAAAAGATTTTGATCATGTAACCGCACCCAAGAAATAGATACTAGTATTGTATGTATAACAAAAAAAAAAATAGTTTTATTGCCATGTAACAAAGTTATGCTGTTTAAAAATATCACAGAACGCTTGCGCCAAACAAACAAAGCTACGTAATTAATTAAACATTTTTGGGTTGTCGGTAAATGTGTACTTTTAATTACCTAAGTGTATTTAAATTGAAAATAATAAGTTAGTTCAGATTTGTAAAATGACCGCACTGCCACATTGGGTACATATACCCAAAATACTTGTAAGGGAGATTTTAATAAATAAATAAATAAAATTAAAATTTTATGAACGTAAAGATGAAAGTATTTTTTTTGTTATTATTATAGAGGAATCCGAAGAACATGATATGTAGCAAAGTGTCGGAGTTGAAAGCGGTAAACGAGTCACTGCATAAAGAGAATATTGCGAAAGAGAGGTACAGTATTAACATTAGCTGTTACCAGCGGTTTCACTTGCATCTTACTTCTTAGAAAACTACTTGCATGAATGATCAACAGCACAAAAAAGGCACCATCAAGGTCGTGTGTGTAGCCAATTAGCTATGAACTATACTGTGATAAAAGGTGCCAAACATCTGTATCCGTTAAACATTCTAACACTCGAAAGGCACATCCAAACTTTTTACTAGGAACTGTCAGCCTGCATCATCCCACTGCTGGGCAAAGGCTTCCCCATATGACTTGCAGTCCAGGTTTTTCGGTCCAGGGCCAGTGTGGACCATATTTTGTGGCTATTAATTTTGTCGAGGTCATTCCGCCATCCAATAAGATTAATAGAATTAGTTTTGCTTTCTAAATTATATCCAAACTATATATAATATTATAAATGCGAAAGTAACTCTGTCTGTCTGTCTGTCTTTTCTTCACGCCTAAACTACTGAACCAATTTGTGTGAAATTTGGTACAGAGATAGTTTGAGTCCCGGGGAAGGACATAGGATAGTTTTTATCCCGATATTCCCATGGGATCGACACTTATGCGGGTGGAACCGCGGGGCGCAGTTAGTCTTCTATAAATGAAATGTTTTGCAGAGAGATAAGACAGCTGAACAAGGATGCCCAGTGCTACGAACAAACCATTATGAACCTCAGGAAAGAGATGTCCAGCTGCAAGTTTCATGCGCCGTAAGTACCTATAATTATGTTATGTTTGGAAGTTGGCGGTGTGAGGGATCACACCGCCAACTTCCAAAAACGCCTCTCGAAAACGAAAATCGAAGTTCAAAATTTTAAAAAGAGGGATCTTTTTAAAATTTTGAACTTCGATTTTCATCCACGAATATTGAAGTTATATAATTGTATATCTAATTAACCCCAACTGTCAATACTTTTGAAACAGACCAAAGATTAATAAAGTCAATAATCCCTTGCATGCGTAGGATTAACATTGTTTGTAATTTACTTGCTGCCTGTGTCATAAAATTATATTTATTTTTAAGGTGTTTTTGTAAAATTCAATGTAAAAATTAATGACGAAAAAGGAAAATATGTCAGATAATTCATCATTCATTTCATGGACTTAGAACTCGTAACAGAATCAACGAAAAATACTACCAAACTAAAAGTACAATAAATAAATGTATCTGAACATGTTAGCGCAGAGTGGCATCCTGCGATAGATCAGAATCTGTCGACGGATGCAACCCGGCCGACACAAAAATACATTGAATTTGTCTTTCATGTTTTGAAACTAAATGATAATAGAGTATGGCCCATTAAAATGGCAGGTGGTGGCACAAATGATTCGGTAGCTAATTTCCTGTTCATGTGGTTCTGGGTTAGTTCCCTAGGTCGGGCAAAGTCGGAATGGGAATTGCTCCGGAGTCTGGATTTGTGCCCGGTTGATGGCAACAGGCTCGCCCTCTGTTACATGAGACTTGAACATAACTGGCGAAAGCTTGTATCATGCACCTCTGCCCAACCCTTCGGGAATCAAGCGTGATGTTATACGCTATGTTACTGTCGAATACGAGGCGTTTGGCTTCGTTGTATTATTTAATGCACGTTAAGCCGTTGGCCTGCGCCTGATCTCTCTCCGGTCGTGTCGGATTGCCGTCCCATCGGACTATGAGAGTCAGGAAAGAGAGAGTGCACCTGTGTCTGCTCACACACTTCATCATCTGCCTGCCTTTTCCCAACTATGTTGGGGTCGGCTTTCAGTTTAACCGGATGCAGCTGAATACCAGTATTTTAGATGGAGCGACTGCCGATCCGACCTCCACAACCCAGTTACTGGGTAATACGATACCCCTTGGTAAGACTGGTTGTCAGACTTTCAGACTTCTGACGACCCGTAACGACTGTCAAAAATCCACGAATGACTGCCGGGATCAACGGCTTAACATGCTTTCCGAGCCACGGAGGGATCTTGGTATATATGTGAAGATGGTCACCCATCCACGGACCAACTGCGGCAAGCGTAGCTTAACTTGATTGATCATCCCGTGCGGCTGTTATTACTTAGCCACAAACCCGCCCTCACACACACACTTGTGCACTATAATATCTCCCGCGCCGAAGGCTGGTCTCCGCTGAGATTGTTCGCCATGGCCGAAATTCGGTCTGGAGGAGTTTGTTTATTTATTCTTTCTATCTTTCTGTTTCCCGCTGTAGTGAGGTGAAGGATGCCGAGGTGATGGCTGGCATGTGCTGCACCGGGAACGAGGTATGAATGTGGGCTGTTGGAGTTTTCCAAGTTTAAGGCTAAGCGCGCACTACGAATCTTAATCGTGGCGATAAATAATCGCCAATCTGTAGACAATTTATTTATTTATTTATCCATTTATTTCAGGCATCAAGGCCATAAATACATATTAATATAACTTAAAAATACTATAAATACATACAATATTATAATTATACTAAAAAGTAACACACACGACAATACTTAATATACTAGAGTCCGCGCACTGCGGAAAAATCTCGCTTGAGAGTTCGCTTGAAAAATTATATGCGTTTGCAATTTTATGTCGCATGAACATGCGATTTAAAAAAATCGCATCGCAGTGCGCGCTTAGCCTAAGTGCTAAGAATTGTTTTACTTCGGTCCAAACACATGATACTCTCGTTGTATGGTGAATTTTTATAAACGCATCGATTTTGTTGAAATGTGCATATGTTTGCATACCTACCTAGATCTAGATGAATAGGTACATTGCAAATTTTTTTTCATCCATAAGTTGTTTGAGACATAAAAGGGTGACATTTATTCTATAAATCCATTTTTTTGGCCACTAAACTTGTAAACAGGCCTCTTTTTACTTTTTGAACTTTGAAATCCTTTTAAATAATGCTTAGCACCGTTTTGTATGTACAGTCGGTGGCCTGAGGTAAGTATCCACCCGACCTAGCAGTTTACTAGGTGAGGTAGATACTCATTTCGGGTCACCGACTGTACGTGTTGATTCCGTGTGCGGCCCTAGTGTGGCGAGTGGGAGCCGGTGCAGGATTTCAGCGAGATGCTGCGAAACGAGACGCTCAAGTATCAAGAGCGCGTGCAGAAGATGGAGACTAATCTTAAGGTATCCTATATGACTTGTTTGGACCATATTCCTTGTGATTCATATCCACTGGCTTATTCGTAGCTTTCGTAAAACCTCACAATTTTTATTAATGTGGGTACATTTTATTGTACAATTTTGGAATCTCATGTTTACCGGTAGCTTCGTTACCCATGAATACGGGCCTAAGGGGCTTAGAGCCGATATCAGACGCTTCACTTGCGTGAATGATTAATTTCTGCTTCATTCACGTTCACACGACACCGGCGAAATTATATAGGAATGAACGTTTATCGTCTGCTTCTTACATTTCATTTTTCGCATGAAAGATGCTTAGTGCCAAAATACGCCAACATCGTTGGACCGGTTCACTAATGAATAAATTTTTCACTTTTGATTAATTTTGTGTTCAGACGTTTCACTTCGAGTGGAAGATGAAGAATGAAAGGCAAAAAATCAATTGTCTGATATCGAGTATAGAAACGTTTCAAGCCTCCCCCCCTCCGCAGTCGAGCGGCGACAGCATCCGCGCGCTGCGCAAGGTCAACGTGGCGCTCACCGAGGAGATGCACTCCATGCGCCGCGTGTGTGCCGCGCTGGACGAGCAGTGCCGCGCCGCCAACATGCGCGCGCAGTTCAAGGACGACATCATCAAGGAGATGCGCCGCCAGCTCAAGCAGGCCAAAGCCAAGGTAAACTTATCAAACATAACCCTTCTTGCCAGTCGGGTGAAAATAATATCACGCAGTTATTACTTGTTAAGTGCACCCACCTTTCAAATGTTAGGTACAGTTAAACCAGTAAAGGTATACGCTTCGATAATCTTCTTGTGTCCGAATTAGCACAAACGTCGCGCCACAGAGTAACCGCGAGGCAAAGCTTCTAAGTTTTGTACAGCCGCGCTTTGTACTAATACACCTGTTTGTAAAAGTTTTCTCACTGTCGAGTTACCTACTCCGGTCACAGATCATCATTTTTTACTCAAGTTTAAAAAAATATAGGGAAGTACTCCATGGTGGTAATACGGCTCTATTTTAGATCTCATCATCGCGCGTATTTCCGAAGATAGATTCTCGATGATTCTCGAAGTTCATACTTTTCTTGGGATATCTGTACATTAAGTCCTCATGCATTAGGGGGTGAGTCTTTAACCCATTGAAGGACTGAACGAGACACAATAGAAGTTTTATTGTCTTTACGTCTGGGGGTGTTTTGTGTCCCGTAAAGTGTTAACCATGACGCAGCCATGAACCGGCACATATCCAGACTCCAGGCTGCCAGGCACTCACCCCAGGCAGGACCCCTCGGTCAGCAGTAGCAAGACTATAAGAAGACTGAAAATATCCTTTAGTATCGGGCAACGGCCTAGAAATAGAGCTTGCTACAACGAATCTAGGTTGAGCACATGTTTTCAATGGAACATACTCGTAGCTCCGTTTCTAATAAAACGTTTTATCGCACGCATTACTATACCTAACAACAAACCTTCGCTTTGTTTACGATTTAATTGTAATTAGTTTCTGGTATTGAAATCGGGTTACCGACGTCAAGTTCTATGTTTTAGCGAATTTTATACTTAGTAAAGAAGATCTGGAACAATTAATTAGCCACGAAGATCTGGGACAATTAATTAACAACTAGATTATAATGAAGAAACCTTGCGGTTTAGCCATAGATTTAGCATAAGGTCGATTTTTTCAGGGGCAATATTGTCATAATTAACAACTAGCTGACCCGACAGACCTTGTCCTCTCCAAAAAACCCATAAAAATAACACTATCGCTTTACTCGAATTTTCCATTTTCCGGGCAACGTTTCCAATTTCTGTTTTCCTAAAAAAAACTTATTCGGACTATAATGAACATTTAAAATGATAATGAACGAAATCGGACCAGCTGTTCTCAAGTGGTGCTATTACCAACGAAAAGCGTTAAATTTTTATTATTAACATAAATATATTATGTAGCAGTGTCATATTATCCTGACAGAATAGAATACTATTTGTAACGCCACATAAGTTACACTATACAGGGTGTTACGGAAAGGGTATAGCAATACAAACTGGTTGAAGAGTGTATCTGGTCTAGAATCTCTGTAAAAAATTTCAGCTCAAAAGCATTAACTTTGAAAATGCTTAATATTTTTTTATTTCGACATCATGGCGCTGCACTAGCGCGCGGCGGCGTGATGTGCGTGTACTAGGCGCACAGACACACTACAGATAATGGATAATGACCCTCGTAGTGCGGTGACACGTTTGTTATGATTTCAATTTAATAAACTATGGAAATAAAAAAATATTAAGCATTTTCAAAGTTACTGCTTTTGAGCTGAAATTTTGTACAGAGATTCTAGACCAGATACACTCTTCAACCCGTTTGTATTGATATACCCTTTCTGTAACACCCTGTATAAATGTAGAAATTTTACATAGGGTGACACAATGAGCGGTCTTATCGCTAAAAGTCCCTCTCCACCTTTACAGCTAAAAGACTCGAGTTCAGAGATACCAAGCTTGAAGTCGAAAGACTTCGTGAGCGGCGACGCCGAGTGCGGGCGCAGCGCGTCGGTGTCGTACGACTCCGTCACCATCGCGTGCGTGCGCGCGCAGCCGCGCCGCAAGCGGGACGTGCCGCCGCGCGACACCTCGCTCAAGGCCATCGACTGCCGCACGCCACTGAACCTGTCCAACGATGACTCCCTTAATATTGATTGATGACTTAGTTTTGTCGTGATTATGGTAATAAACTTTGGTTTAGTTTTTTTGTAATGGGAAAACGTAATTTTACTGGAAATTTTTTTTGTGGGGAAAACTAATGTTCACCATCATCATTTGCTCCTGCCCCAACCATGTTTGGGTCGGCTTCCAGTCTATCCGGATGCAGCTGCATACCAGTAGCACACATGTAGCGACTGCCTATCTGACCTCCACAACCCATGCAGTTACTGGGTAACACTATGAAGAAAACTGATGTTGCGAATGCTTATCAATCAACCAATTAAGAATGGCATTTCTTGCTTCTTTGGAGGAGTCTTGTTTATTTGTAGGTAGCATGTAACTCGGTATCATTGAAGAATTCTTCGTAATGTTGCGCAGGCGCGGAACCGTGATATATTATATTTGTTTAGTATGCGTTTATTGAAACCAAATCTTTGTATCCTTATTCTAACAAAATGCTTGACATTTCTAAATTCCAGTTGGTTGCGATAGGTAACCTAAAAATTTATGCTCAGAAAGTTATTCTACAGAAAATCAAATGATTCCACGAAAGGGCCCAAGATACAGGTAAAATTATATGTAATGTAGCAGTTTCCATATCTATATAGGCATAAGTTAACATGGCCTAAACTAAAGCTATTTGAAGACTCTTGACAAGCTTATTAACTCGCTTCGCTCTTATGTGGTTCCGGTTAATGACTCTGTTCTGTTTGTCATATTTTTTAAATATATTAGTTCAATGCCTTCAACAGAAATGTATAAAAAAGAACAGCTTATCGCGGCGATAAACGGTGGGAAGTCCTAAAAGTGAGCAACACAGAGCTTTTGAAAATGTGTATAAACGCGCAAGATCACAGTCATTCTGTGAGAATAAGACCCGAAATTAGTTCGCGGTGCCCGTAATCTGAGGAATTTATATAAAATGAATTTACAAAGTTACAAAATTATGGACATGGGCATCGGTATTTTGAGTATTATCCTATCGATTTTATTAGCGTAATAATGACTTTCGACCTTATCTCGTCTCGCTTATGAACGGTTTCCTTCATCTCGTGTCTGAAGAATCTTTGTGATGTTCACAATTTATTGTTATTATAGTAAGTGACAAAGTGCCTTTATTATGTACTAGTCAGAAAATAGAAGTTAAGGTAAGATACTTCACACCTACTTACCAACACTTTGATCACGATAATTTTCTCTAATGAGCGTTCTAAATTGATTTATTTTGAGTATCTTGTGTTTGGACCAACATGAACACTAACTGCTGCACACAGAAACGTCACTTATAAATAATAATCATAATTATGTAAGTACTTATATATGGATCAGTCACTATACTTTTTATTTTATATTTTGTTTAATTTTTGAAGATTTTGTTTCAAGCAAATATGTGAATGTCGTGTACTCCCTTGGTCTATATATACACTATGGACCCGTAAGTCTATACATTATACCCACAAAGTGTCGTCTCTGAGTGTGGTAAAAATCTTTTTTAAATTACCTACTTATCTTCGCCCTGCAGTGAAAACTTCGTAAAGAACAAAACGTTTTTATTTATTTGAAAACCTCATTTAAATCTATATTTAGAACAAACGTGCACAGCTCTAAGGTGTTTCGAATGCCTTCTATTGATGATAATGAGGACCTCGGAGAACTTCAAAGACGGCCATTTTTCAGAATTTTTTATCTTCCCCTGTAAAATAACAATTATTGCAATCACGAGGTTTTCACGGCACGGCGACTATCTGTTATTGTAAAAGCTATATTGCCTAAGTATATATTTTTCTTTTTTGTCTACACAACATGCAGTCGTTTACTACGTGCGCCGCGAAGACATCGACTCCTAACGCGAGCATCGTGCCCCTCATAGCATGCACCACGTCTATGCCCAACATATCCGTCATAGAGAGAGTGCGTTTGTTTTGTTATTAATTAGCTTTGATGTCCGCCCCGTCCGAATGAGTCAGGTTGTAATTAAGAGTAGCTAATTGTCGTCATGTTGTTTATGGTTTGGATTGACCTTCTTTACTACGCCTCCTTATTTATAAACGTTGGTTACCGTTAAGTAGTGATTAACCATACATTTTTGACGTGTAAACGTCTTTTAACTATAACCAATGTTAATAAATAAAGGCGAAGAAGATTGACGTAAGTTCCAAGGCATGGTCCTTGTGACTAAATAGCATGCAAACATAATTTTTTTGGAGAGGCTTATGTCCAGCAATGTGCCGAAGAAGACTTTTGATTATTAAACAGAACCTTTCATTTTTTTTGTGAATTAACTTATTTTAATTGTTCGCAGGCCACGTCGGTCCCGACCCTGGTGTCAGACGCTTCGATAGGCGACCTTTACAGTCACTTCAAGAGATACTGTACACCCAAGAACGAAACGTTACAAATAAATACTAACTATTCGGTTTTTCGGTCTAAGGGTTCTCCCAGGAGTGGTGCCCCAAAAGAATTTCCTAGGAGCTGTCCCGAAAATGCTCCTAACACACTTCCTTCCAACGACTCTTTTAAGAACTATTTCAACAAGGATTCTCTTAGGATTAGTCTCCCCAAGAAGTCACCTAGGATCTATTTCCCCGACAGGTCTCCTAGGACTTGTTCTCCCATGGAGAGGACAGGTTCTAGGAGTTCTCTTAATAACTTTCTCCGCAAGGACTCTCCTAGGACCAGTGTACGCAAGAGCTCTATTAAAATCTGTCTCCCCAAGGAGTTTCATAGTAGTCAAGAGTCTCCTAGGTCCTGTCTGAAGCTCAAGAAGACGAGATTCAAGTGTGAATGTGGCAAGACCTCAGAGTTACTCTCCAGTGATGAGGCAATGGTAACGGTAGACAATAGTGAATGTGTTGAGGAACTGTACTTCAATGATGAGGCTAAGAAAAGCGGCGGTTCTACCCCTCGGTGAGGCGTTTTTTGATGTTATTTTCATTATTTATGCATAAAGATTTGGAACATCGAATGCAGCTCGCCCGTTATGTTAGAAGACCTAATAAAGCGAAATTTTATCAATTTAAACTACAGGAATATTGTCAATGATCTGTGCCCACTCACTTCCAAAACATCCAAGTAGTTTTGTACGCTAGTATTGTACAAGTTTTGTATTTAGACATTTTGCTTTAGTCCATTCAGTCATTTACAGCGTTCAAAATTTTAATTTTCTGTAACCTAATCCCATAAACAGCCATTCAATATTTAATGTCTATCTAAATATAACTTGCAACATGTTGGTGGCACAAGTGGACGCGTGTCTTTACGACTTGCGGACGTTTTTATATCGGCGACCTGCTTTCAGGGGTCACAGCAGCAAGGAGAGGAGCTCCGATTTTCTGAAGGTGAATATGGAACTAATTAATTTGTATCACATCTACCTATTCAAAAAGAGCTAGTGATTCTTCGTAAACAGGGACAGACAGACATAGTTACTTTCGAATTTATAATATTAGTATGGATTTCTAAATTCCCAAGTTCCTAAGTTCTCTTCAGCTTGAATATTCGCTTCAGAACTGGGATTAGGTTTAGGAACCGACGAAGTTCGAGTCGTTGGCAGACAAAAGAAGTTTGTGTTCGAGCCATGAGGCTCATGAGGGCAGCTAGCTGTGACTAGTCTGAAACTAGTCATGACTAGTCCAATACTAGTCGGGTGCTAGTCGTTACTAGCCTGAAACTAGTTGTGACGTCGTCGTGACCAACATTGAAAAATAGTATTTCTTATACTTTCAGATTAAATTGGCGTCTTCTACTGTGGCGTTAAAGTGAGTTTTTTTTTTATAAAGTATGTCAGCTTGTTTACGTTTAGGTACTTACATAACCTCACGACTGTAATCCCCGAAGGGTTGGCCAGAGGTGTACCTTCAGTACGCCCACATTTCACCAGTTATGTATAACTCCCATGTATTAGGGGGCGAGCCTATTGCCACCAACCGGCCACTAATCCAGCCTCCGGACTGCTACTAAGAAATTTCTATTGGAAAACCCAACGTTACAAATTGAACGTTAACGTTTACATAATTATGCTAGATTATTGCATTCCAATGTACAACGTATGTATTGTTTCAGGAAAATAATAAAAGATACAAAGTGTCGATGTGGCGACAGGGTACCGAAGGTAATACATTAAAACAGCTAAGAATATTGTTTAACTTAACGAGACATTTTGACTCTACATTCCTATGGTCACAGTTTGACTATGACCTAACGGGCAATTGCGTAACACATTATCAATCGGAATCGGTTTTATTTTGACAGTTCAACAACATTCATTGCGTTATTTACGTGTTGAGCATACAAATTTTTCGAATTTATGAAGCAATGGATTAGCAATTTGCTTCAAAATGATTCAGATTCCGATTGATAGTGTGTTGCGCAATTAGGGATTTGCCTCGGTAGTATGTTCCAGGTGGGACTATTACCGACCTATACGCAGGCATAGCCGCAGGCATAAGTTAATTATTATAATGGAGCATTCGATATTCAGTTCGATCTTTCTATATTGCTAGACGATTGTGAGAAGCTTAGTTTTCTCCCGATGAAGACCAGAATTCGTCGTCGAATGCCGATGGTGAAATTCTGTTCCCTCTAATATGAATGGAGTTAGTCCTAATTCGTTATTAACGACATAATTTCGGAGTGTTGTTAAGTCTATGTTTATCTCGTGTTGTGACGAAACGAGCGGACGTCGCCGGCGGAAACCGGCTCCCTACACGCGACGCGATTTTTAACTAATGAACCACCTGCATATACAGGGTGTTGTTTTTGTGACAAATAATGTTTTGCTCGCAAGATTTGTGGTTTGTAGGTCTTTTGTCTGGTGTGTCAGACCGTCTTTTAGGTACTACTCTTCCTGATGTGTATTTTCTGAAACCCTGAAGGGATATTGTGTCAGAAAATCTACTGGGTGGTGAGGTGAAAATCTCACTGCTCTCCTTCCAGTTATATGCCTTTAGAAAATAATAATTAGAAAAAAAATATAATAAAGCAATCTTTAGGCTGAAATTGATAATTAAACTGGGTATATTGTAAGTAGGTTCCGATAGGGCCAGATTTCAGGAAGTATTCTTTGAGCAACTTTTTATTAGATAAATGCACATTTTCTTAATAAAACACGCTGTCAAACCCAAACGGGTTTGCTATGAGAATAAAGAACACAAGTGGGCCACCGTCCCTTCAAAAATGACTATTTACGACGATCTAAATATACCCGCGTGCAGCGTCGCGGTGCATCCATTCGCGCGCAGACCGCTGCGCACGCGCACGTTAACTGTTTGTCAATAACTTTGTAGTCAGGTGTCGATTATTAACATGATGTTCAATGGATTGTTGATGTGTGCGGATTCCGACGCTAGTGATGTTACTAAAGTAAGTGTGGTCTAGTGTTGTGCTTTGTGGTAATAATAACAGTTATAGCTGTGGTTATAGTTTGTTGTGATTGACATTGGATGTTGGATTTGGTTTACAGGTCTTTTTTCAGTTTTTTGAATGTGGAAAACGTTTTTAGTTTATGGTTGACTATAACATAAATGTTTCAACAATTTATGTTTACAATATTTATAGGTATTTCTTTATTCCTTTTACTGCTTTAATTTAATTAGATCAACAAAAACCTACCTATTTTGTATTAAGACTGTAAACACTGGCTTGCAGGCTTGTCCTTAAATATATCAATATCAAGCATATTCCGTTCCTCATATCCGTACCATAATATTTAGGTATTGTGTAGCTCAGAAGTTGCAGCAAACGGTTCGGCGCAATATACTTTGATCATTTTTATTAGATCTTCAATTGAGATATTTTTGGTCATCAATTAACTGTCTTACCACTTTAGGATGAGTAGTAAATGACTTCTACTGCAAACTATGTAACATTTAGATATACTTACGTTAAAAATTATTTGAAACTACTGAGGTTTTGTTAAATTTTTTTTTCTTGCCGTTTAGTCTTCGTAAACTAACAAGCTTCCCTTTGGTTTATTTATTGGAAGGTATAGTTTATATTGCGTCCCACTTCTAGTCAAACCCCCTCTCCTCTCTCCTCCCAAACCTCTCTTAAGGCAACTAAGAGATATCTAATGTCTAGTACACGCGATCAGTTGACTATGTGATTTTTTCTTCACGACCATCTTTTGTAGCGGTGTAAATGGAGGCACACCTCGAGCAATGGTCGCTAAGGCGTGCTACGGACTTGTTCGGGGCCGGCATTAATCGGGTGGCAAAATCAAATACTACAATAGTAATTGCTGCGGGTCGACTTTGTTGTACAACAAATCTGGCCGAATCGCCGATCGGCTTATTCCTACTGCCGAATCAAATTTGTGTCTCGAAGAAGTGTGTAGCATGCCCAACGAGTTATTTATTTTTGTACCCATATTTCCTAAACCACAAAGAGCTCGAGGGACTCATGCTAAATAATAATTGCCCGGGGATCAAAGGTTCAGCTGCGCTTGCCGCGGTCCGTTTGTGGATGGTTGACCATTCATTACTATCTAAAGCACTGGTATTCAGTTGCATCCGGTTAGACTGGAAGCTGACTCCAACATAGCTGGGAAAAGGCAGGCAGATTGATTGACTTTCTAAACCACAAACATCACAACAAAACAATTTCCGTCGGGAGCCGGCGCCGTCCCATTCGTCCAGTTTCGTACTGTACGACTCGTAACTCTTGTGTATAAACCCCATTAGAAGAACGAGCTCTTAAGACCTACCTTTGATCAATTTTATCGCAACCTCAATTAGGAATATTTGGCTTTTAACTGCCTTACACTTCATGCAGTGGTCGTTAACGATTTCCTGAACATCAATGTTGGTTAAGAGATTACTTTGGTTGTGTTATCTTCATTGCTGAAATAGTTTTAATCGGGTATGTAGCATCGGGAAAGCGAAAACATAATCAGTCGTCCCATACAACTCGACCGAAATGTATGGGGTGACTGATTAATTTTTCGCGTTTACGATGTTGGTTTCACGAAGAAAGTTGTTCACTTTGATGGTCTGTACCACACGCTTAATTTTGACCAAGCCTTTCTGATACACCCTGTATAGTAATATAGTACCGACGGGTTCAATCGCATTAACCTTCGGTCATCCTGAAGATCACTCTTAAAAATGCTAGATTAGTGGCGCCGATTGCTCCATTTGTTTTTCTTTGTCAAACGGTATACCGGTACTTAGGTAGGAACTCAAAAGTACCACACACTCATCCACCAAATGATGAGGTTTGGGATGTATAAAATGGGGGGTTGAAATCCTAGACTGTTCTGTACATCCTTTAAAGTGTGTCAAAGAGTAAGTGACATTATTCTGACTTGTGAAAACGTATTGTAGGTACGTCGTGTAACATTCGTCACGTTTATAATATTTCTCATCAGTACGAGTACTTATAACGTTTCATCCGACATCTTACACCTCAAGAGGTCTTCAGCTTCACACTCCGCTTCACTGAGCGATGGGGGAGTACCTATAAATAAATAAATACTTCCTTACCTTTAACGAACTATATGGTAGAGATCATGTGTGCTAGCGAGGTGTGGCGCCTCCTGTCGATAACACATTGAGAACTCTGTGGTTAAACATGAGGGTAATGATGTAACTTCGTGATTGATTGTTTGTAAAATAAATGAGCAGCGGGCTCGGGCGCAGGCGCGGAATTCTGTCTTGGTGAACATTTCTTTAGGCGCAGTGAGCGATTTTTGGTAGGGAAAAATCAGGGTTCGCGTCACCGACATGCTAAATTATGTTAACAGAATCCGTAGCTGTAGGTATGACGTCTTAGGCTTGACCAGCAGTGAAAATATTAAATTATAATGAATAATTTTAATTTACTCACATATTATGAAATTTTGATTTTTGATACTTACTACAATTAATTTCGAAAATTAAAAAAATAAAAACACTGTTATTGCAAGTTTTCACTTGTGTCAGTAGTCCCCACGACTGCCTATGTTCCAGCTTCTTTTTTTTTTTGGATCATCAGTTCTTAGAAGTTTGTCTGACAAAAGATCTGATATTACATACAACCCCTTTATTGGGTAATTTTTTTAAATCCTTTCTTATTGCTCACCTTCTTTTTATATGGAACTAGGATACATTTTATCCCGATAGTAATTGTTTCCGTGAGATCATTTCCGTACTCCGCGAGCGAAGCCGGCATAAGCTAGTTACTAACAATATGTATAAGTAATATTGAGTTCTGTTTGTACAGGACAGTGGCGCCACCAGTAGCTTGGTGGACAGTACGAGCGCAACCTGTGACGCAAGCGCATCATACTACCACAATAAACTGTTGGCTACACTGCAGATTGTGAGTATACCCTATCTGTAATGTGCTGCAGTCCACTGCTGGACTCTCCAAGTTCCTAACAACTATGACACTTAGTAACGACTTTTCTTGCTGGGCAGATGCGTCATTAACTTGAAGTATTTGAATTGGCTATGTGGAACGCATTTTTCCACAGCTTTGTTACTACTTACAACATTTTATTGAATGTCTAGGGACAGTCTTCGCTTGCCCAAACAATTCCTTTGCAATGCAACCGCATTGCATCGCGTGAAGTCAGATAATATCAAAACATTTCGCAACAAAACCTCTTAAAAAGAGTCCACATTTCCACAATATATCCAAAAACTAACCATTTGAATGTATTTGTAACAGTTGCAGAATAAAGAGGAGACGATCAGCGTGCAGGCAGACAGCTTGGCAGTCGCCGAAGAACGCATCGCCACGCTGAGCGAGCGTGCCAGCGCGCTCAAGAAGGAACTGGATCGGAAGACCAAGGAGGTAATACAGTATCTGAGTAGTCAGAAGCCTCAAAGTCTAACAAGGGGTATCGTGTTACACATCTGGGTTGTGGAAGTCAGATTAGGCAGCCGCTCCATGAAACATACTGGCATTCTGCTGCATCCGGTTTGACTGGAAACTGACCGCAACGTATTTTGGAAAATGCTAGGCAGATGATGACCAGGAGGTCAATAAGGGGTAATGGGGTAGGGACCCCCTTACCCCTTATTGCCCTATGCAAAGGAGAAGAACACTGTGTAAGTTAGCTGTAAGTTGCCTGAATATAATTTAAAAAAAAACTTGTGGTAAATAAAATATATGGTAATTACTGGCATATACTGGTTTTAACTTTAGGTACTCCGTGTTTATTAATAAGGAGGCTAGAAACATAAGTTACTTTTTCTAATTTTTTAATTTGGAGGTTAGGGAAAACATAATGTAATTATCCAAAAATAATAATGATTTAATTATATATTTTAGTACTCGACTCTGCGAAAGTCTGTAGAGTGCTGCACACCTGTTCAAAAGGTTGACGCATGCCTCGTCACCGACAGACCGGTAAGTAACTAGGATTAAATGCTGATGTGTCACCTACATAGCTACATAATAAAACTATTCTAAATGCTTGTAAATTTAATTTATAATATAATATGTAGTTGAAAAAAAAAACTAAAAAACTTGCTTTATTCACGCACTAAAAATATAATTATTTTACAATCTTGATTTACATACTAACAAAGTAGGTACCTATCATTTCGATACGACAATTAGAAGGTAGGTTAAAATTGACTTCAAATATTTTGTTACATTGTTAGTTAGTTACAAGTGAAGCTAATAAAAGCGTGTTAAAATAAGAAATTAATATTTAATTACTTCATTTAAATTATTAAAAAAAAAAATTTCGTCGTATTCAGCTTGAAAAACAATTTAATAATGTGCTAAAGCAATGTCATGTCATGTCTAATATATTTAAAATAAGCACCTGCGTAGTTAATTTTCATACGTTTTATTTTTTTTTTGATCCATGCACAATTATAGTGTGAATATTTTTCAAGTAGTGGTAGGTTATATTATTTGTTTTTGTTATTTTATTATTTATATTACTTCTTACTTTAATTTAGGGGTAGTTCTTCGAAATTTGATTCTTCGACTGATCCATATGGCCAAATTTTAATTTCACTTTCAGCTCTGTAACACATGTTCATATGAAAATAGACATACCAAATAACATATGTTTGTATGAGGGACTCGTTTTTATAAAGTAGTTTTCAAGATATCGACGTTCGAATATTTTGTGCCCAGATGAATCAGAAACAGAAATAAAAAGTAATAAATACACCGTTAGTTATGATTGATAATTCTAAACAATAATTATTCATTCTTAACTAAGACTAAGACATATCAAAAGTGTCATATTTAGAACAGTTTTATACTCCTGTCACTTTTTAATTATTCAAAAGGTTATAGCTAAGAAAATAATAAAAAATAAGACTAGAACTACTGACTTGTACATGGTCAAACATTGGACATTATAATGTAACAAAAGCACTCCTTTCGTGCTGGAGAGAGGAAATCTAATTTATTTCATTAGTCATATGGGGGTTTTGACCATACGAATCAGGCACAGTCGAATCAGAATTTTGCCTACAATCATGCATAACTCATCATATATACAGACTTCATTATTGTCATTTTTCTACACGATTCCATAACCCAAAAGCATCACACGAAACACAGATTGAAGTTTTAAAACAATAAAATAAATTTTATAAAGTAGGCATTGTAATCATAATGCCACCTGAACCAAACACAGGTGAATCAGATATTTTCCTTCGTAACATCGGGATCTAAGCCAACCAGCCGCAGGTCCACCTTCTAACTCGTCCGTTGCACGACTGGCTTCCCCCCACGCGGGAAGCTAGGCTCTCATTATTATTACCCGACCAAGTACGGTCAAGTGAAGCTTACGCCACATTAATCAGTATTATACGCCGGACACTCCTTATTTACTTATTTATAAACAAACTAACGTAGTTATAACCAATACATATTTTTTTT
The DNA here is from genome assembly GCA_947508005.1 of Amphipoea lucens. Taxonomy (NCBI): domain Eukaryota; kingdom Metazoa; phylum Arthropoda; class Insecta; order Lepidoptera; family Noctuidae; genus Amphipoea; species Amphipoea lucens. The sequence continues at coordinate 904,073 of OX382363.1, read as the reverse complement.
GTAAGAGGACAACTCATTTGCTTTCGATATAATTATAATTTATATTGATGTATCAAAGGGAAAATGCGACATCGACCATTTTGTTCCGGAAAATGGCAAACGGACGCGTTATATGAATCAGAAGAACCAACTTCAAATATTTTTATTTTATACCTAGACAACAATTATTTAAAAAATATCATTTGTCCTAGTAAGGCATAAAGCTAAACTGTACAAAAAAAAATTACATGCCGTTTTGTTAGTTGGTTACAGAAATAAACGCATAGACATCGAAAATTTTGTCCCTGAAGAACTACCCTTAGGCGGTGTTTTTATTTGTTTTGTGCTTACAACATAAATAACTATTATAAGTCTATACGTGAGGATTTGTAATTGGCTTTCGGGTGACTATGGTCACAGTATAATTAATATACAGTAGAACATCTTCATACAAACGTGCCGCTCTCGGTTTGAATGTGTGCGTGCGCGCCGCGCGCCGTGTCGGCACGCGATTTCACGCACACGCTAGCATAATATATGAGGGAATAAGGTGGCGGCAGTGCGGGCTGTGCAGCGCGACTGTGAGCACGCGCGTACGCTACATGACCGCTTGCGTTCGTCAACTCTCGCCGGCGGCGGCCACTTAAATTACGAGTATCATGACTTCAAAAAGGGGAAAAAAATATTGTAGTGTTTTCGGGTGCCTCAATAATGATTTCGCAAACCCGGACTTATCATTCTTCATAGTTCCTACTCAACCAGAAATGTAAGTACCTACTTATACTTAAATATTATTAGAAAATGTGGTATTGTATTGTTTATTTCACAGTTTATTTGCTTTATTAAGAGCGTAGCCGAGTCGCATTTTTCCATATAAATGTATTCCCAAATTTACTTTCTGAATACTATGTTTAGAGCTAAAGTTTATTTTAAGAAGTCTAGTTTTTAGTGTCCTTCACCACACAATCCTCACTTTTGAAAACTTCTTATAAATCAATTTTGAGAACGCCAAAAAATAGTCAAGAAATAGTCATAAATAGTCACCAAGGTCAAAAAATTAGTCGCATTATGATTCCAAAGTTATAGCTATAGGTTGGTGAGGATTGTGTGGTGAAGGTCTCCACACAATCCTCACCTCTAATGCAACCAAACGGCTGGGAGTATCGACTTGGTTTAAATTCCAAAAAATAGTCAAGAAATAGTCGTAACGCTATGCCAAATCTCGAAAATAGTCAATAAGTGATTCCAGAGATATAAAGGTGCCTTGGTGAGGATTACGTGGTGAGCCTTTCTCGCCACAATCCTCACCTGATTACCGCGGAACGCTTAGGTTTTTGAATTTGAATTTGGTGTCAAAAAATAGTCAAGAAATAGTCGTCTCCAACCATGATAATTTCGACCTGGTTTACTATATGGAAGTATGTTAAATATCCACGTGAACTTCTACATACATTTTCGAGTCAAGTACAGTCGAGCACAAAATTATTAAGTACTTTTTATGGTCATCTTATTTTTTGGTTGTATTAAAAACGGTATAATTGTTGGTTATGTAGCTATTTTGGGTAGTTATTTTATTTATTTATTTTATTTATTTATTCTTTACTAATAAATAAGGGCAACAAAGGAGCTAAATCAATAATAAATACAAACTGATGAGTTACTTGCTTGATATTATTTTGAGAGCTTGTCACATCACATCACTCAGAACTACTTACTACTGAAGTCTCTTGTGCGAGATCTAAGCCGGAACTGATTAAATACACAAGCAAACTATCAAAGACATATTTTTATCAAAGGGTGCCGACAATTTGGTTTACAATACCAGCAATAAAACATGTTGAGAATAATAAAACAACACAATGAATTTTAGTTTTGGGAAAACCAATAATTACCCTGTGTCGCCCCAGCACCGTGGGAATTCTGCGTGATCATTATTTCAAAATTGCATAAAATTGGGTTTCCCAACCACCGAAAGTAAAATTAATGAAACTAATAGGTCGATCGTCCTGCACACTAGGTATTTTATTTAGTAATATAGTTAAGTAGGTAGATAGTCTTAATTAAAATAATAGGTGATAAATATTCAATCATAATATGCTTTTTATTTCATAAATTTAGATCAAGTGCTGCTTGTTCGAAAATATTAACTAAAAGTAAAAGTGACAACCCTGGGGATCAACGCAAGAGTAGGCTAATAACTCGGCGGGCGGCCTTAGATAACGTACTGTATTATACTGTGCTATGGTTTCCTTTTTTGTTTGTTTTTGTTAGCTGTAAGTCCTCCATGTACTGAAATAAATAAATATAATATATCACTTCTACTGTCCATGATGTGCTTGGAATCGTTCTAGATGGAAGATCAGACAGACATAGTGAACACGTTGCAGAACAACTTAAGTGTTATAGAGGACCTCTACAGGGAGTGTTTCTATGAGGTAAGATACTCATTCACATGCATAAATAAGTTACAAATGCTGTACATGAATAAAATGTACTTATTTTTCACACTTCGTTGTCTGTCCGTCTATCTGTCAGTCTGTCAAGACCTTTTTTCTCGGGAACGTGAGGAGGTATCAAGTTGAAATTAATTCTAATGAAAGGTCTACGGTGCCTTGGAAGCTCTAGAAAATCAAGCTTCGTAGTCAACGCAATAAAAAATACTATAACAACAAAATACATCAAAACCTGTAGGGTACTTCCCGTTGACCTAGAATAATGAAATTTGGGAAGAAGCAATGTCTCACAGCACTAGTAAAGGAAAAAGTCTGAAGGTCGTTAATTTGTAGTTTTATCACACTTAAAAAAAAATCTACATCTAAAAATATCTAGATTTTTATTCTACCTATTTTGCAGACAGCAAAACAAGATAATCTCATAGAAATGCTGCGCAGTTCCTACCTGGACATGCGTCTGATGGACAGACAGAAGGCAGACCAGATCGGACGCCTGCAGACCGTCATCAACACGCAGCAATGGTCGCTGGGCAGGTGTCAAGTATGTATGAGAAGCCTACTCGATGAGTTACAGCTATTCACTGTTACTGCTACTGCCAGTTTTCAGTCTAATTAAAAGCCAATAAATTTAATTGAACATGAAACTGGACTAGTCAATAATGCACCTAAATGAGCGCAGTTTTACAAAACGTGATAACTATACAGATCTCCCAGGAACAAGAGGTATGCGCTTCGGCAATCATCGTCTGTCTTAAAAAATACTAACGCGTGATGATGAGATCTAATATAGAGCTGTTACAACCATGTTACTTGCCTATTTTGTATTACCATAGTTAGAAAAATGGTAGATTTACAACTCTATGCAATTCCAAAAAAACAACAAAAGTTTTGAGCGGCAGATGACAAGTTGCGACCGGAGTAGGTAAACCGACAGAGATAAAGCTTCATACAAACGCGTAATAATAGGTGCACTACACCAAAGCGCGGCCGTACAAAACTTAGAAGCTTTGCCTCTGTGGAGAGTTACTCTATGGCGCGACGTTCGTGCTAATTCGGAAACACGAAGATTTCCGAAGCGCATACCTTTTCCGGTTAAACTCGTACCTATTACATAGTCTTAGTACGCACTCGAGGTCTCCAATCAAGCAGAGGTGGCACATGTAGCAGTGATCGTACCAACTTGATGGCAACCAGAGATTTTTTCACAAACATTTACTTCAAGTAAGGGGAGTATTAATTGTGATTAATATTATTTATATCTCTGCAGGACATTGCACTGGAAGTGGACGGATTGAAGACGGAAATATCTAACTTTCTGAACAACTCCAATTCAACAAACAACGACTCGGTACTTCTTGATCCTGGAAGTAAACTAACACTGCATTTTGGTGTGGCAACACTAACAAGATAACATTGATGCAGCTGTGCGCTGCAATAACTTGCTAATTATGGCATTGTTGCTAGTAGTAAAAATCACAACTACAAGCAAAATTTAACGGGAGCATGAACAACTAAGTACTTACATGGGTTAATAATGAAGGGATGATGCTACTAACAAGATTGAAGAGTGATATAATATTAACCGTTAGAAACGTACGGTCAATCGCATATAACCCTTGATTTACAAAAGACCTCCCTTATTTGTACTTTCAAAGATTCTTTCATGTTTAAAGTTTTAAACTATTATCATTGACGTGGGGTTGACTGTACCTACTAATCTCATAATATCAAAACACTGTATTTTATAAATAAAATCGTATAACATACTAAATTATTTTATAACTCTTTATAAACATTTCTATAAAATAAACGATTTCACCCTGTGTACTTGTTTTTTTGGGCCAGGGTATGTGGGAGCGCAGTGAGGAGTCGTATGCGCCTGCGCCGGGCGTGCAAGACGATCTGCACGATGTCAGAGAACAGCTGTTGAGGCTGCAGGACTTACTCACTGTAGGTGATGTGTTTGTGTGTGTCTTTCACGACCTATAAAGTCTGAGCCAGACCTTTTAAGTCGCGTGACGACTCCCGGGCACCGTAGGCGCGGGCCTGCGGACGGAGAGTAATGAGTAGCTCACCGTCCGATCAGGACCAGGCCCGTGCCGGACGGCGTGCATGTATTCCACGCGCGCCTCAAAGAGATGTCAGCACCAAGGAAGGGCCCCCGTTAGGGCCGTAGCCTGCTGGGTCAGCGGGATTGTCCGAAAGGGTTACCGCTACCCCGGAACATAAAGGGCTAAGGAAGGAACACGGACCGTGGGTTTTACTCAGTAAGAGTCTGACACTCTTCCGCTCCACCCAGAGCGGGAGGAGTCATTTGACGATTTCCCATCCACAAAAAAGACCTTTTATGTTATTGGATGACAAACAACCCATCTGATGTTAAGTGACGCCAACTGTAAGGACAACTACTAAGTATAACAGAGGCATCGCAGAATTCGCAGAAGCGTTGCCACCCGAGAGACAAACAAAGAAAATACTTATTTACACATAAAGAAAAAACACAAACACAGAAAAAACAAGTGGGGGAAGCTTACGTCAAATGTCTCATGTACAGACGCCAGCACATCAACCTACCCGAAACTGTCAAATTTTCCTAATCAACTTTGAATCTTATACTTTAGCGATAAAGTTGAAATCTATTAAAGAAATTTGACAGATTGTAGTAGGTTGATGTGCTGGCGTCTGTACCTATGCATTTATGTATGTATAAGTCTGGCTCAGTCCTAATAAATTGCGCATGCCTGAAAGTGGTTCGTTTTCAAGATTTCTGAATCCTTGTATTTGGCATTTCACATAATATCATTTAATTTTTTTTCTTTAGATTGTTTTTTTTTTTATTTATGTTTATTTTTTTTTATGTCAACTTGCAGTTCGATTCTTGTTCATGTGGTTTGAATGAAGATAATATGAAATTGAAGGAGAAAGCTGAGAGCTTAGAAGTGAGTATGGGTCTGACACTCTAAACCCTTTAACCAAGTGTTACCTACTCCCTCTCATTGAGAGGAGGTCCGTGTCCCAGCTGTGGGTACAATATACATTTATTATTATTGTGGCTGATTATGCCCATCGCCAAAGAGGAAGTGACTAGCTCATCACTAGCTATCATTCTCACTCAAGAAACGTACGACAAGAGCTATCAAAGACAGGTACCTACTCGCTCAGCAACCCTCGCTTGGCGGGCAGAAGACTCGAATGATCGCTCGTCGCCGGCGCGCACCCGCTGCTCGTTACTCGTCAACTCGTTTAGTTGTAAGCTCTACTTGCTTCTCGTAGACAGGTGCCTTAAACGTCCTACCCGAAGTCGGTCCATAAGGATACCTTTTCCGATTGTTCTTAAATAAAACTCTACTGTAAATGTTTATCTAGTAGCAAGTGTATCCAATAGTATAATCTTATTTTTCCTCAGATTTCATCTGGAATAAATAAAATAACAAACGAGAAATAGGTGTCCGATGGTTATTGTTTACTATGAATACCTACGTGGCTTTACGGTTAAATGAAAAGAAAAATCATAATAAAAAAATCGTATTCAAAATAATAATCCTGCATTTTGCAACGTTCGTCCATTTTCATCACCAATCGTCGTTACATAATATTGAATAAAGGCTTTTCTATCGCAGATAAAGCTAGGCGAGTTACGAGAGAAGATATGTGAGTTAGAATGCACTTTATCCAACAAGATGGAAACCGACGCGATGCGCAAGGCAGAGATCGAGTTGAAAGGGAAAGAAGTAAGCCTGTCTCATTCACCCTTACCTAGATTTCCGGCCCTAACTATTAGAAAAAGTTCAGCTTTGTAGAGCGTTGTCTCTGTCACACAAGCCTGTGACCATCTTTTTCTTTTTTAAGCTGGCGCGCATAAAAGAACAGTTGCTCCGTTCACAAAACTGCTCCAGCGAGCAAAGCTCCACCGTCGACTCCATCTCAACACAGCTGGGGCAGACGAAAGGTAAGATATGATTTTAAAACAGTTTTATTTGGGGGCATGCCCGACTAGTTTTAGTTTTTTAATAGAAAACCCAATAAAATATTTGCCGATCAACCTTGGACTCCATGCTTAGCACTCGCCGTTGCAACGGCTAGACCAAGTGGCAGAATGTTCCATCAACCTCGACGGTAAATAGTCTTTGAATATACTTAAATATTAACCCCGCATCATTTTGTAGCGTTATTGTACGAGAAGACGGCAGAGGTGTCGGAACTGCGCCAAGAAAACGAAGCGCAGGCGAACAAGATCAAAGAACTTCAGGAGGAGCTGGCGAAAGCAGATCACATCATCAAAGAGGTAGGATATCTAGGTCTCTTAACACTACACCGTTCTGTAGGCGCGGTTGACGACGGAGTAGTGTTTACTTGATATTCTTCTCACGTAGATTAATGTGTGGTTTCTTAAATTGCCTACTTGTCTTGTCAGTTGTCTACTAAAACTGTTTTCCCAAGGCCTATCGTGTCACCTAGTAACTCAATTGTAGAGATCAGATAGGCTGTCGCTCCATGTTAAATACTGATATTCCGCTGCATCCGGTTGACTGTAAGCTGACCCCAACATAATTTCCAAAAGGACAGATGATGATAAAATTGTCTACTTACTTCTTTTGTTATGCCGTTTGGATGTTGTGTAGAACTGCAAGATGCGCAGCGAGGTGGCGTACCTGACGACGCAGGTGCAGCTGTGGCGCGCTCAGCTTGACGACAGCCAGCGCCGCGTGCTCGCGCTCGAGGCAGACCTCGCGCGCACGAGGGCACACGCAGCGAACATCGACTCGTGCTACAGGTAAACAAGCGCCGCGTGCTCGCGCTCGAGGCAGACCTCGCGCGCACGAGGGCACACGCAGCGAACATCGACTCGTGCTACAGGTAAACAAGCGCCGCGTGCTCGCGCTCGAGGCAGACCTCGCGCGCACGAGGGCACACGCAGCGAACATCGACTCGTGCTACAGGTAAACAAGCGCCGCGTGCTCGCGCTCGAGGCAGACCTCGCGCGCACGAGGGCACACGCAGCGAACATCGACTCGTGCTACAGGTAAACAAGCGCCGCGTGCTCGCGCTCGAGGCAGACCTCGCGCGCACGAGGGCACACGCAGCGAACATCGACTCGTGCTACAGGTAAACAAGCGCCGCGTGCTCGCGCTCGAGGCAGACCTCGCGCGCACGAGGGCACACGCAGCGAACATCGACTCGTGCTACAGGTAAACAAGCGCCGCGTGCTGGCTCTCGAGGCAGACCTCGCGCGCACGAGGGCACACGCAGCGAACATCGACTCGTGCTACAGGTAAACAAGCGCCGCGTGCTCGCGCTCGAGGCAGACCTCGCGCGCACGAGGGCACACGCAGCGAACATCGACTCGTGCTACAGGTAAACAAGCGCCGCGTGCTCGCGCTCGAGGCAGACCTCGCGCGCACGAGGGCACACGCAGCGAACATCGACTTGTGCTACAGGTAAACAAGCGCCGCGTGCTCGCGCTCGAGGCAGACCTCGCGCGCACGAGGGCACACGCAGCGAACATCGACTCGTGCTATAGGTAAACAAGCGCCGCGTGCTCGCGCTCGAGGCAGACCTCGCGCGCACGAGGGCACACGCAGCGAACATCGACTCGTGCTACAGGTAAACAAGCGCCGCGTGCTCGCGCTCGAGGCAGACCTCGCGCGCACGAGGGCACACGCAGCGAACATCGACTCGTGCTACAGGTAAACAAGCGCCGCGTGCTCGCGCTCGAGGCAGACCTCGCGCGCACGAGGGCACACGCAGCGAACATCGACTCGTGCTACAGGTAAACAAGCGCCGCGTGCTCACGCTCGAGGCAGACCTCGCGCGCACGAGGGCACACGCAGCGAACATCGACTCGTGCTACAGGTAAACAAGCTTCGCGTGCTCGCGCTCGAGGCAAACCTCGCGCGCACGAGGGCACACGCAGCGAACATCGACTCGTGCTACAGGTAAACAAGCGCCGCGTGCTCGCGCTCGATTATGTAGGATGCCGAACCGGTCATCCTGTAAAAATTTGCATGGTGATAAAAAAATCTTCCTGTATATGGGTGCGGGTGAAGACTATGACTATTGGCTTAATGATGATGACGGCGACATCAATCAATCAACTCAACCTATTGCAGTCCACTGCTGGACATAGACCTCTCCCAGACTGTGCCACAACACCCTGCCCCTCGTCTTCCGATTCCAGTCCGTCCCAGCAACCTTCTTTAGGTCGTCCGTCCATTTAGCTGGGCGGCGTCTCATACGACGCTTGCCGACGCGGTCTCTACTCCAGGACTCGTCTGCTCCACCGGCCATCGGTCCTTCGGCAAACATGGCCAGCCCACTGCCACTTCAGTTTGCTTACTTTGCAAGCTATGTCGGAAACTACGGTTCTTTTCCGGATAATTTAATTCCAAATTTTATCCTTCAAAGAGATTCCGAGCATAGCTCGCTCCATAGCGCGCTGAGCGACCTTGAATTTGTGGGCCAGCCCGACCGACAGTGTCCGCGTTTCGGCACTATATATCATGACGGGCAGGACGCACTGGTTGAAGACCTTAGTCTTCAAACTGCGGGATAGGCGACGAAAAGACTTGTAGTTTTCCAAATGCTGCCCAACCCAACTGGATCCTTCTGTCGTCGGCTTATTTCACAAAGTTGTGTCTACCGAGCTGGATTACTTGCCCTAAGTAGACATAGTCCTTCACAACTTAGAGAAGCAACCCTTGACCCTGATTGCAACATATAAGCTGAATAATACGTTTGAAACTTGTAAGTTTTGTTCAGGGAGAAGGCTCGCAGCGTGGCGGAGCTGCAGGCGCACTTGGAGCACGCGCACGCGCGCGGCGCCGCGCTGTGCGGCGAGGCGCGTCGCGCCGTCGGCGCCGTGCGCGGGTGGATGCGGCGCATGCGCGACAAGCACAGGTAACGGGAAAAGGCATAATAATAAGTAATTGATTGTCTTAAATATGTTGCACGTTAGCATTGCATCGCCAACTCTTAAAAATGTTACAGAAACTAAATACAGAACTAAATGACAATAAAACACCGTTTTTCATTAAAAAAACAACATTATTTGTTAACAGAGAAAAAGATAACATACTCAAAGAGAAAGATTCTCTCATAGCGTCGCTACGTCAACGTCTAGAAGAAAGACAGAACGATTCGCAATGCACAAGTTCGAGCGGGAACACACCATCTTGCTCCAAGTATGATTCGAGCAGAGACGAGCGTCTCTTCTGTTCCAAGAGTGGGATGAGACGGTGCCAGTGCCATGCTCCCAGAGTGAGCGAGACGCCAAGCTGTTCGTCGACTCCCGGGCCGTTGCTGATGCGGTTAAGGCAGAAAAAGAATAGTAATAACGTGAGTATCTGCTGCACGCCTTATTTGAGACAAAGAGAGTTATATCGATCTCTTAGCGACCTAATTAAGCAGAGTAGGGTCTTCGATTATTTTGTTAGTGGCGACTTATTAAAACATTTTTCGGTTGGGCCGTACCTACTCTACTGAATTGTTGACCCAACTGAATGCCTAATTGAAACAAATACTCTTCTGAATGGTTGACCCAACTGAATAGGTAATCTTCTAGTTTTTCGTGGGGACAATCTTCGTTGTCTTCGCAGACGATGCATTCGATGACTGACCTGAGGGGGAATTCTCGTAAAATTAAAAACGTTCACAGTCTGATCTCAGTCTCAATCTCTCAAAAATAACTCTTAATTTCCCTACATTTTGTCAAGTTTTCGATATTTGTTTGTCGCCGAGATGAAACTGCGACTAGATTTTGTACGGTTTAAATTACGAGAATTGGCCTTCTGAGGTAAACGAACAATTCAACCTGCAGAGCTATTCACGACCGTTCCTTTCGCTATTGGATTCGATTGTTGAGGTTCGTTTATACAGGAGCAGGGTGACAGGAACATCGACGCGTAAACTGAAACCATTAATTCAGCACATGATTATGTTTATGCTTGTGACTGTAGGTACTACGCAAACTATTATACGCATTGATATATAAAAAACCCATTATACGAAATAAGTTAATGTTGTTGTTCAGGAAAATATTTAGATTCAGACTGAGTTTACTTTCCTGACGTTTACAAAGCAAGTTTATTCGAAATAAGATAAACATAATATTATATGCTGGTTTTCTTTTTTAATTAGTCACACAATGTATATTTTGTAATAGCACTTAAGATGAGTTGCGAAATAACTAACATACGAATGTATTTGCTACTTAAATATTTTCTACCACAAAAGAACTCTTGTAGCGTTCCCTCTAAACAAACCTCAACAGTCGAATCCGATCGCGAATCGAACGGCTGTGCTGATGTAAACAAGTACTTTAACCCCCTTACTAATAAACGTTGTATAGCTTCTGTATAGTTATACAACGCTTTGTCATCTTCTTTCGAAAGTCAAATTACTGACGAATGAAAGAGAGAAATAGGTGTGTAATATTCACAAAATGAGCTTTATAACAATAGGCCCTCTTCTTCTTTGCTGTGCCCGACAACTCACGATGATTATTTCTTTGTACTTAAAACCTTTGTGCCAACTTTAGTGCGCATTGTGGAATGCCACAAATAGGTATATTGAGTATTGGGTGTATATTTTGTATTGATAAATATATGGGAGAAATACGTCGAGTGAAGTACCGGCATGATATTAGAATGGCGATGATGTTGGCAGCACGTGTGGATGTGCGACGCGGCGCTGCAGGAGCCGGCGCGGCGGGACGCGAGCAGCGACGCCAGGGACTCGTGCTGCCGCCAACACGACAGGCAACACGTACGCCTCTCGCTCGAGCGGCTGCCGGTATGTATGACACACAGCGACGCCAGGGACTCGTGCTGCCGCCAACACGACAGGCAACACGTACGCCTCTCGCTCGAGCGGCTGCCGGTATGTATGACACACAGCGACGCCAGGGACTCGTGCTGCCGCCAACACGACAGGCAACACGTACGCCTCTCGCTCGAGCGGCTGCCGGTATGTATGACACACAGCGACGCCAGGGACTCGTGCTGCCGCCAACACGACAGGCAACACGTACGCCTCTCGCTCGAGCGGCTGCCGGTATGTATGACACACAGCGACGCCAGGGACTCGTGCTGCCGCCAACACGACAGGCAACACGTACGCCTCTCGCTCGAGCGGCTGCCGGTATGTATGACACACAGCGACGCCAGGGACTCGTGCTGCCGCCAACACGACAGGCAACACGTACGCCTCTCGCTCGAGCGGCTGCCGGTATGTATGACACACAGCGACGCCAGGGACTCGTGCTGCCGCCAACACGACAGGCAACACGTACGCCTCTCGCTCGAGCGGCTGCCGGTATGTATGACACACAGCGACGCCAGGGACTCGTGCTGCCGCCAACACGACAGGCAACACGTACGCCTCTCGCTCGAGCGGCTGCCGGTATGTATGACACACAGCGACGCCAGGGACTCGTGCTGCCGCCAACACGACAGGCAACACGTACGCCTCTCGCTCGAGCGGCTGCCGGTATGTATGACACACAGCGACGCCAGGGACTCGTGCTGCCGCCAACACGACAGGCAACACGTACGCCTCTCGCTCGAGCGGCTGCCGGTATGTATGACACACAGCGACGCCAGGGACTCGTGCTGCCGCCAACACGACAGGCAACACGTACGCCTCTCGCTCGAGCGGCTGCCGGTATGTATGACACACAGCGACGCCAGGGACTCGTGCTGCCGCCAACACGACAGGCAACACGTACGCCTCTCGCTCGAGCGGCTGCCGGTATGTATGACACACAGCGACGCCAGGGACTCGTGCTGCCGCCAACACGACAGGCAACACGTACGCCTCTCGCTCGAGCGGCTGCCGGTATGTATGACACACAGCGACGCCAGGGACTCGTGCTGCCGCCAACACGACAGGCAACACGTACGCCTCTCGCTCGAGCGGCTGCCGGTATGTATGACACACAGCGACGCCAGGGACTCGTGCTGCCGCCAACACGACAGGCAACACGTACGCCTCTCGCTCGAGCGGCTGCCGGTATGTATGACACACAGCGACGCCAGGGACTCGTGCTGCCGCCAACACGACAGGCAACACGTACGCCTCTCGCTCGAGCGGCTGCCGGTATGTATGGACACACAGCGACGCCAGGGACTCGTGCTGCCGCCAACACGACAGGCAATACGTACGCCTCTCGCTCGAGCGGCTGCCGGTATGTATGACACACAGCGACGCCAGGGACTCGTGCTGCCGCCAACACGACAGGCAACACGTACGCCTCTCGCTCGAGCGGCTGCCGGTATGTATGGACACACAGCGACGCCAGGGACTCGTGCTGCCGCCAACACGACAGGCAACACGTACGCCTCTCGCTCGAGCGGCTGCCGGTATGTATGGACACACAGCGACGCCAGGGACTCGTGCTGCCGCCAACACGACAGGCAATACGTACGCCTCTCGCTCGAGCGGCTGCCGGTATGTATGACACACAGCGACGCCAGGGACTCGTGCTGCCGCCAACACGACAGGCAACACGTACGCCTCTCGCTCGAGCGGCTGCCGGTATGTATGACACACAGCGACGCCAGCGACCTCGTTCTCAGTGATAAAATTGCAATTGTATATACATATCTACATATAGTCGCCCTCGCACCACCCACTCTCATGAAGATCGGAGACGCTACACTCGAAGTCGTGGACGAGTATATTTACCTAGGACAAACTGTCCAGTTAGGTAGGTCCAACTTCGAGAAAGAGGTCAATCGTCGAATCCGACTCGGCTGGGCAGCGTTCGGGAAGCTTCGCAATATCTTCTCGTCCCACATACCGCAGTGTCTCAAGACGAAAGTCTTTGACCAGTGCGTGTTGCCAGTGATGACATGAAAGAAAGAAAGAAAGAAAGAAAATACGTTTATTTGCGGTGAAAATGACGCAAAAAGAACATAAACACAAAAAATAAAAATAAAAAGGTAGAGGGAAACATGCGTCACATCCACGCAAAACGGCTGTCGCTCAGCATTATGCTGCGACATATGGCACTGAAACGTGGTCGCTCACAATGGGCCTTATTAGAAGGCTGAAAGTCACCCAAAGGGCAATGGAGAGGGCTATGCTTGGAGTTTCCCTGCGGGATCGAATCAGAAATGAAGAGATCCGCAGGAGAACCAAGGTAACCGACATAGCCCGAAGAATTGCCAAACTTAAGTGGCAGTGGGCAGGGCACATTGCTCGCAGAACAGATGGCCGATGGGGCCGAAAGGTTCTGGAGTGGCGACCGCGTACCGGAAGGCGTAGCGTTGGAAGGCCTCCCACAAGGTGGACCGACGACCTTGTGAAGGCCGCAGGAACTCGTTGGATGCGAGAAGCACAAAACCGGTCGAAGTGGAGGTGCTTGGGGGAGGCCTATGTCCAGCAGTGGACGTCTTTCGACTGAAATGATGATGATGATGATGAGTCGCCCTCGTAATTGCTGAACCACTCTAAAGTTGACTGACATTTGCATGGCAAGGTCTATTTGTCTATGTACAGACGCCAGCACATCAACCTACTACAATCTGTCAAATTTCTTAAATAGATTTTCAACTTTATTACTAAAGCATAAGGTTCAAAGTTGATTGGGAAAATGTGACAGTTTCGGGTAGGTTGATGTGCTGGCGTCTATACAGTTAGATAGTTTCATCTATCTTACTGAAGTTTCAATATACTGGAAATTACTGTCGAAAGTGGTAAAACAATAGACTACTTTGTAAACCAATAACAACAATAACAGCCTAAATGATCTTTTGTATCAATGTTGGTGTTTGCTGACCAGGATTGCTGACAATCTGGACAATAAGCATCCATATTCTCATTTCGTTACTGCTTATCTTCTTGTTCTTTCCTGCTCCATATAAGCTATTATGTGTTGCCTTTTTCCTCAAACAATGTATTTAATGATTCCAGCGTGACGTATCACCGACTGAAGAACTGCTCCTCCGTGTAGAACAGCTGACGGAAGCGATGGCAGATGGCAACCGCCGCTGGACGCGGCCGCGAGACGCGCGGTGACTTTCATTCGGTCACACGGAGATCATAGACCATTGTTGTCTGGCAGAGACTGCAAGTTGTAGGCCAATCTGTGTAGGGTCGCTAGATAACTGTTGAATGGTTCGATAGGGAAACCAGGGGTGGTTTATACCAAGGTTGTCATCATAGCTTAGTATGACAAGGGATGCCGTTATACCTGTATTGTTTCATCTCTTTTTCGCATTAGTTCCGTAGTGGGTGGTCACATTCGGGTTATTACGTTAGGTATGTATGTCTGCTTGGGGGAAGATGATATAACTTGTAACTGTGGCTCTAAATACAAAAATAAATTGTGCATCTTGAAAGTCGACTTTACTGATAGGGTTTCAAAAGTCGGATAAAATGTAGTGATGAAAGTGTTTATTTATTTATACTAGCTTTTATAGTATAGGAAATATTGGAGATAATATGTATAAACAATATTTTTATTACGATTTTTATAATTATATTTATTTATTATTCACTAGCGGCCCGCCCCAGCTTTGCACGGGTGCAATTTTTTTTCGAACTTCTGAAAGTTTGTTTCATAAAAACCTTGTCCTGGCAATACCGAACACAACAAAAAAGAATTATCCATTTTTTTGCAGGCGTTCGGACGCTATGCGCGTACATACATTTCGGCGATTCATTTTTATTTATATAGATTGAGCTTTACATTAATTCATGTTGCGTCTAATACTGATTATTGTTTTTTGCATGTGCAATCGCGAATTTGAAATTAATGTAACCAAAATCGGACACAACACAACCAACGAATAGGGTTGCTAACTTTAAAATGTATTGATAGTGTTGCCACATTAAGGCACTTATTACTTTTATTTTAAAGACATTTTAGTGCATTTATTAATTTTAGTAATAACAGTATTATGTACTAGTCTTATTTATAGTTGATTATATTTAGTAATAACAATTTGTTTTGTTTACGGGGGTTGTTTTATTTGTTGTCTCATTGTACTGCTGCACTGGCAAGTTACTCTAAACGAGCCCAAATTACCCTTTTTGCTATTATAAGAATAAAGGAACATTTTAAAATATTTATAAAAATACTAGCTGCGCCCGGCGGTTTCACCCGCATAAGTCTCGATCCCGTGGGAATATCGGGATAAAAACCATCCTATGTCCTTTCCCGGGGCTCAAACTATCTCTATACCAAATTTCATCTAAAACGGTTCAGCGGTTTAAGCGTGAAGAGGGACACACTTTCGCATTTATAATATTACTAGCTGCGCCCCGCGGTTTCACCCGCATAAGTGTCGATCCCGTGGGAATATCAGGATAAAAACTAACCTATGTCCTTCCCCGGGACTCAAACTATCTCTATACCAAATTTCATCTAAATCGGTTCAGTGGTTTAGGCGTGAAGAAGTAACAAACATATAAACACACACACACACTCACAAACTTTCGCCTTTATAATATTAGTGTGATTAGCTGCGCCCCACGGTTTCACCCGCATAAGTGTCGATCCCGTGGGGATTTCGGGATAAAAATTAGCCTATATGTTAATCCAGGGTTTCAGCTACCTCCATACAAAATTTTATCAAAATTGGTCCAACCGTTTGAGCGTCAAGAAGTAAAAAACATATAAACACACACACACACACACACACACTCACAAACTTTCGCCTTTTTAATATTAGTGTAATAGTGAGATGTGATGATAGCATAGATTTAAAAATGTAGGTAAACAATATGTAAACAAATGCAATAAAAAACACATTTCTACAAAACTATATTGTATTTATTTGTCATAATAATTGCACAAAAATATAAAAAAGAAATTATTAATTTGTCAATAATTCGTTGAGAGTAATATTATTAAAGTTGACACAACCCGCTTAATACTTAGTTCATTGTGGTGTTGTGCTCAAAGCTATTATGCACAATTGCACATCAATAAGAATGTTACACCAAATAAATAAGGTTTATTTTTGAATGATAGTATATATATTACACATGAAACTAAATACATTTTCCTTGAGTTACAAGCTGTAATAGTGCAGAGTAATACAATGTATTAAGATGGACGGCCGCAAAGTACTTGAAACTGCAATTTTTGCAACATGCACTTTGGCATTAGGTTTTCATTCGATTTCAATTAAATCATTTACTGGAGTCGGTCGTTTAAATCAAGCTAATTACTCGTTCCAAAGCATAGATTCCTTTGCCGGAGAAAGGGCAAATAACTCCATGATTATTCTTATAAATCAAAATATTGAATAAAAAAAAAAAACCAATGGAGAACCCTAAGAATGGGGTTAAAAACTGAAAGCTCGACATAGGTGGCAGCACTGTTCAACGTCTACAAGCCGCCATTGTTTTGTTTGTTTACTTTTATGTCGATCAGAAATTTATTAATGAAATTAGATAAATATGTATGCGATTTGCAGTGTAGCACTATTAAAAGATGAGCAAGGAAGAGGGACGCGTCTACCACTGGTAAAAAAGTCTTCATAAATTATAAAATGTTTATTTTTATAAAATATGAAGACTATGTTCTTTTTTGTTGAAGACTGGAAGCGTACGACAGAAATAACCTGATCGGAGTTGAAACCTAACTCGAGGATGATCTTTCTGACTGAAAAACTTTAGAGGAGTTAATTCTAGCATTGATGTAATATGAGGAGCGTCGGAACAAAAACCGATATGTCTTAATTAAGACATTATTTATTTTTTATTTTTTTCTGTTACAAAATGTTTAATTATACACCCTTCAGGAAAGAAATCAATTAAAAAACAGTTACATCCATCTTAAAAAAAATATCAAAATACTGTGGTCAAATCAAAACCCGACAAATAAATTTTTAAATTCAACAGGTTCTTGTTATTGGATTAAAAACCGATAATTCTTATTAAGTTTTACACAATTCAACAATGGACGGTTCAAATTCCGATTAGGTAGGTACACGTTTACAAAAAAGCTTAATCGATTTTTCTATTCTTTTATTAAATCGATTCCCAAAAAAAATATCTGAACGCTCTTCGTAAATACTTCGCCTTACCCTCACGTGATTGGCTGGGTGTCGTTTATGTCAACTCGCTATCAAGTTTCTTCCCGTTTTGTGTTCTCCTTATTCTTTGGTTCTCCTTTCCGTTACTACTGCTTTTACTGTGTGCCTTAGATTTTTCGATAAATAATTGTTGGAAATGATTGGTTCTCCGTCTATTTTAGAGGATTGTGTTATAGGACAAGACATTAATCAAGAAAGTACAGTAAATGACATTAACCGCTCAAGGACCGCGGGACACCGATCGGTGACCAAACAATAGAAAATCAATTGTGTCTCATTAGCGGAGCTTGACAGATTAAACCAATTTACTTACTGTACAAAATAAATCAATATAATTCGCACATGAAACCAAATACTGTCATAACTCAAAATTGTAAGTTGCGAGTTAACGTCATTTGAGAGTTTAGAAAATTAGCATGTAAATACATACTTAATTTAAGAAATAAGATACAAAACTATAATTTGGTTTTACCAAAATCCGATAAATCCGTTTTGATCATATCAGATACCGACATATCCATTCTGGTTTCGTCAAAAACCGATATATCCAAATGATCGCGTCAAAAACCGATATATCCAAACTTGTCCGCCAAGTATCTCGCTAAATTAAGTATCTACCCTCCGTCAAGTTTCACACATCAATCGATGTCACTTTAACTGCAAATTGACATGCTATAATTTTCCACTTTTGTAACATTAAAAAACTTACAAGCTTTTTTTTAATTTGTGAAAAATATGGTAAATTGGATATATCGGTTTTTGTTCCGACGCTCCTCATATGATAGTAATATAAACACGCACCTTTACTATAATTTACATAATATCACACCACAAGTGCTTGTAGGTAATGAAAACAGATTTAGTTCTCTTGGGAGCATCACCTGTATACGAATTTCTCCCATAAGAGGCTTCAGGTTTAAAAAAGATAGCACATGACGACGAAATATCGGGTTTCCAATTTGTTTTCGGAGAGGTTTCTCCCATAGTTTTCGTCTTATAACATCAGCTTTAGCAAATACATGGGGTCCACGTACTTTTGCAGTCAACAACTGCGCAACGAGGCATATTAAAAGAAAAAAAAAAAGTAAACGAACTCGCCTGTTTACAAAAAGATGTATGGATAGTGACAGCTAGTGGGTAGTAGCGACATCTGAGGTAAGTGGCAGTTTTTATTCCCATTGCATTGTGCGAAGGAATGCATTTCGCAATGGTCATTTTGCAGGTATCTCATTGTATTTCAGATACTTTGCGGTCGTTGATTTAAATGTACGCATGACGACCTATCAAGCTATAGATTTCTAGTATGATATAACTTACAGATAGTAGAATATCAGTGAAGGAAGGTTAATTTCAAGTTTTCACTAAAAATATTTTGATAGAACAAGAGGCAGCGTGATATTATTGTCGTGCGAACAGTTCTTTTATTATAAATAATTTGATATGGAGTGTTAAAATGTAAGTGTGTGAACAATGGCCAACAAACGTCGCCAGAGACTCAATTACACTGCTACAAGGATCTTTTGGCGTTTGTATGATGTTAACCAAGGGGGTTAACTTTTGTACAATAATTGTTTACTGAAATACAGGGTTATTTAAAATTCGTTTGCTAAACTCCGCAGCCGCGATAGTGGGTATCGATATCTAAAGCTTAACACGATACAATTAAAATAAATACTTGGATTTTTTGTTTTATTTTTGGAAGATGTTTACCATCAAATTCATTTTTTTTTTTTGTTTTATCATGTTTAGATGTCGCGTCTATGGAGTTTAACTAGCTAATTGAACTCTGTATATTAATAAAACAAGATGGCGGTGTTAGTTCCGATTTCGGCCACGCGCCAGAAGATTCTTCTATAGCTATAATACAAAAGCCAAACTTGCAGTTTTTAAAAGAAGAGTGAAAGAACACTATCTTTCCCCTTTATCATAAGTAGTATTTATTATTTTGATTGCGTTATAATTATTTACATTGTAGTGATATTTATTTTAGAAGTATGTATGTTTATTTGTATGTATGTAAGTTTATTCTCATATTATTTGTTTAGTTTTATTAAGTGAATTGTTTTTAGATTTTATGTTTTTTTTTGTCTTCTTTACTCTTTAACACGCTGTCTACATCTATCTATTTCTTGTCCTACCGCAGGTATGCTGGAAGAGATTTCTTTTGAAATAAGCATCACCTTTGTGCCTATTTTTTTGTTCTGTTTTTTTCTTGTCTGTTTATATTTATGTTTGTACATAAATGGTAAAATAAATAAATAAAAGCCTCATAAATCAGGCTAGCATCAATTTAGACATGAAAGTGCACTTGACGGCTCCCTACCAGAAACTAGTCAATCAGACAATCACTATCTCAAGACTATACTTAAGATCGATCTCAAACATGAGATCGGTTTAAACGGGATTGTTTCGATACGATGAAAGTTGAATTTTACCTGCAGAATAATTAACTATGTGTTTATTACCGCTACCAACATTTTTTTTTAACACAACCTTAAAATGTGACTAGTATTTTAATTCCGCGTAAAATAGAGAAATCTTTGTAGCCTTTTTCAAATGGACTTCATTTTGCAAATTTTCTGTCTCCAAAATCCTGGCCGCACCTCTGGCGCTACTTATCAAAAGGTTTTTCTCAAGAGCAACTTGAATTGAATAATCACCACACTGGAGTATTACACTGTTTTTCCATTAGAGGTGAGTAAGGTAGCTAAGCGGTGCAGCTAAGCTACGAAACTATGTTTCTATATGCCCCAGAGCTCCCCAGAGCTTTTTCCGCCAGACTTAAGCCAAGCTACGCTATGAAAATCAAACGATCCTATTTGAGCAGCCTGGGTGGAGCGGAAGGGAGTGTCAGACTCTTGCTGACTAAAACCCACCCGTGTTCCTTCCATAGCCCTTTATGTTCCGGGGTAGCGGTAACCCTTTCGGAAAATCCCGCTGACCATCGCTAAGCAGCTTAGCACACATCTAATGAAAAGGCAGCCTTCATTTGCTGACCAAACTCTTCCTGCCGACATCGTTTTTTGTGGGATACATATAGTGGTCGAATATTTAAGTGTGTAGTGTCGCGTATGTGAGGGGGTGTGTGTGTGTGTGTGTGTAGGCGCGTCACTTGGTGAAGACGCGCCACATGGAGGCGAGCGATGCGGCCGCTGACGTCACGAGCGACGCGGCCGGGGCCGACGACGGAGGAGTACAGCTTAGTTCTTCCATCTGAAAAAACCAAGTTAAAAATTATCTTGATACGAAGAAAAGAGTTTTGATAGTTATTTATGCAACTGTTGTATAAAAAGGGTTATTATGTTTATCACATGAGTGTTTAGATTAGATAAAACAATTTATAAACTCCATATTTTTTAAACGGAAGCGTGTGTAAATACGACTCAAAAAATCAGATTACTAAGACCTGTCACAGCCCACGAACTGGGTCCCCATGGTCCCATTTAATATACTTAGCTGCCAATGCGATATATTTATCAAAAACCGTCAAAACTGACAAGTACTGTTTATTAAAGCAAAAAATTAAGACAGAAACTTGTCAAATTGTCGGATTATTGATAAATAGGCCTCTGGCCAAATTTGATTTTAAAGTTTAGCAGTCAATAATGTATTATCTATGGTGATAGTGTGTACCTCCATGGTCTCGGGCCAGTGTAGGTGCTCGGGCGGCTCGCTGTCGTCGGCGTCGAGGTCGCCGAGCGCGGCGATGGCGTCGGCCCACACGGAGCGCACGGCCGCCTCGCACACCGACATCCACGACTCCACTCTGCAACGTCGACGTTATTCAGTTACTAGCCGTACGCTTATTCTCCATCGGGAATTCCCCATCGGAAAAAATGACGAGCTTCCATACAAACTTTTATATCCTATTTGACATCTTTAGGGAATGAATTTTCAAATCCCAACAGTTTAGGCTGTATGTTGTCTGTCAGTAAATGAATGTATGAAATTATGATTTTATGAAGTACATGACGAAATAGACACGACTAGTTCTATGTTTTACCTGCCCAGCATGGGGTCATCTGTATTAGCAGCGACGACTAGCGTGTGCAGCGCGGCCAGCGCGTGCGGCGCGGGAGGCGGCAGCGGCGCGGCGTGAGGCGGCACGTGCGCGTGCGCGGGCGGCACGTGCGCACGCGCGGGCGGCGCGAGCGCGGCGCGCGCGGCGAGCGCGGGTGGCGCGAGCGCGGCGCGCGCGGCGAGCGCGGCGCTGCAGGCGGACAGGCGGCGCGCGCGCCACGACACGCCGCCCGCCGACACGCGCCAGTTGCAGTACTCACTGGACACAACAACCATGTCACTGTATTTTCATTTAGAGACTTTCCCTGGAAAACAGGCCAATGCCCCACGTGATGGAAAGTGGTAACTGCAGCCTAGCAAAAAGTAAACGCCAAAAGAGCGTTGAGCTCACGACTTGTATCACGGACCGCCTTCAAAGCCGTCAGTAATACGTACGTACGTACGTCATTAATTAGTGCGAGTAAACGGTGATACGCTTGGTTTGTATGAAGTGATGAAAATGTCGCCTCTAGCAGCGGTCGCCGAGGCCCCTCCATGCTCAGTGGGTTTACTTATGCTTTATAAATCACTAGCAGCATTGTTGACCTCGCGGTTCCACCCGCATAAGTTTCGATCCCGTAAGAATATCGGGATAAAAAGTAATCCTATGTGTTATTCCTGGTTATAAACTATCTGTGTGCAAAATTTCATTCAAATCCGTTTAGTATTTTTTGCGTGAAGGAATAACAAACATACAAACTTTCGCCTTTATATCTAAATATTAGTGTGATCAATTAATTAAGTATTTAATGCAAAATCAACGTTTGAAATAGTTTTCTTTGTCCCAATATTATTGATGCACCCCCTTTTGTAACTACTTATTAATAAATACAAGCGAAACATAACAAACACAAACGAATTTCGATCACAATAAAAATAATGACATCATAATTATAATGTTACGTCATCGTAATAATATGTACCTATTCATATTCTATTTGTTTAATTGAACGCGAGTAAGTATAACTTTGTTTGCACAACTTACACTACATTTTAAATTTCAAAAGTCAGTAGATGATAGATAAAAATTAACTGTCCCGTCGTAAAAATAATCAATACCGTTTAATGACCTCATCATACTATAGTTACTTTACTATGATTCATCAAGAATAAAATACCGAAGACTGATAGATAACAGTTTTAACTTTACTAATAAATACTAATCAACTTGCAATATAACGAACTTAAAAATAAAAGTAAAACGAATATTTACCTAAGTAAATAAACATTAATTACAAAAATGAAATTGTGGACAAAATACGAAGCTTTAAAAAATACGCCTTGGTACGATGCCTCCAGAGAGATTTGAACTCTCGACCCCTGGTTTACAAGACCAGTGCTCTAACCCCTGAGCTATGGAGGCGTGTGCTAACGCGATCTTATTTAGCACCTAATGAAGTGGCGTGATTGCTTCCTTTCTTTACAAATAATTATTGGTTGCTTTTAAAGAACAAAAGCCAGTTTTGTGGAAGGCTCTGCTAATAACAACACACGGTGAGTCACGGCTGGCAAATGTAGTAGATTATGGGAAAAATTGCTAAATTATAAAGAAAGGCGCGATGTGCAGAAATTGCGCCTTTTCCCAATGTTGAAGTAGTAAAAGTTTCTCTTTGGGGACTGTCCGCAATTCAATTTTAAAAAAAAATCGTGCCTACAACTACAAACTTTGATCTTATTTGAAGACTCCATTACCATTATCTGTAGCGGTCAGAAAGAGGCCTAAAGTTCAGCAGTTGACGTACTTATACATTATTATGAGAAAAACTTTAAAATGAACTCCAAGTTTGATGCCTCCAGAGAGATTTGAACTCTCGACCCCTGGTTTACAAGACCAGTGCTCTAACCCCTGAGCTATGGAGGCGTGTGCTAACACGATCTTATTTAGCATCTATTGAAGGCATGACTGTTTTATTTTCTTTATAACTAACTTTTGGTTGCTTTTAAAGAACAAAAAGTAGTTTCGTAGAAGGCTTTTTGGTGTAGAGGTAACGTCCTCCTGTCTGCTAATTGCAATATAGATACTGTGACTTCTTGACTGCCAAATGTAGTAGATTATGGGAGAAATAGCTAAATTATCAAGAAAGACCCCAACTTCCAGAAGTGATGCACCCTTTGCCAATTTTGGAAAAGTAAAATCCGGTCTTTGGAGGACCCTCATGTAGTTTTTGGTGTACGGTTGGCGTGTCATAGGTATTTATATGGTGTACATAATCACACTAATATTATAAAGGCGAAAGTTTGTGAGTGTGTGTGTGTGTTTATATGTTTGTTACTTCTTCACGCCTAAACCACCGAACCGATTTAGATGAAATTTGGTATAGAGATAGTTTAAGTCCCGAAAAAGGACATAGGATAGTTTTTATCCCGATATTACCACGGGATCGACATTTACGCGGGTGAAACCGCGAGGCGCAGCTAGTAAAGAGTATTTCTATTCTATGCCATTTTTTAATAAAAAAAATAGTACCTAACTATTCTGATGTCATTTAAAAACTCTATGCCCATTATCTGTAACGGTCAGTAAGAGGGCTAAAGTACACCAGTTGACGTATAGATTATTATGAGAAAAAATAAAAAGAATTTAAAGATTGATGCCTCCAGAGAGATTTGAACTCTCGACCCCTGGTTTACAAGACCAGTGCTCTAACCCCTGAGCTATGGAGGCGTGTGGAAACTCGACGTAATTTAGCATCTACTGCTGGAGTTCGATAAACATTGCGTTATTTAGATTTGAATGATGATTAAAGATTTTTTAAATTGTTTATGATGTTATCGTCATTTTCGTACTAATTGGGTTAATTGACTATTCGCGTAACTATATCTATACTTATATTATAAAGAGGTGTTTCTGTTTGTATGTAGGGGGGTAATTCTTTAGAAATACTGATTCGATTCCGAAAATTCTTTAACTAATGGGAAGCTACAGAATTCCCGAGTGTCATAGCATAATTATAACATATATTTTATGTTAAAACTAGAAATTTCACGCGGACGAAGTCGCGGGCAGAAGCTAGATATTTGAACGTCAACCTTACACATTCTATGTTGTCGTGTGCTTATTAAATATAACTAATGTTAAATAACGAAAAAAGCAGGAAAAGTTTTGAAAGTTGATTTTGTAAACTGGATTATTATAATAAAGTACAAACTGAGCGGAATCACGCGACTGAAGTATGTGGGTGTCCGCGAAATAAAGTTATTCAAAATAAACACGAATACATTGTACATGCACTGCATGAGTTGTAAAGATTAATATTTTACAGTAGTAGTAAGTAGTGCTGCAAAAAAATCTCACACGGTCAGTCTCACACTTTGACCGTGTGAGATTTTATTGCAGCAAAGACGTCAGTGGTTTCGGGGAGATTTCTATGTATTTCCCATTCGACATGGGGACCCTTGAATTATTTTCCACTTCGTTTGGCGTAATTGTCAAAATATTAGCGTAGCTTAGGTAATTCAAAATACAGGGTGTAAAAAGATCACATTGAAAAACTTTGTGCTTATTATGGGTACATGCAGAGGTACAAGTAACATGGAAGTGTTTAATGTTAAGTTACAACATTTCAAACTTGAAGAACGTCCAAAAAAAAATGGCATTGACCTTTAATATCTTCGTAACCAGAATTAACCTATTCTTTTTTAAACAAAGCATTTTGTATTAACGCGAACATATGACAAGTGTAGCGCCAGCATAAGATTTGAATCAGTGCAGGGTGCCAGCACTTACTTGAGCGAGATGGTGTGCGGCAGGCGCGCGTCCAGCGCCCACGCCAGCAGCGCCAGCAGCTGCGCGCACAGCGACAGCGCTGCGCATGCGCGCGCCGCCGGGTTCGTGCCGCACGTCGGGCCCGAGGCTAGGCACTCCTTGTTCTGACGCACTGGATAAACAATGCCGCATTTTAAAACAACCAAACTCGATAGGAAGTCTAAGGCCCACTTCGAACACATCGTTTCTGTCCATCGTTTGAAGATGATAGAGACGGAATTATGTTTTAAATACGTTTAGCGCTAAACGTATATTTAGTGATTTATGGTGCAAGCGGGCCAAGTCTTTGGAGCAAATATTTTTAGAGGCAGTGAGCCTGCCATGTCTGTCAAAGGACCGATAGCTGTTGGAGCAGGCGCGGTTTCCTTGAGTGCAGACTGCTAATCGGCAAGCGTAGTGTGGGGTGCCCTTTAGCTAGAAAGAGCTTAAATAGACGGTTGGATTTGACTGAATGCTGAAGGCCGAAATTGCGGTATTGTAACGTAACTTGGGACAGGCCAGGAGTGGACTGAAATAGGCATGAAACTTTTTGAAGAAATTACTGATTTAGTAATACTTACGCCAGTCGGCAACTTGTGAGTAGTCGCCGTCCGTATTGATCCAGGGCGCCACGATGTGCAGCTGCGGCCTGTTCGGAGGCTCCTCCTCATTTTCCTCGCCTATGAACTCCATGTCTTCTATACTTTCACTGAAATTACAACAAAACCGCTGATATTCCATAGAAAATACGCATGATGGGTTGCCCACTAGTTTGCTAGTTTGTTTGGTAGGTGGTACCAGAGATGCATCGCAAGTGCATCGCCATTTGCCAGTCCAGAGACAAAGGTAAAACGTCTCATATGTGCTTTTGATTACATCAACAACCATAATAATATACAGGGTGACTGGGACATCGATGCGCAACCGGTTACCATAGATCACTACATGATTCTGCATGTCCCAGAGTTGAAATTTTTCGTCGGTTATTAAAAAAAAAGATGCCACCCTGTATTTCCTTCAAATACAGAAAGAAACACTGCTGCCAAACAGAACAGGTAGCTGTAATGTCGAAGATTAGACAGTGAAACGATGCGTAGCCTTAGCTAAGTCATACATGTCTCATTCGACCGTGAAGTTAATAAGCGAGTGTACCCTTCATTTTGAACACTTTCAGTCGACTGCACGTCAGTGGTAATCTGCTCAAGATCATAAAAGCTGGCCTCGCATTCAAACCCAAACTATACTAGTTCAATAGTACGAGTTTCAACAGAGTAAAAGGCCAACTTGTCTGGTTTTGTTACCTTTGACGTGTGGTCTACTGTACAAGGTAAATGAAAAGAGCGCCTGCGCATGTGAGGTGTTGATGGTTTAAAATCATGTTTTTTTTTTTTCTTTTCTTTCTTTTGAAACTGAGCCAATGTTGACTATTCTGCCAATGTCATGAATATTATACTTATCAAATTAGTAACTGTCATTTTAATTTTATGAGTATGTCAATTAAGGAATACTTAGTATAAAATTAAATTAGTTATTGTATGTCAGTTGTGAGTCACATCATTCTTTATTGGTTGTGAAAACATATTCTGTTAGGAATTTGTTTCTGTGCGTGATAGTGTAGTGTAGACAAATTAAGCTTTAATGAGTGTATAGATAAGTATACATTCTATTGTCTTATCATAACACAGTTATAATGGCCCACATAGATAAAACTGATAAGTACTGATAATGGCCTCAATGTCTTAAAATTATAGATCATCTGGAGACATATTGAGATTACAAAAATTTTCCTTTCCATCCTTTTTCACATAGTTGACATGGAAAGATAGGACGAATGATAAATCACACTAATATTATAAAGGCGAAAGTTTGTGTGTGTGTGTGTGTGTTTATATGTTTGTTACTTCTTCACGCCTAAACCACTGAACTGATTTAGATGAAATTTGGTATAGAGATAGTTTGAGTCCCGGAAAAGGACATAGGATAGTTTTTATCCCGATATTCCCACGGGATCGACATTTAGGCGGGTGAAACCGCGGGGCGCAGCTAGTAAATAAATAATTCTGTGCAATTTCACTGTTAAGGCTGATTTGGAAAATCAAAATCTGGATGGATTTTTGAAATCAGCCTTTAATTTTAGAACTATGAACATTCAAATACAAATTATATCATTTAATCTAAGTAGAGAGAATATCTCGGCCAGCTTGGATTAGTAAATAAAGATAGAAAATGGTTGAGAAGAAAGGCCAACTTACCTTGTGTCATACGTCATATATACCGGAAAGATATACTTGGTAAGCTGCCGTATGCGTGACCTACGTAAAGCTGCCAGTGACTCTGCTTGTTCGTTGTACGTACTGACTTTGTTCTCTAGCTCCATTCGCTGCATCTGAGCATGCTTGCCGAGGCTTGACACCCGTTTGTGATACCTTGGTAACTTTAATATTAACTCATTGTTGTGACTTTTTAGTTCCATTAGTTCTTTACGCTTCTCCTCAATGTTGCTCCGTCTCTGCTCTATAGCTAGTCTGAGGAGGTCAAGTTTGTCTCTGGACTGCTTGGCTTCCGTCAATAATGTGTCCTTCTTCAGTTTTGATGCTAATAATTTTTCACATCGGTCGAGTACATGTTTTCGGTTGACTTTTACACGGAGTAGTTTTCCTTGTTTTTCTGCATATCTGTGAAGATATGTTTTTGACCAATATGTATTAAGTATGTATCTACATAGTGTATTATTAAGCCTTACGTCTACTGACTCCCATTGTTGGTTTTGACACTTGGCACTAACACACAAGTTAATTTACAGTAAAAGGTCTAAACAGCAGTCATGTATGTTTGTATGCTTGGGGAATATTAAGTAGAACCTGTTTATTTATTTTATCATTAGCCATTACTATCCCCCTGCTGGCTAAAGGCCTCCCTACTCTCTTTCCACCTCGCTCTGTCCAGACCTGCCGAGGACTAATCTCTATCTCTATTATACCTGTTTATTAAATACATTAAATTCTATGAAACAATACTTAAGCTTCTAAGTAACTGTGTCTACACTCAACTAATTTTATTGTAAAAGAATAACAAAGGCTTGTTTCAATATGCAAGGTTGTTAAACTTCAAATAGGTCAGACTGAAATGAACACTTTCTTCAACATCACAACTATCCTTTTGTTATTTGTGTGTTGTATTGAATAATCTAATAAAATTCTAATAAGAATGAGCTAGGTAGTAAAAGTCCCAAGAGAGTCATTTATTCAAAAACCTGAATCATAAAGTAGACTGTTGAAGCCACAACATGCTAACTACGACAACATTTACAATTCAAGGTTATGTAAGTTTGTAAACACTAATCCAATAATATCTGTCACGACAACAATGACTTATAACATCGTGTTTTCGCAGCAAATATCGTACTTCCTACTTATCTCGACGCTTTCAATCAGTGCAAACAACATTTCCGCATTGTTTACACATAAATTCGACGCATATGGTGACTCAAACAAATCGTAACGCGCAAATGGCCATCTCTTTAGCAATTGAAAATATAATTCGCTATTAATGCAGAGATAGTTTGAGTGAGATAAATATAGGAGTTCATTGATATTGCTGCGTAATTAAGGTGAAATAACCAACCTGTCCGCGTAAGGCATTGAGGAATGCACGAAATTGCCCGCCCTGACGCAATCCGAACAGTAAAAGTTCATTTTCACGGTGTAACAGAGGAGGCATTTCTTGTAGTGGCCATCACTCTCCGTGGACGACACTCGGAAGTCCCGGGGCGCTTCACTTTCATTAAAATAACTCAACGCCATAGCATCCACAACACTTTTTCACGTATTTTTTTTTATTTGTAAATTGTAATGTTGAAACACAAAAGCTTGTCACTTGTCAATGTCAGCTGGCGTTGTGCACAGATAAAATATTCTTTTACGACTTTACGTTTCGTTTTGCCGAGTAGTATATCTAAAACTTAGAAAAATAAATAGAAAATATATGCTAATAGACATTTATGCAAACTGGTTTGAGGCAAACAAACATTGTGTGAGGTGTTGACATGATAACTTAGGTACCTAATTACCACTTTTTGATTACCTATCAACTTGTTTATGAAATCTGAGTTGACTTTTGTGTAAGCATTTGTAATAAAAACGGGGTGCAATTGAATACCAATTTTTCATGTATGAATAACATTGAATTTGTTGTTCCAAAATTTTACAAAAATGTAAGATTGTGAGTTGAAGTTTGTGGAGTATGAATAGGACGTCTGGTAAAATAATATTTAATCAAAGCCGAAGGACCTTATTATTGGCGGGAAGTGCTGTACCGCCCGTAAGACGACCCACTGACCCTTTACCTAAAAACCCCCTAAAGAAGTAACCTAAGGATCTTGCTCAATACACCTGGTATGTAGATAAAAAAAGCTTGACTACTAACCTGAATTATCCTTGCACGGCACCAGGTCACAGCTTCAGGGAATAGCAGGCTGGGCAGCTCTCGCGTGAGAAAAATGTCTCGATGAACGTACGTAACAAATTGCACGGCAATTTATGTAGGTTTCGGAAAATATTCAGTTTTGAGTTTATAACACGTAAAAGTGACCACATTCAATGGCGATATCGGGGTGATACCGGGCGAACAGACAAGGATTCAGCCCGCGGGAGTCGCGCGGGGCAGGGCTCATATCACCCCATCTGTGACCTGGCCATCCACTGATTTCCAAAATGCGGGTAGGAAAACAAACCAGTGGGCAAGCCAAATTAAAACTAAGTACCATATTATGTTTTTTTCAAATTCAAATTCATTTATTCACATTTAACCCAGAGTGGGAGGAGTCATTTAATGATTTCCCATCTACAAAAAAAAAAACCGGCCAAGTGCGAGTCGGACTCGCCCATGAAGGGTTCCGTAGCAGCAAGTAACATAATATAAAAGTTCTTGTAGTTCGTTGTAACTTTGTGAAAGGTAAATTGCGGTTTTCGATTTATGACGTATTAAAAAAAAACTACTTACTAGATCTCGTTCAAACCAATTTTCGGTGGAAGTTTACATGGTAATGTACATTATATATATTTTTTTAATTTTATCATTCTCTTATTTTAGAAGTTAGAGGGGGGGGGGACGACGACACGCATTTTACCACTTTGGAAGTGTCTCTCGCGCAAACTATTCAGTTCAGAAAAAAATGATATTAGAAACCTCAATATCATTTTTGAAGACCTATCCATAGATACCCCACACGTACAAGTTTGATGAAAAAAAATTTTTGGAGTTTCAGTTGTAAGTATGGGGAACCCCAAAACTTATTGTTTATTTTCTATTTTTGTGTGAAAATCTTACTGCGGTTCACAGAATACATCTACTTACCAAGTTTCAACAGTATAGTTCTTATAGTTTCGGAAAAAAGTGGCTGTGACATACGGACGGACGGACAGACAGACAGACAGACAGACAGACAGACAGACAAACAGACATGACGAATCCATAAGGGTTCCGTTTTTTGCCATTTGGCTACGGAACCCTAAAAAGTACCCTATGTTTTTATGAGCAAAGATAGAACAAAGTTACTCCGAAAGAGCCAGGGTAGGTCGCGAAATTCAATAAGTATATATATTTTTTTGTAATTTTCAGGTCACTATCAGGTTTTAGGTATGTCGATCAAAATATGATTCGCGACCGTAACAAATATGTAATACTTAATAGAACTAGTATCAATAAAATCATCAATAGTTACAACCCTATTTTTTTTTTTTTTTATTTGAAATGGGCTTGCTCTTGACTCTAGCCTAGGTCAAAGGTGACAGAGACAAAGTCGACGATGGAGCGAGCTTACCCAGAAGAAGCCTGTTCACTCTCACTTTAAAGAGATTCGGGTTGTATGCGCTCGGAAAAACAGACGCAGGTAGAGAGTTCCACTCTTTTGCTGTGCGCATTATAAACGACATTTGCAAGCGCTTAAGTAGTGCGAATTGGTGGAACAGCAACCAGGTAGGGATGGTAACTTGCAGTGCGCCTGGATGTCCGAAGGTAGAAGGGGGCCGGTGGAATGAGGTCGTGGAGTTCTTGGGCACACTCACCGAAGTACAGTCTGTAGAAGACCGACAGGCAGGCAACCTTGCGGCGATGAGACAAGCTGTGAAGCTTGGCATCCACCAGTTTTACGTCGCCAATGAGCCTCTTAGCTCTGCGTTCCACCGAGTCAAGCGCGGCAAGTTGGCTATAAGTTCAAATTACCCTATTTATTGAATGTATGGTGGTAATGACTGCGCCGCATTTTGCCTCCGTTGAGCAATTGAGTCCCCAAATAGATTTCCGTTAATTCTGCTTACCTACTTAATTATATATTGTTAGGGTTCTATCGTGATGAAAAAAGTCTTTCGCGTTCGCGCGTTCGCGTGCATGCAGTTTTTATTTTTGCGCAGAAGCTTAAATCTTTTTCTGAAATAAAAGTAGCCTAAGTTACTCCTTATAACATCAGCTATCTGCCAATAAAAGTCCTGACAAATTAAAAAAAAAAAATTGTAATAAGTAGGTAAGTATCGTAAATATTTTCATATGCATTTAGTTAAAAGCTGTTTTTTTATTATAACAAACAGAAAATTCAATTTTATTTCTTTGTGAAATAAGGTATAATATAAGATGTAGGTAAGTATATATACTTAATAATTATATAACCGCCAATCGATGTTGTTCAATGACTAATGATGGATTGATGGTCCCATAGAGCTATTACGCACTGTCGACTAGTCGCCGGCGACTCGGTCCCTCGGCGACCAAAACATAGGCATCATCTGGCGACCAAGTGCGTAAACACCTATTTAAACAACAGTAAGCCACAGTCGCCGTCGACCGTGTCGCCGGCGACCAGTCGACAGTGCGTAATAGCTTATATGGCCATACGCATTGGCAGATTGATTGCGGTTCCGCAAAAAGACAGGGTGACACCAGCACCCTAATTGCCTAACTTACTATCGATCGGAATCTATATAATTTTGAAGCAAATTGCTAATCCATTGCTCCATAAGTTCGAAAAATTTGTCTGCTCAACACATTGAGTTATATATCAATGGCTCAACAGCGTAAATAATGCAATGAATGTTGTTGAACTCTCAAAATGAAACCGATTCCGATTGATAATGTGTTACACAATTGCCTTGCCCCGCGGATTTAGCTGGTAAACAGTTATGAACCTACTTTTATAATACCTACCTAAGTATCAACACCTCAGCTACACGAAAAATTATTGCGAATAGGATATCAATTTATACGCACAGGAACTTACGTTGGAAATCATTTTATTAATTTATCTTTTTCTCCCAAACATAGGTACTTAGTATAGGTATCTTTGAAATATTTAATAGGTACGTTAAAAATCTACGCGTAGGTATTTGTAGGTAAGTACATACCTACACATAATATCCGGTGAAAAATAAATACGTGGAATTGCGCAGTCTTGGCGTCGACGAAAGGGTCAATGTGAATCAACCTGATTGGATTACCGTGTGTCGGAGTAACGAGCAGCCATTTTGTTTTTATTTTGGCGCGAAAATTTTTCGTCGCCAACCGTCATTATGTAGGCCGTTACAGTTCAGAAACTAGGTTAACTTAGTTAGCAATACCCTATCACGTTCCCAACGATACTAATCAATATTTTGTTTTTGTCACATATGTCTACCTACTGCTAGATCGTTATGTATTCCCCGGATAGATAGGAAGAAGCATGGTCGACCGTCGAATACGCACATTTAGTCAGTTTAGGGTTTGGAACAGGCATCGAAAGAGCAAGTTGGGTATCAGTACTCCACCTAAGAAGTAGGTACCGGTACCAAATTCAGGTAGGTACCCGGCGCGTGCCACATATCTCACATTCGTATGAGAAATCTCGTAACTCGCCACCTTAAATTATTTTTCTAATGCCGATGAAGTATCCTTTTAACATACTATATTTGTTTTCTCACTATAACATAAGGAAATATTTGTTTGGTACCGGTACAGTACCGATATTGATTTGTATTAGGTACCAATAGTACAGGTATTATGTCTGGTACTGGTACCAATAGGTACTACTCTGGTACCAGTATCACACCAAGGCCAATAGTATCGGGTCCCAAAAACACCGGTATTTCAAGCCAGTTATAACAATCATCATCATCCATAGTCCGACTTCACCCGCTGAGCATATAATTCCAAGAGAGCCTATGGAGCTAAAGTGCAATGGTGCATTTTTACATGGAAACCTTATGCTGATACTGAGAATTTTCTAATAAAAAATCCCAGTAACATTGCCTGAACTGAGGATCGAACCCAGTAGTCCACACTTCAGGAGTTGATTACCATTGTAGGTTTACCTAGCTGTAGTTGCGAAGGGTGTGTGAAGTCCGTAGATGTGCTACGAGAGCTACGACATCGCTACGCTACGATTGCTACGAAAATAAATTGTTTTTTATAAGTAAGGTGATAGAGGTATCTATAGAATTCCTATTCATCAGTTTTTCCTTTACTTGTATGGAAAGATAAACCGTACTTTTTCATATTTCACATTCAAGCATAATCCAACGCAAACACCGCTTTACATCGCGTGCGAACGCGTCCATTTTTGCATATGATGTGGCAAATTATTAATTCCATTAGCGGGGGCTGGCAATCACGGCTTAACGAATGTAACATTACCTACATTACACACCGCACATTTTTACACACAAATATTCTATGGGTTTTTTTTTTGGGACAACCCTAAAGCTAAACTTTGTTATGAATGATTATTTTGATGTCTGTTTCCAAATTGGAATGATTGTAGGTATTCGAATTGGGTTTTTCATAATAAAAAATCTTTTCTGGGAAAGAAATGAGTTGTTTTTATATGGATTGTGATTGCAATTAATTACGTATTTACCAGAGTAAAATTCTACTGCGATCTTTGACGAGAATGTAAACATTCTCAGATATTTACAAAGTTAGAGCACCTGTTTCAATATAGAACGCCCAACGTTTCCTTTGACCTCACTGATTAAAATTAAAAGTATTAGACATAAGAAAAATGCCATTTAGCCTTCCCGTGGTCAGTGTAATTACTGCTCGCTACAAAGGTTTCGGAACGCACGGCGGCTGATTTCCCTCGGGCGCGGGACGTGGTTTCCGAACGTTGTTTGCGTGGAATGAAGACGTCTGTGTCTGTGGTTTTCATTAGGCGGGACCGCGGGAAATCTTGTTTCGTTTTGGTGTTAACAACTTAACAAGTTTACCTACACATCGAGGTTATGGTTTGTTAATGTGTTTAAGTGTTTTAAATGTAAGAGTTTGGTTCCGTTTTAGAGCAGATTCGACAATTTTAACGTTTGTTAAATTCTAAGATATTGGTGATCTTAAAGTCAAGTTTAGATTGAATGTGTGATCGAATACGCGCGTTGTTTTAGGTAATTAGGTAGGTACTTAAATAAGAGCCTACCTAAGTTTTTCAATTTGTTTCTATTGTTTAATGAATATGATACCTATTTATGGTATTATCCAGTAACTGGGTTGTGGAGGTCAGATAGGCAGTCGCTCCATGTAAAATACTGGTATTCAGCTGCATCCGGTTAGGCCGGAAGCCGACCCCAACATAGTTGGGAAAAGGCTAGACAGATGATGATGATGTTTAATGAAATACAAAAATAATTAAGTAAGTCAGTACCTATAATTTGTGTGATACATTCGTAGGTATGCAGTTTATACTCGTACCTACGGTTGTCTATGTATACTTTGCACATATGTAGGTATACACGTGAAGTAGCATTTTCTTGAAGGAAAGTAGATAGTTTTCTAATCTTTCTTTGCCGTGGGTATTACAGAAAGAAAACATTGAAAATTGTAGTATTTCCACCCTTGCCGTATAAAATCCCAATATCTCGTCTTAATCGCAAATAAAATTTTCGTTGAAACTACTTTCTACTTCGTTTGATAGTGATAGGTACTTACCTTTGCACACGTTGAAAATCAAGCGCTCGAGCGGTAGTCCATCGCATCAGCTGCAATTCTTAACACCTGCGTTCGTTATAAAGCGAAACTGCACTCGTAAAGTTTCGAGCGTTTATTTGGGACGCAATTTCATCTATCTACTAGTTGGTTGTCATAAAGAGAAACGCTTCAGCATTGCGGATTCTGCTTCGTGTCAACTTTTACTGTTCTATTCTATTTAACTTTATTGGTTTTTATTGCTCGCTCTTTTGCTGATGATAGAGGAATTGAGGAACAAACAACATATATACACTGAAAGCTAGGAAATAACGAAACCTATTTCGTAGATGGCTGACTGATGATTATGAGTCTGTTTTGATATTATTTGAAATCTCAGTTCACGGTCACCCAAAATGCACCCGCAATAGCGATGCCCAGAATGACAGTTCTTATTTATAATAGGTCCCCGAAAGTTGATATAGCACATCGTGCCTATTTCACCAATACATCTGAACGAGTCTGGTCCCCTAAACCCCCCTTCACCCCCCCTCCTCGATCCCCTGCTAGTTCGTCTTCTGTTTTAAGCTTTGTCTTAGTCACTATAAGCTTTCTCATTCCGGTCTGATAACGCGATCAGCACTTCTAGAACATTCAAATACTCCATACTCAATACTTTATTGAAATAAGAACACGCAGATACACAGCTTTTCAACGCGGCTTACATGAGCTAAAAGCGTTTGCTTTCATCCGCTTAAAAAAAGGAGCCGCAAGTTTGAGTAACAGAGATCACTTATACCTGTCTCTTTCTGAAGCTAGATTTGTCATATATTTTACGTCCGGGTCAACAGAAGCTGACAGTGGCTAAATATTTATCAAAAACGCCTTCCTCTATAACTAATAGGTACTGTTTATAACAGACACCAGACCGTCCTCCGCAGCTAGAATCACAATGCTGCAGCTAATTTATTCATTTCGGCCGGACGCGTTGTCTGGGGGGCGGCCCTTGGCTCCCAGCCTCCTATAATATGCTAACACGGGGTTTTGTTACCAAGGAGGAACATTTAGGCATTAATTATGACTCTAGCGGAATCTGAGCCCCGATTCACAAACATACGACAGGCTATCGTATCGAAAACCTGACATTTCGATAACCTGATTTGACTTCCCCTCAACAGCAAATAGCTGTTGGAAGAATAGCGGGCGTCTATTTGATTTAAACTGACAAAATTTTCGGGTTTTGGACTTGTGAACAGCATTGAGAAGACTCCTACGATAACAATGATTAATGTTCGATACGATACGGAAGCATATCGAGTGTTTGTGAATAAGGGGGCTGGTATCTCTAGACTGCACACGAGTAGCTCATGGAAAGTGCAGTAGGTACGAGAATGTCAATTGAAAGTTTTGTGTGTTTTATTTATTTATTAAAACTTTATGCACAAGTAAAAAAACTGTACAAAGGCGGACTTAATGCCTTGGGCATTTTCTACCACGTCTGTTATCTACTAAATGATAAGTTCTGTAATTCCACATTAATCTGATTGTGTAAAACGATAAAGTTTAACATCTTAATGTTAAACTCTATCCCAAGATCCAAGGTGTTGGCATTAAGTGTGCCTGGTAATTTATTCAGGGGGCAGTTCCGACAAGTCTGAGTGATTTCCCCGTGGGCCACATCGCGGCCATCATCCGGAATGGTCCACCTAAGGCACGTGCACTCAAACTGGACTGGACGTATCGGAACATTTTGTATTTTGCTGTAAGTTTCGGAGCACACATAAATGTGTTAAACTTTTCGAGGAAAGATACCTACAAGAGTTTTGCGACCAACAGCGAAATAGATATTGCAAGCTTTGCATTAAACTGAAAATAAATGTCAATGTAATTCGACAATATTTTCTCAGCGGAGACGTAGGGCATCTCTACTAGACGCTGCAGAAGTCTAGACAGTCAAGGACAAAATACTCGCTTTCTTAAAGAGCTATTGTATAAATGACGCTAGTTATTCCCAACGCAACCAAAGCGTCGCCTTCTAATAGTTCTAATTTATGCCGAAAATAATATATTCTACTGACATTCGCCGGACACATTGTGACTGACGGACATATTATTATACATCATGCAGATTTCCCCCGGGCGGGCCGCATCTTAATATACTACGGATCACAGATTAATAAGTAAATAGACTGCCAACAGCCATCTTCCTCATAGAGGGAGCTGCAGTGAGCAAAATTAAACAATTATCTTTTGACCCGGGACAACCGCCCAAAACTCACGTTGGCTCAAACATCTTTATTATCTTCATAAATAGTATAAAACAAAGACGCTTTTTGTATTGTCTGTGTGGACGCTTAGTTCTTCTAAACTGGACAATGGATTTTGATGTGGTTTTTGCCATCAGTTAGAGCATTCTTCTTCTTAGCGTGTCGATAGTAGCAATCTAAATGGACTCGGCCCAGAATTCGCCTACTTTTTTGGCGCCATCACCAGCGTCCACCAGTTCCTGTAACGTGCAGCTGATTTCGATAGTTTATTAATTGAAATCATAACAAACGTGTCACCGCACTACGAGAGTCATTATCCATTATCTGTAGTGTGTCTGCGCGCCTAGTACACGCACATCACGCCGCCGCGCGCCAGTGCAGCGTCGTGATGTCGAAATAAAAAAAATATTAAGCATTTTCAAAGTTAATGCTTTTGAACTGAAATTTTGTACAGAGATTCTAGACCAGATACACTCTTCAACCCGTTTGTATTGATATACCCTTTCCGTAACACCCTGTATAAACCCTTTACTTACTTATTAGCCTCATCATGTTAAGGAAGAGCGAGACAGCTCCGACACAAGGACTTTTGGAACTTACTAGACCAGCAGTGTGATTCTGTAAGACCTCATTCTAAAGTTCGCCTCAATTTATGTATGATACAATGTTTAAGTTGAAATAAATATTTTTGTATTGTGTATTTGTGTTTGTACAGAAATCTCGATATTTTCCTCTGCAACGTGGGGTGCATGTCGCTAGTTATGTAATATTTTTTAGGACTCGGACACGAAGTAATGCGCTTCTAGTCCTGACACAGGTTTCAACGTTAGGCTTTTGCGGGAAATTCATATAGGTATCTGGTCATTTCTACTCTGTGTCTAAACACTAATAACGTCTGATCGATTAGAATTCCCTCACTGGATACGTTGTTCAGACGGGTGTATGATGCAACGAAGAAATCTAGTTGTTGCTAATTTATTCATGGCGGGTGAGGGATCTTTATAGATTTCCCTTGAGTGGGTTCTGCGGATAAGGATTGATTTTGCAATGCTAAAAAGCCGGCAATACATGTAGATGTGCTGTTTAAATTATGGGCAGTTGACAATAAGACTGTGGCAATGGTGTAGAATATAAAACCATATAGGGAATGAATACTCGAGTTTAAAATACGTTGACCTGAAAGGTAGTTTAAAAGTAAGAAAGCTATATCTGAAAAGGTGTGTTTAGTACACAGACTTATGTGGTTTAGTATCTATGGTTGGATCCCAGTGTATGTTGTAAACAAAAATTAACCAAGGATTTAATAAAAAAGCAACAGTTTCACTCCCCCTAATTAGTTTAAGATTATAAAGTGCAGTGATTAAAGTGCAGCTCATTTATTAAGAGGCCAGCGCTTGATTTCCCGCGAGCTGGCTGCTTGCCGGCAACATCCGAGATTGCTGATACACAGCAGAATAAGCCACTCAGTCTCTTGCTCTTAGTACATTACTATGTATGTATAAAGGTACTTAATGAAGAGTTATGACTAAGTGATTACGGGATATCACAATTAGGATGATCAGGGTAGCACTCCTTCTAATTGAACACTTAATATCAACATAATTGTGGCTGATGGCAATCATCAATGCGTTTTCGGCTTAATAAGTGGTGATTTTCACATCATGGGTCATGTTTGGTGTATTTGTATTATATCGTTAAATGGAGGCCAAAGTTCAGCTCACAAGTCTTCTACGAGCTAATAATAAGAGTCTACTCCACTATCCACTATCGGACACGAAAGCTTGCAGCCGGGCTGCAACTTTAAACTTAGCTTAGGTTTATGACACAACTACAAACTTAGTTTTAGTTGTCCAAAGTTAACAATGAGCGAACTTCATCGAGACTTTTTGAAAAGTTGTTACAAGAATTGAGTTACAATTTCTGAGAAAGATAAGTCCGTGGGGAGTTTTGTTTTGAAATTTAACGGTTTGTGGTTATTTTATGTTAAATATGGCGGCAGGTTGAGGTAGGCTATTTAGGGAGGGTCCCGGAGGAGTCTGGAGTGACAGATGAGGTCAGGTTGAAGGATAAATGTTTAGTAGATTGAGTGGGGTTACTTGCTAAAATTATAATCTTCGGTGACTGATTTCGTTGCAATTATTAAGATGTCTGTGCATGCTTGAGCGTTTTGATTCCTATATACAGGACATAAATTAAGTATACTTTTAATAAACAATCGCTTTAACACCTGATTTAGGCTTGTTAGTATACCTAAGTAGATAAATATTTACCAACCAATACTACAGATATTGGCATATATTATGTTTTTTCTTCTGCGGTTTTCCACATTTATGTTCACCAAGGGAACATCCCGTTTACCGCAGGTTCGAACACTACTTATCCCAGCGAACACGACCGTGATGAATGTTCTTATATTTTTAATCCAGGGCTGTCACCTTTAGATGTTTACATCTCATCATTCAACTAATAATTCCATTGACTAAGATCAGTCTAATTATTTAACAAGATTAATTCCGACTGTTGCACACAGCAGAATTAACATCTTTCCCATCTGAGATATTAAACAAGATAGATAATTACTATATTTACCTAACTCCTGATCTTTCTAAAGGTACCCACATACCTACCGACCGACCACAACATCATAACCCACATTTTCACCAACATTAACGGTTGGTAGCCCTGTTTGCAGCGAAGAAGGAATATTTTAAAATGTTGGCACCAACCCGGGTTCCTCCAGCAACATATTTCAGGCATCCATTTAATTTTGTATCAAAGCGAGACATTGTCGCTTTATACTTTTTAACTTGCTTTATTGCTTCTCCGTGGAAATAATATAACTTTGTTATGACTGCGGTTGTAAACGTAATAATAAATTGTTCATTCCACTGGTTCTGTTATTGGATTTCTAGAAAGAAAGAAAGAAAGAAAAATGTTTATTTGGACACAGTTCGTGAAACACAAAATATAAAATTAATAAAAAAAAATAATGTTTCTGACAACAATAGTGTGTGCCTCACGGCTGCGCCAAAAAGGTTCATTTCAGCATTAATGCCAGACAGATGCTGTCTGACGCTGGTTTTCTAATGAACCCTTTGGGAAAAGTGACGGGGAGTACACGGTTTCAACATACCTAAGACATACTTATAAATAAATAAACTAGTAATCACGTATATACCTATAATTACAAATACAAATAAGAAAAAAAAAACAAAACAAAACAACAAAGTTTCAGCAAAGCCTGTTTTTCTTTTCTAGAAAAATTTTTTCTAGGAATTGTTCTGGCAATTAAACATTTTGCAAACTTTTATGCGTCAACTTTTTTTCCGGAAAAGAACCGTGGGTGTTCCGGAAAATCAACGTTAGGGGGATAGGTTGCAGCGACATCCAAGAAACTAGGTAAACAAATACAAATGTGGCAGTTTTCTTTTCAAAATATATTCTAATGAACGTTTTCTAAAGGAACCAGACCTGTTACAGCTAAAAGTAGAATTTAAACCCCGTAACGTAATTCCACGGCACTCTTCAAACATCACCGAGTCGTTCCACCGATCCTTACTTAGCACCGTATCTATTTACGACCTTGCGACCTACTTGTTCTCAGTAAAAGAGCTACCTTCCTAGAAGTGTAGATGTAGGTTCCTCCTTAAGCTCAATGGAGCGGCTCTGAGAGCGTCTGGTGCTCTCTAGGCGAAGGTTTCCGATCAGTGAGCCTTTCCACCTCGCTTCACATACGATGCACGTCATGCACTGTTGAGACGCCTGCGATAAATTAAGATGCTATTCCTATGCAAGGAAAGATAGATAGAGGTCACGAGGGTTTCAAACTATGGTGTAATAATCCTCTTTCGACGTATTAAGTCCATAACTGCCGTCCTGTCTTGGACGGCTGATCCTTGTCATTCGGTAAAAAAAATAAAACGAAAAGTCTCCTGTCCTATTTCACCGGTACCTATATTTCTATTTGTTATGATAGCATCTACCTATTTCTTGATTTTCAATATAAATTCGGTAAAATACCACGACTTTTCTGTGACTATTTTTTATTTTGAGGTCTTCAGATATAATGGGGTTTAAGGCCTTCACTATCTACCTTATCTCGATCAAAGCATCACGTCCTAGATTTCAATACTCAAACTTCAGGCTTACGAACTTCGGGCCGTCGCCATTCATCTGCCGTTAACACATCCGACGGAACCCGCTTGCCGAGTACTTCCTACTATTCCCTTGCCAAATGTCGCACTCTACTGAACCCTAACCTATTCTTACCACTTCGCCTCTATTTTCAAAACCATAAGGTCGTATGTCGCATGGGCATCGGTCCTTATAACGTTGCTACAACAATTTCCCTGCGACGGTGCTTTCTTTATGCGCACGTTCCTTCGAGACACTTTATTGGGCCTCTCTAATGCGTTCCGAAGGACTCATGAGGGAGAAAAATGAGTCTCATAATGCGAATAATTCTAAAATACTGTTTTTTTCAATTACGTGTACTGCATTATAGTCACCCAGTGTGCCTTGGAAGCAGCCAAGGTGTATAATTAATGTCATGATACCATCAGGTCGCGTTTTTCATTTTCCGCGTCTAATTAATTTTAATTCCTCACGGAGAAAACTGACGAAATAAAGAAATAGGCACTGTCTATGGAATGTTCATCCAATTAAAATGGTTTCATTGGATAAACATGTACGATTCAATGAATACTTATTTTTAATGTTTACAATTAAGTAACACAAATGATTTTAGCAATATTATGACCTGTCTCAGCATTTCTTACAATCGTAAGTTTCTTGCAGCGCGTAAGCTATTTCACAGCGGGCCATAGACCTTCAAGTAAAGTTCCAATAAGAATGCAGAGTCAGAAATTGAAGAGATTTAATTGCGCGATATAGCTACCTAGCTCAGAAGCATAATGTCGGTTGTGGAGTACGTGCGGTCGCAATTAAGTGCCAGGAGTACTCCCCCGACTTTAATGAACGCGAATGAGGACGAATTTAGATGAAATAACCAGAATTACTTGTGAGGTTGAGTTTAAAATGTTCATGATGTAGACACATACACACGAGATACGTAATATGTAGGTACGTAACTTGATTTAACATTTGGAGTAATTAAATAAGACAATTATTATTGAGTGAATCAGGTAATTTTCATGTTTGTCCTTGGTTATCAAAGTTGGGTAGGTATTCAATGTATTAATGTATCAAACCTACTTGGAATTAAAGGGAATCGAATTGAGGAACATGCGAGACAGTCTCTTGAAATAATCTCTTAAAAATGCTAGCTACCTGAATCACCAACTTTTCCTATAGGTAGGCTTTGTCGCTGACCCCGCGGCCGCGAGAGCTACTTTTACTTTGTCGCTGACCCCGCGGCCGCGAGAGCTACTTTTACTTTGTCGCTGACCCCGCGGCCGCGAGAGCTACTTTTACTTTGTCGCTGACCCCGCGGCCGCGAGAGCTACTTTTACTTTGTCGCTGACCCCGCGGCCGCGAGAGCTACTTTTACTTTGTCGCTGACCCCGCGGCCGCGAGAGCTACTTTTACTTTGTCGCTGACCCCGCGGCCGCGAGAGCTACTTTTACTTTGTCGCTGACCCCGCGGCCGCGAGAGCTACTTTTACTTTGTCGCTGACCCCGCGGCCGCGAGAGCTACTTTTACTTTGTCGCTGACCCCGCGGCCGCGAGAGCTACTTTTACTTTGTCGCTGACCCCGCGGCCGCGAGAGCTACTTTTACTTTGTCGCTGACCCCGCGGCCGCGAGAGCTACTTTTACTTTGTCGCTGACCCCGCGGCCGCGAGAGCTACTTTTACGCATCATCTAAATTCTAAATTGATACAAAAATCTATTCATATATCTTCTATTCATAATTTTAGAACTCTGTCAGTATGTTACCTTTTCACGTCTAAATCACTGAACGGATTTCGATATAATTTAGCAAGGGGATAGATGGCATCCTGGGGAAGGACATAGGCTACTTTTTGTCCCAATATCACCTTCAGGTGGGATATCCGAAAAAAGTGTCTAAGGGGCAAACAAACTCTTCAGCGTTATTATTGGTATAGAAGATATAGATTATGATTCTACATTAGTCCAAATTAAACAAATCGACACTCGGATATTTACGACAATGTTTACTTCAATTAATCTTCGTAGATTTTATCGAATCAATAAATAAACGGAGTTTATTGTAAAATAAAACACAACACCGTAAACAATTTTCCATAGGTAATTGGTTTATTTGTCGCGGAAACAAACAAAGTGTACGCACATAAAGGAAATTTATTTAATATTCAAACTCGAATAATTTTTCAATGGAAACGTTTCTGATTGACTTTTTAAATATTAACTGTAGAATATAAAATATTTTCGTTCGGAGTGCAGTCAGTCGCGCGTGCAGGCTTGATAAATGTATTTAAATAGTTAAAACAATTTGCATACAATTACTTATTGTTTATTGGTTGAGTAACTTTCAAAAATGAAAGACATTTTTCCAGATAATTTATGAGGATAAAAAGTACCTAGATAGTATTATTTCAAACATTTACTTCACAGGCAAGGAGATAGGCAGGCATGGCAATTGTGTGTGAGCTTGCCAAAGAAAAGGGTCGTAAGTGGCAAGCGAACAATACAAGCAAAATACAAAACTACACTATTCACATATTCCATAGTAAATAAGATTGCTATCTAACTCAATTATATTTAACAGTAGGTCATAAGCCACCGCCATTTTAAATAAAGGCAAGGCTATTGAGAGGGCCGCGGAGGCGTTTTGGGGATTATCAGTAATCCCAGGGCTCGGGGATCCGCGAGTCGCTTTTTAAGAATCTCAAATAATCGCTAAGTCAAGGTGGGAGGGGGAGGGGGCAAAATTTTGATATTTTATGGATGTTGTTCTGTTGTTATAAAGGTTTGGAGGAGGATAAATAATTCTGTTCAGGCTTTTAGAAGTTTAATTCTTGGGTGTATGGTAATGGCACCTGAAGTACTAAATAAATGTGAATGGTTTTTCTGTTTTCCTGCTCAGAGGATTCTTATGGGAAAATCCAGGCTGTAAACTACTGCCCTACTGCCTCATCAAAAGTTCGTTCAGCGCTCAAAAGTTTCGTATTCATAAAGGGAGTGCAAGTTTCTACGTCTATAAAATAGGTCACACACAAAACAAAAAAAAAAACAAACCACACCAATGTGGGTCATTCCGTAACTAGTTTCAGCAAAGCCAGTACTC
Source organism: Amphipoea lucens (assembly GCA_947508005.1). Classification (NCBI taxonomy): domain Eukaryota; kingdom Metazoa; phylum Arthropoda; class Insecta; order Lepidoptera; family Noctuidae; genus Amphipoea; species Amphipoea lucens. The sequence goes on along the minus strand of OX382363.1, from coordinate 859,377 downwards.
TAAAAATGTTAAAAACTTTGCAAATCCGGTCATAACTAACAAATTACAATTTTCCCGTATACGGCGTCCGGGGTGCCGGGGGCGGCGGGATCCGGAATTAAAGCCGTCCACTCTGATACAATTGCCGGACCCGCAATAACTGCGGCCGGCGCTGGTCGCCTTTTTGTAACGCGCGAATGTCCATTGTTGAACACATTCCATGGTTTAATATGATAATAGTGCTTATATTATTTTTGTGCCCTTTTTCTGTCGGTTTTCAATTTAAAACGAGGTGGGAACGAATTTGGGCGCGGCGTGTATATCTAATAGCTCTCCTGTAACGCGGAAAATCAGAGACTATAAGTTTTTAATCCTTACGTAAAGATATTTAAAGTAATGTGTCTTTTGGGGTATCTGCATAAGAATTGCAGGCACATTTAGCACCTGTTAAGAATATCGATCGGTACATAGAAGGATCACCCACCAGCCCTCATCGGTGAAAGTTGGTGGCAGGTGGTCATATAATCCACAGACTTTGTGAGGATGACGTTACTGTCACCAGCAGCCTGGCAGTCAGTCAGCAGTTTTTTGCACATGCAGTAAAAACTAAACAATGTTGTTTGATAATTTATCCCGTAAATAATGTTTATTTTGACTCCCCCGACATTTCACGCTCAACAAGGTAGCTAAGCGGCCAGTGCGAATATTTTTCCGGCAATAATTATTCATAATACTCCGCAATCAACCCTCTGGAGCTTTGCGGGGGAGGGGGGAGGCTTAATTTGTTTTCATTCAATTAGCCTTACCCTATTTGATTGGGATTAATCATGTTTGCACTCGATTCGTTACGGAGCCTTATTAGTTTGATCGTTTGGTGTTGTACACGATACTGTTTGAGTTAAGTTTTAATGCTGATAATGTGCCCTTTTCTGATCTTGATTAGCTGTACGGATCCTTGATTTCTCTAGGAATGCTTCAATTAAGTAATGGTCAAAGGGTCGATTACAACTGAAAGGTTGTGTGAGCTGATCAAATTTGCATGGGACGAGCCGCGCCGTGGCCTCGTTTTGGAAGTAGGGAGCGACCAGTCACTGTCGACCGTAGTTCGTTTAATAGTTGGCAGTGCAGTCTTGGGACGCGGTGGTACCTTTCTGTGAAACAGTTATCTCGTAGAAGGAAGCTGCAGAAAGGGAATGCGCTCTTCCAGCCCCCCTAAATGAGTACAGGGGCGACGGACTCGGGGACATCCGTCACCCCCCATTCCACCCGTGCTGGCGATGCGTAGTGTTCCACGCTCGCCTCTCTAAGACGTTACAGGAGGAGTTTAACACCTCACTTCCCCCTTCGTGACGTGGCCCGCATAACGCGGGCCGTCACCAGTCCGGGGCGGCGGAAGTCGCATTCGCACCCGCAGCCCCCAACGCAGGTGTACGAGGGAACACCGGGGTGGTTTTAGTCAGTAAAAATCTGACAGACCCCTCTACCCACCCCATGGCGGAGGACATCAATGTGGATTTCCAAACTGACAAAAAAAAAGCTGATCCCATTTGTTTTCCTTTTACAACCGTCAAATCGAAAGCTTTCGAAAGTTAAACAGGATGCCACGTAAAAAATAAAGAAATCTTCAATCTCATTGCATAACAGCCCATCAGGGATATTATTGCCATCTAAATTGTTGCGAAAAATCACGAAAATTTAAATTAAACGCATAAAAGTTGGAATCGTTAAAAAAACTGGCTGTCGCGATGTAAAGCCTCCTCGTAAAGCAGAGTTTTACGAATTATTGTCATCCGCCTCTCTTCTGGCATGTCAGGTACAGACGCCAGCACATCAAGCTACCCGAAACTGTCAAATTTTCCCAATCAACCTAGAACCTTATGCTGTAGCGATAAAGTTGAAAATCTATTAAAGAAATTTGACAGATTGTAGTAGCTTGATATGCTGGCGTCTGTACAATGTACTGGCGTTGGGGAATGTGGCGTGTGTGAGTGTACTTGTCACCGAGTCATTTTTCCACGTTACGGGTTGGTGAAGCGAATGGCCCATCAAATGAACCGTGACACCTGCTACGCTAAGGGCCTTACATATGCGTTCTCGAAAGCTAACAAGTTAACCACCACCCTAAGATTCTTATCCCTTGTTATAGTTATTAATTCATGTAGATGTAGGTATGCGAAAGTTAGTGTGTAAGAGCTTCGTATTCCAGTCTCTTAATATCACGACCGGGGAGGGATCAGGTGCACGACCAACGGCTTTACGTGCTCTCCGAGACACGGGGACTTCACGCCACCAACTTCCAAACTCCGGGCTGCTACTGAGAAATGCCTAATGAAAAAACCCAATAACACTTTGCCTGACCCGGGAATCGAACCCAGGACCCCACGCTTAGCAGTCGCGGTTGCGACCACGAGACCACCGGGGTCCCTTAATAAGTTCTAAAGACTGTAGATAACGTCATTGATTGAGGCCATAAAACGTTCGAAGACTAACCCAACAAAAACATCCCACTAACTTAAAATTCTCCACAGAACTATTTTCCCATTTTTCTTCGACGATGGAAGCAAACATCAATCACGCGTTCTATCAAAACTGCAAGCTCCGGACAATAACATGTCGGATTAGAAACATGTCTTCGGCAGCAAATGGTAGCAAATGGTAGGAAATGGGATCCGCGCGAGCTCAGCCGGGCCGGGGTAATGACCGGCGATAGGGAATCATAACAACAGCGTTGTTCGGGAAATAAGAAGAAGAGAAGAGAGTTGCGATGCCGCATCCACTCAGATGCGGCATTTTAACTTGTGGCGCTTTCAGTATTTCATTGTTGAATATTTGGCGATACTAGACGGTTGCTAAGTAAAGTCGAGAGGAAGTTAAGTACTTACTAATATTATGATAAGTCGTATTTCAAAGGCTGTTACGGTGAAGATTAATTACGTTATTTTGACGATGAGAAGATCTTAGAACCTAATTTTTATGTAGGGATTTGGTAGAAATGCTACTTGACAGACAGTTGACAGTGATGATGTCAGGTGAAGATAAACAAAAGCTCGGTCATGATATGGTATATGATAGTGCTTTGCATTGGCAAATGCAGATGGAGAAGACTATAGAGATGCAAAGTTGTTATTAAGATTTGCGTATAGTTCAGTAAATTTCTTAATTTGCGATCCTGCCGAAGATCCCGGAATTCCTTAACATAATGTGTATCAAGTCAGCTAACTTGCGATACCAACAATAACCTCCCAGAAGCCACATCCATCGCTTCAGGGCTCCACAATCGATACGTCGCTCGTATAGTGGTCCTGATTGGATCCCCTTCAAGAAGCGTCGTCGCGTCGTCGCGCGGCCGACAAATTGTCCGAGCGCCGTCGGTAATTGGACGCGCGTCCGATGGGATGTCGCGCGCAACGCCATGCAAGTATGGTGTAATTGGTTCGCGCATGCATGCGGGAATAAAATAGTGAGCATTCTAAAGGATAATTAAAAATGGTAGTAATTGAACTTTGCTTCCGGAAAAAGCAACAAAAACTAATTTAATCCACACATATTAATGAAAATAGACAATTACCCTTTTACGCTGCTTGGAACCGCGTCGTATATATTTTATCCTGTTTGATTAATAAAAGTATATAACGACAAAGTAAACAATTTAATTGATGAATTATGAATTAAAAGGACAGGCTTTTACAAATGAACCTATCTTATAAGGTAGGCAAACACTAAATTAAATTAGGTAGGTAGAAGGTTTGCCGGTACCAATTAGGTACTTACAGAAGTTAACAAAAGTCGGACTGGTAAGCCGTCGCCGGACGGGCGGGCCGGACGCCCGTCGGTACGATTAGGAGGCGTCCGACTATTCAAAGAAAATCCGGATTTAGAATTCTTTGCTGAGATTGGAAACGTTCTTTTCGCGTCTTCGACGTCGTCTTGTCGCTTGTTTTGTAAAGAAAAACTAGTTGAGTGTTTTGTTGGCTGTTTAAATTGAAAAATTCATGAAAATATTTGAAGGAATTTTAAAGGGAATGTTTTTTAAGCGGGAGGGGATTCGTTTTTTTGAAGGGATTTTTTATGAAAGTATTTTCGGGAGGCACGTATAAAGAAGGTAAAGATTATGTTTTTGTCGTTTTGAGTAAATAATTTTTTTCAAAACGACAAAATCATAAATCTTTGTGTAAATATATAAATATTTCATCATCACTGCTCGCAAAACGGTGAAGGAAAACATCGTGAGGAAACTGGCATGTTCTAGAACCAAAAAATCGAAGACATGTGTCATCTACCAACTCGCACTGGGCCCGCGTGGTAGATTACGGCCCACTCCCTCTCTCGAAAGGAGGCCTGTGTCCCAGCAGTGGGAACATTATAGATTGATTATGTTTATGCTATGTTTTTGCCAGGTTGTCAATGATTGTTGCTGATGACTGGTCAAGTGCGTGTCGGAACACGCACATTGAATTTATCCCAAGAAAAACTTAACTTTGCAGTTAAAAAATATTCTCCCATACATCGACAAACGTCACGGTCAACTCTCCCTCTGCAAATGTAAGTTTGTAATTAATTTACTTGTGCTGTGAGACCTTGCTTCTTGCCAAATATCATGATTCTAGGTCAACGGGAAGTACCCTATAGGTTTTGATTTATTTGCAAGTATCAAAATGGCCGTATTATTAAAGAAGAGTCTTGACAGACACAGACATAATGTTGGATGGGACGGACAACGAAGTGATACGGAACCCTAAAACCACTAAATGGAAATCTTTAATCAAGAGAGAAACAAAATAGGTAGACTAGACTAGTCTAAAAGCAGAACTTAAGTATTTGTTGAGATCATCGTAATTTAGACCGATTTATCAAACATTCAAACCGCGATGTAAGCTGTGATAGGCCATCTGTGCATTTTCGTTTAGGCCTGTCCTTGGCATGTGGGGACAGAGAGCGATAGCACATGGCGTTCGTGAACGTGACGCCTTAATTTATCACCGTCTTCAGAGATGGGCGATATCGCGACAACATACGATATGGTAAAGCGTTTGTAGTAAAACTTAGCGGAAGTGTGTCAGTTCTGTGAAATGTTAATAAGCAAGGGAAAAATATTAAATCGGTGACTTTGCTTGATAGATAAAACTTTGCTCCCCGATTATTAATCCTTTTTTGTGAAGTATTCATCATTCAGGAAACCTGAGTCGTTATGAAACTAGATGGCACGTAACAATGTATATAAGTTAAATATAAATACCCGTCTATTATTTAAAGAATGAGCGGAGAAGAAGGTTATTACATTTTGTAGCTCAGCAAGATATTTCGATTAAAGTAAAGGTACGTGCAGATAGAGCGAGGCTTGTGCTTCGAATGGTAAGCCACGAGGCATCTGACATATTAGGGTCCCCCCTTTATAGCAGAATTTTTTATGCCATAATATTATTTTGCATAACAGCGGATAGCACAAATTTCATTTCGCAGAAAATTATTTGGCATACACTCATTTAAAACTCATAATTTTGTATGTCAGAATCATCTTTAGGCATAAATTTCATATCCATAATAATTAAAAAGTAGAACCATCATATCGCAGAAAGTTTACAGTTAGAATCATCCCCCCTTTATAGCAGAATTTTTTATGCCATAATATTATTTTGCATAACAGCGGATAGCATAAATTTCATTTCGCAGAAAATTATTTGGCATATCTACACTCATTTAAAACTCATAATTTTGTAAGTCAGAATCATCTTTTGGGATACATTTCATATTCATAATAATAATTGAAAGACTCATCTGATGATGATGATGACGATGATGCGATCCGACCGATTTCGGCCAGGGCGATTGCTTCAGCTCCGTTGTAGTGGCCGTTCGATGTGCTCGCATGTGGCTTATGTATCCAATCTTTTTTGCAATGATCCGCGCACAATGCGGGCATGTGAGCACACCATCGAAGACTCATCTATCATAATTATCACTCAATAAAAGAGTTGATTGTGAACATATGTGGTTTTTATTTCCCTATAAGAAGCATGCAAACATGCAAAATAGCATACACCATGCATGCAGCAAGCATGAAACAAGCAAACAAGCATACGCCATGCATGCAGCAAGCATGCAGCACGCAAGCAAGCATGCAAGCGAGCATGCAACATGCAGCAGGCATGGTTTTTTGTCACGGCTCCGGCGCTGCGGGGCTGCGGCAGTCCCACGCGAGCTTATCGTTGCAGATGGCTTTCACGCTCACCACCTCCTCCTCAGCTCGCGGGCCGCCTCGCCCCTCCGCGCCTACGCGGGCTTAAATTAAACTCTAGGGGTAGGGCAGACAAGACTACGTGGAGTCGGTTTTGCAGCGATTCCTTTCTGTCACTAACTTTTGTAGCACAACATAATTATTAACTTTTTAATACAATATTTTAATTTTAATTAAGTTTCAAAATGCTATTTTATAAAAATGGCAATATGGAGTCTAAAAATTATTCCAAATGAAATTCTGCCATCTTCATAGTGTGCCAAGTGAAATTATACCAAATAATCGTCGCTTTAAATAAACGTTAAGTAACGTTAAGTATTGAAAGTATTGAGTACTTATTGAGTTATGTTAAACGAAATTATGAGGAATTTTAACTTTGCCAAAGGTAATTCTGCCAAATAAAATTCTGCCATCTTAAAAGTATGCCAATGTAAATTCGGACATAATAAGCATTCGGCCAAACAATAATTAAAATATTCGTTTAAAGAAGATTAAGCCATATAAATTTCGGAGCATCAAGATTCTGCCAGATAGAAGAAACCCCCACAAATATCTGGCTGCACTTATGGTCTGCACACACCGTAACGTTTCCCATGTCTAGTCTGTAAGTAACACAAGCGTCTCAACCGCCTCATCTGTTCACAAACTTATTTTGATTCGAGTCTGATCCCGTGTTATTTGATTAGCCAAGTTTTCGTATCAGGCGCTAATGTAGCTCTATCGAGTTCCTTTGTTTACAGAACAACACAAATGGGATCAAAGAATAACTTAATAAAGTCTGTAAGCTAATGCTAGGAGATAGGACGTAAGTTTTAGTAATGTGTGTTTATGTTAGAGCAAACTTTCTTGTCTTGTAATGTCACAATATGATTGCATAATAATCAGCCTAGATATAGGCTTGTGTCCCAGCAGTCGGAACATTATTAGATAATGTTCCTTGTGTGTTGACTGCTGGGACACAGGCCTCCTTTCGCTAAGAGGGAATGTGCCGTAATCCGATAGTAATAGATTTTTTGGTTCTAGGAAATGCCGGTTTCCTCACGATGTTTTCCTTCACCGTTTTGAGACCAGTGGTGATGAAATAATTTACGCAAAGTAAAGCGCCTGTCTGGGTTCGAGTCTAGACCTACAATTCGTAAGTCGCAGCCACAGAGCCACCACTGCTCACAATATTATAAGGTACCTGAAATAAGGCACATGGCAGACACAATACTTGACCTGTAAGCTCGATACAGTGACTGATTAAAAAAACGATCACTAAACCGAACACAGCATGTCGCCAAAACGCGATTGCGCGATGCGTTCACCGAATTGCCAATCTATATGTACCTATATACTAATTATAAAGCTGTAGAGTTTGTTTGTTTATTTCGGATTTGAAAAAATATTTTTGCATTTAATAGCAGACGCTAGCGTTGCTAAAACTATTGTGTGTGCTATGGTCCCAAAAAAACGGTACCTGACCATTAGCTGCCTAAATAATTCCAGCAATACCTATGTTAAAGTTTATAATATAGAAGCACACGTTCTCGTTCACGAAAGGTGCTAATCCATGCGTCATGTTCGTGAAGGGGCGCCGTCAGTAGGACTGGTCATCTCTTTGCTGCTATGGCTTATTTAAATTTAATCTTTGAATTGTTTTTTTATCTTTTCATTGCGAACGCTTTTAAAGTTCCGCATCGTTCTCACATTCGTAATTTTTAACATGAATGATATAACCAATACTTTGTAACCATATTATTTTGATTTAAAAGAGTGTCCGTGTAGTTTCTTGCCCGTTCTTCTCCATAGGTACCTACTACGTTTTGGGATGGCCAACTAGCTTCATCTTTCTGACTGACCGACCCCTTGACGATTAAAGTGCCTGTAATTGGTTTATCTATTTGAAATAAATGCTTTGAGTTTGAGAGCTCAGTTCGTTTATTTTACTTATTACTAAGTTTATTTAAACAGGGGCGTTTAACTTTGAGCAATTTACTGAGGTTGGCTGTATTTGATTTAGATAAGTTGAATTAAGTTGTATTATTTTTGAGGTGTTGTATTTTCTGTTTTAAGCTGGATACCTTATTACTTTTAAATGTGTGATAGGTACAGAACCATCCTTATTTAAATGGATTAGATGCATTCAGAGTCAATTACTTCCCATGGGTTTCCAATGCATTAGTCCTAAACAAATGGACAATATCAATCCCTGTATAACAGGCACAGGTTTCTACCCTTTTACAAAATTAGATCTAGTTCAGTAAAGTGCAGGTAGGTACTCGCGGAAAGTGCCAAGGGGAAGCGCCATGACTGATTCATGAAATATAAATCAATAGGGTTATATGAACTTAGAGGGTAATATTCATGATTTTAATGATTATAATTCTGTAAATACTTGTTACGGTCGCGAATATTATTTTGTTCCCTGACACTGACCTGCAAATTGCAAGAAACGTAAGAAAATTTGAATGCCGCGGGCTACCCTGGCTCCCCCTTAATGAATTTTCATGAAATGTCAGACCATTCCAGTAGCTGCCAAATTCCTGAAACGAACAGGCCGTTTTTATTAAAGGTGAATGTGCTAAGATTAAACAAGAATAAATAACTACCATCCAAGTGAAATAAAACGTTTCATTCGTCAAGAATTTTATTATGAAACTTTATGAAAGCGAGGGTAACGGTGGTAGGGATGCCGCAAGCTGCGTCTACGAGGAACTTATTTGATGTTAAGCCTTTTTGCGAAGTCTACCTTTTATTTATTTATTTATTAGGGACAAAAAAACAGTTACATGCTATAAAATACAGAGAAATACTTAAACTAAGATTTAACAAACATGTAACCCACACCAATGTCGACGTTTTAAAGAAGGGCTAAAGACAAGTGACAAAAAAGAAAAATATAACAATAGTTGCTCGTCGTCGCTGTTTCTAAAAAGCAATAAGATTGCTCCAGCTAAGGATCACTGCAGGCTATCAGATCAAACATGATTAGATTAATTTCCAGGAAACAATTAAGTTTCGTTGCTACGAAGCACTTGAGATAAAATTTTGCTTTTTTCCTTGACTCTCATATTGTCATGTCACCCAGTAACGATTGGAACTGAGAATTTTATAGATAATGTTCTCTAGCTAGATGTTAGTAATGTGGTAACCCTGTTGGAAAGTTGTTCACGAATTAATGGTAACATTCCGCAAATGACGATTGTTCTGAGGTGTAAAATAGAATATGCCCGGCGGGTGCCATCTATTACAACTTTCTTAAAAGTACAGTTGCAAGAAACTTTGTGAAGATAATGAAAAACCTTCCTTGTTTACTGGGTTTAACCGTGCCATAATTAGGCACGCAGACGATTTGCCGACAGCGGTATTTTAATAATAAGATTCAATAAAAACGTTACAAAAAGTGTGCAATTAGCCCTGAGATTGCACTGCAGTTTTATATCGTACACTATATACGCTTAGTAACTTGTTGCGTTTATTATACAGAAATGAAGAAACGTAGAAAAGAGAAAAAGAGAAGAGAGAAGAGAAGAGAGGAGAGGGAGACAGAAGTTTAACATTTGTACAAGCTTGTCAATTCGTTTTTCTATGCAAGCAAGACAATATCTTCAATCTACATATTTGAGCCGTTTGGGGTTGAAACACTAGGGCCATGGGGCCCGAGTGCCCACTTAGTATTCCAAGACATCGCCAAGCGGTTGGTCGACTCATCACGTGACCAGAGGGCTGGCCTATTTTTTGGCCAAAGAATCAGCATTGCCATACAACGTGGCAATGCTGCCAGCCTTTTGGGCACGTTTCCCGTTGACAGTGATGCGGACGAATTTTTTGACGCTCTTTGATTATTTTCCCTCCCTTTTTATATACCTACTTGTACATATTATTATTTTAAGATTGTTAGTTTTTTAAATTACATGGTTGAAAAGTTATTAACATTGAATTAAAATCTACAAGGCAACTAGTTACATGAACAAACACACACAAGCCTTTTATATACATTTCATATTTTCTTTTACTCCCCAAAAAAAATTCGCCGCTTCGCAAAATACATAAAAATGATTTACAAAATGGCGTTCTCTTGACTTGGTCTCGAGCACTGTCTCGAGTCATATTTATTTTTGTGTTAAGCTGGGAATTCTCGTTATTTATTGTTTACGTTTGCTGTACATAGGTATTTGTATTGTTGAGGGAGATTTCTGTTTCGATATAAAATACAGAAAATCATTTACTTTTTATAGACGATATTGAGATCAAACGATATAAAATAACATCGTTAATGAGATCATTGACCGTTGTAGGTGACAAAGGAAAATACTTCATCATTAGACTGACCAAACTTGGCAGACAGGGAGATAACATAACCTAACATCACGCCTTACACCAAGGTAGGCAGGCAGGTCCCCAGGCAGAGCTGTAGGTACCTATAGGACACCCACATATTGCCAGGTATTTTTAAGTCCTATACAGCATGTTACGGAAAGGGTATATCAATACAAACGGGTTGAAGAGTGTATCTGATCTAGAATCTCTGTACAAAGTTTCAGCTCAAAAGCATTAACTTTGAAAATGCTTAATATTTTTTTATTTCGACATCACGGCGCTGCACTGGCGCGCGGCGGCGTGATGTGGGTATACTAGGCGCACAGACACACTACAGATAATGGATAATGACCCTCGTATTGCGGTGACACGTTTGTTATGATTTCAATTTAATAAACTATCGAAATAAAAAAATACTAAGCATTTTCAAAGTTACTGCTTTTGAGCTGAAATTTTGTACAGAGATTCTAGACCAGATACACTCTTCAACCCGTTTGTATTGATATACCCTTTCTGTAACACCCTGTATAACGCCCCTTAGGCGTTAGGGGTTAATATGTTTTACCACCAACCGGGCATAAATCCAGAGACCAGGCTACTACTGAAAACTTCCTGAAAAACCCAATAACACTGCGCGACCTGGGGATCGAACGTTTGTTCAGCAGTCGCGCAGGTAAATAGTTTTCGAACCGAAATAAATTCTTACAAAGCGACTTGCTGTCTCCGTCCCTTTGACACCAAGTTTAAAAACAAGTAGGTAAGTACGTCAGTTGTATAAATCTTCGGCGCAAGGAAGTTCGTTAAAGACATCGAAGAGAATGTCTTTAATTGGCTAGTTCGTTCCGAGTGGTAATTGTGTCGCCCGACTGCGCCCGTGATTGCGAGAACTACACTATAATATAGCAAGACTATTGGGAACTTATCGGAACTCGTTGTACCTAAGTCTTGGAAGATGTTGGCCATCTTCGTTTCTACTCTTGGAATTATTAATTGACTGCTTGAAACTATGGGTATTGTTATGTTTGGTAGCAGATAGTCTCGTGACGGAGATCGTTCAGAGTTCAGACAAAATTTTTCACAACTTACATGTCTATATAGATCTGTCGCTAAGTAGCATTGTTGCTTACCATCTATGGGAGCACCCTTCCATATTCTATAATTTTCTTCTTATGAATAATTTCACAGCCCATTACTACCCCTAATTGCCTATGAAATTACGTTATCGGTTGAGGACGGTTCAATTGCTACACAAAATTTCGTCGTGGCAACAGCACTTTTGAGTGCCTGCGATGCCGTGATAAAGGACTTTTGAATAACGGCTTAAAATTAAAACAGCATTTTTACTACATATATGCCTACAGAAAATACTTATAATATCCGTGAAACTAATTACACTCATGCAGTAAGTACTCGCGATCCCGTATTGACTCTAGCCGTATGTTTGTCTGTTTGTCTGTTTGCCTGTTTGTCTGTTTGTCCGTTCGCCGGGATTAAGCGCGGCGTGTGTTGGCTTTGATATCGACGCGCGTTGAGGACCCCCAGCTATCGAGAACATCGGAGAGGCTCGCGGGAAAATGCGGAGGAAGTGAACGTTTAATTGATGCTGTAAAAATATTGGTGAGACGTAAAGGAAATTTGAAGGTGTTGGCTTGTTGGAAGGCGAGCTATCTCACGCAACGTGATACTTACGGTTCTACATCTGTTAGAACCATAGATATAGATACACTTAGATAACACAAGAGCATCTACTTCGCGTGCCAAAAATCGCACCAGTTTACGATCGAAAATCATAAGCCGCCACTTTCGCGCTCAGTCCTGCGTATTGCTGGCTGGGTGAGCGTGAGCGAGAGAGCGCGAGCTTGTGACGTCATAGTAGGTAGTCAAAAAGTGGCACGCTTAGTTTTCATACAGTTCGTGATACTTGCGTTATCTAGGTCTATCTATATCTGTGGTTAGAACATTTTCGTCTCTTCACGATAAGTTTTATTTTCTCGTTTTTTATAAAATGATACCTAATAATAATATCAGCATAGTATTGTCCCACTGCAGGGTAAAGGCCTCGGGTCATACAGATAAGACACGAGTATTGATCACCGCGCTTGCCGAAGGTGACGTATAAAATAATTCAAATTATAAACACAAACATTATAAACATTTCAAATTACTGCTGTATTTCCGTTATATCAATCAAGACCAGTCAAGTGCCAACGGTGAATAAAAATGTATCCCTTTTTATTTTTGCACAATAAGGCTGAGACCAAAATAATTCATACAAAGTTTTTAAGGCATGCTATTGTGGAACCTATTACTTTTTCACGAAGTATATCGCGCACATACTGTTTCATACTTTATTCACCGTTGCTACGTTAGTACTATTAGTTATTCTGTGCCGTTGTTATTTACGCCACATTGCACTGCCACCCTCAACTCTTGATAATAGTTGGTAAACATGGCGGTACAGCTGCTGTACGAATATGGGCGCTGTACTAGAAAGTAATATCATAGACTGATATTATTGTTGAGTTGCATTCGGGATCTATTCAAAGCTGCAGTTGACTGGGCTTATCTATGGATACTGGACAGGTTTTACACATATATTCTTGGTGGTGGAGGAGTTAAGCATAGGCGAAGGGTTCCCTTTATCTGGCAGAATCTTGATGCTCCGAAAATTTTGGCAAAACACACTTGGCATATTCTTCTTTAAACGAATATTTTTATGGCATACAAACTATCCAATGTCCAATGGCCGAATGTTTATATGTCCGTATTTAAGGTCTATTCAAACCTAAGCGGTAAGTATTCGCTGCCGCTGTGTGTAGAGGTACATACCACGCGGGTTTCGCTCAGGTAGGTATTTAGTATCAAGTTCCGCGGCTAGAGCGGAATAGTTGGTTCCATATTATAGTCATCATTTCAGCCGAAAGACGTCCACTGCTGGACATAGGCCTCCATATTATAGTACCGCATAGGTATTATTTCGCTTGTTAGGCGTAACCTCGAACTCGGTTCCCGCAAGGATAGCGAAATCCGCTTTGGTGTGAACAGTAATATTACCGCATACCCACTCGGTTTTCTCTACCGCAGACCGTAGCGAACACTGCTTAGGTTTGAATAGGCCTTTATAATGGCATACTTTTAAGATGGCTGAATTTTATTTAGCATAATTACCTATGGCAAAGTTAAAATTCCGCATAATTTCGTTTAGCATAACGTTTATTTAGAGCGACGATTATTCGGTACAATTTCACTTGGCGTAATATGAAGATGGCAGAATTTCATTTGGAATAATTTTATTAGGCATATTGCCATTTCTATAAAATAGCATTTTTAACCTGACCCTCTGGCCAAAGAACGACCCAGCCCTCTGGCTGCTCTGGCTGGGTCGTTCTTTGGCCAAAGAATTAGAATTGCCATTCAACGTGGCAATGCTGCCAGTCATCTGGGCACGTTTCCGGATGACAGCGATGCGGACGAGTACTTCGACGCCTAAGTGTCCTTTGTTTTTGTATTTATTTGTATAGTAAGTTAGTTAGTCATTTAATTTAGTATCTATTGTAAATAGTAAGAAGAAATGATATTTTAAGTTGTTATAAAAAAATTTAACCTTACATTAAAATTAAAATATTGTCTTAAAAAGTCAATATGTTGTGCTACTTACAAAAGTTAGTGACAGAAACGAATCGCTGCAAAACCGACTCCACGTAGTCTTGTCTGCCCTACCCCTAGAGTGTAATTTAAGCCCGCGTGGGACCGCCGGAGCCCCGCAGCGCCGGAGCCGTGACAGAAAGCATGCCTGCTGCATGTTGCATGCTCGCTTGCATGCTGCATGTTTGCTTGCATGCTGCATGCTTTCTGCATGCATGGTGTGTTTGTTTGCATGCTTCTTACAGGGAATCAATTTTATTATTATGATAAGAAATACAAAATTATTCTAACTATGAATTTTCTGTAATGTGATTGATAAGTCTTTCAATTATTGTGGATATGAAATGTAAATAAATAAATGATGAATTTTTTGATTCCTTTTGATTATTTCCCTTCCTTTTTATATACTTGTACATTATTATTATTTTAAGACTTTTAGCTTTTAAATTATGTAAACACTTTAAATAAATAGTTATCATCATGCCTAAAGATGATTCTAACTGTAAACTTTCTGAGATATGATAGGTAGTTCTACTTTTTAACCGACGAAAAAACGGAGGAGGTTATCAATTCGACGCGTATATTTTTTGTTTTTTTTTAATTACCTATTATGGGTATGTTTATGAATAAAGATGATTCTGACTTACAATATTATGGGTTTTGAATGTATGCCAAACGATTTTCTGCGAAATGATGTTATGAAAAATAATATTATGGCATAAAAAGTTTTGCTATAAAGGGTAGACCCATAGGCGAATGCCTAAACTTTTAAAAGCAAATCAAGCTTTTGCTTTTTATAAGTAAATAAAGAAAGTTACCTAAGTGGAAGTTTTTAAGAAAAGTACTTATTCATTTTTCTTCATTCTTCAGGTGTATCAAGCTAACAAAATATTGATGAAATCGAGTCAAAGGGTTTCCGGTAAGGTAAATAACGAACTCAAAGACAGTACTCAACTTGGATTACACCCGTTTATCCAAATAAAAAAACTAAAATAAGCTATAGAATGTACGAGAGAACCTATAACAGACATGGCCGATCCATAAATTGTCCACCATAAGTGTACACCAAAGAACTGAGCTTGAACTATGTGGAATACATTTTACACATTCAGATTTACAAAGCCACTCCTACGAGATTTATTTGCGTAAAAAATGTTTTTCTGAATATTTACCTGTGGGCCTCCAAATAGTAGCGGATTTAAGTACGTATCACATTAATATTATAAAGACGAACGTTTGTGAGTGTGTGTGTGTTTATTGTTTGTTATTTTTCACGCTCAAACGGCTGGACCAATTTTGATAAAATTTTGTATGGAGGTAGCTGACACCCTGGATTAACATAACATATAACATATAGGCTACTTTTTATCTCGATATTTCCACGGGATCGACACTTAAGCGGGTGAAACCGCGGGGCACTGCCAGATCTACATAATATTGAAGAAACCAATTCACTCACATGTGCTTAGTGGCTACTGTAAAAAACTTTTTTACGAAAAAAAAACAACCGACTTCCAAAAAAGACAAAGTGAAAAATAACCTTACTTAAATTTCGGAAGTCTATCCATTAAAAAAATATTTTTTGAAATCTATTTAAAATTGCCAGATACTTAATACATATAAAAAAAAATTCAGTCGAATTGAGAACCTTCGCCTTTTTGAAGTCGGTTAATTATGTAAAGATACGGCACTTATAGCTCCACAATGCATCCCATGACAATTCCACTAATCCACCACTGAAAAGTCATAGGAAAGCTATCGACGCAATTTCGTTTACTTGATTTTTTACCAGGGTTCGCCGATCGGCGACGAAACAATAGAAAATCAATTGTGTCTCATTAGCGGAGCTTGACAGATTAAAAACCAAACTACTGAACCGATTTTGATGAAACTTCTATGGGACCAATCTGAAAGTATACTTATTGTAGCGAAATGTAATGGAAAGACACTTCACCGACAAACACGTTTAATTTTTGTATAAAAAATCGAAAACACAAATAGGAAAAAATATAAAAATACAAAAAAGAAAAAAAAACTAAATATGAACACTTGTCACATGGGTTTTAAATAATAAGAAACTATTGCATTACATTTTACATTTAGGTTTTAGTATCAAAAATAAAATTTAGGTTTTCAATACGACGCGACGAGTCTAATATCGATTGCAATCAATATTGATCCACGCCAACGTGGTTGAAAATAAGTCCTCAAAAAGATACCAACCTGCTATAGCGTTAAAGGAAAAAATATAAGGTCTATAACTACAGGGTAAAAAAAAGTAATTGGGGAATCGATCTTGGTCCTGGAATACTTGCGGACTGCGGCCTGTGGCTAGCGTGGTCGGAAAGCAGCCAGCCGGTCAGGAGTCCAAATATAAGATGTCTGGGTGGGTGGATGGAGCCGAATAAATCGGCTTGCAGAAAATTCGGACTTCTATCTGGGGCAAAAATTATCACCATAAGAATCCCGAGTTGCAAGCAGATCTCATTAAACCCCAAAAAAAACGTACAATTATACATACCAGATAATAAACTCTTTTGGCCAAACTTGATGCTTACGGTATACGAGGGAATGCTCTACGTCTAATAAAATCGTATCTAAGTGGACGTCGTCAATATACAGAAATCTCTAAAATATGCGTCAAATCAAAACGTGAGGTTAAATATTTATCTGGTCCTAGGGAAATTAAATATGGCGTTCCGCAGGGCAGCGTTCTAGGGCCATTATTATTCTTGCTGTATATAAATGATCTTCCCCGACACATCCCTTACCCTTGTGTGTTATTTGCCGATGACAGTACGATTCTAATAGACTGCCTCAACAAAGAGCTTTATGAAGATGAAATAAATAATTCTCTAAAATTAACAATAAACTGGCTTAACAATAATAATCTTATCATAAACCTCAATAAAACAAATATAATGCATTTCTATCAAAAAATACTTCCTTTAAACCTAAAAATTAATTATAAAGAACAAACTATTGATAGCGTTAACGTGGCTAAATTCTTGGGTATATTAATTGACAGTCAATTAACCTGGAAACCGCAGGCAGAAGAAGTTTGCAAAAGATTAAGCACGTCTGCGTACGCTCTCTTCAATCTGTCCAAGAAAGTTAACATTGATACATTAATGGTTGCATATCACGGTTTGGTGGTCTCTGTTCTCAGGTTTGGTGTAGTATTCTGGGGTAATTGTTCCGAAAGGGAGTCTATATTTAAAGCCCAAAAACGGTGCATAAGATCTATTTTCAATCTCAAGGTTACAGATAGTTGCATTCCTTTATTCAAGAAATACAAATTACTAACTTTCCCTAGTATATACATTCTCGAAGTAGCTATATTCGTTCAAACTAATAAGCATCTATTTCCTGCATTAAATGATACCAGAATACGAACTACTGCCTTGAGATCAAAATATCAAAGTCTACTATGTACCGGTAGATATAACACTGCTTTGCTTAAAAAAAATATTATTGGTATGGCACCCATTATATTTAATAAATTGCCAAATTGTATTAAGGATCAGCCCCTAATAAAATTTAAGAAACTCCTGTCGTCGTTACTGATAGAGAAATGTTATTACTCTGTAACCGATTTTATAAATGATGAATTACTGTAATATTTGCTATTTACTTTATCTCATTTATTATGTAAATAATGTTAGACTTGCTGATCCATGATCTCATTTTGAATTTAAGTACCTAGTTTCTAAATTATCTGTAAGTTAACCACAAAATTTTTTTGTATGCCAACAGGCAGAATGTACTGGGAACATATCTAAAACTAACACCATTATTGTAACACCTGCATTCTATACAAATAAAGAAATTATTATTATTATTATTATTATTTCCTTTCTTTCACTATATACATATAAATTATATTTTTAAATATTAGTATAAAAAATATATAAAAACATTTAAAAATATAAAAAATAGTAGCCCACCGGTATCGGGAACAGGGTCCAAGCTACCGGCGGTCAGGGCTCCAGAGAGAGGAACCTCCTGACAATGCGAGCCGTGTCCAGAAGTACCGCTTTCTGAATCAAGCCCTTGATCCAGCTGCCCAACGAGAGCCTCCTTAAGTGTTGGTCGAGGCTCTTGGCTATCAAACCATTGGCTGTAACGACTATCGGCACAATGATCGCTGAGTCCACATCCCACATGTCGACAACCTCGCGAGCCAAGTCAAGATACTTAATTTGTTTATCTTTCTCAGCTTTCACGAGGTTCTCATCATGCGGGACAGTTATGTCAACAATCATTGCGCGCCGCTCTGATCGATCCACCACCACTATATCAGGCTTATTGGCAACAATAGTCCTGTCAGTGATGATGGATCGATCCCAGTACAATGTGATATTACCATTTTCGAGAACTGGGTCGGGCACATACCTATAGTACGGCACCTCCGATTCTACAAGGTTGTATTTCAAAGCAAGCTGCTGATGGATTATCCTGGCTACAAGGTTGTGTCTATGCAAGTATTCTCCGTTAGCTAGACGAGAACACCCGGAGATAATATGCCTGATTGATTCTCCCGGCCGGTGGCATGCCCGACAGATGTCAACCGTGCCGTCTTTCACAATATATCTCCGGTAGTTGTTTGTCATCATAACTTCGTCCATAATTGCACAAACAAAACCTTCGGTTTCTCCAAAGAGATCACCGCAACGTAGCCAGGCTACGGACGCTAGTAGGTCTACATCGGGTCCATGAAGGGCCCGAAGAAAGCGTCCGTGAAGCTCCTTACTCTGCCATACCTCCATGCGATCATTAGTGTCAAGCACTACTGGTTTGCGCCAGTTCTCTTTAGCCAAGGAGAGCGGGGTGAGGCCCTTGTCCACTATGACTACATCTCGATGCATCCCCACGTCGGTTTCTTGGAAGTATTCCCTGAGATTGCATATCTCGCGATTGTGGAGGGTCTTAGCGTTTAAAAACCCTCGACCTCCACACTTTCGCGGGATATACAACCTCATTACCGATGACCGTGGGTGATGCATTCGATTTGCAGTCAGCAGCGTACGGACCCTCCTATCCAGGGCGTCGAGTTCGGTTTGAGTCCATTTGAGTATGCCAAAAGAGTACATCAAAACCGGCATGACCCAACCGTTGAAGGCACGCACCTTGTTTCCGCCTGATAGAAGACTATTAAGCACTTTTTTCAGGCGGCCAAAGAAGCGCTCCTTTAACGATTGCTTCATGTCAGTAACATTGATGCCTAACGCTTCCGACATACCCAAATACTTATAGGTTTCGGATGCGGAGAGGGCTCTAAGGTTTGTGGAATCCGAGAGTTGAGTTCCCACGGATTCCACAATCTCCCCTCGTTTTACATGCATGACCGCACATTTGTCCACACCAAATTCCATCCTAATAGCGTTACTGAAAGTTTGAGTTACTTTCAGTAGCTCCATCAGTTGCAAATTGTTGGGGGCAAAGAGTTTTAGGTCATCCATGTAGAGGAGGTGCGATATAACCTGACCACCTCTCCTCAACCGATAGCCTAGACCTGAATCCTCCAGCAGTGTGCTAAGAGGATTCAAGGCTAAGCAGAACCAAAGCGGACTCAAACTATCACCCTGAAATATGCCTCGCTCGATCCTTATCGGTTCGCTATTCCTCTGAATATTTCGACATCCTGGATAGCGAAGGACCGTCCTCCATTGCCCCATACACGACATCAGGAAGGTGCGCAGAGTTGTATCTACTTTATACAATTCCAACACCCTCATGAGCCATGTATGTGGCACCGAGTCATAGGCCTTCTTATAATCTATCCAACATGTCGACAGATCCTTTCGGAAGCGACGAACCTGTTGGCTGATGGCCATATCAATGAGGAGTAGCTCCTTAGTACCGCGGGATCCATTCCTACATCCATTCTGAGAGGTAGACATGATGGCGTTGGTGTCTATATGTTATTATTATTTCGTTTATTTATTTATGTACATATTAATTTACATTTTTAAATATTTCTTAAAATATAAAAAATACGTATAAAAAACATTTAAAAATATAAAAAATAGTATTCCGCCGGTGTCGGGAGCAGGGTCCAAGCTACCGGTGGTTAGGGCTCCAGAGACAGGAACCTCCTCACAATACGAGCCGTATCAAGGAGTACTGCCTTCTGAATCAGGCCCTTGATCCAACCGCCTAACGAGAGCCTCGACAGATGTTGGTCGAGGCTTTGGGCCATAAGCCCATTGGCCGATACGACAATCGGCACAATGATAGCCGAGCTCACATTCCACATGTCAACAACCTCGTGTGCTAAGTATTATTATTATTATTAATAGGATTCAATCAAACGTGAAATGTAGGTAGTCTTCCGTCGAAGATGTGGGGAAACCTTTAGCACAGAACGGATGGGATTAATATATTGAAACATGACGAAAGGCTATGAAAGGCCAAAAAGATAAAAAATACATACCCTGAATCAAATACTTAATAACACACACGATGAACATGCACGATCCAATAAATTATAATTTGCTGTTTTAGTCAATAAATTTTGGTGTTTCTTTCACGATAAATAAAAATTCCGGACGTCGTATGAGAGAAAATTGAGACAAGTGACTTATGTCTCCAGGAAAAAATCTCATCTGACGTAAAAGAAATTATTTCAAAATTATTATAAAAAATAAAGGTTTTTGATAGGGCCAGTACAAAAAGAGGTTGATAATAATGTTGAAGAAGGACGAATGGCGAAAATAATCAACATGCAGTAACTACTAATGCTGCACTATCCTTTAAAAAACAACATAATTTTGTAAATCGGCTTATAAATAATGGAGTTCTGAGGTACAAACATAAAAAAATATACTCAACCGTATTGAGAACCTCCTCTTTTTTTGAAGTCGGTTAATCAACAGTTAAATAGAGAACCGTTAGATAATATCTGTGAAAACCAAGACTATCGGTAGGTTGCAGTTTAAAATGCTCTTAGCAGTATCTTGTTCTGACTAGTAGCATTCTATTGAATATTGCATAAATAAACAATGGAAGTTTTGGCAAGCACGGAAACACAGAACTTCAACTGAACAAACATTTTTGCTTCCACTTTACTTCCAGTCTTCCAGAGGGAACCAAAAAGAATCGCTCCACTATTTTCCTCCACTCCAAACATCATGGGAATACGAAAAGAGATTTCTGGAAAAAACTACCTCCCAAAAGTGTATTTTCGCACGTGTGTCTATGCACGTTTATTTGATTCAGGGCCCCTGCATTCTGCGCCACGACACGGCGCGAGAATATTCTCAAAAATATGCTCTTTCGATAGAATGCTCGGTTCGATATACATATACTTACTTATATTATATTATTGTGTCCGCGAGTTGAATAAAGGAATTTGATTTCGATATTCGTGACTCCATATATGAGGATTGTTGCGTATCTCGATCTTGAGTTGTATTGAAGATGCTGGTCGTGTCGCGAGGTTTCGATATTATTCGGTTTTGTTACAAGTTGGAGTTTTATTGTTATAGTTAGTAGAGTAAGCCAGCACTTTGTGCCGACTTCCATAAGCTGTGCTCATGAGTAACTTTGCCAAGTCAATCAAACCTTATTACAAATACATTTAATCATCACAAAACGAAACGTTATACAGTCAAGGTCGGCGAAACTTTACGAGCTATAGCTCGTAGTTTCGCGTTTCGTTTAAAGTTTATCTAGCTCTCGAGTGTTCTGACACTCTGATTACACTGCGGAAAATTATAAAAATATAATAGGTATATTATATTTTTATAATTTTATCATCATCATTAGATATCTTGAGACCTATAAGGTCTGTAAAGTTTCGCCAGTATTCAATATTTGGATTGTGTTATTAACTCACTTCTGCTCGCGACTTCGTTCGCGTGGAAGTCGTAAGACACCACAATATACTATAATAACAACCACATTTCCTGCCTGCGACCACAAATCCGACTGGCGGTTCTAGAGATTCGCGTGTTCAAACAAACAAACCCTTCAGCTTTATTATATTAGTATTTAAACAGATTATGTGTAAAATTTTGACAAAGGTGTCAAATTCAGGAAGTTTTTCAGTTTAAACTACAAAGTTTCTGTTAAAAAATAGTGAAAGCAACGTTAGTGCAGGCGTTTGTCTGTGTGTACGTTACTTTTTGTTACATTCGCGTTACTTTTTGTTGCGTAGCGTTAATTTTTGTTGTCCTGCTGCTAGGTTTTGTTTCTGTTTTGTTACCCTGGACACGCGGTGTGCAACGACCACCACAAACAATAGGGTTAGCCGTAGTTAGTAAGTCTTGTTCAGACGGGCCGCCAGTTGTCATAATAAATTAGTTTTCAAAGCATTGCTCGCACACTTAAATTATAAAAATTCTGTAACCGCGTAGGATGTATGCATCTCTAGACATTCCTCGCAAATCTATTTTGTAACTCTTTTTATAGAACCCTTATAACAGGGTAATTCACACACGGTATTCTCTACGCTAGCAGCTGCTTTGCTTTACTTTAGTAGCTGCTTTACCTGTTTAATGTCGTAATAACAGAAACAATTAGGAAGCCATTATTTCTCGCGTGGATCTACGTTAATCTAGGGTTAATCCCTAGCAACAATTCGACTACAAAAAGTGCCGTCTCCCTACAGAAAAGTGTTTTCGTATGAGCCCGCCATTCCCTGCGCCACAGTTATATCCTAGCCATGAAAGTTTACTCACAAATAAACAGCGATGCTACACAACTATGTCGCAGGCGCCTGTTCTACGGCTGGACACGTCCGTAGCGATTATAAAGAAATACTATTTTTGTTTTGATTTTTTGTTCATTTAACTTTAATGGATCGTTTTGTGATTAACACGTAGATATCTGTAGCCTTTTTCTTCTGCAAATAACGATTCAAGAGAAACTTAACATGTCTAATCATTCTGCTTGGAATTTCGGCCATTGTTGGCCGTTTTCTGTTGCTGAAAAGATGGTCCTGCTCATCCCCTTATCGTTACTCCATTGCCTTTCACATCGTCCACAGATGGGAAACTCCACATCCTTCAACACAGGTTAACACAACATCCTAAGTTGTTAGCCAACATGTCTCCATTGCACACACGCACAGCGGCTGACCGGAAATATTTAATCGTACGTCAGTCACCATGCTGCACGCTGACACTCAATTTATCTAGCTCTCGAGTGTTCTGACACTGCCCTGACACTCTGATTACACTGCGGAAACTGGGTGCGGAGATTAGGATTATTACTTATAAATCATAAATTAAATATGTAGGTACCTACTGTTGCACATGGACCGTATATTGACAACTGAACTACAACAAAAGGTCAAAGGCATTGATCTAATCATTTGATTGGCATTTGGTAGGTATTGTGGCTTATGTAAGCTACAGCCTTTTCCAAGCTCTTCTTAACTAAAACAAATTGACTAGTCTGTAAAATGTTATGCGTGATAAAACCTAAAAAAACAAACACTGTTCGTCCTTTTTATCGTCGCTTTAAAAGAAGGTCGACCTATTCTTTGCCATGTTATAGCCCTGGAACGAAACCATAAGCACATCTGCCTAAGTTACAATAAGCCGCTGTTGTGAAATTCATCTCTTGTTTTACTTTTAACTCATTCCGCTCTCGCTTCGTGGTCAGCCTCAACTGGCACCACTTCTTTAGTTAAAACAAACAGACAATAGCTTTTGAAAATGAAAAGCCTTTACCAAATTCATTAAATAATCATGCTCACAGAGTACAAGTGTAGTAAAACAATTCAGAGACATAACTAAACAAAGGCGAGCTGTCAGCGTGGTGTCGCGTAAATAAACGGAGTGACCGCGCCGCCCGCCGCGCTCGCCGAATCGAATGCATAATCGATATGCGAACAGCGCAGCTCTACGCTCAGGGGTGGCAAACGGGCTATTAGGATTAGTAGAATAAAATACCTGTTTTTCTACTAATATTGAAAACGGAAGATGGGCCAGAGAAGTACCAGAATGGTATTCCAGAGAAGGAAAGTGGAAAAGAGGAAGATCATTTCAAAGATGGAAAGACGACTTGAAAACTACTGCGGGAGGGACATGGAGGAGGAAAATTCAGGGCCGTGATCGATGGAAAAGCCTGGGGGGCGAAGCAGTCTAGAGAAATCTGATGTCTAAACCTTTCATTTAAAATAAATTGTAAACTAGTTTTTAATATTGCTAAAAGACTATTTGAAATTGAAACTAATAGTAGATAGTAGTAAAAAAAGTAAATTAAATACGTACGCACTTTGCAAGGAAACCAGCGGATGTATTCTGTAGAAATCTCACCAGAGTGAGCTTTAAGTGAAATGTCAATAGTGTCATGTTCCTAACATCAGTTGTAATGACAGCTCACGTTAAGGTCACTTCAACTTAGTTTTCACTGTGATGTGTGACCGCTTGGATATAATGATAGCACAGTCGACACGCTGTGAAACATTGTGGTAATTATCGGCTCCTTCAAGAAACATGAAGGTAATAAGTATATCATTAAACATAATCAGCCTACGGGCCCAGTGCGGGTTGGTAGATGTCACATGTCTTCGAAGTTTTGGTTCTAGGACATGCCGGTTTCCTCACGACGTTTTCCTTCGCCGTTTTGAGAGCAGCGGTGATGAAATAATTTACACAAAGCAAAGCGCCTGTCTGGGTTCCAAACCACGACCTACAAGTTAATTATCCTTAATTAAAATGAAAAAATAATGTAGTTACCCGTTCATTTCAGCTTTGCCAACTTGTATTGATAAACGAGGACGACTGGCTGGTCTGAGAAAATCACCCTGCAATTTTCATCTTGATAACGACCTTCCATTCCGTGTTTTTGTTTACCTCGACTGCACCGCGGAGACTCTTTTCTGCACTTTTCAGGAAAATATTCGTGTGATGTTCATAAAGAAATAATATTATATTTCTCATTATTCTAGAGCTAGACTCGTTATTTAAAACTCGCCAGCCGTAATTTTATAATGACCTTTCTACCTTTCTTGTGAGATATGTAAATATGTTTTCTTAGTGTTTTTACAAGTTTTAGGCAATAGAATTATTTTTCTTATCTCACTACAGCTTATTACAGCGACAATTTCAATGCAAGTTTGTTGTATTCGCGTTATTTTGGCTTGAGATTAATAAAGCATAAGCGGCCAAATTGTTATCATATCCCAAATATTTTCATTTTTTAGAGCCAACCCTATTTAAGCAATAAAATTTTCCGCGCCCTGTTCGCGCTTAACACGGCGAGGCTCTAAAATATCACTACTCTACACAATTAGTGCCCTCATTATCTGTCAGCATATATGAGGCCATAGATTGCATATTCTCTTGTACGCAATCATCTAAATTACCACCCTAATTGGGCTCGTCCACAAATGTTATTTAGCAGGCTATTCCAAAGGCAATATTTGTTTTAGGGCTATTTTTCAATCGCCAGATAGCTTTTATCTGAAGTATACTATACAAAAGTTTTCTCAAGGAGATTGAAAATCGGCTCATATACATTTTAAAGAAATATAATGTTGAGACAATTATGATAAGACATTGCCGTGTTGAATGGTAATAGGTATTTTTCTTTGATTTGGACGTACCTATAATAATTTAATTATATCAATTAGCGTGTTTAAAATGCAATCCAAACTAATATTATAAATGCGAGTGTAACTCTGTCTGTCTGTATGTCTTTTCTTCACGCCTAAACTACTGAACCGATTTCGATGAAATTTGGTATAGAGATAGTTTGAGTCCCGGGAAAGGACATAGGATAGTTTTTATCCCGATATTCCCACGGGATCGAAACTTACGCGGGTGAAACCGCGGGGCGCAGCTAGTTCTCTATATATAAGGGCCAGCCCTGCAGCTGCGGTAAAATTTGCCGCGCTCTGCCGTTCAGCCGTGGTTCGCTTCAGCGGCTAAACACGTTTCGGCTCGAAAATATACCTGCAATATTACTGAGTGGACTTGCGGTTTCCACTGTGATTAGAACTGCCCTGTCACCGTTCTCTGAACACTGGTGACTACGCAAATGAATGTATTTTAAAGCCATGCTACATGTTTACCTTTGTTCGCCTCCGAACCCAAGTGGGAAGATGTACCTAACTGCAACCTCGTAAAGTGGGGCTACTTTATTTTGACGGTACTGGAGCAGGGTGTGGATGTGGAGTTATGTCACAAACTATGTCCCACTTCATATTCTACCCCTGTGCTTTGAAAAATGAAGCCAAAGTGACCTCTGCGCTGCCACCATACCTTAAAGTGGCGAAGTTTTGGACACAAAAAATTCTACTCATTACCGACAAATTGTTATGCAGTTTGGCAGACTTTGTGGATGTTAAATACAGATATTGAATAAATACCTAAATAAATAAGAAGAGTCCTTTGAATAAGAAGAAGTATCGACATTCTGCAGTACTGTTCTGCTGTTCTACTACTACTGTTCGCGTTATTCTTTCTTTTTTTTAGGTTACGTTTTTATTTAAATAAAAGCTTGTTTTTAAAAACATTTTTTTATTTTCATTTTTTTTATTAAACCTAAACACAACTGCACATTTATAAGCCCAGCTCAAATCAAGAAGGATTCCTTCACGTTAATTTCTGTGCAATTGCCACTTCCATAATATCTTAGTATTAACTTTTCGTTTGTATCACGCACGTGTAAACTCGCGCCTGTTCTATCACAACGCCGTCACGCACCGCGCAGCGTGATACTACAGGCTAGATAGTGGCGCCGATTCCCTTGTTCACAAACTAAACTAAATTTAAGTTCAGTGCATCTTTTTCTTTCTATTACATTAAGAAAAGGACAGAACATGAATATTTAGTTTAGTCCTGTCAAATCAAGGTACTCCATAGACAAGTTTAGACGTGATTAAAAAATTGGTAACTAAAATACGTCAATTTATGTCAGGCGCTGACTAATTTGACAGGACTAAACTAATATTTATGTTCTGTCCTTTTTTAATGAAATAGAAAGAATAAGATGCAGTGAACTTAAATTTAGTTTCGTTTGTGAACAAGGGAATCGGCACCATTGTACAGAAAGTCCAGCTCTATACACTCGTACACATAGACTTACTTATACTGGAAAACCCAGGGCAATGCGGGCCCCGGTTTTTCCAGTATAAGCAGACCTCGCATTGCGTTAACTTTTCCTGCAATGAGAAGTCAGCCTTTTTCACGAAATGTATCGATGTATAGCTCGATGTACTTCGTGTGTACGCTCAGAGCAACACGCGTCTTGCGACAGCGACTGCGCATGTCACGACACACGAGTGACTACAACGCGACTCGTGCGTGGTGCGACGCAAGCCACGTCGCAAGTCGCAATTCTCGAGGCCGTGAACCGTGAGCCTGAGCCTTTTTTAACCGACTTCAAAAAGCAGGAGGTTCTCAATTCGGATGTTTATATATGTCACCGGAAAATAACAAGACCCGCAAATTTTTAAATTTTCTAGGAAATTTATAAACTTTCGTAGGATTCTAAACGAGAGATTTTTATTATTTTACGCCCACATTTTCGTAAATTTATCAATTTGCGACGTCTCTTGGTAAATTTATAAACTAACGGATATCCATTCGTAAGATTCTATACGGTTCGACCAATCACAGAAGAGCATTTAATTTTACGCTTTTTTAAAATACGGAAAATAACACACTGCTCTCTGATTGGTCGATGTTGACAGTAGCAGTGGTTGTGTCCATAGACTTAGGTACAATTATGGGTCTAGTTTAGTAACCTTAGAAAAAAAACTATTTTCACCGTTCCAACACAGTTTCAACATTAAAAACTTTACAAAAAACACACGAACAATTTTTTTATGTTCCGTGGCGTGGCGACAATGGCGGTAGAGAGGAAGGAGAAGGAACACGTGACATATTCAACCAATCAGAGCGTACTTATTATTTTACGCGTGAGTTCGGTAAGTTTATCAATTTGCGAAAATGTGGGCGTAAAATAATACAATTTATCTCTCGTTTAGAATCCTACGAAAGTTTATAAATTTCCTAGGAAATTTATAAATTTGCGGTTCTTGTTATTTTCCGGTGACATATATATTTTTTTTCGAGGTTATTTATTGAGCCGGCCTTCTGTAGCTGTCCCTCCTGTGCCGCCGTCGCCTCGGCCGGTGTGTCGACGAGCCGTAATAGTGCGGTTGCGGCGGCGACGCGCCGCTCCGTTATGGTTCGCAGTTCATTTGCTTCGCCCATTTAATGCATCGTTTGCTCTGTTATGATAGTAAATTGTTATAATAAAAGGTTTTTATTGCAAATGGTTTGGTTTAATACTTAATGATAGTCGTGCTGGAACCACTCGTGTCTGTAATTCTATTGTTATTGTCATGGTATTATACAGTACAATTAAATAGATTGTTAATTAATGATATTCCGTTCGACATACAAATCCCTACATATACCTTCTTGGTGATGTTCTTCAAAAAGGTCAAGTGCACCGTGCGTAGGTTGTACACGCAATCGGCGTGCGAGTATGACCAGATGTATTCATGAACGTAAACGAAGCAAAATAAATCATCATCATCTAAGTACCTAGTCTTTTCCCAACTATGTTGGGGTCGGCTTCCAGTCTAACCGGATGCAACTGAGTATCAGTATTTTACATGAAGCGACTGCCTATCTGACCTCCACAACCCAGTTTACCTACGAAACCCCTTGGTAAGACTGGTTGTCAGACTTTTGGGCTTCTGACGACCTGTAACGAAGCAAAATAAATATATAACGATTTTAGCAGGTGGCGTTCTGTAGTTTCTGCCTCCCCCCATAAAAAGAAGGTGTGAGGCGTTTATACAGGGTGAAATTGAATTCATGGGCATCCTTTTAAGGGGTCATTGTAATCATCATTATGAACAACTTTTACTAAGGGACCAAACCTGTAATCGCGAAAAAAAAAACAGCTCTTCCCTACATTTTGACGTGTTATGTGAACATAAATGCAAGGAACAGCTGATTCTTTTCCCGCTTTTTGGTTTAGTCCCATAGTAAAAGTTGTTCATAATTATGAGTACAAAGACCCATTAAAAGGATGCCCATGAATTTAATTTCACCCTGTATATGAATGTATTTACTATTTAACCTCAGTTAAACATAAGTCTGTTAAAAGCCATGTTTTATTAAAAGATGCTCTGAAACTAAAGCTCTCAAGTCTCATGGCTCGTGGCTCGTGGTTAAAACTCCTTTGAATAAACAGTGGAGTGAGTTCTGACTAACTACACCACATTGCATTTAATGAACGTTGTTTAAATAAGCAGAGCAGGCAGAGCACTAAGACTCTAACAAGGATCTGAGACGCGGGTGGCATTACCAACGGTACCGTACCTATCGCAGTGGCGCAGTGGTTGGTGGGTTGGATTCCTTAACGGTGGTAATATTTGCGTGGTCTTCGAAGAGATTGATTGATTGGTTGGTTGACTACCATACCCAAAATGTAATATTAAGAAACATTTTTGAAAGTTTTACAATCTGTTTATTTTTTAGATCTTTAAAAAGAAAGAAAGAAGAAAGATAATGAATTCCGAATTTGATATCTTTCAGTTTTTTCTTGTTTGCAGAAGTATTAATACACGCCGTTAGCCCGGTGGGATATCCCATTGGCAATAGTGTCGTAGGTGTCTGGTGTCTATAAAGTGTCGTAGGTGTCTGGTGTCTATAAAGATTCATCCCCTACTTAAGGGATTTTTTTTTAAATCCTTTGTTGCTCATTTTCGTTATATCAGGAATTTCATGCTTCTAGACCAGGCCTACGTCAGGTCTGCGTTGTCAGTGAACAAATATTATGTCTAAGATATTCGTCAATGACTAGGGTCCGTGGGTATCACAGAAACTATCTCAAGCCCTACTTAAAACTAGTTTGAACCAATCAAATGGCTTTAAACTAGTTTGAAGTAATACTTGAGTGTTGAGTGAGGTTCTGTGATACGGGCTAGGGACATAATCCCGTCGTCACCACCACACTACAGAACATCTATTATTATCCGCAGACCACGGCGTCGTGTCCTACACTTCTCAACACAACAGATTTAATTCTCCCGCTCGTGCTAAACTCATTATAGTGCAGGAGTATTGTGTCTTTTCATGTCATCTCTGATGCTTGAACGTCTTGAGAGGGGGGGGGGGGGAGGGGTGAGGCAGGGCACAGTGGGGGGAGGGGTATCAGTAAAGACTCCTTAAGGCGATGACATGATTGACAGGTTATATGAGTTGACAGGTTATATGAGTTTATATAATTGTTTTTATTTTATTTTTATTTTTTTTTGTTTTTTTTAGTTGAGAGTTTTAGTCAATTCGGTTTAATTTTATTGTAATTTATTATTGACTTAATCTACTCATTTCAATGTCTTTTAATGAGTTGATTGCAATATGTGGTTAGCTAGCGACCTCTACGAATGATCATATTATTATTGGTAGTAATAACTTGTTTATTTATTTTACTTCGATGGTCCTAGTTTATCATTTGTGACTTCAAGTGACAGCTATGTAAACAGAACCCAGCATTGCATACATATGTAAGCTGTCACGCCCTTTATACCTGGAGGCTTTTATTTGGTCAGTAAGTTTTTTTTTTTTTTTGGTTATATTTTTATTTATTTTTTTGCTTGAGTACGTATAGTGTTTATTGTATTTGTTGGTATATTGGCGTGGCTAGTTAACCTATGGCAAATAATTTAATTTAAGGTTCTGTGTCCTGTAATGTTAATTACTTTGCATACATAGTATTGTATAAAATTAATTCTTTTCTAACTAAACAGACAGCTGTGCTGCTGGGGAGTTTGTTCCGCCACTTCTTCTCCCCAGCGAAAGCACTAGGAAGTGGCGAAGGGCGGGCGTTTTGGGGGACTGTCTTTTGTAATTTTGACGTTCGAAAAGTGCTGATTCTCAGCCTAGTTTGAATAAATGACTTTTGATTTTGATTTTTGATGGCTCGCAACTTTGCAAGAGCTCGGAAAGTTTTAGTTTGGTTTTTATTTTGCTTTAAGTTTAAGAGCAGCTATTGACAGTTTTAGTAAGTGCCGCTTGGGGGTAGTTTGACGAACTAATTAAAGATTTTTAGGTCAACATGAAAATGAGTTCTCATTTTTATGCAGGATGATTTCATAGAGAACTTCTTCATTATTCATTTTGCGAGTGGCGACCGTTGACAAGAAAACATGCTGTGCTTGCCTAATTATTAACTTTCGGGATTCCATTCTTATGTTTAGAAGTGGGGCCCGACAGTATTCACATGGAAAACTATCATAATTATAATCATTCATTTGGAATAGGTATTAATTAGTACAGTGTAGGTCTTAGGTAAAACAGTCATACATTTTCCCAAACATACTTAGTTTGACATTAAAACAACACAATACCAACGCAAGGGCTGGCTTTTACGTTGGCCATAGAGGCTAAGTATTGCCATTCAACGTGGCAATGCCGTCAGTCCCTTGAGTACATTACCAGTCGACAACGATGCGGTGGAATTTTTCGTCACCATATTTTAGTTTATTTATAGTTTTAGTAAGGTTAGGATAATATAATATTTTTTAATAGTTTGTTAGTTTATTTAGTACCTATTAGAAGTTATGGTTAACTTCTAATATATGTATACACTGGTGTGTATATATTGTATCCTCCTAAATAAATGTCGATACTAATAATAAAGCTGGAACTACACAATGTATTTAGCTGACTATATGTATCTACTCGTATGTATTTATTTATGACGTGTAGACACACCCTTAACACTATCTCAGGCAAAAGGACGGTAGTTAGATAAACAGTGTAGACTAGGAGTGCAGCGGGGGGAGGAGGGGCTACAGTCAGTCGGTGAGTGACTTCGATTGAGCATAGAGGTAAAAAGTGTCAGCTATGTTATCACACCGGCTGACTGCACAATGCTAACTGGCTGTTTAAGGACGTTTGATTTGTTGGGAATTCATTAATCGTACATTCGCAAAATACTCGGCAGATAATATGGCACATCGAGATTTAGAAATAGTTCGGATTTATGAAACGCAAAATACAAATTAGAAAAAGAGTTATATGTTTTAACAACAACTTGTGGCTAAGTAATAACAAACGCACGGGTCGATCAATCAGGTTAAGCAACGCTTGCCGCCCATTACCCATTTATATATTAAAACCCGTCCGTGTCCCAGGTACCGGCTGTCATTCGTGGATATTTGGCAGTCGTTACGGGTAGTCAGAAGCCCAAAAGTCTGACAACTAGTGGTATCGTATTACCTACCCAGTAACTGCGTCGTGGAGATCAGATAGGCAGTCGCTTCATGTAAAATACTGGTATTCAGCTGCATCCGGTTAGACAGGAAGTCGACCCCAACATAGTTGGGAAAGGCTAGGCAGATGATGATGTTATAACAACAACAGTGTGTGGAGTTCTACTCTGTTACTCATTTCTCTTTCCAACACTCGACGTCGTGTATGAACGCTCGGGTACCTGCTGCAGATAAGTTCATTATTACAATTATTCAGATCGGCTATTTGCCTTTTTGTACACTTCTTCTCTCTTCTTCTCTCCTTCTTTCTTCACTCCTTCAGGGAAAAACCTTTTAAAAGAGTAACGGTGG
Organism: Amphipoea lucens; assembly: GCA_947508005.1. Taxonomy (NCBI): domain Eukaryota; kingdom Metazoa; phylum Arthropoda; class Insecta; order Lepidoptera; family Noctuidae; genus Amphipoea; species Amphipoea lucens. Next base: position 826,669 of record OX382363.1, on the reverse strand, counting down.
AGTTTCTTGCCCATTCTTCTCCATACGAAAACTGCCTTTTGGAAGGGGCGACTAGAATCAATTCTATTTTTAGGTAATTTTTGACGTTCAATAGTGCCTTTTATGTGCTTATTTGAAATACATGCTTTGACTTTGACAGGGAAAAAAGGGATGATGTTTGTGTGTTGTAATGGTAATGATGAGTTTCGATTACTTATCGTAGAAAGTATGTTTAAAACATAATTTTACTATAATATGTTTTACCTAAATCAGTGTAAGAATAGTCTATTCTTGAAAACTGAACACTATTCCTAAACCAAGTTTAAGTTGCAGTGCAATGCTCGTCTAAATGACGCCTTCGGGCGGCGAGAGCTTATCGACGCTCCTCAAACTTGAGTTATTTTCTTTCAGAAGAATAGCATTCTCTTTGTAAGAATACTTCACTTTAGCAACCTTAGAAATCTGCGGTTTTATTTACAGTTCTTTTGGTAATAGAACGTTATACGATAGTTTTAGAAAAAAAACTCTCAAGTACTCCACGAGACAGGCCCGACCTAGTGTGAAGTCCACAAGTTAAAATATTAAAATGATGTTTCCCTTGTAACAATCATTTTAGGAGTAGTATATTTGTACTTTAGTTATAAGGAAATGTAAGAACACTATTTGGTTAATAAGCAATTTATTATTTATTTATTAGTTTGTTTGCGGTGTTCTTAAGTGCAGAATTTTTGCAAGTTGATGAGATCGGCAGGAAAAGGGTAGGTACGGCGGATGTCAGAGGCTGAGTGATTTGCAAAGGGTCCTCTTTTGGCTAAGGATTGATGAATGGTAATGAGATGCGTGGGGTCATGTGCTCGAGCTCGATACCCGTGTTGAACAGGGATTTTCGGTTAGGAAATTCTCTGGAATGAAATTAAGACAAGCAATATAAGTGTAAAATGTATAGGTACATATAGTCTAAGCCTTCTCATGTTGATCCTTGTAACTGTAGAAATCTCGACCCCTGTCATATAGGATGTCCAAGGGGTGAAGACCTCATTGACGTAACGTGTACCGAAGTTAGTAATTTTATTACTATGGGAAATTACATAATTATATAGGAATACTCAAATACATACCTGTTTTTTTCAAGGAAAAAAGGCGTCTTGTGTTGTTCTATGAAAAAGGTCAATAGTCTCATCTAATGTTGAGGTCTAGGAAAGAGACAGGTAGCTCCGATTGTAACAACTTTCTCGAGGACAAACTTTAGTTTGCGTTAGAGGATGAACAGTAATTAATTAGAAGTAAGTTGATCCCAGTTTCCGAACAAGCAGTGTGCAAAGTAGGTAAATAGATGATCTGCTTACTTATCTTACTAAAGAAATAATAACAGTTTACTTCTGTGTCATGAGTCATGACAGGTTATTTGGTAGAAGAGCTAATGTTTACATAGGATGACGTCACGCGTGTGTACCCCGCAGGGTGAGGCAGGGGTGCACCTATAATACACCCACATTCGCCAGTTATATTTGAATACCATGAAATAGAGGGGGTAGCAAATGTAGCAATAGGCTCACTATTGCTACCCGGCTAACCGGGCACAAATCCACACTCCGGGGCTAATGTTTACTTATCCCTCAATAAATATTGACAGTGTAATAGGTAATTGTAACTGCCGTTTGATTTTTTCATAAGTTGCCCAGACTTTTGTTTGTGTTATTGAAAGATTTTGTTGAGAAGACCTGTAACACCATAATCTAAACTTGTATCTCTCAATGTCTGCTTATGTGTCGTGCGATAGTGATACACAAAAGTTCTACTAAAAAGCACAATCCTACTAACATTCACAAAGCCCATCCAGCTTAGACTTTATATCTCAAAAAAGCTTTTTCACGGTTCGAAAGTCTAGAACAGCGAGTTTGGTGGAACAACTCTATCCGACAAATCCAAATGAAGTTGCTAGTCTATCAAAGTTAGGGGTCCGTGGGACGCAGATATCGCAGATGAAAAATAAAGGGGTACCGTATGCAGGCAGCTGGGTCTGTGGCAATGGGTTCGTTCAATTTTCCAATTTAAAGGAGCGTAAAGCGCACCCGTTGCCTGCGCCGCGCGCAGCGCTGGGAGGAAAGAACGCGCGTGTTGTTGCGTTCAGGGAATCATGTGTCGGGATAATAGGGATTGTGGGTATAAAGATGGGTAAATAATATGATATGTTAGGGGTTGAAAAGTCTGTGAGTTAGTTAAAAATATGTGATGCTACAACGTTTAAGACATAAGTATCTGTGAATACAAATAATTACTTGAATACTTAGCATAATCAGCCTATAACGTTACCACTGCTGGGACACAGTTCTCCTTCCTGTGAGAGGGAGTGGGCTGTAATCCACCACGCGGGCCCAGTACGGGTTGGTAGATATCTTTAATTTTTTAGTTCTAGGACATGCCGGTTTCCTCACGATGTTTTCCTTCAATGTTTTGGGAGCAGTGGTGCTGAAATAAATACTCATGCTCTCCGTTGTGTAAAATCATGCTCTCCAAATGTAAATAATCCTAGTTTCTAATGACTTACATTTCTAACTACAAATATTTGCATACCCACAGAAGGTAACATGAGTTCGGTAATAATATAATAGAACCTCAGCCACCCCTGCGGCCATTAGAAGTAAATTCGCATTCTAAAGCATTTCAATGATATTTCTATTCTACGGCAGTACGTGCGCAGTGCTGCAGGTGGCGCCACCGGCGTGCCGGCGTCAGTGCCAATTATTATAGCCCTAACTTTTGACTAAACATATGGGAAGCGTTTAGTGCGAGTACCTTAGGTACAGTCAACCCTGTGCGGGGTTTGACAGTGCCTTTACGTCGTAGCAAGAAGGGTGGATTTTATAGTCTTGCCTTTGACTTGCGGTTGACCGTACTTTAGCAACAATCAGTGTGGGAGAATGTGTGTGGATTGGTTGTACCTTAGGAATAGTAAACAGTTAAAGTAGCATATTATACGTAAAATAAAATTGAAGACGGTTTGTGGTTTCTGTTAGTACCTTAACCGGTTGAATGCCGTAATTATAGAAACAATTAAAAAGCCATTGTGTCTCGCGTAGATCCACGTTCCCGGCATAGTTTAAAATTCTACAGAGTTTTTGTGGTTATTCTACACCTACTATAGAAATGGAATTGCGCAGGTTTTTTAAATGAACTCTGACTGTGAATAAAGCCTCTGACAGATACGAGTATAAATATACTAGGTACCTAGATACTCGACATTTCAGCCTATGACCTTTAACAAAAATTGAATCACAAAACGAAATCAAATAGATGTTTTTATTAAAAACAAAACTCCATTGTTACACCCCATACAAGTGACGTGGCGTCCAAATGGCTACTGAAATACCTACGGCTAGTTTATGGTGCCATAAACCTGTTGTAAAATGTCGGCCATTTTTATGGAAACTGTTGTTGGGAGCTCCGATATGATTTACTAAACGACTCGACTGTTGACTTTTACTGACTTTTATTTAGCGTATTGTATATTGTATGTGAACTGTTGTTGATCCAATTTATTGATTCGGGTGAGTTTTAAATGTTTTATTTAATACTAGCTTCTACCCGCGACTTCGTACGCGGATCCTGTTGCTTTTGCCAGCGACAACGGGGTCGTCAAAATCGAAGATCTGAAACGTCTGAAGTCGAATTCTATGAGCCCGGCGACTGGAAAACAACGGGATGCGCGAGATGATTCGAGACGTTCCAGATCTATCATGTTTGTAAGTCAACAGGAAATGCCCATTAGACTAAACAACTTTTGATAATACGCCGTTCCTATATATGTAATAGTGTCGCTGGGCTGTGTACGTAGGGATTTACTTCATGCAACATACTTTGAAGCAGTGAAATCAGACTATTGTTCAATTGCGGAAAGTTTTGGTTTCTAATATTTGCCTGATCTTGATAATTGGATACGAAATATATTTGGAGAAACTTGGGGTCATTTTCAGGCAATAATGAACCAATAAGGTGGTAAACTTGGCCTTGCGCTTTGAATGTTGGCATAAATGTGCCTTCTGAAATCTGTTTCGCAACAAAAGATGTCATTTGAAAGGCATTATTGTACGAACGGATATTGTCAAAGAAATGTTTTGACTGTGGATGGTCACCGATTAGCAGTGATCTTAATATTTCTGGAGGATTTTGTAATATTTCAATATGTACTTTCTCACCTGAGCAACATATACCGTTTGTTTCTTTTTGCCATTTAGCAGCTTCACAAACAGTACAATTTTGAACCATACCTCCGATGGCGGAATATGTGGCGTAGTCAATCATAGGAGTATACGTAAATGAACTCCGTTCCTTATCAATCCAAGGAAGGTCGCCATGCCCTACGGCTATATCTTGAGACACATCCGATTCTTCAGATGATATCGATATTCTGTTCAAAGAATGTTGAAGTCGATCAGAATTCAAACGTTCGTTGCGCTCTTCTTCTGTCTCTTCATGCCGTACTCCAGCAATTCTTTCTCTCTCACTTTCTAACTGATTATGAATATTTTGTTGTGTGCGTGTTCGGGACAATGTATGATAATCTCGATCAGTAGTTAGTCGCGCATCACGTTCATCACTCGTATCAAAAGACCTGTTAGTAGATGTGCGAATACGCTCAGAACTCAAGCGTGATTCTGTATCGGTAAACGTTTCCGATTCGCGAGACAATGCATGTCGCTTACGATCAGCGGACAGTCGCGCATCACGTACCGCACTTGTCTCTAGAGACCTGGAAGCAGATGCGTTGATACGCTGAGAACTCAAGCGTAATTCTCTATCCGTGAACGTCTCCGACTCGCGAGACAATGCGTGACGTTCACGATCAGCGGCCAGTCGCGCATCACGTTCCCCACTTGTCTCTAGAGACCTAGAAGTCGATGCGTAGATACGCTTGGAACTCAAGCGCAAGTCGCTATCCGTGAACGTCTCCGACTCGCGAGACAATGCATGACGTTCACGATCAGCGGTCAGTCGCGCATCATATTCTTCACTGGTCTCTAGAGACCTGGATGTCGATGCGTAAATACGCTGAGAACGCAGGCGTGCTTCGCGATCCAAAGAGGTTTCCACGGAGCGAGTTGCAGCCTGATGTTCTCGAACAGCATCAAGTCTCTCCTGACGCTCTTCGGTAGATTCTTGGGATCTTATGATCATCAATCTTTTAGCTCCTTTGGAACATTGGGAAAGATTTGACCTCTGTCTAGGCATGGTTATAGTTTTATTGTGAAGATATCTGATCAATTAAAATCTAAGTGACTGCTCCCCTGCGTTACCGGGTAGGCTTCCGTGTCACGAAGATAAATGGAAAAGGAAATTAAACACTCAAATAACATAAGCCCGAAGGCATATTTATTCGATAAAATCCTAACTAATATTATAAATGCGAAAGTAACTCTATCTGTCTGTCTGTCTTTTCTTCACGCCTAAACTACTGAACCGATTTGTGTGAAATTTGGTACAGACATAGTTTGAGTCCCGGGAAAGGACATAGGATAGTTTTTATCCCGATATTCCCACGGGATCAAAACTTCTGCGGGTGGAACCGCGGGGCGCAGCTAGTAAAAAAATAAATGGGAGTTTTGGCCAGTAGAGTCAAATTTTCAATGATCTTCGATTTTTTTAAGTCAACAGAAAATGCCCATCAGACCGAACAACTTTTGCTAAGACGTCATTCCTATATGTGTTATGGTGCAGCTGGGCTCTTGGAGTTCCACATTAGGTGTTCCAGATCTTCAAATTTATTCTCTCAGCAGAATATGCTCATCACGTGGAACAATTTTTACTATAGTACCATTTTTGTATCTCTTATAGTTTAGCTGGTCTGTTGCGGTTCTGCATCAGTTGTTCAAGTTTCCAAGATAAATTATGGCCTATATGTTGCCAAGACATAATACCTATACAACAACAAAAAAATCATTCAAATCCGTCCAGCAGTTCCGAAGATTAGCGTTTACAAACAAACAGACACACAGACAAACAGAAAGATTTTTTTTTTTGGATTCGTGCTCTATTACTGTTTCTAAACCCCCCGCAATTATTATTTTTTTAATATATTCAATGTACAGACACAGTTTTTTTACTGTTTTATTATATGTATAGATATTAGCCGTAGAACCGATGACCGTTGGGGTAGACCACGGAGCTCCGTGTGGTAGACATTGTTGAGTGTAGACCGCGAATCGGTATGACGCCCTTAGGCTAGGTGGAGCGACGATCTTCGCAGGGTGCCTGTTGTTGCCGAGAATCGTGCTCTATGTCCAGCAGGGGACTAACTGTAGGCTGATGATGATGAATTAAAATATAAAGGAATATTCATATGTCATGTATTGGTACAGTTGACCTCGTAATTGCTATACCTATCACACTAGTGGTCGCACATTTGACGGAAGATGCATCGCGTATCGTTGCGTAACTCCAGAATATAATAAAACATTCTACCTAACACACTCAACCGATTATGCGTTGGTGCGTCGAGCGAATAAATAGATGCGATCGAAGTCTCACGCCCAAGGTTTCTTCCATTAGATGTATGACGTCATGAAACGAATTAAAAAAATATAGGTCTATGTGTCAGTTAGATAATAATTATTATTTTTAACACCTATTTTCAGTTAAAGACAGATCGCTACTGATGGTCGCCAGTACAATTATAACTGTCAGAATATTATTATCATACTGATCGCTACTAATATACCATATTGGGACGTTAAACTCAGAGATAGAGAGGTTTTTCCATCTCCAGTAGATATGCCAAAACTGGTGATAGATAGATAATTGGGTTCGGCCGTTAGCCGCTCAGCGGCGCTGGAACATCGAAATTCCCCAACGCCCCGCGGCGCACGCGATGATGTATCGCCACGCGCCATCTGCCGCACTGAACAAAACATTTTTTTGTTTACTAGTTGGCGACGGGCGTAATCTCAAGTTATGTTTTTATTAGAGCATATGAATGTCCCTTTCGGGTGGTATTAAGTGTTTGTTGACATTTCGTCTCTAATTTATTATATTCATTGGTAAATATTGACTATGGTTGAAAAAAAAAAAAAAACATTATGTGAACTTTAAACATTATTATTTCAAAAAGTAAATCGATACCATATATATTTTATGGCTTTTATTGGTGGAAGGGTTCTATCTTCATACGAAAAAAAATACAAACACACCTCATGGTAAAAAAATATTTATTTACGCCTTAAAGTTTTTCTGGAACAGATGTTACGTGTGACGTCGCAAATTCACAGACTGACTTTGACAAATAATTTCTTAACCACAGATACATTTTTGACGGCCAGTGTTGCATTTTTTAAGGCAGATATTCTCGATCGTTCAAATAGAAAAGAGAAAACCGATCCAAAACACAGTGGGTTAAAGGGAATAAGCAATAATATGACGACACAGTACTATCACCCCATATGGGGTGATGCGCCGCCAAGCCTGTCAAAATTGTTCCACCCATTTGGGGTGATGCGCCGCCAAGCGGTTAGAGAAGTTCCAGTTTACTGGCAATTGCTGTCAAAGGAGGTCGACTATACTCTAGGATGATCTTTATCAACATTCTCCTGCCCTCACCAAAATTTATTAGGGTCGGCGCAACATGTCTTTGTGTTCCATACTTCTCTATTAGTCGTCATGTCGGCCACTCCCTTTCTAGCCCATAACATCTATACTATACAATAGGCTGATGCTTTTTTTTATTCGGTTTTTTTTTTTGTTTCTTACTGAGGAGTTTTCAGAATAGACGGAAAATAAACATTTTGAAAAATAAATTACTCTTTAAACAGATTTTCATGTTTCAGTATCGCTTTTCGTTTTTACGCCTATATGTAGTTGCTTTTATCCCAAAAACATAACGTTACTGAGCAGGAATATTTTATCATTTGGAAACAATGATAAATATTGTTTAGTTGTTCATGCTTACCTAGTGCCACATTACGATATAATTTGTAATCAAACTACCTGTTTTAATTACCAGGTACCTAGTAACTACTCAAACTAACCATTTACAATTAGTTTGAGTACGTTAGATATAGTAATCACTGTTGATTACTATATCTAACGTAGGGTTTCAATCAAAGCGACTAAGCTTTCATGTGACTAATTGACGCCTGCGCATCACCTGCCACTTTCAGTCATATACTCGCCCCTTTTTGCTAGAGGGGTGGGCAGATACTATAGAGCTCTCGGTCTACAAGGGACAAATATTTTCCGAAGCAATTTTGCAATATTTCTGGTAGAAGAGAAGCGGTTAACGAAGATAAAGAAGACTGCTCGATTCAAAACGCAAATTGGTTCAGCAGCTTTTGAAAATTGTGTCCATTTGACCAACATAGATAGACCTTTGTAGGATTTAGAGGATGAACACCATTTTCTAAAGTCGTTTAATAAAGCCATGAGGAAAATGCTGCAAATCCTCCAGAACTAACTCCCATAAGCAATAATATAGTCACCCCAACCATAAAGCTCCAAACATTATACAGGGTGTATAAAAACGTGAAAAATAAAAGGTGTTCCATCAAGTTGATGGCGACAAGTAGCGATGTACGGCAGTGTCGCTAGAGCGGTGTTGGGTGTCAGTGTCAATATATCACGAGCATGACGCGGTGTCACGAGTGTCGTGTATACTAACGACATTACATTGGCACCATGATGAAGTAGCTTGTCTCAGGATATTTTGAATTGTTATTGGATGAGAAGGTGGTTCTTGTTTCTGAGGAGTCACAGTCTTAATTGGTAGAGAAGTTGACAAGAAACCATATTTATACAGGCTAAAAATACCTATAGTGAATTGATATTTTTTATTTTTTACGATAAAGAAATTAAATAGTTACTCAGCAGCTGTTGGGATCGGTTTTATTAAAGAGTCTTAATACTATTAGGAATTTGGATACACTTTTGTAGAGTAGACCCTTCATCACCTAGCCTTTCCTAACTATGTCAGGGTCGGCGTCGGCTTCCAGTCTAACCAGATGCAGCTGAACACGAGTACGTTACATAGAGCGACAGCCACACAAACTGACTCCACAACCCAGTAACGCGATCTCTCATGGCGAATTTGACTGGTTGTCAGACTTTCGGGCTTTTGACTACCCGTAGTAAGGTCTTTCAAAGATCTACAAATGACAGCCGGGACCAACGGCCTAACGTGATTTGAAAACACTGAGGCGTCTCGGTATGTAATGGATGGTCACCTATCCACTTAACCTTGAAGATTGACCTGTGCGGCTGTTTCTTTTTAGGTAAATATTTGAACTGTGGATTATAATAATACGCTAAACTATGGTCACCCTACACAGGCGTAGAATTCGACTCTGCGATCTGGTTTCCCCACGTACCTGTAATCAAGTTTATTTTTAGTTAATTCCAAAAGGTTACAATCCACATTTTTCCCAATAGAAATATTTCAGGAATAAAGATTTTCAACATAGAAAGTATTTTACAACAAATCAAATACATAGATGTAATTTGTAGACAAGTTTGCTATCAGCAGCACTAAGGTGACCATAATTAACCAAAATAAATGAACACACAGACATCATAACTTCACGCCGTGTTCCCCCAAAGGGTTGGACAGAGGTACACCCACATTTCGCCAGTTATGTTTAAGTCCCACGTCAAAGGAAACGAAAAACCCAGTAGGTAACTCTTTGCCCGGCATGGGAATCAACCCCAAGATCATGCTCAGAAGCAGCACTTGCGACCACTACACCAACGAGGTAAAACAAATCAAGTTTCGATACATTTTTGAAACCATGTCACCTACGAAACGGCAGGTCAGATTTATGATTCGCCGGAGAATGTAGCTCTCGCCACTATATTGACACTACATAAGACTCAAATTGGTTTGTCACTTCCAGCCGGTGTCAGGGTATTGGGGACCACTATCGTGATTAATGTATTTTGTGATTTTGCAATTTTTGAAGGTTTTGTAAATTGAGTTTTTATTAAAATGGTGATTATAGTTTAAGCGTGGATTGAGGAAATAATGTAGTCTTCATGAAGTAAGGGGGCATCCATTAATTACGTGAGGCGTTTAGGGGGAGGGGGTCAAGCCGATTTAATTTTTTTTCCGCAAGAAACAATGTAAAATTGCGAGAAAACTGGGTTGAATTGAGTCTTAACTAGTCTTAAATAAAATAAATAAACCAATTGTTTTTTTTTTTTAAATAAATCCAACGCAATGAAGCAAAGATTAACGTATTTTCACTGAAAATGCGCATTTTGAATAATCTCACGTGAGAATAGATTGTCGAGCCAAATCTCGTGATATCTCACTAAGAGTCCAAAAATCGCCAAAACCACCTCACGTAATCAATGGACGCCCCCTAGCCTAATCGTAAGATAGCTCATGATTTATTCTATGTCAATGGTAGTTTTAACAAATATTTATTTTTCCTTTTAATTTCTATCGAAAACATGGTGTATACTCTACAGGTGCTGTTTGTTGGTCATTCTGGATATTGTAGATAGGAAACAAAATAAGTTTATTTGCGGAAAACGTGACGCAGAGAAAATTCAAATATATTTACTGCCACAGTGTACACTGTCTCGAGGCTAAAAAGCAACAGCCGCACGGGTCGATCGAAGGTTAAGCTACACTTGCCGCGGTCGGTTCATAGATGGGTGACCATCCATTACATACCGAGACCCCACCGCGCCTTGAAAAGCACGTTAAGCTGTTGGTCCCGGCTGTCATTCGTAGCTCCTTGACAGTCGTTACGGGTCGTCAGAAGTCTAAAAATCTGACAACCAGTTTTAACAAGGGGTATCGTGTTACCCAGTAACTGGGTGGTGGAGGTCAGATAGGCAGTCGCTCCGTGTAAAATACTGGTATTCAGCAGTATCCGGTTAGACTGGAAGCCAACCCCAAGATAGTTGGGAAAAGGCTAAGCAGACTGATTGGATATTATAGTGCAACACCAAGTTGCTTATACACTGCTTTGTGTGAAAAATTATCAAGACTAGACCCTAATGCTCACTGTCTTGTTACTACAAACAATGGGACTCCATTATTAGTCAAAACAAACATAATCAAGCGTATTACTTTTTCCCTTAACTTTATATTGTCAGGTTGCACATATTAAGTAGGTACGTTGTTTTAAATAACCCCAACATTCACCTCCAGCCGATAACGGCTTGTTGTTGATCATGTCGACGATAAAACTTGTTTATGTGTTAACTTTATCGACATATTGTTTTCCCCGCGTGAATATTAATACTGCAAACCGTTTAGTCGACGAGATAAAATGGGGGGATGATATTTTCCTGCCTCTGTAGGTAAAAGATAAAAAAGTTTGATAAAAATAAAATTTATAATATTTTGGTCTTTTTTATTGTTGTCTTATATTTATGAGGTACAAGATTAGTTATGGGCTACGAGATTATTTTGTTAAACATTACATTACATAAACTCACACCTTCTCATGGGGGGAGGGCAGACACTGTGACCATACTCCTTTAACTTTTTTTGTTAAAGTCAATAGTTTTAGACATTAGATCGCTTTTTATCACATAAAACTTTTATGAGCGACTTTTGATTTCGTCCTAGTGTTTTTCGGATCTCACATAATATAAACTTAACTTCTCTATTTTTGAAGAGTGGAATTTTCAAAAGGTGTTCCTTTCTGTTTCGTCTAAAGGGTATCCACTGTCCAAATGTCAATTTTCTCAGTGGTTTTGGACAGTTTTGTCTATATGCGTTGATCATTATGCCAGTCAGGCAACTTACAGATTGTAGTCATTATTCGTAAACTAGTATAAATGCTGCTCAGATATAAAAATTATAGGTACCTGTAATGATTCTCGTTTTCCCCACATCATTCTTTTGCCCATAACATCCCTTATCCCAATTTATGTGGAGTCGGTGTAACTTGTCTTCATCTTCCACACATTGGTCGTCATTCGGATCAGTATATATAACCCTTTCTAGCCATATCATCTTTCACACAGTCCACCCTCCATTTCTTCTATCCTCCATTCCCATACATTAAAAAAAAAATCAATAAGGTGGTAAATAAACACCTTTATAATCTGACGCATTAGATCTCCTGTGTGCAGACGGTTGTCTACGTTTTCTATAGACATATTACCAGCTCTTACGTGTGTGCCCGCCGATGTGTGGAATAGATTCCTAGAGATACGAGCACTTATGGCATAACGTGATTCAATAGCTCTGCAAGCATTATGAGATTGTATAGAATCTATTGAACATCGACGTGATATTGGCTCAGAGTAACGTGAAGCTGCGCAGTAGATACCAAAGAATACTGAAGGGTTATTCATAAGGGGGGTTATTCATAATAATGCATGTTTAGGTTCAACTTTGTTTATTAAGGACATAATACTTAGATATGTACTTTGCATCGAAGGGTCGCTTCTCGAAGTTGTGAAGGATTATGTCTACCTAGGGCAAGTCATCCAGCTCGGTAGACACAACTTTGAGAAGGAAGCTGACAGAAGGATCCAGTTGGGTTGGGCAGCATTTGGAAAACTCCGTCAAGTCTTCTCGTCACCTGTCCCGCAGTGTTTGAAGACAAAGGTCTTCAACCAGTGCGTCCTGCCCGTCATGACATACGGTGCTGAAACGTGGACACTGACGGTCGGGCTGGTCCACAAATTCAATGTCGCTCAGCGCGCTATGGAGCGAGCTATGCTCGGAGTCTCTTTGAAGGATAAAATCAGGAATGAAATTATCCGGAAAAGAACCGGAGTTACCGACATAGCCTGCAGAGTAAGCAAACTGAAGTGGCAGTGGGCTGGCCATGTCTGTCGGAGGACTGATGGCTGGTGGAGCAGACGAGTCCTGGAGTGGAGACCGCGTACCGGCAAGCGTAGTGTGGGACGCCCCCCAGCTAGATGGACGGACGACCTAAAGAAGGTGGCTGGGGTAGACTGGATGCGGAAGGCGGAGGACAGGGTGCTGTGGCGCAGTCTGGGAGAGGCCTATGTCCAGCAGTGGACTGCGATAGGCTGAGTTGAATGAAAAATGTACTTTGCCTTTGGTATCAGATTGAAATTACGCAGCAAATCGACTGATTGAACAACAGGTAAAACGATGTTAAAATCATGGCCAGTTTATGATTTTTGGGCTGTAAAAGGTGATGGTAAAAATATTCCCTTACGCATATTATTGTAAAGTCGCGAATACCCTTCGATCTTTTACACCCACCAAAAGCACACAATCACATCCATCGCGCAAAACTGAAGATTCGAGTCGCGGCATTCGGTTTCTCCGCACGTACCGTCAAATCGTCCATAAAAACGGAATACGACCGCATTCCGCCGAACTGCCAACTAAAAGTGTCAAAGTTTAGCCGTATCACCCAGCTATCGCATTATCTGGGAGGCTGAGCGGCGGAGCGGCTGAGCGGGCCGCATCCGGACATATTTACGGATGTGCACTAACAATATTCCTAATAGTTATTGTTAGTGTTACAGGAGGAAGACGCGTTTAGAAGTTACTTCGACAATTTTGACGAGAATCGATATTAAGTAAAGGCGTGATTTGACAGTGGAAGTGATCTTAAAACGACTTCGGCTTCTGTTATTTAAGACAAGTGCCTTTATCTCGTACAGACTAAAGTAACCACATTTACTTCCACCCTCGGTAAACACAATGCTGCACCGTAATTGCGTTACACACTATCCATTACAATCTGAATTATTCTGAAGGATATAGCTAATCCATTGCTTCATATGTTCGAAAAATTTGTCTGATCAACAACGTAAATAACGCAATGTATGTGGTTGAACTGTCAAAATGACAGCCATTCCATTTCATACTGTTAGTGTGTTACGCAATTGCCCCGCTGGTTTCGGACCACAATAAATCAATGTTTAGGGCCTAGAGAAGTGGCAATCGCTCTCAAAACGTTATGTATTTATAATTCCTATCACGACGTTCAACAGGATTCGCAGCTTTTCTGAAGCGTATGTCAGTCCCATACAATTTTTACTTTTCCGTCATCGTTAGCGCTGATAGAATGTCACTTTGTCTGGACCCGGTAAACACACTATAAATCAGATTAATACATGAAAGTTATTAACAACACGCTCTACTAAAATCCGAGTTGACGAGGTTAAATATTTATTTATTTATCACAAACAAATATATATGAATATATATGATAATTTTCTACAATAAATACATGTTTAATTATCTTGCTTTATTTTCATTGTAACTTCGACCTCATGCCGCGCTCTCAGAAAGCACGGCGTGAAATTTGCGACACTGTAAATAATGCTGTAACGATGGCGGCGGTTACAGGGTGTCCCAACTTGTGTTATATGTTTATGGTCACCCCCCGTAGCTGCGTGATTAATTAACTTTCAGTACTGTTTACAGTTTACGTCTGCTGAATGTATTACGGTTTGTTAGTCTGGCGTTACATAGTATTTGTTTGAGTGGTTTTGTTCGGAAACTTTATTTTTTGTCGATTGAAACACACATACCTATGCATATTTAACTGTTGAAGTTAACAACAACAACGTAGTATAGAACATCTTAGATAAGACTAGAAAAAAACCGGTCAAGTGCGAGTCGGACTCGCGCAGCGAGGGTCCCGTATACGTAGGTATTATGTAACTACTAATTTACAGTTTCCGATTTTTTCCTTTACATAGGCTACATGACATTGCTTCTTGCCAAATTCCATGATTCTAGGTCAACGGAAAGTACCCTATAGGTTTTGGTTCGATGAGTTTCAAAATATGCGGTATAAACGGAACATAAACGCCCGTATCTTTTGATTGCATTGACTTAGAAGTTTGATTTTTTCACTGCTTCAAGGGATTGCAGCTTTGAGTATTTGATATTAGTTTCAATTTGATAACTCCACGCGTTCTTGAGAAAAAGGGTCTTGACAGACGGACAGACAGACAGAAAATGTAATGATCTTATAAGGGTTCCGTTTTTCCGTTTGAGGTACGGAACCCTAAAAATTATAGAAAAATGTTTCTTGTCTCGCCCTTAAGGATCACCAAGCTCGTCTTCGATTACTAGAATTGAAATGGTCTAATAGTTCAATAATTCAGCGCTTAAATAAAGATAATCTTTAAATCAGGAAAAAACTTCAAGTCCAATCTGGCGACAAAAACTTCTACATTTTCTTATAAAATGAAATCTTTCAACAAAAACTTTAATAAGAAAGTTTCTTTGCCTCGGGGTCTTAAGTTCAGGTACAATGACCCTCAATGCTAAAGCGCCACTTAACGTCGGCCATACTTTATCAACTTACACCAGCAAAACTAATTAATTGCAAGCATCAGATGCATGACGTGTTGTTCCAGCTGAGCGACAGAAGCGATGCGATCTGGCGCGATAGTGAATATCTGTTTCCGTGAAAGCAGGTTGTATGAGAAAATATCAGAAAACAAATTTATCAGAACGTGATCGCAAAGCAGTGTCAGGTTGTTTTAGGTCGATAACCTGAGTGATGTTTATTTACTTTAAACATTAGTACATTGTTCAACAAGGAGAGAAAGTGACCGATTACCGAATCGCACTTCTTCCGAGTGATACAAAGTGCTTTATACTATACCTACGTGGAAAAGCAAAGACATTTTTTAAAAGTGAAGTTTATATTAAAATAATGTTACAGTTATTAAAACTCAATGTACTCGTACCTAATACTTTTGCCAGGGAAATTAATATTGGTTTGAATGATCAGCAAAAGTATGGGGCCAGTATCATTTTACGCTTGGTAATAATTTTTTTTTGTCTTTTGGCATTATGACATATTTAATTAGCTACTGAATAGCCCTAAATTAAAAAAAAAAAACATAGCACGTTAACAATGGATTTTCATACACTTTTTCGACCCACTTTGTACAACAGTAATGACGTACTTTCTGCCTCATTTTGAATAAAAAATCAAATCATTTAAGTATTGGTTTGCAAACATGGGTATTTGTACATAGGTGTTTTATTATAAGAGTCCTCCATGTAATAAAAAGTAATATGGTACTTTCCGAGCAGGTATAGTATAAAAGCATATTCTTCTCTCAGATTGGCATGACGGGAAAACATAAGCCAGTCGGTTAGGTACGTGATTGCCTCTCGTGAAGGCTATTTTTATTAGATCTATTTGGATGGATCCATTTATAACATATTGCCCGCGGTATCTATCGTCCGTGTGGGGGTTGGAAATTATCCCACAGGAACGTACTAGCGGGATTAAAAGTATTGTTTATCCTAGCCCAGGTCATGGCTTGCCTACCAGGAATCCGTTAAACTTCTTTTTACATCTGAACGGCTTTCGAATGTTTAAATAATATTAGTATGGATATAAATCATATAATATAGATTGTATCGCATTATATCGCTTTACCCCACACGTAGGACACCGGGTCACGTACGATATACATAAGTTTGTGGTTGTGTGGGCCACGGGGAAGTTTGCATTGTCGGAGCTCCGAGTTCAGACTTGTCTGATGTCTTTTGGAGGAGCCTGACTTCTGCGGGTTGGTCGTCTGGTGGAGGTTATTAGGTATGCGGGGAGATAAGTTATGTGTGTATTGTGGACTTAGAATGGGCAAACTTTCTTTGTGTTTTTTTTTATAAGTGACTTACGTGTACTTACTAAGGCAATTAGCAAAATAATCTAACTACTAATAAGTTCATTTCCAACCTACACAATGTCTACTTAAAAATATGTAAGTAAAGATCGAGAAGTGGTCATTGAATAATTTGAGGGGAGGACTTGGTGCAGTTGTAGAGATGCTTGTAAGATGTGATGATATAAGTACGACGTGAGAATGAAGCAGCTTATGCCGTGGTACCTAATCGAGTCGCCAAGGTGGCAGCATGGTTGACGGCTGACACTATATACAGGGTGGCAAGGTCACCGACGCGCAACCTGTTGCCACGGATTCAGGACATGATTCTGGACCCACCTGCGTTGAAATTGGCCGCCGGTTATTAAAAACAAAAAATTGGTTGTCTGTAAATTCGATTTACGTACGATAATTTTACGTGATAACGTCATAAGAAAACATCAGATAGTCTATGCGTCACAAGCCGAACGCTTAGGCCGATCGTACCTCTCTATCGCTTGTTTCGCGCTCTCGCTTGCACGCTCGGCATAGACGGAACGTGACAATGAGTCATGCTTTTTCGTGAGTGCAGCCGGCGTTCGTCGATTTATAAGACGTTATCACGTTAAAAATAACTGTTCTATACATTTTGATCGCGTAGGTATTGTAGTTTATTATAGTATAGGAATCATTATGTGCCGAATTCATGGTTACAGTTTACGCGTCGATGTCACTGCCAACCTGTACGTATGTATGTGAAAAATGCATAGGACATTGAAATTACCTCTTGAATTAGTTCATTATGACGTTCGATCGACATTACGTTGGAACAAACGGCGCCACGTACTACTACATGTCGGAGCTATGTGCTATTACAGTAATGGGGCCGCGCCGCTATTCGCTCCGGAATAAATGTTGTAATTCCGGGCCCTGCCGCTAATGCACCCTTATAATATCTAATGCTAATATTTCTTCTTCTTCTTCGCGTTTCTGGCGTTTTGCCGACGTTCAATTTATGTTAAAGAATGGATTGAGCGATTTATGTATTGACTTTTTGTATTCGTATTTATTTTATTTTAGTTACAAAGAGAAGTCTTTTAACTATCTATAAGTGTATTATATACTATTGTACTTAGAATATTCTGCCTTAAAATAAAATAAACTTTATTGTTCGAGAGAGCATTACAGAATTCAAATGACATTAGCTTCTAGACTAGGACTCCCTGTGTCGCGGAGATTACCTCCGTTTTACAAGATTATTAGGTTCATAGTGTTACACACAGTTGGTATCGTACCGTGGCATCGTATTACCCAGTAACTGGGTTGTGGTGGTCAGATATGCAGTCGCTCCATTTAAAATACTGAGACTCAGCTGCATCCGGTTAGACTGGAAACTGACTTCAACAAAGTTTGAAAAAGGCTAGGCAGATGATGAGAGTGACATAGCATCGGTCGATAAAATTTCTGACGCGACAATAATGGAATGTTCTTCAAAATCAATAAATTCATGTAAGTAATAAACTTCAGTGTATTAAACGTGTGTGGTGTATTGTATACGTGTGTGGTGTGGGTGTGTGGTAAATGAGAACTGGCAAATCAAAACCAAATGTCATGTTATTAACGAAATGTAGTCGAGCCTTATTTGGCGTCTTGGTTCGTAAGTAGTACAGCAATGCTACACTGGAATCGTACCTGGTCCATGCACACTGCGACTGCAATATGCAAACGCCAGGCATTTGCAATAGCCATATCAATCATATAGGAAAAAAAACAGCACCCACCACCATTTTTTCCATGAATTGCAAGCCTGTATAGTGAAATAGACTAGTTCAGTTCATCTACGCCATCCATGTTAATATTGTAGTACTGAAATAGTGTTTTGTATTTTTTTTATTGGTCACAAATCGGGCGAAACACTTTTGAAATCCTGTGGTTAAATGGAATCATAATTTGTCGCAGTACAAAAACTGTTGTCTGTCCATCTTACAAATAGAATTTCATTTATCTTGTCAAACCTGTAATCATAGACCCTCGATCTTGTTTCCTCATGTCTTTGTACTCTTCAGTGGACACGTTTTAGTCTTATTTTCCCTGATTGTTCCGGTAGCACGTTATCCCAATCTTTTTACCTCCACTAACAGATCATAACTTGTAAAAAAAGGTATCTAAAAACTTTATGATTTAGAATGGATCAGCCGCCAATTTCTAAAGTAATGTTTTTACTACTCTTGATCCCAAGGGGTCAGTAAAAGCTTAATAACAGTATTCCGTAGAACTTAAAGCTCCCAGTTTTCATAGCCAAGCGGGACTGGTTTTCCTCGAATAAACTGTTTGGCAAGATGGTGGCAATAATATTTCACCATCAATTCATCACTTGAAATATTCTCACGCATCACACCCCACTGGAGAAACTTATTCATAAGAATATTGGCTAATGGTCGAACTTAGAACATTTTTTCCTTGAAATTACTTGCCTCGTCATTATTCGCGACATGGAGATTCTTTTTTATTTATATCCCAGAATCTTTGTCTTGGCATAGACTTAAAAACTATTTTAACATCTATATCCTCAACCACGGACCAATACTCATTTTTTCTAGGCAATTTATGATATCCGGACAATATTAGTATATTAGAATAAACTTTTTCAAATCAACCGTCTAATGAAAAGAGTGTCTGTTGTTTTGACTAGCTTTAAAACTGTATTGGTAACTATGAAGCTAATCACTTCTTCATCAAATGTTTGAACTG
The DNA here is from genome assembly GCA_947508005.1 of Amphipoea lucens. NCBI lineage: Eukaryota > Metazoa > Arthropoda > Insecta > Lepidoptera > Noctuidae > Amphipoea > Amphipoea lucens. The sequence continues at coordinate 807,388 of OX382363.1, read as the reverse complement.
TTCTTTTACCGTATTTTGTTTTTATAGAATAGCAGTTGTTTTTCGAGATGTAGAGGAATATGAGAGTGAACACTTACGCCAAGCTGCATTTTGTGTGTGTCGACTCGCTTTGCAGCCAACGGTTTATCTAATCCGGTTTAATAATAATTTTAATTTTTGATTAATGAATGATTTGTAATTTGTAATCTGTAATTTGTAATCTGGTTGAATTCTATATGGGTGTATAATACCTGAAATAAAATTATTTATTATTATTATTTTCTTATGACTACATATCTCGGGACCATGGGGTCCCGGTCCTTTGGAAGGCGTACGAGGGGCCGAAGCCAACCCGCAGAGGCCCCTTAGGAAATTTTAATGAAATGTGGCACCAACCGACGATTCTCCCTGTATGCACTATGCAAGTGCACCCAAGGACAACCCCCGGTTGGTGTAGGACTATTGCCGGATATGGAAAATGAAAAGTTGGGCTATGGGTTTGCGAGGCTAAAGTGGACTGGTTACCAAGAACTATGGAAGAACTATGACCCCTGCCTAATCAATGTTTTATATACATATACACGGATAAAATAGCAGGGGGTGACTTGCACACTCAATAATGGGCCCCCGGAAACGGTCGCTAGCACATAGTGACGTAGCGACAAGGGGGCAACATGTCCTGAAGTGCTTATGAGGAGTGGAGAGGTATTCCACGGCTATCAGGACAATCCCGGAAGTACGGTCAAGATCCCTACCAGCATCTTACTGGAATACTTCCTTCCTCCGAGCACGTTTGCTCTTGCGAATCTCCACTCAAGCCGGCCAATAAAAGCAAGAATGAGGTGGGAGCATTATTATTATCATCGCTACTATCGTCGTCACTTGGGACGGTATCTTCATAACTCCTGAATAATTAATATTACCTAATAGGCACATTTTGCGGTAGACTTGCAAAAGAGGAAGTTGCCATGTCCTCGTCGGTTCATCTGTTACGACGCCAGGATCTGGTGGAATGATCGCTAAGTCATATGCGTCGCTGTCATTATCAATAGCATCCTGCAGACCTTTGCAAGTGTTAGAAACGCTGAACTGTTAGGAATTCATAATTGGGAACCTAAAATAATGGACAATTACTATAATGATTCTGCCGTACACGTCCTACTACAAGTACAGCAGTATTTGAATCTGATTTACTTTATAGGTATACAATAAAAAACACTCATTTATCATTTACTGTATACGTAAGAATATATCCAACAATAAGAAGAACAAGAAAACACATTTGTTATGTGCCACTGCCGTAATGTACAATTGGCGCACGCGCAGAACACCAGTCTCTTGGTGTCCGTCGAGAAGCGCACCCGTTGTGCGCGCTCTACTTTCATTAAATGCGTCTTATGTGCTACACCCCATGTTATAATGCAGTAGTTGATAACAGTTTGGCAGAGTGTGCGATAAAGCATTTTCAAAACAGGGTTGCTAGCAATCGGAAAATTAAAAAAAAAAAATTGTATAATCTTTCTAACCCGACCACTTACATGCTCTATTTGTTTTGACCAGTTAATGTGTTGGTCTATGTGAACACCGAGATACCTGAGGGGCAATTCTCGTAATTTTAAGAACGTTCACAGTCTGATCTCAGTCTCAATATGTTAAAAATACTTAAAATTTCCCTACATTTTGACAAGTTTTTGATATTTGTTTGTCGCCGAGATGATACTGCGACTAGATTTTGAACGTTTTAAATTAAGAGAATTAGCCTTCTGATGTGTTTGATTTACTCAAGGCTTCGGCACGTACATCTTGTTGGTTCATTACTATCACAAAAGTGCCTTTTAACTGAGAGATGATCCGGGCAAGAAGTTCTTGACGCTAGAATGGGTCACGCATCAATAAACTTAAGTAAAGTAAACGAGGTAAACTAAAAAGACATTCTTCAAAAGAGCTTAAAGATAATTCTAAAAATTACATAAAAGATTGAAAATATAACGTTTTCCAATATAAATTGGAGCTAACTTAAACGAGTTTCCTTACAAATTGAAGTTTGTAACTACTACAAAATTGTTTCGGTATACTTCATCGTGGATCGACGAAGTTTTACATTTCCTCACTGATTGGAAATTAAAAACAAACAGATTGTGAGGCAGATTGTTGTTCTTGCCTGTTCTTATCTTAAGCTCGTTATAACTGTCAATCGACGAAACCTGATTAATTTTGTGCTCAAAGTATTTTGCTCAATATATAAATACTTATAAAACCATTTTTAAAGCCTTTACTTAAGCACAGAGTTCCACTTCCAAATCAGTTGTAAGAACAGGCTAATCCTTACACGCGTTCTTTCATACAACGACGTCTCAGCATATTAAGGGTAAAATACGAGTTGAGTGAAGGGCATAATTCAACGGTGGGGTAAGAAAGAGCGCCGCTAGGAACACCACGAGTCCGGCTTTTGTTGGACATTGTTCGATACAATGGCATCGTTTCACACATGACCAGCGGCGGATTTACCAATAGGCTGAGTAGGCTGGAGCCTAGGGCGGCAGATTTTAGGGGCGGCAAATTTGGGGCTAACATTTTTTTTAAATGTCTTACTGAAATTAAAACGATTAATATTTATATAACTAACATGTTTTTTTGGAAAGAATAAACAAAGCCAATGCTCAAATTCAGGCTTCTACCGTAGATTTTATCACAGTTGCCGATTTTTACAAATCTCTTTGCAAGTTTTTCGTAGCTGATGAACGAGAACATTTTGAAGAAAAGGCGATGCAGTACACAAAAGACATGGGACATTACTGTAGAGGTCGGTAGAGGCGGCAAAATTTGAATAGCCTACTGGCGGCAAATATGTAAATCCGCCACTGTACATGACTCATAATGATATGTGACATCTACAACCCACACTGGGCCAACGTGTTAGATTTAGACGGCGCACTCTCTTCCACGGTGAGGTAGGGTTACAACCCAGCAGTGGGATTATTATACGATTATGGTGTGCCATTATGCTTCCACCTTTCTAGCATATTTCAACTTTCGTCTGCCATCTGGCTTTTTCTGACGGTGCAATTTCGTTTGATTATTATCGGTGGGAAACTTTAGAAGTATAGTATAGGGAAACTTTAATTCATATGTTTATATTTTTAAAGATAACGAAACATAATTATAGGGTTTATGCGTACCTAATACCGAACTGACTTGATGTTTATCATATCTTCTAAAATTATCACATTTGTTCTTTTCTGAGTATCGACACGGTCACCCTAGTAGCAAGATTAACGTGGCCCGGTAATGGCGGGTCTCGCCTCTCAGCTGATTTAATGTTTACATGTGTGTAGTTGTGCCGGGATATCTACCGCTTAGTGCGAACAAACCTGTGTCTGAGATTTTCTGCTCAGACTAATGGCGTTTGTACGCGGGGCCAGCTACTTGTGTTTCTGTTAAGATGGAGACTCCGTTGTCCACTTGATCATCGCTCTTATTTACAGGATGCATGTGATCTCCGGTATGTTAGGTACGTAACAGCCGACATCATAAGATATGTCAACTTTCGAAGGGCCCAAAAACAATGGACAATCGTTTTTCTAACTGTTGAGAAGGCGTAACTGACCAGTTATGTTGACCATAAGTTATATGTTTACACCACTAAGATGTGATGTGTACTTGCATGTTCTTGCACATTGAGCAAAAGAAACAACACGTTAAAGTTTACTTCTTGAGGTAATAAGATAAACTACATATTATTGGATCATTATGACACTTTTGCTTTATCGTCCACCAAAAGTAACATCTGTAAAGAAAAAGTGCATGCTTACATTCGAATCGTAATTGCTTGGCGGTATTTTTCCGGACGCGCCGTTAAGGCTTTTCTGCACTTAAGTGAGGCAGGAAGCTGCAGTAAGTGAAGGCTTCGCGATAAATTAACTTGATGTACTGCCGAGCTAATGCGCTGCCTGCCAAGACGGCTGCCGACAGATCTACGGCTGCGGCGGGGAGTACCTATTGGAAGAAGTTTGTGTTACGTGCTTCTTTATGGAGGAAAAAGTTGAGTGTTAACATTTTGTTGTACACCTAATAGTAGAATGCAGACAAACGGACAGGACGCATTAAAGTAAAGAGTAGGTAACTTTAAAAAAGTTTTATTTTTAAAGTTACCCTGGTTTTTTATTGGATATTTTTAGTATGGTACCGTATGCTATCGAAAAAATAATAAAGCTTTTGCTGTAGACGTACCGCCATTAAGTGCAATATGTTCTGTGAAAGCAGCATTATTACATACTAGCTGCGCCCCGCGCTGCCGCGCTAGCGATATCAGCTGTAAGTGCAATTTTTGACAAAATGAGTTTAAATATGATCATTTCGCTGATTCGGGATCAGTATTTTAACTCATTTTGTCAAAAATTGCACTTACTGCTGATATCGCTAGCGCGGCGGCGCGGTTTCACCGATTCGGTGGGAATATCGGGATAAAAATTAAAACCTATGTTCTAATCCAGGTCATGGTCAGCCGTTTTATCGTAAAAGCGTAACAAACTTACATACAAAAAATTCCAATCTTTTCTTTCTTTAGATATTCAGACACAAATTAATTTAGAACATGTGAAACCATCTTAATAACAAAAGGGTACCACTTCTTCGTTATCTATTCAGCCATAACTCTTGGGTATCGTATGTGTCATGTCATCGACCCCCTTCTAAGCCTGACGCACTGGGCTTACTTACAGAGCTGATAACTGTAGGTTGAGGCTTGTTTTGATGTCATATGTTGGTATTATACTGTATAGTATCCGGTAATAAAGGGAATAGTTCTCAGTGTTTTCCTATGACAAGGAAGAATGTTTTGTGCACCTACACAGGAAATTATTAGTAGGTATTGACAACGTTGTTGTCGCAGTTTTATCGGAAAACGACTAGCACCCTTTTAGGTTCTATTCATTTCTCACATCAAACAAAAAAGCATTGATAGATTTTTTAATGTCTCATGAAGGGTCCCGTAGACAGGCAGGACACGACTCTAGTACAACAATACCTGTGAAACTTTTTGGAAATAGTTCTACCAGAATCGCGTCGCACCTTCGCGTCACGACTGTCTGCGAGAGCTTTGATATCATTTAAGACATTTATTTCTCAAAAACAGAATACACTATTACACTATTATTCACTTAGCATGAGAAACGAGTATCGGAACGAACGGTACGCTGATATTATGTTCGTAGTTTTGTAGTTTACCGTATCTTATGTAGGTAGACACGATCTATTAGACAACATAGTTGTAACAGGCAAAGATAACCACGTAACGTTTGGCATATTTATGTATCATATTGAAATACTGATTCCGTCAGTCACAACAAATCGTTTATCATAATACATATTGACATCTGTACCAGATATCAACGTTATTGAAATTGTACAACAATGTAGAACCTGCTCACGTGGGCGTCCCCTGAATGGTTCTTTGAAATCGTTCTCAACTCGCGTCATGTTTGCTAACATACAATTATTGATTGGGCCCAAGTTGCCTTCTCAACACCCACGCGTAGAATATACTTATATTAAGTACTAAGTTTAGTAGATACATAATTATAGATAGTGCCGTCCACGAAGACGCGCCCCACTCTTATTACTAATCGCTAGTGGTTATCGCTAGTTAATTCCGCTAGTGTTTTAGTTGTTACACACTAATTACCCACTAATAAGTAATTAATGCGTATCGACAAAACTAAACCACTAGCGGAATGTTGCACACTTGTACTGTAAGCGATTAGGAAGAAGAGTTGGGCGCGTGTTCGTGGATGGCGCTGTCTGTACATATAAGTTAAGAAATGTAAAACTGCCTCATTGGACTTGTGGTCGCAAGCGCTACTGCTGAGCATGAGGTTCTGGGTTTGATTGCAAAAGATGAGGCAAAGTGTTTTTGGGTTATTCCATCAGGAAATTCTCTGTATTTGCACCCGGTTGATGGTAATAGGATCGCCCCATATATGGAACATAAACATAACCGGCTAAATGTGGGTCTACTACAGGCACAGTTCTGCCTAACCCTTCGGACATTACAGGATTGATGTTATGTTATGTTAAATATAAAATTTAAGCGGACTGCGAGTCATTTTGTATTGTTAAAGGTGTTGAATACAAATAAAAGTTGTAAACAAAGTGTCACAGCATTGGGTTGGTGACAATATAACTAAATATCGATGTTTGACGTCACACAGTTCGCTGCCCGCTGGACCGCCTGATAATATAACATTGTTCTCTATGACGCGTTTGTTCGGGGCTAGTTACTGGCTCAGTGATTGTTTACTGTCCTGTCCTACTTACCCACTCTGCTATACAGTTAATTTAACATACGTATACGGTTTCGTGTTATCATTATACGTTATTATTTATTTAGAATTTTGTAAAATAGCATCTTGTAGCAAGCTGTAGGCCTGGGTCACGGATCCTAACATCAAATAAGCAACCTAGTGCCATCTGTAGCTGTGATCTATGGTTTACTTCTTGTCTCTGTATAACATGTGTCTATATTGTCTCTGAAATAAAACTGATCATTATCAGCTTTCACAGAAACACGTTGTTTTATTTGGTTATCGCATCAATGAAATTAAAACGAATAATGTGCAAAGGGTAGGCGAATTGAAGGAAAGAGAGAGTGCCATATGTCGGCGAGCGGCGCAGGCGGTAGTTTTCCAATTACGAATTATTTTATGTCGTTGTTATAATTGTTATGATTACTGGCCACTAGCCCGGCCCCGTACACGTGTGTTAAAGTAATGTTGACATTGTAGCGACACGTTGTATGTATTAAGAAGCGGTGACTGTCTGTTGAACACCTTAATTTACTTACACATTTTTAACCAAATAAACTGAATCGGTTTCATTAACTTATCGGGAACTGTTATAGAAGTTTTTGTGTTCATCAGAGTGGTTACTTATTTTAGATCTACTAATGAATAAATACTATTCCTATGGATAAATTAACTTTTGTCAGCGATTCTCCATCCAATCCAACCATCGTTATTAATGTCGTTAAACAGTTTGAGGGCAAAAAATAATTCCAGATAATGAATTTACTCTACTAGTCACCTAACTCTCCCCCCCACTCTCCCACAGACGGTACAGTTCAAACGCTCCTCGGTATTGTCTCGCTATCTCGCCGATACATTTGTTGGTCGGCATTGTGTTGCTTCGCTCCCAGTCGGTTATTTACTCCCACCACCGCACAACCAACATATTTTTATTGCTTTATCATCGCCAATATACGAGGTGCTGTCTTAAATGCTGGGAGATAGAACTTTATGTGGGTATGGCTGTAAAAAGTTTAGTTGTAAAATTTTAACACCAAGATGTTTTGATGTTTTCGTGGTCCGGCTCAGTCTTAAACTACACAAGAATCCTTTGGTATCCATCACTTTATGGATGATGAAAACCGTACTAAAACTCGAAAGTTCGTAAGTATTATACGACAAAATAAATATAAAATAAAATTATGCTCGATTTCTACATAACAAATATATCATAGCGCTACGACGGGGTCTACGAAGTGCTACGCCTCGTATATGCTGTAGACTTTTCGTAGACTCTCGTAGCATATCGCTACACTAGGAATGAGGATGCATTTATTTAAAGAATTACCCCCTTATTCATAAAACTTATCAAACCTATTTTAGTTAAAATGGGGTTTGTCTCTTTCTTACACATAGAAATGACAACGTGACAGATAAAGACAAACGTTATATAAACCTATTTTAGCTAAAATAGAGATAAAATAGGATTATGAATAAGGGGGTTAATGTTTTGTGTTTTGATAGATATTATGTTTATTATATTTACGACTCAATTAAAAATAATATACTGCACCAGAAATGCTATTACTATGAGATTTATTGATTTTCTCGTGACATTACAAAATGTTTTGTAAGATTGCCAAGTTTTGTTTTATTAATTTTTAGTGAGTCTTACCTATTTTATTTGACTTAAGAAAACATCGATCATCCAAACCTAGACTTAATATAGCTAATGAGACACAATTGATTTTCTATTGTTTCGTCACCGATCGGTATCGCGCGGGGCTTGACCGGTTAATATAAGTTTGAAATCGCCAACCCGTCTTGAGCAAGCGTGGTGATTAATGCTCGTGCCTTCTCTGTATCAGAAGAGGCCTTTGCCAAGCTGGGAGGTATTATTATTTTATTTAAACTAGTGTTGCATGGGCACAATATAAATAAAAAGTTAACTTCTTTTGTAAAAACTAAGTACAAGTTGTATTATAGGTCATTTTTGTTTGCAGAATTAGCCTAAAAAAATTCTTTATTTAGACCTACAATTTGGTGTTTTGCTCGTAACACTTAGTATTGACCAAACAACAAGCTAAGAGTAACGGCAGTCAGCAATACAGAACAAACATGGTGACCGCGTGTTTGTTTGTCCTTTTGTTCCTACAACATGAAAGTGCAGAAGTCTCACTACTGACCTTGTTGTAGAAAGACGTTTTTGAATGAACAAATATTGAGCTTATCGCAGTCAAGTCAGTTCTAGTCAATACTACGAGTATCACTCTTATGCCGAAATAAAAAATCCGATAAGTATGAAGTCAAATCGCAAAGTAATAATAATAAAATTTATTTTCACTTCTCATGCTCTAAAAGTTCATTTTTAGTTGTGCTTAGGCGACATTAAATCGCTTTTTATGTTCTAGTGCATAAAGTAATTTTTTTTTCTGAGACTAAGGTAATCAGGCCCAACAGCCACACACACAATAAAACTTCGCAGATTAAAGTCGTGATTTATTTCATTTTCTTTAATTTATACCACTTCCGTGTTTTCTATCGTTAATTTAATAAAATCAGGTAAAATAGTTGTCATTTATTATTTAAAAACGCAAAGAAACGTTTTTATGACTTGGCAGTATGAAGCACCCAAGTCGAGTGACAAATATTGAAATAAAAAAAAAAAACTTTTAAAAAGTTTCGTGGCGGTATTATCTGTGGTGGCGGGAATTAGCTATGCTTTGCAACATTTTTGATTAATTATGTACTGTATACCTTATGCCTGTTTCATTTTCTCGCAATCGAAGTGAAAAGCAGAGTGTATAACTCAGGCATAAACGAGCCATTTTACCTCTCGACTTAACTATCCACTCTCGCCTGCGGCTCGCGTGGATATAAACGTCTCGGGGTAAAATAGCTTCTTTTATGCCTTAGTTGTACAATCTACTATTAAGCATTGTTACAATTATTACCTTAAAATTAGTTTAACAATATAATAATTGTGTCTGTAACTGTTGGTGACATTCAATGTCTTATAAGCGGTGGTTCCCAAACTAAGTGGTGCCTGTATCTTGGGTATAGTATGTTGTGGTACAAAAGGCTCTTAGTACACCAGAGACAAGATCCTAAGTTCTACCTACATAGTTGTGTGTCTATTCGAAATGCAAATTATACAAGTACATGAGTTTTTTGAACCACCTACGAAGAATAGCGATTTCCATTGTCGAGCTAGACAATGTCAAAGTTTTCGACATTTGAAAAAAAAAACCGTGAATGCTTCTAATCAGTAATAGCTGTAAAATCAACGTTCCCGAATGAGGTACACTTACTGTATGTTTTTCATCTTCCTCAGCGAGTAGGTACAACGTCGTGTGACTTCTGTGTCTTGTCTGTATAGTACAGTCTCAGCTGCGAGGCGACACCTAATCCTGGCTAAAAAGCCACCTCCAGTTTCTTGTAAAGCAGTCCAGTGTTGAAACTGGAGATTATAGCCATTGTAAATATGCTGTGTTGTGTTTTATGTGCACTAGGATTATTTGGAAATATTAGCTTTCTGCAGTAAAAGTAATCAATATGAAAGGCCATATTTTTAGCGTAACCCAGCAGGATAAGTTGTATTTATAATAGTTGTAGCTAGGAACCAACATGCAATACTCACATAATCACATAATCAGCCTATAATGCTCCCTATGCTGGGACACATGCCTCCTTTTAGTGAAAGGGAGAGGGTCATAAGTCACCACGCGGGCCCAGTGCGGGTTGACAGATGTCACATGTCTTCGAATTTTTGGTTGTAGGTCAAGCCGGTTTCCTCACGTTTTGTTGTTTTCCTTCATCGTTTTGAGAGCAGTGTTGATTAAATGAAATGCACAAAGTACAACGCCTGCCTGGGTTTGAAATCATGACTCGTATGTCGGGGCCAATACCACTGTACCACCACTGCTCCTTCACTATAATATGCAATACTTATTGCTTAAGGTGGAACTAGTCGCGAGCTCGAACTCACTGGTGGTCATGGCCAAACAGCACGCTGTCTCACCTGGCATCGTGTCCGGCAAAGATAGTATCAGTGATGAGCAGTTAGACGCTAGTCTACACGCACAACGTCTAGTTCTCACGCGCAGAAACACCGTTCTGAACTGAAACGAGCGTAAAAAAATTCGAAGAGTCCTTTGGAAAAACGAGTTTTATGAAAAAACACATAAATCAATTGCAAATTAAGTTTATTGAACTCTTCCAAAACTGAACTTTGTCGGTACTAGCTTTGTTTTAAAGATTTTAGAGTTCTTTTATTACTTATTTACACCCAAAGTTACGTTAAAATTAAAAATAGCAAGAAAAACGAATTTTGTTGGCTCATAACTTTTTAACAGCTTTTTATTTTTCTATTCTGTTTCCGTACAGACAAAACTAATAATAAGACAAAACGATATCATATTTAACTTTGGATGTTAAATGTCAAACAGTGGAGTAATACCACAGAATACTTAAAGTACTACGTACAGAAAGGACACTCCCTTCCCCGCACTAACATCAGTTACCGCACCTCACCCCCAAGAGCGCTCGCAAACACAAGTACCTCACGCACACATTCATATGTATACAAACGTCATTTTTTAATGTAGTAGTAGTAGGTAATTATTTTGCGAGCGTTGTATGGAGTGTCCGGGGTGTGGTAATACTCTCCAGAGTATAGAAAACATTTCGGCTAGTGTGCTCTTAAGAACTAAAAGTAACCCGATCATCCAGAGCTAGTGCGTCTAAGTTCTTCCAATTAACTCTTGCGTTTACCCGTGGTGTACACCTATATACACATACACCCATATACCCATAATATATACAAATTGTGATATTTGTTCTCGACAAGTCTTGTGAAAGGACTTGTCAAAAACATAATATGTCGTGTATGAAACATGTAATGGAGTCGTTTCAGACATGGAACAATTTTGTTCATCTCTTTGTCACTTTTGACAAGTTTTGTATACAACTATGTCTTCACATTTTGATTTATGTGTAAATGATGAACGAAACTAAGTCCGCCTCTGTACATTTATATGCTTGAAGTATTAAATAAATAAATAATAAACTTGTAAATACAAAATGTAGAATACAATCATCTTTTATACCTGCGGGGTATTTGCGTAACACTAGCAGTAGGAATGGCTTTCATTTTGACAGTTCAACAACATTCATTGCGTCATTTACGTTGTTGAGCAGACAAATTTTTCGAACACATGAAGCAATGGATTAGCGATAACCTTCAAAATGATTCAGGTTGTGATCGGTAGTGTGCGGGGTGTAAATGCGGAGTCAAAGTATTAAAAGCAAGAACTTAAAATTAAAACATAGTGTTCGGTACGGTTGATTGATTCAGCGATTAAAATTATTCACTGGAATGAGTTTTATATTCTGTTTCAAAGTTTGTTCAGTCTCTCATCGAAATTATTTTAAAGTACCGAGTGATTGCCGGGATTTTAATAGGAAATTAATTGCTTCCTTTAAAATTGGAAATAGCTACGTTATAAACATCCGACCCCACTACAACAATTATAATTTAACTAATTAAAACAATTAAGCTGAAATTAATATTTCCGTCGCTCCCGTTGTTTTAATTGCTGTAACGATGATAGTTGGGATTTAATCATTCTTGCCTTTATTATTTTAAATTAGGGTTTGGCTTGTTATTATATTAAAAGGCGATGGTATGGCTGAATCTTGGTGATAAGCAATTGAAAAAAAGGTAACTTTTTGTTAAAAACGCATCAACGTCTTGCACTTGAATCCCGTCCGTTACACTTTGGATGTGAACCCACTTCTTACGTACATTTTGCTAGTTATCTATATAGATACCTATTGCTAGTAATCTTCTAGTCCTCCTCTCACGTCGGCATGACGCACGCTTACGAGTAATATGTTAGCAACGTTTGAACTGCTCCGTTGGTCTTGTATTCGCAACCGCGACTGCTGAGCGTGGGGTCCTGGGTTCGATTCCCGGGTCGGGCTAAGTGTTATTGGGTGTTTCCATTGGGAATTTTTTAGTAACAGCCCGGAGTTTGGAAGTTGGCGGTGTGATACCCCCTGCCTCGGTAAGCACGCTAAGCCGTTGGCCCTGCGCCTGATCTCTGACAATGAGAGTAAGCGAAGAGAGAGTGGGCACCTGTGTCTGCGCGCACACATGTGCACTATAATATCTCCCGCGGCGAAGGCTGGTCTCCGCTGAGATTGGCCGCCGTGGCTGAAATTAGGTCTGAAAGAGTTATTTATTGATGATAGCAGCTCATCCGGTGATTTATTTTATCACAGTATACTACCATTAATCAGTCAGCTAAATTGGGACTGCACAGGGTGCACCGAAAAATAAAATACTGGTATTCAGCTGCATCCGGTTAGACTGGAAGCCGACCCCAACATAGTTGGGAAATGGCAGGCAGATGATGATGATAGGGTGCACCGAAAGGTGGTGAAAGTGAAGGTGCATGAACATGTTAGAAGCTTCTCTGATGAGCCCCATTAAATAATTAAACCTACTATGTCCGTGTGTCATACTGTATTTAAAACTCGTTGTGCAATATTAACGCCCGGTACGTAATAACTCTTTCTCATTAGCAGTCCCATAAGTCCTCGTCTTCATTACGCTTCCGACAGTTTTTCCTGCGGTGAACTATTGCGTGGGGGGAGGGGGTAGTGCAGCCAGCTCAGGGGGGAGGGGGTGTCGTCGAGGCGCTCGTTTGTTACAAACTTTAACACGCCCTGCATAATGACGCTGTTGACTGCATAGTACGGCGAGCTACGCGGAGCGAGGCGACGGTGTCACTGACTGCATCCAGTATGGCACGGGAAAGAAGTAAACGGGTTTTAAAATGAGAATTTATTACTACTACTAATATATACTACTAGCAACTCGCCGCGGTTTCACCCGCATAAGTTTCCTGTGGGAATATCAGGAAAAACTATCCTATGTCCTTTCCCGGGACTCAAACTATCTCTATACCAAATCTATTTAATCTAAATCGGTTCAGCGGTGTAAGGGTGAAGAGTTAACAGACAGACACACTTTCGCATTTATAATATGGGTATGTATAGTGAAATTGCCAACATTTTTGCTTGTGCTACTCGTGAATTCAGTCAACGATATAATATCGAGGATGATTCGCTTCTCAGGCTTCATTATACATAGATCTCTGCCGACAGGAGGATGAAACATTCAGCAACATGCAGTGTCCAGTTTTTATGTGTAGGTATTGCAATTTGGCCACCGATTAATTAATTAAGTATAGAATAATAGTAGGATTAGTGCTAATTCATTCAATTGAAGCGTTGTGCTACCTGAAATGAAGCACCAAATATCATCAAATAGCTGATGAATTAGCTGATACTTTACGAGTAATGTACTCAATACTCAATACTTTATTTGCATTCCACAATGTGTACTTAGGTGGTAAGTTCATAAGAGAAAGAAATAATGTTCATTATGGACCCTGTCGGGCACAGTAAAAAGTGAAAAACACAAATTTATGTAGGAGAGAGGAAGCTAACCTAAATCTAAAATAAATCCAATAATACCATATTAGGGACTCTTTATTATACTTTATATTTTATCGCTTAAATATTCGTTTAAACTGTAATAGCATTTTTTAATTAAAAATTGTTTTAGTTTTTTTATAAATAAGTTTATTTTATCTTCTTTTTTTATTAATTCAGGTAGTTTATTATATATTTTTATGGACATTACATATGGACTTGTTGAGTGTATTTTTAGTCGAGAGTTAGGAATGTTTAATCTTGATTTGTGTCGGAGTGTGTAGCGTGATTGTATGTCCTCGCGCTTTTTATAAAATTCTTGATATTTACGAACAAATTTGCAAGTTTCTAATATGTATATACTGGGGAGTGTTAAAATATTATAATTTTGGAAGTGAGGTTTGCAGCTGTCAGTTTGATCGATGTTTACGAGGATTCTAACTAATTTTTTGTATTATGTATTACAGTTTACACATTAATTCATCAGCTAATTTTCAATATGTTCATACCCGAATACCTACATGCAAATATTCAAAGATTCAATAAATATGTAGGTATTTAGAACAATCATTCAATAATAGCCCAAATAGTAGGGGTATCCATAAGAAATGAAAGGGCAGATAATTTACAATGAAATACTAAATAGAACACGTAGATGAAACTGGTTAAATACAGACCCTAATAGTGTTTATATTATTTAATTTTAAATATGCTTAGTTAATAAATTGTAACGAATATCTATCCCGTCATAATTTGTTTTTGGGTTGAATCACGCTTTTAAAACGATACTAAACCAATATTTTATAGCTTAGGTCTCTTTGGTAAGACACAGACTTTACTTAACGAATGTCCTCAACGATCCTCGTTCAAAAAGGAGTACTTGTTATTTTTCAGCCGGTTTTAGTGTTGCTTCAGGATATGAGAAAACGGAATACTTATGTCCCAGACGCGCGGACGGTACATTACTTACTTGAAATGCACTGAACGCAGCCGGAGTGTTCTCGGTGAAATGCTTCGTTTTAGCTTACAGATGCGTTTTTGTTTACCTCGCTGAGCTCCAATGCGATGAAGTAGAGTATTCGCTGGCAGGTCAATGGAAAATTGGACTATTTGCTGTCATGTATTTCAAAGGAAAACTACGTATTAGGTAATAATATTCTCACATGTGAGCAGTGGTGGCCCAGTGGTAATGGCCGAGGTCGTAGGTTCCAACCCAGACAAGCGCTTTACTTTGTGTAAATAATTTCATCACCACTGCTCTCAAAACGGTGAAGGAAAACATCGTGAGGAAACCGGCATGTCCCAGAACCAAAAACTCGAAGACATGTGACATCTACCAACGCGCACTGGGCTCGCGTGGTGGATTACGGCCCATTTCCTCTCACCAGGAGGCCTGTCCCAGCAGTGGGAACATTATAGGCTGATTATGATGATTCTCACAATATGACTGTGTTAAAATGATGGCGTATATTAATCTCGTTCAAACCAGGCTTTAAACGGGTTTGCCGAACCACTAGTACAAGAGGAGTACCTGTGTATCTAAAATCCTGTGAACCACGATTCTCATAAGTAAGATTTTATTGGTTTTCACTCATTACAGCATTACTATAGAGACCCTATTCAATCAATCAGTTTTATCTATCCTTATTATAACTAAAATGATTGATTAAACTAGTGTAGGTAATTAACCAGCTGATGGTATTGAAAACCGGGGTTCAGTATAGTTGACTCTAATGTTTCCAAATTACCTTTATGAAAGTACATTTCTCAACGGATACACGTTGATATACAACATTCAAAACATAGGTTGTGAGTGGTCGTGACTACGCGTTAGTGGAGCCGCACAAAAGTGTGCAAATATTTGCACAGCGGAGCGCACGGACTGTGCAAACCGTGCAAACAGGCGTATTTGCCGGCGCGCTAAACGGCGGTGTCCGGTGACAAGACTATTTAGGTATAATATGTGTTTAGACGGACAGTTCGGTCCGGTTGTGATTTTCATGTTTACGGAGAAAATATTTTATATGATGGGATTCGCGATTATACTTTAGCTAACAGTGGCAGGATAAATAACAGGTCAGTGGCAAAAGTTGTTAGTGGATTTAATTAATAAAAGTACTACCTACTACTAGTAGTGTAGTAGTACTTGTATCCACAACCTGAATCAATTTAAAGGATATTGCTAATCCATTGTTTCATATGCTCGAAAAACTTGTCTGCTCAACAACGTAAATAACGTAATGAATGTTGTTCAACTGTCAAAAAAGCAATTCCTACTGTTAGTGTGTTACGCAATTACCCCGCAGAACATAAAGAAATATAGTCTCAAACAGGAGGTTCATCCCGTACCTTTATTAAGTCATTACCTACCAGGAGGTAGCTGATATATCCAAAGTAAGTATTCTTTTGTGCGTCTCTAAAGTATACTAGCATCTTCTAAAACGTTCGATATCTACGCCTTTCGGTGTGTGTGTGCGTAGAATACAATTTCTCCTCTCCGTCTCTCAAATGGCGAATAACATAAATTCTCGTCTCGCGTGAAATATCATATAATTTGTGAACTCCTGCGAATTCTTTAGGCTTTGTACTGAGCAGGAAGATATGAAGGTATCTCAGTACGTTTATGTATTTCTGTAGAATAGGTAAATAGGTATAATAACCTACGTTATTTGTAGTAAGCTTTTCTTTCCAGAGTCATTGGCCTGAAAGCTTTGTGTACAATCCCTAGGCTAGACAAAGCCTTCCTCTAATCGTCATCCAAAGCTTACTTTTGTTACACAATTATCTCTTCATCTTCATTCTGGATTATGTTACTAACACGTTCAACGTGGCGCCAAATATTGGTGGCAAGCTTGGTAGCTTGCCATGGGTGCGGCATGATCTCCATGCTTCTCATACGCAACTTTATCAAACTGCATAATGAGAATTATTAACTATCTTTAAAAACCAAGAAATAGTTTATTCAGTTCCTATAAAAGAAAAAATCGAGTATTTTTTGCGGCAAATTCTACTAAAGTAATAAATAAAAAGTATCTAACAAGAAAATGCTCTTTGTTAGTTCTCGTACATTTCCTAGAAAACATAACACATCGTGTCTGCGAGCTTACCTTTGTTCCAAACACTTTAACTGTTGTTGTTTCTTTGATCTAAGTACCTACAATGAAATATGACTCTATTTGTGTTTTTTTAGGGAAGAGAAAAACGGAACTGCTATTTCATTTTGTTTTGTTTTAAATATTTTTCTGGTGACAGAACTGAAGCCATGAACGGCTCATATAACATGAGGATTTCATGATGTTTACCACAATGTAAGCGTAGCTCGGGACGCCCCCCAGCTAGATGACCCAACGACCTTAAGAAGGTGTCTGGGACAGACGATGCGGAAGGTGGCGGACAAGGTGTTGTGGCGCAGCCTGGGAGAGGCCTATGTCCAGCAGTGGACTGCGATAGGCTGAGTTGACCATGATGTGTTATTTCATGTTTTTTTTGTTTTTCATGGTGTTTTTATTTTGATGTGTATCTACTGATGAAATGTGAGTGTATTTATTTATTTATTTATTTATTTATTAAACATATTGTAGACTAACAGGCAACCCAAGGCGTCTACAAACAAGTGACTTTGGTAGTAATATACGCTTACAGTTATTTGTTGTTAACATAGGTAATATATATTATTAGATACTAATGTTTAACTACTAACTTATAGTAAAATACAGCTTAGGCTAGATTACGTGAGGTTAAATTTAAAAATCCTTATAGTCTGCTTTCGCCGACTTAACTTATAATAGTATGACAATGTGCGAGGTGAACATTTGCCGCGGATATAATTTTGTTCAACTTGTCAGTGAATAGGTCCACATCTTGAGTTAATAAGATCGAATTGAGGAGCGCAAGAGTACGTCGTGTGGTTGCATTTCTTGTAGCACGGGTGCGGGAACCAGCCGCAGCCAGCAGGGGCCGCCGCCGACGCAAACCGCGCTCCCCCGCACCCCGCATGGCTCCCATAGGGACGTTTAGGTTCACATGTATCAGTGCTGAGGGATTGTCGATTTTATTGGTGAGTAAATGATAAAAGTGTATAATTGCCTGCAAGCTCCTTCTCAACTCCAGAGTGTCGAGTCCGAGCATACCCGTTACAAAAAGCGAGGGATAAAGAAATGGGTAGTACCCGTATTTCTTCTTGTATATGTATCGGCAGAATTTTTTATGTATCTTTTCTATCAAAAGTTTGTACTTGGCCTCGTACGGGTCCCAGATGAGAGCATTATACTCTAGCCGGCTGCGAACATACGCGTTGTATAGCATGATTGCCGGTCTAGAATCCTGAAACTTGTACGTTTGACGCATGATGAAACCGAGGGTTCTGTTAGCAGCTTTCGTCATAGACACGATGTGTTCCCTAAAATTGAGGCGAGGGTCAAATGTCACGCCAAGATCACGCATCTCGTGGACTCTTGTCAGCGTACTGTCTAGTATTCGATAACTGTATTGAATAGGGGTCCTACTCCTAGTATAAGTCATAACTCGGCATTTTTTTTCATTAAATTGTAGATGATTCCTGACGCTCCACTCAATAACGTTAGATATGTCGTTCTGGAGAGCTTCGCAGTCATTAACCGATCCCACGCCCATGTATAACTTAAGGTCGTCCGCGAACATCAGACATTTTGCATTCCTGATGGCCGTATGGGGTATGAAGGCATATAGTTATAGCTGCACTGCTGCCTAGCCTATCGGGACAGGCGCGATGTTATTTTATGTGTGTAATATAACTTTGGATAGTGCACTACGTTAATTGCACACTGCTAACAATTTTATAATTTAATAAATCATATTTATAGGTAAGTCTTTTTCTTCATTCTGTATTGTTTCACAAAGTAATCTAATCATGACTAAGGACTCACTTTGTGACTTGTGTAAGCCCTCAAGCCTGTGTTCACGCCGACCCTCAGGGCACACGCTCATTGGTCAGACAGAGCCGGCCGTAATAGGCTGCACGCTTCATTGGCTGCCCGGCTTTGCTCACTAATCGCGAGCGAACCAAACAATTACACGCGTGCTAGTCTATGCTTGATTTAACATAGACTATTCTAATGATTGTCAGAACCTTTGAGTGTACATATCATTTAGTTTAATAATTAGTGATATAAGCCTTACGATAAATGCTTGTGTTGTTGCGGCTTGGCGATAGATTTCTGAAGACAATGAAGGAAATTTTAATTTTGCAGTACCACAAAGTAACGTTATCTCAAATAAAATAAAAGGTATTCAAGCGGAGTAGCCATAACATAAATGTGGGTTCATCGAATGAACACGATAATCCGGGAGCTGCCGGCCGTGATTTAGTTTTTCAATTTAACATTCAACACTTTCAAAAGATACTCCTGCACCAGACGGCTCGTGAAACGTTTTAGTGAGTGCTCAATTTTAGTTTTATTTGGCAGTGTAAAGCTTTCACAGTTAAAAGCAAAATTTGATTATTATTTCTGAATTATCTACTTATTCCTACCAAAAGAAAGACTATTCATTGAATTTAAAAACCAACACCTTTCTTTACATGTTTAAAACTTGCTTTGAAAAAAATCTAGCCACGAATTTAATCAAGCACCTAATTTGCGCACCTAAAATTCATTAATAGTGCAACAGATAAAAACTAACTTTATAATAACAAACTTTACCATTGCTAGTTTTGACTTGAGCTTAGCCAAGTTTAAGTCAACACAGAGTTTAAACCGGAAACCTTTAATAGTATGTATGTGAGGCAATTGACCGAATATTATATTATACCTAACTTTCATTTTATATTTGCGTTGGTTCGTTAACCGAACAGTTATAGGTTTAGTTCATTCAATCTGTACCCAAATTGAATTTGTTTACAAAAAAAAACATTGACACAATCTGGGTGGGAAAGCGGACACTACATGCGTAAATGACAGTTGGTATTTATTAGTTTGCGTTTTGTGTTATGTGGATTATCTCGTACCATTCTGTGGACTGTGCAGGGTCCTTTCTTTGGATCATCCCGAACCTTTCTGTGCAAATGTGTGAATAATTTCCGTGCCTCTTGTCCCGTCCGTGACGGAGCCCCGGCGCGACGTGCATTAAAATTTTTATGACCGCATAAATAACGCCAAATGCCTCGATAATAATGGGGGCGGAAGGCTCTTTAAATGCCTTCGTTTCAGGATAAATTATTATTAATTCCAGCGCTTATTCAACGTTTGAGTTGCTGTCACGGCCAAATATTACGGATACAATATAATATTTCGCTTTAATGCCGTGTTTTAATATTGAATCCATTTTGTATTCAGTGCCCGGATAGTACTTGCGACACTGATATATTTTCGCTATGAATTTTTAAATTTTAAATCAATGGAATGGATTTCTAGTAAAGTGCGAGGTGTGGAAGGTAAGGTTTGTTATTTGCTTCCTAAAAGTTCAATAATTATTTTGTGAACTATTCAAAGACTTTTGTTGGTTCTGGTAAACAATTAGTTAGTTATGACGACCATATACCGACATTGTCCAACGGAGGCTGCACAACACCGCTTGTTCAGCCATTTAAGAAAATTCCCTTAAATTCTTTGCAGCCAACCGCCACGCTTTCACAGTAAGCTATACAATGGAAAAGCTTATAAATTGTATTCGTTCCAATCAGCACGGGGATATTTAGTGGTTTGTTTACTGCGGGAGACGACGGGCCATTATTAGGCGGAAGCCGCGCCATTAAGTTAATTGGCAAGTCGCCAGGCATGTGACGTCAGTGATGCGATTATTATGACAATATGCAACCTAAAATACAATAAGGTTTTATGATGACGATTCATCGGGAGCAAGCGGCTGTTTCTTTCAATTGATTGCTTCTTTATTATGGTTTCCCCAAGCAAAGAAAAAGACAGATTTAAAAAGTAAGGGCGGTGTCATTTAGTGTTTTGATTTCTCATAAACTTTAGTAATAAGATTAGCTTTTATTTAGGTTAGTACCGGTCTACCTGCGGTGTTTTCCCAATAAAAATCATCTATTGTTGATGATTATTATGGAATGGAAATGTATAGAAACACTCTTTATACTGTTCTTTATTCTAATAGTAGATCTCTGGACTGGGTATAAACATTCAGTTATGATGTTTCAAATAAACATCCTCAGTTATCACATCTCACAGTTATTCAATAACACAATTTTATGGCAGCAGAGGATATTATCCGACACCCATTAAGAGGCAATCCCGTCGCCTTTCCTAGTTATCATAAATACATATGTATTTCCTCGATACAAATTTACTTTGATAGGATTTATGTCCCGGCCCGCAGGATTAGATAGCTCTTGAATATTCAATCGCGATCCACTAGTAACGGACAACAACCTCTGAATAAATAGGTGCGCACGTAAAAATAATCTGCGGGTCTTAGTGGCGATGGATTGTGCGGTGTTGTGCTGTGAAGCTCACTGTGCTGTGTGATATATTGCACAGTTTTTCAGTGTAAAATGACTGCGCAGGGGCAGCCATTTTGCACAGTCGCACAGTTTTTACGACTTGACAAAACATCAATGTTTTATTATTATGTGTAATGTTAATATAAATAAATTATACATATCACTTACAGGTGTCAGCCTGTAAGTAATTGCTGCACTAACAATTGTTGGCTAACCAAGATAGGTACTTAAAAAACGATACAAAATTAAAAATCGAAGTGATGTGACTTATTCCAGCTCGCACTGGGCCCGCACCGCGTGGTGGATTACGGCCCACTCCCTGCCACAGAAAGGAGGCCTGTGACCAAGCATTGGGACCGTTGATAAGTACATGATTATGTACCCTAAACAAAAAATAAATAAACAATGGAAGGTGTAACCCGCGGGGCAATTGCGTAACGCATTATCAATCGGAATCGGTTTCATTTTGACAGTTCAACAACATTCATTTTGTTATTTACGTGTTGTGCAGACACATTTTTCGAACTTATGAAGCAATGGATTAGAAATTTGCTTCAAATTGATTCAGATTCCGATTGATAGTGTGTTACGCAATTAGGGTGCCGTATTGTACTAATCAATGATAGCCAGTAAGTCATCATGGTTAAACATACAGTGGATATAAAAAAGGTATAATATAAAAAGGACTAGGAAAATCTCTATTTTATATTTTTTTCATTTTTATTCTGCACAGCGTAATTTTCAATTCTGTACAAACGCTGAAACTGCTGACGGCAACGAAAAGTCAAGCTAAAAACTGTAAAATAAAATGATCAAACGGGATCCAGCTGAAATGCAGCACAATCCTGGCTCCATTGTTATACAGATATCGTGTTTCTCTCAAGGTATAATATTTCTGTCGCGTAATAACCCCAGGATTGCAGTGGACAACTTTTTGAATCTTGTTCCAACTACTTTCTTAGGAAACTCGTATAAAATACGGGATTGGAATGTTTCTTCTCGCTTCTTTTCGGATATGGAGTGTTTATTTAAAAGCAAAACTAGATGAGGTCATTGTGTGTTCTAGATATAATTATTAAAAAAAGTTTCAGAATGAGTTGGTCGCTTGTTATTCTTTTTATTTGCAGGAAACCCTGATGTTGAACCCACAATTATTTGTATCAGGTTCACAAGTCCAGAAATGTTACAAAACCTTATTTACACGATACAAGTATCTTGATTTCAAAATTGAATCAAGAAATTACCTGCATCGTCTAAATAATTTTCGACGTTGCAAATTTTATTGTTTTTCAGATGATGGTACTATACCACAGACAATTAAACCGTACCGTGTAAACCAGGCTTAACTGTACGGAAAGTCTATGAAATAAAGTAACATCTCCAATGTTCTTCCAAACTAATCCGATCCGAACTATCAATGCTTACAAAACTTTTAACAGGAAATCGTACCAGTTTGTTGGACAAATACGTCGATAGGCTATGTGGACTCAAAGTTTGGCCATAACCCGCCGGTCACTGCAGGCTAGTAATAGCCTGGCAGCGAGTGCCACGGCTAACAGATTCCTACAGATTCGATTGTATCATTTACGACAGTTTTATGGGGTTAATTCTTAAGACTAAGTTGTGCTTGCAATAAAATTCACACATACAAGTTTGAGTGTAAGTCCTTGGGATAAGTACTCCATAACATTTAATCCAGTTACCTACTAATACAAATTAAGGAGTTGACTTGTTCTGATGCATTGTTTGGGGCACTGTATTACCCATTTATATATTTTACTGTTGAATAAATAACGCTCTATTACCACTACGTTTAACATTTCCAAAACCATAATGTAATTGCCATAAACAATTTTTATTTATTTATTAAAACTTTATGCACAAGTAAAAACCAGTCTACCTTAGGGTGATGCAGAGACAATACACAGTAGGTACAATAACAGAAAGAAAAGATAAGAAAATATTTATAACTATGATATAAGAATAGATATAATAATAAATACATATATACATACATATGTACAACAATATATATATATATATATAAATAGTTATGAGACTAAACAATATCTTCATATCAATACCAAGGTTGGTAATAAACTAAGTAATCATGTAATAAAGAAAAAAAATTATGGAATCTCGCGTTAATTCGCGGAAGTCCATGACAGTAAAATGTTAACTAGGTAATTTCAATATGTAGTTTTAATTCCGCCAAAAAGGAACTTGACGTAACCAGAAGGCTGGCTCGTTCTTTGGCCAAAGAATTAGCATTGCCATTCGACGTGGCAATGCTGCCAGTCATCTGGGCACGTTTCCGGCTGACAGCGATGTGAACGAGTACTTTGACGCGTTCGCGTAAGTGTCCTTTTGTTTTGTATTTATTTGTATAGTTAGTTAGTCATTTAATTTAGTACCTAGTGTAAATAGGTAGTTATGTTAAACATTGTACAAGATATGATAAATGAATTACGAAAACGTAGCCAAATACCCTGAAAATTACGAAATCTTCCCGCAAATAAAAACTTTACCAACAGACATGATCGTTTTTCCTCAATCTGAGCTGGGTATTATCTCAGTAGAGCCTGACAGTATGGATGGATCGCTAGAGCTTTTAATTAAAGTGTCAGTTGGAGGAATGGCGCCGTAACTCTCCCTGCTGTGCCCCGTATGATAATAGGCCTTAAGTAGAAGGTAATTAGATCTTTTTAGTGATTTTTGGCGGTGAATGGCGTGTTAGATTGATGGTTTGCACGTGTGATTCGCAGGTAAAAATGTTTTAATGCTTTTCCTTTTTTTATGGGTAGGTATAATTGTTAATGTAGATGCATGTTATCCATTCATGCACAGACCGCAGTTAACTTTACTGCAAAGAGCAATTGATACGGTTCTATCCCAAGATTAAAGTCTAAGTCAAATTATTTATTCGCATATATAGGTGTCAGTACTTTGACGTAATTGTTATTATTTACAACGTTATACAATTTGTTATCTACATATTTTACCATTAGGCATTCAAATTAAATATTTCATATAAGAATAGAAAATCCAAACACAAATGATCAAGAACAAAAACGTTGTTAAGACTGTTTAACTTACCATTATGTGTTCCACCCCGTGGTTATTTCCCATGCCGGGTTCAAGAGAATATAAAAATAATGTTATATTTTGACCCTTATTTTTCATACAGCATTAGGATAAGGATCTCAATAGATTCGAAATTGATAAAAGGGTTTTTTGAGGGTCACTTCCTGTACCCTTTGTTAGCTACATATTATAAGAAAACAAAGAGATTTACGAGTACCACCTGAATATAGCTGTAACCGTCTTATAATAGCGCACAATGTCAATAGTCAAAGTCAAGTCAAAGTCAAAGCATTTATTTAATAAAATAGGCACATAAATGACACTTTTGAACGTCAAAAATTACAATAAGTAGTGTACGTATGGAGAAGAATGGGCAGAAAACTCCACCACACTCTTTTAACCGGTTGAATGCCGTAATTACAGACACAATTAAAAAGCCATTGTGTCTCGCGTGGATCTACGTTCCGGCATACGAAAGGTTAAACTGTTTTACATTATTTTGCATACATTAATTATATAATAATATGTGAGGACGATACACCTAAAATTAAATTACTATACCACAGGTAAAAGAATTAAAAATGAAACCATGCCATATAAATTAAATATGTGATAGATACATGGTGCTCGCATGTTTACAAACATGGTAAAAGTACACGATTTTCATTTAAAAAAAAATTAACAATTAATAAGTCAGGGTGTGAGTTAAAGTAATTACAGAATGTAAACCAATGTCAAAAAGCCCTAAAAAGGATAAATTTTACAATTCAATTAGCAACGAGTTTGATTTTGTCTAGACTCTAGATTGTCCTATGGAGCAGGACCAGCATGTTTCTAACCGTTCTCATCTTGGATATAATCTTCTAATTTATAGTATGCTTGTTTAAAAAGTGTATGTTTAGTGTGAATTTTCTTTAATTTAATTGCAATATATCACAAGGTATTTTATTGTAATATTTAACACAGGACCCCCATAAAATATGTATGTACTTTGGCTAATCTGAAAATGATTGATGTATTTTATCTTCATTTCTAGTATTAAAATTATGTCTATCGTTTATTTTATTAAAAAGATGTAGATTTTTCTTACATAATATTTTCATAAATGAATTGGCAAGGTACCGTCATAATATTAATCCTTTTAAAAAGTTCCCTGAGAGATTCGCGGCGACGTAGATTATAAATCGCTCTGACAGCTCGCTTTTGCAAAATAAAGATGGATTCAATGTCAGCAGCTCGACCCCATAGTAAAATGCCGAAAGACATAATGCTGTGAAAGTAGCATAATTGACTAAATATCTTTCTAACAGCATATGCGGCCGAGCTATGTCATCACCCACAGCCGGCTCCACCCACTGCTGGGCATAGACAGGCCTGTCTTTTCTCCCAACAAGTCTGAATAACATTACAAAACATCACACCTATAGAACGAAGGGTTAGGCAGAGATATACCATAGTCATCATCTCCCTAGCCTTTTCCAAGTTGGGGTCGGCTTCCAGTCTAACCGAATGCAGCTGAATACCAATATTTTTACATGGAGCGACTGCCTATCTGACCTCCACAACCCAGTTACAGGGTAATACGATGTACCTGCAGTACACCCAAAAATTCCCGATTATTTTGTTAAAGTATAATCAGAAGAAGTTAAATAGGTACTTGGACTAAGTAGTGCGTGCCAAACCCCATTTGGGGAAAACTTAAGTAATATGTACAAATAATAGGACTTGCTCTACTATACAATTTCTGGCTGCTACTTTACTTGGCACTAGTCCAACTTCGGGCTATAATTATGACTAGCAGTGCCCCGCAGTTTCACATAAGTCTCTATCCTATGTCCTAATCCAGGTTATAGTCTATCCATGTGTCAAATTTCATCTAAATCCGTTCAGCCGTTTTGGCGTGAAAGCGTAACAAATAAACATACAAAAAATCTAATCTTTTCTCTTTATAATATTAGTTTAGAAAAAACGATAATTAATCATACAAAAAACACAGCATTAACTACAAGACGAAGTGAGATACAATAAACACAAACAATTTAAGTGTGTCCATCGTGTAGTCGCTCGGTGATTAGTGTCTCGAGTGATCGATCTATCGCCGCCGTCACCGCTGTACCCACTAGCCACGGTAGCCACTGTCGCCGGTAGCCACTCCGAACTGATTACTGACGCTAATTATGACGGATGGCGGCGACCAAACATTGCTCATGTTTTAACGGAGTTTTCTTTACCATCTGTTAGAGTGTGTTTATGGAGTGAGCAGATATTAAAAGGGAGTGAATATTGGCAACAGGTTGTTAACTGCTGCGATAACGTTATTTGTTTTTGGTACGCTTGGTTCTGTTGATGTTTCAGGTGCTGGTGAAGGGATCTTAATAAGATTAGATTAGTGCAGAAGTAGGAAGGGTGCTGTCAGGGAGAAGTTTTGTGTTCAGCAGTGACGTAATAACATACGAGTATACATATAAATGAATAATGATCATTTCAATTTACAGGTTTTCTTTTATTGCTTATTTCTTTTATTATGTAATCATGGCGTAGTATTTCAGATCCTACGTTTCATTTTTTTAAATAATATTTTTTTTTGGTCGATCTGTACAATTCACTAAACGAGATAAGAAGGAAACATCAGAGGCCCTAGCACGAACGGGCAACAAAATACAACTATCCCATTTTAGCATGTTGGTTTAAATTTTTACGACAAGCACAACAAGTACCTAGTATCTCTCATAGATATGAATCGAATTTTAGAACTAAGCAAATATTACGTGTGAAACGAGAACTTATTTTCAATAATCGTTCCAATCTAGGTTAGATTGGCTCAAAGCCCGCAGAACTCGTGTCATCTTTAACTAATTAACTCTGCAGAGTAATAAATCTTTGCAAAATAAATAACAAAGTGATAGAGCAGCTAACTAGATGGTCCTCCACAATTATTTCTACAAACCAGCAGTTCTCAAAAAGAGCGCTCCAACTACCTAGCCACACGAATCTGCACCTTGATATCGTCTGATACATTAGCAAGACAGTCTTGTTTACCGTGGGCTCGCAATAAGCAATCAGCCGAGCTGTAAATGGGTTAGCAGTAACTCGGTTATATGTCGGACGATTGAGAGCAACGCCGCGTGTATCTGTATGTATGTGGTTGTAACGGCTTATGTTGTTTGTGGAGATAGGGTTAAGAAAGTGATCGGTGTATTGACCGGCTTAACGACACCGTCCTCTCATACCTACTAACACTGTAATTTGTAAACAATGTAAGAGCCAAGTATTTTTACAAGAGTAACCGTGGAGTTTATTGCAGGCTCTTTGCCCTATGAAACGACCGATTGGAACCATGCAACTAGCTTCTGACGTTTTATAAGTTCCCATGTAGGTGTATGTGAAATAAAAGATTAAATTTGGATTTTGATAATCGATTAATGGAGCTACAGCGATACGCCAGAAAAACGCTTATGTTATACATGACTGTGTCAACATACAAGACACAACATGCATACTTTTCCAATTGTATACACGGCGTAATTACTTACCCCCTTACTAATAAACGTTGTATAGCGTCTGTATAGCTACACAACGCTTTGTATTCTTCTTTCGAAAGTCAAATTACAGACGACTGAAAGGGAGAAATCGGTGTGTAACTATTCATCTGACATAATACGTTTATGAGTAAGGGGGTAAGTGTCATAGGTAATTTTAAAAGCATTATCAGCCTATTATGTTCCCACTGCCGTGCAAAGGTGTCTTTTTATACAGAGAAGGCATGTAGATCACCACACTTGCTCAAGACGGAGTGGCGAATTTAGACTTATATTAACTACAAGTTAAAAGCATTTCAATATAATAACGCATTCAGGGTATTGTTGCGACTGCCGCGTTTCTGTAGTGTCTCGGCAATGTTTGCAGACGCACGCACTGACGGATTTGATGCACTGTGGCGTAAGAAATCTGCCTCGCTTCTCCGGAGGCTGCGTGGCAGTCCCAACACTATCCTGCAAGCAATAGCCGCCCGGGCAGATAGCCCGCTAGTGTGGGCGATTACAAACCGGACCCGTTCTGTTTTAGTTATTAAGTACTAACATAGGTTAAGCTATTTTGTTACTAACACTATCTAATAGACCATTGTAGTCTGTGTGAATAAAGATTAATTAATTAACTTTTCGGGTTGTGATGAAAGGACTACAATAGCGACAGTTGAGGAGGCTCTTATAATAAGACACCCTAAATAAAGAGTGATGTCTTGGCAGCTCTAATTAAATTAAGAAGAAATTAACTTAGTTTCAACAGTTTGTAATTATTTACTTCATGGAAATAGAGCGTAAACATGTCCCAAAAAGTACGAATCTAATAAATAAAATGTCGTCCCAGAAATGAACTCGTAACAGTTACTTGTTATAATAATTAACAGAACTTATATAAAAGGAAAAGTTGTGACAAATCTGACGGATAACTTCCGAGCGAGTTCGTGACAAGTTCGGATAAGATTCCGGGTGTATTTACTGAGATATAATTATCTTGCGTGGTGGCTGGGTGTAACGGGCCTTATATCTATAAAGGTATACATAGCACATTTGATTAAAATGATTAGGTTACTTAAATACTTTACGCCACCTGAGATTTTTTTAAAGACAATAAACCGCCGTCCTACTTGATACCTCTATGAAAATGGTTTCAGAAACCATTTCGATATTGTTATTGCAACTTTTAAGCCTAGACGAAAGTTGCTTACGGACGTCTCACGGGTGTACCTACACTTTCGTCGTAAAAGTTTTAGATCTTGTCGACTGAAATTAGTTAAGTATGTTTTATATTCATAAAACGTTATGATAATATAACAAATGCAAAGCAATAAGTCCTCCGTCAGCAACAAGAATAGAGAAAGAATTAAGTACTTTATTCAACGACAATTGTCGATCCGATGAAGTAGCGGCCATCAAAGACTAAAACTAGTTCACCGCGCCTTCAATAATAATGAAAGTGGCAAGAGCCTAATTTTTTTCTAATTATTCGACGAACGTTAGGTAATGACTATGAACACTACCCTCGTTTATTACTAAAACGATCCGTTTTGTAATTAAAATTGATAACGATGGTCGGTGTAATGAGATGTCCCGTTTACCTTAGAAAGAAAAAAAAAAGTGTTTGATCTCATCATGAAATTGGTTTACTCGTCGTTGTCTTACAAGATGACGAAGGGAGGATGGAAGTAGCGGCTCAATTACTTAACTACTTTCAAGTCAAGTCAACATTTGGAGTAGCTTGAGAGTGGGGAAACCCAACTCGTTTAAAATCAAAACAACTGTAAAATAAAACTCTATTCAAATATTGAAAAACATTCCAACGAACTACACCAGTAATAGTTTCGCGATCCAATTCCCGTATGCAAAATATTTAGGCCTGTAGTAACGATTTGTATTTAGTTTTTGATCGCTCAATTTTACAATACGTGCCACCGAAATTGTGAATTATTTTATTCAGAGCCACCGCCGTCCTACGTGTGTCAGACCGTCAGACGGTTCGGAGCAATGCGATAAATAATTCAGAGGGCAACCGTCGAACTTCTGACGGGTTCAGAATCTCGCTAATCTTCTTACAAGTTTAAGTTACCGAACTTATTGGAGACAAGTTAAGGTTAGCTGACATTTTGTTTTGATTCTTTGTTCATTGTTGTTCGTTTCATCAGGTGATGAGGTGTCAAATGTATTGGTGCTTCGTGGGTTTTTTATTATGGAGTGAGGGATATGTGTCATCTATTAGCTTGTCTGTCTTTACATAGCGGTGCCATAAAGAAGTAACGTACAGTTATTTCATTAAGTGCGTTAAACGGTGTACCGTGATGAATATCTGATTTAGGTATTTCACCTACTAAAAGGAAAACATTTAGAACTTAATACTTAAAACTACCTAACCGGCGAGGCTGGAGTGTACTTCAGGTTACAAAATACCGAAATAACTACGTCGTAGTACACCATGACGTAGTTATTTCGGTATTTCGTGTGTTATCGAGGATCGTTATTTGAATACTAGGTATGTGAATGTTTTAGTAGTAACCTCAATTCTGCGAACTTTAGGGCAGTATGTGGGTACAAAGCTGTATCAGAGTTTGCCAGATTGATCCATACGTCGAGACCAATAACTATATAGGTATGCAGGCAATTTGCCTTTGTTTGGGTAGGTACCTATCCGTTTCCCATGATTTAGAGGAAATAGCGTAAGGCATGTTTTCATTCAAGCCCATATCGGATATCACCGATAATAACGGATAGAGGAGACTTATCAATTAGGCGTAATGTAATCCGCGAGGAAAATAATACCTAATGTATTTTAATGAAAACCATTCATAAGAGTGTCCGCCCATCACTTAGGACCAGGGCTGGCAAGAACCTAGGGATCAAATAAAATTCGCTTTGGCTGAGCGGCTTTTTGTTTTTTGTTTTTATTATAATCTGACAAACATCAAATCAGAATAGCTCTTAAGTCCATGTCAATACCAGGACTCTAAGACTCGTGTCTAAATGAAATACATATTTGATCGTTTAAATGTGTATTTCATTCTTCCAACCGGGTTCAATTGAAAGACCATGCTACGAGTGTAAACCGATAATCGTCTTAAGCAACGGTATAATAAGACTTGGTTTTCGCTAACAACAGTTAAAATAAAATATGCCACGAAAAATATCTGATAAATTTTTCATGAACTGTTACTTATCGGCGTCGACCCTAGCGGGCCGGTTCGGCTGTCTATCATAATTATGTATTAACCGGTAGTTATGTATCATCTGGTAGGTCGAAATAAAGCTCCCATAGGTATGTTAACAACGTCATTATAATGTGTGTTATTGCTACGTTCCAACCTCTAGAAATAATAACCTGTTTTTTTAACCGACTTCTAAAAAAGGAGGAGGTTCTCAATTCGAATGCTTGTATTTTTTTTTTTTTTTGTGTTTGTTCGCGCGTAACTCCGTCGTTTGCCAACCGATTTGAAAAATTCTTTTTTGTTAGAAGGGTATACTTCCCAAATGGTCCCATGAAAATTTTATCGAAATCGGATGAGCGGTTTTTGAAAAATCAACAAAAATCTAAAAATTTATCTACATTGTCTACATTAACGATCTTTTTGTTTACTTTTTTGTGGGGTAGGTACAACTAAAAAGTGAAAAATAAAAACTTTTTTACAAAAAAACAACCGACTTCAAAAAAAAACTACAAAGTGATAAATAACTTTAATTTCGGAAGTCGGTGTCATAAAACGAAAATGCGGAATCAACGACACCGACTTCCGAAATTAAAGTTATTTATCACTTTGTAGTGTTTTTTTTGAAGTCGGTTGTTTTTTTTGTAAAAAAGTTTTTTAAGTATAACAATTTTTTTTTTTAAGGTTTATTTCAGTTTGAATGGTTTGAATCGTAAAATAAACTTGTAGTTTTGACAATCTACCGTGCAACTTGGATAAAAAATAAAAACTACCTAATAATTTTTCGTTCCTGAAAGTCGAAGGCTACTAAGCGATATCGCCAAGGGGACGAGACCAAACAAAACAATAATAAAAAGGCGACTCTTTCATAATTGGACGCCCGTATGCAAATGAGTCCACACTCCGTAATCAGATCTGTACATTTTGCAAAACAGACTCACGTGTCAGGCACACCATGCATGCACCCCTTATGTAACCCTCCCCATGCATACATCCTGTACCCACATCACACAAATACTTGCCAAACCCATCTGCCAGCCTTTGTGGAGCTAAGCGTGATGATTACAGTCTGATATCAAAGCCGAGGGTGCTATCAGGACCGGCGGCCGTGCGTGGTGCGACGTGCGGCGCGCGCGTGTGAGGGTGGGCTCAGAAATCAATCTGCAGAATGTATTGCTTTCTGCCAATGTGACATTGAAATGTGCCAGAAATTCGTGCGTAGTGTTGAAAGGGTTGGGTTTGCTCTCCTGGATTTTTATTAACACATTTTTACTGTTGCTAGGAGTTCAGTAGAAGTGGAGATCGAAAGAATTCGTGCGGAAACTATTCCTATTTCGCCAAAGTTCGCCAGTAAAGGTGCCGTAAATATATAGGTACGTAAAACTTTTTAATGTTATCACGTAGGTAGTTATAACTAAAGCTGGTCCGTAGTCTGGGGTATAATATACCTACTCACTTTCTATCAAATATGTAGAATCTTCAACTTGTTTAATAAAATCGTCTTAGGTTTGTATAAACTAGTTTCTGGCGCTGCGTCATGCTATGTTATGTTTTAATTGTTGTGTAACAAATAAAAAAAACCTTGTACCAATATTATGTCAGGTAAGGAAGCAACCTGAGCAGCCGTATCGTTGTTACCTTTCCTGTGAACTCACCACAATGTGTTATTTAATTCCCTGCTCCAATCAGTTTTTCTCTCACCCCGATCACAAAACCAAATCTTACTAAAGCTTCACAGTACGAATTGTTACAAATCCTGCTGATTATAAACAAACAGCGCTCCGGCGGCCGAAAGCCGAAAGCCGAGTTCGGGAATCAATTAAAAGTTATCGCAAGAATTGTTGTGATTTATACGGGAGCCACCCCATCGGTGAGCCACCTCGCCAGTAAGCTGAAGAAGGACAACTGCTTCGAGATAGTTTTTGGGAAGAAATACGTATTGTCAAAAGACACGCTGAAAAGAATAAACTGTAAAACGTACATTATCAACGGCCGCAACGAATAGCAACAGTGGCCATATTATTAAACATCGCAATTCAGTAAGTTGTATAGGATGGGTTCCCTACTTGATTTCGAAAGTTGATGATTCGATTTTGATAGGTATTCCCCCTCACAAGCGTCTGATTCCACAAGTACCAAAAAAACATTTGCTATGCGGAAGGATCTCTTCTTCTTAGCGTGTCGATAGCAATCTAAATGTACTCGGCCCAGAATTCGGCTACTGTTTGACGCCATCACCAGCGTCCATCAATTCCTGTAACGTGCAGCTGACAGGACACGCAAGGCACGATATTAAGTGTCCCATCGTTTATGGAACAGCACCACATTTACACTCCAAAGCGGAGTCGTCCATGAATCTCCACCTGAACAGGTTGTCCTTGCTTCGGCCAACCTGGGTACGGGGTTTAAGGATTATTATGGCACTTTAGTTTTCGACTAGATACAACTAGCTTCAACTTTCTGACTAACTGACCGACTATTTAATTTTGACAATTTGAAATTGCCTGTACATGGTTTAATTGAAATAAATGCTTTAGAGTAAGTCAATGATCTTTGAGAGGTCCATGCTCAGGTTTTTTTATGTAGAAAGGCCGAGTATAAGGAATGCGTGGAGTGGTCCTTCTGTTATTTATTTGTGTTGTCGCGGTACTTAGTTATCGGGGTATCGGGGGTATTGATAAATTAATTCTCGCTATTGTGCACCGGAATTGGGGTACAGTTAACTGTTACCATGTGTTGTATTAGCAAAATTGATTATATTATTAGTTTGTAGACTGTTTACACAATTGCTTGTTTAGGTTATGGCTGTATTCCCAGAAGGGTAGGTAGGTGAATACTGACCTATATTAGGGGTAGCCTATTAAAGGACTGTTGAGGGCATTGCTACGGGTCGATTTCAAATTTAACGAATATGGCCCACAGATGTTGATCTTCACAAGGCATCATCTGCCTAGCTTTTTCCACTAACTATGTTGGGGTCTGCTTCCAGTCTAACCGGATGCCGCTGAATACCAGTAATTTACATGAAGCGACTGCCTATCAGACCGCCAGTATCCAGTTACTGGGTAATACGATACCTCATGGTAAGACCGGTTGTCAAACTATCGGACTTCTGACGACTCATAACGACAGCCAAAGATCCACGAATGACAGCCGGGATCAACGGCTTAACGTGCTTTCCGAAGCACAGAGGGGTCTTGATATGTAAAAATGGTCACCCATCCACGGACCAACCAAGCGTAGCTTAACTAGATCGATCGACCCGTGCGGCTGTTATTACGTAGACACAAGCCCTCTCTCTCCTCACAAGGCATTACAAAGGTTTAGGTCTTTAAATGTATTCAAGAAACAAGCGAAATCTTGGTGATGAATAAAGATTCGATCATTGTGTAAAACGAAATGCAGATGGCGGTTTCAAGTCGTTCTCAACACAAGGTCAAAAGTATTTTCATTACAAGAAATTGAAATTCGTTACTTATGTATACCTAATGCCTCCAGTTGGTGGAAAGTGGTTATTGCTACCTAGAGGCACCTGTAGCACTTATAAGTTTGTCAATTTCTTACAACGTACAAAATGTCTCATGTCTTCGTAATTTCAAATCTAAATTACAGAAAATCCACTCGTCACGTCGCAGTAATTCTCTAACAAGTAATCCTGGGTAACGACTATATTACGCCGAGTTTTATGACCGTGATACACTGTACTGGTGTTAGTCGACTAATAAAATTGTAATGAGTCTCTCTACTGTGTCGGCCTTTGAAAGTACGCATTTGCAAGTCCCTGTGACATTGTAAAGAAATAATGGCAGAAGGACCAAACAAAATAACTGTCAGTGAATACTCGATGCTTACCTAAGTTACGGGAAATTAAATTGCTGCAATAACTAAGCCGGAACTGGTGGTCCCAGTTACTTGACAAAGGGAGGGTTGCACTACCCACCCTTTGTTACCTTTTAAAGCACTTGGGGAAACTTCATCGCTGGAAAACCCATTCGGTAGTCACTTTAGGATACTTACATTTCTATTTTCGCTCTTTTAGTAGTTAATGTTCGTTTCGTTCGACGTGACCGATAGAGTTAAACTTCTGTGCGTTTTTCTTTGATGCTTGGAAGTTAAACTAGGATTGCGTTTTAGTGTGTACACGAGTTTTTCTGCTCCAAATGTACTTTTTATGTTAAAAAGTTGAGGAAACAAAAAAGTTGTGGTGTTACCGAAGTTTTAGCTGTTTTTCTTGATTGTGATGTATCTTCATACAGGATCCCTGTGGGATACATTGTGATTTATCTTCATACAGGATCCCTGTGGGGTAGTTTAGGTATATGAGGCTATATTAGTAATGTTCTCATAGCACCTTACTAGCCATTTGCTACATTCTGATTTGCTTGCAGTAGATATAAGTAGAAACTGCGCCTTATCTTTCAAGCTCCGCTAATGAGACACAATTGATTTTCTATTGTTTCGTCGCCAATGGGCGACGCGCGCCGCTTGACCGGTTAGCCAACGATTTGGCAGAGTGATAGGTTATTGTAATTTTCAAATTGATTACGTTTGAGAATTACTTATTATTTAGCGGCCCCTTACACGGTTTATAAATCCCTAAACAATTTAGTATAATCTTGTGCTAATTGTACCAAGTAATTAATTTACTGGAGTAACAACATCATATTTATTTATTTATTAATAACCAACTTATATTAACAGTTTGCACCACACATACAAGTTATTAGTTAATATTAGATAGTAATTACACATGTCATACATACAATTATGAAATTAGGTTATATCATGTGATTTATTTGCTTAATCATATTATGTAATCACATAGCTAAGCGTAAGCTGGCATTAGATTAAAGCGTTAGAAACAAAACTCGTTTTTATTGCTTTAATCTGGACTTTTGAAAGTTTATACATGAATAGAAACAAAAACTGATATCAGTCACAAGTGCTGGTATCGCCGGACTGCAGCTCCGTCCCTCTCCGGGGACACATCTCACTGTTCCCAAGTTTTATTACAAACTGGTTGTGACACCAGCCAGACATGGGGTTATACCTTGTTTAGTGTTGCCAGCTTTTATAACTAAAGGTTTTTGAGTACGGCAACTTTATAACTTGACATCATCACGCATGTGTTCCCTAAGGAGATGACCAGAGTTGTTTAGTAGGTATACCCTCATTTCGCCAATTATGTTTTAAATCCCATGTAACTCCAAAAGTTTCTAATATTTTTTATTTTATGTAAGGGAATACAAACAGTAGTATATTAAAAAGAAACAGAAATAATTTAACAATCCCCACTACATACTCCACAGATAACAACTTAGATACTTACAAACTGACGGCAAGTATAATTGTAGTCAGGGCAAAATTTATTATATGAACAAAACAAAAATAACTGTTGTTATGTATTGTATCTTACGGGCCCTATAATGATAATAATAATTTGCTGAAGCATACGGAATCTACTGCTGATCCTTCAGAATTTTAGCTATAAGTATTACTTATATTAACACGCTATCGCATTAGGTATACACCTGTAATGATAGTGATAAGGGAGATTTTAATAAATAAATAAAAATAAATAAAAAAATAAATACTTTTAACAGTATGTCGGTTAAGAAATAGAATGTCGATTAATAGTTAGACATCTAGGTAGATTTTACATCTTCTTAGGCTTTTGAGAATACGGCTGTTCATATTGGACCGCTATACTAACATGGACAGAAAGTAATACATGCTAATATTATAAATGCAAATATGCGAAAGTGTGTCTGTCTGTCTGTTACCTCCTCACGTTTAAACCGCTGAACCGATTTAGATGAAATTTGGTATAGAATAGTTTTAGTCCCGGGAAAGGACATAGGATAGTTTTTATCCCGCTATTCCCACGGGAAACTTGTGCGGGTGAAATCGCGGCGCGCTGCTAGTACCTCTATATAAGTTGTGGACTACGTGCATTAGTTGACAAGTGCTTGTCGTTGCCGTGGGCCATGTTTCCTTAGAAGCCGAACACATTTATCTCTGTGTACACAACAAGATAATAAATTCAGTATATTATAGGCACTTTCGGGATAAAGCCGCGTCGCCGATGCGTGCAGATTATATAAAGAATCTGTCGCGTACATACAGGATACAGGTTTATTTACATGCGGCCCCGCGGTGTACGTTAAGTGTTGACGAGTTTTTCACGAGAAATTTACGCATAACATGTAAATTTCCTTTATGTGCCCCTTGCGAGGGTGTCGACTGACGGGATTAAGGCGGGCTGCAAGCGATGGAGACCATACAAAAAGGGTTTAAGGGTATGGTTCAAGCTGTATAGTGTGGTTTTTGACAACACTTGGGTCTGGAATGTTTTATAATCAAACGGATAAGACAAAATGCCCACATTTTTCTCTCACCATACATACCGCGAAGAAACCGGCATGTCCTAGAACTGAAAGTTCGAAGACATTGTGACATTCACCAACCGGGACCCTCATAGAGAAGACATTTGTGTTCTAACTGTGTGTAGATTCCAGGCTGATTGTTTGACCTGATGATGTCCAGCCAGGGTCTGCTTAGGGCTTCGGATGCACCCTCCGAAGGTTTTTGAATAAAACGCAGCAACCCTGTTCCAACGGTATATTTGGCAAGACTAAATTTCACTAAGTCCAAAGAGACCTTATATAGTGTCGAAGGAAAATCTTAACACCGCGAGTTAAATAATCGTACAACGCCATCTATCGAAGCATCGAGAACTAATTTCAAAAACAGTGTGCCAAGTTGACACAGTGCGTACAAAGTTATACATTCTCCCCCCATTAAGGGCAAGCATAAATTGACCTTAATATTATAACAAGTTCAGGTAACAGAAAACATGAAAAATTACATACTATCCAACTAGACTAAGGTAAAGTTACAATTGTGTAAACTAAAATGGTAATAACAACAAAAACACTTTCATTCCCACCACCGTATAAACTTATTAATAAATTCTTATACCTAAGTACAACAATCCAATTATTACAGATTAAATGGGCTATTCAGTAACAGGAAGTAAACATAATTTAGATACAGGTCTTTTAATAATCGAGTTTTTCGTTTTAATAGTGACCACTCGTACGATTCCGTCATTACCTGGATGCTCTTCCTCTACTAAACCCCAAACCCAACGACACGGAGGGAGATGCTCTTCCTTGACTAAGACCACATTTCCTCTTTTAGGAGAGGGAGTTTCTGAGGTCCATCTATATCTATAAAAGAATTGCCTCAAATATTCCTGAGACCACTTTCGCCAGAATGTTTGCAACATACGTTGGGTATACTGCCATCTTTTTAACGAGCTTAAATTAGAGTTTTCGAAGTTATAATCTGGTGGCGTAACAAGAGGCTCACCAACCAGGAAGTGGCCAGGAGTCAAAATTTCCGTGTTTTCGGAATTGGTTCGCAATCTAGACAGCGGTCGAGAGTTTAGGCACGCTTCCACTTGCGCTAAAACAGTTGCTAGTTCCTCGTAAGTCAGAGTGGAAGTACCCACGATCCGTTTTAGGTGATACTTCACCGATTTTACTCCAGCCTCCCACAGTCCCCCGAAATTGGGAGCGTGAGGCGGAATAAAATGCCAGGACGTTCCATTAGTCCCTAAAGTTTCCGCTATCTCCGACAAAATACTATTCCTTTCCCTAGTAAAGAGAATACCCAGTTCCTTTGCAGCGCCTACAAAATTTGTGCCATTGTCGCTCCACACCTCTTGACAATGGCCCCTTCTCGCCACAAACCTTTTGAAGGCCTGCAAAAATCCTTCCGACGTAAGGTCAGATACTGCTTCAATATGAACGGCACGCGTTGACATGCAGACAAACAAACAGATATATCCTTTATAAGATTTATGTCCACGACCCTTTGCTGTACGTAATTGAATAGGTCCAGCAAAGTCTACACCACTACGAAGAAATGCGCGAGAGGGTTTGGCACGAGCTGAAGGTAGCTGCCCCATCAGTGGATTACAGGTAAGCCCATTGTTTTTAACGCATGCAACACATTTCCGTATGTGGCTAGATACAAGCTGTTTTGCTCCGAAGATCCAAAATTTATTATAAATGTAACTCAAGGTTAATTGTGTACCCCCATGAAGTGTTTGCCTATGACCGAAATCAATAATTAAATGAGTAAAGTGTGATTTTTTTGGTAAGATAATGGGGTGTTTTCTTGAAATATTTAATTCGGATTCTTCTAATCTGCCGCCTACCCTTAAAATATTTTTTGCATCTAAAAACGGAGTTAATGTTTTTAAAATACTTTTTGATTTAATTTGTTCTTTCCTTTCTAATGCTTTTATTTCCTCTTCAAAATGTTTTCTCTGACACAATCTCACGCACGTCTCAAAAGCTTCATTTATTTCTTCGGTTCGTAAATAACCTTTCCACTTTTTTTCAGATTTGATTTTCTTTGTTGTCAACATACGCCTACAATATGCTACAACTCTTGTAAGCCGCGTCAACGTTGCATATCGATCGCAGATGTCCGGATCTTCTACAACGTGATGCACTCCGACTGACTCTACGTCAGTGTTCAAATCTTGAGATTTATCATAATTAATGTTTATTTCCCGCAAGAAATCAGGTCCTTGAAACCACAATGTATGCTTGCTTAGCTCTGCAGGAAGCATGCCCCTAGATGCGCAGTCGGCGGGGTTTTGTTTTGTAGGAACGTGCGACCATTGCCATGGATCCAACGAGGTAAGTATCTCTGACACCCGATTCGCGACAAATACCTTCCATTTATTCGGCAAACCATTAAGCCAAGCCAGCACAA
Organism: Amphipoea lucens; assembly: GCA_947508005.1. Classification (NCBI taxonomy): domain Eukaryota; kingdom Metazoa; phylum Arthropoda; class Insecta; order Lepidoptera; family Noctuidae; genus Amphipoea; species Amphipoea lucens. The sequence goes on along the minus strand of OX382363.1, from coordinate 767,619 downwards.
TGCTGGAATCAGTCCAAGCTCGCACATTTTGTTTTTCTATACGCAATACCTTTGCTACTTCTAACAAAAGTCCTTTCAGCAATACTGCCCCGCACAACTCTAGTCGCGGAATCGACACTTGTTTTATCGGTGCGACTTTGGTTTTAGCAGTAACTAATGAAATCTGAATGTTGCCCGTCGAATCAATTACTCGGAGATAAATAACCGCAGCATATGCCGATTTCGAAGCATCGCAGAAGCCGTGCAATTCTACTCGGGCATTGCTAGAGTTGGTATTTACCCACCTGGGTACCGCAATATTTTTCAACTCACCTAAGCTACTGCGGTAAGTATACCATTCATTTTTTAATTCAGATGGGATTTCCTCATCCCATGTGATCCCAGAAATCCATAATTTTTGTATTTGCATTTTGGCTAGTACAATCACCGGAGCTACCCATCCTAAAGGGTCAAACAATCTTGCAATTTCCGATAATACCTTTCTTTTTGTTACAGGTTCCTGCAATGGAGACAACTTGACGGAGTACTGGAAGGCGTCCCTGCTTCTGTTCCAGGTAAGTCCCAGTGTTTTTATTATCGCATCCTGCTTAATGTCGATCTCTTTACTTACCCTTTCTTGTCCTTTACACCTTTCACCGATTATTTTTTCCAGTAATTCATCGCTGTTGCTCGACCACTTCTGTAAACAAAATCCTGCTTTAGCCAGTAACTCTTCCATTTGACTGTAAATTTGTATGCCTTCTTCAATAGTATCACAACCGGTCAGTAGATCATCCATATAATAATCGTTGAGAACTCTTTCAGCCGCCATTGGGTACTTCGCTCCTTCATCATACGCCACCTGCTGCATCGCTCGAACCGCTAAGAACGGCGCAGAAGACGTCCCGAAGGTTACGGTAAGTAACTTATAATCTTTAATGGCCGAGTCCTTGTGGTCTCTCCACACAATGCGTTGAAAGTCTGTGTGTTCATTAGCCACGCGCACCATTCGATACATTTTAATTATATCCGATATTAGGCAAATACGGTGAGTTCTCCACCGCATTAATAGATGTCGCAACTCGGGTTGCAGCCCAGGACCGATCATTAAATCATCGTTAAGAGAAACCCCATTACTTCCCTTGCAGGAAGCGTCAAAGACGACTCGGACCTTTGTCGTGTCCTTGTCGTCTCTCACAACCGCGTGATGAGGTAAGTAGACCGCATGTTTGTTTTCTATATCCGCTTCGGCTAGTGGCTTCATGTGATCTAGTATTAAATATTCTTGTATTACCTCGGCGTATTTTGCTTTAAGCTCGACATTTTTATTAAGTTTAGCTTCCAGGGCATGAAACCGCTTTATAGCTATGGATCTTGAACCGCCATATTTGCAGCCTGGATCTTCGCTTCGGAATGGTAAGTTCACTATGTAACGGCCTTTTACATCTCTGACCGTCGTAGCTTTAAACAGCTCTTCGCATTTTATTTCTTCATTAGTCATTTTCTGTTGACTAGATGGCTCTTGATCTGCTTCCAGTTCCCAAAATTGTTTTAGTAGATCCTCTTCTTTTTGCACTTGACAATGTAATGACAGTACACCTTCCGTTTGAGTAACGGATGAGTCTACAACTCCAGATAAAATCCAACCTAAAGCTGTAGACTGAGCAATAAGCGAACCTGTAGGACTATGCATCAATCCTTCATTTATAATCTGACTATACATCTCAGCTCCTAATAAAAGGTCTATTTTATTAGGTTGATGATACTTCGGATCAGCAAGATCAATCCCTCCTAATTCTGACCATTCCAATACGTCTACCTTCCTCGTTGGAAGGAGAGTAGTGATTGAGGACAGAACATGAGCCTTAAAGGTGAATGTGCAATGTGGATTGACTCTAGATCGAATTTTCATGTACACTATTGATTTAGAAAGTAATTCTTGATCTCCTCCTAGACCAGAAATCTTACTTCTCAGCGAAATCTTTTTTAATTTCAGGTCCTGAACCGTGCTTTCCGTGACAAAGTTTTCCTGCGAGCCTTGGTCCAGTAACGCTCTTAAAACGTGAAGATTACCGAATTTCGACTCTGCCTTGACTAGCGCCGTCGCTAGCAAAACCTGTTTACAAATTTTACCTGTCGAAAAACAGCTAACTACCGACGTTTGGCTTTCTGTTTTTTCAGCAGAACCCTCTGCCTTAGGAGACTCTGACTCCTGCTGCGAAGCGCTCTTGCCCGCTTCCCGGTTTGAATTGACATCAGTGGTCTCAGGCGTATCTGAGTTCTTTGGGTGTAATAGTGTGTGGTGACGACGATGGCATAATTTACATTTGGTACTAATGCGACAAGCCTTCGCTGAATGGTTATTACCCAAGCAGTTAAAGCATACATTTTTTGTAGTGACGAAATCGCGACGTTTGTCCACTAATTCACGAGAAAATTTCTTACAGCCACTTAATTTATGAGTATCTTCAGAACAAAACGAACAGACAACTTCGGATACATGTAATGATTTTAATTTAGAATTATTATTGCCGTTAGTTCTGTTTGCTGAAGGTTTATTATCAATAAACTCTAGGGCCCTGTATCTATTTGTTAGGAAATCTTTGAAATGCTGGTAAGTTGGCAAGTCATCGGAACTGTTACTACTACTGAATTCAAACTCCCATTGCTTTCTCGATTCTAAGTTCAATTTTAAAGTTAAAATATGAATAATCATTATATCCCAATTTGCTACATCTATTCCGAGGTTTGCCAACCCACTTAAGCAGTCACTGGTAGTGTCCACTAATTCCTTTAAATGATATGCTGATTCTGCAGTAATGTTTTTCTGACTAAGAAGTCGCCTTATTATGTTGTGAGATAGATACCGTTTATTATTATATCTGCCCTTTAATAACGACCAACATCTTTCATAGTTGTCGTCTGCAATCGGTATTTGCCTTATTAATTGTTCGGCTTCACCGGTCAAGTAACTTTTCAAATAATGAATTTTTTGGACATTACTCAATTTTGAATTACTATGTACTAATGAAATAAACAAATCTCGGAAACAAATCCATTCTTCATACTTTCCAGAGAATTTAGGAATAACTATTTTTGGCAGTTGAACAGTCTGAGATTTTATTTCGTCTTGTGGAGTCCCATCGCATACGTTTTGATCTTTTGAATCTTTACAAAATAACATCAAAACAGATTTCAATTCTGTTTTATATTCTAAATAACATTCTTCAGCTTCATCATACATATCATCTTTTAAATATACATGATCAGTTAACTGAGAACCAAAATTTTCTATTAATATTTTGTGGGTATTAGTAAATACGTCCCATAATTTTTCTAACGCTTCTAATCTCACTTGAACATATACATCCGTGATCTTTTCCTTAGGAGACTTTTTAAAGTTACGTCTAGCCTTTACAATGTTATTTAAATTATCACTTTGAAGCAACAGTTTGGACTCCATATTAAAATAACAAACAACTAGGCGAGAGAAATCAACAAATAACTAAACGATTATAAAATTAATGTTAAATATCTAAAGTTAAAAGTCTCTGGAACGTTTCCGTTATTGCAGATGCCGATGACAATTAACGTCACTCCGAATGACGTTCCGTGTCACTGTCACTTTGAATGACAGGCTGCGTCACTGTCAACGTCACATTGAATGACAGTGACAGTTCGTGTTACTTTTGGAAATGACAGCTGTCACTATTCGACAGTGACAGTAAATGTCACTTTGACAATCGCTAATTAAAATGGTTCAAACACTCACGTTTCTTTCACCTCACTTTGGTTCACTCACTCACGATTGCACTTGCACCAACCTCGTGACGTCACTCCACGTGGTCACCCTTGATTCTTCAGGTGGCTTCCGGGTCCAATATCCTGACAGCGCCAGCGCCTGTCTCGAAGTCCAAGGCAGGATTCACCACCAAACCCTGGCTCCTGATTGATGGCAGCAGCTCCTCACGAGCTGGTCTGCTTCCTCGGAAGACCCCCCCCCGACTCAGTTACGCAAAAATGCACCACCGCTTAGGTGCCCAGATACTGGTGTATCCGGCTCGAAGGACCATGTTTGACCTGATGATGTCCAGCCAGGGTCTGCTTAGGGCTTCGGATGCACCCTCCGAAGGTTTTTGAATAAAACGCAGCAACCCTGTTCCAACGGTATATTTGGCAAGACTAAATTTCACTAAGTCCAAAGAGACCTTATATAGTGTCGAAGGAAAATCTTAACACCGCGAGTTAAATAATCGTACAACGCCATCTATCGAAGCATCGAGAACTAATTTCAAAAACAGTGTGCCAAGTTGACACAGTGCGTACAAAGTTATACACTGATTATGCTATGTTTATGCTGTAATATACGTACAAACCTACTTGTAACCCTATATCATTCTTTCTTTAGGTTTATTTTTCATAATGCTTCAAAGAGACTACTCGTGTGCTCGTGGTGACAAAACAGATCAGCAAAGTATAAACCAACTTTAACCGGTTGAATGCCGTAATTACAGACACAATTAAAAAGCCATTGTGTCTCGCGTGGATCTATGTTCCGGCATACGAAAGGTTAAGCAAGTTCGCCCACGTGTAGCCCGCCTTACGTTACAAAGAAACATAATACGCACTCAGAACGGAACATTTTATCAAAACTCAAAGAGCCGATACGTAGGGGAGTGCAAATTTCTCAAATTGTTACTCCTAACATGAAACAATTCTACTTTTTGTTTCTCAACAGGTAATTCTGCCTTTAACTTAGTAAGCGGGTTGACGGGGGTTGTAAAAGAAGTTGTAATATTATGAATGTATTGCCCGCCCATGTTGTGACTGGCGCGTGCGCGTGGCGGTTGACTCGGAGTTCGGGAAGCGTTCTGTTCTGTGATGTCTTGGTAAAAAGTTTTTATGGAAGATCATTTTATTTATTGCAGGTGTTTGGCGTAGGACAAGGAACTTTGCACTTATCTCAATTCATATAGGAAATTGAAAGTAATGGAATTACACAAAAAAACTAAATATACATAATAATCGTAAAAGGGTTGGTTTGTTTTGAAAACTTTCTTATGTAAAAAGATAGATTACGGTAAACATTTATTCTGTTAATAAACTATAGGCAAAATATACTAAGACTGAGCAACTGATCAAAGACTGCTGGTCTGACATGATGCGGTTAACAATAAAGGAGAAATTACAAAAATCACACTAATATTATAAAGGCGAAAGTTTGTGAGTGTGTGTGTGTGTTTATATGTTTGTTACCTCTTCACGCCTAAACCACTGAACCGATTTAGATGAAATTTGGTAAAGAGATAGTTTGAGTCCCGGAAAAGGACATAGGATAGTTTTCATCCCGATATTCCCACGGGATCGAAACTTATACGGGTGAAACCGCGGGGCGCAGCTAGTAATATTAATAAACTCATCTAGACCGAATTTCGGCCATAGCGATATTGGTTATTAGCGGCGACTAGCCTTCGGCGCAGGATATATTATAGTGCACAAGTGTGTGTGTCTCACTCTCATAGTCCAATGGGACGGCAATCCGACACGACCGGAGAGGGATCAGGCGCAGAACCAACGACTTAACGTGCTTTTCGAGACACGGGGGTATCACACCGCCAACTTCCAAGCTGCAAGCTGTTACTAAGAAATTCCAGTGGAAAAACGCAAAAACACTTTGCCCGACCCGGGAATCGAACCCAGGACCCTACGCTCAGCAGTCGCGCTTGCGAACACGAGACCAACGGGACAGTAAAACACTACAAAAAACCGCAAACAGACGATGAGGATTTCGTGAAATAGTTTTCATTTGACACATCAAGATTGTTATTTACCAAAATATCTTACAGTACAACTTATCTTATTATTTTGGAGTGACGCTCACCTCTACAAGGCGCTTCTTTCATTGACATCCTAAATAATAAGTTCCATTGGAGCCAGTTTATTAGATCATCGTAATCTATTTAGTGTGATTTTTTCTGTCCTTATCGGAGAACAGAGGGGAATACTAATCATAAGACGTTACAATGACGTAGGTCGCCATGTTTTGGATCATTCGAAAGTTTAATAATGATAATGCAGAATGATCAAACACGTAGGTACTAACTTTAGTTATACAAAATATAAATAAAGCTTGTTTTTTTAATATATACTACGTAGTTTTTATTGAAATATCATTACTTTACAGATATTTTCAGAAAAGGTTTTCATGTTTATTTGTATTTTTAACTACATATTTGCATACACAATACAGTTTTTAATAATAATTATAATAAAAACATTTTCATTCGAAACCGCACTCGACAAACAGTGCAGAAAGCAATATAAAACACGATGCAAATTGTGAAATTGAAACACAATTGAAGCAAATATTAAAGTTGCATCGTAGCACCAACTGCTACGCTCTTGCTACGGATATTGCAAATACGTGCTACAAATATGGTGCTTGTTAGCTACGCAGCCGCTACGAGCCGCTACGCCGCTACGACGTAGCGTTGTGTTGCTTCCATTCGTGTTGAGAATTTGATAATGCAATTTAAGTTTGAGATATGTATTACATTTTTCTTGTTGTTGTATTGGTTTTAAAGAGGAATGGAAACTTCTCATGAATCTTAAACATTTTATATGGTTTTGGGAGGCAAACAAGTAGTCGGTCCGTCTGGTGGTAAGTGGTCACCGCCAGTAGACGCCTGTAGACGTCAGCAATACCAGAAGCTTTGCAAGCGCGTCGCCATTCCAGAGACAAAACTGAAATGTCGCATGAACCTGTAATTATACCGAGATGGACATATGTACACCTAGAGCAGTGGTGGCCGAGTGGTAGCAGCTCCAACTTACGAGATGTAGGTCGTGGGTTCGAACCCAGGCAGCCGCTTTATTATTATTATTAGCCTGTGACGTCCCACTGCAGGGCAAAGGGCGCCCTACTCTCTTTCCACCTCTCTCTGTTCAAAGCTGCTAAGGCAGGCGCTTTACTTTGTGTAAAATATTTTATCACCACTGCTCTGAAAACGTTGAAGGAAACGTGAGGAAACAGCATGTCTTAGAAACAAAAATTCTAAGATAGGTATGGCATCTACCAACCCGCATTGCGCCTTCGTTGTAGATTACAGCCCATTCTCTCTCAAAGAAAGGAGACTTGTGTCCCAGCAGTGGGAACATTACAGGCTGACTATGCATGGAGGTACACCTTCAGAACAGGAACACAAAAACTATACAAAAAGATAAACTACCAGCTTATTAATAGTACAAACTCTTTCCAGTTCTACTTCGTTAGGTTCACTAATTAAAAATAGACAGAAAAACGTGAATAACGTTTAAAATTACTTCTTTTTAAAAAGTTTCAAATGCAGCTGTTAATTATAGCCTTTTCAGTATAAGTAAAAACGAGTAGGAATAATAAATAATCTAGAATATAGATAAATCTGAAAATGAACGCAGGCCGCTCAATGGAACTGATTACTGATCAGGTCTATTCAGTGAATTACTGATTAATTCATTCAATCATTATTGTTAATGAATGAACACAGATGTGCATTCATAACTATCCTTTATTCAGTGAACAGACAAAAATGTCTGCATTTCGACTTTTCGTGATAAACTGTGTTATCGGTAATGTTACAATCGTACGACATCATGTAACACAGGAATCCGCTGGATGCAGGAAGCACAGAACCGGTCGGAGTGGAGGCGCTTGCTGAGGCCTATGTCCAGCAGTGGACGTCTTTCAACTAAAATGATATTGATGATACACGAATATCCAAAAAAGGAGTGTTAACGACAGTCGGACTGATTTTAAGCTGTTACGTTCAAATATCTCGTAAGTGGTCGCGTCATAGTCAAGTTTAAGTCACTTGGATGTACATACGCCAGCATATAAAGCTACTAAAATCTGTCAAATATATTTAATACATTTTCAATTTTATCGCTAAAGCATGAGGTTCAAAGTTGATTGGGTTTTTTGAGAACAATTCCTAGCAATTTGAAACTTCCGTAAGTATGAAACTATGTACATACAATCACATAGACCAACAGCTAAGGCCATCATCATCTACTTGCCTTTTTCCAACTATGTTGGGGTCGGCTTCCAGTCTTACCGGATGCAGCTGAATATAATTTTTTTTACGTGGAGCCATCTTGGAGCGACTGCTAAGACAAATCGACATTATAGTTTTATGGCATGCAAGTGACATTCGACCTAAAGGCTAATTTTTATTGATCGATAGGGCTCGTATACGGGGTGCGGAAGATTTCTCTAAAGCATGCCATAGGACCCGTATTCGGGGAAGCGTTTTCATTGGTCGATAAGAAACGATTGCGGTATACGGAAAACTGGTACCTAATTGATAATTAACATTGCATGTGAGTCTCCGCACGCTTTTTACCGACCGAGGAATTTCATTGGTCGCTCCGCCTGCAACGGGGATTCCCTGCAGTCGGTATGTACCGTCCACGTTATCGACTTATGCTTTCATTAGTCATTACCGCACCTGCGACCCCCGCTTGCTGATAGCAAAGCAAGCACGATCGTTTATACAGACTAAGGAAAGTCCAATCAATGTGCTTTTTATATCCCCGGTACTCATACCGTTTAAACAGCTTGACAGCACATAAACTGGTTATGCACATTTCCTCTTTCAAAGGCTAGGAAAACATTAAAATCTGTTATATTTATATTCGTAATATAACTCCCTCCATCCAACTCTCACATGCAAGCTATTGTGTAACTTTCAAACAATCTAATTATCTCTAACATTGATTTCAATTAAAATTATTTACAGCGAGCGAGCGCGCATTAGCAGCTCTTTATTAAAACCTATCTGCTTTGCAACTCCACATCCGGCCAATTACATCCGGTAAGGGGAATAATTCGAATAAATTGGAATAAACTCCATTATTCGAACCGTTTCGCATAACTAAGAGATATCGGCGCGAACAGACTTGTTATGTACTTTGTTATCGAGTTTCTTGTTCTATTAGGGGTGAGGGGCCTATTTTGTGGTTAAATGGGGTAAAGAGAGGGTTGTTTCTGATTAGTAGGAGCGGTCGTTAGGGTAACGATTTTTCGGAAGGAATTTAGCAGATTTTGTTTAATTTGTGTAACTCCGGCTGTCATTTAAGACAAACAAATCATTTATGTGGTATGATTTTTTAGATGAAGGACAAGACATTCTTAAGGTGACGACTCTTTCATATTTTGTGGCAGAAAGATAACTTCATACCGAAGATATTACTTATGATAAAAACTTTGATTTATACAAATCCACAAGAAATGGACTGAACCGATAGTAATGTCGGTTCAGTCCATTTCTTGTGAATAACAATAACCCGGTCCGCGAAATAGACACAATAAGACATTTGCCCAGAACTATATGTGTTGTTGTCATAGGAAAGGGTTCGTATCCTTGCTCAATTAATTACCAATGTCATTCACAATGAGTACGATAAGCCCAACAAGGCACCAACACACAGCGCTTCGATACTACACAATCTTACAGAGATCAATAGCTCGTATGAGGTCGCGGCTCGGCGGTCCTCGGTCTCCACAGTCCTCGTGTGTAGCCATCCATCACAGGCACGTCTCGGAGGACCAATTACTTGCGCTGTAATTGAGTGTCGCCCGCCTTATCTCGCCCCGGAACAGTTTGCGCACCGCCTTATTAAAAAACTTTATGCTTTTTCTTTATAACTTTAATGTTTTCAAATTAATTTTGTTTTGTTGTTCTGTGTGCCTAAGTTGGTTTATTTTTATTGCGGTATGTGGCTTCTTTATGTACAATCGTAAGTTTTGGACTCTCAATTTCTTTGGCAAATTGAGGAATGATTTTTCAAAAGGATTTGAAAAATGATTGATTCAAGTAATTTGCATTTTCCACCAGAGTGGAGATTGGAGAATTGGATAGTCAAGGCAAAATCACAACTCGTCATAAGAAACGATGAGAACGTACAATTTTCTATTATGACATTTAAAAAAAAAAAACAAACGAAAAAAATTCAAAGTATTAGTATGCCATCGATTCGGAGAAAGTATATAACAATCATCTTCCCCTCTTTCGTAAATAAATTCAACTTTTCTACCTCCCACAGCAATTTGCGGGAATATGGTGTATTGAAGAAACACTCTTCAGTTGTTATAGCTGGTGAAACCATGATATTATTTTGAAAATATTATACGCGATGAGAAGATCTAAATAAAATACGTCAATAAATTCAACATCTATTTAGTCTCAACAGTCTCGCACTTCGTATTCAAGAGCCTCGACAGACAAGCTTACCATCTAATTCGTGTAGTAGCACTTCTCGATACTTGGGGCGCGTCAACATGTCTCCCAGACGCGCGGGCGAAGAGCCTAGACGCGCGGCTGTCGCGTCGTCTCGCGAGGCGGCGCCGAAATATATTAATTGGTGTTTGAGATGTGTTTATGCGCGGGTGCTACTTGAGTAAACACGGATGTGGGATGTTATTACTGCAGCACTGATCTGGCAGGGTTTTGGTCACAATTATTAAACACATTTATATGTCTTTTATCATGGAACCGAGTTTCGCAAATATGTGATTTGAGACGGATAGAGTGGCAGCCACTTCTTCTATCATTTATTGAGTTGGAATTAAACTTAGGCCCACTTGATGTGAAACAGCAATCTCTGCTGTAAATACGTCGCCGTTATCGTGAAATAAAAAAGCCCTTATTTTTATTCATTCAAGTAGCAGTTTCAGTATTCTACAACAATAAACAAAATACAACCAGAAATAGGAAACTCCATGATTATGATTTGTGCATACAAACTCACACAACGCTTACACAATCTCAACTCATCCCATCAAATACTTGGCTCGTACTGAAGTTGAATACAATTAGTTTTACACGAGAGCACGGTAGAGGTAGCATCTATCGAACGCAGTCAATATTGCCTTACAGAGAATTGCTTCAAGTTTCGGGAACAAAGGAGGTTAGATGCACGCGCAGTTTGCGGCCTTACGACACATAATAGATACAGCAGAAGGTCGCCTCCATGCAACGATCGAAAACGCACGTACAGGTAGATACGAGTCTACGTAGGTACTTCGCGCGTTCGGTTGATTTGGACGCGCCTGGCCAGCTGCGCGTGTTTATCCCACATTTATGTTCGAGTGTGGCTCGCGAGGCGCCTCAGCCGGTTTGGACCCGACTACTTAGTCGCGACTAGCATTCGTTTGACATAGTTTTGTGATCGCCGCCCGCACTAACGCGTCTGTGTGCGTGTGCCTGTTTGCGCTGATTGTATGGAGCCCGCCTTCTGTCTGTACTTATCTATTTCGTGATCAGACGTGTATGCGAATGTTCTCAAATGTCTGTGTAGCTTTGTACTAACATTTTCAATAGCGTGCTCGCTTCAACAATGGGTAATAGTCTTTCTGCGTAGTTCTCTTTTTTTCAACTCGAGCCTTCATGCGTTTATTATTTTGTGACCCCCTTGTTCTAGAAATCTAGAGGAGTAGTACAACGTGATATTTACGTAGCTTGTGTATTTTTACGTACCTACGGCTCAGCAGACATGGCGCTCGTTCAATATTCGCGCTATGTTGTACTTTATTTCGAATATATTTTCAAAGTTAAACTCGGAGCGTTTCTTTCAATAAAACTATTTACAGGCACTTTTAACCTACCAAGGAATCTGTCAGTCAGAAAGATGAAGAACATTCATTTAATCGGTAGATGCGTGTGATGTGTCTTCAAGTGTTTTATACGAATAAATCTCTTCATCGAATGCAGCAGCTTTATATGTAGCGTTCATTTATTATTTCCTTCTCCCTACCTTCTATACAGGCTACATTTTTACCTCCCTTCCGCTCTTAAGACTTCGCAAAGTAACAGAAAGGACGCAGACCATAATTTAGTTAGCAACGGCATAGTTGTCACGTACTTCCATACCTTGGAGAAGAATGCTGCTGTCGTGAGTGTATGAATACGTTGTAGAGCGCTAATGTCGTTGTCGGATAGAGATTATATTTTAGTGATGCGCATGGTTGCTAATGCTCCTTCACACGTTGTCATATTCTCAAAACTTGTTGAGGTTGGTGTTTCCTATCCGACTACTGGGAAGAAACGTCGAAACAAACATATAGGTCACAGTTTCTATTAAAGTCTAGACATAATCTTGGTCAGATCATATGAGAATCATGAAGATTAGAAATGGTCTTTTGAGGAAAGAACTACCCAGATTTTAGTGAACCTGTCCAGTCAGCTCCCGCATTTGTCAGTGATCGTACAGCCAAATGCTGGTTTAGTAAAGTTTGGTTAATTTTACTGTAAATTGCTGTGGTCTAACATCATAATGATTTCACTGCAAACACTTCACGTTGAAGCATCACAAGCCATGGACAGTTAAATCCACTACCGATTAAGTTTCTAACTTATAATTATAATCTTTGCACCCAAAACGAGCTATGATTACACCCACCGATACGGCATACTTTGGACCCACACAAGAGCAGAATAAGTTTGTTAGATCACCGATGATTTGCTCCAAAACACACATTTACATGCTTGTCTCATTCATACGCTAACCGGTCCCCTATCACTCGCCCCCCCGATCCTCAGCCCCCCTCGGTCCTCCTGTCAGATGTTTTATTAAGGAGAAGTTTAATCACATGCCCCTCGCGAGAAACTTGTGGAATTTGCGAATTAACTTGTGCAGGTAATGAGATCGCGAATGTGTGCTGTGTGCGGAGGGAATAGGTAGTTATGGCAATTTTTCAGTTATGATAAATTGGCTCGCTCCTTATTACATGGGACTTAAACATAACTGGCGAAATGTGCGTCTACTATAGGTACTCCTCTGCCTCACCCTTCATTGATTACAGGCGTGATGTTATGTGCGTGTGTGACAAATCGGAGGAATTTATATTAGGCAGGTCCATTACATTTCCATCCCTCCCACCCGTGGCTTGCAATGGCCGCCTCATAAATGAAACACGACAACAAGTCGTAAAAGGCGACGCAGAGATTGTGTCTGAGAATGGATGTACTTAGGTAGGTACTTACTATCAGTTTCTAACCAATAATCTTATTCTAACAATGGTAAAATATACTGTCGTGCAGCTGATATCTTTCCTCGATTGGATATCAAAAGTAGGAAGAATTCAATTAAAAGAAAAAAAAACTCATAAAATTCAATTTACTAAAAATTTAATTTGCAAAACCGTTTTGGTACTTACTTTCAAGTCAACAATTCGAACTTACTTTTTAACTAATTGTACACACTTCAGTTCCTACCTCGTACGTACTCCAGCAGTAGGTAGTCTCTTACGAGAAGTCTTGTGTGTACGATAATGGTGTCCCACAGAAGTACAGACAATTCAATAACTCGCTCTCATGTGAAGATTAAACCCGAGCAAACTTGTGAAAACTCCAACGATGCTGATTGAATTAAATACATTCAAGTATCTTGGTACGTGTAAGAAGATCCTGCCTATTGGTCTAGTGGTCGCAAGCGCCACTGTTGAGCGTGGGGTCCTGGGTTCGATTCCTAGGTCGGGCAAAGTGTTATTGGATTTCGCTCTCAGGTTTGTGGCTGGTTAATGGCAATAGGAACTCTCATGTAGTATTACAATAATATTTATTTGCAAGAATACAACTACAATGAGTTGACGAATATACATAGTCAGTTTCCGATATATTCGACCAGTATCTAGTGGGCAATTACTAAAATAACTCATGACTTGCTCGCTGCACGTAGGTATATATGGGCGCCAAACCATTATTTAATTTTATTTTCAAGCTTGTTTTGATTATTTTGTACTTGATTTGACTTCAATGTCATTTATTGAATTAATACTTGTATTTCCGGTTAAGTCTGTGTTTAGTTTTTATTTTGATGTGTTTAAAATATTGCGGTTTCCGTTTGAATTTGTATAAAGTTTCTATTTTGTTACTTCCTTTTTATTTATTTTAAATATTGTAGTTTCCGGTTAAGTTTATATTGTTTCTGTGTTGGTATTAAGGATTTATCTTGACACATCCGCTTGAATTATTTAAAATGACAATCTAGAATTAGTTTGACATATCCGCTTGATTTGTATAAATTCTATTTGGCGGCAAAGCTTCGCGGTATAGTTTGGCGCCATGTTTTGGCGGTAGTTTTGTGTATAAAAACTGTTGTAATGCGAATGGAAGGACATTCTTCGTTCGCTGCTCGTGGAATAAACACCCTGAATTGAAGTGAGGTATTTTCTTTGTACTTTCTTAAATATTTTCCTGCTATTTCCTATTACTGTGTACTGTGTATTTGAGTGATATATTGGTGCAAATCAATAATATGTGTGACTACGACAACGACGGCGATGATGCGCCGACATATACCTCCCTGCTCTGCCAATCCCTTTACGGAATGCAGGCGTGATCTTATGTGTTTTGTTGTGTATGAAGTTTCGAGGATTATGATATACTTATTTGGACAGCGATTGAGAAATAATAATACCTGTCAAAGGATATTGGATAAAATACGAAAATCTATAGAACTTAAAGAAAATTGTATCCTTCACACATAATCCTTGTAAATAAATCTTTTCGTAAAAATAGTGTTTGTGGAGTGAGAATGAGATTAACGACGACGTTTATTGTGCCCCGCGTCAACGTGCGGCGCTTGCCTTTGATGTTTTTATTTGGCCAACTATTACTTATTTTATGGAGTGAAAACTTTCCAAAACAATAAAAGACATTTATTTTTTATTAGTTTTTTGATTCCATACGTATTTTTTTACGCGTAAATCGCGTGTCCGTAACACGCGTCATTTCAATGACCGTAAAAAGCAAAGAGAGTACAACATACATATTTTTAACGGTAGGTACTTACCTACTTTATATTCAAAGAACCAATCAACCATAGTAATATCTGCGGTAATACTCGTAATAAACCACAAACACCCGAAAACAACGTATAATTTCGTACCCAAATTTCCTAGGCATAAGCATAACGTTGAGGCATGTGTTCGGTTCGTCCCTGCGGATCGCTTAGTCGCTCATAAATTGAACGTAAAACATACCACGAGAAGTCTCGCATTACAGGTGCGCTCAATCGAAGTATGGTTACAATTAGGTTCTGTACTTAAGCGACTATGTTGTGATATTTTTTGGGATTTTTTCGTGTTTTTTATTCATGTTAAAAATATATTTTCCTTCGAGCCTAATGTGAGGCATAAAAAATCCTAAATATTCATTGACATTTCGCACGAATAAACTTAATCACAGGACATAGAATCAGAAGGTTAACTTCAAACAAAACTACTTACCTACACCAGGCTCTTGGGAGATCAGTCAGGTGCAGACAAAGAAAACTATTATGTAGGACACTTTCTTCTGGCCTCTATGGAGTGGAATACTTAGTTATCTTTCATGTTATAAGCAATCATATGTACGTACGTTGTATACCTAGTATGCGAACACAACATGAACAGCAAACGTCGGGCAAGTAAACATCTTCTGTAAAGCCAAAGCGCGTGCAATTCCTATCACAACTGCTTTGAAGACTGTATGACTGTACTGTGTTGAGTTTGTTTATTACCACTGAACCTACTGGGTCCTTCCTGCTCACATCACTCATTTAATTCTAAATTCTTTGAACCATTTGTATCTTATGAATGTTGAAGATGTCGATGGTTCAAAAAATTGAGCCTTTTGTGTAGAGGCGTGGGTGTCTGCCCAGCCCACGTCGACACGTGTCCTTATCTTTTTAATATTTTCCATAATTATGCATTGAATTTTAACAAACAAACTATTAAAATCAAAATAAAGTAACCTAACTAAAACTATCAACTAATTAAAAAAAAAAGGCGTCGTAAAATTCCTTCGAATCCCTGTCGACTGGTAATGTATAAATGTACCCAAGAGACTGGCGGCATTGTATGGCCACGTTGTATGGCAATGCCGCCAGTTGAAATTTTGACACCTTTCTACATTTAACTATAAGTTCTACAAGTAATAAATACTGGGTACAATTATAAAAGATCGCTAGGTACCTACCTAGTGCAGTGTTACCTCTGCGTTTAAAACCTCACCTCTTAGGTTTCCCTTTTTTTCACCTATTTTCCAAATAATGACTGGTCTTTAATGTTTTTTAAACGGAATTCGTAGTTTTGAAATGACAACAAAAATATTTGATGGATAAGACAATGTTGACCGTTTCACCTATTCCTTGTAATCTGTTCCCAAATTGCTCATACCGTTCATGCATGCCCTGATTCCCGCCAGTGTGCAATGGTTAAATTCTTGATGTTGAGCTTCGCAATATTAGCTGACCACACTATCTGGTATAACGAATTCTTCAAACCCTGGTGTAGAGCCAGTCAAAAAGGGCTCTTCCCTTTTTCCCGGATACCGGATCATATAACAGTCTTGCGAGTTGCAAGTTGTTGCATTCATCAACCTAGCTGCAGAGTATTTTTGTACCTAAGTACTACGAGTCCCGCGCGACATTATTCTACGTCCCTGGCTATTGAACTCGTGGCCACCTTCGCCTGTGTTCTGGAAACTGCGATCTAAAACTATCTGACCTTTTTCTATCTCAGGACATCTTAGCTAATGTACATATTTTAGATTGAATTCCTTTTAAAATCTATGCATGTAAAACATATAAACAAATTTCCACCTCATTAACCAAATGGGATAAACCACACTTAATATGTCTGGCATATGCACACCCCATCTTTATCCCACATTGCATAAAAACAGTGGTTTTTCAAAACATGTAATCGTTTTCACAGCGTCACTTTTTCTCAAAATTAGCAAACACCACACTTAAAATAAAACAATCAAACTATATTTTAACACTGAAAGGCAAGCTCATTTATGCGTACGTCGCTAATTTGTCAGGTCATAAATTTAAATGAGGTTCCAATCGTTATAGCATTAGCAAATAAATCAATCGCAGACTACCGACACGCGATCCAAATTGACTGGTAATTAGCAGCTTGTTAGGCTGCAAACAACATTGTTGTAATATTAAACGTTATTGCTGTCATGTACAATAATGTACATTGTACAATAATGTATATTTCTGATTGTTAACATTGTGTAGCAATTATTGCTGTTACATTTCCTATGTTAGAACTTGAATTGTCCTGTTGTAGTAATGCATTTCAATAGACTATGAGACCAGCTTAGAACTGGTTTATTTAGCACTGAGGTGCGGCCTACTGTACCGACGTAAACTGCTAACGTCCACTCGTGTTCAAGATAACTATCCAACATAGTAGCGATGAGCGATAGAAGCGCGATAGTATACGATGTGCTTCCAATAATGATAAGCGCTATACAAATATTAATCAAGTTGATACAATAATAATTGATCGCTGCTCCGAGCAGCACTTGTCTGCTGTGTTTATTGGAAATACCTATTAAAGCCTCTTAAATATATCCTAGACTGTTATCAGTAAAGTTTTGAGAATATGTACCTATTGTATCTCTAGGATTGGAGTTCGCTAATGGATACTAGAATCTATTACCTACCCTACAATCTTCACCTTCATCTGGTTCATAGACCACTTTTGATCAGTCTCCTGATAATTAATTCAATAACAGTCAATTTAATTGAGAGGAATTCCTCTCAACCACCACGAAACCATGTGACCGCAATTGCGGTCACATGGTCTCTCTGGCGTTGTTATATTAATTTAAGACGTAAAACATATATTTAGGTAGGTATGCAAAAACAATACATATGGATATTGCAGTAGTAGGTATACTTACTTATATTAAATCGCAAAAACATTGGTATTTGGAATTGTATCATTACCCAGGGAGAAAACAGAGGAATCCATTAGTATGGAATGAATGCCAACGACCACGTGACCGCGACTCCTTTTAAAAAAGTAGGTAATTCAAAGACACCAAGCTGTTCACAAAAACAACCTTCCTAGTTTCGCATCACATTCGAGTAATATTATAAGTAAAGTAAAGACGTCGTAGGTGACATAAGCTATGGACATAGTAAGTTATTTACAAGGCCGAGCTTACGGCGCGGCGGCCTGAGTTCCGGACGAGGCAGCTTTATAGGCTACCCGTTAGGTCGGCCGGCTAGGCGTATGCTTGATAATGGCGGCAATTCCCTTCAATATCGCTGAGATAGACTCGGGAGCGAGAAAATTATGTTCAGGAGTAAATTCGGCGCCTTGTAGATGGTTCGAAGGCATTTTAAACGGGGTTAAGTACGGTGGTTTTCGCTGTTAATTTGAATGTAAATTTTAAATATTTACAGATTTTTATATGTGTCTATAAAGAAGGCAGTGATCCTAAATAAATATTTACCTGCCTTCTGTAGGCACTGACTGCGAAAGGTCCCCAGGAGTCAAATTCACAAACCCACAAAAGAAAAACGCTTTGAAGAAAATACTCTACCTTATCACTTCTCTCTTACTTTCTTAATACGTTAAACTTTTACCACCCTTTTCTTGGTCCCAAATTCTTTCAATAAGTTACCCCGACCCTGTTTTCTGCAAAGATTTTTATATGCGAAAGCAGCTATTTATAAAGATCAAGCGAAAATCGTCGTCTACAAATCTAAAGGTAGGTAACGTGTGGAGCGGTAACGATGGGCAACATTTATCTCTGGCGCCGCCTGTCACCGCTCACCACTCAACAGCGGGGCTCATAAACGCGGGTCTGGCAGTCGTCAGGTGTGTTGCGGTGAGCCATCAAACAGTCGAACCCTCGGCCGGATCGCTTGTCGATACTGCTGGCTAATCGCTCCCCCGGGCGACCCTCGTCGGAGCGCATTAGCCCGGCCCGCTTTAACGACACGCTGTAAACATAAAATCGTTAAGATTTTATACCCGAAATCCCTTGCTATAAGTTTCTTTGAAGTATTTTTATTTTTATATGCACTTTGCTTGCGGAGGATGTGAAAAGGCTCTAAACATAATTGACCCAGTTTCCGCACAAAAGCATCAGCTCCTGACGTAGCGCGGTATAGTCGAGCGAGCTAGCTCCTGACGTAGCGCGGTATAGTCGAGCGAGCTAGCTCCTGACGATGACGTAGCGCGGTAATAGTGGAGCGAGCAAGCGGCGCGCGCCGCGCCGCTTAGCCTGTGATTGTTTGTGTGCCGACGATGTTAGTTAGTCCGATCGAATATTGGTTGCCTGAATCACACTTGTGTCGTTATTGAAATATGCTTTACCTACATTAGAAATTCCTGAAAACACACTAGGTAGGTACCTAAATGATTTATTTCAGGTTCAGCATACCACAAGAGGCACTGCTAATGTCGCCTTCGAAGCTGATTGTAACGACTCCCGCGGGAGCATTTCAGTGGTTCGAATCGGAACCGAGACCACATTTACACTTATCGTAAACATACAATCCAATTTACGGCTTTATTGAATCGATCTACCTACTTTATATTTCCGCTCATTTCTCAGTAAATGCTAAGGCAATATTGTATAGAAAATCTAAAGGCGTTCAGCGCAATCCAATTTCTTGTATAAGCCTAAAATGTTTTGAAAATAAACGGAATACCTACGTTTCAATCGGAACATCCAATACACAAAATAATCACGTTCCTTACTCGGATTGACGCAGACGCTCGTTCACTCACCGCTCCGCTCGATGGAATCCATTCACTCGTTCATTCGCTCAATCATTCACCCTACTTGCGAGAGGATGCATGCCTTTATGCAGAATTATTGAATTTCCGAATTCACATAGCGCCTGATTCGAAGCGAGGCGCGCAGACAAAAATCCATTTGGCAAATATTTATACGCGTAACGATGGGGAAGGCACCTAATGTTCATAATAAGTTCTGGAGCGTGCTCTCCATTCTGATTTCATATCATCAGCCAGCGTGGTGAGGTGAACATTACCTATTAATATGGATAAGTATAATTTTTATTTCATTCCAGGCCCCCGGCAAACAGCATTGGGTAGATGAAAATGAACTCTAATACCTACTTTATCAGAACCTTTCGATTATATTATTGGTTTATCTACCATTACAAGCTAGCACATTAAAAAAATTAAGTACCTACAAGTATCTACCTAAGTGCCTTATGAACGCTACTTCGCGGTTCGGGTTAACTAAATGAAACACCGGGTACCTCGTAAGTACGTATAATAGTACTGGATTCTGACGTCACCTCAGTACTCAGCCAAACTCCAAAATCCTAATACATTTTTTGGATGTCATTATCTCACGGAGACTCTTAACACCGCGATTCAGGTTTATGACATCACAAGGGTAACGCCATCTATTATTTCCTCAGTGAACTAAATGCCAATGAAGCTACGTTGGATTGATCAACTAAATTTGATCGCGGTGTTAAGAGTCGGCAACGCCATCTGTTTAGTCGTTGTCGCAACTTAAATACAAAAATGACATCGTTGCACTAAATCAATGCGAACATGCCGCCCACCAAGGACATTATGATATGTCCTTCATTACAAACCGCCCACCATGAGGTCATGGGCTTAAACAAGATTAACAATACGTTACGTGTGCAACGACAAGTGAATGTGAAACAATTACAATGATTGCTGAACAATATGCCTAAACAAAAATCTTACTCTAACACTAGTGGACTGTATTATCTAACTTACAATAACATAATGTGGACTGTATTATCTAACTTACAATAACATAATGTGGACTGTATTATCTAACTTACAATAACAATGTGGATAAATTGTGACAAGTTGTGACAAACTTACAACTTGTGAAACAAACAACTCTAAAACAAATAACCATAAACAAAACCTTAAATTAACATTATTTTTCAATAGGCAAAATACACAACTTTGAAATAGGTTTGATCAACGATCCATTACACTTGAGAGTTACGACTCGGGTGACTTTATCCAAACCAGGATGCTTGTCCATGACCTTGATGATGATGATGATGATGATGATGATGATGGGGCTCCCTTTTCCGCACTTAGACTCCCATTTGGTCCGTTGTGCGTAGGGATTCTGGCTAACAGAGCCAGCCTAGCTCCGTCCAGAAGCACAGAAGCTTCCTGGGAGCTTCACAGGCTTCACGGAGCGACCTCACTGTTCCGAGGATTTTTTGGCGTTAAGAAGCCACAGCCTCGCATTCCAGGATGACGTGGGCGGCTGATTCCTCGGCGTCAAGGCAGCCCCTGCAAAGGGGGCTGTCCGTGGCGCCTATGTTAAAAAGATGTTTGTTAAGGGGGTTATGGCCCGTAATTGTACCTATTATTATTCTGAGGTTATTTCTACTTAGGCTAAGAAGTTTTTTAGTTAATCGCGGGTGTATCGTTGGTAAAGCCAATTTTGACTGTCTGCAGTCTGTTACCCGTGACCATCTGTTGTTATGGAGTTCGGTCGATCTTTGGCGAATCCATGCACGAAATTGTGAGAAAGGCAGAGGGAGAAGTGGGTACGGGCCTAGCACCTTCATGTCAGAGCCTCTCTTCGCAAGTTCATCTGCAGCATCATTGCCCAAGGATCCACTATGCCCTTTGATCCACTGGAGGGTAATTCGATTGAACGTCGATAGACTCTCCAGGGCTAAATGGCACTCATAAATTAGCTTGTTGTTAGTTTGTTTGCTCTCTAAGGCCTTGAGTACAGATAGGCTGTCGGATACGAATTTAATGCCGTAGTTCCGGATGCCTAAGCGCTTTACTGCTATTGCGGCTTGTGTTAAGGCAACACATTCACATTGAAATATCGAACTGTGTGTGCCTAGTGGTATGTGAAAGTTGATATTAAGGTCAAGGGAGTGAACGCCAGCACCTGAACCGTTTTGTGTTTTTGAGCCGTCTGTGTAGATGCGCACTTCATTGGCTCCTGACTGGTCCCTATCTTCCTGAACTGTTTGTATAAAGTAGTTTTTGTTGAACATCGGTTGGTTTGGTGTTCTATCACACGGGGCAGCGATGAGAGGCTGGTACTCTATCGCCCGGTCCAGGATTTTGGCGTGTGGACTGGTAAGGTTTTTGCCCCATATGTCCAGATGCATTAGCCTGATGGCAGCTAGCGCTGCCTCCTGCTGTATGTACAGGTCAAGGGGAGTTAGTTGAAGGGCTATCTCCATGGCTGCTGTTGGGGTGGTTCTCATACAGCCAGTGGTAGCTGAACAGGCCAGTCGTTGGAAACGCTGTAGTCTGGTAATGGTGGTCGAGAGTTCGGTCCTCGTCCACCAGACCAGAGCGCCATAAGCCAACATTGGCCTGATCAGCGTTTTGTATAACCACAGAGTAATCTTCGGAGAGAGCCCCCATGTTTTTCCTAGCATTCTTTTGCATTGGTAGAATACAATTGTGCTTTTATTAAGTTTGTAGTCAAGATGCTTGTTCCAGAGCAGTTTGCTATCAAGGATCACCCCCAGGTACTTGACTTCGTCTTTAAGTGTTAGTTCTGTGTTAAAAAGTTTTGGAAGCCTATGGGTTCCAATGGTTCTTTTGTTGGTGAACATTATTAGTTCTGTTTTCGAGGGGTTAACCGATAGTTCGTGCTTCGTGCACCAACTCTCAATTATTTTGAAGGCCCTACTCATGAGATCGCATAGGATGCCCTCAAATTTCCCCGAAATCAGAATTGCTATATCATCCGCATATCCCACCGAGTACAGACTGCTAGCGTTGAGCTCTGAAATGAGCTCATTTACGACTAAATTCCACAGTAGTGGTGACAGCACCCCACCCTGTGGGCAGCCTCTACTTACGATACCTCGTGTGGTGGTATTTACGGTAAATTGAATAGCACGGTGTTTTAGCATATTATTTATCCATTCTATAAGTGTTCGCGCAACACCGTGCGTGGCAAGTGCCCGTTCGATGCTGGCGAAGTTAGTTTTGTCAAAGGCACCTTCTATGTCAATGAAAGCGCCTAAGGTTGGGTTTTTGGCTTTAAGAGCATTTCCTATGCGTGACACTACGCTATGGAGTGCTGATTCAGTTGATTTGCCTGCACAGTAGGCGTGCTGATTGGGATGTAAAGGTCTTTGTACCGAGATTTGGGATCTAATCTTCCTATCCCCCAGCCTCTCCAGTGTTTTCAAGAAGAAAGAGGAAAGGCTTATAGGTCTAAAAGATTTGGGCTGGGTATAGTCGCCCCTACCAGGTTTCGGTATGAAGATTATTTTTACTTCCCGCCATTTCAAGGGAATGTAGCGGTGTGCCAGGCAGGCTCGAAACACCACTACGAGGTATTCAGCCAGTAAATCTCGGCTCCACCTGAGCAGAGCCGGGAAAATACCGTCCATTCCTGCTGCCTTGAAAGGTAGGAAGGTGTTGATTGCCCAAGTTATTTTGTCTTTGTCGATTACTTCTAACGCCACTTCCCAATCTAGGCTGCTCGTGGCCCTTTCCCTATATGGTTCCCAGCTCTGCTGGGTGGCAATCTGGCATCCTGGGAAGTGGGTGGTTAGGAGTAGTTCGCTTGTCTCAGCGTCGTTTGTTGTGTAGGTGTTATCTGGTTTTTTCAGGCAACCTATTGAGTGGTCTGTCTCTTTAGCAAGACAGGTCTTGACCCTCATTGCCTGGTTGTTACTTTCCATGTTAGTACAGAAACGCCTCCAGCTGTTCTTTCCTCTGAGGCGTATCAGTTTTTTGTATGTTTTACGAGCTGATGTATAGCGGTCCCAATCTTCTGGCGACCGTGTGTTCCTAGCTCTGTTGAACAGTCTTCTCAGCCTACGTCGGTGTCTTTCCAATTCAGGACTCCACCAGGAACGGCGAGCCCCCTGCCTGGGTAACGTGAGGGGACAAGACTGTTCATAGCTAGATAAAAGGATAGATGTGATGTTATTAACATGTTCGTCTAAATTGGTTACTGGTATTTCTGCCGGAAGGGCGGGTAGTCTGCCTAGCTCAGCCTCAACGAGTTTGGTGAACTTGACTTGGTCTGTGTTGCGAGGAATCCTCCTTGGTTGTGGTTTGGTTAAGTTGAAGTTAATGGTATAGCGGATCCATCTGTGGTCGGAGCATGATATCTCGGTGGACACATGCCAGTCCTGTATGGAGTTGGATATACCTATGGTTGCTAAAGTTAAGTCTATTATTGTTTGCGATCTCGCGTTTATAAAGGTAGGTTCAGAGCCCTTGTTAAGTAAAACAAGGTTATTGCTAAGAATAAAATCAAGCATTTCCTCACCTCGGTTGTTGGTTTTGACATTACCCCAGAGCGTGTGATGCGCGTTGGAGTCAGTCGCGATGATTAGTTCCAGTTTCTCCTTTTCACAGTACTCAACCAATGAGGCGAGCTCTGGCAGAGGCACGTCCTCGTCGCCTGGCAGGTATGCCGAGGCTAGTACAATGTCTGGGAGTTCTTGTTCGGTTCTGAAAAGCCTGACTGCTGTCAGGTCCCTTGAACAGAATTCGTTAATTAAAAGGTTAGGTACATGTTTCGGGACAAAAATGCAGGTACGTGGGTTACTAACGGAGGTGTCCAGCAGCAGCTTACCCCCGATGTTGCCAAGACCGCATATTCTGCCGCCCCTAATCCACGGCTCTTGGATAAGGGCGATGGTCTTTCCTTGTTGGTTCTCCAGCACTCTGCGCAAGGTGGCCGACGCAGATTGGCTGTGCTGGAGGTTGGTCTATAGGATCCTAGTCCCGCAAAGGAGAGGAGCAGAGGCTGCTGTCCTCGCCCTCACTACTCTCCCCCGGCGGAAAGCAATCCTCGTCCGAAATCAGACCGGACGAGGGTGGATCCCTCGTTGAACCCGCTGTTGATAAAACCTCCAGCGCTGCCATGGAGGTCGCCAACTCCACCGCCTCCCCAACAGTCTCCATCGCGTGAGGCGACGGAGAACGCTCAGGAAGCGGCGGACCAGGCTCCCTCTCAGGCGCACTCGAGGCTGTTCCTGTTGTTGGCACGGCGGCATCCTCCCTGGTACCACCCTCCTCCAGGAAGCGAATGTATATACTGCCCATAAGGTAGTATACCCGCCGTTGCTGGTCTTTTATGATTTTGACCATGGGCTCCGGCACACGAAAGAAGAGACAAGTGCCCGGGGGCTCCTGCCTAGCCCTTTCGTGTGTCAGAGTCCAGGTGTTCATTTTGAGGTTCGGGTTCTGCCTCGCCAACATCCTGAGCAGTTGTGCTGTGTCCTCGCTGTTCTCGGGGACAAACAGCATGCACACCACCTTCTTTGGTATGTCCGCTTGAGGCCGAACGGTGAGCTTGGTCCCCGGTATCGGAGATGGTACATTGTTTACGACCCCTTTGAGCCAGGCCATTGTGAAGTCATCCTCACACCAAGTCTTAAGGACGCCTTCAGCAAAGTGAGCCCGGCCTCTAAAATGGATCGCGGTATTTTCGCTGGTTTCTGTTGTTTCAGGTTCAGGAGCCTTTAGTAGTGCCCGGAGCTGGTCTTCTATAACCTGACGGATCCCCTCCGCTTGCTCCTGCGTCATCTCGAGAAAAGGCTCGGTCATGACGGCAACACATAGCTCGTTGCTTCTGAAGGACGCAGCCGCTTCGGCGTAGCTCACCAAAGTTCCGTCCACCATACGGGAGCGAGCAGGCTTGCTCTTCTTGCTTATCCCGGTTGGTGTGACGGTATCTTCGGGGCGCGAACGCTTC
This sequence comes from Amphipoea lucens, assembly GCA_947508005.1. Taxonomy (NCBI): domain Eukaryota; kingdom Metazoa; phylum Arthropoda; class Insecta; order Lepidoptera; family Noctuidae; genus Amphipoea; species Amphipoea lucens. The sequence goes on along the minus strand of OX382363.1, from coordinate 742,120 downwards.
TGCGCCCTTGCTGGTTGTTCGGTGTTGGTCTTATTTGGGTTCTTTTTCCCTCTTGGTCTCTCGCTGCGCTTGCGCTTAATGCCGGTGACAGCCTCGCCTTTTGGCATCTCAGCCGTAACCGACACCGCCTTGAGGGACGTCTTTTTCGTGGTGGCTGTTTGCCATTTATTGGCGTTTGGTACTCCTTCCAGTGGGGCTTCAGCCAGACTCGTTAGGTCCCTCTCAGAGACCGCAGCCGTTGACGCAGCCCGTGTTTTGGGCGCATCTACATTTGCAGTACTCCTCGAGTCGCCGTGAGCGAGTGCTGTCCTGGGCCCTTCGGTCAGAGTTATGTTAGGAGGCGCATCCGTGGACGCAGATGAGGTTGGGATCGCTGGGGACGCAGCCTGTTGTGGCGCATCCTTTGCGGTTACCTTCCTCATCGCATCCTTGGACGCAGCCGAGCGTTTATGTTTGCTAGATGCAATCTTAGAAAGTTGCCTCTTAGGCGCATCTTGGGACGCAGCCCTCACGTTGGATGTGGATGGCGCATCTGAAGACGCAGCCTTTGGTTGGTTGGTTTTGGTAAGCGCATCCGACGAGCGGGACGCAGCTTGCGGTTTTGTTTTATTTGATGTCTCTTTATCCATAGGTTGGATATTTTTGATTCACCGTCGGAGCTCTCCACCCGCCACGGAGCCCTCAGTCGGGGACGTCGCTCGTTCAACGAGCAATCGCCAGAGCTACTCCTTCGGTATAGGATCAACCCAGTAGGAAGTTGACGAGCCCGCACGCGACGGAAGATCAGGGGACTGTAAACGACACGAGACTATGCCGCAACTCATCCCGAGACCCCACGCCACGCCGGCTGCCCCCCCCCCACTACGCCGATCCTCGCTTGACATCCCGCTTATGGGATATCTCAGCCGATTGATAGTGGGTAGCTACCCCACTACCTCCCGTGTAAGAGGAAATCCAGGCCAAAGTGGTGTGTTGTGTGCAACCTGCTCCACTCAACCACCAGGATTCCTTCATCCCTCCGTACGGGTCCCCGCGCACGGCACAAACACGCGGGAGGTCATTGCAATCCATAATCTGGTCTTGTTTGATGGTGGACACCCAAGGGCATGACCTCGCCACCCCTGGAATAATCGCCCGGTGATTTCTGTTACGTCTAATTCATATGGAATTAGACCAATAACGGGGAGCAACCTCGAGAAGGAACATCACCAGACTTGCCTTGAGGATCTACACGACCGTTGCGCTCTCCCTCAAGACCACGCCACCCTGCCACCTCTGAAGGAGGAGGCAAGGTAGGTTTGCGTCAACAAAACCAAGCCAAGCAAGCGAAGCGTGTTGTTGAAAACCAAAACATAAATTTGCAAACACAAACCCCCCCTGTCCATGACCTTGCCTAAAAGCCAACGGGCTGGAGGTAAATTGTCCTCCTTGACTAACACTACATCTCCGATACTTGGCTCAGGTATATTTTTAGTCCATTTATGACGTTGTAATAACTGAACCAAGTACTCATCAGACCATCGTCTCCAAAAATCTTGCACCATGCGTTGTGTAATTTGCCAACGTCTCAGATTACTGACATTGGATTCCTCGTAATTGCGTTCAGGCACTGCTATCAGTGGTTCTCCTATCAGAAAATGCCCTGGTGTTAAGGGAGTGGGATCTGTACAACTATCAGGCATCATTGATAGCGGCCTGGAATTAAGGCAAGCTTCTATCTGCGTCAGTACTGTGGATATTTCCTCAAACGTAAGTGTGGAATTACCTATTACCCTTTTTAGGTGAAACTTGGTCGATTTCACACCAGCCTCCCACAAACCACCGAAATTGGGGGAATGAGGCGGAATGAAATGCCATGAAGTACTATTGTTGCCTAACCACTCTTTAATTTCTCCTGCTACAGAAGATTTTTCTGCAGAAACTAAATGTTTGAGCTCTTTGGATGCGCCAACGAAATTTGTTCCATTGTCGCTCCATATGTCACTCACAAAACCTCGCCGAGCCACAAATCTTTTGAACCCAGCGATGAAACCTTGAGACGTCAAATCACTGATCGCTTCTAAATGAATAGCCTTGGTCACCATGCAAACAAATACACAAATGTACCCTTTGTATGATTGGTGACCTCGACCCTTTGACGTTCGAATGCTGATGGGACCTGCGAAATCCACGCCACTGTTGAGGAATGGGCGTGCAGGAGTGACACGACTCGATGGTAACTGACCCATAAGTGGGGTTTGAATAGATGCTGAGTACCGTCTGCACTTTACACACTTGTGTACGTGAGCTTTAATCTTTGCCTTAGCGGAAAGGATCCAATACTTGGTTCGTAGCTGGCTTAACATTAGTGTTGGTCCCCCGTGTAAAGTCCTTTTATGGGAATCATCAATCACTAGATTGGTGAAGTGATTGTTAGCTGGTAGGATGATGGGATGTTTGACGTCCTCGTCTACCTCAGCATTCTGAATGCGTCCGCTGACACGGAGAATGCCATCATCATCTACGACTGGACAGAGACTTTTAAGCTTGCTTCTTCCCTTCACGCTTCCTTTTTTCTTTATATCCTCAATTTCTTCTAAAAACTCTTGATTCTGAACTAGTTTTATACATGATTTAGTAGCTTCTTGTATTTCTTCCTTAGTAAGATAACCTTCGACTCTCTTCACACTATGCGGTAGTTTCTTCCAACTCAAAACTCTTCTGCAGTACGCTACAACCCGGACTAATCTTTGCAGTGATGAAAACTTTGTCCAAAAAGGATTTTCCTGCAGAGGTTCAGTTGCTACGTGAACCTTGATTGATCTTTGCTCCGTGCTAGTGGAAATCGATTTTGGTCTTGTGTACTCTATGGTTTCATCACGAAGCCATGAAGGTCCTTGACTCCATAGTGAGCTGCCTACAAGTTCTTGAGGTGTTAAACCTCTGGATGCTAAGTCTGCAGGGTTGTGCGCGGATTGGACGTGAGCCCAATGTGAGTTATCAACGTGAGAGAGAATCGTAGACACTCTGTTTCCAACGAAAGTAGTCCAATGACTGGGATGTTTACTGAGCCATGCCAAAACCACTGACGAGTCAGTCCAGGTGTGTATTTGAGGAGGTGCAACCTTCATTACTTCGGCGACTTCAGAAATGAGTTCAGACAGCAAAACCGCCCCCATCAGCTCTAATATTGGAACTGACTGCTGTTTAATTGGCGCCACTTTCGTGCGAGCTGTGATCAAATCGACATGAATTGTTTTGTTGGCATCTATAACTCTAACATAAACTACTGCTGCATAAGCAGCGATTGACGCATCACAAAATCCATGTAACTCTAACAAAAGATCGTCGGATTTTGTATTAACCCACCTAGGAATGCTGAACTTGTTCGTATCTACAAGGCTCAATCGGTAAGTTTCTCATTCCGATAGCAGTTCCGGAGTTAATTCTTCATCCCATTCAAGGCCAGCAAGCCAAAGCTTTTGAATGAAGATCTTGGCGGTGACAATACAAGGTGCCACCCAGCCAAGTGGATCAAACAGACGTGCGATGTCAGCTATTACCTTCCTCTTGGTAACTGGAGACTGCTGTGGATCAAGTTGCACTGAGTATTTAAATACATCTCTTTCCCGATCCCACGATATTCCTAAAATTTTTATAACAGAGTCCAATTTGATATCCTTTTCCTGTCCATATTCCTCTTCGTCTGACTGTCTTGCTTTTGTAGCTGTATCTCCCTGAATTCGCCTGTTCAATTCATCGCAGCTGCTAACCCATTTCTGCAGTTGAAATTGACCTTTGGTAAGTAACTCTGTTATTTTCTTATAAATGTGTAAACCTTCTTCAACTGTCTGACATCCTGTCATTAAATCATCAACATAGAACTGATTCTTTATGATTTCAGATACTTCAGGACAACTTCCACCTTCATCAACTGCCACCTGCTGTAAGGATTTCACCGCAAGGTAAGGAGCAGCTGCTGTACCAAAAGTAACTCGTACTAATTTGTATTCCTTTATTTCAGATTCTGGATCTTCGCGCCACACTACTCGCTGAAACTCTGCATGTTCAGGAGAAACCTTCACCTGTCTGTACATCTTTATGATGTCAGCACAGAGACTTATGGGATGCATTCTCCATCTCATAATGATGTGACGTAATGGCGGTTGCAACATGGGACCGATCATGAGATCGTCGTTCATCGATACTCCGTTTAAACCTTTCATTGAAGCGTCGAACACTATTCGAACCTTGGTCGTAGTCTTGTCTTCACGTACCACGGCATGATGAGGCAAATAAACAGCTGTACGCGTGATATCATCACCGTGTACGGGCTCCATGTGACCAAGGTCGATGTACTCTTGGAACACTTCTGAGTATCGAGCTTTGATTGTCGGATTCTTCTTGAACTTGTTTTCAAGAAGATGAAATCTTTTTAGTGCAAGGGCTCTTGAACCTCCATATTGACATTGAGGGTCTTGATCGCGAAAGGGAAGATGGACCACATAACGATCTTCTTCATCACGATGCGTGGTGTTTGCATAAATATCCTCGCAACGCTTCTCTTCGTCCGAGAGGATCTTCTTACTAGGAATCGTGGACTCTATTTCACAAAACTGTCGCAAAATTGCGTTGTCATCAGCCTGATCTAAGCTGCTTTGAATGACGTGATGACAATGAATTGAGTCCCGATTTGATAAAATCTGTCCAGACAGGATCCAACCCAGGGCAGTATTCTGAGCTACTGGATAATTTGGTGGACCTTGAATTAAACCATCTCTAAGAACTTGGCCATATACTTCTGCACCAAGCAATATATCTATCTTGTTAGGTGTATGAAACTCTGGATCAGCTAACGTTATTTCTCTTAACTCTGGCCAATGAGACTGCTCTAATTTTTCTGAGGGTAAAAACGATGTAATTGTACCTAATACGAACGCATGTACTTGGACGCTAAATTTTGGATCTACGCGTGAGTGAATATTCACAGTGACTGTGTACTTGGAAGCGAACGCACTTCTCTCACCGCCTATTCCTGATATTACCGACTTAACCGGCTTCTTCCTTAATCCAAGTAACTGTACTGCTGACTCCGCTATGAATGACGCCTGAGATCCTTGATCTAATAGCACTCGCAGCAGTTGTGTAGAGCCACTCCTTGTCTGTGCTTCGACAAGAGCAGTAGCTAACAAAACTTGAGAAGGTACTGATCCCTTAGAAAAATGTGTAACTACCTTTGAAGTTGATGGTTCGCTAACTGATAACGATGCCTGAACGCTAGATACCGCTGATTTGACGTCAGCTTCTGCATTAGACTTTTCATTCACTCCTGTGGAGTTTGAGACTGAGGTTGGATGTAGAAGTGAATGATGCCTACGCTTACATATACGACACGACGCAGTTTGTCGACAAAATTTAATGGAGTGATTCGCGTTTAAACAATTGTAACATAAGCGCCTGGTTTGTGCAAAGCTTTGACGAGATTCGTAACTTTCTTGTGCAAACTTTTTACAATTATGAATTTTGTGTGATTCTTTGCAGAATGGACAAACGGTTTCAAGGACCTTATTGTCGGTAGCTACATGGTGAACCTTTGCCTTAGGTTTACTTGATTTAGACCCTAAAAATTCGAGCGCACGAAATCTGGCTGCTAAAAAATCTCTGAATTCTGATAGTAATGGTAGCTTATCTTGGGTACTGATTTGGGTTTCCCATAGTTTCCGGGATTCGTGGTCAAGTTTGTCACTTATTATATAAACAATAATGATATCCCAAGTACTAACATCAACTCCGAGATTCTTTAGTCCATTTAAACATTCCGTCGTGGTATCTAATAAAGCCTTTAGGCTATTTGAGCACTCGGTTGCAGTATTTTGGCTCAATAATCGCTTTAATAAGCAATTTGCCAGAAATCTTTTATTGTTAAATCTACTATTTAGCAATGACCAACATTCTTTGTAATTGTCAGCAGTGACAGCAATATGCTTCACTAATTGATCGGCTTCTCCCGACAATAAGCCCTTTAAATAGTGCAATTTCTGCACATCTTCTAAATTACTGTTATTATGTATTAGGGATGTAAACAAATCTTTAAATGTGGTCCATTCTGCATAGTTGCCCGAAAACTGTGGTATATTAATTTTTGGCAATCTTACACTACTGGATGTGGGGTGGTCGACATTTTTTGTCCCTAAACTTTCATCTGAATTATGCTTACTAAATGATTTTAATACGTCTTTCAATTGGGTTTTGTGGAGAATGTAGTTTTCTTCAGAGGCGTCATAAACCTCGTTCACAAAGTATTTGTCAGACTTTTGCTGGGAGTCTGAGACAGCTTGAATAATACTTTTGTGCGTTGCTATGAAGTCTGACCACAAAGCCTCAAGGGACTCTAATCTAGTTTCTACGTATGTCTTCGTTAACCTTTCTTTAGGCGTTTTTTTAAAGTTAATTTGTGCCTTTTCCATTAGAAGCTTTGTGTTGAATTGCACTTTGTACATAGCCTCCATGATACTTAATTACGAAAACCCAACAAGAAATTTTAAACTATACTGACGCCAATAATTATGTCGCCACCACACAATAAACACAAATTTTTAAATTATATACGAAAAACAACAATTAAATTTATATACCAAAAACAACAATTCAATTTTTATAGAAATAGTACCACTAGAACAAAATACATGAATAGTACAAGTTCAAGTGTTGGCAACTTATGAATATGGTACACAGCTAAGACTAAAGTCCAAATAATCTTGACAGAAGAACTTTCCTATGTAGAGAAAATCTGTCTTTCAATAAATGTAATAATGAAAGTACTCACAATTTTGCTTCACAAACCGCAATAACTTCACTTGTAATCACTCCGATGGTGATAGCGACACCTGGTGTCACGCCGGTGAACTCGTTCTCGCCCTGCGCCTCACTCAGCTGGTGCTGATTATGACCAGCCTCACCAGCCTGCCGTACTGCACCACCTCCTGGTGCTGATTGACGCCAACTTCTCCCTGCACCCTGCGCCAACTCCTGGTGGTGTTACACACCGCCTGCTGCTGCTGCTGCTGCACTGCACTTTGCACACCAGCTTGGGTATGCGGCGCTTCAGGGCGATCCACCCTGGTTTCTACGCCAAGAATCGCAGAACACTTCTGGATCTCACTATTCACTTATCCGGCTCGAAGGACCATGAACGCTACTTCGCGGTTCGGGTTAACTAAATGAAACACCGGGTACCTCGTAAGTACGTATAATAGTACTGGATTCTGACGTCACCTCAGTACTCAGCCAAACTCCAAAATCCTAATACATTTTTTGGATGTCATTATCTCACGGAGACTCTTAACACCGCGATTCAGGTTTATGACATCACAAGGGTAACGCCATCTATTATTTCCTCAGTGAACTAAATGCCAATGAAGCTACGTTGGATTGATCAACTAAATTTGATCGCGGTGTTAAGAGTCGGCAACACCATCTGTTTAGTCGTTGTCGCAACTTAAATACAAAAATGACATCGTTGCACTAAATCAATGCGAACACCTTATCTTCCCTCAAACCATAATTTTGTTAGTAGCACGTAGCACCCGTTTGGGAAATGAACCTGTGACTTTATCGCAGCCATCAACTTTATGTATGTTGGTACCTAGTGTACCTACTACGGTACCTAATTAGGTATTACTAGCCATAGAGCTTCCCATCCCAAAACGTTACCACTGAAAAGTTAATAAAAATCTATTCAACTAAACTTGCTACATAGACTTGGTGGCTTAGCTAAGAATGTTGCTCGACCACTTTAGGTACGGTAACTATTTCACGAGAATAATCCGTTTGCATTGCTGGCCAGGCTTATTGAAAGAACAGCTTTTATCGACTCAAACTGATGCAGTAAGCCAGATGCACATCTGCCTCTCCTCTGTTGGGGAAAACACAAGACAAACCAATAGATTTTATCGCCGCAGATATTAACCACAGAATGGCTTCATGCAAAGTGACAAGTAGGTAGGTACAGTAGACTGCACGTCAGTGGTAGCACAACCAGTATAATCTATTGAAACTCGGTACGGTGCGGTGCTAGGGCAGCTCAACGTCTGTAACACTGGCCGTGTTATTACCACAGACGTGCAGTCGACTGTACCAACTTACTCAAACTTTGGTTTTAGAATACTTAAACTCACTAGCTATAAGTATCACTTTATCACAAATGATTCATTTTAGCACCTTTGTAATTGTATCACTTCAGCAGCCTCATTCTGATTTATTACGAAATCACTCATCAGGGGTACCTAATTTAACACTATTGTCCTGCACTACGAACATCACCCTTCTCTTAAGTCCGTTACACGAAATAAGTCTCGCAGACGCGGCGCTACAAACATGCGACAGAATCAAATTAAAATAGTAGATTATTCATTAACACCCGTGGCGGAATTACACATTTGCCGCCAGTAGGCTATTCAAATTTTGCCGCCCCTACCGACCTCTACAATAATCTCCCATGTCTTTTGTATACTGCTTCGCCTTTTCATAAAAATACTTAAAATGTTCTCGTTCATCAGCTACCTACGAAAAACTTGCAAAGAGATTTGTGAAGATCGGCAACTGTGATAAAATCTACGGTAGCTGAATTTGAGCATTCACTTTGTTTATTCTTTCCAAAAAAACATGGTAGGTATATAATTTATATCTTTTTAATTTCAGTAAGACATATAAAAAAAATATTAGCCTCAAATTCGCCGCCACTAAAATCTGCCGCCTTAGGCTCCAGCCTACTCAGCCTATTGGTAAATCCGCCACTGATTAACACATATAAGGACTCTGAATGAGACACAACACTTACTTAGAAGTTTTATTGTTATTACGTCGAGAGGCGTTAAGTGTCCTGCAAAGTGTTAAGGGGACAAAATAGTGTCAAAGTCAAAGCATTTATTTCAAATAGGCACATAAAAGGCACTTTTGAACGTCAAAAATTATGATTCTAGTCGCCCATTCCAAAAGGTAGTTTTCGTATTGACAAGAATGGGCAAGAAACTCCACCGTTACTCTTTGGTGTGTTTTTAGTGTCTTAATGTCGCAGGCGCTATTTTGAATCCTGAATGCGACGAAGGATTCCAGGACTCCTGAGCGTAGCGAGTAAGACTAGAATCCTGAGTGCAGTGAGGGATTCAAGCTCGCCCAAGACGAAACCTATGAAGTGAAGAACTCTTTGAGCGAACAGCCGCCAAAAAGATTTTAAACTTTAACGCTAAAGTATAAGGTTCAAAGTTGGTTGGAAAAAAATCACAGTTTCGAGTAGCTTGATGTGCTGGCGTGGCATCTGTACATTGTACCCAAGAGACTGGCGGCATTGCCACATTGTATGGCAATGCTCAGCCTCTGGCCAAGGTAAAAACCAGACCTTGGGTCTACTTAGCCGTTTGGAAACTACGCTGAACATTAAAAACTAAGTTTTAATTTATTACCTTCTTCCTTCAAAATTTTATAAAAGTGTTGCAACTACATTATAAAAAACAATCTGCACAAAATATTCATAAATAAATGGCAACACTATTCGCTTGCTGTCATTGTCAACGTGAAACTCCCGCGATGGTGGTGTAGCGTCCCTGTTTATTTTAAAATTAATTGTTTGGCTAATTATCTTTATTGAATAAGTGAAAATAACCACCGATAGTGTTGTTGTGAGTTCTCAAGATGTTGGTGCTGTTCGAAACATCGGCGGGATACGCCATATTCAAGGTAAATTCAACACGTGTGCTTTCTAACCTCTTAAGTCTGAAAGCGATTTTCATTTAGAGAAAAATACTGTATTTACGGCTTCATTTCACAAATGATAATGATGAACATATTATTCATATTTAATTAAAATATATGATTTAATTCATATTTTTGGTTAAAGTTCTATGTAAACATTGTTTAATTTAGCTTTGAGAAGTGTAAACACGTTTTCTAATTTGTATTTGACTTGGTTAAATTTTTGTCTCAAAATATCCAACCTGTCTATTTAATCTCGTTTATGGTTATTTTACCTTATGCATTAATTAATACTTCTAAGAGTTTTGTTAAGAGTGACAAAAGTTTTAAGCATAATTAAATCATAGGTTATGTAAATAAATGATTATACATTAGTGACATCTGGTACCCGATTTTATTCGACAATTATGACTGACCTACTTCTTTTAGTTTCCCAATTTCAACATTGTTTTACAGATATTTAAGAGCTTTGCTCATTCCGTTCTGGTAACCACATTGTTTGATAACAACATAATATTGTTTTTTTTTTTGTAACTTCTTTAATTTTGGTACTAATGTAATGCTATTTACTGCCTTTCATTTAATTCTTACAACATAATTGAGTTCATTGTCAGTAATGATAAAAACTTGAAATGTTAGTTTGTGTTATTCAGTGTGTATTTCAAAAGTCTAGACCGCCAGCTAAAACATGTGGTTTATGAAATATAAATAGAGTCAAGGTCTTGTTAGTAATTTAACATATCTACCTACTCATGAACACAACAGCTTTATCACTGAACTAGCTGCGCTACTATTTCACCCCCATTAATCTCAATCACATAGGAATATCATGATAATAAGTATCCTATGTCAATATCCATGGTCATGGTCTACCCCTGTGCCAAATTTCATCTGAATCCATTCAGCCGTTTTAGTGTAAAGCATAACAAACAAAGATACAAAAAATCAAATCAAATATTATTTCTTTATTATATTCATTTAGACATATTATGTAAACTAAATTTTACAGACAATCTTGGGAAATCTAAGAAAGAAGAAAAATTTGAGTTTCAATTATCTTATTACTAGGAGGAAAAGAGTTTTCATAATTTTTTATCCATATGCAAAGTTTATGTTATTTACCAGTCTTACCAAGAGGTATCGTATTACCCAGCAACTGCAACATAGGCAGCGACTGCCTATCCCACAGCCCAGTTAGGGTTATGGAGGTCAGATAGGCAGTTGCTCCATGTAAAATACTGGTATTTAGCTGCATATGGTTAGACCGGAAGCCGACCCCAACATAGTTGGGAAAAGGCTAGGCAGATAATGATGCAAAGAATGTTTATGCTTTGATGTGTCTAATTTGTTGTGTTTTGTTCTAGTTATTGGATGAGTCCAAGTTGTCACAGATTGATGACTTGTACCAGGAGTTCAACACTCCCGAAGGGGCGTCTTCTGTGTGAGCAAATTTTTTTTTAATACTCAATACTCGGTCTTTATTGCATTCCAAAATGTAGGCTTAGGTGGTAAATATTTGCCAAGAGAAACAATCATGGACCCTGTCGGGCACAGCAAAAGAAAGATATGTGGAGAAGAGGACTTATTTATTTATTAAAACTTTATGCACAAGTAAAAAAAAATACTGTACAAAGGCGGACTTAATGCCTGAGGCATTTTCTACCAGTCAACCTTAGGGTGATGCAGAGACAAAACATGGCAGGTGCAACATACAGAATAACTAGCTTGGAAATGACTATAAAATACAAAAATATATACATAGATACATACATACATACATACATACATATAAACCAAATGAACTCTCATACTCACTTATCATTTACATATCTTATAATCTAACTTAATCTAAACACACTTTTAGAAAATAATTAATTTATAATAATAATACTTTGCTTATTATATATACTTATATATATAAATATTCATATATTCGGGTAACATATTGTAAATTTTGATTCCCATAACTAGAGGGATTTTTGAGTTATTTTTAAGCAGGATGTTGGTATGTTGTATTGTATATTTATAGTTACTCTAGCAAGTGAGTTTGTTAGTAATAATTTTATTACATGTCTTTCAGAAATTGTATTGTAGTTTTGTCAAACAACTACATCACAATTTCATTTAATTTTTAGAGTATTGGTGGCCCAATAGTAACTGCCCTGACTTACGAGTTGTATATTGTGGGTTTGAACCCAGGTAGGCGCGGACTTTTTTTCCGATCGTACATATTATGCTTAGTTCATGAGTCAAGGTTTAGAAAAGTGCAGTTCAATTAAAGATGATGATCGGAAATAAACAAACAACACTGAACAAAGTAATAAAACTTTTTTTCCTGATAGGTGTTATTAATCGGGAATATTCGAACTAAACCACTCAGTCTATGGCATTACCTCCTAATTCTCATGGGACACAGCTGACTTCTACAATTAGAAGTTATTAGCACTTCGACTGAACAATTTAACTTGTCAAGAAGTCCAACTTTTTTTCTTTCACTTTGCATAAATGGTTGACTTTGCAGTTAGAATTTCTTAATTTCGCCACCAATATCCATTCGAATATTTTTTTGTTGTTTGTAATGTTCTACTGATTGATATCCTTTTCCTTGATGGCACTTATTTAATTTCTTTTTATTTACATAACCTTGTTTTCTCAGTGTAAAACTCAAGAACTTTATAAAGTTCGAGGACACAGCTGAAGCTCTAGCAGCTACCACAGCAGCTATTGAAGGTAAACTGTCCAAGCCACTGAAAAAAGCCCTTAAGAAGTACATCAGCAAAGACGTACAGGACCAGCTCCTCGTAGGAGATGCCAAGCTTGGCAGTGCCATCAGAGAAAAGTTTGATTTACAATGTGTTTCCAACAACAATGTTCAGGAATTGCTCAGATGTATCCGCTCACAGATGGACAGCCTCCTCGCTGGCCTTCCGAAGAAGGAAATGACAGCCATGGCCCTCGGTCTTGCTCACTCACTCTCCAGATACAAACTGAAGTTCTCCCCAGACAAGATCGACACTATGATTGTTCAAGCTCAATGTCTGCTCGACGACCTAGACAAAGAATTGAACAACTACGTCATGAGATGCCGGGAGTGGTACGGTTGGCACTTCCCCGAACTAGGAAAGATCATCACAGACAACACACTGTTTGTCAAAATTGTCAAATTGGTCGGCACGCGAGACAACGCTTCAAAGACAGATCTATCTGACATCCTACCTGAAGACTTAGAAGAAAAAGTGAAGGAGGCAGCTGAGATCTCCATGGGCACAGAAATTTCTGACGACGACATCTTGAACATACAGAATCTGTGTGATGAAATCATCTCAATAACAGACTACAGGACACACCTGACGGATTACTTGAAAGCTAGGATGATGGCTATGGCTCCGAATCTCACTGTGTTGATTGGTGAGCACATAGGAGCTAGGTTGATTGCTCACGCCGGGTCTTTAATGAACTTGGCCAAACACCCTGCTTCAACAGTGCAGATCTTTGGAGCTGAGAAAGCTCTATTCAGAGCCTTAAAAACAAAGAAAGATACGCCAAAGTATGGTCTGATCTACCATGCGCAGTTGGTTGGTCAGTGTAGTACAAAGAATAAGGGTAAGATGTCCCGTATGTTGGCTGCGAAGGCGGCTTTAGCGACGAGGGTGGATGCTTTCGGAGAAGACGTGACTTTCGAGTTTGGAGCTGAACACAAAGTCAAGCTAGAGAACAAATTGAGGCTGCTAGAGGAAGGCAATCTGAGGAGAATCAGTGGGACAGGCAAGGCTAAGGCGAAGTTTGAAAAGTACCAGAGCAAGAGGTGAGTCCTATAGTTTTTAGATCTTTTTCTTTTACTTCAGTTTTACATACATGAGTCCCCTAAAACAGTAGCAAAGAACCAGTCAAATAACAAAAATTACCATTATTTGGAAAGCAATTGTTTTTCAGCATAAAAAAATAAATAAAAAGACAATTTAAATATTTATTCGCCCAAGAGGTCGCCCATTAGCGCGGCGTCATTTGTAAACGGTACAACCCCATCCCTAACAAGCAGCCTTATGTCCAATACTATAACTTGTCTTATCTCTCGCAGCGAGGTATTCAATTACCAGACAGCTGGTGACAGCACCCTGGGTCAGAAGCCAGTCAAGCGCGAGCACTCGCCTGATGAAGACGGTGGGCAGACCTCCGCCAAGAAGATCAAACTAGAAGATGGGGCTAAAAATGTAAGTGCTATTTTTGTAATTGGGTGGCAAACAAGGAGGCGGTTAATTATTCGTATACTTTAGCATTCAAAAAAATAGATTTCTATCAATTTGGGTTGCATTTGTACAACATTGTTCCTTTTTACTCCTCCAACTTATTTCAATCATTATTAGAGTGAGATTTCTGTAAGTACGTTATACAGAGATATAAATTTAATTTACTAACTAGTGTTCGTTTTTTGGGGAGGAGCAGTGGTGGCTCAGTGGCAACGCCTGCGACTTGAGTTGTAGGTCGTAGGTTCGAACCCAGACAGGCGGTTTACTTTGTGTAAATTATTTCATCACCACTGCTCTCAAATGATGAAGGAAGACATCGTAAGTAAACCGGCATGTCAAACCTAGAACAAAAAATTCGAGGGTATGTGACATCTACCAACCCGCACAGGGTCCGCGAGGTGGATGACGGTCCGATCCCTCTCACCGAGAGGGGGCGGGCCTGTGTCCCAGCAAAAATATAGACTGATAATGTATTTTTTTTGCAAAGTGAATTATAGTACCTAGATTCCAACTAATCCAAACGTTCTGCCTGTGGATTCTATAATGAGTAATGGTTTCGGTTTTGGCCAGTTTCAGCCAAAAATCAGGTTTCGGCCGTAGTTTTGGTTTTGGCCAAAAAGTGGCCAAATCATTGGCCCGACCGAAACTGACGTCTAATCCTTGCCCCGTTTTTAATCGTCATTTCAATATTTTTAAGTATTGCACATAAAATCTGGCAACAGTAAAGTATTTATAACGAGGAACGTCAAATAATGTCAATTTAACTAACTTTTTCTCAACTTCATAAGTTTCGGTTTCGGCTTCGACCGAAACTATAAGAGGGGCCGAAGATTCGGTAACGGATTCGGTTTCGGCTGAAAATCGTGTTTCGGTCGCACACTCATAATAAGGTTAACCTATAAAGGTTGAAAGTCACATCATATCATTAATTTGGTAAATCATCTAGATCCCACATAGGTTTATGTTGCTGCTTATCCGCTGTCCAGCTTAAGATATAAGGAACAATATATGAACGAAATATGACTATACTGAACAACTTTGCCTACCCCTTAGCACACAGGCTTGAAGTTATGTTGTTGTTAAACGGGTTACACCAAACTTAAACCTAACCTCCTCCCTCAGGTTACACCAAAAAAAGAAAAAAAAATTAAGACAGAAGTGAAAGAAGAGCCCGCTGACAACCAGGAGGCCGCCGAGCCAGTCTCAGAGAAAAAGAAGAAGAAGAAAAAGAAGTCCGATGTCCAGCCCGAAGAGGTAGCAGAAGAGACTGTAGAAGAGCCTAAGAGTGAGAAGAAGAAGAAAAAGAAACGGCAGTCGCAGGCCGAAGAAGAATAGTTTATCTACCTCCAGCTAAAGCAGTAAATCCGTGAAAGATCAGCATTTGATTCGTAAACTAAAGTTGTGTATTCACGATGTAACAATGATTTGCAATATAGATGGTGTGATATTTGGCAACATTGCACAAAAGCGTGTGATGTTGCCTGATGGGGATATAACATGATGGGAACCTTCAGGGAACGAAAGTTGGTCGGTTTCAGTGCGTGTTTTGTCGCAACAATATTATTGCCCAGAGAATTCACGTCTTTAGATTTATAAAAATAATAATAAAATACAGCGCTCATCGTGTATATAGGTAATAGAACTACACGCACACTTCCATATACGGTGACAATACGGGTACTTTACAGTACATTTTTATTATGATAATTCTTGTCTATAATGGCTATCTAGCCTGTGGTTCGGCCTAGTCGCTGTGTACGTTGATATAGTTGTTGTATTTTACGAACGCTCGTCTGATGCAATTTAAACCTTATGTCTATGACTTAAAAGTCCCATAAGGCGCGCTCGTGATTTGCAAGAACTATACTATACTATATAAGTTTATAGTTGTAAGTGAAATGTATTATAACTGTGGTTATAATAAAAGATTTATAATTCGTTTGTTGTTTGTTTATTTGAAAGAGATGTCGTAGTCATAATGGAAAGGGTTTTTGAATGTTAGGTAATCCATCGCTAAGTCGTTAGCGCGACTGCTGAAAATATGTTCAATTCTTAGACCAAAGGGATTTAACAGCAAAGTGTTATTGGGTTCTGCATCAGGAATACAAACTCAAACTTCACTACAAATCCAATCTCGGAGACAATAGCAGCGCGGAGTTTGAATTTGTAGGCTCGTTCCTGACCTCTTTGCCTACAGTTTCGAGGAATGCAAACGTGAGGTTGTACTTACTTTGTATCCCTAGGTACAAAAAAGAATGATACATGCAAAAGAAATTGTATTTAAAGTCAGCCAGACCTACGATACAATCCTCAGATGACTTGTTAGTAGCTATGAATAAAAAAACTCTTCCCAAAGTGACATAAAGAAGTGGTCCTTTCAACAAACAGTGAGGGCAGTGTCCGGTAAGTCAACAGTCCGTCCTGAGCCTGATTTATCCAGATTATCCCGCAATAAGTGAAGCAAAGCCGCAGCGGCAACATGCCACCGTTTCGCAGCATAATGGGCCCGGGTTAGCGCTCTAATGTCCTGCTTCAACAGCGGCGGTGAGGGTTTTTTGTCGCTATTTTTGTAATGGTGAGTGTGTTTGCTGGTTTAGGAGTGAGAAGAATTTCTAAGTATGTTTCCAAAAACTTCACACTGTAACGCGAATGGATAGAATAAGAAATGAGTATATAAGAGGAAGTCTAAAAGTGGCACCGCGGTGACTGAAAAGTTGTGTAGAAATCGGTTGTCATGGTATGGGCATGTAATGCGGAGGAATGAGGAGAACGTGAGGAAACTTTCGAGTACCTATGAATGAATGACTATAAGAGTAGGTACGAGAAGACCAAAGAAACGAGGGATGAACTGTGTGTGACTTCCGAGTTGAAGACTAAGACGACCCACTGACCGGTTTTATTTTTTGAGGTCCGTCATTACACTTTTAACATAGGTTTTTAATTCAAATTTTTCTAACAACCTTCACAAAGGTGCAGGCTATATACACGCCTCACCAAGTGCCTACCTACCTACTCGTCTAAAAGGGCCAAGTTCGTTATCATAAAATAAAAAACTTGTGAGAGCCTGTTGTTTTGAACTTAAAACTTTGCATTTTACTTGCATATATAAATCTTAGTCTAGTCGTTTTGTAGTTCGTGTTTACTTCGGTTCAGACCCACTTAGTATTAAAAGATTGCTTGCTTTAGCAGAAATTGAGTGCTTTGATTTGAGTAGGTACCTAGGTATTGGAATACATACTTAAACCCGAAATTCTAATTCACCTCGACGTTTTTCATTTGACAATTTATTGAGGTTAATGTTTTTTATCAATTTAGGTACCTAATTGTAATAAAAAAATAGGATGGATTACTTAATTGAATACTTAATTTTAGGGGTGAAATATAATGTTGAAAGAAACATTCTAAATAGGTACGGTCAGTGGGTCGTCTTTAGGTACCTACCTTATTTATGGTAGTAATTCCCTGCTAATGAGTGACTGCGTAAGAATTTTACCTGAACAGGGTTTATCTATATTAGATATTATTCGAACAGACCATACCTATCTTCATTTCTATCTATGGTAGGTAGGTACCACAAACCTACTCACTTCGCCTACTTCGGAAAATTTGAGACGGTTAAACTCAGGTCTAAAAAAAATAAACCCCAATTTAGAAATTACAAATCTAAATCATATTTTGTATTTATTGCCAACTTCACTTAATTAACTTTCAGAATTTCAATTCAGATAACAAAACTTTCGATTTGGTATTTTGAAGAAAAATACTCGGTTTCGCACTGTAGGTAGGTAGATAGGTAAGTATCTACTCTACAACTGAGGGAAAAGTTGTTTGAGTAATTATTGGTACAACATTGTTATTTTGCCGAAGTCCGTAGCTTTCTTACGAGTGGTAAAGTTAGGACAACAAACCGCATCAGAATAGCTACCTATCCCTGTCTACCTACGTTGGTACCTACACGGAGCGAGTGTAGCGAGTAGCGACTGACTAACTTCGGATTTAATTTGTGAGCTAAGTAGGTAGATACCTAGGTAGGTGGTAACTAGAAGGGACACGAAAGGACCTGCTGAGAGCGGGTAGTTCAGTTATTTTAGGCAGCAATATAACAATATTACAATCGACAAGTTAATTTTTAGACTTCTGACTAGTCATTTCTAAATTTGTTACATAGTAGGTACCTACTTACCTACCTATCGACCTGCTGCCGAAATTTTAAGGTGCATAATTATACTTTGTTTGTTCAAGTTGTTTTACATTTAACGTGTAGTACGGAAGCGACCCCGATTCGACCCAAACCCACGAACCTCCGCCGCTGACCCGGTAGTGGGTCCAAGTGGATCACAGAATGACGACATACCTACTTACGACACCCTAAATTAATTAATATTGATTATTGGTTTATTCTATTCTATGCTAACCAACCATGCTAGCCATCAATGTCATTGAATCCTACATAAGTAAGTATTCAGAGCGCAAGTTTATTAATTTACCTTTATAAAATCCAAGTGTGTAAATGCAATAATCGGAAGCACTGTACTTTATGGATCGGCGATTTTTGAAACCCTAGCAAAACCATAGGTGCCGAGAAAAAAATCAGCAAAAGTTTATTTCGGGATTGGTGGGTTAGTGGGAGGATTCAAAGTTTGTGGATAGGTACCTACCTACCAGGCGCGGTCGCAGCCCAAGATTTTGGGGGGGGTCATCATGGGTGCCGAGGAATATTTTAAGGGAGGTACATCTCCTCGTTGGTCTAGTGGTCGCAAGCGGTACTGCTAAGAATGAGGTCCTAGCTGAGTTCGATTCCTAGGTCGGGTAAAGTGTTAAAGGATTTTTCCATCAGAAATTTGTCAGAAGCAGCTTGGAGTCTGGATTTGTGCCCGGTTGGCGGCAGTAGGCTCGCCCTTTATGACATTTTACTTAATAACTGGCGAAATGTGGTTTTTTTTTTTTATTTTTTTTATTGCTAAATGGGCGCGTTCTTGACCCCGATCACGCCTGATGGAAAGCGATAGATGAGGTCTATGATGGAACGAGCGTGCCCAGCGTTTAAGTACTATATGAAGGTACACCCCTGCCAAACCCTTTGGGGATTAAAGGCGTGATGATATGTTAATCTCTAGCTCCACATTATGCTATTCAGGGACGCAGCTTTTACATAGTGGGGTGTTACTTAAATGCTGCCAAATTGGTCGTATGTATTAGAATGGCAGAGTATGTAGGGTGGGAAGAGCGAGCGAAGCGAGCTCGAAAATTTTGACAAACCGCCTCTGTTGATTAGGTTTTGTTTTATATTTTCAAGTAGAAATACATTGGCGACTTATGCAGGCAAGCTCAAGCAGCCATCAGAATCTTAAATGCAAGAGCGAGCGAAGCGAGCTCGAAAATTTGCACACTCTCGGATAGTTTCGATTTTCTTTCGATCATTCCAAAAGGACTAGGAATTACTTTCTTTGTCGACTTTTGAAGAAAAGGTTAAGAACCAATGTAAATTGCAAGAACGAGCGTAGCGAGCCTAAAAATTTTAGCACCCCACCTTGAATAGTCTCTGTTTTCTTTTACCCAAAAAACAAAAAGAGAACTTAAAAAAGCTTAACTCGTTTTACAGCAGTTTAGGTTTGGAATCTGGCCTTACTTAAGCCTTTCAACCTTACGTACGAGCAGGGTGCCCAATATCCCGCGTTTGCTTCGCTCGCTCTTGATTCCTGGATTCTATATTAAAACAGGCTTTTCAAAGAAAAATATTTTTTAGGCGCATTAAAAAATCTACTGTCATTTCATAGTTTTAAGTTTTTACTTCAGTCGGCAGTCCACATGTCTGCCGATGTTCTTAATGTTTTTGAATATGCCAATCGGGGTTTTCGTGGCTCAAGTACAGTTTTAAGTCAGTAAGGCAAGTCAGACTCGACAGCTTGAATGATTTTGGGGGGGGTCATGACCCCCACGACCCCCCCCCTCGGACCGCGCATGGTACCTACAGCTCTGAATGTAACGTCCGATTGTTACTGGTTGCCTCAAACCGACCTCGCAGGCACAAATGTTGTATCCATTAGCTGGAATAGCGCCACCAACATCGCATTTGCACGATAACATCCTCATGTCACAAAGGATGAAAAGCCGCAACAGAGTCTTCCTCACTGCTGAACTGTCTAACTAAGGAAAGGCTAAAGCTGTGGCGAAGCAGTGCTTCCCTAACTCGTGGACCTGAGTGCTGACAAGGTTGGCCGAAACAATGAAAACCTGTCCAGATGGAGATTCACAAATGACTCCGCCCCGAAGCGTATAGGTGGTATTCCACAAACAATGGGACACTTCATATCGTGTCCTGTTGGCAGCATTTCATAGAAACTGATTGACGCCAGTGATGGTGCCAAACTCGTAGTAAAACGACTCGATTTAGATTACCATCGACAAGCTAGGAAGAAGAAGAAGAAGTTACATATCAGCATGAACATAACCTAAAATTCATCATACCTACCTCATGTAACGAAGTAGGTACAGTCGAGTTCATTAATATATTGGCAGTGACAATGTTTCAAAATATTGTAAGCATTAAAATGATCATATAGTTCTATACAAACTTAGACATCAATAAAATGTTTTCATATAAACTGTTCATAAGTATGTTACGGTAGTGCAGTCAAAAATATCTGACTACTCTTCGGAACATAAATATCTAAATACTCTAGTGTTCAATATATTTGTTGCAACCTAGGATTCATAAATATCTATACAGCTTTGAATATTCAACTAAATGGCCTTTACCATAAAATTTATTTTTGCTTGCCGGAGCAGAAGTTCGAGTAATAATGCAATATTGCCGTTGAAGGATGTCATAACTGACAACTTCAAGTTGATTTTGTTTCAAGATCTTTTTCATAGAAAAATAATTGCATAGATATTTGTGAACCTAACTTTGCGCTAAATAATATGAACAAGGGATTGCGCACAATTTTTAGAGTCTTTATCTGTAGTAATATTATTGATTTAATGTAGTCACATATTTATGATGTCACAGATTGTTTACAATTTATTGTACGGCGAAGCTGTTTAGAGTTTTATGAAACTTACCATTGCCTATATATTTTTGATTCATGAACATGCTCAGATATTAAAGAACTCGACTGTACCTATTTACACTATAACTTTACCTACTAAGTACACTGACTAAGTTAAAATACTTCCCAGGTCCGCGCGGTTCATGAACTGTTAAAACTTATCGTCGATAAATGCTGAACTACTTCCGCTCGGTATTAGTTCACTAATATCCCTTGATTGAAATAGTTCCTGCACTACACGTAACGCAGTCTTTACTTCAACTAATTTGTGAAGTTGCTTTTAGAAAGGTTGCAAGTTTTGGAACCATAGCATACCGAAGCTTAGTTCATAGTCGCTTAGTAGCTTAGTTAGTTCGTAGTAGGCTTAGTTCGTAGGTGTTTACCTATGTGTTAAAATCACCTGCTAAACTGATAGGTTTCTATCATCATGATTATCATCGGCAACTTTGCTCCCCTACTGCTGAGTCGGTATCTAAAAGGTCTCTTGTTTACCTGCTCTGTGCGAGTCTCGTCTTACCCGGTGCGTTATAGATCATCCACATAATATGCGGTTGTTGGTATGCCATCACTTGTACCATCTCTTCACCACGGCTAGCCAAGTGTCCCACACACCTTCATTTCAAAGCCACTACCCATAGTCCGACATTTTGAACCATAGGGCAGGATTCACATACTGCACTTTGATTTTATTTGCTAAGTAAATTAGTAGTGTTTCATAATAATGCTTATGCGTGTATAATGTTCATATCTATTCGTTTATGAAAATGTAAACATAAATTTTAGCTTTTTGTGCGCAGACCTTTAGTAAGGGTGCCTGTTACCTAAAGCCTTAGGTAAAATTAAAATCTGCCGGTGTTGGGGTCGAGAACGACACATCACATAATATATTGGTATGCCAGATTTGCTCATATCAAGCTGCAATCTCCAGCATTATTTTTCTTTTCTTGTGTCCAAGATGAAAATTTTAGTTACGTTTCGCAGTTAACCGGTATTGTCGGCGGTTATTGTATCATAACCTCTCGTTTAATCTCGGTGGAATTGAACGGGACCGAACAAGTTTTAGCCTTTTTAATTTTATTTAGGGCTTATATTATTGTTTTGTTGAATTGAGGGTAGGTAAATTGTTTTTGTTGGGTGTTACCGTTTTGTAGCTAGAGCTGTAGATAGGTACCTACATAAAGAATTCCTACAGATCAGATAACTACTTAAAAAAATACTGTAACTTGGTCACGACCTATTTAAGTTATACTTTTTATTTTCTTAAGCACTTCATGATTAAAGAAATTAATTTCTCAATAAAAAAATTCAAGGAGTTCACTTATTCAAGAAACATTTTTTTTTAACACAAATCCCAATTTATTAACAAATCTGAACCGTATTTACCCCCCGTACTTTCCACTTTTTTATGACAATGAAAATATAACGCCGTCTCAAAAAAAAAAAAAAATATTTCAATGTCAAATAGTGATTTCGCTTCGCCATAGGTACCTGCCTAACTGCTATTATAAACTAACATCAACAGCGTGGTCAGTTCAGTGGGTATGCGACCGCTTTATATCCTGTCGGGAATGACCCGGCCGCGGGATTACCTGTCCCGCGGTCCCGCGCCCCGCACTGGGCTAGGGATGAGACAGTGTCCCGTGATTGATGGAATGAAAAATTGAGGCACATTTCCGTGGTTAGCTCAGCGGCAGGCTCCAGTTAGTGGATGGTTGTAAACAAGGATATTACAAATTAGAGGATTATATCCAAGATAAGAATGCTTGGAAACATGCTGGTCCTGCTCCATAGGACACTCTAGAGTCTAGACAAAATCAAACTCGTTGCTAATTTCATTTATATTTTTTTTAATTTTTTAACATTTGTTTTTACATGCTGTGACTACTGTAACTCACACACTTGTTTAAATTCTAGGAAAATCATCTACTTTTACAATATTTGTAAATATGTGAGCACCATGTATCACATAATTGATTTACGTGCCATTGCTTTATTTTTAATTCTTTTTACCTTTTGTGGTAGACTAATTTTATTCTGGGTGCATCGTCTTCACATATAATTAATAATGAATCTATACAAAACGTTATAAAACATTTTTAAGAGTAACGGTGGAGTTTCATGCCCATTTTTCTCCATACGAATACTACCTTTTGGAAGGGGCAACTAGAATCACAAAATATTGTGCCACTAAAAGTGCCTTTTATGTGCCTGTTTGAAATAAATGATTTGACTTTGAGATGTAATTCGGTTGTAGTAGGTATGTATTATGTTTTACTAAAAGTTATCCTCTGCAGAACCCTTAAGGCAATACAGGCGTGAAGTTATGTGTATGTTGATATGTGCTGTTCCGTGGGCTAGGTACCTAATGATTTTCACCAGAATTGGAAGCAAGTACACTGCGTACCAGCCCCACGGGTTTTTGAAATGGAATTGTGTAGGTAGAAGTGTTAGGTGTGAAGTAAAACCAGCTAGTGGGGCTTTATTAAACAAAGTAACCTTAAATAATTCAAAAATTCCAAAATAAAGTACTCAGGGATGCTGTAAATGCACCATGGTATATAAAAAATGACAACCTCCACCGTGACCTTAAAATGGAGCTCGTCAACACCAGCATCCATAAATTTGCTGGAGCCCGCGAACACAGACTTTATCGATATGTGAATTTCGAGGCAATACAGCTGCTAGATAATACGGACATACAACGTAGTATCATTTGAGCTAATGTAGTGTAATAAATAGCGAATGAATACCTACATGGTAACAATGTTGTGCAATACATGTAACACATTATCAATTAAAAAAAAGTGCTACGAAATTGTGTAAAAGTGTAACTTAACACAATTCTTAGTAATAAGTTAGAGTTAAATTGCTTAATGCATATTAGGCTAGATTTTATTCAATTACTAAGAACTTTAGTACTTATAATTAGGTACTGAAAAAATAACCACCTATTGTTACCATTGGTTAATTTATTCTCTTCTGCATAGTTTCCTCTAAATACTGCTCCGTTGCGCTGTTTTTTAAGTCCCGATACAGGAGGATATTTACTTAATTCAGGTCAAATACCTCGAGCTTACCAACATGCTCTACCCTCGATTCTTTTAAAACGAATTCTTTTCTACCCACATTTACATATCTGTCGCCGAGGAGCGAAAAATGAAAATTATTCAGAGTTCTGTATACCTTTGTTATTTTCACACTCGTTTTACTAAAACGGAAAACTTGTGAAATCACGAGAATTTCATTTGTGCTTACCTACGAATACAAGTCTCGTATTCCAAAAGTAGGGACTTTAAATAGAAAATACATAGAAGTTAAGAAGTAGAATCAGAATTACAAAAGCAATAAAATACCCGTCTTTTAAAAACATCTGAAACTCAAAGCTTTTGTTTCAATTAAACCATTTCCACTTATTTAAACCAGGCACTTTTAATTTGCCAAATGAGTTGTTCAGTCAGAATGATGTAGCTAATTGCCCATTCCAAAGTGTAGTAAAATATAATAGAATAGTAGATTCCTATGGAGGAGATCAGACAAGACACTCCATGGACATTATATTAAATTATGTTTTTACAAAACATTCGTTAAATCATTAAGCCGTCAAACAATCGCTTACTTAAAACCGTTTGCATGTCAGTGATCAACGGTTCTTACGATTATATTTGATGTCGTTTCGAGTATTATAGTTTTCTTATGAACAATCGCTGGTTCATACGACATGTGTCGGGTTCATATTGATTTTTATAAAATTGTAAATGTGAGAACGATGTAACAACATTACGTTCACGCAGAAAAAAAACAACCCTTTAAGTATCGCATGACAAATAATTCCCAAACGAACATTAAAATGACGTCCATCAAATCAGGATTGTATTTATATATCATTATCTATTTCCTGTGTAA
The DNA here is from genome assembly GCA_947508005.1 of Amphipoea lucens. Taxonomy (NCBI): domain Eukaryota; kingdom Metazoa; phylum Arthropoda; class Insecta; order Lepidoptera; family Noctuidae; genus Amphipoea; species Amphipoea lucens. Next base: position 717,189 of record OX382363.1, on the reverse strand, counting down.
TATTTTAAGCCAGTTACAATGCCAGCAGATAAAATATGTATTTTATCCTTTCACATTTTTTTCAATTTGCAAAGGAAAGTAACGCGCACCCCAGTTATCGTTGAAAATGAATATTTCATCTAAACGAGAAGTAAAATTTGACGGTTCAGGTAAAACACATGATATTTCCGGGAAAGCCTCTCGGTGCGGTTATCCGATCAGGTGGCCCTGCCCCCCGCTCCCCTCCTACCCCCTGGTCATATAAATTACCGTCGGTGTATTATATTTGTCGAGACGAGAATGAAATGCTTCGGTAGTTTCCTCAAACGTTGGGTAGGCCGCGAAGCCACGAACCATTGGGGTATACCTATTACGTGTTAGTGTGATTTAAAATAAAACGTACCAATTACTTAGTAGTAAGTAAGGAAGAGGTGTTTTGGTTCTCCTGGTTAGTATCACTTATTTTCAGTGGGTGTGATAAGAGGTGATTAAGCAATTAATTCACCTTAATTTAGGTTTCTACCTTGTACTTTGATACCATCAACATCCTGGTGGAAAAGCGTTTTTTTTTGGCAAAGAAATTCTTTAACTCGTCTTGTGCAAGGAGTAAACTGGTAGGAATCGTCACGTAACGAAAAAGCGTTCTGCGACTTACTCTTTCTCTCTCTCTCTTTCTATTTTATATAATAAATATAGTTTTCATGGTTTTCGAGGGTTCTAAAGCCGATAGTGAAGTCAAAATGAAATTCCAAGATGTCGGCTGCAAAAATTTTAAAGATTGTCATCGTGGGTGTAGTTTTGCGAGTGTCGCGTAAGCAACCTCGTTCCTGACGCGGACCCGCCGACCGCACAGGTATTTTTTTAAACAGAAGACTGTAATGGCGTTGATAATTTTACCATCACTTTAACATCTATCAATCTAGTCTAATTTAATTTACTAGTGGGTAAAGTGGACTATGACAATAGACTAAAAAACATAACTTATCAAAATAGTCAGAATTGGTCTCAATAAGTAGTTTTATATTTACTTAGGGAATTGCTGTTTGCAGACGTTAGTAAGTAGTTCTTGGAGTAGTGTAAACAACGTGATAGTTACAGACAGTGCCGCCGGACAGACACGTACCTACCGTGTAACTTGGCATGGACAAACAGACAACATTACCAAGTGATCAAGCCAATCCAATCAGTCAGGCAAACACACTGGATTTAGATCAACTGACGTGACGAGGAGATAACATAGTTTAAAATCTATAGGTATTGTAATTCAGGTAAGAAAAAGACAAGTTTTCTATTATTATTATTTTTTGAGGACTGAAATAATACAACGTATCGTCACAAAATAGATAATAACGTAGCGAAGTGAAGCAGTATCATTGCTACGGTGCTACGGCGTAGTCGATGATTCGCTACGAAAGCTTGATTTTCGTAGCAAACCTCTACGCATCGAGTCTGTTTCAGTAACTAGAAAATAAAGTATAAATTCTCTGTAGGTACGTAGGCGTAGTTATTTTCATTATGGTCTGTTCTAAAAGTATTTTACCAAAATGTATACAAAGGGATCTCAAAACATACCTGTGGACGCCAATTTGTTGTGCTACTTACAAAATGTACATATGTATTTATAATAGTTAGCGAGCGTTTGCGTAATAATACCTGAATAGGGTTTGTTTATACTTTCGTCAGATACTATTAGAACAGAGTATAGTTCTACCTCGAAGTAAAGGTTATCACTCTATTTCTCCTAACAATATATTATGGTCTCAGAGACGTCGATATTTTCATCTAAAGGTGGCAGAAAATAAATTAATATCATCGAAGACCGACGGTAAAGGTCAGCATCAGCAGTGCGAGGTATATATTACAACTGTTATTACATTTTACAAATAGTAGATTGTACAACTAAGGCATAAAAGAAGCTATTTTACCCCGAGACGTTTATATCCACGCGAGCCGCAGGCGAGGGTGAATAGTTAAGTCGAGGGGTAAAATGGCTCGTTTATGCCTGAGTTATACACTCTGCTTTTCACTTCGATTGCGAGAAAATGAAACAGGCATAAAGTATACAGTGTTGCAAAGCATAGCTAATTCCCGCCACCACAGATAATACCGCCACGAAACTTTTTAAAAGTTTTTTTTTTTAATTTCTACATTTGTCATTCGACTTGGGTACTTCATACTGCCAAGTCATAAAAACGTTTCTTTGCGTTTTTAAATAATAAATGACAACTATTTTACCTGATTTTATTAAATTAACGATAGAAAACACGGAAGTGGTATAAATTAAAGAAAATGAAATAAATCACGACTTTAATCTGCGAAGTTTTATTGCGCGTGTGGCTGTTTTGCCTGATTACCTTAGTCTCAGAAAAAAAAATTACTTTATGCACTAGAACATAAAAAGCGATTTTATGTCGCCTAAGCACAACATAAAGACGAACTTTTAGAGCATGAGAAGTGAAAATAGTCTTTTCACAGCAGAATAACATGATACCTTAAAAAAATAATTCAATGATTAAAGTCCTACATAATGTGGATGAGACGTAATTGGCTGAAATGGAAATATTTATTTATTTATTGGTTCACCAACGATTGAATACATAGGTTGTATGCTAAAAGTAACATGCAAAAATGTAAGTGCAATAGTGCAACAATCACTTAAAGGTAAACTCCGCATGCAAAGAGAAGTTGTAAAATTTATAATATTAATCTAGTTTAAAATAATTACATTTATCTGGAAGGTCTAAATAATTAATACAACAACATAAGGTAGGTACTGTAGAGGCCTGCTCTAAAGCGAGGCTGGCTGGAAAGCCACACCTCTACAAGACTGGCTGGTTATATTTTAAAGTATGTTCCATTCGATATTTCAAGCGAGTGTCAAATATTCTTCTAGTGTTTTTTATATTTAGTTTAAAACTTGCTATTGTAAGAGGTGGTTCTTATGCAATAAATGCTGTAAAAAGCTTAGAGTGTCTTAATTATTGGTCGTCAGCGCCTCTGCAGCTACGACCCCAGTAGCACGGCTACTATAGATGGTGGAGGCGCCAGTTTCGAACGTTTTCTTTTTGTTGGATGGCGTGTGTAGAGCCGAATAATACTACACAAGTTTTCACGTACCACAAAATTTGCAGTCTAATAAACTTTATTTTCAGCCCAATACATACGCTCAGGCATTATTAAAAATTGTGTGGTGAGATCGACGCCGGAGTACCTACAGCTAAGTGGTCTTAAAAGGAAAAAAACTGCACCATGTCGGATGCCGTATTTTTCTCGGGCACCGGTGCCAACTGTTTCGAAGAATTTCTTCGACAATTTAAACTTATCGCCGCTATCAACCAATGGCCGGAGAGCAGCTTAGCGCTCATTTTAGGCGCCTATTTGCAGGGGCCCGCACTCGCATATTTTAAAATAATTTATAAAGAAAATTTAGATTTTAAAACAATCTGTGAGCTTGTAAGAGCGGAATTTCCGTCAAGCGCAGATTACGTGGAAAAATTTTATAATGCGAGACAGGGAGCTAATGAAGATATATCGGTATTCTACTATAATTTGGTAGCCCTCGCGCTTAAGGCGAATATTACCGACGATAAAATATTTATCAAAATTTTTTTAAAAGGGGTGACTCCAGATTACAAACTAAAACTGGGGACGAGATTATTTTCATCCAGAGCGGAACTGAGGGCTACCCTCGATCAAATTAAAGAGATTTTCGAGGATTCTCGCCGTGATGAACATAACCTTCCAATAGTGGCTCCGAAGGGTGTGTTAACTAAAGTGAGGTTTGATCATCCTCTATCGATAGAGAGTCAGAGGTCCCCGAGGGCTTCTAGACCCTCAAGCCCCGCGCCGCCACATTCTGCGACAACCCCTCCACATTCAGCCGGAGAGCGCAGAGAAGAGGAATCTTTTCACACCCCTAGATATAATTTACGTCCGAGATACCCCTTCACGAACAGATATAATCGTTCTCCCGTTGCCCCCAGCTCAAGCAATCAGCAGCAGCCCAGATACCCAAACGACCGAGGACACAGACGATGAAGGATGACAGGGAGTTACAGGCTGTGTCCGGGAAGGAACAACTCCCACTAAATAACAATACAATGAGTGCTTTCGGTCCTTTTATTAAAGTAAATTTAAATAGCAAAGCCTACACCGCGCTGATAGACACTGGAGCTTCAGTCTCGTGCATATCGGAGCAGCTGTTCGTGGAGCTAAAGCTAGAACATACCACCGACAAGGCAAAACATTTTGTGAGATCAATCTCCGGTTCGTGTTTAAAAGTCGTAGGCTTGACGTATATAAAATAAGTCGAATAATATAATTTATATGTAAATGGGATAAAAGTATCTTAAAATATATCCTGAACAAATAAATAGGAATTTTGTTTAGGGATCAAATAGATTGCTCTTACCCCAGCATATTTTGACGCGAATTATGGGAGGAAAGTCACTCTTATAACTGTGGTCACTCCTATAGAAGGGGGGGTGACAGACACTCAGCATAAGTTGTCACCGACTTTGCTAACAGGGGTATAACCCTTGCAAAGTGTGTTTGGTTGACACTTTCGGTTCAACTTGTGTTTGAGGACCAACAGTTTTGATATTAAATAATTGCAATCATTAAAATCATTAAAACCCCCAACCAATACAAAACAAGTTAAATCCATTTTAGGTTTGTTTTCTTATTACCGCAAATTTATTAACAACTTTGCCGAGATAACATTGCCTTTAACTAAATTATTAAAGAAGGGGACAAAGTTCAATTGGTCACTGAAACATCAGGAAGCATTTGACACAATAATACATTACATGGACAACCCACCTATTTTACACTTTTACTCAAATGATACACATGTGTTGACCCGCCTTTACATTGATGCTAGCGGAGAAGCACTTGGGGCATGCCTTATGCAGGGTACAGACGTCATGTATCCGATATCATATGCTTCAAGAAAGTTGAGTGACTGTGAGAAAAGATATTCTACGACTGAGAAGGAATGTCTGGCTCTTGTGTGGGCATTAAATTATTTTAAACATTTTCTATGGGGTTTGAAATTCCAGGTCGTGACTGATCATAAGGCATTGTGTTGGTTGAGAGATAAGAAAGATATGAATGGAAGGTTGGCTAGATGGTCGCTGTGCATCCAGGCGTATGAGTTCGACATCATGCATTGTGCAGGCAGAGAGAATGTGATAGCAGATTTTTTGAGTAGGAACCCCTTAGGACAGGAGGAAGAGGACCAGCTGCCAAAAGCACAGCAGGAGGATGATATGCAGGTGTATAAGATAGAAGTAGTAAAGATGAAGGATGAGCAGCTGGGAGATGAGTTTTGTAGACAATGGTTAGATAGGATTGCGGCTAGTGGTTGCAACAATGTTAAAGGGTTTAGTGTTGTGGATGGTATGTTATGCAAGAAAGCTAAGAGGATGAATAATGTTCGTGAGCTGGTAGTAATCCCGAAAAGTTTATTGCAAGAGATTTTGAAAGAATTGCATGATGATGCATGGTCCGGTGGACATCTAGGATTAGCGAAGACCTTAGCAAAGTTCAGAGCGGCATACTTCATCAAAGATGCTGAAAAAGAAATAGATCAGTATGTAAGGAGCTGTACGTTGTGTCAGGAGCGGAAGCAGTCTCTGCAGGTAGCTCAGCTGCAACCAGTGCTGGTGTCCCATATGATGGAAAAAGTGGGAATCGATTTGTTAGGTCCCTTTAGGAGGTCACTTAGTGGTAATAGATATGTGGTCGTATGTGTGGAGTATGCTACAAAGTATGCAGTATGCAAGGCAATTCCTAGAGCAACTGCAGAGAGAATCAGCGAATTTCTGATTGAAGATGTATTTTGTCGGTTTGGTGGTGTTAAGGAAATAATATCAGATAGAGGGTCAGTTTTCACATCACATTTGGTTAAGGAAACTATACAATATTTTGGGGCCAAAACACGTTTCACTACTGCGTTTCATCCAGCGACAAATGGACTGGTTGAAAGGTTTAATAGAACATTAACACAAATGCTTTCCATGTATGTTTCGGCCGACCAAAGGAACTGGTGTAGCTATGTTCCGTTAGTATGCTATGCATATAACACCAGTAAACAAACAAGCACTAAAGTTTCACCATACATGCTGATGTATGCTAGGGAACCAATATTTCGTACGGACATGGTTGTTAATAATGATGTGCGTGATCGTGTAAATAATTATTCGACACGTCATAGTTACCATAATGCCCTGATTAGCTGTGCAATAGATAATATAAAAAAGGCACAGATAAAGCAGAAAGTTGTTTATGATAGAAAGGCTAAGGTTAGAACTTTTACACCTAATCAATTAGTTTTAGTTTATACGCCTAGGCGGATAACTAATAAAAGCATCAAATTATGTAGGTTATATAAGGGCCCATATCAAATAGTAAGACGAATATCTAATGTAAATTACGTTATCAGAAAATTAAATAATAGAAGATTCAGGGATATAGTACATGTAAATAGATTAAAACCTTTTCATGTTAGGCTCTAAACCTTATAAACTATTTGTCTTTGGTTGACATATTTCTTGTCATGTCAAATGTAAATACGTCAGTTAGATATAAATGTCATAAGAATGTGTTATTATTTATTAATATGTTTGTGTTTGTATTTTTTGCATAATTATGCTGAGCCTGAGAGGAAAAAACATCGGACGCGGCCGGGAGCGTGTGAGGTCCCGCACCTCCCAGAGGGCTGTGAGGTGCGCCCTCACACCTGCAACGGGCCAAAGGGAGGCTTGAATAAATCGTCGGCTCCATTGTTTAGGGATCAAATAGATTGCTCTTACCCCAGCATATTTTGACGCGAATTATGGGAGGAAAGTCACTCTTATAACTGTGGTCACTCCTATAGAAGGGGGGGTGACAGACACTCAGCATAAGTTGTCACCGACTTTGCTAACAGGGGTATAACCCTTGCAAAGTGTGTTTGGTTGACACTTTCGGTTCAACTTGTGTTTGAGGACCAACAGTTTTGATATTAAATAATTGATTTTCGAAATAGGTATTTGACATTCTTTGCTGGAGTAAAAGCATGTTAATTTTCTTCTATGAACCCTGGCCTCTTAAACTTTTCCCTCCCTCTGGCTCAATCCCGTCCGATGGAGTTAAAAGAATCTGATGCTAAGATCGTTTAATTCTCTTAAGCCTCTCCCAGGTCGATGTGAACTTTCACATCAGTTGTTCTTATTAGGAGGCCGCGTCGAGCCTTTTAGTCGGGTTTTGACCCGACGAGGCTTAAGCATGGCAGCGTTAGTTTGTTTGAGTGCACGTTGGCACATGTAAATGTTAACTTACCTGACACCTAGCGTGGTGTTGGATTCGCGTTTCGTTTGTCCTGACTTAAGCTTTCTCCTGTAAGAGACGGACCTCATCGTGTAAATTCTATCCCGACATCGGTAGACATCCAATAGGATAGGTAGATAGGGCTTGGAAATTCGAATGGTGTGAATAAAAGTCATGACCTATGCCCAGACTGTTATTCAAGGGTGGGCGTAGCTCATGTAGAGGCCTGCTCTAAAGCGAGGCTGGCTGGAAAGCCACACCTCTACAAGACTGGCTGGTTATATTTTAAAGTATGTTCCATTCGATATTTCAAGCGAGTGTCAAATATTCTTCTAGTGTTTTTTATATTTAGTTTAAAACTTGCTATTGTAAGAGGTGGTTTTTATGCAATAAATGCTGTAAAAAGCTTAGAGTGTCTTAATTATTGGTCGTCAGCGCCTCTGCAGCTACGACCCCAGTAGCACGGCTACTATAGTACTTATTATACGTAAACACATTACTGCTTGAAGGAGATAATAAAGAGTCAATCTATTCAGCAAGATGCTTAGAAAAATTGGCTTTCAATTTGCCCAAACTTTCAAAGTAAAAAAAAAAGCTGTATGTGAAAAATATGGTGCATATTGATTGCCATCGTGTAATCTTTGTAAAAACGTTTGACTGTCACGTGGTAGCTGACAACTGACTATCACTCAAGCATCAATCTATCAATCACCTTTGTCACAGACAGGCATCACTCAGGTTTGCTGTAAAGATTGGCGAAGGATTGAATTGCTGCGACAGCTTTTGAGGGACATAGTTTTTGTACAGAACATAACAATATTGGATCACGTAATAATCTGTGCAAGAAAAGCAACCCTGATTGGTATCCACGGGTGATATCGGTCGTCTAATAATATATTCAGGATACGGACTAACGGCTTTCCAAAGAAGTTAACTACACGCTCGAATAAACTTGATACAACAAATTAATAACAATAACAAGTACCTCGTCCAAATTGAATTCCAACAGCTTTCTGCCGGGGCAACAACAAAGCAACTGTAAAAAAACAAATTCCTCACGGAAGGTAACTCAATAAGTGCGTTGTCTGACAAACCAACGTAAAACAACTCGCCGACAATTCAATTATTAAATAATCTAATACTTCTTTCATCCGGTGCTGTATTGGAGGAGGATTCCACGTCGGAATCTTGAGCGCGTTCGTATATTAGAGTTAAACCGGGGAGATTAAAAATAGGTATACGTTCAGCAAAGTGGTATTGACATTTTCAGGTCTTGCAACAGACATATTAGACTGTTCTTGTGGTTGGTTGTGTCTTTAGAATACAATTACAAAAAAAAGACGCACAGTCATGAATTTTAGAAAAGTTGCAGTAAGTAGGAGGAGAAACATTTTAATCGCTTCTATAATATTGGCAGAAGTGGCCCGTCTGCACCTACCTTTAAACCTTATATCACCCTGGCCTGCCCTGGACATTATTTGTTCCGGGGCAAACGAACAAAAACAGCCGCCGTATCTATTCTATTGCTTTAGCAAAAAGACAATATATATTCCGTCGTTGTATTTTAATTCAATCCTATGTTTTGTTAGGAAATTAGTTTTTCGTAGGGGCGATGTTTTGTTGTCGTGTTTGGTGGGATGGTGGCAGCTAGTGAACCGCGCTTTTTGTTTGGCTTCCGAATTTCCGATAAATTGGACGACGTTCGGCGTTTGATAAATCTTGTTTTTATGACCGATTTGTTATTGTATTTTTTCTTTGTTACGAATACGTTTTGTTTGGTGGTGATAGAATGGGCGTTTTAGCTTGATGTGTTACATACAATAGGGACACAGCTATCTGAAGACAGGTAAGTTAGCATATTATGATAAACTACACACATCAAAAGTGTCTAGGGATCAAGCATTTTTATGCGGATTTCTTGAGATTGAGATGTGGCTTTGTAATAAAGGACATTGCTCTGCGTCCATACATTGTTGGCCCTGGAGCCAAGAGCATCGGATAATTATGTATTGTATTCTCTATCATTTGGAGACTCATAAAAGATCTTGTTTTTATAGCGGACTAGCTGCAGAAAAGATATATTTAAAAAAAAGTATCAGATTTTGAGGTTATAATCAAACCATAACAACGAATATTAAATGTAGGTACCTACCATGATTTTTCATAGCTCTGAGTAATTTTTAAGAAACTGAAAAGTAATATCATAATACCTACCTAGATAATTAGGTACCTATGCAGTTATTTTTCTAAAAAATGGATGGCTTTTTGGCCTTTGTGCCATTGGTAACAATGACACGTTCACCGGCAAAACTAGGGATGTAATACGACACCATTAATCGATTTTTCGATTATGATTTACTGTAGTCTTAAATTATTACAGTCTGTTACATCTACTTTGTCATATAAACATTACAAGTATGTATGACAATGGTTTATTTTATATACAACAACACTCTTCTATACTGGTAATAATAATATATAATAACATCTGTATCTAGTTTGCAATATTGTTTTTTAAATAAAACATTAGGTAATTGTGATGTGTTTAGTAAAAATAAGTATTTTTTTCGTTTAATGAACCGCAAAAGGAGCGTTATTTTTGTATTAATTGTCGTAAATAATGAATTAGTTTGAATGATTGTATAGAAATAAAGAAGTTTTGATTATTGTATAATATTATTCTTGCTACCTATTTAAATTGGAGTATGACTGCATTCATAAAGTATTTTATTAGGTTTTTAAAACTACACTTTAGAAAAAAAAACACAATCGATCGATTAATAATTCAATCGATAGATTATAATTGATCGGACATCCCTATTTCACTTTTGACACGACATAGGTGAAGATGGCGATGTAATGTTATTAGTCGCATTAAATTCTATTAAAAATACATTTTGGAATACAGCTAGTCTGTGATACAGAAGTATTTGCAACTTATATAATAAAATAGGCGATTAATTATTGTATATTCTCAAACTCTTCATTGCACAGGGCCATTTTGAACATTGTCTTTTATGATTTTATAAATTTATATGGATCCTTTTTGGTGCATTTCATAATTTGAATCAGGAACTGTGAATCAAATTCGAGTAAAAGATGAAAATCAGCTGTCAATATTTTCCCTATAAAAACATACAACGCATTGATGACATTATTAGTGCTACTGTTTCCCTACTACTTATTCAGTTAAACCATTTACCTTAATTAACAAAAATAACAAAATTAAAACCTAACTTAACTAAAACTATACAAAAACTAAAATATAGCGTCGAAAAATTCATCCGCATCGCTGTCGACTGGTAATGTACCCAAGAGACTGGCGGCATTGCCACGTTGTATGGCAATGCTTAGCCTTTGGCCAAAGTAAAAGCCAGCCCTTGGGTCACGGGAAGTGTCAACCAGCCGTTTTGAAATTTCTTTAAAAAGGCCATGAGCACTCGGTCCCCACGGCCCGAAGGTTTCAACCCCAAACGGCTCGAAAATATAATTTCCGATAAGGTTATTATATTTTCGCCGCTTGAGGTTTTCCGCAGCCGCAGCAGCAGCGCCAGCACAGCATGCCGATCCAGGAAGGTGGGATGGCGCAAGAGTATCGACACAAGTTGCGTCCCACACTAAAGGCCTACCCACTTTCCAAGGAAATAGAGACATACCGTCCGGTCTCTTGCCATCATCGCGTACCAAGCCATTGGGTTCTAATACAGCTGGAACGCCGACGGTAACAAGAGCTCGTCGGATGATATCATTAATGTTCGCGTGGCGCGCTAAGCGACCCGCACTTCGGCTGCAAGACAGGCCGTGGTGTCCGAGGCTGTTGACATCTTCGCCACAGTGACAGCGATGAGGGGAACAGCAAGGAGTACCTAGTCGCAGGGAAGCAGCGAGGCGAAAAGTAGTGTCGTCGAACAAAGTGCCTATGTTCGACGAAGGTAGTGCATGAAGCCAAAGTCCCGACTCCCATCTACCCACAGCCAGCAGGCGCGCACGTTCCGCAGAAGTAGCAGACGAGTCAAGTAAATTGTTCTGTACTACTCTGCAGAGCGGCTCATCCCACCGTCTCTGGGAAGATGGATTGTCGGGGGGATCTGTATTCGGGCAAGCGAGTCTCCAGGCATCCATAGCCTCGGAGAAACACGGCACATCAGAATTAATCAGTGTGGAGGCTAAGATTTTCCTGATTAATTTATCAGTGCCGTGGACCGAGGATATGAAGGCCGGTAAACTAATACTAGAAATTTTGCGGACGCCGAGGCCCCCCATACGAATGGGAAGAGTAGCTTGTGCCCAAGCTCGGTCGTCCATGGCCACATTTAAAATAGATGTTAATGTATGCCTGATAATTTGGTCCATTTGGTCTAAAAGGTGAGTGTGCTTCCATAGATGTGAAGCGCGAAGAAAATATGTTAATTTAGGGCCGAAACAGCAGTAGCGGATTAAAGTTATGGCCGAATGCATATTAATTTTGAACAATCTTTCCGAAACAACGTTGAAATTTTGAATTTTTTCCTGAATAAAAACGGGAAAGGAATTGTCAAAGATTGGAGACCCAAGGAGACGAAGAGAGCTTTTTTCAATAATTTTGATTTCTGGAGCTATTGCGTTAAATTTGGGAAGTGTCAGATGTCTGTCAGTACTGTCCGCTAGGTATAGTTCACATTTCGAAAGATTGAGATCAAGGCCAATGGAATGAAATTCATTTTTTAAAAATTGAAGGTCGTGTAGTACAGTTTCTGCATCGCCTCCCAAGGTTCCATCATCGAGATACCAAACGTTAAATTTGGAATTTAGCTGTCGAATAATTGGGTGAATGGCTAAACTAAAAATCACTGGCCCGAGGGGGTCACCTTGTTGACAGCCAACAGCAGATTCCAAAAGGTTGTCCCGATACAGTAATTTAGAAGGGTGTCTGTAACATTGCCAAATGAAACTATAAATTTGAGGTATTTCTTTTCTAGTTTCTGTCAGCAAGGTGTCCCTGTTAACAGAATTGAAGGCATTCTTTATGTCAACCTTCAGGATGACCTCTCCTTTTCCAGAATTTAGGTAGGTCGACAGGGCGTGTACGGCAGCCTCACAGCCCCCTTTGGAGCCGTAACCTAGCTGCAGGGGCTGAAATTTTTCCGAAACAACCTCACCATAAAATTTACAGCAAATTTTGGCTGCTATACGGCGGTAAGTAGTGCCCACGGCAATGGGCCGAATGCCGCCATCCCTCTTACGCAGGGCGCATAAATTGGCCCCGTACAGAACGTCGATGACGGCCTCGTTCACCTTGCCGGAGAGCATAAGGTTAATCAAAGCCGTAAGCTCCTTCAAGAGCAACTCACCAGCTGCCCCGGCGCCTGAACAAATAAGATCCTTGAGGTGCTGAGGACTCAGGCCGTCAAGGCCGCCAGCGGAGCCGTTCCTGAAGGAGCAAACGGCTGTGACCAACTCTCGACCTGTAATGGTGAGGGAGTGGTTATCAGGATCAGGAGGGTCAGGAAAAGAAAGGCCATCCGCTGCGGCAGGGTGTTTGCTCTCCAGAGCTGCGAGTGTTTCTGGAGAACACGGTGCCACCACATCACTACTAAATAGAATCCTGGCTGCTCCGCTGATGTCACCTTCCCCTAACTTAGTTTCTACCAGATGGGATATACCTCTTGATGAGGTATATCTCTGTGTCTGCAATTTAGAATCTAAATTATGAGTCGAAATATTACAGTTTTCTTTAATTTGTGCAGTTAATGTCTTTTTTGTTGCCAAATTCTTTTGAACATGTAGAATTCTGTAAGGGAAGGTGAGTAGTTGTTCCCAAGCACTTAACGAGTTCTCGCGGGCGGCAAGACGAACGCAACCTGCTAGGTGTTGCGCCACTAGAGGTCTAGCGCCGCGGGGAACTCGCTCCTACTACTGATTAAAACCAACGTTATTATGGAGCGGCGACGTCATTTAAGCAGGGAAGAAATGCTCAGAGCCGTGGGAATGATAGAAGCTGGTTCCCGGCAACGTACTGTGGCTTTAGCTCTGAATACAAGTCAGAGTGTTATCAGTCGACTTTGTACACGTTACCGAAGCACTGGTACCGTGGCTAAGCGCCATGGAGGACGGTATCGCTGCACCACACGGAGACAAGACCGATACATTCAAATCTTAACTCGAAGAGCTCCAACAATAACCGCCATGATGTTAGCCGTGAGGCTTCATCACTCTTCAGGGAACTTAATTAGTGACCAAACAGTCAGAAACCGCTTGCATGAAGTGAACCTTCATTCCCGAAGACCGCTACGGGTACCACCTATAGCAATGCACAATCGTAGGATTCGATATCAATGGGCTCTTGAACACAGAAATTGGGCAGAAGAACAATGGCGTTTCGTGTGCTTTTCTGATGAGTCTCGTTTTGGTATGAGACCGGATACAAGACGTATACGACACTGGAGAACCCCTGGACGCCAACAGCGATTAAAATCCTGCCAGGAAGTCCATCCTTATAGTGGTGGAACCATCATGGTATGGGCGGGTATTTGGATCGGCGGAAGAACTGAGTTGATTTGGATCAGAGGCAACCTCAACGCTCAAATTTATGCTGAGACGATTGTATCAGACGTCATCGTTCCTCTACAAGTGCAAATCGGTCCCTTATTTCAGTTAATGCATGATAATGCACGACCGCACACCGCAAGAGTTGTAAGACAGACTCTCGCCGCAGCTAACATCAATGTCCTGCCCTGGCCTGCTCAGTCGCCAGACTTGAACCCGATTGAGCATGCATGGGATATGCTACAGAGAAGAGCTCTGCCGAATATGGAGGGTATCCAGTCGCAAGAAGACCTTTTTTTGTTGTTGCAACGAACATGGGCGGCCATTCCACAGCGTGATTTGGATGAACTCATTTTGAGTATGTCAAACCGATGTTCTTGTGTTGTTAGTGTTCGCGGTAGAAACACGGATTATTAATTGTTTAAGTTACCCAATAAAATTTTAAAGAAAACTGTTATTTCAGTCTTTTTTTCGAACTTTTGTGTTAGTGGTTCAAATGTCAAAAATCCCTTTATTAGGAAAATGGCAAATTTCTTTATTAATGCAAAGGTGACTTGGTTTATCGTTACTGTGACAAACGAAAACACTTTATTTGATGAATCCTTAAAGAAAATTTTAATTAATATCAATCAGGAGAAAAGTTATTGCAAAAATATATGTTGATCCCTAGACACTTTTGATGTGTGTAGCTGCGCCCCGCGGTTTCACCCGCATAAGTGTCGATCCCGTGGGAATATCGGGATACAAATTACCCTATGTGTTAATCCTGGTTGTAAACTATCTATATGTGTGCCAAATTTCATCCAAATCTGTTTAGCCGTTTGTGCGTGAAGAAGTAACAAAACATAAACACACACACACACACATACAAACACACTCACAAACTTTCGCCTTTATAATATTAGTGTGATTAGTGTGATGATTTATTTGTAAGTAGGTTTGTACAAACACTTTTACACGTCAATCATATTTTTTTTAAGCTAGATGAGGTCGGCGGTCGGTATGAGGTTTGATCGTAGCACTACCCATCCAAAATGTAATTAAATCGTTCAAGAAAATATAGCTTTATTTACTATTTCTATTGTACCTATCAAGTTGTTCAATCTTTTTGGCTTTAAAATTACTAGTACTAGAAAAAAAACCGAGTGTGCTTATGACCACGCAACTGAAGTGAAACTTCAAGAAAGAGAGAAAGAAAATGTGCGCGTGCACTACTTTCTCTTGCTTATATCCCCCACTCAACTCCCGTTCGCCTCGCCCGATCACACTTTTCGTAACGCTTACGTCACGCGTTCGCCAGCTTACTTCCCAAGTCTAGCGTGCGTAAAGAAGTTTTACTTCAAAAACACAAAATCAAAATTATTTCATTTCAATTAAACTTTCAAAAATCTAAATCCACTGGTTCTTAATCTTCGTACTACTTACGGTAACATTGGTGCACGAACCTCACCGCCTCGCCAAGTTCACAGGTAGACCCACAATATAAATGACCAAAGCTTTTAGCGTAACACCCTAAGAACTCGCCTTAGGATGTTTATAGAAGTACTTACATAAGTGCGGAAGGTCAGTAAAGACGAATTGTTCAATGTTAATGTTAGGCCTCTGTTAATAAACCAAGGTCAAAATGGCAGAAAATAAAGAGCTGTCAGCAATTTCTTTAAAATAAAATGTTGTTTTTATTTTATTTGAAATGGGCTTGCTCTTGACTCTAGCCTAGGTCAAAGGTGACAGAGACAAAGTCGACGATGGAGCGAGCTTACCCAGAAGAAGCCTGTTCACTCTCACTTTGAAGAGATTCGGGTTGTATGCGCTCGGAAAAACAGACGCAGGTAGAGAGTTCCACTGTTTTGCTGTGCGCATTATAAACGACATTTGCAAACGCTTAGTGCGAATTGGTGGAATAGCAACCAGGTAGGGATGGTAACTTGCAGTGCGCCTGGATGTCCGAAGGTAGAAGGGGGCCGGTGGAATGAGGACGTCAGTTTCGAGACAAATAGCAGACTTGTGCGTATGGCAGCCAGTTATCTGCTAGAGTGATCTTATAAAAAGTTATTTTAAAGTTGAGGTCGCAATACTGTCTATTGGAACTCAACATAAGAATTTATTGAGATCTTCTACGTGTTATTGAGTTTTTCTATTAGTACTTTCTCAGTAGCAGCCTGGAGTGATGGAGTCTGGATTTGTGCTAGGCTAATGGTAATACGGTCGACCCGTATTATAACGAAATGTGACATTACATCGTAAATAAAGACGTGATAAATTATGTTATTCTACATACACACACACAAAATATAAAGAAAACAAATTATTATTTACTTAACATCCCTAACAATTCTTCGATCTTTCGGACACAGTATCCAATCACCACGTCTCGACGACTCAGTCAGTTACATCCTGCATCATTTTCCGCGCAAACAGTCGTGCGATAGTCGCCCGGGACGTATTCTTGCGCAAACAAGCGCCGGCTGTGCAGACGAGCGACTGTTTGTTGCGCACTCCGATGAACCGGAAAGTTCGTAGTCTCTGCGATTTATATTGACTAGAGATAGAATTGTTAGGCGTGTTGTCTCTTGTTTTAAATGTAAGTTTGTGTGTTTAGAATATCGGGCAAGAGAAGGTGCAGATGTAGCGAACGCTAGCACGGTTTTGTATACGGTTGTATGTCTCCGATGAAACATAGCTCTTTGCCCATTTGTAGGTGTCGAAAGGTGATTATGGTAATAAAATTACTTTGGATCGTTTATTGTGTAACGGCTATTGCCAGGGTTTATGATAATAGCAATTGATTCACGTCAAACCAGCCAGCTCATTAATATCTGTCAATTATTCGTCTGTTTGATCCTCCAAATAGCTCACAAACAAAAAACAAAATACATAAAAATCAATAAAACGAGGACAAATCTAATAAAAATTAAATTCTTTCTTCCACATAACAAATAGGGAAAAACATTTAATCATATTTCGTACTTATGTTCGGGGATGTGTAATATCTTCGTGTCTACTCGTGCGTTATAACAAGTACCCTCAAAATGAAGCGATCGCTTTCCAAACCAATATCTCATTTTCTTCATAACATTATATTAATTTTTTCTAAATTATATGGCCTCTTGAGCTGCTCGACTCCCAAACTTTGCAGGCGTAATGGTAACTAGAGCCGAGGTACAGAGTTTCCTAAATAATGTTTGGACTTTTTATAGGTTTTCGTTTTTATGAGAGATTAATAACTCTGTACGAGGAAGGTTTCAAGGTAAATGGATGCTGAGGAAATTTTACGAAAGTTACTTATAAAACATTTTTTGGGATTTCTGTTTTTTTCTATTAAAGTAGGACCAAGTCGTACCTATTTTCCAAACAAGTGAAAATGCAGTACTCATTATCTGAAAAACTTATGAAGAAAACTGTCCTACTGCCTAAGTAATTACGACAGATTTCTTGTATGTAGCAACAGTATAATTATAATCTCAAGATTCCTGATAATGTGATTAGATCATACTTGTACTAAAAAGAAACAAACACAGGACCGAATACTCTTTGCACATCTCCAGTTTGCCGACGTGTATCCACGATACTGACATTGTAATCGTCGGCTGAGCAACTTCCCAGTCCCGCACTCCCTCGGGACTCCGCCGGGATCCCGGGGTCTCAATTGGGTCAAGACGTCCTAAAGACAGTGTCTCGTTAATCGTATTCATCTGTAAGCGTTTAGGGACACTTCCCGGGAACTGATTTGATGTTTTGGTTCGGGACAGTTCCACCATTATAAATTGAGGCGCTCGAACATTGTGCGGCAATGCTTGGTCTGTAGTTATGCTGAAATTTTCTCTGATGTTGGCATGTTTAAATATTTTTTATAGAATGTTGAATATTTTTTTATGTCGAACTATTCAACTGCAATTCCCGCTTGTGATAGGTTTTCCTAACAACACGTTTGTATCGAAAATACAGGTCGTGTGTTTTTAGGAACGAGTAGGTATTCAAACTTTTGTTGTTACTAAAACAAAAAAAATGTTGTAAATGAAGGTATCAATTTTGTGAAGTGGCTAGTTCCATGTAAAGTATGTCTGACCTTTCAGTCGACATTTACTAACTTTGGCTATTGACTGCATGACCTTTTCTCGAAATTTCGGTTTTATGCCTCACTGGGCTCCAGCAGTAATTAGGTAGGTATAACAAAATACCCTCGAAATTAAATTCGAAAACTGCTTTTAGCATTGTCGACAGTCGAGAACACCAGGCGTTGGAACTTGTCTAGTTCAAAGCGTATCTAGGAATAAACAGCGGTTTTCAACTATCCAACTATGTCTGTAAATTAGTGTCTATAGATTTAATTGGCGACACTGAGCTAGAGGCGGGGGGTGCAGGGGGGGGAGGGCGTGTGTCGTGCGAACTAAGCTGGGCTGTTGGCCAGGACACCGCACGATGGCCGTTCTCAATTAATTTCAACACAACTTGCCGGGTTCGACTCCCGGCTGAAGCATACGTGCCAGTGGTTCGGAAAGTTTGAATTGTTTGCCCGTGGATGGTCAAGTGACGTTAATATTCAGGGATAATTAATGTGTGTGGATTGGACTGAAGATATGTGGTCTTCTATGAAGAATGCTTCGAATAATGCTAACATTCGATTCATCTTAACCTGTTAAGCTGTGACTTACTCAAGTTACATCCATTATGCGTATTCAGTACTTTAAACTACAACTAAGTATTTTGTTGAAGAGTGACGCTCTAATACATTTTATTAATTTAATCCTCAATTTCGAAGCACGCTAAGTAGTCTCTTTCGGAGGCTGTGGCATAAAGTTTGAGAAGCCGCGGCTTGCTGAAGAGCGCTGCAACATTGCATATTAATTTGTTATTACCTAGTTGTTTATTGAGGCGTCTGACAGCGAGAGTTGCCACAAAGTTGAGCGACTGTGGCGCCACTATATGAATTACGTAGTGTATGTGATTCACTGGAGTGTTGAAAATACCTTGCATCTTCTACATAGTTTTAGAAAATAATTAATTTATGGTATTTAACAAACCTGTCGTATAGTCATCGCAATTTTGCTTAGATTGGTGGACTATGTATGTGGACTTTATTAATTTATTTTATTCTCGACTAGCTGCGCTGTGCCTCGCGGTTTCACCCGTATGCCCGTATAGGTCTCGATTCCGTGAGAACATCGGGATAAAACATCCTATGTTCTGATCCAGGACATGGTCTAGTCATGTGCCTTTCATCCAAATCCGTTCAGTCGTTTTAGCGTGAAAGCGTAATAAACGAATATTACAAAAATCTTTTTTCTTTATAGGTAACATTAGTTGAGATAATCTATACTAATATTATAAAGAGGTAAAGTTTGTTTGTAAGTTTGTATGTAGGGGGTAATCTCTGGAACTACCAGTCGGATTTGAAAAATTCTTCTTGCATTTGATAGCCCAATTCTTGAGGAAGGCTAGGTATAGGCTATTTAACGTCACGCTATGACCCTTCGGAGCCGAGCAAAAGCGCTATGGGGAAACGAAGTGATAGAGCAGGAGACGCGGGCAGCGGGGGAGCGGTGAAGTCGGGGGAGCGGTGAATGCTGTTGCGAATCCCGCACCCCCGGCTATAGGTAGAGGTGGAACACCGCGGCGGTTTTAGCCGGTAAGAGTCCGGCATGCCCCTCTGTCACCCCCACGATAGAGGAAGTCCATGAAGATTTCAACCGCGAGAAAAAAAAAAATAAAACAAAAAAAAATAGGAGACGCGGGCAAGTAATGCAATACGACGAGATGGGTCGAGGAAATAAGAAATTTCAGGCGAACGAAGTCGCGGGCAGAAGCTAGTGCAATGATAATATAAATTTTTATTTGCAATCTATGCACTTCCATTTCTTACACTGGGTTTATATTTATTGTTCATTGGAATATCAAAATTATTATAATAGAAAGATTAGAATTGAAGGTAAGAATAATAAACAAACATTTTGTACAGCCACATTGTAATTCCGAAGTCGTGCACAAATAAAAACGTGGACTTTTGGAATGATATTAATAATGGCATTTTCGTCAATCGTGGAGGAGCCCCTAATGGATAGCGGAGCCGCTCATGAATATTTATACCTCAGCTCAGCGAGGTGCGGCCGACGCAGAGAGGGTTCCAGCCTTCCAGCTAGGTACCTACTCTGTGTTGACTTTCATCAAGTGAAGGTTGGAGACAACAAGTCATATTTTTGTTAAGGATTGATAGATTCCCTTCTCAATTTGGATTTGTTGTAGAGAAAGCGAGTTCTACTCGCTTTGGTTAAATATAATACTGCCATACTTATTATTATAAATACGAAAGTAACTGATACCTTTCTATGCTTTAACCGCTGAATCGATCGTTGATTAATATGACAAATAGGTAGCTTGGGACCTGCATTGGCTGTTTTTCACCCTCGATTGCAGACAAAGTCGCGGCTAACAGCTAGTTTAAATATAAAACCAGGAAAAAGTTTCGGAAGATTGGTTTGTCTTGAAGAAAGTTAATTTGAATTGAATTAATAATTCATGGAAGACAGACTAAAACTCCAAGATTGGCTTCTCAGTTTCCCTATTATTCAAACATTGTTGACACAGTGAAACAACTACACAGCAATATTAGAAATCTTACGAAAAAACACGTACCTACAATACAAATGTTGCAACTCACCCTTTTTCTGGTTCCGTAGAGAACTTGAAACCTCTGCATATGACACAGAAGATGCTTTGAAATGTAACCGCGGACCCCTGCCGACCCCACTTTGGTAACGCACTTAAGCCACAGGCTTCGGCTCGCAATAAATTTGCAATATTTGCCCTTCCAGCCCCGAGCAGTGACCTCCGCTCGCTGGTGACCGAATTTAAGATCCTTGAAAATAAGCCACTGGCTGCGTTGTTAGCATATTATGGAGATTGTGTGATTATTTTTTCTTGTCTGCGAGTTTTTGACTTGAATTTTCAACAATAATCACGCAACTGAACGTCAGCGTGGGTCCAGAACACCTCCTGCATGATAAAGTGCAACATTCAAAACGACATGAAAACCCGAATTGTTGATAAATGACCACTTCATATTCAAATACAGCGTTTGAAACCGTTGATTTTAGATCACATCCATCCAAATTTATGGGGCTTCCAAACCTTTTATCTAAAATATGGCTTATGAAAAACAAAATGGAGGTACAAAAAGTTGATGGATACGTACGTCCGAGTGACAGTGATATGAAAAGCTTATCTATTACAATTTATCTGTCGCGTCCGGCGCGGGTAATGGGTTCGATGCCGAGTCGTGCGACAGTCGCCATGCTGCCAAGATCGATGTGTGTTTGCTGTCAATGTGGCGGTGGAGTGAGCGATGAGATGTAGCGTGTTTCATTAATAGATGCCCGGTGTGTTGATTGATGGCCTGGTGCAGATGACGTTACCTCGGTTTTTAAGGTAAAAAGTTTTCGAGCGACGTGAGGACTACAGTTATTATGTCATCATGTAGTCCTTACTACTCGACCGCCTCATGTGTATCTAAATTATGATTTTATCGTGGAAAGTACCACACTGGCTTAGCTTTTCCCAACGAAGTTGGTGTCGCCTCCCTGCCTAAAACGAGACGAGGTGGCTTTCTTTACATGCTCTCTATTTCGAAAAGAAAAATCTTGATAAATTAAGATTAGTCATCATATCCGTAGGTATTAGACTGAAGCTTATATGTAGATGACTTGATAAAGTGCATATTATTTCGCCACTAGATGGCATAATTTATCTATTTTAAGAGTACATCTCTCCGCCGCTTCAGCTTATAACTTAGTCTGCTAGTCAGTGCACACTGTACTGCACTTCACGGAATATTTGCCATCAAATGGTTATTGTCAAAGCTTTCTGTAGAATAACCACAGAGTGATATGGTTCCCGGTCACATGCACTACATCATATTGTCGTTTAGTTTAATACTAGATTTTCCCCATGGCTTCGCCCGCGTGGATATCGGTTAATATCCCACGGGAACGTACTACCGGAATTACAAGTAACCTATGTGTTAATCTAGGTTAGAAACTATGTGTGTGCCAAATTTCATCCAATCATAATTCTATTGGTTTACCCGGCGCACGCTCATAAAACTCCCAATCGGCATGATGTTTTCCAACATTTTCAACAATCATCGTCATATTTCAGCCAAATTATACAAAACTTTAATGAATCAGTCACTTAAACCTTACTCACGAGGAGTGGCGTGCATTGGTTTTCAGAATAGGTAGGCACTAGGCCGGGTCTAATCTAGACAAACGCTGTCACTAATCAGAAAAAAAAGTGAGGAGTAGGCATGCCTACTTAAGGCTGATAAATTTCGAAGGTCGAACGTCATGGTATTACGCGTGAGACGTACGTATTTTAATTAATTTTGTCGTATCAACTTGAACGAGTAAAGACCAATGACAATGTGCGAATAGTACGGGAGCCGAGTAGGCTGTCCGGCGACTGCCTCCTGCCGCGCGCGTTTGTATGAAGATTTTGTTATTTGCTAGGTATGATAATTTAATGAGTGGGGCACACACACTAAAATGTAATTGACAGGCTTATGTTGATATATCGGGGTAGGCACTGCTTATATGCCTATATGCCATGCACGCCACTGCTCACGAGTCACTCCGTCCAATGGTGAAAACCATATTAAAACCGTACGGTAGTTTTTGAGTTTATCGCGTTTAGACAGACAGACGCGGCGGGGGACTTTGATTTAGAATATGTAGTGAAGTGATACAATGTGGAGGAGACATCAAACAAAAATAAATGAAAACACTAGCATTACTGATTCATAAGAGTATCTTGGAACTATCAACTTTAAAAAAAATATTTTTTGAAACAAACAGCAGTGATGGTCTGACTAAGTATGGGTTTTGCCAATCTTTGAAAATCTATAGTAACTAAACTATTGGATATATTTGATTGAATTTTGATTTATTGTCATCTCCACCTTTTATTGTACTAATCAATGCTAATAATAAAGCTGAAGAGTTTGTTTGAATGCGCTTGTATCTGGAAATACAGTCCGACTAAACAAAAAATGCATTTGATAGCCCAATTTTTGAGGTAGGTTATGACACCACGCTACGACCCTTGGAAACTGACCAAAAAAAAAGAAAGAACGCTCAGCGAAACCGAAGTAACACTGGGCGGGCGATGGGTGCGAGATGCGACGCATCGAGTTGGGGGCCGAAATTTCACGCGGACGAAGTCGCGGGCAGAAGCTAGTATAACATAAAATCACGCTTGTATTAAGATAAGAAAAGATAATATTTATTTGCTTAAACATGTGTGATACATACAACAACATTATTAGTTACAGGCATGTTTGTCACATGATGTGACGTGCAAATGTCAAGAAATATTATTAATTAAAATAATAGAATAACAATCAATTCAGTAATTAGAAAGAAATAATAATAAAAGATTAAAATACTAAAAGATCCAACAAATAATTAAACTATTCCATTGTAAATAAAAAAAATTTATATATTATTAATATATTCCACTTTGGGTTAGGTATAGAGGTGTGTAGGTGCATTTCGCCAGTTATGTATATGTGGTTTTTTACGGAAACCTTAAGTTATTAAGTATTTCAGCTGGTACTTCGAAGGTCAAGTCCACTTTAAGGTCGTGTGACTCATTTAATTGTGGCCGTGACCTCCAGACTGAGTTTAATGGTCCCATGTGCTTAACTTAACCGGGGTCGCCCTTAACGACAGAATCAAGCATCCTGCCTTTGCGGTTTAGCTAGATGCTCGGTGCGGTGCCCCCCCGGAGTCGCGCTAAATGTAATAATAATGAATGGTGCCAAGTCAAGGCTTGATAAGATTTATCTGGCTTAACAATCGGAAGGATTTTGAACAAAAATCCGAATCCGTTGCTTCATAGGTTTTGAAGAATCATCTTCCCAACAACGTACTCGTAGGTAAATAACGCAATGAATGTTGTTGAACTGTCAAAATGAAAGGTGTTGCCACTGTAAGTGTGTTACGCAATTACCTCGCGGATGTGTTGAAAAATCAGTATGTTTATTAAACCACTTGTGTCGCATTTATGCGACACATTTTTCCGTGCCCCTACCGCTCGTGTCGTATTTCTGCGACAGAGAATAATATGCACGATTTTTTCGTTCTATTTTTGTGCTGTTAACTGCGTGGTACAACTAAAAGCATTATTAAATAGAGATAAAATCTTTTTGACAATTTTTTAATCGATACAACGTTTGCTCTTCCTTATTTATTGTATTTCCTTATTTTTGTGTATTTTATCGATTTGTAGCCGCGCGCTAGGGGCACGGCAATTGATATTTAGCCAACCGCTTAAAAGGTTAAATCGGTTTCGCTTATCCCTGTAGTTATATTACCAGCTTTAATAACTATTAAGTACGACTTTAATCCAACTAATGAAGTTTAACTGCAAGAAGTACCGCACAGTTTTTCACGATTCTTAACCATTAAAAGTGAACGGTTTAAATAACCTGGAACTAACTAAGGGGTTAGCGTGACGCAGCCACTATTCAACTTACCATTTTAATTACCTACTGTTTGCATTCAACATTTCAACTATATTTTTTAATTAGTAACTTTTGCCACACCTGCACTTAAAATTGAACCTTAATCTGAATGTTATGTTGTTTGTTTTTGATTGTTCAGTCCCGCACAATGTTTATTTGTTTTATTAAGCTAGTAAAACCCGCGGCTTTGCGTGAACGCTATATAAAAGAGTATTTCATGTGATCCGCATGATCGCCCAACACGCCTCATTTGAATTAAAATAGCATCGGAACTAACCGACACGCACTCGTTGTTTATATTGTTGTCATTTAATTAAATAACAACAGCCAATGTCATAATGACAGCATATTAATTATTAAGTGTGCTTTATAATTAGTGAATGGTTTAAAGTGTCAAAAGTATCCTATGACCATTTCTAGATCATAAATGAGGTAAATTGTGGCTAAACCACTTTGCCGGCAATTAGGGTCTATTTGCTCTAATCAATTCTCCTCGCTTGGCAACCGCGTTGGTAATTACAAAGCGTTCTATTACTATTAAAGTAGCTATATTGGTATAATTAAATGCTTCTAAAGCCACTTGAAATAAATAAATGATAGATACCTACCATTTACTTCGCGGTACCGAACTACTAGTAATTTTAGCGCGCTCTCTTATAGAAACGCTAGCGCCGGGGGCTCCTGCTGTGCAAGGTTTTTACGATTTGACAAACTAATCAGTTTTATTTTACATATTATTATATGTTTAATATTATTGTACCTACATATTACACACTTTCTGGAGTAAGTTCTCTAAATGATGTTGAAAGCCGAATCAAAATTCGTTGCAAAGTTTAGAAGAACAACGTTGTCACAGAGATACGAAAAGTGACTTTAATTCTCGTAATATGACATAGAGACATAGATGTATCCATACTAATAATATAAATTCGAAAATAACTCTGTCTATCATTGAAATGTAATGACATTTTTGTGCAGTACTTCTTTGAAGAGATTTAAGGGATTGGAAATATAGTCATAGTCCGTATCTTGAGATAACATTTAGTCTTTATTTCATAAATCGGTCCACTGGGTCACAGTTATTATAATTTATTACGGATTTGAATGAAAGGCATACGGATAGGCCATGATTTGGATTAGAACATAGGATACTTTTATCCCGGTAGTACGTCCCCGTGGGGCGCTATCGGACATCCTCGCGGGTGAAGCTGCGGGCCAAAGCTAGTATAATATAGAAGAAAAAAAAAACTTATCATTTCATCAAACAAAAACCAAATTAAATCCCTAATTACAAACGTCTCCACCCTTCGTCTGTACAGCTATCATTACCGATACCGTCCCTAATGAAGGCTCGACGTGTGAGGTGGCAACACTGGCAATGATTAATTTACAAACAAATGTATTATTAATCAGCACTTGGCTGCGGTCGCGCCGCGTTACACCGGCGACAGGCTTCCCCGGGGAGCCTTATTTGATTATGTGATGATGAATAGGCATGCAATAAGTAGATAGGTATTTGTTCCAAAAGTCTTGTAATATTGACCATTATCTAACTGTGCATGGTCCAAAAGCGATCTAAGTATGTAGGTAATGCCCGAGGTATTCACTTCAACTCCGATTTTGTGTGCTTATAGGATAAATAGATAAATGAATAAAGCGGGTTACTTTGCTCCTAGAACGAATGCCTGATGGTCGAAAAGTTCATGGTTGGTGGAAGGTATAGCATGCATTGGCTCTTCTCAAGATGGATCGATGTCCAGATGATGGTCGAGGGAACCCGTTGGATGCAAGCCGTGCAGAACTGGTCTTTGTAGCTGTGTGTGGGGAGGCCTATATCCAGCAGATAATAATGATAACGGGAGATTAGTTTTCTGTATTTATATTTAGAAACAATTTCTTTTATCGTTTTTATTTTCTTTTCTATTTTTGGCCAAAGAATCAGCATTGCCATACAACGTAGCAATGCTGCCAGCCTTTTGGGCACTTTTCCTATTGACAGCGATGCGGACGAATTTTTTGATGCCCTTTGATTATTTCCCTTTCTTTTTATATACTAGTACATATTATTTCCTATATTTCATTATTTACACATGAATTATATTTTTAAATATTAGGATATAAAAAATATATAAAAACATTTAAAAATATAAAAAATAGTAGCCCACTGGTATCGGGAACAGGATCCAAGCTACCGGTGGTCAGGGCTCCAGAGAGAGGAACCTCCTGACAATGCGGGCAGTGTCCAGAAGTACAGCTTTCTGAATTAAGCCCTTGATCCAGCTGCCCAACGAGAGCCTCCTTAGGTGTTGGTTGAGGCTCTTGGCTATCAATCCATTGGCTGTAACGACTATCGGCACAATGATTGCTGAGTCAACATCCCACATGTCGACAACCTCGCGAGCCAAGTCAAGATACTTGATTTGTTTATCTTTCTCAGCTTTCACGAGTACATATTATTATTATTTTAAGACTGTTAGCTTTTAAAATTATGTAAATATGCCTAAGTAAATAAATTAAATGTAATTAAATAAATTTATTCGTTTATCAATATTTTTGGCAGTAGGTTTGTATCAAAAATCTCTGTCTTGTAAGATCACGCACATTTACCATGTACAGGGGCCAGTAGTTATCTAGGCATGTTTTATTCAGGCGCTAGGCGGACCCCGGAGCCCGGGGGGCGAGGAGGGGGACAGTGCACTCGTTTTCATTATAATTATCTCTGGCGGAATTATTCGCTCGTTAATTACGTTTAGTCCACTCTCGACCCCTCGCCCCCTAATAAGGGCATGAGTTCTTCTACGCGTAACTGACAGTTAGTAGGTACTTGTTGTGCGCATGTACTGTTGTCGGAGACAGAGAATGTGTTAGATAGTCATGATCGTGGCCTATTTGCAGGAAGGATTGATAGAACAAGGTTCTAGTCTTTCCATTACTATCTAAAGTCCCAAAATCGTCATTTCTTCAAAACCTCCTGCAAAATCTCACTCTTTGTAAAAGCAATATCAACGCTGAAAATGGTATATGAATGTAACTGCATCTCCAATCCTTTCATTCTCCTTAACAATACCCCAGGTTTTCATATTTTAAAATCTAAAAGCAAAAGCCAGCAAAAAGTCCACAATGCTCAGTGTATCAATCATTTTATAGAATATCCGATGAAAAATCGCGCCGATCTCTACAGTTACCGACTCTCAGTCTTTAGAAGGAACCGGAGCCAAGTCAAACAGAGCAAGTTACTTTTGCTCAACTAAATAAATATCTGGCGACGTCCCCTTTTTATATCGTTTACATTTATTATTTTCAGAGTTTCAGGCTGTCTTCATAAGTTTGGGTGATTGATGACACGAGACTTTGCTTATAAGTTTCTAGTTGATTAAAATAACTCCTTATATTTTGGTTGGTTGGTTGACAACATTAGTTATGTCGACGACATGGTGCTGCTGAGCCCATCTGTCAGAGCCCTTAATATCCTCATAGGGATTTGTGAGAGGTACGCGGGGTCACATGGCCTCAGGTAACTCTAAGAAGAATGAACTATTTTTTTTTAAGGCGGTTAATAAGAGTCCGAAAACTATTCCACCGCGCCCGTCGGACTTGGAGGAATGCCTATAAGTAGGGTCACCAAATTCTAGTACCTGTATCTTTAGGTGCCCTTTATAATGTTAAATAGCGCAGTTGTAAATAATTAATCATTTTACCAACATATTATAGTCTATAAGAATTATTTTCTAACAATGCATGGAAAGTATTTTTTTCTGAAATAAAACATAGTGATAATAATTATTAATTAGTGTTCCTACCCTTTAATTTGCTTGGACTGATTCATTGGTTGCGATTGCTGCTGCTGAGCAGGACGTCCTGGGTTCGATTCCCAGGTCGGGCAAAGTGTTAAGTATTGAGTTTTTCCATCAGGAATTTCGCAGTAGCAGCTTGGATTCGTGCTCGGTGATGGCAATAGGGTCACCCCTATTATATGGGAGTTAAACGGGTGCGCCAAAGTTCACCTAAATTTTCAACTCCGATAATTGGAAATCCGAAAATGTTCTTCCTAACATTTTTCATCCTAACAATCACAATTCCTAACTACTCTGTCTCTAATGTTCATAATTCCGAATCATTCAACGACATAATATCAGTAGCAATAAACATCTATTATACTTTTATTTGTTTTCCTATATTTTCTCAACATAACCATCTTTTACACTATTATTCAGTCATTTTTTTTTGTTTAGATCGTCAACATAGGATGCAAAAGCGAGCAAAGGGCACCCCGAGGTTCGGTTTGGTTAGGTTACTTTAAACCCTTTACACAGAAATAGGGGCCCCGCGAAGCGGGGCTCCGTCGACATAGGATGCAAGGGCGAGCGAAGGGCACCCCGAGGTTTGGTTTGGTTAGGTTACTTTAAACCCTTTAACACAGAAATAGGGGCCCCGCGAAGCGGGGCTCCGTCGACATAGGATGAAAAAAAAAGTTTTTATTATATTAGACTAAATAGATTTTATGTCTATTGAGTGGTATATCAAACGATTTTGTATTAATTGTCTGTTATTCTTATAGAAATTAGTTACATTAAAATTATATCAATCGTTTATTATATTAACTGATCATTATATCAAATAAAATTATAGGTTCAGTTGTTATATCTTGTAAATATTAGAGGTTTTGTAATTATATCATATATTACTTACCCGTATAAACTCCCAGGCCATGAAAATATTATGGTAGTTATGTTTAGGGATAAAAGCGTTATGATAAAAAACAGTAGGAGTTTAAAATATTTACATTGATGATATTATTAATTACAAATTTCGGAAACATGAGTGTTATGAACATCGCCGGTAGCACTACAAATAGTATGAATGAAAACTTTAGGATGAAAAATTTTAGGAAGAGTGATCATTCGGATTACAAATCGTTAGGAAGAACAATTTCGGGTAAAGAACTTTAGTTGAGCCAATATGGACCCGAGTTAAACATAACTGGCACATGTGGGTGTATTATAGGTAGGTACACCTATGTCTAACTCTACGTGGAAACTGGTATTATGTTACAAGTGTTCCCCAAGTAATATAATCAAGTATCGCAATTATTAAAGTCCTTATTTTCAAGGTGTTTTTTTAGTCAGTTACATAAGTAGATTGTCTCAGAATTTAGTAGGAAAGATAAATAAAGTCGCAAATAGCATTTAAAAAGTCACTTTGTCTCTACGTTTTTGAATACGTAATCAATCAATCTTTTTTTACCTATTCACTGATGACCCTCAAATGCCTCCATCGTTTTTAGGATTCCGTACCTCAAAAAGGAAAAACAGAACTCTTATAAGATCACTGCATTGTCCATCTGTCAAGACCCTTTTTCCCAGGAACGCGTGGATTTATCAAGATGAAATTAATATAAAATAAAAAAATAAAAGTCCTCCAGACCGTATTTCGGCCACGGTGGCCAATCTCACGCCGAGGCGTGGGAGATATTGTAGTACACAAGTGTGCGCGCAGACACAGGTGCACTCCCTCTTCTCTCAATCTCATAGTCCGGTATGGGACGGCAATCCGGCACGACCGGAGAGAGATCAGGCGCAGGACCAACGACTTATAAAACATGCTTTCCACGGCGCGGGGGTATCACACCGCCAACTTCCAAACTCCGGGCTGTTACTAAGAAATTCCTAATGGAAAAACTCAATAGCACTTTGCCCGACCCGTGAATCGAACCCGGGACTCCACGCTCTGCAGTCGCGCTTGCGACCACGAGATCAACGGGGCAGTTAAAAAATAAAATACTTAAAAAAAAACCCCGTGATAAACTATTTACATACCTTTTTTTTATTATGGAGAAATGCTCATGCATTCTGCACTACCACGGGAAGATAGTGCAGTTATGTGGAACTCTAACCCACTAAAACTCCACGGTGTCCTCCTGTACTGCTGACTGCGGGAATACGGGCACGCGTCGGCACTCATCCGTACCTACAAATTTGTACGGAACCTTCGGTGCGCGAGTCCGACTCGCACTTGACCGATTTTTTAACAAGACTAGTCTAATACTAAGATAAGCTTTTAAGGCTAAAGTATTTTTCATATTCTTAAATCTAGATAAATGATAAAGTTTTTTCTTTTTTCTTCATAATGTTGAAATGTTTCGGTATAATATGGAGATAAAGTTTCATGGTCGGCTCATACTGAGGATTAACATAAATATACCATACGGTTAAGACTGAGGTCTTAGCTAGCATCAAGGTCTTAGGACCTAAGACTTAGGTCTTAGGTCCTAAGACCTTGATGCTAGCTCTGAACTTAAATCTGGGGACATTGAACCCTTACAATCTACCGGTTTTACGACTGATAATAAACTGCTGTGTTTACTATAGAGTAAGGCATTTTCCTGGACATTTCTTTCTTGATAGCATGAAATAACACTTTTGGACATAAAAACTTTACCAGACCTTCATATGAAACCTTCCGCTACTGAATATTGACTTCAGAAATCAGAATACCCTTAGTTAGTCTTACTATGAGATATTGTTTCATTTTATCTTTATTTATATATAGGTATAGCCTCGTAGAACTGTAGCAGGCTAGCAGCACGTCCCCATTTTACCAATATGAGCTCAAAAATATATAATACAATTAATAAAAATATCAACAATTATATGTTAAATACCAGAAAAATAAAATCACGAAGCTAAAACTTGTGGAAAAATATCTCGATAAACATACAGTGTGTGTGTGTTTTTCACACAACACACGCCCTCCCGCTCACTCAACATTTGGTACACACCCACGTGGCTCTTATCTCGCCATTTATAATTTTTCTTTTCTGTTAAATAATTATTGTTTAGTTTTGGAATAACCTACCCTCTCGCTAGGAGTTGGGCGTTGGTAGCTGCGTCACAGTTTTAACTTTTGCCTTTTGTTCCAAATAAACGATTATTGAAAAATAAACGATTTTATTTGAGAGCAGTGCTGCGACTTACGAGTTGTAGATCGTAGGTGCGAACCATGATAGGTGCTTTACTTTGTGTAAATTTCATCACCACTGCTCTCAAAACCAGAACCAAAAAATTCGAAGACATGTGGCATCTACCACTGAGCCCACGTGGTGAATTACGGCCCACTCTCCCTGGGAGGAGGCCTGTGTCCCAACAGTGGGAAGGTTATAAGCTGAATATGCTAAAACTCTCTGCCGGCATCTGTGTTCCCTCCCACATTTAACCCGTCTGCCTTCAAATCAAGAGTGAACAGGCATCTTCTGGGCACGCTCGTTCCATCATAGACCCCATCTATCGCTTTCCATCAGGCGTGATCGGGGTCAAGAGTGCGCCCATTTAGCAATAAAAAAAAAAAAAAAAAAAAAAAAAAAAAAAACGATTATTATTATAATAAGAGCTTTTAATGTGATTGCAGTCGTTTACCCCAGTTGAATGGCACCATAAGACCGTGTAGCCCAGTCAAATAGCTGACTAAGCAAAGGCAGCAAGGCGCGGGTGCAAAAGAAAAGCCAATGAATAGTAAAAGCGCTCAATTAATCGGCCCCGTCGGTTCCAGGAACGATTGGCTTTGCACCTCTTTGCCAGTGTATGTGCACGAAGCACGTGCTTATTCATGTACGAACATAGGTAATATTTGGAGCTTTATTAATGATTAATTCTGTATTCAAATACCACTTGACATAATAGTCAAAGTATCGATAGAGGATAATGAAAAAATTTTGAAGTTTTATCACAAATCTGACGGCCAATCGTGGTGATTTTAATAGTTAACATTGGGATATAAATCAATCAACTATTGAGTGATAGAATTAGTAAATTATGTCTAGAAAATGGACTCAAATAGGCCGCCTATATTACTATGCAATGGCAAGCTATTTAACTAAACTGTAACGAGCAGCTGTAGTTTTCCTGGCTGCCTTTATCTATCTACTTAGGTTTCTGAATTCTCTCCGGGTAAACATTTTAAGATGTAAACCATCTTAACGCGTCTTCAAGTTAAAGTTTCCGCTATAGTCGCGCAGGCGTGATGTGTTTCAGCTTAACACGTTTAGTTCTAGTTTTAAGTGCTCTCTGATTTGGATTCTCTTTGCCTCAGTACCGTATGGTTTTAAACGTATAATTCCGGGCGTGTTGTAGGCGAAAATTCCCAAAAAGTTAGATTGTCGGTAGTGAACGGGTGGAATATTTTCACATAGTTTTCAGGTACCTATTGCGTTTTCCACATGCGGAAAAGTTTTATTTTTCAGACTTTTTTTGGTTTTCGATGTTTTGTACATGCAATTTTATTTCAAAAAGCTGTTATACATTTTGAGAAAATTGCTTTACCTACCCGTGGAAAGCAACCCATTTTTGTATCTCAAAAAACTCAAAGTAGCTCTTTCAAATATTTCTTGCCAACTAAACTAGCTGCATCGTCTCGAAAACTTCGCCTTCATTTTTTACAGTGGCAACACAAATCCGAGGAAGTGCTCAGGTAGGCACAAAAAGCTTTCATTTCACTCCACAACGACTTACAGTTATTTACGCGCAACCAAATTGGTTTCTCGTAAGTCCAGTTTCATATTTAAGTAGGGTCGCCATCCGTTGTAGGTTTCAAGTTATGGCTAAGATAAAGCAAGGGTATTTTCTTAGTGATGGGAATCGAGTTGCTCAAGAAGATGGTCGTCCTGTCTCCTAATGACAGCTTAGTTAGCTTGTCGCCGTGATTAGTGCAATGTACAGGATCGACTCAAAAACTATAACCAGCCGGTCGATTCTGTAAAAATCTCACCGTGAAAACTTGTGTCATCCCACTGATGCTAGGGATTGACCAAGTAAACATTTACAATCATAATCGAGATTATAGGTATAAGGGTCCGCACTATGCAAGTGAACACAAGGACAACCCGCGGTTGGTTTAGAATAATACCTATAGGTATTGGACTATGGATTAGAGTGGCTAAAACTATAAAAGGACTATGGCCCCTGCCTGACCAATGTTTTATACATACAATACACGGAAAAAATGGTAGAATAGAATAGAATACTCTTTATTATGTACACCATATAAGCGGGTGACTTGCACGCTCAATAATATCCTGAAGTGCTTGAGAAGTTACGACGTATTCCGCGGCTATCAGGACAATCCCGGAAGTAAGTCAAGATCCCTACCAGTATCTTACCTACTGGAATACTTCCCTCCTCCGAGCACGATATAAATAAATTGAAATTCATTATTACATTTATCATTACTAAAGTTATAGTGAATTTCAATTCATTTATATAAAAACTTTAATTAGAACGGTCACAGTCCTTTCGGTCGGTAGTAAAAATTTAAAGCAAGAGAATGCTTTATTGTGCCAGTCCACCATCATTTAAATAATCATACGAGTTTTCTTTTTACTTTAAACCTAACGTAAACAATGTAAGAAATGAAAACTGGCGTTAAAAATATGGAGGAACCCGTGAATTCCGACACTCGCCGATACCTGGCCACCCGTCCAGGTTGACGCCGCGTAACGCGAGTAGCTCGTAGTCCGCCATTCGAGACATCATTAATCAGAATAAGACTTCGCCATTTTAAACGAAAGAAGGATTGTTAAAACTTTTAACGATGCTTTTTATAAAATAAACTCGAAGGAAATTATGTAATACTTGATAGATTGGCTATTTGTCGTAATAGGGAAACTAACTGTGCGGGGAGATTTTAATGAAGCCACTAACAGATCTTCGATGGAATGTCTAGATATTGTTACTATAGTTAGGGATAAGTGATCATGCTGACAGGGATTGATACAAATTGTATTGGTAAATTGAAGTAGCTCATCTTGCTTGGTACTTTTGTTTAGCTGACGATGTCTCAGGTATATCGTGACGACCAGTTTTCACATGTTTTATTTCTTGTCTTTGCATGTATTTCGTGGTTGGGCATCGACACGCGACATATTACCGTGGATTCAGGACAATGACATGATTCTGAATCCCCCTGCGTTGAAATTTTTCGAAAGTTATAAAAAAAAAAAAAAACGCTATTCCATACATTATACCACGTAAATATTGCACTTTTTTATGAAACACCAGATTTTTTTTTGATAACCGGGGTTTTTTTACGCTAGAGGGTCTGGAGTCACGTGCTGAATTCATGATTTCAGTTCGCACATCGATGTCCCTGCCACTCTGTATAGAAGCTGACTTCATCATCACGTGCAAGCACAAGACTTCAGAGGGGCAATTCTCATAATTTTAAGAACGTTCACAATCAGAGGGGCAGTTCTCGTAATTTTAAGAACGTTCACAGTCTGATCTCTGTCTCAACCTGTCAAAAATACCTCTAATTTTGACACACAACATTTTGACATGTTTTTGACGTTTGTTTGTCGCCGAGATGAGACTGCGACTAGATTTTGAACGTTTTAAATTACGAGAATTGGCCTTCAGGAACTTGTCTAGTGTCTGAACATCTTACTAGTGAGTCGCCCTCCCGTTTGTCATAATAACTGTTCCTCTATCCCTCATCAAATAAATATCACGACTCAACTTGTAGATTTTAATGAGCTAACTTTATTTACGTGCACCGCCTGCTTTAGTGTCAACATTAACATTATAATCAGCATTAATTAGATCTCATAATCGTTAACTTTAATAGCCACTTAACCCTTTACCGACCCGTTAAATTAACAAAAAGTTCATCATCATAAAATCAAAGAAAATTTTGATTATCTTTTTGACACAAATGTTGCACATTATAAGCAAGTAAACCCTCTTCAGGATAACAACCTGTTTTCGAGTGGCAACTCCAAATTAAGAACACAGTTTTTACAATAATCTGGATGGTTTCCATTTAAAAGCACAATCATCGTGCTGGGTTCACAATCTTAAGCTTTCGGGATCTACAACCTTTATCTATTAGTGGATAAGGTTTAAAATCATGTGTGGTGTGTATTTGGTTGTGTGGTAGGTTACCAAATGAGATGGGCAAGGGTGTAGTAATAAGATCAAATTAAAATTTCCGCGTCCGTAAAACACATGTGTGCTTTATTTAGGCTGGTAATGCTCCCTCGTTTGTAATTTCCTATATAGGAAGGCTGCAGGAAGTTATTTTGATGGATTCCCTATTGAATTTTGAGTAGCTACATGGGGCTCTAAATGCGGTAAAATTGAATAAGGAGGCGACGTAATATCAGGAAAAATGTAAGCTTTTAAAGATTCTCCATGGCACGAACACTTCAGCTATCGAGGAAACAAGTAAATGTAATTTTTGTGAATGTAACAAAATTTTTTTACGAGCGAACATTCCTTCTATTCACCCGAAAAACTGGAAGCGCAAATAATACTTAAGTCCTGTCATGACATTGAGTAGAATGGCGGCGTCCAATCTAGCGGTACGTGATCTAATTAGGAAGCAAACGCTATGACTCCTGTATAAACAGGCGATGTTAAGTTAACCACAGATACTGCCGGGAATTTAATGCTGCTGCGGTTGCTAGCGTGAGACAGGGTTGTATTCCAAAACAACCCTGCTTGGGTTAATCGAAGGTGCAACTTCATAATGTTACTGATTGATTGTTGTTGTACTGATTAACATCCGTCACCTCACACACCAGTTCCAGTTGAAAACCAGCGTCAGGTACAAGTTGTATGATATTTTTGGTGAACTGGGCCTTTTTGGCGCAGCCGTGAGGCATACATTCCTGCTAATTTCTTACATCGGACATTACACTTTTTTATCTGATGTTTGTCCCTGGTGTACTGTGTGTCTTTTGGTCTGTGCTAAATACTCGTAAATGTATTTTCTTTCTTTATTTATGTTTACCAATCGAAGGCTCTCCCCTTATTACGCCAGTGAAATGTGGCTAAAAAACTGTATAGCTACACCTTTACTTTACTTAATGACAATACAAATACAGGGGAACAAAGGCAAGATATAAACCCAGCACATCTTAGATAGTTTAATACCATCTGCTGAACAAGCACAGCCTGTTGTCTTCCAAGTTGTGCCAGAATATTTGCTCATTGCGCCTTCTCTGGCTTCCAATCTTCTTCAAAACTCCACTATGGCTTTGAAACTAGAATGTGGAATACTTCAATCCTCATGATAATATATCAGTCTCAATAATTAACGAATATGTATCGACTATTAACAAGTATCTGACAATTAAGATAGTAAGATCGATCCTCGGTTATTTCAACCGTCTGAACATGTTTGCCTATAACTAATTACCTACTAATTACACGCCCTAAAGCACCAGACAACCACATTATCACTATCATCAGGCACTTGGATATCGTCCAATATCGGCCGATATCGTTCATAATCCTATCTCAACCGCTGCCAATCGCATGCTGCACGGAATTAAGCACATGACTTATGTGATTAGCGACGTGATGTATATTGTGGCATTCCATGAAGATGGCTGATATTATGAATCTTAGCAAGTATAGTATTCTCAGAATACTTGTTCAATAGGGAAAGCAATTAGGATTAGCGTTTTTCGACTAATTCCGGGCGTGGGTATCGTGAAAGCTGAATAGGCGATACAATTGAAGGGATAATGATGCTGTCTGATAACTGCGTATAACTGCGATCACTAGTGATGTGTGAAATATGATGATTTATGTCATATTTTATCTCTTAGTGATACTTTGCCAACGACATTAGGAGGTCTCATCATCTGTGTAGTTTTCCCAACTGTGTTGGGGTCGGCTTTCGGTTGCAGCTGAATACCAGTATTTTAGGGTTTCATCCGTATCAATACAAGGAAACACATGTTATGATTTTAATTCTTTGATCCGATGATCTTTAACTGTAGGTAATAGTAGGTATATCCGATTTCTGATTCCAAAAAAACCTAAACAGGAAAACCAGTTGGTTCCTCTACCAATCACCATAAAATGCATCACCAGCAATAGCCACATAAAGCTGTCTGCACACTATCGCGCAATCTCGCCAGATTTAGAGGCGCCCCCAGGCGGTTGGCACGCCACTCACGTCGCGCTCTAATTAAAGATGGCGCTGGCTAAACAACTGCCGGTTTAAGTAGTACGTACCTAACGGTGGAATCTTTTGATTGTTGGGGAAGAGAAGGGTTATAGGTGTATGGTGAGGTAAAAGGGACTTTTGTTTTGAATAAAGTTGTGCTTCGGAGGTACTGGTTGGTTTGTTTGGTTTGTCAGTTCCCGGTTTGAATCAGAGTAAAATATCAAAGTAAACAAAACCGACAGCGGCTTCCAACAGCCCGAAAAAATCTTGTGTTTATAGTTTGTCATGTGGCATCCACCAAATCGCACTGTGCCCGCGTGGTAGATTATGGCCCACTCTCACTCACAGATAGGAATTCTGTGTCCTAGCAGTGGGAACGTTATAGGCATCAGCAAACTATAGTATAATCATATGCAATAGTTTGCTACTGTAAATAATTTCTGACTGATCTGTCAACGGCATTTTTGGCAAACTTAAAGATGAAACTACTAACCTAATCTAACACAAAAGGAAATAATATCGTCAAAGTATATAAGAATAACAAGCGTTCTAACCAAACAGAATATGGCTCATAACACTACGTCTTGCACTAAGAGATTGCACAAAGAAACAAAAACAGCCCCCCATCATAAGTTTAATTTAAATCTCGATACAAAACAAACACGCATCATTATCTGCCTAGTCTTTTCCCAACTATGTTAGGGTCGACTTCCAGTCTAACCGGATGCAGCTGAATACTAGTATTTTACATGGGGCGACTGCCTATCTGACCTCTACAACCCAGTTATTGGGTAATAGGTAGGTAAGACTGGTTGTCAGACTTTCGGGCTTCTGACTACCCGTACCTAATAACTGTCAAAGATCCTCGAGTGACAGCCGGGACCAACGGCTTGACGTGCTTTCCGAGGCACGGAGAGGTCTCGGTATGTACAGATGGTCACCCATCTACAAACAAACCGCGGGAAGCGTAGCTTAACCTGATCGATCGACCTGTGCGGCTGTTATTATTTAGCCACGGACCCCTCAAAACAAACGCACGTCTAAAGCAAAAAGTGTTGATTAACTTTGTTAGGCAGTGGACAGATGACCTAAGAGACAGCTGTCAAACTGACACATTTTAACTCTTAAACTGTCAAATTGTCAGAGCAAATGGTAACGTTCATTTTAATTTAATTAACATTTAGAATTGTTAAAATGTTTTTTTAATCTAATCAACATCTCAAGAGTTGTTGACATTAGAAGATTGCTCTCAAGAGAGACTGATTTATTATCAACAATGTAGGTTCTTTACATGCTTACATTGATCGCGTCTTTTACTTAACACAGATTTGTACGACAACATCTGTTCAACTATGAATGTATAGCTTGCATGGTTGATTAGTGTACGTTTTAGAGGATAACGATCGTTGTAGCGCACTTCAGTATCTGATTACTATTCAGTACGCAAATTAGGCTAGTGGAGACCAAAATAATGATCGGAATTAATTTAAGTGCATTAGCTTTACAGATAATTGTAGTCGAGAGGCATGCGTACCCTGCTTCGCAAGTCTGGCCTCACCCTAACCTAACATCATCAACATTAAAACGTATGTTGAACTCCCGACTGCGACATAGGTGTAATGAAACACAAGTGCGACTGCGCTGCAGCTTCAAAGCCGCGTCAAGTCGCCACTAATAGTATGCAAATAGCTGCTAAATGGTTTTTTCCCGTATCTCTTTAATATGCCGGCGCTCGTTTAAGGCATTTCCATTTTAATTTCGGCGAGTTTAAGCCCCGCGCGCACTGCGGTGGTTTCGCTATTATGACAGTGTGTGTGAATATTCATGTTTGTCAAGAATATTGGAAAACATTTTTAAGATGCGTTAAGGGTTATTGTTTTTAAATTGTTGAGATTTTTTTAAATCTTAATGTTTACAAAGCTAAAATAAATAAAGTGGCAGATTATCTTTTTAAGTATATAATTTGATCTTTGAAAGTATCCCAGGAGTTTGTAATAATGTAGGAAAGTTAGCAGACAGTAAATAAGTAGTTCGAACCTAAATTCAAATAATCTAATATTGTAGATATAGGTTCTTATCACGAAGTAAATAAACAAGTTCTTCTTATAATAAGGGCAGAATGTTGAGTTTTTCTTTGAAGATTTACCCGTACCTACTTTATTTGGGCGTAAAAATTTAATTTGATTTTAAGATGGATCAGTTTTACCACAGCATACTGCAATCATAGTACTAATAATTAAGCAATCAACCAGAGCAAGCGCATGCTAGAGCAGAGATCACAACGTGATTATTATTTCAATGAATTATATTTTAAAGCTCCAATACTAATGATTTAAAGTATTGGATTGAATGTATCGGTAAACATTTATTTTAGCAAATATGTTATGTAGGTAAACTAATTTAGTCCTCACTATTTTGTAAATATTTAACAGTGAGAAATACGCTGGCCTATTTTTGTAACAGTTCATGGCCCGATTATGGTTTTTATTCCAGTTTTTATTATGTTATTAAAAACTTTTTTACAAAAAAAAAAAAAAAAAAACTACAGACTTCAAAAAAAAAACACTATAAAGTGATAAATAACCTTAATTTCGGAAGTCGTTGTGGCTGGTTCCACATTTTCGTTTTTTGACACTGACTTCCGAAATTAAAGTTATTTATCACTTTGTAGTGTTTTTTTTTGAAGTCGGTTGTTTTTTTTGTAAATAAGTTTTTATTTTTTGACTTTTTAGTTGTACCTACCCCATATAAATTCAATTAACACTAGTGCATTGAAGAATTGAAGACACGGACTAGAAAAATCATCAAAATTCGCATAGAAATGCCGGAGATGCAGTACATTTATGCATATAACTTCGTACATAAGAATAATTACCTAATACTAAAACCTTCTTGAAAGTATGTAGATCACACCAATGAATTATCAAAATTGGTTCATGAGTTTTTGAGAAAATCGCGGACATACAAACATACATACATACGGGTCGAATACAGAACCTCCTTTTTTGAAGACGGTTAAAAATATCTTTAGATTTCGTCTAAAGCCCATTGTTCTTTGACTGTTCTGTTTGTAACAATAAGTGACCACCATAACCATTCGTTACACATCAGTGTGCAAGAGTCCTAACGACATTTTTTGAGTCCAGCGTCACGAGAAAATTATTATTGGTTCAGGGCTTTTAAGCCGGGCTCAGGCGCACTCCAATAAAAAAATTATAGGTGTAATATCCAACTGAGTGACTTGACTCTATACTCTGTAATCTAGACTTACAGAGTGCTAGGTGGAGAGGGTCTTATTAGGCATTCCAGGGAGTGCTTATTTTGGCTCGAGGAATGCTTCGCTTTGAGAGAGCGTAATGGAACTAAACGTAGTCATTACGTACAAAATGCTTGAAGCCGTTTGCTCAAGGAAACAACAATCCTGCACTTATTCACTTGTTTGATTTAATTTGACTATCTATTACAAAACACAACATCACGCTTGTAATCCTCGAAGAGTTAGGCAGAAGTGTACCTACTGCACACCCACGTTTTTCCAGTTATGTTTCAGTCCCATGTAATAGGACTAGGAGGCGAGGCTATTGCCATCGACCGGGCACATGTCCAGACTCGAGGATTACTGAAAAAGTCTTGAAAAAATAACAGTTAGCCCGACCTGGAAATTGAACCAAGGACTCTCTCTACTAAATATTATGAGTGTTTAATCTCATTCAGCATATAACAACAACCATGTCGCCATGTTGGTAGGTACCATGTCATGTCTCAGGCAACCATGTTAAGCGTCAAACAGACGAGCACTTTGCTGTCGACAGAGCCAACTTCAGCTGTCGACAGAGGCAACTGCTACTGTCGACAAAAGCGACTGCTGCAGTATTCGACACGCCGACTGCTGCTCACCATGTCGACAGCATTGTTGTAGAGCGCCGCGAACGTTATTACAGTCTATTTGAATTTGACTGACAAGGCAGCGCGCGCGCTGCGCTCATACTGTAGCTGTCGCCATTGGTCAGCGTTTGCTGTCTATGTGTCGACGGCAAGCGCCGACCAATGGCAGCAGCTGCAGTTGCCTCTGTCGACAGCAAAGTACTGCTCGTCTGTACTCTGCCTTATGTGACAGCCAATTGATAAAAAACCTTATTTTTCATTCGATGTAACTGTAGACATGGGACAAACAGATTTTATTATAAGCTAGGTTTTGCTCGCAGCTTTGCCCGCGTGGAGGTCGAAATAAAAAAACCTATACATACTCGGATATGGAGACTATCCATAAAAAAAAAACCAGTCGTTGAGCCCTTGACTGTGCGTGGTGCTACACACACTTCGCCGGTTATTGTTCAAATTGAGCTAAAACTTGTAAGTATAAGGTACATCCTTGATTAAAATAAGAATATTTCATGATCTTTCCCGGGTAGCAGCTGCGGGTAGCAGTAAAAATACCTACCTACGCGTTTATAAAAATAAGGAAATTAGGTTCGGTATCCTAATTCATAATAGGTTCATTACAATTATACAGCTACGGCTGCAGGTTTTTTATTTCGTGGATTTCCGTGGCACTGGTACACATTATTTTATACAATCATGAACCTTCCCACACCCTAAAATACTTGAACGAGAATGCGTGACTATGAAGCAAGTCATAACTTGTGCGACGGAAGATCGGCAACATAACCTCCGTCAGATGTGTTTCAGCTCGAATGGTCAGCTTTACACAACCTAAAGACCTGAATGTGATTGTTAGAAGCCAATTTCACTTAACTTGAAAAATCCACGAAAGCTACTCTACGCTAAGCTATTCTACTAAAGGCTTTGATTATTAAGCCTTCCTGGTCACCATGTTTGTGGATATTGTTAGCTTTCAGCGATTTATCGCTGATCGATGATAAGTTATTTTAAAATCCAATTATTTAGGCTAAAAACCAAAGATATCGTGTCACAGTCAGCCCCGGATTTCTGGGCCAGGCTCAAGCCTAG
The DNA here is from genome assembly GCA_947508005.1 of Amphipoea lucens. Classification (NCBI taxonomy): domain Eukaryota; kingdom Metazoa; phylum Arthropoda; class Insecta; order Lepidoptera; family Noctuidae; genus Amphipoea; species Amphipoea lucens. The sequence continues at coordinate 674,939 of OX382363.1, read as the reverse complement.
GGGCCCAGCCGCCCAGCCAGCCTAGGGTTGTTACATTTTTGCCTATTGCAAATAAACTTTGAATAATATCTTGCGCTAGTACAATATCTTTAATTAAGTTGGATAAAAAATTTAATTAAGTAATATGATATTAAAAAGAAAAATGAAATTTCTGTGGCCGAAAAAATTACCTACTTCTGAAAAAAAAATGGTTTTCCCAATTTTTATACAATGTAACCAACATTTTCCTGTTAACAGCTATTTCGCCTCAATATTAATTATTCACAAAAACGCGTTTGTTTTTTACCTTCATGCGGTCTTTGAAAATGTTTATTTTTTTATCATTATTTAAAGAGCTATTTTTAAAAACATGATTTGAGGTAAAAATCGCTGTTAAAATTTAGTGCAGGGTTATTGTGTTGGGGGATATCTATGGTTCAATCCTAATTTCCCCGGCTTATATGTACGTTTAAAGAGAGTAAGTTGGTTAAAGTAGGTAACTTGAGTGTTTTAAGGAATAAGAGGAAAAGAACGTCTTTGTTTAAAAAAGTCGATTTATGACGACCGTTGAAGTGATTTATTCCGGTCTGATCCTTAAGGTTACGTACAAAACGTATCTAACTAAGTAGCCTGTATTGTCCCAATGGAGGGCAAAAGCCGGCGGGACATAATATAGACTGCATTATTTCTGATGTTTATTTATAGTATGTAATTAAAAGTCGATAAAAAATATATATTATTAGAATTTGTGGAAAATGTCAACAAAAGAGATCAGGATCGTCGGATATAGTAGAAGTTAGAAGTAAGAAACCGATGGATGTTGTCGACTGAAATTTAATTTGATAAATGACCTGTTTGTTTTCTATTAATTCAATTAAATTTCATTCGAGAACATCCATCGGTTTCTTACTAAACTTCAACTATATCCGACGATCCTGCATACTTATCTCTTTTGTTGACTGTACATTAAAAATATTCGAAAGTACACAAAAACCTCTTTTTTTTAATTTGTGGAACTCTCATTGGTTCAAAAACATACAAAGAACAAGATAAAACAATCACAAAAGTAAAAGTACCTGGTTGAGATCGAACTCACAACCAGAGACTTGCGGGGCCAACCTCGAATCGTCTTATGCTATTCACATAAAATAGCCAATCCAATATATTCCATAAATATCGTCGCTAATCTGACTAAGTGACGTAACTGATGCGAAGCAATTTTACAGTACAGTATTACTGCTATTGTTATTGTGTTAATATTCTTTTAATAATAAATATTTTAACAGATACGTCCCTTCGTGAGATCTTTGTTGTTACTCGTATTTTGTTCGGAATACATGATCAGATATCCTGATTCGACTTGCAAAATGGATCAAAATACTATAGGTAGGTCGGCTTAGTCCAAAATGTCAGATACGTTAGTTAGATTAGCGACGATACGAGTATGGCTAAAAGTTATCTCACAGATATATATATGTCGGAGACGGTTGTCGACTACATTTGTGGGTAGTCAACAGAATTTGTTATGATTTGTTTTCTTTTATTAATTTAAGAGATTTTACTATCCATTATAGTGTAATAAATTGGAACATAATTTATTGAGTACTCAGTGTACGCGCTAATTGATATTAGCAACTTATTTTGATAATTGTAACCGATGGTTTTGTTCAAAACAATTGATGACATGTTACTTTGATTTTAAAATGATTTACTTTGTGAAATCAATATTGTTTATTTAAGACAATTATTCTTGTTGTATTATTCGATTTATAATGTGAGTTATAATGTGGATCTATTTGATTTAGCACATTTTAATGTTTTGTATCAAGTAAACACGATGACGTATTTCCGTACGCCATTTGGACAGAGTTGTTGTGGGGCGAGTGCGTAGTGGGGACAAACCTTTATAACTGAGCGCACTCGTTTGTGCTGGACAGTCCGTAACAGACAGTCACAGTCAGTGAGAGTCAGTCGGTGTTCGGACTCGACTCCTGACAGAGCACTAGCTCCCGACAAACCTGTCGGTTTACTTGGGTGGCTCTGTCACTATACGAACAGTAATCGATCCTACGATTTGTTCGCAATTACTTTGTTACTGTACATAATTATTTTACTGTGTATCTAGTTGTATCGTGTACCTACAGTGTGTGATTTGCTAGTGTGATTAATTTGTTCGTGATATTATAATTTTGATTTGATCTGCAAACGGTTTTTCTATTGCGCAATAACCAACACTACCCACAGTATGCCCACAGTAATTAATCAAATATCCTGACAATAACGAGACGCCTGTAACCTACTCCTGATCCGACATCAGAAGCGGGATATAATTTGTGTTGGTTTATGCGCAAAATGAGAACGCTAAAAGTGAAAGTGACCGTTGACATTTGAAAAACAAAGTGTAAACATGTGAACGCTTATTAACACGTTCACTGCGGATCACACAAAATCGGCCCGCCACGGTGTTTAGCGCTGGTGCGCACGGTCAAAACTGTATCTTTCTCGCTGGTGCGGAACGATTATCTTCGGTATTTGTAGGAGTTCGACAGTGACAAATATATATTTCGGCTCGTGGTTACAAATGTAGGTATTTGGCATTAAAACATTGTGGCGGGCCCTTTTCGACCACCATCGCACTGACGGTGAAAAACACCCGCTCCCTGCGGCGGCGGGCCTATTTTGGTATATGACCGATGCCGACCTGTTGCCGCACGGAGCGCACGCGCAAGGGTCGAGCCGCCAGTCAGTGTTGTGCTCTCTATAAGCAAAGAGTAAAATAATATAGAGGCTATAAGACAGTACGTGTGCGTGTCGTTACTTTATCGACAGGTGTTAAAGTATGGCGCAACGTAGATGTAAAAGAAAAATAACGCTGAACAGTGATAGTGAAGATGGTTTGGATGAAAATGCACAAACATTTCCACCTGTAAAAATAAAACAAATGCCGTCGACCAGCAAAATTTCTATTTTAGAAAACAAGTTGATTCACCCCGCAAATAATGTCCCAAAGTATTACAGTGACAGTGATAGTGAAGAAATTTTTCCAAGGATAAAAAACAAAGATTGCGAAACCCCTATAGAAATAAAACGTCATGCTCCAAAACCAAACACAATCGGTAAGTTTACACACATCAAAAATTTGGAAATTTACGAATAAAAAAAGTACACGTACCGATGCCGTACCGTAGTGTCACAGTAGTGTACCAGTATACATGTGTGTGTATGTGTGTAATGTATGTATACTTAGGTATAAGGTCCTAAGAGAAGAAACTGTGCACGGTGTTATGAAAAGCTACGAGAGACACTAGAGTGCAAACAAGCAAAAAAGAAAGTAAAAAAAATTAAAACGTTCTGCAACAAATGCAGTCAATCTCTTTGCGTGCAGTGCTATAAAGAGAAACATGTACATTAGTTTAGTGTTCCTGTCTGGCTAATTCGATTTATTAAATACACACTTTTTTATTTCTTATAATTCTGTTTTATTTTCGATAACCCTATATTTTTGTCTGTCCCATCACTATAAAAAAGTACTTTCTAGTGCGGTATCGGTCGTTATCGGCCTGACACTTTCCTTGGTTGATTTCTCGTTTCCTGTTTGGCAGATCCAGGGGCGAAACGAACGTAAAGAAACTGGGTTCAGGACCATTTTAACAGTATAAAAAAAAACAGTGTACACCATGTTTTCGCGAAGTTATAGCGCTTTAATCTATCCTAGCGGTGTCAGGTCGAAAAGGACTGATACGCACTGTCTGAAAGGTCGATGGATGGTGCATTTCGACCGCCACCGCACCAGATGAAAGTTTATGATTTTTTTGCCGCAGCTAAGGTGTTAAATAATCGTGTGGATCTGTGCAAGTTCGACCCAGACAAAGCAGATACGGATAAGCGATCATGGTGCAAGTAGTTTTGGGCATAGGCTGTATGCAGAAATACCCTTTGCCGAATGACGCGCCAGTTGCGTCTACCGTCATGTTTGAAAAATAAAGTGCGTCTCTAACCGGCGTTTGAGTTCGTCGGATCCCGTTCCCGTAATTAGAATATGTGGTAGGACGCATGTGCAAACGTAATATCACACATCACGACAGCTGATTTGTGTTTTGCTGAAAATTCACTGCAAGGTGGACAAAGGATCAGCATCAATGTAGCTATCGTAAATAGCAAATCAAGGACGTGGCGTGGAGCTACCAGTGACGTGGAGTGACTGAATCGAGCCAAGCAGCCACGCAAGCCATCAGCGAAACCCTTCGTGTGCTGCTAGTGAGCGATTCCAGGGCATATCATGGCCCAGTGCATGAGCAGTTCCAGTGCAAGCGGATGGTGGAGCATGTGCTGGACGCAGCAATGGCGAGTGGATGTTTGCGTCTTACACCTACCCTCAGACACGTTTGAAAATAAAGGTGAGCTGTATTGTTTTGTTTACCATTCTGGTGCTGAATGCTTGTTAGTAAATGAGAGGACTTAGAGATGGGCGATTGTTACTGATTCTAACAATCGATCGCTAGTTTTCAAATTCGAATAAAGCCGCTAGCTCATTCATTTACTTTACCCTTGCCATACAAAATTGGGCTGTTTATACGTACAATAAAGTCTATTTTCAATTGATATTCGTAGCAACAAGTAACTGATTTGCGAACCTTTAGTTCATTCGTTCAGTTTGTCATACAAAATTGAGCTTTATTACTCAATTCATATAGTTTACTTTTAGATGAAGTTACGGATATTCGAATGTATGTACTAGTAATAATAATGAAATTTGAATCGCAAGGAATGACACAATGCAATACATTCTTATTTCTCATCCGTTTTCAAATTCGAATGAATTGTAAGGTTGTTCGAATAATTTGAATGACTTGTACAATCGTATCATTCGAATAATGTCATTCACAATCGCTAATCGCTGGCTGAGAGGTTAAGTAGCAAACGTGTTAATAACGTTGTTGCGTTGACTGAAGTATTCTATGGTATTGGTCAAACACGTGTATTCAGCACAGAATAATTCTTATGTAGTGCAAAAACTGAGATTTTATTACATTTCTACCCGACATTTACTTGCAAAGTAATATTATGATAGTACGTGAAATTGAATCTAGGCTTTTCAATTAATATGAATGCGACCGAGTTTTTGTTGTTACATAAAGTTCTTGTGACGAATTCAGTTAACAATAACAAGGTTCCATTTGATGCGACATACGCAACTATTACAAAGTTTTGGCGGGTGATCGCTATACGTTAAAAGCTTTAAATTCTAACCGTACTTACTAGTATGCTCGTAGAAGACGGTGAGAAGAGTTCTTCCACCGAGTAGTAGAGCACATACCATGGCTAGGTCACACTGTACGCACTTGTCTGTAGTCGTAACTGCAACTAACTTGTGACTTGTTCAGGAAGCGATAGGCAGCTCGTGGTGCAGCGGGGGCCCGGGTCTCAAATGAGACTATTGTTGTGTTGGTCTTGTAATGACCTGGGAGTCGTAGACTCTATGTAAAGTGATGTGTGTTGGTCGTGTATCACTTGAGGTGATGACGATATGGGTGGCATGAGTGTCACTAGCTACTGCGGCTGCCGGGCCATTAGCGTTGTATGTGATCTACTCATAAGTTGATACAGTTTCTGATCAATTATTACTAAGGCTTAGAGGAATCTTTTGTTATCGATGATTGTTATTGTTTTTATCCATGTGGTCAGAATTGGCCGAGTGGAACAGGCACTGCTGTTGATTTTTTCGGTTACAGGATAACACACAAGAACGTCTTCAAGCAAGATGGCAGTGTCGGACGGCGCTACACTCTTTGGATCTCCTATACGAGGAGTCGCTGATTAAGGACGGTGCTGTTCGAGCAGGGAGTTTAGCGACTTCTGCCAGGGAAGCGGTGGCAGCGAGTGGATGTCTGTGCCATTGGGAAAGCTGCAGATCTATTGTCTACCGAATCTGGTGAGCCGTTTTCATTTTGTTTTGACTCTGGTACTGAGTGCTTTCCTGGTAAACAATAGCAAAAATGGTTATATTGTTAGTTATAGCCTAATCTAGTTTAACGATAAGTTAAGAATGATGCCAGTAGGTCATGTACCAGTCAAAGTAGATGGTGATCACAGTAGTGATGAGCAAGCCTAAGTAGTGGTAACCACTCGAGTAGGGGTTCTGTATCGGCCGTAGTAATGTTGTGTGTAGTCACAGGGTGATGCATACGGATCCATGTGCTGGATGTGTGACAGCAATGTGATTGCTGATCGGCTAGAGAGCCGTGGCGTTAGAGTGGTTTACTCGTGTGTGGGTTTCCAAGTGTCTAAGGCTCTTAGTGAAAAAGATGGTTGTTAATGTGGACAACGATGGTACATGGCTCTGGTTGATGATTTTCACTTTGATTAGATAATCAAAGTTTGTTTATATGACTCTGGTTGATGATTTTCGCTTTGATTAGATAATCAAAGTTTGTTTACATGGCTTTTGTAGATGATTTTTGATAGCAAAAATTTATTATTAAAATTCTGTTTACATGGCTCTATTTGAATTAAGTACTCACATGATTGTGTAGAAAAAAATGCCTGAATGTCTAGTTACTGTTAATGATGATGTCAATGATGACACTGATGATGATTCATCTGCTGCTGACATACTATGGCTGGATTGACGAGTTGTCTATGTTGACTCTTGTTTGGTTGTCTATGTTGACGCCTGGATTTGGTTGACTCCAAATTACTTGTCGAATCCCATGGTGTGATTTCGGCTGGGAGACTATGTCTCTACTTTAATTGAGCTATGTATTGTCTGCAACAGTATGGTCATTTTAAATGGTTGCGATGCAACTGCTTTTGATAATAATTTTATTTGACCGATTCAGGATTTTTCATTTGAACGTACCATTTGTGCTTTTGTACTTTTGTTGGTCAGAAAAGCCGATCGATATTCACCTAGACATTTTTTATCCCAAGATTACACGAGGACGTGTAGAACGTCAGTTCTGGCCGTGTCGGAGACGGTTGTCGACTACATTTGTGGGTAGTCAACAGAATTTGTTATGATTTGTTTTCTTTTATTAATTTAAGAGATTTTACTATCCATTATAGTGTAATAAATTGGAACATAATTTATTGAGTACTCAGTGTACGCGCTAATTGATATTAGCAACTTATTTTGATAATTGTAACCGATGGTTTTGTTCAAAACAATTGATGACATGTTACTTTGATTTTAAAATGATTTACTTTGTGAAATCAATATTGTTTATTTAAGACAATTATTCTTGTTGTATTATTCGATTTATAATGTGAGTTATAATGTGGATCTATTTGATTTAGCACATTTTAATGTTTTGTATCAAGTAAACACGATGACGTATTTCCGTACGCCATTTGGACAGAGTTGTTGTGGGGCGAGTGCGTAGTGGGGACAAACCTTTATAACTGAGCGCACTCGTTTGTGCTGGACAGTCCGTAACAGACAGTCACAGTCAGTGAGAGTCAGTCGGTGTTCGGACTCGACTCCTGACAGAGCACTAGCTCCCGACAAACCTGTCGGTTTACTTGGGTGGCTCTGTCACTATACGAACAGTAATCGATCCTACGATTTGTTCGCAATTACTTTGTTACTGTACATAATTATTTTACTGTGTATCTAGTTGTATCGTGTACCTACAGTGTGTGATTTGCTAGTGTGATTAATTTGTTCGTGATATTATAATTTTGATTTGATCTGCAAACGGTTTTTCTATTGCGCAATAACCAACACTACCCACAGTATGCCCACAGTAATTAATCAAATATCCTGACAATAACGAGACGCCTGTAACCTACTCCTGATCCGACATATATTTAAATTAGCAGTCGTGTGTTCAATTTTCTATCGACTGTACTTTGGCTGACGAATTGAATAAAAGTGACTAATTAACGAAACTGGCAAATTAAATAAACTGACGACTGAGGGAAACTGACCAGTGATACGCGGACTCCATGATTGACTGCTTAGCTCCTTGAAGGCGTGATTATTCACCATTTCAAAGGTTAAAATACGTACCTATCTATCTGCAATACTCTAAAGTTTTGTGTCGAATTTTAATGATCGCGCGGTAAATCGAAGAAGAATACCATATATCAAATCAAATCAATATTGCTCACCCCATAGTAAATAGCGTGATAATTTATAGCCTATAGATAGACTGACCAGACCTGGGTATAAGCAATATAATATTAAAAAAGAAATAACAGAATGTTTGCGATACATACATTCAGACAAACAGACAAAAGTTCTAAAAACTATATTTTCAGCATCAGTATCGTTCCTACTCCTCATAGCAATTACTTTTTTGACTTTGCTACGTATCAAGTTTACAAAAAATACCAACTAAATCGCAAACAATAACACGAACAACCCCCAGGTACTAAAATATCCCCAAAACTTATTAAATCACTTTTCATGTCGCTTAATTGTAACGGATTTGTCGTCGACCGCCTCTCTGGGGCAACATAATGAGTTTCACTCTGTAATTGTACTCGAACTCGCCCCTATAGATGAAACAACTGCTTACAACCCATTCAGGGGCGAATTTCAAAGGTTTCTGAACCAACCTCACCCCAATTAAATTCCGTCAAATATTGCGGGGATATTTTTTGTTAGTTATTTAGTTAAGGGAATAATTAATTTGCTTGGTGTTGAAGCTTTTGTAATTAGTTAATTGGTGTTTGGGGCAATTTGATTTCTGTAAAGTGTTTTGTAGAAGACTGGTCAACATGGTTTTCAGAAAGGAGGTTTCTCTTTTTAGTGTTCATGGAGTCAGTCATGTAATCTAGGTAACGTTGCCTTCCTAGGACTACTGCTAGCATTAAAATAATTATTCGTTCTCATTAACTTTGAAGCTGACGGTGGCTGTATCATAATAGTTTGATGACTGTTCAGTAGATTTGTTGCTCATTCTCAAGCCGCAATCGCAACCGAACAATGTTAATTACCTAAATTGTTAGCTAAGATCACTGGTATACATTACAAATACGGCAAATAATATGTAAATATGTTTTCCTATGAACTCCGTATACCTTGTACTAACAATAAGTACTTTGTATAGCTTCCCGTACCTTCTGAAAAGGGAATGATTACTGAGGGTCTTAGAAGCCTCACAGACATAATGTGAACTTGACAGACGGGTCAAATATCAATAACTTATTGCTATCGTGAGATTATAATAAATATAATATATAATAAGATATTACAGATTTTTTTTTTCAATTACGTTTTTATGTGTTTTTGGAAGTCTGAGCTAGGTTATTAGGATTTCGATTAGGACGTAAATATAATTTATTGTGATCACTGAAACGGCTCGTGGATGTAATAGATACCTACTTACCGTAAAATAATCTGTGAGCTAAATCTGTGATTGGCGTATCTTGCCCGTTTTTTTCTATAGGAACCCACTATGCTATGGAATGGGCAACTAGCTTCATCTTTCTGACTGACCGACAAATTGCCTGTAATTAGTTTAATTGAAATATATGTTTTGAGTTTGAGTTTACCACACTAAGTCTGTGCTACTAAGATTTCAAGCACTATGTTCGCCCAAAATAACTCCATGTTTCTTCACTAAAATATGTTCAAGCAAGACTTCCTCACAAGAATGCAGCATTTCTTCTCAATAATAATTATATCCTGAAGCGAGTCTGTTCAACAAAGAATGCAGCGTCTCCTACAATAATTACACTTGCATTACACTCTATAACAGAGCTTTGCTGGCTTATGACACGGAGTAGGTAGAGGCAGAAGGTTCATTCAATTCATTGTCATTAAAAACTCCCGAGATTGGAGGAAACGTTTTCTAAATCAAAGGCTGTAGCTCGATCGTTGTGCAGACTTCGTTACTGGCTTACTGCAGTGTAGTTTATCGTGAGTTTATAATAAAGCATAGGCATAGACATAGGCTATAATGTTCCCACTGCTGAGACACAGGCCTCCTGGAAGCTCAGTTTGTAGTATAGATAATAAAAATAATACATTTTATTTATATAAGGGCTGGTTTTTCAATCGACAGATAATTTTTATTCGTGGAATATAATTGACGTCTGACAGTTTTTGTATGGCGGAACTGTCAAAAATTCAAAATTATTCCTCCAATAAAATTATCTGGCGATGGAAAAATCAGCCCTTAGATATGTTTTGTCTGAAATAAATTGTATTATTTTTTTCAGTTAAAGTTCACAAAAATAAATTTTCAAGTGATAATAAAAATGTTTGGGCTGATTGCAGGTGCAGTTATCGTTGTTAAACGTATTTTTTTGTATTCTCACAAATAACACTGACTACCATGCTCGTATTTCATGAAAGTAATGACATCGTTATTGCACTGACAGTACCATTGTATTTTGTAACACATAATGAGTGTCATTTGAAATTGAACGGAGTGATCCTTCCGTACCTCGATAATCTGTGTTATCACACCTCATTCCTTTACGCTGTAGAATAACTTGGATTTATTCGCTCGAGGTGGGATAAATTCACCGCTGGCAACACTGATATTACCACTGTGTGTGAATTTACTGCGGGCAACACTGATGTTACCGCGGTGTTCAGATTGAATAAAGCTATCATACGAGTGAGTTAGGATTCAATGGAGAAAATGGTTTCTTTGGAACGAAGGGATTATGGTGGCTTTAAGACGAACATGGATGAGGTATTAACGGATTGTTACACAAAGGATGCTCGGGTAGTCAGACAGGATTATAAACCAGTAACCTATTAGGTGTCGTAGAATGGTTTAAGACGTGGGTACCCGCTACTGTTACTACTAATACCTACAAATTCTAATCTAATAAATCTTTTCAAAAATTGGTTTTCTTTAATCAACATTAAAGTGTGTACATAAATTGTATTTAAAACTTCTTCACAACAAAAGAGGCACTTTCAAAATCATTTGAGATTTGTGTCACCGAAACAAGTGTTCGAGAACGTTAACTTTTTTGTTCTGACAGTTTCAAATATTAATATCTTTTTCATTAAAATCTATGCTAATCCAAGGATTCTCAGAAAAGGATCCGCCATTACGTCCAACAAAGGTTCTAGGACATTCGATAGGTTTTTGCGATAGAATCGGATCCGATCCGCTTCATCCCATTGTTAGAGCTCTGCTTACGACAGGTTATGGTTGGCTTGAAGAATGGCGCCGTATTTCAACTTCACTTCGGGATTAATAATGCGGAATTAAATTGTGCGTCGCTAGGAATCGTTTGTGAAGAAGATACTTTATAATTATAATGTAATGTCATGATAGTTGCGTACAAACACGGTAGGTGGGCAATGAGCACTGCTACAGATGGACCTTTTCTTTTAGGTATATACCTACGTTGACCAAAAGTAATATTTGAATAGTACTTATAGCAAATCTTATAAGATTTAACTCGAGTAGTCTTGACGCTGTAATAGGTCGTTTGATCAAGAACATACGCAATAAACATGTCACATAAAGTATGCTCGGATAAATTCGCCGCCGCCGGGACAAGACCGTACAATGATATATTGCTTAATTTGCCGGGAATATGATTCGTAAGGTGCGCGTACAGCGCTGAACTTATTCCAACATGCTCTACCTACCTGTTTACGCCAAAAGGAATGATGCAGCCCTGGGTGTCACAAGGCAATTTTAAGTTAAATAATTTAATTGGCGTGTAGGACACAGCTCAAAAAGCGCAATCCTGCTTATTCCATGAACATCATGGTCATATTTTGAAATACTCATAATATGTAGGATAATTGCATAATAAGCCTATAATGTCCGCACTGCTGGGACACAAGCCTCCTCTCGGTGACAGGGAGTGGGCCGTAATCTACCACGCGGGCCCAGTGAGGGTTGGTAGACGTCACTCGTCGAATTTTTGGTTCTAGAACATGCCGGTTTCCTTGCAACGTTTTTCTTCACCGTTTTGGGAGCAGTGGTGATGAAATAATTAACAGCAAGTAGATCGCCTGTCTGGGTTCGAACCTACGATCTACAACTCGTAATCGCTCAGCTCACCAGTTAGGATAATAAGAACTTTATACTATATTAGATTGAAATAACACTCTTTCACAATCAAAAAATCGTCTATTACGTGTCCAGCTGTGTTGCCACGATATCTCATGGCCCGCCCCGGGCAGCCCGCCAACAGTTTTAAGTAAAATTACTTGATTCTCACCAGCGCTAAGTGAACGCTTTCGGAAAAACGCGCTCCTCACCGTTCTGTGTAACGTGACGGCTTGAGTTATGGATGGTTTTAACTTGGATTTTAACTTTTATAGTGGTTTTATAATATTTTGAAAAGTATGAATGATTTAATGTGAACGTTTACCGATGTTGTGGGCAGAGAGACTTTGCTTTTCTGTGTTGAGGACTTTGAATCTTCGTTTTATATATATATAAGAAACTACACAAAATATTAAACATACTTGACTTGAACAGACACACTCTAAAACAAAAAATCACTCAATGGCTACTACATCAAGACTACCTCGCAACGGAGAATCTTCTAGCATACATCTCATAAAATTACAATCACAAAATTCACGCACATATACACACACTCCTACACATCACACACACAAACATACATACAAACACTCACACATACACATACATACCCCTACACACGCACACACACCCCCACGCATATACATAAATTCTCACTCACTACACAGCATGCTAAGTAACCTAATTACACTTATTTCATAGAATAACTTTAGCATATCGACGCTGTTTCACTTGTTATGGAACGTGAATTATTTACTGTACCCATACGGCTGAACACTATCTCTTAAGATACAGGCTAGACCTAGTTTAAGGGATAGAGTCTATCAATTGTGCTTATAGTTTGATAAATGTATTTTTAAGCTACAATGTATACAGCGCAATGTGTTTCTTGTTTTATGAAATAAATATTTTATTATTATTATTATTTATTATAGAAAATCTAAGAATCTCTGCATTATATGGGAGGCTCCAATCACTAATTCTGTTCTTGTAAATTATATAGAAAAAATAAATGATTTTTGATTTGACTTTTTGATATATTATTATTATTTTATTTCGTTTCAATGAGCTTATCGAGAATAAAAGATCTATGAAATGGTTTATTATATAGTAAAGTAAAAGCTTGCGGTTCGTGTAATGACGCTGCAAGTGACTTGCTATCCAAAATAGAGCTCGTATAGGAAACCAGATGCTTTGTCTATTGTCTCGGTATGTCTCTAATATTATGCATCCGTCCCGAAAATTGATTGGCAATTTACGTATGCCATATTCATTAAGCTTTGAATTGACTTATACTATAATGTACGTAACCTCATTATACGCCAGTAATAATTACACAGCAATGCCTTACGAGCGCAGCGTCCGACGCTTGCTGACTGTGAACTACCTATGCACATTCCTGCGTGTGAAGGCGTGACCCCGCGCAATGGACAAAGAGCGAATTAGTGTACGCGTCGCGCGCTTATGAGCAACTTAATGAGCAATAAAGGGACATTTGCATAGTGTAGGCAGGATTATGTCGTACATATATGCTGTGCTCATAGCATACTTACGCATAATCAACCTATAATATCCCCACTGCTGCGTCTCAAGCCTTCTCTTGATGAGAGGGAGTGGGCCGTAATCTACCACGCGGGCCCAGTGAGGGTTAGTAGACGTCACACGTCGAATTTTTGATTCTACGACATGCCTGTTTCCTTGCGATATTTTTCTTCATCGTTTTGAGAACACTGGAGGTGAAATAATTTACACCGTAAAGCGCCAGGTCAGGGTTCGAACCTACAACTCGAAAGTCGCGGCCGCTGGGCCACCACTGCTCCCTAAATGCACATAAGTAATTATATTCATTTACATAATTATTAGAAAAATCTTTTTGCTAAGCTGGGTCACACACTTCACCTTCAGGGAGATTGCTGGTCTGCACAGATTTTAAAAGTTTCGTTTCAATTACCTAAAGTCAGTCGTGAAATAACTGAACATAGGCCACTTTAGCTAAAACAGCATATTTTCATTTTTGAAATGTAGGTAAATCATAAATTAGTCCAGTAAAACCTAAACCTTTCTCCTTTCCTCTAGTGTGGTATGTACTCGTACTATCACGAAAATTGCAACATAATCTACAAAACACTGGCTCAGATTTATAGTTCCAATTCAGAGCCCAGCAGTATCGTAGTGTAGCAAACGTTCCGGAGGTTTTTTATATCACAGGTTTGCCCCTTTAGGCTTTTAGCGCCAGTCTGCAGGTCGTGTCGAGGCGAGTTTGCGGCACAAAGGCTAGTTCACAGGTTGTCACATGTTTTGGCGCAATTTCAACAGTTTCTATTTGGTCCTCTTCAAACTAACGGCTTGTTTGGCTGTGGCGAGTTCGTGCTGGGAAATTGTGTATCTTTCCTGGTGGAATTTTTGACGGATATTGTATGACGGTTGTTTTATTTTCGTGAATGCCTTAATTATGTCCCTTCTTATGAGAACTAATTTTGAGAAGTCTGAAGGGAAGGTTCGAGTGTATTTGTGAATACAAAAAGTTGTGAGTAACCTGCAGCGCAGTAGCATTTGGTAGCGTTCCATGAAGGATATACTATGTTGCTGGGTTTGGTTTCCGGACTTAGTCCTGCAAGTGGACCAGTGTGCGTGAAAAAGAGATACTTATTGTTTAGGTACAGTAGTTTTATAATGTTACAATAGTAGTGTTTTAAGCTTATACATACCTAACTAGTTTACGTTTTTAAAACAACTCGTGAGAAACATTTCATATGTATAAACAAATGAATGCTTTCATTAGAAAAATAATAAACTATCGTATTAAAAAGTTCACTAACTGTTAGGTTCAGTTAAGTCTTGTAGGTTCAGTTCTCTTTTATAAACTGGATAAAATAAACATTATTTGAAAGTCTCCAACAATGTTGGGCGGGCGCATAAGTTTTAAAAAACCATAAGACTGCTAAAATTCAGCCACGAAGGATACATAAATCTGAATAGAGAAGATTTATAACATATTCTTTTATATATTTGGTTTATATAAACATTTAGCTGCCTTTACGACACTCGTGGGAAATCGGAGATTCTTAGAGAGTATTAAACTATGAAATTGAGCGCCTTCGCGAGAAATATTATCTATGAACATCATTAATGGACTAAGATTTCTGTTAGAAAAACGGATTATTTTTTCTAAATAATTCAACATAACAGAAAACATGGCTTTACTTATAGCGTCACCATTTGTATGAAAAACAATAGCTAGAATAAGTACCTAAATAATTAACAAATGGTTGGCTGACGCAACAGATAACAACAGTACGGTCCGCTGCTGTATGAACTCAGTCTAAACAATATTTTTCCTGAAACAATTTTATCCGTATAAATATAAATAAAGTGCTATTACACCCACATCGTCCACTCCCAATAAACATAATCACACCCCATAAAACTTATGAAATCAATTTATAAAGGCGTGTCCACACTGTTTACGACCGCCTAGTACTACTAATGGTCGGGTAGAATTTACGAGCAGCCCCACGGACAAAAACTTTATGAGCTACCCTTAAGCAAACGAGCCACAAATTTTATCGCAGTATTACTTCTTTGTTAGTTTACTATGTGTTAAGTACTACAGTGGTGTGCCGCCATTTTGTCATCATTATGGGGGATGGACGCTCTATTCATTTGTTACGATTAACATTTTACATTGCATTACCAGCGCTGGGGCTCTGTCTCGCATAGGGTCGTAGCATTATGCTGAGCGATGGCTGTTTTGCGTGGTTATGACGCATATATTTTTCCCCCAACTTTTTGTATTTGTGTTTTTATCTTGAATATATCACACTAGCAGTGCCCCGTGGTTTCACCCGCATAAGTGTCGATCACGTGAGAATATCGGGACAAAAATGTCCTATGTGCTTTTTTGATGTATAAGCTATATTCATGTAAAGTTTGGTCAAGATACGTTCAGTAGTTTTTGCGTGAAAGAGTTACGAACATCCATCTATCCATCCATTCTCACAAACTTTCGCGTTTATAATTTTAATAGGATAGGATAGTCAGATTTAGCGTCCAAGACAGGGGTGAGCGCGGAGAAAAGATACACGAATTGATAGTAGAAAATGTCGACGCCATTTTGTTTTAAAATATTGACCAACAAAATATTTACGTGTAAAAGTGTCTTAAAAGATCTACTTACAGAAATAAATATTTAATTTCATTTCATGATCCTCTGTTCAAATAAGATACATAAATAAGTAATATAATCTGCGTAATATGGTTACGGCCGATCCTACTCCAGTTTAGAGAGGTTTAAGCATATACTCTGCAGAGGACAACAAGCCGGCCCCAGCCTCCGTACAATAAGATACATAGTCAAACCGTATGTAACCCTTTCAAGTCGTTAGCCTCTGTTTAATATCTCTCTGGCCGTCCGCCAGCCT
Organism: Amphipoea lucens; assembly: GCA_947508005.1. Taxonomy (NCBI): domain Eukaryota; kingdom Metazoa; phylum Arthropoda; class Insecta; order Lepidoptera; family Noctuidae; genus Amphipoea; species Amphipoea lucens. The sequence goes on along the minus strand of OX382363.1, from coordinate 658,558 downwards.
CCCACGACGCAAGATGTGTACCTACTATAACGAAGTATATGTTTGTAGCCAGATAAAATGGCACGCCAGTTTAATGTGCCCTGATAACTACGTGAAAAACTGTTTTTTTATCTACTTTTTTACAATGTTAACGAATATGTATATAGGTAAATAAAGTTGTAGCGTTTGTGTTGTGAACAAAGAATGACGAAGTTAATTGGAGATGCTTCTCAGAAAGCCTAAAAAATACCCCACTCATTAATCAAACCTTAATATGTTTAAATGCTTGATTTATCATATTCCGAGAACAACAAAATGTGAATACCTTTATAATTTGAAGTCGTATGGCTCATTTACTGTCAGCTTGATGATCCCGCTACTAGGCAAAGGCTCTACACATCTCTCGGATGGGTTAATTTATAATAATTAATAACCTTCTAGGTAATTCTTAATTTTTTATCAATGTGATCAGTCGCTGATTAGAATCAATATGAGAAAACACCTTTTTGAACTGTAAGGCGCCATTATACTTAGTCGTTAACCCGTTTTCGGGTGCTCGAAGCACTAATCGAATTCGGGCACCCTATACATTAATTACACTGGTCATCGCACTGGAAGATGTCTAGATTGTCCGAAGACGGGCGAACTCGACCCCGTTTATTTACACTTGTCGTATGCCCGAATTCCATAGGCAATCGAATTTGGGAGAACAACCAAGTGTAATTACGCCATTAATTCCGAAGCCATCTTCGTGCTACCACAAACCAATGTCTGTTCCACACTATAAACCCTAACCACACAGCAATAGCGGAGGGTGTCAAATACCCTGGAAGTTGTTAGCATACACCGTGATGACGTCATAACCGTGAGGTGCACGATTAATGGCAGTATTATCTCGCTCGTTAATTCGACGGTCGTTAACTGAAGCCCCGCTGAAGGGAGCCAGGGAGTAAATATGAGACAGTAGAACAATCCATTGCTTCATAACTAGATGGCGTATTGGATTTCATGACTGTTTAAGCTGCAAAAAAAACTTTTGTTTACATATTTTTTTTTATTCCTTGGTTCATACCTAGTCGGTGGTTGGTGGTTGGTAGTCTGTCAGCATCTAAAAATCTAGCTACAACTAAACATAAAGCGAAAATAGCGAAGTATTAATAACTAGCTGCACCCCGCGGTGTCACCCGCGTAAATGTCGATTCCGTGGGAATATCGAGATAAAAAGTAGCCTATATGTTAATCCAGGGTGTCAGCTATCTCCATACAAATTTTTATCAAAATCGGTCCAGCCGTTTGAGCGTGAAGAGGTAACATACTCACGAACTTTCGCCTGTATAATATTAGTGTGATAATTGTGTGTTAAATCTATTTTTCTTTGATTTTTCATACCTAATGCATAAAACTCGCGCCTTCTTCCCATGGGGGTAAGCAGAAACTACAAAGCGCCACCTGCTACGATCCTCACATACTCCTTTTCCCTCGTCTGACCTTTAGTCTCCATCATTAACTCAGTTATAGGGAACTGACACATTGTGCACGTGTGTACAGGTAATTTCAAATCGAGTGTGTTACAAAACTAATTACAAGATTCGATTGTTAATTAAACAGATAAGCGAGAAACAATTTAACTTTTTTCAAACTTAAGTGTAATAATCAGAGACCATTTGCATCTAAACTAGCTTGCAGAATAAAATGCTGAGCTATACGTTATACGAGTACTACTCAGAATGTGGAGTCATTTGTTTTCTCTTAACTGCACTCGCTTTGCTCGACTCATGAAAAAGATCGCAGCGATAAGTTCTTATGAATGGACCTTTATGAGACAAAAGATTGAATCTTTTGATATTATCTTAAGTGCAGGTTGTATAAAGAGATTGGAGTCGTTTGTAATGGGCACACTGCGAATGGGAACGTCAACAGCCTGATGTTGGTTTTTTGCAAAACAGTAAATGTCGGAAGGTCTAAAGGGATCTAAAGCTTTCGTTGCCATATTTGGGATGTGTTTGAACTAAACGACTGTGTTACTAATTAAGCATTTTTTGTTCAGAATAATGCTACATACTTAGCTACGGAATAGTTTCAACCTTGAGTAAGTCAAAGTCAAATCATTTCGTCAAATAGGCACATAAAAAGCACTTTTGAACGTCAAGATTTCCAAAAAACAGAGTTGATTCAAATCGCCCCTCCAAAAGGTAGTTTCGAAGTCAATTCTTTATAAAAAAAACCTATAAGAACATGTTGAAAAGATTAAACTTGGGATGTTCATGATCCAAAAGCTTAGAGAAGCTGATTATTCTAGTGAATGTGAAGTAAATATATTTCCAAGAGAACCATTTACAATCCATTCAAACTGAACTCACTGTCAGTTCTCACTGCGCAGTTGTCAGGCGTCACTCATAAAACAGTTTAACGAGCGCTGGCTATCGTCGCGACGACCGCGCAAGTGTCTCCTCGCGGTGAAACGTATCACGAATAACACTTACACAATTAACTGCTTGCTAGTCAATGATGTTCGTATCAGGGCAACTAGCTGAGAGTATGAGCTGGGTGAATGTAAATACGTAGTGTAATAAGGTGGGAGACTTTCATCGTATATGAGATAAAATATACGCGAAATATAAAACAAAATTAGAGATCAGTCTATTGGTAATGCTGGCGCCATTTAGTTTTAAAATATTGATCGAATAATTCGACTAAAAGTGTCTTAAAAGATCTTCTAACAGAAATAAACATCATATTATTTCATTTCAAATCAACGCATGTGCACGTTCAGTCAGTTCTGCCGATTTTATACCCCATTTTACCAAACCTTCTTTTCCATAATGGCCAAAAACGTCTTAAAAATAATCCCCGTAACGTTTTCTTCTATCCACTGCACCATAACGACTGTACAATCTCATAATTAGGTAAAGAGCTCATAAAATGTGGGCCATTGGAGCCGGAGCCGATGGGGTGAAGCCGGGAGGGTCGTAAAACACCCCGGATGCACCTCATGATTGAATGGAATTGATTGGACATATTTATGGCTAGTGGATTGAAGCGGTCCAGTTCGGAATTCACTTGTTGGTTTGATATGTAGACTGGAAGCGTAAACAAATAGATTCTGTATGAAAGGGAAAGGTAGAATGGATTTTGAACAGCATTTCATGCAAGCGAATAATGATATATGTAGCTCGTGCGGTACCGGATCACGCTACGCACTTTGCTAGGGCGTAGCTGAAACAGTGCTACGGCATACCTTACAATGTGCTACGGCGTAGTTCACACTGCTACGCAGGTGCTTACAATGTGCTACGGCGTAGCTCACACTTTGCTACGCAGGAGCTTACAATGTGCTACGGCGTAGTTCACACTGCTACTCAGGAGCTTACAATGTGCTACGGCGTAGTTCGCACATTGCTACGCAGGAGCTTGCACTGTGCTACGGCGTAGCTCACACTGCTACGCAGGGGCTTACACTGTGCTACGGCGTAGCTCACACTGCTACGCAGGAGCTTACACTGTTCTACGGCGTAGCTCACGCTTTGCTACGCAGGAGCTTACACTGCTATCATATTGTGCAGCTCACATTATGCTACGGCGTAGTCAGCAATATACTAGGATCAATCTTTGAAAACTGTCGTAGAAACATAACTATTGAATTTCGGTACAAAATAAAGCTGAAAGTATTAAACATTGATCAAAAATCCATTTACTTTTCTCGAATAATTTAAATTCCAAAACCAAGCTTGTATTGCTCGTAATGTAAGTGAGAACAAAACGATAGTGTTATCGTGGGCGCGCGTGAAATCAAGACGTCTGAGCGCCGAGCTGCGGCGGCGGGAGATAGCGCCGCGCGGAGCATTTGCATACAGACGCTGCGTTTAGACGGGCCACCAGGACCGCGGGGATTTACAGAACCCATTGTTATACTCTCGAAATTCAACTAAATTTAACAAAACATGTTTTATAAAGTTTTTGTATAACTTGTATGACTATGGAAGAGAAGAGACAATAAGAAAAGATTGTTGCGATCATATTGCTTAACAGTTTGATACACAGTGACGTCATAAGTTACAACCTTCTAGTAAACATTTGTTCCATTCGCGAGCTATGTCCGTTACTTAAGATTTATGCTCAAAACAGACTCATGAATCTATGACTGATCTTGGGCAAGTTCATTGGCCTTTACGAATATTTGATAAGTTATTATTTACGACTGTATTTACCATCAGATGTGAGAATGTACAAGAAATATCGGTGTTTAGGAGAATTATGAGGAAGATAAGATTAACAAGACAGCCATGAATTATTGTCGTATGCTACAACTCCAAGCTTCTTCTAGTTCTTACTAGTTTTTTAATCGAGCACTCGCTTCTCTCCTGGCCCGATATAGTTTGCCCCAGAAGCAGATATACCCACTAAGATACATGCGAAGCGGCGTGCGCCATTCAACGTTCACGCCGGCAATATTTGTGGAGCAAACAGCACCCCAGCAGCCTGCGCTATAGGTGCACTTAATGCTTGGCGCAGATGCAACACTTTTAATGACAGTTATGGCGGGTTCTGGTGGCACTCGGTACCTACGAGAGCGAAAATCTTTTGGGGTTCGGTCACGTTGAAAATCTGGTGATTGGATGTTAGCGTCAATGCGAAAAATCCTCAGTGTACGAGGAAACTCAGCCTCGAAGCGTAATGGTATAAACAATTGTGCAATTTTACAATAAACATGTTCTTGTATTTAGGCTCACTTGGAAACGAGACTTATCGTCTACGAGTAGGTACCACCAAGCTCATTCATGTTCATGTGTTCGTGAGATACACAATGTATGAGTATGTGTACACACAAAACATGAACACACATACACATGTGTGTTCATGTTTTTGTTACATTAAGGAACGCGACAGTCGACCTCGTAAGTTATGATAACAATACCCTTTACATTACATCTTAACTAAGTTTGAAACTATCTAACTGTCACATAGTAAAATATACCTTTTCGTTTTATGAAGTGACATTCACCCTTAGGGTGATAAACCAATTACGAGGTCAACTGAGCTTATTCAAATATCTTACGTTACGTATCCCTAACAACTTTAGTCGCTCCAATCTGTCGCCTGATGCTGCCCGTCTGTGGCCGGCGTTAGCGCTGCAAAAGGTGTCACTTCAGCGATGGCGTCAACATCGCGATACAATTAAGTTTGGAGCAGTTCGCTACTCTGATGTGTTTGTTTCTCAACTTAATGTTTGAGAGACGGTGTTAACTACATTCCTATTGGTTAGAGAAGTTCGCTCTCCAAGTCTTTAGGGAACTTGTTGTATTCTGAACTTTAGAAGTTCACAACTGTTTTATTTAATTTTCATTTAACTGCGTCTGTTATGGTCGCCTGGAAATTTTATTTGCCTGGATGAATAAAAAACTCATTAACCTTTAATTATTGCTGGCTGACTTTTAAAGTAGGTATAATAGGGGAACAGTTTCGCAAAACGTTTAAACAAAGCTTTATAAGTAAGTTAATGAGCGTCTATTTCACATAGTCATTTAATAAAAGACATACATTACGTCTAGAAATTTTATGCACCTCTAAAAAAAAGGAAAAATCAACATGCATCGGAGAACTAATGTAGAGACCGGTGCGGCTGTAGGTCTGTAGGTACAGTCAACAAAAGAGATAAGTATGCAGGTTCGTTGGATATAGTTGAATTTTAGTAAGAAACTGATGGATGTTCTCGAATAAAATTAATTGTATTAATAGAAATTAAACAGCTGATTTATCAAATTAAATTTCAGTCGACAACATCATCGGTTTCTTACTAAACTTCAACTATATCCGACGATCCTGCATACTTATCTCTTTGTTGACTGTACATACATACCTACTGGTTTTGATTACAAAGGATCCAGGTAGCGCACGCTCAATATTTATTGGCATTTCCATGAATTTTGTTGGTTCATATTAAACAAGTTATAATGACAAATGAATGAGTGCCGCGATCGTGTTGTAGATGTTTATCGTCATGTCAAAGTATTCTATACAGTTTGACATCAAAATAAATTGAACTTGATTAAAATGTTGTATTCATAGCAACACAAGCCTTTGTATACGAACAGCACAACAATAAAATAACAACAAAATATTTTGTTTGGTCAAACAATCCTTTTCAGGCTGCCTCTATTAATCAAAAACAGCTCCCGAACAAAACGGCCATTGTCGCAGCGATCGGTACAAAAGCGACTCATCCCGAACGTAACCGAATACTCCCGAGTGCTGCCGACAACCTGAGTTTATTCAGCCGTATAAAACTTTAACTAGAACGTGGGATATACAGATTGTTACGCGCTGAACGCCGGGTGCGTGCAATGGCGAATACATCGTGCCTGAAACACTGAAACGCCAGCCTGTTTAATAACAAATGGACATTTAAAAATACGCAAAATGCACGAAAGCAAGCGAATAAATGTAAATAGTTAGGAAATATGAAAGCTTTGTGCGAGCAGGATTAAAACGAATATGGTGCGCGCTTTGTAGCGAAATGTGAATGTTTTTAATTTTGCTAATATTGTATTTTTTGTTGGATGCTCGCAACGGAAGGCGGCTAACTGTACGTTATTATAGCGAGCTTAATATGGAACCAGGAATTCTAAAGAATAAATTAAAATCTGCGCTGTTCCGACAGTTATTATGTTCTGGGAAGTTGCATTCCTATGCAGAACAAGTTTCTATGACAGGTACTCATGGTCATCATTTTGCAAAGAAACTGTCAAATAAAAGAAACTGACTCAGAATCTAAATGATCCTTGTTTTAAAAACAAAAAGTAACTAAATAACAATATCGTTTGCGCATATGGTGACGTGCCAAGCCTAGCCAAACGTGTTGATTGAGCCTATGTCTCCCAAAGCGGTCAATAACAAAGCGAACATAGCAAATGGAGTGCTGATGTGACTGTGATTCTAACATTTATACAAAACACTAAACGACCCGTTCGCTAACTCTTGCTGATCCAATCGTATTGCAATCTATGTTTTGATAGTCATCGTCGCATGGTTGATAATGACTTAATTATCGACCATTTGATCATCTAGTCGTCCGTTACCCTATACACAGGTGCCTGAAATAGTTTTGACTAATAAAATTAAATATCCAAAAACATATTTATCTGCCAACAATTTGCATAAACTGACATTAAGAATTTGAAAAAAAAAAAAAATATATATATACGCGTCGAATTGATAACCTCTTCCGTTTTTTCGTCGGTTAAAAAACTGACTTGCTTGAAAATTCGGCTCATAATTTTATAAAAAGCTGCGGCGCTTGCTTCATTTTAAAGGGTAGGTCAATGGTAATATGAGCACTCCGTGTTGTTCTCTAGTCCTTGCCAACATTCAATAGACCGCCGCAATGAAACGTCTTGAGCCAACGGTTTATATCGGCATGTGCGCTGCAATTACAGTGACGTCAGAGTGGTGACGTGCGACGCCATCGTCTTGGCATGGTGTACGCTACGGAGATTTAGTGACGCAATCAAGATCAGGCCAAGTTAGAGTTGATTGATTGATTGCTTCATGAAGAGAGAAGTAATTAAACGAATCGATCACTGGAGTTATTTTTGTAGTTCTCTCGGCGCCGTGATTTTTTGGCTTGCAGAGCTTTTATTTGTTGGTTTACTGTTAATTGGATAAAACACCATAAAAGTTTTATTTATCGGTCGCACCTTTCAGAATGAAGTATAGATCCACCAACGTTCGTCTTACCATTGGTTTAAAAAAACTTAAGTCTGCCCTATGTTTTTGCTCATCATCAATGCTCAGTTCACGATTTCTAAGTTTTATAGTTACACAGCAGTTTAAGTTATATTTAAATAACTTACCTATTAGTTAGTGGACTAGATTGTGGCGTGAATAAAGTATCACTAATTGTGAAAAATATCTGCTGCTTCATAGAAAAGTGCAATACCGACGCGGTCAAAATTTATAGAACAGCATTTTTTTTTAATAACCATCGAAAAATTTAAACGCAAAGGCTGTTCACAACCATGTACTGAATCTTTGGTAACAGGTTGCGCGTCCCTACCACCCTATATATTAAAAAAATATTGCTCAACGAAGTATAAACAAACAATAAAGTAAAAGGTAGTTAAACTATTAGTGCAGTAACATCGTTCAATACTGCAGTCTGTAATATCTCCCGCGAGGCACGATGTAAAGCCCTGGAAGGCAATATCGTACCTATCGGCTTTAAAAAATTCACCAGCAGTCGAGATATTTACAGGTCTCTAGCAGATCCTATTACCAATAAAACAGGCCATTCCTTCAATTGACTTTACAAGTAGTTCAGGAGCTGTTTCCAGCAGTGCTGTAGAGAACATTAGAAGGTAGTCTGAAGAATTTTATTGCTAACTAGATAGATTGATAAAATGATTGAAGTTTAGTCATTTCATTTGTTCTTTTATTGTTCTTTTTTTCTTGACAGGTTCTTTGCTTATGATTGAATTTATATTAACACTAGCACTGCCTTTTGACGCTGTCTATTCATGTGATAAATTCCTTAGGGCACTTTTATAAAACCACGACCACCATCACTGCCTATGAACTCCCAGCTCAAAATTGGGATAAAAATATACATACATTTTGAAAGATTCATACTGATTCTTATAAACCACAAAGCGAGTTATTTGAAACGATTTTACGACAAAGCAGAGGATCCTATGAATTTGAAAAATTGAAATCCTAGAAAGTTAAAAAAAATATTGACTCCACTGTAAAGTAAGGTTCAAAACTAATATTTATCAAAATACTAGCAACCTGCAATCACACAATCTTCACAACTTGACAAAACGTTGACATTTCTTTATGGCTGGCCGCTCCGGCTTGGCACGGTTTTTACAACATAACAAAACAGATTTCTTTATTATATATTCTTTCTACACTTATACCTTCCTAATAAATTCGCTAAATGATGTCCGTTGCGCAATTCAGAAAAACAACGCGGTCACACAGAAAAAAACGAAAAAACGATTTTAATTTTTAATAAGTATCGATAGATGACTATCGACATGCGGTCCTTCACGTATCAGAGAATAATAATATCCAGCAACTTGTATAACACAACAAATAGTTGGCGAGTCGTGCAGGGAGCTCTCAAGATGTAAATTACAATAACATCGTGCAAGTATCAGCTAGTAGTCGGTGTTCGGGTCAGTGCACTTGACTAGCGCGGTTACTGCCTTAGAGCATCGGGCACGGGCTAGTGCAGCTACTAGCACAATATACTGGCCTGGGGAGTGGATTGTTTGTGTGTTCAATTTGCCCAGTATTTATTGGTTTTCATTTCATCTTGCATGTTACCTAGTTGCGTCGGTAACGTGAGCCTTACAAGAGGATTGCCAATAGAATACCTTTTATGTTTTCTAGAACTTTGATATTTTAGATGGGGCCATTGTTCTGCGAGGGTTCTGAACAGATTTATGTTCGGCACAAAATCATATTAGGATATTGGAAACTAGACTATGGATTCTAGCGAAGATGGAACACAAGCTACTCATCCGAGTATACTAGGTATTCACATTTTATAAACAATTTAACACAAACAGAAATCCGAACTTCAATCAGCTCGTTAGAAGCTAGGCTAATCACACTAATATTATATAGGCGAAAGTTTGTGTGTGGGTGTGTGTGTTTATATGTTTGTTACTTCTTCACGCTCAAACGGCTGGACCAATTTTGATAAAATTTTGTATGGAGGTAGCTGACACCCTGGATTAACATATAGAATACTTTTTATCCCGATATTCCCACGGGATTGACATTTACGCGGGTGAAACCGCGGGGCGCAGCTATTGATGACTAAATTTTAATTTAATTAGACTAATTGCGCTTAAACCTTCCGGCTGTGAAGTGCAAGTGAGTTGCGTGAGCAATTTCTATACAAAAACAGCAACACCGTTAGTATGTACATTTGACCAAGTTATTTTGTATTTAGGCAGCTAACCAGCAACTATTTTTTAATCTCTGTTGAGCGTGTACTGCATAGTCAATTCTTTTCCATCGCTCTCTTAATCTGTCCATACTTCCATACCAATATTATAATTGCGAAAGTAACTCGGTCTGTTTCCGTTTCAAACCTTAACAGCTGCGTTAGCACATAGGATACGTTTTACATAGTATCCTATGGCCTTATCTCCGGTAATTTTTGACTGTAAACCAAAATAGCTTGTTCGACTATACATTGTATAGTTTGTGTCGTGTGTATCGCCATGTCGAGCATACAAGGCGGCTCATCTTAGAGTTAACATCGTTTTGTGGAGCACTAAGCCTACACGTCGCGCCATGTATACCACGGATCATAACGCATTAGACTGGACGGTGTTATGCGGTTGATAATCGTTCGTGTTGATGTGCTTAGCGAATGAACGTGCTTTTTGAATTATTTGGTGTATTATGCAGATTTGAGTTAATTGCTATTTTATGTGATTATTAAACATGGATTTGGTGACACATCATCACATTTACTGTGTCGACATTATTAATGTTCGGAGGTATTTACTCAAATCTGCTCAAATCGCGGAAATCATTGAAAGCGTAACAAAAGCAAGTTCAATTTTTCTAGGCACATACATACCTAACTGACGCTCCTCAAAATATTGTCTGCAGATTGCAACGAGCATACACTCGTAGGTGCAACTCCAACTGTCTTACGTTAACTCTGTCCCAAGCTGTTAATTGTAGCATAATCAGCGTATAAGGTTCCCACTGCTGGGACACAGGCCTCCACTCTTCAAGAGGGAGTGGGCTGTAATCTTACCACGCGGGCCCACTGCGGGTTGGTAGATGTCACATGTCTTCGGATTTTTGGGTCTAGGACATGCTGTTTTCCTCACGATGATTTCCTTCACCGTTTTGAGAGCAGTGCTGATGAAATTATTTATACAAAGTTATGGGCCTGCCTGGGTCCGAACCCACGACCGAACCGAATCACTCGTACGTCGCGGCCGTCTCTCTCTTACCGTTAATAAGTGCCATAAATTTCTTAGCAACAATAACACTAAACCACACAAAAAACCGGCCAAGTGCGAGTCGGACTCGCCCTGAAGGGTTCCGTAGCAGCAAGTAACATAATATAAAAGTTCTTGTAGTTCGTTGTAACTTTGTGAAAGGTAAATTGCGGTTTTCGATTTATGACGTATTAAAAAAAAAAAACTACTTACTAGATCTCGTTCAAACCAATTTTCAGTGGAAGTTTACATGGTAATGTACATTATATATATTTTTTTAATTTTATCATTCTCTTATTTTAGAAGTTAGAGGGGGGGGACACACATTTTACCACTTTGGAAGTGTCTCTCGCGCAAACTATTCAGTTCAGAAAAAAATGATATTCGAAATCTCAATATCATTTTTGAAGACCTATCCATAGATACCCCACACGTACAGGTTTGATGAAAAAAATTTTTGGAGTTTCAGTTGTAAGTATGGGGAACCCCAAAATTTATTGTTTCTTTTTCTATTTTTGTGTGAAAATCTTACTGCGGTTCACAGAATACATCTACTTACCAAGTTTCAACAGTATAGTTCTTATAGTTTCGGAAAAAAGTGGCTGTGACATACGGACGGACGGACAGACAGACAGACAGACAGACAGACAGACATGACGAATCCATAAGGGTTCCGTTTTTTGCCATTTGGCTACGGAACCCTAACAAGAACACGACGAACCTCCTTGTAAACACCACACGTCAATCTCACCATATTAAATAAACACGAAAGATTTCCCGCTAACGTAGCCAGCCGCCACTAATATCTAATATCATAAGGGATTACCAACAGAATTAATGGCGAAGTTAAATACTTGGGTCCGGGAGAATCCCACTGTTATGAGTTGGCCGTAGTTTTAAGCCCTAATTAAATCCTCGCTCGCGTTTGACTTCGTTCGATGGCAGTGGAATCGACCTTTAAGTTTGTTTCAATTTCGAGAGCTTGTTTGTTAGCTTGCATTCAACTACATAGAATACTGGATTATTTTGTAGGAGCTTTGATTTCAGCGAATATTGGGTTTTAAATAATACCAAAATGGCATTATAATTCCGATTTATCGTACTATAACCTTCACTTGATATTTTCTTGGGTATATGTATTTGTCTTCTAAACAAAACGAAACTGTAAAACTTGTGGTACGACTGCGAGGATCGATCGATTTTTCAACCACTCATCGTATCTTGACGATTATTTGTTTTTTTTTGCCAACAATTTAAAGGCCTGTTTCCCTCTCTTTTAAAATCATCCCCCACAATTGTGGCGCAGTGCAAAGCCTGGGGGATCGCGTTGCATTAGCCGGCCTCGAACCCGGTGCCCTGACCTACATACCGCAGTCTTCATATGCTGAACGATTTAGTGCACTGATTGGATAGGACCGGCTAAACGCTGCCTTGTATTGGGAAATTTTCACATCTCTAATGGCTTGGCGCGTCTGCCAAGTCGCTGATACATGGGAATTAACGGCCATTGGATAATACGTGTTTAGTGGGGGTGGGAACGAGATTTACTGTTTGGGTGACATGTTGGATTGTTAGTGCTTTAAAGGATTAATTTAAATTGGCTGGGTTAGCTCTATGTTGAATAATGGCCACCAAAATGCTGGTCAGTAGTGTAGATTAAACACACATGAATCATAGAATTGGTAGATCATCCAAATAGTTCCACCACCTTCTCTGATTCCCTTTTAATACGAATGTTTCCACCGCCTTTTCCAAAATATTCTGGCTTCGATATATCTAATCTAAGCCTTGTTTTCGCTGCGGTGCGAGGCTCACTTCAGCTGGCACAGCGCCAGATTATCGCTTCGGCAGGTAATAACCAAACTAACATGCTTAGCTTTACTCGAAATTACTCTTTTGGCTTTCTGTGAAAAGAAAATTTGAGTAGCTTGAAAAATGGGCTGCAATCTGGTGTCCAATTAGACCACAACCCTCAAACGTTGATCCTATTTATTAAATGTTAGACTGAAACTATTCGGACATAATTTGCTAGTCTAAACAGACGTGTTTGCATGCCGTGCTTGGCTTCCCACGTGTGCTCCGAGCGTTCTCTGTGTTCCTAGTATTTGCTCCGTTGAAACATGCTCCAACTTTTGTTTAATACATTTCCAGCTACTATTTGCGTTGCAGTGGATATTGCGTGTTGCCATCGGTGCATGTTATTATTATAATAAGGATATAAATTAAAGCTGATTTTCTTTTGCCTGAGCTGAGTTTCCAGTTTAAATATTTAAACATAAAATTAAGTAGGCTACCTCATTAAAAATTATCATATTATTTATAAGCTTCATACGTTTATGTCGGTATTTTTCGTTGACTTAATCAGAAGGCTTTTTAATATGTAATTTCCAGGTCATTGTATAAGTAAATTGGATATGTTCTGAGATATTTCAGAAATTAATAGTAACTAAACACGATGATTAATTCAGATTTCTCATTACTTTGGATTTATTATTAAAAATGTCTTTGCAGCAAACCTAAGAAATTTTGAATTTCATGGACTATATTGGAGGATTCATCTTAAATTGCAGCGATGTTACGGATATACACCATGACAGCATCGGAAAATTTTATAAAGTTATCATTGAGCATTATTCTCACAATAAATGATCTCGTTAATTAAATTTTATGTTATTTTAATATGAATGTGAATTAAATTATTTGTATTGTTAATGTTATCTATTGATCTGTTTTTAGTTTTTATTTTTTAATTATTAGAATTATTGTAATATTTATAATGTTTGTAGTAATATGTAAAACCGTAAATGGTGCATGTGGTGTTAGCCTATAAGTAATTGTTGCACTTATAAATGTATTATTTAGGGAAATTATTTGAAAAATGTATTGTGTAAACAATTGTTGGCTAACCTAAACAAATAAATAATGCTAAAGTCGAGTTTGACAAATTCTCAACTCAAAAACCGGGATTTAATCTGCTAACTGAACTCAACAAGAATACTTTAATTAAAACAAAGCCAACCAAAGCAGAAACAAATCTATCCCAAAGAATCACAAAGAGAATTCATTCATTTCACACTCGCACGAACTCATTTAAACTTCGACGGAAGCCAAAAAAATAAGCCCCATACAATAATTTGTTGGGAACGGAAGGCAAACGAAGTGTCCGTACAATTGAGGTCGCATTACTCAAATAATAAATAGCAGAGGAATATGGCAGTCGTTGCAACGCTCGCTTATCGCCGCCATGATTGATTTATTGCTGGGATCGCACGCGCTCAATGTATCGTTAAAATATTGCGTTATAATAACCAGCAGTGCCCTGAGAAGGAGAGATAAAGTTTGAAGTATTGTGCAGAATGCATTGTTGAAGTACATTCAACCGGACAAAATACTTACATATTGTATTATATTCTAAATAGTTGCTGAACATGTACTAGTAGTTAGTACAATCAGGGAAATTATTATTTAGCAGAATAACACAATAATAATTTGCCTGTTTGCCTTTTAATACAACTGACAGAAAGACAAACAATTACGGTTATGATTTCAAATTGGTTAGCAATGATTTTGCCTGACTTTACAAAATAGTCCTATCCCCCTATGTCGTTTCGAGAAAAAGGGAAATTATTCCGTAAAATGGAAAAGTTCCTTTACAAATTCAATTTCAAATGAAAGAAAAATATGGAACAGCTATAACAACAATGTGCAACGTGCTCCTCGCTAGTGTTATGTGACAACTGTAGGTACCTGCTGCAAATATGAACCGTTGTGAAATAGGTACGAATTGTTTATTTAACAAAACTTTGAGCCATTTTGCACCTAATACGGAGATTCTTTCAATATACCTATCGGTGATCAGTGAACCTCGCTGGGGGGGCTTGTCGCTAAGTAATAGCTTCCGCACGGGTCGATCGATCAGGTTAAGCTACGATTGTCGCGGTTGATCCATGGATGGGTGACCATCTTTACATACCGAAACCCCCCCGTGGCTTGGAAAGTACGTTAAGCTGTTGGTCACGGCTGTCATTCGTGGATCTTTGACAGTCGTTACGGGTCGTCAGAAGCCCGAAAGTCTGACAACCAGTCTTACCAAGAGGTTTTATCCAGAAGCTGGGTTGTGGTGGTCAGATAGGCAGTCGCGCCTTGTAAAATACTGGTATTCAGCTCCATCCGGTTAGACTAGAAGCCGACCCCAACTTTGGGAAAAGGCTTGGCAGATGATCAGTGAACCTCGGCACCCGGTTTCTCAATTGACAAGTGATTACTTCAATGCAGCCTGCGAAATTCATTTCTTAATAAAACACATAGACGAGAATGTTTGAACTTTGCTACAGTAAAGGGATCATCTTAATTAAGAGATTGACAAGGTTTGAACGACAAATTCTCAATTCAGAAATCTACATTACTTTAGTCTAGAGTTTACCGAAAGAATACAAATTATTAACTAAATACAAATTATGAATAAAATTTCGGTGACCACTGTTAAGAAGCTTAATTCAATTACCATTTATGAACAAATGCAATTCAATGGGCCATTTAATAATGCAAGCTAACAACAAAAGCTACTTGGCCCCATTGTAATCGTATGTATGTAATACCTACAACCGCTATGTCAAAGCAAAATAAATCCCCAAAACATTGTTTTCAAAACCACAAATTATAAGTACAATTGCAAACAAAATTCTTTATGCAAATAAACGCAGGCAATTTTTAATAAATAAACAGTACGTTGCGCGTTGGAAATACATAATTTACATAGTGCGGCTGGCAGCTTAATCGCGGCGCGTCGCGTACCGGGGCGTCCGGGGCGTCCGGAGCGTCCGGAGCGGACAAAGTTGTGAGTTTTTTTAATTTAACTGTCACACGTCGCTGCTGTTATTATATTTTAAACTGACTGTTGATAAAGTGGTTTGTGATAAATAACGAATAATTTGAGTGCCGAGCGCAAAATGAATGAGCTTTCTGATCTCGTTTGTCATTCGGTGCATAATATGGGTGATTCGGTAAGCTCTCATTGTGAAAGAGAAGTAAGTATACCTATTCATTGATAAGAAGTATGGTTGCTTATAATACCAGTCTACTATTGTCCCATAATTCCATTGCAGAGCAGAGGCCTCTTCTGACACAGAGAAGGCACGTGCTTTGATCACCAGCACGTTTGCGTCAAGGTCGGCGATTGCAGACTTATGGATGCTTATCTTCTTTAATAAGTATTAAAAAAAAAAAAACACTAGCTGCACATGTTTAACTTCCAAAAAAATAGGTATTGTAATACAAAACTTTGTTCTATCTATCGTGGGTGTAATGGTGTGAAAGTTCTGCAATGATGGCATCAGAATAAATGATTACAATTTAACACGGTGCTTTAAAATTAATGTAGATACCTATCATAGAATGTTTGTTTTGATTTTAATACGTTATGAGTTGTACAACGAACTAGTCGATTTTAAGTCATTAATAAAAATCAGGCACTGCTGCAGCTACACTCCTATTCTTTAAAAAAATATAATAGTTTAGTTTATAATACATAGTTCAGCTGTTTTCTTTTAGATTGTTTTGCCAATAAACGCATTTCAATTAGTTCTTTCTTTTATATAGGTACTGATCGAAGCACATTTCTGTGGTCATTATCGCCCTTTGTAGCGAGTCTGAGTACCTAATCTTGGAGCAAAAATACTTAGTAGGTAACAAATGGGTCAGAAATCGTACTTGTGGATGCCACATACAAATTGAGTGCTTTGATTTTTACTACACCCATAGTTTTAATTTTAACACCTTAAAGATGTTTTTTATTTAACAATGTTAGTATTGAGGTTAATTTTATAACCTTAATTTTCGTCGATTATTTTTCAATCACTATTTAATCATTTGATTCAAACAATAATTGTTTGGAAAAACTGGTGAGATATAAAGTTGAAACCTAGCTGAATGTGTTTCTATCGTACAAGATTACCCTGAACAAAGTTTGTTTACACTTTTGGAACAGACTATACTATAATAGTGCACTTCACATTCTGGTATGTATGCTTTATACCATAACTTGCTTCTGCCCGCGACTTCGTCCGCGTGAAATTTCACTCTCCCCCATTCACCCTCTTAGGGGTAGAATTTCGAAAAACCCTTTCTTAGTGGATACCTATTGTTCACAAAGAACATACCCTCCAAATTTCGTGTCTCTAGGGCCAGCGCTTTAGGCTGTGCGTTGATATATCAGTCAGTCAGAACTTTGAATTTTATAACTCAAGAAGATTGAAACCCCCTTCTTCAACACCATTAAAGCACTAAACTCCAGCACAACCTGGCATCATTTGCAAACCGGCCGGCAGAGCTCAGTGTTGTATTTTAAAAGCTCGTTAAATACTGTGCTGTCGTAATTTGATCCGCGCCAGGCCGCTCTTAATTACGACGCCCCATTTAAACTTGCCTCAAGGCCACACGACTCCCCAACCTACACCATTCATCGGTTTCAGCTTTTCATATTGTGAAAAGGTCTTAACTGGAATGCTTATTTTTATGTATTTATGTTTTTTTTATGCAGAGGAAAAAATGGCACCTGAATTTAGTATTTTTACCAAGACATTAAGTTGTAGCCGAAGATGGCCATAGTCTTTTCAGAAGCCAGTAAAATGTCAACTATTTAAAAACTCAAAGCATTTATTTCACGCAAAATCCTGCATCTCGCAAGCAGAGTTTACCGCGCAACTAGCCTAAATTCAACGGCCCGATATGAATCATCGGGCAGTTGCCTGCCAGACACAACACCCGTCTGGTCGGAGGATCCTCCCTTTTCTATAGAGTATGACTTGAGTGAACTTTACACCCTGTCCTCATACCTCTATACTACTACTTCTATACACGGCACGGATGAAACAACCGGCGAAGTGCGAGTCAGATGCACACACGAAGGGTTCCATGCCACCGTACAATATTTTTAACACTACATAATTAAAAAAAAAAAAACAACAGAGGTGCTTGAACAATACGTGATTATTCGTATTTGATTATGGGACCCTATAAATCAGCTGTTTCAAAAAATAGTCTAATCACATGGTCAAACTCAAAATGTATGGAACAGCAGTTTTTTTTTATAATGTTCGAAATACTAATAATTATTTCAAAACTATTGGGTCCTACTTACCTAATTCATAGTAACAGTTAGCGCGTCGATGTCTCCTACGCCCTGTATATTTAAATCCGTATCATTGACAGTAATTGTCTCAACTGTTATATACACCTAGGTACCTACCTATACATGCAGAACAAACACATTCACTTACCTTCGACCAACAAATACAGTTGTAACAGTTCCAGGTGGAGGTATCCTCGGAATCCGCCGCTGTACGAGAGAAAGGGATCAAAGGATAGATCGCGTCCGATCCTTTAGTTTCGAACTATTGCGATCTGCGGGTACAAGTCGCCTGTGTAGTAGTTGTTACATACTTTGTTTTGAGAAGTTTGCTGATTTAACTTCTTTCAGTTAGTTTTGATTGTTAGTCGTGTTGGGTATTTTATTTAGAGTTTTATTAGCTTTTTTAGGGTTGCGTACCCAAAAGGTGCTATTACTAAGCCTACGCCACCTTTGCTTCAGTCTATCACAAGGCTGTAGCTTATTGACCGTAATAGGTAGCCAGTTGAAATGTTCACAGAATTCCGATAGGGTATAGGGTTATACGCACGTAAAATTAAAACCATTACCCATTACCTTTGTCGAATAAAAAAGAAGGTAAAAAGAAGGTAAAGTTATGTAAGTAGTTTTGGTTGTACCACGCTACGTAACCGACTTGGACTTAAGAGGGAACCTCCAGGGTAACCGGCGAAATTCAAATTCTCTTACGTTTTTTGTAATTTGCAGGTTAGTGTTAGCGCTAGGTTAAAAAAATATATAATTCGCGACCGTACAAGTATGCATTTACAAAATTATAATCTTTAAAACCATCAGTATAACCTACTAAGTTCATATAACCCTATTGAATGGCTATTTCAATATCAATCATTTGCGGTTCCCCCTTAATTAAAGTTCACCACCCGGATAAACTTTAGTTGCCCGGTTATTTCCAAAAGCATGATTTAGAAATCATGGGTTGATCACGCGTCAAAGTTGTGACCTTGTACTCCTAAAATACTCTGAACCCGAGACATTAAACTAAATTGAAGTTGGCAGGCCCGTTTCCAAACACATCACAATACGTTGTCACCTAAGTACCTACCCGCTACCCAGCCTCCAATCCGACAAGTTTACCAACTAGTACAATATTCAGAATATTTAAGCGTTCAACTAAAGTACATACATTAAAGTTGTCCAACAAGGTCTCAAGTTGTCGTAATCCGGCACAAGTTTGCATACGAGATTACGAGCGTTCGATTTGCGACTGCAACTTACTCGACACTTTGTCGATCGCGAAACTTAATCGATCGCGCCGTATAATTGATGAGGTATCGAGGAGGTTATCTTAAGTTTTATGTAGAATAGGCAAGACTGTGTAAAAGATAAATAGAAAGGGGCCACTACTAAGATGACGATCAAGAGAGAAGTATGGAAGAAGAAAACACGCTGCGCCGATCAGCTGCTGACGTTTCATGAGTGTCTATGTAGGTTTTTGTAAAATATAAAATTTTAATTTTGACCCCAAATAAATTGGGATAAAGGCCAGAGAATGATGCCGAATAGCTCGGAACTGTTTGGTCCTTAGCACTTTCTAAAGGTCGAGGATCAAAACTGTACATTATATTATGCCTCTGGTAAAGTTCATTGCCGACGCTAACAACTTACCACAGCTTAGCACCAACTTATCATCAGGTGGCTACTTGCTTGTTTAACACACCGCCAAATGACATAAAACTGCAATATAAAAGCAAATTAAATCATAAATAAACACGGGACAGGATAAGTACTAAAAATATAATTTCATCGCTAAACCTGGCGCAAGTTCATCGTTCCGTTGAATAAACAAGCGATAAAAATCTGCGAAAATTTGCGACAGACGGGCGCTGCGTTTGTTTTGTCACGGGTATAAATCGCACGGTGCGCCCGTGTGGCTAGTGCACAATATTATTTATAGAAATAGCGTTGAAATAGAGTTTGCATTTTATTGCCAGTGATGTTATTGTGAGAAGCTAAATATAAAATTGGGCCAAATATGTCACTAAATGGTATCCGAGAGAGGGAAAGAGAAAAAGAGGAAGACCGATGCGTAGGTGGGAGGATGAGCTGAGATCGACAGCGGGTGCGACGTGGACAAGAGAAGCTAACGATCGACCACTGTGAAAGGATCTAGAAGAGCCCTTTGCTGGAAAGCAAAACAAACTCACTAGGTACCCTTATATTATGTAAAAAAAAAACCGAGTGTGCTTATGACCACACGACTGAAGTGAAACTTCAAACGTATTTTGCTATGAGAGCGCACTGCTTTCTCTTGCTTATATCCCCCACTCAACTCCCGTTCGCCTCGCCCGATCACACTTTTCGTAACGCTTACGTCACGCGTTCGCCAGCTTACTCCTCAAGTCAAGCGTGCGTAAAGAAGTTTCACTTCAAAAATAATTGTAAAATTATGAAGTTATAAGTTTGTTAATAAAGGCTATTTTGAATTTTAATTTGATATTATTGTGCTGTGTGGCGCCAGGCTGCTTCCCACATATTTCTTCCTCTAGTTTCCGCGACATGTAGAGTACGCCTCCTTCCTGCTGTCAGGTTGTAAATAAAGTACTGTATTTGGAATGTCATGATTTAAAAAAGCCTCGGGTACATATTGTCCGAATCTAGAGAGCAGTAATAAAAGTAGAAGAATGCTACCCGCAAGGTTTTTATGTGTTGCGGGTAACATTCTTCATCTCTCAGGTAACGTAATCCGAACCGTAGGTACGTATTAACCGTTACACTGGGATTCCCTACATTTTTTTTATTCCAGTTTTACGTTTCTCTAATAATTTCATTCCACATTCATCCAACAATACCCTCGATACGATTTCCAATTATTTATAATTGAACAAAAGATTACATTAAAACATTACTTTCACGTTTTATTTTGGTATTAGTATTTTGTGTTTCACGAATGGTATCCAAATAAACTTTATTCTTTCTTTCTAATACAATATAATCAACCCAGAGTCACCTCACACACCTCAAATACAGCCATGAAACCTCTGACCCCATCTACTGACCATTATGACAACAAATTGACACATTCTGCTTCAGAATTAGGTATTTTTAGTCCCCTAAGCTCATTAGCGGGAAGCTCTGTTTGCATTTAAAGTGACGTCATTACGGGTTCGAGTTCGAGAGACAATCGCCCATTGTGGGAGATATAGCGAACTGTGGTGGGAAATTGAAGGGGAATTTTATTCTCGTTGCGTTGTAGGATTGTTTATGAAATACCTACTCATGTAGTTTCAATTATTTACTAATCAGTTAAACTAAACTTCTTGTAATAAAATAACATTAGTGTAAGGTCTGTCCCTATTTTAGAGCGGAACTTCACCATTATTTTTGATTTTAGGGTTTAACTTGAGGTCAGTGAAATCTGGCAGTACTCGTACTTATTTCAAAGTTAAGAATGTTTATTTTAAGTTATAAAATGTTTATTTTAAGTTCTTAAACTAGGTACAGTCAGCATCAAAAGTCGATTAACACTATCATTTTTACATGTTATTAAATTGACAACAACTTTTTTCAATAAACTGATTTTTAGCTTTTCACGTAATAGACAAGAGTATATATTCTAAAAAAAATTCTTCTGCTGCAATTTTGAACAAACATTTTGCTCAATAACTAAGATTAAAAAAACAGAAGTGTTAATCAACTTTTGATGCTGACCGTACTTAACTATAATTGTTTATAACAGACTCGCACAAATAGTGAAACAATTCCGGTAGCCCGCGAAATTCACATTTTCTTAGTTTTTTGGCAACTTGCAGGTCAATGTCTGGTTGTATGATTCGCGACCGTAACAAATATGTTTTACAGAATTATAATCATTAGAATCAGCAATACAACTCATTTTGTTGAAAATGGCCTCAAAGGTCATGATTTCATGAAATATTTAGGGTGTCCCTGGAAGTATGGATCAAATCGAATAGGGACGTGGGCTAGGTCATTCCTAAACGTTTTAGCAAAAAAAAAAAATGCAAAAGAAAAACTAAAAAAAAAAGACGGGTTGCACTCCGGGAGTGCCGGCAGAAGTGAAAACTTGAATATTAACGTTGAAATAAATCAATTATTAATTTAATTAATATTCAATCATCACTGACAGGACTATTGTTGCCAATAAGCTTGATATAGTGGTGGTGGATCGATCAGAGCGGCGCGCAATGATTGTTGACATAACTGTCCCGCATGATGAGAACCTCGTGAAAGCTGAGAAAGATAAACAAATTAAGTATCTTGACTTGGCTCGCGAGGTTGTCGACATGTGGGATGTGGACTCAGCGATCATTGTGCCGATAGTCGTTACAGCCAATGGTTTGATAGCCAAGAGCCTCGACCAACACCTAAGGAGGCTCTCGTTGGGCAGCTGGATCAAGGGCTTGATTCAGAAAGCGGTAGGTACTTCTGGACACGGCTCGCATTGTCAGGAGGTTCCTCTCTCTGGAGCCCTGACCGCCGGGTAGCTTGGACCCTGTTCCCGATACCGGTGGGCTACTATTTTTTATATTTTTAAATTTAATTAATATTACTCATTTTTTTCAATATTTCTGCGTCACTTTTTTCATTAATAGATGCACTTTGTTCAATTTCCATATTTTAAACACTTTCGGTCTTATTCATAAAAAAAGCCTATTGAAGGTTTAAACCATTCATTAGTTAAAATGCTCAATAGGCCTTTAAAACATTCGATAAAATTTTGTATTCATAAACGCTTCATAAACGTTCTATAACTAGAATGTCCTACAACTTCTAAATGTTGCCATTATAATGAAGTCATCCAACAAATTGGCCAACACATTAAATCGGCATACGAGAATATCTGTCTACGAACCGAATATTTGTGTCCATAGACATTATTACGTATGAAAAACTAATTTATTGTCTACAGTTTCAACAGTTTTGACGCGACAACGTCATGGTCGTCATGGAAACAATATGAATATGTCAATGAATAAATTTGATACTGTATGTGTCAAACTAAAAAACTTTTGAATATTTTTTTTGTATTTAAAATAAATGAAATTAAGACCGGAGACTAGTTGCAATAAAGGGCAAAGAATTGAATATTGGTTGGAGGAGGATAAGGTGTGTACCTACTGTTACAGCTAAAATGTGTTCAAAGTAAGTTATGTTTTGTAAACATTCTCAATTTCTTATACTTATGCTTGCTTTTGCTTCTAATCCTTAGATTTTGGAAGAATTGGTCAGGGAGAGGTCTCCATAATAGAAAATAAAAACACTGACACAAGCACTAACGCTAAACAGGGGCAGCCTGGCATGATTTACGAATTAGGTGCCTATCCAATTTACAATTTTACGAAGAACTTCGTTTGCCTGTACAAAACTCATTGTAACAAAAAAAAAACCCGCCATAAGAATAATAATGACTGTTATTTTGATGCCGCTACTGATTAATTAAATCAGTATAAATAAGATAATGAAGAGAAAGAATTTATAACATCAGTTTTGTATTTCAGGTCAATAGGACTAGTAAGGATGGTGCTTCACTACGAATAGCAGAAAATGAAACGGCCTACAGAAGAGATGGCACAGATGGCAAATGAAAAGCAAACATTTTAAAAATGTTGTTCTGCTTGCACAAGTTTTAGAAGCCAATTTAGAGTTTAGAGTATTGTTCAGCCGTGAACAGGCAAGAGTTACATACGCCAGCGTCAGCATCAAGAGCGACATACATTCGTTCCACATAAATTAGTAATTAGTAAATGAATAAATTAGTCATCAAGCTGGAGTAGAGTTTGATTCATTTTCCATAATTCCTCTCACTATGGCCAAGACACCTTTAGCCATCACCAGTTCTATGAGTCTGTGGGACCGGCAATGACAAAACTATTCCCTGTGTACACATTGCACGACGTACACAAACCCCTATTCCTACCCAAATTCTGTCTGTTCCCGTAGGTCTCCCGTAGACTTGTATGATAGGTTAGGGTGTTAGGATAATAGGATGTTAAGTAGTTGCTGTAGGTTTATAATCAATAGGGTGAGGTAACCATAGATACCAGGCTCAATTGTTACAAACTTAGCCACACTGTATGCATTTGGAATAACAGCCGTACTAAGCTGTAAGTCCCGGTGCGTACAAGTATTATAAAAATAAACTGATATTTGTATACAAGCTTTTTATTAATGAACTACTCCCTAAATTTCTTCTCTTTTACTTTAGATCTTGTTGGCTCAAAATATTGCCACTTCCACGTTGTCGTCGGTGGCAGCGCAGAGGTCACTTTGACTGCATGTTTTGGGTGGACAAATAAGGCAGGATAGGACGTGGAGCATGTTTTGCAACATAGCTTCACAGCCACACCCTACTGGAGCATCTCCCTGCAGGGTGTAAACTTCCGTGGTCAACACGGAAGCATTGTGTTCACACAAAAGCAGCAATGTCCCACAGTATTTCTTGTTGCTATAATGTGCTTCGTTATATTTTTCGTCGCTTCTATTTTGTATTGTAGGTAGGTATATAATAATAAACTAAATTGGTTAAACAGAAGTTCAAAATAAATTAAATACAACTGCGGCTCCTCGAAGTACTATTGTTTACGAAACTGACTTTTCAAACATTTGTACGTCAAATGTCATTTTCTTCGGCCATCTTTGTCGTGTCTCACTTGGTTCACTTCGGTTGGCGCCGCCGTAGAAAGAGATGGGGGGGGGGGGAAATCTCTCCTGACGGTCACGTGTCCTGACGCGATGCCCTGACGCGAGTTTAACATTTTTTACCCATTACAAAAAGTGTTCAACGCCGCTAAAGAAGTTTTCACTTCAAAAAATACTAAAAAAACAAGCGAAGAAAGATCGAATTCGTGAAAACTATCAGGGCTATCAATTTTTTTTTTTTTAGATAGCCCTGATAGTATTTTTTTATGATTATTTTCTTTGAACACTAAGCGAAGTGATTGAAAAAAAAATTAAAATCGGTCATAACTTTTGAACCGTAAAAAAATTCACTGACATTCTCAGGTTTAAAAAGTTTGGAAATTACCTTGCCCACGCCCCTATTCGATTTGATCTATACTTCCAGGGACACCCTGTATAGTCATTCAACAGGGTAATATGAACTTGCTTGAGAGTTGTA
Organism: Amphipoea lucens; assembly: GCA_947508005.1. Taxonomy (NCBI): domain Eukaryota; kingdom Metazoa; phylum Arthropoda; class Insecta; order Lepidoptera; family Noctuidae; genus Amphipoea; species Amphipoea lucens. The sequence continues at coordinate 633,366 of OX382363.1, read as the reverse complement.
TTGATGATGTTTATGATTATAATTCTATAAATACATATTCATTATGGCCGCGAATCATATTACGATCAACATACAATCTAATAGTGACTTGTAAATTGCAAAAAAAAAGAAAGAAAATTTTAATTTCGCAGGCTATCCTGACTGGTAAAAGTCCCTCAATCTAACTGGAAGTCCTAACTATGTAATTAGTATGAATTAAGGCTGAGTAATTTAAATATCATAAATGTAAAGTACACCAGTTTGCGTGTATGTTAATTACTTTAGTTCCACTTAAGTGAGTCCCCAAGGTCATGATACCTCAACTCCGAAACTTATTCGATTTCCAAACTTATTCGACGTCTAACTTACCCAGTCTTATTTTCAAGTACTTAGGTAACAGTTAACTTTGGTTTGGTTAATTATATTATTTTTATTAGGTATTTAATGGGATAATAACCCTGCCCTTAAGCCTGTAGGCCGAAATTGAATTTTCACTTAATTTAGAGAGATTGTTACACATACCTAGCAGAGAATATGCCATCCATTTTACAACTATGTATGTTTTCAAAGTGACTTAATTCTTTTACCTATTGTGGTATAGTAATTTTATTTTAGGTGCATAGTCCTCACATATTATTATATAATTAATGTACCCATGCAAAATATTGTAAAACATTTTAAAAGAGTAACGGTGGAGTTTCTCGCCCATTCTTCTCCATATGAAAAATACCTTTTGGAAGGGGCGACAAGAATCAATTCTATTTTAAGGTAATTTTTGACGTTCAACAGTGCCTTTTATGTGCCTATTTGAAATAAATGCTTTGACTTTGACTACAGTATTAAATCAGAAGGAGCAGCAGTGGAGTTCCTCTTTTTCTCTCACACCTAATGACACTTTTTTTGTCTCACATCTAATGACACCTAACTACGACGATCACCAATTCGTCTAACAAATGCGGTAATCTTCCGCCTGCCCTCATCCCAATTTATTTGGGATCGGCACAGTATGTCTTGAACTCCCATACATCTCTATTAGTCGTCATCTGAGCCGTCGCCCCTTTCTATCCATATTATCTTTCACACAATCCATCCATGTTTTTTTTTTGTTCTTCCTTAACTTTAATTTAAAACAGGTATTCGAAACTTTCCTTTACCAAATGTGGCGTCTGTAGTAATATCCCATTTATAATTTACATACGAAACCCTAAAAACCTGAATATATTACGTAATAGGTACAGGATTTGAAATTTTAATATATTTCGTCTTAGCTTGATTATACCTGTGTAATCCGCTTTAGGCAGGTTTATATGACATTCAATTAAAACCGTAATCGAATAAAAAACACCTCGACCTCGTGTACACTGTAATTATATCAGAGGGATTATATGATGAAAAAACGGGCAACGAGCGTGAAGGGTATGAATTTATCCCAAACATAATTTTGTAGTTGAAAAAATGTTCTCCCATACATACATAAGTACTTTACACAATTCTCCAATTGCAAATATAAGTTTGATATCGCAAAAAAAAAAACGACAGACGGACAACGAAGTGATCCTTGATCTTTTATGCGAGTATCAGAATATTATGTAGGTAGAGCTCCAAGGCACCGGAAACCTACGTATTTGATATTAAGTTCAACTTGATACCCTCACGCGTTCCTGAGTAAAAGGGTCTTGACAGACAGACGAACGGACCGACAATGAAGTGATCCTATACGGATTCCGTTTTTTCCTTTTGAGGTACGGAACCCTAAAACGAAATTAGTATTGAATATATTCGTAAAACTTGATAGTTTTTCAAGTAAGTAAAAACCTGGCTGGCCATCTTATCCATATTGGTGCTGAACATCTATTAAAACTGATATTAAGGCTACCCGAGAAATATTAGCAATTTCACGTAGATAATTCTCCGAATATAATTTAGTGGAGTTACGCTAATTGTGCCAATGATCATTAATCTGTAGGTAAATATTCGCGAATTACATTTTCTGTTCATATCAATCAACATACGACCTACTACCACAGAATACTTAATAGTATTACTACAGAGCTGGAATTTCGTGCTCTATCTTATTGTAGTATATTACACCTATATGCCTGTGTACTACCTGTATGACGTGTACCTGTGTATATTATATTACTCAGGTGACTATAGCCGCACGTTATTTAAATGGCAGTTCGGCTCGGCCGCAGGTGACTAAACTCGCAAGTTTCAAAGTATAGTAGATTTCGACTTTTGTCGTGCGGCGGCAGGTCGCATGCGGCGGATCACTAAAATTGACCGTTAAAATGCTCAGTCGCAGGCGATCGCCCGCCGCGTAAAGGTCGACTTTTTGATGCAAAATGAACTACTTAGTCACCTGTGATTTTTATCGACTTGTGTAAATGGGGTGGCGATTCGGTTTTTGAAGCGATTTGGTAGGCGACCAGCTGCACGGCGAAAATCGACCTATTGTAAATCCCCTATTACCGCATTCCCATCTCTTCTATCGTATCTATCGATCTATGTGTGTTTAAATCAATAAAAATGAATGCTTCCTTGGTTTTCCTCTTATGCGTGTCTAAACTATTCATCTGATTGCGATGAAACTATAATACGTCGTTGCGTGCGCGCTCGCGAAGGTTTCCGAGTTGGTAAAAACCCCCTCCACACGAGCTAAGCCGGGAGTAAAAGTTAGTTTACAATTACATCCATTCTACAATCCACCTGAAGAGTACATATCTTCAACCACCAGATAACAAGGTCGAGCAGTCTTGTAAACACTGGTGTGGCAATTATACCGTGGCTGGCTATATTGTAAGTAAAAAAACACTTAGGTGCCACCCACGTGCCGTTGACAGCACCCCCCAGCCCTAACGTAAGCGGTACTGTATAAACTGTTATCGAAATTCATTGCACCCCGTTTATATTTACATGCCTTGTTTGTTAGGCCAAATTGTTTGTGCTGGTTTTTAAATTAATGTTTTTATCATTTTGCTCGTTTGGTTTGTTTTAGGCGATAGGTTTACTTATGAAAGCGAAATGATAAATGTGTTTTTGGTTGTTTATTATGCTTCCTTTTCAATTTCAATGTGAGCTGGCTATTTGGACATAGATTGATCGGTTTGTGAACTTAAGCCACGCATAGGAACTCCCCAGTTGTCTATGACTAACCTAAGGTACACTCACAAGCATAAATACCAAGGTTTTGAACAAGCTTATTTTGAGCATGCTCAAAAATTAACAGTCGTTTGATTTTCGATTATGCTACCTGAGGTGCGGGTGAAAGGGGCAGTGCTCTGAGCCCGTCTGCACACGCTTATTTAAGAGTATATTTAAACTAGAATGCTTATTTCTAGCAAATGTGAGCAGCTGCAGAGCACGCTAGAGCATGCTTTCTTATAAGCATGTGTGTCAGTACCTTTACGCAAAAATTAAAAGCGATTTTCTTGTCAAATAACGATTGCAACTTTGAGAAAAGACCAATTTCATAATAGTACGGTTATATAAATACTATATTCGTATCACCATTCAATTTCTATCAATACTTTAGGAGAAAATCGCTTTTGAATCTTGCGTTAGTGTAAATTTATATGCTCGGTACTACATGATGAGTCAGGTATCTTGCATCGTCGAGTTACAGGTATATGTCATGTAACATGACATAATGTGTCTGTAACTCGACGACGACGGTGCTTCGTCCTTCATAGGATTATCAATGATGGTTGTTACGGTCAGTCAGATACCCAGGAGTCGTTAGTCATGCATCCGCAAATAATTGCAGAGGTTTATCTACTGGCTAGGTAACTTTATAAATATGCATCTGAAAGAAATACTGTCAAAAATAAAATACATAAATGTCTTAAGAATTTCATAATATTTTCGTACATGTAGTATGATGTTCAGATTTATAGTTTCAGGAGACGTTTGGAAGTAAATTTTATATCTCCATTGAAAGAGCTTTCAAAATATAGTTTCTTGAGAAAATAATCCTTTCTTATGCAACTGATGTTGTTGACGTCTAGACTAAATAAAAGCATCTGATCTATACGAAAATATAAACATACGTACCTAATATACGTTCTTGTTTTTCTTTACTCAGTACCACAACCATTGCTTATTCATAGTATATTGCATTACAGCGGCGCGACGAGTGATTGATTGCCATCATCCACATCCACAAATCACTCAGTACCATCCATAACATCCACAACACAAGAAACACTCGTGCTTACCCAGACTCTGCTCATGAATATTCGGAACAAAGTGCCATCCCCGATACATCTGGATTTGTCCAACAAAACATCATGCCAGCTTCACGTCATTTTAAATATGTACGCGGAGCCGCGTAGTGATGCGCAACCACCGAATGTACGCCGAAAACTATCCGGCTTAAGTTAATCGGATATTCGTACTATGTGTTGTTTGGTAATCTGATTTATTGGATAAAAAGCGCGAACGATTCGCTGTGATCGTATTAGAGGGCGGATTTGTTGTGTTTCGTTTACGAGAAATTGAATGAATGGATAGGAATAAAGTCTGCCAATGTTGAGCTTAATGTGATAGTTTTGTGATACGTTCTCATGACATGAATATTAAATGTAGGTAGGTATAGCATATTTTGGTTGAGATGATTTATCTGTCATCATCATTGGTATCCTTGTTTCCACCCAATGCTGAGGATAGTGATTTATCTATATAAAATGTGTACGAAAAAAAAGTTTAATTACCACCGAACAATTCTTGTTCGTAAATTAACTTCATAGTAGTGGACTAAAGAGGCTGACCAGTGGATATTATGCTTTTCCATCCGAAAATAAAAAAGTATAAAAAAAATTATAACATGCATGGAATGCAAATAATAAATAATGAATGCCGTTGAGATCTCCACTTACCTACTGAGAATAAAAGCGTGAGCCAAACTTAAATGCAGTTCCCAACTCCAAGCCACAACTCTTTAATACTCGCACATAATCTATCTCTCACATCTGCAAACGTTCAGTTATTATATTCATAACAAGCGCCGACAGATTCCTCGCCTCGGAAGCCGGATAGTCATTACTCACGAGCGGAGCACGTCACTACTAAGCACGCATTATAACAGCTAGTAGGTATCTGTTTGAGTAGAAAAACCTTCACGAGTGATATTGGTGAATAATTCATGCGGCGTCGACGTCAACAATAAGGAAGCAGTAAGTGTTTACCGTTTGGGAATAGCTGAATATTTGATTGGGATATTCAAAAAACACCGAGTATCCGACTAGTAATTACCTCCGTCCGATTTATGACTTTGCCTTGCTAATTACGGCACTATTTCGTGTGTCGGAAGTCTACTGCCATTAATAGGTTTAGAGACCAAAAAGCGTGGTCTCCATTACGTAAATAGTACTGAGCGGTTATTGGCTGAGTGGAAGCACAACATTTATACGAGCATGAGCACAGCGAAAAGAAAATTTTGTTGGAAAAATAAATATTTTTAAGCGGTCTTTTCATTACGTTTAAAATATGATGTAGAATATTTTCCTAAACAGCGTTTATTTGGTTCTGGCTCACTTTTATTACGGATTCGCGTGAATATTTTTTAGGTAAATATTTTTGAAAGGATTTTAATGAGATTGCTGTCACAACTCGGAGCTTTGTATCTAATGGTCCACGTATTCAACGCTTAATGATAAATTATTGAATGCTTTAATGGAGTGCCAAGCTGTCACTGGCTAAATGTGATAGTGAATTGTAATTTTTGATATCAGCAGCTATTTGTTTGGACGAGAATCGGCGATTTTAATGCCAGCCTTTGCTTTGACTATAAAAAGATTTTTAAATCAGTTACGAAAAATACGTTCACCTGGCGCTTACCACCAATATCCTGCCACAATAGATAGCAGACGCGCCATCTCCAATTGTTTTCCGAATAATTTTCTAAATCTAAGTCGGATTTAGTTTTAGTGATCCGATTTAGAACTGTAAATATGTTAGTGGACATAAAAGAGGGGCGTTTTATTGTTTCCGTGAGGGTAGTCGTAAAAAGTGGAGCGTGTTGGTGCATTACTGCGGAATTGTGGACGTTTAGCTAAATAGACGGTAGTCGGGTAGGTGAGTGTGGAGATGGTTTTATAGTCTCTGTTTTCTTATTATAGTCGACTGCCTGGGATTATTTTGGTAGGAATAAAGGTGCCGCTCCACAGCAGCACACGGCTTAGCTCGCTACGCACGCAGCTTTGCTTTGAATGAAGATGTCAGCGGGATCGTCCACTGTGACCCACGGCCACGCTACGCACGAGTGGCTGTAAACAGTGATGTTTATCAGCTATCATTCGGCTGTTTCGGATCTTAGTTCAACTGTTTACAGTAACGGCTTTTATGTTTGTGTGACAATGCATTCGATGATTTTAGCATTTTGTTTACCCATAAGCTGAGAGAGTTATATTTTCGCTTAGAGAAAATTGAAAGGAAATAGTTTCGTTTTAAAATAAAATGCTAAAATGTGTGAATGTTCTTAAACTAATAACTGCGATTTTTGTATCTTAGGAAAAGTGCACGTAAACGCGATGTCAAAATCACAACATAAGCAAATAAGTTAACCTAAACGAAACTCAAGCAAACGGTATGACAGAGAGCATCCTTCCCCCAAGCCCCTCAGCCAATATTTCAGCCACTCACATATAAAATATACAATATTAAATCCATAAATCAAGCCCTCCACAAATCTACGCTATCATAATTCCTTATAACAAGAGTCCCGAGGGTTTCGCAGTAAATATTGAAACAGTACCAACGTTCAACAACAAAAAAGTAATAATCTTTTCAAATATTTCAAAAGTAAATTACATATCAAATAAAACTCGAGCTGTAGGCACGTGACGGGTTAAGGGCGGCACACACGGATAACAGGTAAAAGGGATCTTTGATTACGCTTTACTGAGTCGGATATTCCCGTCAATGATCTCAGTGGCATATTTTTTATCGAAACCCTCGAAATATTACACAACCATACCGTTCATGTTGCCACACATACTGTTAAAAATGTGTTTGGTTATATAAACCCTCGTCACGACTTTTTTAATTACAGTTGTATCAATGTTATAGTCATAACAAAAAATACTGTTTATTTTGCTTCATCGTGTGTGCTAAGCCGTAAAGCCAGTGTATTCCAAACAGATTTGTGTTGGCCTGATTTGTGTGCTACGTGAGCGTCTACAGCCGGTCTACGCCGCTACGCCGCTACGCTGCTACGAGCTACGGGCTACGAATAATACGCCACGGGTGAAATACCGTCTTACTATGAAAGTCTTCTGCGATGAGCTTAATAATTAATTCTGAGAGTAATTATAAGATGAATTTACATTGTTTAGGTGTTAAAATGTCGTTATCGGTTCACAATGTATAATGGCGGAAAACAAAAGTATGAGAAAATGCAGTTTTTTTGAGTTATTCCGGAAAATTACAGATTTCTTTTTTATTTGGGACCTGATTATATTTAAACTCGTAATGAGCTTTTGAATTTTTTATTTTACCATGTTATTGTATAATTAGAATAACAACACCCAGCAGCAGTAGTCTAACCACCGACTTCCCTACATTACGTACATACGATAACAGAATAATCTCGCTTCAACGATCAGTAAGCACACGGCAACTTGTAAAACGGGTAATGTTTGCATTAGCAATATCCAAGTGAATATTAACAGCTAACTCGCTGCGGTACTGTCGTATTGATATTACTTGTTGAACATACATACTTCGTAAGTTTGAGCGAGGGTGGGGAACTATTATTGCATAATTAATGCGTTTGTCGTGAACTGCTGCTCTAGTGGTCGCAAGCGCGGCTGCTGAGCGTGAGGTCCGGGGTTCGACTCCCAGGTCGGGCAAAGTGTTACTGAGGTTTTGGTTGAGAATTTCTCAGTAGCAGACCGGAGTCTGGATTTGTGCCCTGTTGGTGGCAATAGGCTCGTCCCCTATTAGTTATACATGGGATTTTAAAATAACTGATGAAGTGTGGGTGCGCCTACCAAAGGTACAGCTCTGTTTAACCCTTGGGGTAAAATAGGCGTGATGTTATGTTATTGCGTTTGTTTTCATTAAATTACAATGTTTTTCCCATCTTCCTTATAGAGAAGGAACGATATTATTGTTCATATCCCTTTATCACGGCGTTTTCAAAAGACTATGGGTAGAATCAGTGGAGTCCCGAATACATTCCTATGCAGGGATGGGTTAAAATGTCTCGCAGCGATCACCTACTAAACACTAACATAAAGAACATTCTCTAAAATACGCAGACACAATAGTAGCTCGACTCAGACTTAAACACCACCCGTAATATAAATAATACATGAAAACCCTTTTCCTGGCCTCAGACACACGCACACATACAAATTACTTGTTTACACCGCCTTATGGGCTGATCTGGGGGACTTGCTTAAGGGTGAAGTGTCCTATAAACGTCTTCGGCCGCATACAGAGAACCATGCCGTGAAAATCTTGCCGACCACCGCATCGAGATGGTTGCTACGGAAAAGTGTAGTCAGGGAAATTAATGATATTAATCAAATTGACACCCCACGTCACTTCGCCGTGTTTTACCCATTCCAGACAATTATATCAAAGAATTATAGCTGTGATTAGAATATACGGACAATTCTTGTTGGTACTCAATTTAATTTGCTTAACAATTATTTTTCCTGGCTTTATTAATATGGATTCTTTGAAACGCTTACTGCAGTTTTAACAATACTTTTAAGTTTACGCTGACATTAGGTGTCACTGGATAGCATTTAATGTTGAGAACTCGGCATTTTTTTGCAATAGACTCGCCCCCTTTTATTTGCGACTTTAACATGAGTAGCGAGATGTGGGTGTACCATTACACCTCTGCCAACTCCTTGGGGGAATACGGTCGTGATGCTATGTGTAGGTACTCAGCGTTCAACACGCGCACTGTCACGTTAGTAAGGTGCGTGCATAAAGAATGTATACAGGAAGTAAAGTATTTAATGTAATGTGGAGCCTTACGTGAATAATATATCTCTTCCCGGCCCGCTGCTGCGTGTCGCCGCGCAGTGCCGCGTCGTGACGTCATCCCTACATTATTCACAAGAATCGCGACTCACACCCGATTTGGGATCTTGTGTTAAAGGGATTAAGGGATGTACTTGTGTTTGTACATTACACACGGCGCTTTGTTTCTTTGTTTTGAAGACGATCGATAATTTGTGGAACTGAATATTATAGATCCACGTTCGCAGTCATTGGCATGCTGAGCGCGGGGTCCCGGGTTCGATCCCTAGACACAACACCAGCAGGGCCCTAATTGACTATGACCACTTAACGATTCCTTACTTCGAAACCACGTCAATTCCTTCGCTAATTACGACATCAGTAGGTCAATTTCCGTAATTAAAAACGTTCAAAATCTAGTTACAACCTCATCTCAGCGACAATCGATGTCAAAAACTTGTCAAAAATATATGGAAATTACAGGTATTTTTGACAGATATTGGCTGAGATCAGACTGTGAACGTTCTTGAAATTACGAGAATTGTCCCTCTGATATTAACGTATTCTCTATGACACAATGACTTGGTTTTTCTGTCAAAATACATGTTGTTCGTACTTGAAATTTCGATTCCTTGCGATATTGACGTGGTTTGACAACTAGTCTTACCAAGGTGTATCGTATTACCCAATAACTGGGTTGTGGAGGTCAGATAGGCAGTCGCTCCATGTCAAATACTGGTATTCAATTGCATCCGGTTAGACTGAAAACCGACCCCAACATAGTTGGAAAAAGACTAGGCAGATGATGATGATGATTGACGTGGTTTTCACATGGTAAGATTTCGCGGGGAATAATACTCTCGCGTCGAAGACGACACGTCTATTTGTCGTCGACGTCGATACGTCTATTTCCGTCAGTTTCTCGTTTTCTGACAGCGCTGCCATACAACATTCTCGACTCGTTGTGTAATTGATGACGATTTGATTTTAATAACTTGCTACATTGGCCTTTCTTCGCTAAATAAAGAAGTGACAAAGTGTCTTTTGCGAGTTTACTCGAGCTTAACGGTCATGTTAGGCATTAGAATGACGTCAGAATCGTAGACAAGTTGTCTCTCCCTGCAGCACTGAGTCAGGACTTTCTTCTTCTAAGCTAATAATAGTTTCCGATATTGGTCATTGGAACCTACCCCAAATATTTATCAAGCGCTTACAAACTCGGTAAACACAAATGCTCAACTCAAAGTCACACAGACTAAACAAATCTTCGAACTATGAACTCGAAGCAATTTGAACGTCTTGTTAGCTCGTAATAATCCCGAACATTCCCGAAGATATCCGAACCTCACCGAGTGAACTACATGGGTCGCAACTTCCTCATTACTGAACATTTGGTTAGAACAGCCTTCCACGATCCTCTACGATTTAAAGGAGATTTGAAGAAAATTCAGAAGGACCACTTCAAACAGTCTATGAGCTAATTATCATCATAACATCACGCCCAAAAGATTCTAAACCCTTCGGAAATACCCGTGTAACTGACCCAGTTTACTTGTCCTGCGAAAGACATGTGCAAACTACGCTAAATAGAATAACACCTATGAAGGAGCACAATTTTATAATAATTTACCACCCTAAACCGGCCTGTGTCCCAGCAGTGGGAACATTATAGGCTGATTATGCTGCAGACATGCTTCAAGCTTACACCATGCGATGCTTGTCTTTAACGCTGTTACCGATTGTGTTACTACAAAGCATTTGCATCACTGAAGTAACTGACGTCATCGGTATTTGGCAAGTTCAACACTTACCTGTTGCTTGGAACAACTGTGAACTGGACGATTGAGACGGAAGAAAAATATTTTATCCGAAACAAAAGTGCCAGTGTGGGTCCTTTTCAGACGTTGCTGTATAATTTCATAAAGAGAGATTTATAATCCTTCGTCAAACCATTACCTTTCGTTGTCATCATTATCACCTTATGGCAGTGCAATGCTGATTACAAACCTCTTCTATTGCACGATTCTGACCTCCATCTAGTGGCATTCTCATTCATAACACTCCTGCGTCTCTTATGGACCTACTACTCACCTCCCTGCCGAGTGCAGCCAGCCCGAGGAAAGCTCTCAGTGCTTAATATCTCGCTACTATTAATTTAATAAGCGCGCTAGCTCAGAGCCGCGGCGCCGCCCGCTGTATTAGCGCAGTAAAGAGCGCACTCGGTAATCCGCGCCTCAATTCCGTGTACTTACGAGCAGGCATACGTACGGAGAGAAGCGATAGCGTGTTTGATATTAAACTGGCTTATTCACTGCATGAGGTACGTCTAACACCGGCGTACCAGCTCCTTAACTGCGTTAACTAAATCTTAATTTATCTTCTTGCTAAATATAGCTTTAGCTAAATATTTGCTGGAGGGCAAATGAGTTATTCAACAATATATTGTAAGCAGTTTGTGTTGTCGAAATGAAAGAGCCAGCGGGTTTGAGGAATTGGGTTGAACTGGGTTCTAACTCCAAACGTAAATCTTCTATTGGTAATCACGAATCTTAACAAAATACCCAGAATCCAGAGTTTGTGTTTGTAATAAATAAATAATGTCACCCTTACCACGTTCTACTAAACGCGCAATTAATGATCTCATTCGCCAATCCCAAGCATCTCTCAACTCAGTTACACAAACTCCACAACCGTGTGTTAATTCCCAGTAATGCATAGGAATTAGCATGTCTCAAGCAATCTGCAGGCTTGATTACATCCACTCAGCGCCGACCGACGCGACCGGTGCGTGCGACGCGTGCGACACGTGCGGCTCATGCGACCGACACGTGCTGTTGACGACCACGTGAGATTGATGCTGGTTGCTGTAATATCCGCTTACCGGTGATTGATTTGCTGAACTATGTGTGCTTTCAAATGTCAGTGGTCAGTGTTAGTTATTGAATCGATAATAGAGCGAGCGGTTTAAGATGTATTTGTGCCTCCGAGTTAGTGTTGAACACGGAAGTTATGCCGGTGACGTTAAAAACCGTCAGGTGGCTTCCCTATTGTAATTTACAGGACGCCATTATAATTTACGATTAGTTGACCTATGATTACACTACGTCTTGGTGTCGAATTGAATTTTCGAAACTAATTATTAGTCAAGAAATTAACTTTTATTGATTACTTAATTCGTTCAATAATGTCAGTATCTTTAATTATACTCTCAGAATTGCCCATTTGGTATATTTACCTAAATAGATTGTTTCGTCTCCTAAGATGAATAGACTAAATATTATATAGGCTAAGGCCAACAAATGAAACAATTTTAGTAATATAGACTAATTAGGGGCATTTATAGTCATGATTACATACAGACACAAGTTAGGCATTTCAGCCCCAAGAAACCTAGAAATATGTAATCTTCTCACCAAACTTCTATATAACATGTCTTGTTGCTGAGTAGGTAACTAAACATAAATAGAAATACAAATTACGATTCTAAAACCACCATTAAAATACGAAGAAAAAGAAAACCTAATTACTTTCTGGAATTTATTAATGTCCATTTAGAATGCAAACGTCCAAACTTTTGTTCATCCGAAAGAAAACTTGGCTTTGCAAGTACAAAGGAAACAAATGAGTGACATAATTACCTTTTTTGAAAACAAGAGTGCTAATTTTGAAATAAAAATAATTGTTGTGACATTGGGTTTTCGTAACAGATGATTATCATATAACAAAATGGTATTTCTACAAAAGATCCAATACTTTAATCGGCAAACTGAGGAGATCGGTAGATAGGTATCCAACCTATATAGTTTCATCTCTGCCGCTACCTACCTTTGAAAACTAAATCAAAATGAGATCAACTAAAGCCATCAGTCACTGCCTTTCTTCCCTTTCTTCAGCACAGCTTAGCAATCGTCTTCAGCTCACTCTTAAACCTAAAATAATTGTGCTCAACGCAAGCTTTAAAAGAGCATTCAAGAGCATTCTCCGTCAGCGAATTTTTAAAGGGGTCTTTAATGCTCGTTATTAATTAAGCGTACTTGGCTATCAGTAGGCCAGTCCGACAGACCCAATTAAAACGGGCCTGCTCCAATAGCCGCGGAATAACAACAAATAACGAAGAGGTCATTTTGTAGCCCACTCGTGGCTCTAATTACAGAGGTTTGTTAATCATTAATGTAGAGGTTCAAAGGGAATTTTTCAAATTAAATGTATTTATTTATTCAGCTGCGCCGTCGTCGGAACTGATCTCAATATACGAGAAGCGTGTGTTTTTTGACGTGGAAATAACTTTTTGGGGAATATTATTGTCTTCATAATAATCAAGCCAGTCCTGCGAATTTATTCGCTAGTCGCAAGTTTATTTTAGCCTTTTAAAGTAAACAAGGTGACTTATTTATATCATAGTCAAAAAGAGGTTGACTCCGCGATAGACCGCGTGTTGAAAGGTGGTGTCCGGCCTGTGGACACCGGCATCACCCAGGGGACAAGACACGTTACCTAACTTAGTTTCAGAGTTGAAGTCTCATGAGCCTGTAGTTTCATCGGCAGCAAGACTTTGCAAGCTATCTAAACTGAACGTAGCAGCTTTGTGAATTCGTGAAAATAACAATTACATATATTATTTCTAGAACAAGTCAAGTAAAAAAGATTGTTCGTAAATAGCTGCTAACCCAATTATAGAATGACTCCGAACCTCTTTTAAACGTAATTCCGAAATGTGAATAACACTTTTACATGCGCCTCTCGACTGTAGCTATCCATCAGTATTAATGAAATGCGCATTTTCACTGTATGGTAATGCCACCCATGGGCTCCATGAGACAGGCTCGACCTGGTGTGGAGTTCATACGCAAAATGCTTCCTTTGCGTCTTATTTTTAAAGTGGAAATGTAATGCATTGTTTTTGGGTAAAAGCCATTGTCTTAGCTTATCTTATATTATACGGGCTGTCCCTGGAAGTATGGATCAAATCAAATAGGGACGTCGGCAAGGTCATTTCCAAACGTTTTCGCAAAAAAAAAAAATACAAAAACAAACAAGAGAAGAAAGATCGAATTCGTGAAAACTATCAGGGCTATTAATTTTTTTTTTTTAGATGGCCCTGATAGTATTTTTTTATGATAAATTTCTTTGAACTCTAAGCGAAGTGATTGAATAAAAATTAAAATCGGTCATAACTTTTGAACCGTAAAAAAATTCACCGACATTCGCAGGGTTAAAAAGTTTGGAAATGACCTTGCCCACGCCCCTATTCGATTTGATCCTTACTTCCAGGGACACCCTGTATAAGATGCATCCGCACCTAAGTTACTTTTTATTTCGCAACATGATAACATTAAATGCAACATTGATTTCCCTTTGGGGTTGTTATTAAAATCAGGGTAGACTTTAATAATGCCCAAAAAAACAATATACTTTTTGTTCAGCACCTGCAACATAGCAGTTTATTACGGACAACAAAGTTGAGACAAAGGTAGTCGCTAGTAATTAGTGAAGCCATCGGGGTAGTAGGTAGTGTCCCGAAGTAATTACAGAGGGGTCATCCCCTTCTTTGATAAACTTATTTAATGTAGGTGAGCTTCTTATTAAGATTATTATAATTTACAGAGGCACCTAGTGGTCAAAATAACGATAATATTTACCTGGTATCAAAGCATTGTCAAAAGCTGGAAAAGCTAATGATACTCGTAATATACACGAATTCACTGTGGTCTGATAATAAATTATTATTTTTGATATTTTTATATAATTATCATTAAGGAAATTAAGGAAGGAAAATGTTTGAAAGTAAACGAGGATAAAAGAGGAAAAACAGATTGTCGTTAAAGGGACACACTGTGATGTGGAAGGAAAAAACGTGTTTAATATGAATTTGGATGGCTATAAAAATTTCCTTCAAGACTGCTACAATCAGACACACTGTATTTCATTCTATAGTTCTTCCTTCACTACAGTCGAAGGTTAAAATCTAATCATTTGGAGCAATTAACTGCATGCTCGTTTAGACAGTAACATCACAACAGTATTAAAGCCATTATCTAGTTTATTACCGAAAGTGTCAACAGTGCCTCTCCAACAAGCGCAGGCATTAGTATCAGGGACCACAAAATGGCGTTCCCATGGAATAACATGTGGTTGTACAACGTGATAGTTGCGCGATTGGGCCAATAACACTTGTGAGGTGTCAGTTCGGGAGTGTTCGGGATGTACTCGCGGGTGCTCGTCGATATACCTCTGTTATATGTCAGCAGTTTGAGGACCCGAATTTCCGTTGGGTAAAAAAAGGATTTCTTTTTTAGAAGATCTCTAGCTGTCATCGTTTTCTATGCTGTTTTCCAGAAGTTTTAGTGTCTAAGTATGAAAATATCGTCGAAGGCTTTCAACATCATGATTCAGCTACATGTTAACACAAATCAACAGTGCGTATAAGCATATTGTGTAAAAAAATACCGGGATAACTGAAATAAATTCAGACTTACTTGCTTATTGAACTTTCGATCGAAAAATCATTTGGAATACAGAGGAAAATGGCGCTTCAGAGGATATTTTAAATTGTTAGACATTCAATATTCTCCAAAATTGAAATAAAGATCTAATCAAAATAAAGACAGAGCAGTTCACTCAGATATTAACTTTTGTTACTCCAGTCCTGGACTTGCTAATAATTCGGCGATTAGATTTCCGCCAATACCGGCGTGGGATTGCAAATTATGCAAAAACGGCGACCGCGTCACATTTCCCACTTTTTTCTATTATGGAGACAAAAAGCCAAACGTAATGGCAGTGATGGTTGTGGTCACTGGTCGAAGAGTTTTGTAGTGGTTTTATACCTTTGTGGTTCTTTGTGGACTGCTTCGGCTGTTAGAAAATGGTTTGAATAGATGAATCTTTTGAAATAAACCAATGACCTGGTAAAGTAAAGTAAACTTGCCAAATGTTGCAAGCAGAAAAAATTGTAGTTGCTAAAGCTCATTGCGGCGATTGTAGTGATCGTTAGACCATATCGGATTTCTAATAATTGATAACACAGTTATTGTGTAATACACAATGAATGTGTATGTAGTTTCCAGTTCAAATAACACGGTATTTATTTATTTATTTATCATCATTACAACTATCATTACAGGCCTCACCCTAATGCGACAGTGTAGTTATCAACTTAAAAAATAACTTGTCTAACCTTAAATACCTAACAACAAATAATATACTTAACTTTTTACGTTACATAACTACATTTAATAAAACTTTTGCGAATTATCTCAAAGAGCACGAAAAAATATCCAGTTTCTCATGGACTTCGTTCACCACACGGAGTGTTCGGGTGAGAGGTGCTTTCGCCAGTAGATTGGTTCTGGCCACGGGCACGTTTAGCAGTTGGGGGCGTCGCCGCCTCCACACGTACCGGTCCGGCACTCTAAGTTCCAGTTGGCGCAGCACTCCCGGATTATGTGCTACGCCACGCAGTAGCTTCACTACATACGCAGCAAGATTGAACTCCCGGCGAACCCTGAGATCATTATGCCCGACCATACCTAGTACAAATAGTGTGGGGTGCATCAACGAGTAGAACGGATATACCCCACACAGTTTAAAATACAAGTGCCTTGTAAACTTGTTCTGTACCCGATCCAACATGACACTGTATTTAGCTTCATGTGGTGCCCAAATGACCGCACAATGTTTAAGATGGCTTCTAACTAGTGCGTCATACAACACCTTGAGCGTGGTAAAGTTCGCAAACCCCTGTGACTGCCTCAATACGAAACCTAGGTTCCTGTACGCCTTCTTGCATATGTTAACGATGTGTTTGCGAGAACTAAGGTGAGAGTCTAAGGTGGGAGTGAGATACATGCCTAGATAACGTACGTTTGCCACTCGTTGCATTGGTGCTCTCTCCACGTTGTACTCGTAGCACGTTGGGGTCCGCGCCCGAGTGAACGTTATCACCGAGCATTTGTCAACATTGAAGTTGAGCTTATTATTATGGCTCCACTCCACCACTCTATCTATATCCTCCTGCAGGCGTTCGCAATCCGACTATCTTTAACCTCGAGCAGCAGTTTAAGGTCATCTGCAAACAATAAACATTTAAGTCATGTCTGACGACCTCCGGTAAGTCGTTTATCATTATGATAAATTTGAGAGGCCCAGAATTGCTGCCCTGGCTTACTCCGGACCTTGTGTAGTAAATATAATACTAAATTAATTATTATTATTAGTGGTATTGTCGAAACCCATTGATTCTGACATAAACCGCAGCACAAACTGTTCAAGGAAGGAAGTAAACTGTTTCTAGTGAAGTATGTGATTGTTAATCGAACGTCAATCACACGGAATAACCGATATCCAACCATAGACAGTTATTATTGCTGGAAACTTAGCTTCGATATCATGACATTCCTTCCCCCATCCACGCCCGTTTGTAAGACAGATGGATAAGGGCACGTATCGAAGGGATGTTTTATTTTGTTCCTAATACGGCTTGCTATAGATTAGTATCTAAACATAAGATGCCTCATCTTTTTTAGGGTATTTCAGGCAGCTAGTTACATCATGTTTTGTATTTTTTTCAAATTGGTGTCAAACTCAAACCAATTAAACAACAATAACAGGCACTAATTAAATTAACAGACACTTAATAACACTTTAATTTAACAGGCACTTTTAGCCACTCAGAAATGAGAAGTTGTTGCCTATTCCAAAGCGAAGTAGGTACCTATGGAGAAGAACGGGCAAGAAACTCCATGGACACTCTTATAAATAATATTGTTACAAAAATATTCAATCAAGCAAAAGTAATCATCCAGAGAACAGCAAATAGAAACAAAAAAAAAAACAATCTAACAATAAAATAATTAGAATAAGTCGTACCGTGGCAGCTAAGAGATGACCAGCTCTAACTGACGGTGCCTCTTCACGAACATGACGCGTGGATCAGCACCATTCGGCTCAACCATTTTGAAGGGAGCTAAATGATCCACCACGCACGCCACCGTCAGCGAGTGTTTGAAGCGTTTGAGCGCGTGTTTTGAACACTCGTAGTTCATGAGGATATACCATACATTAGGTGAATCTGTGGTGGATCCTTTGACACGAAACCCTTGCGCTAACGCTGCCAACACGTATTCGAACTGGGTTGTGAACCCAAAACTATAAGATGATGTGTAGCCATGTATACCTACAAACCCTCGACGAGGAATCCGATGATGCGGTCATAACTTTATCTACTGTTGAAGGTAAGTCTAAAAGAATGGAACAATAATCAGTCGAAAGACTTAATGTAATGTTCAGAACAGTTTAAAGCTTTTAACTACTGTTAAAAAACTTGGAATTTCGAAATACATTTAAACTGAATACACAACCACATTGCAAATATCCTTTATAAAGGCTGTATATTGCAGAAGTGAGAGACGGCACAACATCATTAACATTGCGGCAGTTTGTCTTGCAAATACTTTTAAATGTACTGAACGAGTCGTTCCCGCGCTAGCGACTGCTGCAAAGAGATTAGGATATAGAATAATTACTTTCGTGGATTTTACTGAGTTAAGATATGGGTTATAGGTTTCCTGGCTACTTTCGGGAGGTGGACATGAGCAGATTCCTTTATTATGAGAACATAATACGGTGCGTGACTGTCTGCTATACAAAGCTTTTACCAACTCTTTTCATTTTTAAAAGAGTACGGACAAAATATCTAACACTGCTACCAAATCAGTCGTAAGGACTCCAAATAAAAGTCATATTTCGTATTAAAAGATTATCTACAAAACTACCCCTTCCCCCCTTTATCGTTGCTTGGTCGTCACGCGTGTGGCGTGCATAAACCCGTCAGTCGTACATTTGCTGGCGAGCTCGGTAAATAGGTGCTGAGGTACAAGCGGTATTTTTTAATTTTTCTTGGCTGTACATTGTTTTTGCACAAATAGAGATCTAATGTCACATACATCTGGTAATCTCAGAAAAAAAATTTTATGTTGATTCTGATGCTATTCGACATCAGTTTGACTATCTCGACCATCCAATCTCCGTACTTACGGAAGTTCCTTTTTTTGTTTTGGCTAATAAGGGTTTGCTCTGAGGGTGAAATCGGCAGATCGTCGACTAGTAAGATTGTGAAAAACCACAGGTATCAATAAATTATGAAAATATTCACAATCGCGGAAGATATTTTCGTTTTAGTTTTGTATTTCTTTCTACCCGCGCTCGCTTATCCCTTGCAACTTTAAATCTGGTCAGTATATTCACGACTCGCGTAAAAAGCGTCGGCTGCTTATGCAAATATCTGCATAATTATGCACATTTTTGTGTTAAAATCTACATTTTTATACCAACGTGAGTAAAGTGCAGTGGCGACCACGACTCGGTTGTTTTACTCAATTTACGAGCACGTATCCTGTGCCACGGTTTTTCATGTCCCCGATAAGGTTTCTTTATTAAATAAATTAAATGTGGGTTCTTTATTTGTGACAATTTAACAGTCGTAAAGCTGGAGTTTGTGCTGCTAACATAAAGCTATAAGTAGAGTTGAAAGTGCGAGCAGAATAAGTTTTGTTTTCTTAAAAGATACCTAATAGTGTGACTGCTGTCTTAATTAAGTTAACGATCGGGTTCTGCGAACTGGGTCCTTTATTTAGCTTTCTAAAAAGATAGACATTTGTGTTGTGGACCATAATTTTTGCTCTGAAACGGAAAATAAACAAGGTTTCGTTTTGCTTGATTATGAAGCTATGACTAACTAGGACTTATTCTCTGTTAAAGAGAGATACTAATGAGTTAATTAAATTTATGTTTTTCGTCTACAGGGATCTGTTACTAGGTCATAGAATTGCTGATTTTGTGTTGGAAATATCTTTTCTAAGCAAGATTTTTTGGGGAAAAGTAGGCGAGAAAATATATTATACGCTTGATTCACCAGAGGTTTACGAACGAGCTTCCAGGGCTTAGGAACCTCGCAAAATGGGAATAAATCTGAGCATGTTGTGAAAGGAAACATCAAAGCCTGGCCTTAGTGATCTGAAATGGTTAAAGTAGTAGTAAGAGGAACAGGGTGTGCAGTTCACTCATCTTATACTGTGGCTTCGTGCCTGGTGGGCTACTGCCCGACGATTGATGTCGGGGCGATGTGTAATTATCCTGGCCGCGCGGTAAACTTTACGCGAAGCAGGATTTTGCGTGACGTCAGTGTGATGCGTTATTCATATTTGTGGCGATAGATGCCGCCACAGTAGCACGCAAGAGTTGTGTTCAATGCGTTCCTTCCATGGGAAGGTGACTTTGCGCTAGAGTCAATTCAAAGAGCTGCTAATTAATTGACAGTCTTCTGCCGCAATACGACAGACAAATTAAAAAAAAGAAACCTTCCTTTAATATCTTACCCTTCCTGCCAATGGAAGCAATAAACTAAAACAACTACAAAACTCGCAGTTTGTCGATAGCTGGCGGTGATCGTAGCGTCGGGAAGTACTCGGTAATCAATCAAACGGTTCCCACAAATGTACCGACGACGGCTCATTGATTGTATACCGCTTTTCTTATAGAAAAACTGAAAATTGAATAGATTGGCTTCGTTTTCAACTTAACCACTAAGTTAAATAGAAGACATTTCATTCAATTTCACTGCACAAATTTCCTATAACTGCACATCTTTCACTGCATCCTTGCATCTAAATTGTGGGAAATAAACACAACTAATTGTGGAGAAATGAATAAACAGAAACGTATAAATATATTGGAACTTTTTGTGATGAAAAGCAGAGAATATTTAAGGTATTAAGGCAAGGACACATGATTATTCATAATCTAACTAGATGAGGTCGGATTTTAATCTAAACCGACCTACAACCTTTTATTCCCAAAATAGAACGATAACAGCATCCTGTCGCTACGAATACCCAATTTTATATTACTTACCTGTCATACGCTATTTGTCTCCACGATTGCCCCCTCTCCCAGTAGTTTCCGAGCCGGTATTCATGACTCCCCGCGTGGCAGGATTCATCCCCCGTCGATATATCCGGAGCAACGTTAAGCAGGGTTCACACAATGCACCCGGGGGCCCGGGGCCCAAGGCCCGGGGGCGCCCCGTACTGTCACAAAACATCCAGACCTCTCGACTCACATCTAATTTCGTCGCGAACTCTCTGACATAACCACATCACATTACGTTCGTACGCGTGCGGAATATACGGGGGATTAGTTTGAACGGGCCTGCTGTTTGACTACTAGTTATGTGGCAACTCTGGCAAACGACGCTCTATGAATTTGTTTTATGTCCCTCAAACAGACAGCTGTGCTGCTGGGGAGTTTGTTGCGCCACTTCTTCTTCCCAGCTAAAACACAAGGAATTGGTGAAGGGCGGGCGTTTTGGGGGACTGTCTTTAATTTTGACGTTCAAAAAGTGCTGATTCTCAGCATAATTTGAATAAATATCATTTGATTTCTATCAACTCAGCATAAAACGCAATCAACTGCTAGATATACTCAATCTTTCACAACATTCAATTCCCTTCGCATCCAAAATATTATTATAAATACCGAATAAGTGATCAAGTTCACATTTTTTTACTATTCACTCAACTTTCTAACTTTTACGTAAGGTAAATAATATTAATGTGCCTAATAAATGTGACCTAAATATAATTCGGCTATACATGAGCCATTAATAACTATTACAGCAAGGCTGATTAATAGCGTTGCCGGTGAAAATGATAAGCTAATGCATAAATTATCGTTAATCTAATTTAATTCCGTGTGTGTTTACACTATGACGATAATGCATTATAATCTCGGAAAATATCCACAGTTAGCTGTTTATGTGATATATAATAACCTAGACGTTAATTAGTTAGTAAAGTACCTATTGATAATAGAATAACAAAATGTTGTGGCAAAACAAATAAGTAAAAAAGTGCAATTTCATGCAAGATCAAAATAAACTTACGATCGATTTAAATCGTGATTCTGGCAATGGGCTTTCTGTAGGCTCTGTTTTGTAACACTTGTTACAAAAGCCCGTCTTAACATGGTTCTCTTTCTTTCTCACATTTTGAACCCGATATTAAAATCTTGCTAGAATTACGAGCTGCAGCAGCAGCCAGCTGGAGTATTTTTTCGATTTCTTCTCCCACTGGGAAGCAGCTGGCTCGTCCTCAGCGCACTTCCCGTATGTCATCACCCTTTCTACGGAAATTGCCGCTTTTGCGAATTCAATGCTAGCTTCACCCCCGCTCCCCCGCAGCGCCGTGCGGCGTGCCCTCTGCGTCACCCGGGCTGGGAAACTTTTTAATTCCAGTGTAAACAGAACAAAAGTTGGCTCGCTTTAATTCGATACGTGAATTATTCATATGTACGAGTGCCATTACTCCATTAGCAGTCGCGTTAATATTCACTTGGGTATTATCATTTTACATCACACAATGTACACAACTTAATATCTTCTCTCTCTCTAGTATATGGTTGGTTTTCGCTTACCATGTACGTTTTGAAGATACGTGAATTCAGGAAATAGCTTATGAAGAAGGAAAAGTTTGAATTAATGTTATTGTACAAGTTTTGTGTTGTAATGTTAGTTTAATCGTTGTAAGTTTTACTTATCTGCGGTGTTTCAATTTGATTGAAGAGGTCTGCGAGCATATCAACAATATAAGTTATTTAGTTGGGAACACAGGTGTAGAGCAATGTAATGTGGGAACTTTTTGGTTGTGTGGCCACCAGTTCTTGAACCGATTACTTAAGGCGGTACCCCGACCAAAATCGCGTTTTTCTTCGTTATTCAGAGGCTATTAACTCAATACCTAATTATGAGAAATAAACTACATCTGTAAGCACATTATTAATGTTCAATATCCTATCATCACATTGCACGTTATTATTTGTTTTTATATGTTACTAATACATTTAGTCTCGTTTTAAAAAAGTGACTAAAATTATTGATTGCGTGCATCATTTGCTAAATTTGACGTTCTATTAATTTGAGGATTTCACCAATGGATAAATAATTTAAAAACCTAAATAATCCATGTTTTAATTTATTTAAAAAGATCGCTATTCTTTTTTTATTAACATAATTCCAAAAATTGTGCGAGTTCTATGATAAAGGGGCCTGCGCAGGGTGCGCTGCGTCCCTTTCGTACGAGGAAGTCTTGTCGCTCTCTGTCTCTGTCGCAATGCTCAAGGTTATTTGGTCAGGGTACCGCCTTAAGGTAATATTTCTGTCAAATGATAAAAGGAAAAAATCAGACCGAACAAAATAAAAGACCTTAGAATAAACTTGGTAATACAGACCTTATTCTACCCCTCATAAACATGAATATAAATATAGTAGCACATAATGTAGCGTCTGATATTATCTCGGGAGACATCGGACGTGAACTTGACATCGCGTAATTGTCCGGTGGCCATGTTTGTGACGTCACTGCTCACAGCCTAATGGTGATTGGTTCACTAAATGAACTCGTTTGGGTCAACTACGTTTATATGGAAACCTATTTGTCTTTATTGGTTGGAAGAATACGTTTCTTACAGGAAGTTGATTGCTTGAAGTAATTAATATTTGTCTTAAGAACTTGATTATTTATTATTTTATTTTTAAGACATGTTCAATAACAAAAATCATAAGCAACATAATTTAATAAACACAGAACTTACACTATAACTTAGATTTGGTATATATATTTTTTTTCCGTTAGCCTATACTGTCCCACTGCTGGGCCTGCGTCCCCTAAATCCTTCCAGCAAATCTTTTCCCGCGCCCACGTCGGACCAGCCCTCGCGGTACGCGTCCAGATCGTCTCGCCATCTCTTTCTGGGCCGGCCTCAATAAATCCATACTTAATATTATAAATACGAAAGTGTGTCTGTCTGTCTGTTACCTCTTCACGCTTAAACCGCTGAACCAATTTAGATGGAATTTGGTATAGAGATAGTTTGTGTCCCGGGAAAGGACGTTCCGATATTCCCACGGGAAACTTATGCGGGTGAAACCTTGGGGCGCAGCTAGTAATTATAATTATTAATAAATAAAATTAATAATCGTTTGATGCCTCCTTATCATTTAAAATTTTCTAAGAGACCTCTGCGAGTTAGCTTCGGCCCCTGGTACGCCTTCCAAAGGTCCGGGTCCCCAGGGTCCCGACATTATGTAAAAGAAATAAATAATAAATATAATTTTTTGAAAATTAATTATCATACAATGTTCAAGCTGAATCTTTAGCTTGAACGTTAGAACAACAGATATTTTATTTTAATATAACGTTACATTAACAATTGACTGTGAAACACATTACAAAATTGTGAACAATTATTGCGAAAAATTAACGGATTTGAAATACCAATCAGCCTTAGGATCATACCAGTCCAGGACTTTCTTATCGTACCAAATGTACGCACCTTTAATACTTGCTGGAGCGTCCAGCACCATGTACAGAGGAGTTTCTGCTGCTTGGTCTGCGTCGTAGAAACCAACGCCTTTCGTCATATCCGTACGAACTAAACCAGGGTGCATAGAGTTGACAGAAATATTCCTTACTTGCAGTTCTCTTTGCTGTATAATAGTCAGTGCACTGACAGCTACCTTGGCTACTCTGTATGCCGCAACCGTTCCATCATCAGCGATATCAGATCTGTTGAAGGTTCCGTTCTTCACTGCTTCCAAATGCCAGTTCACGAACTCATTAATGTCCTTCACTGTCAGCTCTTTGTTGGAGAGCCTCTTGATCCAGTATTCATTCCTCACGTTGGATAGATGTCCGCAGTCGCTGGAAATATTGAGGATGCGTCCATTGTTTCTGACCAAAGGATATAGATATTCCTGGATGATGAAGAAACTGAAGTAGTTTACATCGATGATGTCCTTACTTTCTTTGTAGCCAAGGTATAACTCGGAGCAGTTGCAGACGGCGGCGTTGTTGATCAAGATATCGATGCCTCCGTACTTCTGTTTGACGTCATCTCTGAACCTAGCAACACTGGTTTTGTCGGTGACGTCAAGCTGGTGATATTCCGGATGTAGGCCGAGCGCGTTCAGTTTCGCGACAGCAGATTTTCCTCTACCATCGTCTCGAGACGTGAGGAACACTACTCCATCGAACCTCTTCAGAAGTCCTTTTACAGTCGCGAAGCCGATGCCTTTGTTAGAGCCAGTGACCACAGCTACTTTCACCATGATTATGGAGTGCAAACGTTAACTGTAATGCGATAACTAAATGACTTGACTCGGTCTGTTGAAAGAAGATAATGAGAACTTGTGTTGGTACCTATTTGTTGTCCGTTATAAGCTGAAGTTTATTCGCGATAAGATAAACTACTAGTTACAAAGTTCATTGTAAACAGAAGTGTTATCGAATCATTTGCGTAAACAGATATATGTAGATTTATGTATTACCTATGGTAGGTATCCCAAAATGTTTTGGTAAAATATTTCTTCGCGTTTTTTCTATATAAGTCTTTTAAGCAAAACAACCTGACATTTATGTTGTTTTATTCAACAAATCTGAAATATCTTCATTGCAATACTCGTGCAGTTATTTATAAAATCTAATAAAACGTAGGAAATAGGCTTGGCGCCAAATTGCCCGCAGTGATTCGATTTATCGCTGTACACCGCCGGGGCGGCTAGATTCGGCTCTCTACGTTTTAAATGTGATCCATTATTTCGATTTTGTTAAAAGTACATACATGCCTTCTACATCGTCCTTTTTCAATGTTTGGTATTCATTTTAGCAAAACCTTCCGTTGACCAGTCTTGTGTTGATTTCCTAAATGTATAAATTATGTTGATGAAAGATACGCTACGCTAGTAGATACGCTTGCTTGAGTAGCAATGAGATGTGGAGTACGAAAGGTGTCAGTGCAGCTTCTTGCAGTTGCGTTGTTGGTCTGTTTCATAGTTTTTTCAAATCAACTGGCTATCCTTCAGCTAAATTATGTATTTTCTGTTGTACATACAATAAAGTATATATATGTAAATACATAAATAAAAATAAATAAAATTGGCTCGCCGTAGTCCCACAGAACATTCTTCTCGACCAAATACAGACTCCTAAAACAATTTCTCTTTTATTTCATAACAGAAAAATTCAATTCAAAGCGGAAATGTTAACCTTTATACATACATAATGCAGTGAACACAAGCTCCTTGATATTCAATGTTTACACATCCTAACAGAAACAATCTTTCTTAAAACGACACAAAAAACATACAGCACTTACATGGGGATGCGTTAATGGGATGCTGTGCGGCGTGTCATGAATTATTCATAGCGAGCCAGCAATGGATCGTTACGCGATGAATTTGATCGCTTCGTGCGTTATCTAAGAGCGGTATTTTACGTGAGTACCTCATAATGGCTGCACTCGAATATTGATTGTGGTAGAATGCATTATGATTGTGACTTGTAAACTGAGATAATCGAAATGTTGCTGATAAGTGAATGCTTAGATTGTATACTGTAGAATATATTATTGTTTTGATTCTAGTGATTTGAAAAAATATTTAGATACCTACATTTTGTAATGATTTCAGCCTAAGTATGCATAGATGAAAGATATTTTTTTTTTCTTTTACATCATACTCATGATGTGTGTCTTTTATTTCACCACCACCATCAAACTGAAAAATAGCTGTGTTACTTGGGTTTTGACAGAATCTTTTCAAATGAAACAATCACTAGTGTGCGCGCAAGAGTCTGCGCGCGACGTTTGACTTCAAGATGATGTCCCTGCTAGCACTTTGAATCACTTTCAGCATAATGATAGCAATTATTTACTTTAGATAAAAACTTTTTTAGAAAAAAAAAACAACAACCGACTTCCAAATAAGATACTACAAAGTGAAAAATAACTTTAATTTCGGAAGTCGGTGTCGTTGGGTTCGTTTTATTTTCGTTGTTTGCCACCGACTTTCGAAATTAAAGTTATTTTTCACTTTGTAGTGCCTTAATTGGAAGTCGGTATTTTTTTTGTAAAAAAGTTTTTATTTTCACTTTTAAGTTGTACCTACTTACCCTACACAAATTCGTATAACACTACTTGCTATGTAAATATCAGTGACAGCAAGGTATAATAACATCATCAATATAGGTAAACTATAAGTGACAAAAATATGTATTATTGAAGTTAACTTAAAAACTACCTAAGCAAAGTTAATGAAATTTATATGGGACTACCCCTGGGGCATACCCTATCCATTCAAAAAAGAGTTTTTGAAATCGCTTCACAATTGCCGGAGATATCGCGTAGAAATCATACATAAGCACAGTTGAATTAAGAACCTCCTCCTTTTTTGAAGTCGGTTAAAAACACGGGACACAACACACTCTTTCTCGTAATTTAAGAACGTTGCTGATCTCAGTCTCAATCTGTCATAAAATACTTCTAATTTCCCTACATTTTGACAAATGTTTGACATTTGTTTGTCGCTGAGATGAGACTGCGACTAGATTTTGAACGTTTTAAATTACGAGAATTGGCCTTCTGAAATAAACGTCCAGTTGGTGGCAAACGCCTATTTTTGATTTCGGCCGCGCGCAGACTTATTTTGCGCGCACTCTACCTGCTGTAGCCACACTTTACGAACAACGCATACCTACCCTATTTAAAAAAATCGACGACCAGCAATCGTAGTTTATGGTAATTAGAGTTAATAGTTGCTCTGACTCGAGCTAGTTTGTAGAATACTGAACAAGATAGTTTATTTTTAATTCAACTACTCCTGCTAAAACAGCAACAATATCCCCGTGTCTAATTATAGTCCTCACATTGTGTTCAGAAAGTCAAAAAACAAACTAACGAGCTCCAATTTATGTTATTGGAGTAGGTACATCACTATTGTTTCGGTAGGATTTAATCAAAACTTTGCCAGATAAACAGCGAGCGCTGGCTCCGCCGCCATTGCGCTTATGTTTTGAATAGACCCAGACAAGTGGGTATTATAAACGTAAATTATTTAATTTGTTTGTATGAACTAGCTTGTGGTTGTACACTTACGTGCTTAGAATGTGTATTTTTATTCAGGCATAAACACGCGTGTGACGGACATACTCGTATTCGCGAATAAGATAGTCGTGTCTGTCGAGGGGACGAATTTCTCAACCAAGGCACCGCGGCACCGCTTTACTGCAGTATGGACTCGGTGACCGCAAGGTACTCTATAGCAAGGATCAGCTTGTTTACTTTCAAGTAAACTGTTGAATGATTATTAACAGATCGAAGATAAAAAATATATGATAGATCTATGATATATCCCTAGACCTATACTTATCTAATGATAAAGCTGATTTGCGTGTCAAAAAACTTTAATTTAATTATTATGTTTAGCAGTTGCTATTTGCGGTTGCTTCTTATTAGTTTTTAAAATCATTTGTGTTATGCAATTTGCTAACACAAATGATTTTTAGCGACACAAAAACAATTATTATTGTCATGATCTAAATATTGTGTAATGTTTGTATTTAACATGACCAGTTCAAGGTGACATGATTTTCGTTTGGTAGGAAATGCCCACTCCAAAATACTATCTGATCAGCAAAATAGATTAAAAGATATCTCTTGTAATTTTCCAAAAAAATATTATTACTCATGTTAGTTTCCAAATAGGTATTTATCATATTAATTATACCAAAGACTAAATTATCTTAACTAGCAAACAGTAAAATATATGTGTACTATTATACTTAGGGTACATACACCTCTGCCAAACCCTGTAGGGATTACAGGCGTGATGTTTAAGCTGTTATTAACTTACTTACTTGTTGTTATTGTCTTTTACTAACTTATAAAACTTAAATGTATTTAAATAAATACATTTAAGTTTTATAAGTTAAGGGTCTAAACTCCCAAGTTATAATTACACTCAGAGGTACGAAACTTAATAAAAGTATACATATTCAAGTCTAGATTCAGGCAATATATCATAAACTTACACTAGCTGACTTATCTCAAAGTCAAAAGACAAATACAATAAAACATTTTATTTGATTACAGTTTTCACGTCAACTTATATTTCGTTTCAATTTAATCAAAACTTTGCGAGACGAACATCAAAACATTGGTGAAGTCACTGTCGTGAATGTTTATCAACAATTTTGGGTGAAATGAAAACATCGTTGGTACCTCTGATTATATATGAAAGCTCAGGATGGCCTTCATCATAATTCATCTTGCAACGGTGGGTATGTGGGTAGTCCAATTGGGGTAATTTCAATTAAACGTATTGTCTTCGAAACTTAAACGACTTTACTTCTTTAACAAATAATTCTACAATTGCGTAAATGATAATCACAGATATTCTGATCAACACTAATCACTTTAAAATACACTATGATTAAGACGATGTATAGCGATTCGTCGAAAACGTGGTGCGCTGGCGACCGCTCTCAAGGAAGTGAATCCTAAGATGGCCGCCCCGCTACCATAGACTCGACGCTCCGCTAGAGTGACGTTGACAACCTGTCACTCTTGACAATGGCATTCTAATATGCGCCGACACGGCCAGACTGACATACGACCGTCCTCGGGCGTTATTGTATTCCTGAAACAAACAGTGTCTAATCACCAAGACATCCGCTCGTCCATCCTGCTACATTCAGGACTTTACATGGATTTTCGATTGTAGCGTCAAACACAGTAATAAGACATTGCAATGAACAAGTGCATCCCTTCAACCAGCCCGTAATGGATCTGGCCCGGACGACACTGCCCCCATCAACTTGTCAACGAACAGCAACACATCTGGACCGGACGAGTGCATCCCTTCAACCAACCCTATTGGGTGTGGCCCGGACGACACTGTCCCTCCGACCAGGATAGACTATAAGGATATTACTTCTAGATCGGACGAGTGCATCCTTTCAACCAACCCCACTGGGTGTGGCCCGGACGACACTATCCTTTCGGCCAGGCAATTCTGGATTAAACAGTGCTTACAATAACCAATAGACTCATGCAAGACGTAAAACATACTGGCGACAAACCTATGATTGCGGAATATCCTGTTCATCCCATATTTCGATTTCGTTATCTACATCCTATGTCTCAGGATCAGAGTGTGCACTGACAGTATCTGAATTGCCAGTAATAGTAGAAGAACCGGCGGATATAGTGTCAGAGCATGCAGTCAAGGTGTCACTATCGTTTGTGGATAACAAGTCATTCCTAGCATCTACATCTTCTGGCGCCGACTCGGCCTCATCATAATTCAGAAGGTTAGAAGCGATTTCAAGCAAACCTTCGTGTCCGTGAGGTACTGAGCGTAAATTCTCGTGGGCATACTTATAAATTCGATGAGGACTACCTAACCTTTTTAATTCGTACCGATCGTTACTTAGTACCGCCGTTATAACAAATGGACCCTTAAACTTTCTGTCCAATTTTGTCTGGTTTCGTTCACTATTTTTGAGGAAAACGTAATCACCTTTTGTAAAAGCTTTTATTTTTGCTCGGCCCTGATTAAATAGTTTAATTTCGCTTTCTGCTGCCCTTTGGACATTAGCGGATGCGTCGTTCCGAACAACATCGAGTTTAAGACGTTCTGGTTGACCATGAACTTCTGAGTTTAGCTTCGACATACCTAATGACTGTGCACGAATGCCTAACATAAGTTCTGTAGGGGAATACTTTGTTACGGATGATCGGGTGCTGTTAAGCGCAAGTTGAATATTTCCTAGTTCATCTCGCCACGTCTTGTTGGGGTCATTTTCGACAATGGTTAACAGGCTTTTGAGGGTCCGCATAACCCTCTCGACCTGGCCATTAGCCAGTGCTATCTATATTAGTATCTCCATTTAATTGCGACTGGCTCTAGCAGTAGAGCCAGTCGCAATTAAATGGAGATCTATCTTATGTTCGCCGCAAAAATTCTTAAAATCAAAGCTTATGTAGCAGCGACCTTGGTCAGCAATGATCCGTTTAGGCGCACCAAAAAAGGTAGACTGCTTTTTGCAACGCGTGTACCGCGCTCCTAGCATCAAGAGAAGAAGTATGCTCTAGTAAAATGTATTTGGTAAAACCATCGATAATCACCGAACAGTATTCTTTTCGATCACTGTTCCCGCTAAGCTTTCTTTTAAAAGAGAACATGATGACCCACTATCAAATAAAAAAGGGACTCGCTCACCAGAAGATGTCTCCAGGATGCTCCTGGAGGGGCGGTGCTCACACTGATGGACCTCCTTGGCTGCAGCTCCACTGCCGTTCTTCTTGTCTGGACATACAGTCGCCACGTGCCCAGGCTGACCACACGTGTAGCAGGTCGGGGTCGTCCTTTTCTCCACGGCTCGTGATGAACTCGAAATATCTTGCGACTTCGATCCAATTTCGTCTCGACGTTTTCTACAATCGGCGATACGATGTCCAACTAATCCACAATAGTGACATTTGCCGGTGAATTTCTCCATTATACGGGCCCGTTTTGCTTCAGGTTCTTGCACTTCGGTATCCGTGCGTCGCTTAAGTGATACTCCACCAAGTATTCGAAATAACTGAGCTCGAGTAGTTATTGTTTGTGCGTTTAATTCGCGACGTATCAAACTGTCCTTCTGACACAACACGGATATCGCAAATCCAGTAATTACCTTCTCAGGCATCGTACTTTCAGGTATTCGTTCGATGAGATTCCATAACCGAAGAGCAGATTCGGACGCAGTCTCTTTAGCGCCTATTTGGAAGCGTAACACATCATCGAAATAGTCTTGCAGAAGTTTAGGTTTTGAAAATCTTGCAATTAGGATTTCTTTAACTGAATCCCATGTAATCGTGTCTAAATTAAGCTTTGTCAAACACGTTGCTGCACGACCTTTCAGCGCCTCCGTCAGGGCCATCAGTAAATTAACACCTTCCAGATTTTTATTTTGCACAATGAAATCTGTCACTTTACACCATCCGTCAATGTCCGAGTCTGGCTCATCCGGATCAAACTTCAAAAGAATTGTACGATTCGTACTCACAAGCGGTGTTTGTTGGACTGCTAAAACGCGAGAAAGCAACGCTTCCATGCTGCTCAATAGCTTCTCAGCAGTTCTAAAATCCGGTTGGTTTGCTTTATTCTGCCCTCCATTCGATCCCACTTCTGATGAAAGCTCAGGATGGCCTTCATCATAATTCATCTTGCAACGGTGGGTATGTGGGTAGTCCAATTGGGGTAATTTCAATTAAACGTATTGTCTTCGAAACTTAAACGACTTTACTTCTTTAACAAATAATTCTACAATTGCGTAAATGATAATCACAGATATTCTGATCAACACTAATCACTTTAAAATACACTATGATTAAGGCGATGTATAGCGATTCGTCGAAAACGTGGTGCGCTGGCGACCGCTCTCAAGGAAGTGAATCCTAAGATGGCCGCCCCGCTACCATAGACTCGACGCTCCGCTAGAGTGACGTTGACAAGCTGTCACTCTTGACAATGGCATTCTAATATGCGCCGACATATATAAAAAAAAAATACAAAACATCAGTACAAGATCCAACTGTAACTAAGCGGATTTTAAAATAAACTGATAACCTGTCAACCATGATAGTGGATCGCCTAATAGCGAGCTGCAATTAACAGTATCGAAGATAATAAAATTATCATCACCACATTTAGCAAACATTAGTTATCAAAGGACGTCAAGTGCATACATACGAGTAGTATGTACAATATTCGTTTTCCACACAATTTTATTTATAGCACATTTGATCAACGCCCATATTTCTAGTTACATAAAGATTCGTGTACTCCCTAAAACCGTTAATTATGTATCTTTTGTTGGAAATCTATGTCCAGCAGCGGATATATTAGCAAACAGTAATTAATTTCATAAACAAACAGATAAATCTTATCTAATAAATATGATTACCAAGATAAATATATTACGTAACAAGGAAAGGATCTTATAATTAATTACTTAAAATTAATTTTCACGAACCAAACTAGTCATTCATCTATAATCCTTGTCATTGTTGGTCAAATTTGTAACACTTACTGCTTTAAGTTTTTGGTCTTGAAGAAATAATCAGCTCTGTAGTCGTACCAGTCCAAGACTTTTCTGTCGTACCACACATACGCTCCTTTGAGGGTGTCAGGGGCATCCAGCACTAGATATATAGGAGTTTCAGCTGCCTGGTCTGTGTCATAGAAGCCAATACCATGCGTCATGTCAGTCTGAACTAGTCCTGGATGCATGGAATTCACTGAGATGTTCCTGGACTCAAGTTCCTTTTGCTGCAGTATCGTGAGGGCACTGAGAGCTACCTTCGCAACTCTATATGAAGCTATTGTTCCATCATCGGCTATACCATCATAGTTGAAGGTTCCATCTTTAATGCCTTCCAAAAACCAATTCACGAAATCATTAATGTCTTCCACCTTTAAATCTTTCTTTGACAACCTCTTTACCCAGTACATATTCCGTACGTTTGACAAGTGTCCACAATCACTAGATATGTTGAGAATGCGTCCATTGTCTCTCACCAATGGGAACAACAGCTCTTGGATTGTCAATATAATGAAATAGTTGATCTCTATAACAGTTTTGCATTCATCATAGGAGTTGTAAAGCGCTGAAGTGTTGGCGACCGCTGCGTTGTTGACTAAAATGTCAATACCTCCATGCTTCTCCTTGACGTGGTCTCTGAACCGGACCACACTGTCTCTGTCCGACACGTCGAGCTGGTGGTACTCCGGGTGCAGACCGAGCTCGTTCAGTTTAGCGACGGCCTCTTTCCCTCTGCCATCGTCTCTTTAGGTTAGGTAGACGACTCCATCGAATCTCTTCAACAGTCCTTTTACTATCCCAAAGCCAATTCCCTTATTGGAACCGGTAACTACAGCAACTTTTCCCATGTTTGCTCTGTGTCGACACAGTCTGTAGAGTGACAGGAATTATTATGAGTAAAGCGAGGCATTACATTAAATATCGTATTTGTTTGTGTGAGATAATATAAGAATAAACATTACCTATTTATCCGTGAACCGAGATAGCGTTTATCGGCGACGCATTTTTATGGTATCTCTAGGTGTTATAAGACTAGCAACCTGGTTAGCATTACTTAGATAGGAGTAAGTAATTTTTTTCGATTTCTTTAGTTATAATTGTTTATTCATTTAAAAATAATCAAATAATCACTAAGGGTATAAAGCAGTGTCTTATGTCACGGGCGTTTTAATGAATCTCGAAGCCAAGGATTCAATTCTGATAAAGAATTCTATTGCTCCCGAGTACAGCGAGGGAGTACAGAATTGACTCCTGAGGGAAGCGAGTGAATTGAGACAAGAATCCTGAGTGAGAATCCTGAGCGTGACATTCATGCTCACCCGAGGTGAAAACTGCTAGTAGTTTTCACATCTGCGAGATATTAAAAAGCAATTCATTATTCGTAATTTTTTTTTAATTTGTAAAACTTCTGTATTAAAACATTAACCAAGAGATAAATCTAGAATATAATAATGTTTATTGTTGCTACCGGTGGTTACCAAATTAAGTTGGCCAAAGTTAAAAAGTGTCTTTACAACATACCTCTACATGGGCGTACATGTACAATAAAAAGAAAATAAATATTCCAACAGAAAACTTAACTATGTCCAAAAAATATTCGTATTAAACGAAAAGATAGAAATCTGATTACCATCACAATTAAAAAAACACTCAGACACACATTTTATATTAGGTACTTATCACTGAAATTATCTCAAAATTAACTGTACTTATTAAAATAAAATAAAAAAACACGAACTATACCATTAAAGTTTATGCTGTGTCACCTAATTAAACATCCTTGTTATTGTTTTGGACACATTTACACATCTACTTTGTTAAATTTTTTGTCTTGAAGAAATAATCAGCTCTGTAGTCGTACCAGTCCAAGACTTTTCTGTCGTACCACACATACGCTCCTTTGAGGGTGTCAGGGGCATCCAGCACTAGATATATAGGAGTTTCAGCTGCCTGGTCTGTGTCATAGAAGCCAATACCATGCGTCATGTCAGTCTGAACTAGTCCTGGATGCATGGAATTCACTGAGATGTTCCTTGACTCAAGTTCCTTTTGCTGCAGTATCGTGATGGCACTGAGGGCTACCTTCGCAACTCTGTACGAAGCTATAGTACCATCATCTGCTATATCATCGTAATTGAAGTTCCCATCTTTAATGCCTTCCAAAAACCAGTTCACGAAATCATTAATGTCTTCCACCTTTAAATCTTTCTTTGACAACCTTTTTGCCCAGTATATATTCCGCACGTTTGACAAATGTCCACAGTCACTAGATATGTTGAGAATGCGTCCATTGTCTCTCACCAATGGGAACAACAGCTCTTGGATTGTCAATATACTGAAATAGTTGATCTCTACAACAGTTTTGCATTCATCATAGGAGTTGTAAAGCGCTGAAGTGTTGGCGACCGCTGCGTTGTTGACTAAAATGTCGATACCTCCATGCTTCTCCTTGACGTGGTCTCTGAACCGGACCACACTGTCTCTGTCCGACACGTCGAGCTGGTGGTACTCCGGGTGCAGACCGAGCTCGTTCAGTTTAGCGACGGCCTCTTTCCCTCTGCCATCGTCTCTTGAGGTTAGGTAGACGACTCCATCGAATCTCTTCAACAGTCCTTTAACAATCGCAAAACCAATTCCCTTATTGGAACCGGTAACTACAGCAACTTTCACCATGTCTGCTCTGTGTCGAAACACTTTGTGAAGTGGTAGGAATGATAATGATACGGGGCATTAGATTAAATATCGTATTTGTTTGTGAAAGAGATAACATCAAAATAATCATCGTTACCTGTCATATCTATCCAACCAAGATAACGTTTATCGGCGACGCATTATTATAGTCATCGTATCTTTATATGCACTAGTCAAAGAAGTCTAGGGAACAAGGATAACAATATTAAAAAAACGTGATAATTTTGTGTAACGGCTATAATGACTTTAAAATTATTTGTCGTTATCATACTCGGTGCACACAGATAACGTTTATCTGAGCCGTATTATCACAGTATTTAACATAAATTGACTGCGCTCAACGTAATTACAAATGGCTGACAACAAAATTAGGGTTGTAGTAAACACAAGTTTATAATTAAATGTGGATAAATTGTTGATTATAGATTCATTTTGCCAGTATTAACAGGCGAGTTGGTACTCACGTTCGTGTTCTGTCAAAATTGAAACCATTCATTATTAATCCGGCGCCTACTATTATTATATCTGCTATTGCTCGTGTAACATTAAATTATTCAAAGGATAGTTTTGTTAGGGATTTTCACAAAACTGATAATCCGATTGACGTTGAGGTTTATTTAGGTTAAAATACTGATATAAAGTGTTCATAATATATAAAACCTTGTTCTTACACATCGGGAATTCAATATGCTATTAATAAGGGGCTTGAAACGAACTGCTTCAAGTTTTTACAAAATTTGACTAAATATTGATGAAGATGTGGAAAGGTGAGTGAATGCTTGTAAAAGTGAATGATGCTAAGTGATTCCTAAAAAGACTCGACTGGCTGTTTACAGTAGTGTGCTGGTGCCTACGCTTATCTATGGAAGTGAATGTGAGATGTGGCAAAAGTGGTGTGAAAGTAGAACTACTGCTGTGGAAATACGTCTCTTGCTCAGCATGTGTGGTGCAACTATGTACTCGTATGATAAACTGAGGAATCACGTGTCACGTTGTGGTTTAAAAGATGTAGTGACAAAAATTTCAATGAATAATAATGAACTATAACTCAATACTTTTATTGCATTCCAGATGTAGGTACTCTTAGGTGGTAAACTTTAGATCGTATGGACCCTGGCGGGCACAGCAAAATAAGTGGTATGGTCATGTTGAGAGTATAAATATGCAAGGCAGATGTGAATGGAAACGCCAATAAGGGACACTTTAAATGACTAATAGTGACCTTATTGGCGATGTTCAGAAAGTTCAGGGGCGTAATACTCGCAACGTTCGTGCCATTGTGACAACATGTATGACCGTAAACGAAGCAAAAGGAGTAAGTATAATAATCTTTATTTTTCTCTCCTCACAAAGGTTCACATAGTTATAAACAGAGACAGGAATTATAGCGTTATAACAACTATACATAGAACAGCCACAACATTGCCTATTCCATTTAACTTAAC
Source organism: Amphipoea lucens (assembly GCA_947508005.1). Classification (NCBI taxonomy): domain Eukaryota; kingdom Metazoa; phylum Arthropoda; class Insecta; order Lepidoptera; family Noctuidae; genus Amphipoea; species Amphipoea lucens. The sequence continues at coordinate 596,294 of OX382363.1, read as the reverse complement.
TGAAGGGACTATTATTAATCCACCTCCTAGTATCACAATACCAGCCTTGTTGGACACCGGTTGTTTCTCTAAGTCTAGCTCTACACCAGCTCAATAATATCTAAACAATAGCTTCTCTGACGCTTTGTTTTGCTTCGAGTTGAGTTGAACATTGCACACCTGGTTTATTACTCTTGACGAAATACTGGCTTTGTTATAATGATCATTAGAAGAATATCAATAATGCTTCATTCACACACAAAAATAACACACATTATACACAATTGTAACGCCTAAAAAGATTACTGCTGCAACCAAATCTTGAGAAAAAATACTAGCTATCTGCTATGTTTTCTACGTTTATATTTTTACCACCGGTATCTACAAATCATGAGCAATTATAACTTTACTGTGTTGTACTAATTTTCCTTGGATGTCGCAGGATGCGGCCAAACCATCTCAAGCCTTTTTCTACAATTTGTGTGTATACTATAAGTACCACGTTCTCCAAACACCTGTAATTTCAAGACTACCTTGGCTTCAACGTAGTATAATTCTTTATTCTAAACCACTACATGCAAATTAAAGCTACTCCTTCCACAGTTACAATTAAAACGCAAATGAATCTCCTTGAATCCTCTGTATTCCACGAAAACACTGAAGGAGAACAGAGATTTAAAGGAGATGCTATTAGAGCTGCAATATTTAGGTCGTGGAAAAAAAAGAGATAATTAACCTAATGAAAAAAAATACATAAATAAAAAATAAAATACATAACACATAATAAGAATTATAATATTTCTACCAGTTATATAACAATGAAAAAACCGCCCAAGTGCGTGTCGGACCACGCACAATGAAGATTTCCGTACTTGCGATGAATTTATCCCAAAAACAAACTTAACTACAACAAATTGTAGTTAAAAAACATGTTCTCCCATACATCGATATACGTCACGATCAATTCTCCAACTGAAAATGTATGTTTACAATCACAAAAAAAATGTGATACAACTACGAATTAACGATTTTCGGACTTCTCCCTTTACTAGTGCTGTGAGACCTTGCTTCTTGCCAAATTTCATGATTCTAGGTCAACGGGAAGTACCCTTACAGGGTTTGATTTATTGGCGAGTATCAAAATATGTTGCATAAATGGCCGTATTTTTTATTGCGTTGACAGATGGACAACGATGTGATCCTATAATGGTTCCGTTTTTTCTTTTTGAGGTACGGAACCCTTAAAGCACATTTTTAAAATGTTTATAATGTTAAATCTTTCGTTTACCTTTAAACCGCTTTTTAAATCTTTTGAATTAGAAAGCAGAGTTATACAACTTTGTTTTATTATACTCGTATATCTACAGTAATTGAGAACAGATTGCTGCTGGGGCTTAACTCCAACTTTTAAGGGGGAAGCGCCAAGGTAGCCCGCAAAATTCAAATTTCTTTACGTTTTTTTGCTATGTGCAGGGCAGTGCCAGGTCGCATGTTGAATAAAATATGATTTGGCGACCGTAACAAGTATGTATTCAGGCATCTCACTTAATAAATAAAATCTTTATGTTTCAAGAGAGCATTACAGAATTCTAATAGCACTAGCCTCCACACTAGGATTCCCTGTGTCGTGTAGACTAGTCTCCTTCGTCTTACAAAATTATTAGGTACTCGCTTTAGTCCACGACTTTGTCTGCGAACCAAAATGAAACGTAGCCTTTGTCCTTCTCCAGGTCATGATCTACCCATGTGCCACATTTCATCCGAATCCGTTCAGCCGTTTTAGCGTGAAAGCTTTACAAACAATCATACAAAAAATCTATTACTTTCTCTTTATACTTAATAAATTATTGTTAGTTTAGACATACTAGTGAGTAGGTACATAAATAGTATCTTATAAGGACGTTGACTGTCATAATGATATCTTACTAAGACATAGCTAAGATTAAAAACATATAACATGACATTGGATAGTACTAACTTATATTTTCGGTTAACATAGAAGAATAACAAACGGAAATAATATAATATGTCATGAGGTCGACAGGGTGACAGACGTCAGGCACCCCACCGTCCCGGGCATATTATTTCCGGTTGTAGATGCGACCAGGCAACCGGGATTATCTATCAGCAACTTGAGAGCCACACAATCTCGTGGTCTCTGAGGTGACGAACTATGTAGGGGTTGACCCACTTCGGGAACATACGCTTGTTATGAACTGTTGGATTGATATTATGTCATTGTGTTCACACACATTCTCATTGTACGCGGGCGTTTTAATATAGCATAGACTTTTAGGAAGAGCCTATCACACAGGCTGTTCTAGAGTCTCTTTCTAAAATAAGGGCGATTGTCACTAATGAAATGTAACACGGTCACTTTATCGGTCTTTTTTTTTATAAGTCTTGATACTTGAAACAAAATTATTATTATTATTATATAAACCACATACAAGAGCTGTGAGTGTCATCATCGTTGTGAAATATTGAAACTAACATCTCTTGCGGCTTAGGTATGTTCAATTCTATTTATATAATCTGTGTATTGTGTTTGTTGTGTCTATTGTTCTATTGTAATCTATTGTCTGTTGTTTTTGCATGCCGCAAGGTACCTAACATGTGTCGGGACTATTCATAAAACGGAGATAAAATATATACACTGGCTAAACTTCTTATACTAAATTAACTAACAAACTATTAAGATAATAAAAATATAATAACCTAGCTAGACTATTAACTAAATAAAATATGACGTCATAAAACATTTTTATTTGTATACCTACCTACATTGTAAGCAAAGTAAATGATTTCTATTTCAGTTTCATTGGTGAAATTCGCCTTAATAAAATGAGTGGTAGAAACGCCGCCACACAAAGCCGAACTTTATCTAGAAGTCGATCTAACATATTCACACCTTCGTGCAAGAGGTTCCAGAAAAGTTAGATCGTGAATATTTTTTGTCTCTATAATTAGAAAACCTTTTATTCCTAATCGATTGGACGGAGAAGGCACAGCACAAAGAAAGGTGGAAGAATAGATTTACTCCGGTCTGGTCCCCTGAACCTCTCCCTCCTCGATCCCCTGCTAGTTAGTCTTCTGTTTTAAACTCTGGGAGGCTTTTGCCCAGCAGTGGGACAACATACGCAAAGGGAAAAAATATATTTAGAAATCTATACCGATATAAAGCTGAATACTTACAGCTTAATACCTATTACGAGTCGGATTTAAACTATCTTTTATGCATTTGATAGTCCAATTCTCGAGGAATACTATTTAACATTATGCTAGGACCCTTAGGAGCCGAGCAAAAAGAAAATAAGTCAGAAAGAACGCTAAGCGAAAACAAAGTTATAATAAGAAGTAATAAAGCAGGGGGGGGGGGGGGGGGCGTTCGCGGAACGCGAAATGATACATGGAGAAAGCAGAAGCTGTTTTAAGGAATAAAAGTTAATTAATTTGGAAAGTATTAACGCTCTGTGTAATTTTGTGCTTTACAAGATAAACATCATCGACAACTTCGTGATATAGGCTTAAAAATCTTTTATTCGTGAATATTTCTGTATCTATGGTTAGAAGATTTTATAACGTTAAAAGTTAATTAATTTCAAAATTATTAACGGTCTGTGTAATTTTAAGTCTTAGAAGACAAACATCATCGACAGACCTACGGAGAAAAACAAATATTGATAAAAGCTGACGAAGTAAAAATATCAATAACTGGACACCTATAGATATTGTAATCGCAGATTGTTCCTATTAACATCGTTAACAACTTTAACGTTATTTAATTATTAAAGTTACTCGTTAATTCGCCAGAAAAACGTTTTTGATTTTTGCTACCAAATTGCTGTCAAGTGTATCTATTATAAGAATGCCTGACTGTATCTATATTCAACTTGAATCTATTTTCGAGCTTTAATTTCAGTCTGCAACGAAGTGCACGTGTCCAAACAGATCGCAACATGAATATAACATCAGAGCTGTGTTTGTTGCTGCAACCGATACAGTAACGCGATGCTGCGACAACCCTCGGCTTCTGGCAATAGTAATTGTCACTGGAGATTTTTGTCTTAAAATTTTGGGAAAATGCCAGAGTGCCATAAAGTGGACTCAAGTGCTTATTAGATATGACGAGATTTTTGCTTTTATGATATCTAGGGCTAGTTGCTTTTAGTAAGGAATCTAGTTTTACTTGTATGCATTAAGTAATAGCTAAGACTCTTGAAAAGTTGACTTCAAAAAGTGTACAGTTCAGTTTTAATAATCAAACAACTCCGAAAATAGCAACACTATAAATAATGCAAATTAGCCTACATAATAATTATATTAGCTTACACTTGGCTCTTAATTACACTTTCAAAAATTATAAAGCGACTTAATTTCGACACAAAATATGTTTGGCGCACAGTAAACTAACATTAATCACACTTACCAATTAAAGGATTTTTTTAAACTATCAGTCACTTCTTGACATATTCTTTACAAGCCAGTATGGTTCCCGCATTTCCAAAAATCAATAACTGAAAAACATCAAAACGGTTGCCTTGGTCGCCCGGATGCCAAACCCACACTCCCACAGTGACAGTCTGGCCCGAGGCCAACCAACGTCCCAACCCTATCCTATCGAGCCCTATCGTGCCTCTGACACATACTAGGGAGAGGCAAAAGGGTTACTTGGAACAGTACAGTTATAAGAATCTCACATTACATGCTCGCTAACATGTGCAATTAATAGGTTCTCATGGTACATTTAGAGGAATGAATAACAATGTTGTGAGAAAAATTTTGGGTATGAATGTGGAATCGTGGATGGTGATTAAAGAAACCATGGATGAATAATAATTGTGTGAAAGTTGATATCGCTAGAAACGGGATGACTAATGATAGAAATAGAGATTTATCGAAGAAGAAGACATGCTCTGCCGACACCAAATAAATTGTGATAAGGGCAGGGGGCTGATGATGTCATGCTTTACAAAATATTTGTAAGGCCACTTCTTGCTTTTCTTTTGCTTAAAAGAAAACATTACACCACCACCACCATTATTACCTAGTTCACAAATCGTGGGTGAACTTGACATAGATTTAAGAAAAACTATGTAACGTTAGTCCTTATGTTTTTGAATAAATGTTATTATTATTAAATTTTAATTCAATCAATACACTGTGTTGTAAATTCAACCTGTGAATTTGGGCGAACAACAAAACTCCTAAACAAGATTACTCAATCGAGGGTCAAATTGTTTTATGACCTTAATTGATTTTCTGTGTGAGGTAACTGCGCGATGTTAGAAGTGTCCCTTCTGCTCGTGCCCGCTCTGTGGCCACCGTTTAATTAATTCCACTCAATTCATACTGCGTCGATTGTTTTAATATTCGCCTTTGCAACTTTTCGCTGGCGTTACGTTTAATTGATGCCGTTTGCGGTTTTTTCCAGCGGTTATAACACTTATTCAGTTATTCAGATGGCCATCTTATACCAATCGCTGAAGCAGAAAACTATTTTAGCCCATACTACAATCCAGCACCTTCAGGTTCACCAGAACGTTGTGGACTCTCTTCAGCAATTCAAAGAGGTCGTAGAAACTAAGTTGAGTCCCTCAGAAAATTCTTCCTATGCTAGCATGGTGAAGAAAGGATCCGATAACTTCGTCCGTCCTGCAAACTTGAGATCAGTCGCCATCTATCCCAGCGATAAGACCCTAACAAGTGACGACACCAAGTCACTTGTCCAAAAGATAATCTCTCCCGAACAACTTAAGCTTCATGTCCGTGGCCTGAGAAAAGTGAAAAATGGAGGCGTTCTGATTAGCACCGAAAATAAAGGCGATATTGACAAACTTAAGAAATCGGAAAAATTAGCATCATCTGGCCTTACAATAGAAGAACCTACTAAACGCCGGCCGAGGGTCGCTGTCATTGGTGTCCCCGTAGCCCTTACCGAGAAGGAGGTATTGGACTGTATTTACGAGCAAAACCTCTCAGACAAGTTGCCGAATATAACTCGTGAGTCCTTCCTTGAGAGTATCAAATTGAGCCATAAATCTGGCAAAAAAGACCTTCCTACGTGTAACTACATTTTGGAACTACCCGCTAGCATACGTAAAATTATAATAAACCAAAGCCGAATTTTTATTAATTGGACATCATGCCCTGTGAGAGATTTCACGATCGTCACCAGGTGCTTCAATTGCCAGCAGTTCGGACATGCAGCCAAGTTTTGCCGAGAAACTAGTCCTACTTGCAACCATTGTGGAGAGACTGGACACTCCTTCAAGGAATGCAGCAGCAAATCTTCTCCGCCTCAATGTGCGACGTGCAAACGCTTCAAGAGGAAATGTGACCATCCAACTGGAGATGTTAGTTGCCCGGCGCGCAAATATGCAGAGATGAACTATATTAACTCAATAGATTATGAAGGCGCCTAAGAGCGCCACAATTATTTTTATTTAGTAAGCACAAAAACAGGTAGTTTTAAATCTTCTATTTCTATTTCCATTTAGTTTGTAACAATCATGACAAATCAGCTAATTTATGATCTGGATAGTTTTTCTGTATCTGAATCTAAAATCTGTAATGTTGAGGACTGCAAACATCTCCTCCCTTCTGGTGACAAAACGTTCACCTTGCTCACACAGAATATTCGCAGCATAAATCGAAACATGACCGGGTTTGAAGTCCTATTACAGAATCTTGACTTATGCTGTGATATTATTGTCCTAACTGAATGTTGGTTATCAAAACAGACAGTCAACTTACCATCTCTTGAGGGTTATTATTCATACAAAACTGAGAGAAATATAAACCAAAACGATGGATTAGTGGTTTATATAAAAAATAATCTACGTACAATTAAAGGAGAACCGGTATCCCAAGATAGTAATTGCTTAATAATTAAACATTTTCCCGATACAGTAGTCATGGCTATTTACAGGCCTCCTTCTCAAAATATGGACAGATTTTTAGAATCACTTGACACAAACTTAAAAAACTTATCATCTTTTAAAAACATAATACTTGTGGGCGATATTAACATTAACATTGCTTCCGGGAAAACCGATACCCATGTACATAATTATCTGAATATTTGCTCATTTCATGGACTATTACCAGCTCACTATCACCCCACGCATCAGAGCGGCTCATGCTTAGACCATATCATTTTAAAATCTAAAAATCCATCAAAAACATTAGTTACTAATTCTTCGCTTACCGATCATCAAGCTGTTTTACTAACATTACAAATAAGTTCACCTAGAATTAATTGCATGCGTAGCTACACTAAAGTGAATATGACAAACCTCGAAAATGACATACGCGATATTAATTTTGACCCAGTTTACAATTCAAACGATGCAAATAATTCTCTAAAGTATTTCATAATCTCGCTACAATTTGTAATAAGGAAAAACACATTTACTAAAACATTGCCCAGAAAGTATAGTTGTATCAAACCCTGGATCACACCCGGCCTCGTTCGTTGTATAAGACATAGAGACAGACTTCACCTAAAATTGAAACGCGCACCTGATAACGACATACTTTCTGTGACATATAAAAGGTATCGTAACTTCTGTAATAATCTTTTGAAAAAACTCAAAAATCAGTATGATAAAAATGAATTACAGAAGGCGGGGAAAAATAGTAAACTTGTTTGGAAATTTATAAAAACTAATACATTTAGATCAAAAAATCCCGAACCTCCGCTTGATTTACTATGTATAGATATAAATCCATCAGAAGCAGTGAATAAAGTAAACAATATTTTTGCTAATGTTGGTAAAAACTTGGCTGAAAAATCTTTAAATTCTACCAATTTTTCCCCTCAAAACCCGACTACGGCATCCTGTACAGTAAATTCCTTTGTTTTATTAGATACTGACGTTAACGAAGTAGTAAGATTAATAGGCGGGTTAAAGGATGCATGTGCTACTGGGTGGGATGACATACCTAATAATATACTTAAAAGATTTAAACACCTACTTGCCCCTCCACTAACCCATATTTTTCAGCTATGTTTATCTCAAGGAATATTCCCCAAATTGCTAAAAAAAGCTGTGGTCACACCTGTATTCAAGTCTGGAGACAAAAACTCTGTGAATAACTACAGACCCATCTCAGTACTAACAGGCCTCTCAAAAATTTTGGAAAAAATTATTAACAGTAGATTGATAAAATATTTGGAAGATAACAGACTACTTTCAGATAATCAATTTGGCTTTAGGCGCAATAGGTCAACTAGTCAAGCAGTACACAAATTAACTAATTATATTACTACCGATCTAGATTATGGTATGCACACAATTGGGATCTTTCTAGACCTTGCCAAGGCCTTCGACACTATTTCATGTACTTTACTTTTGCACAAGCTTGAAACACTTGGGATAAGAGGAGCACAACATCTGCTATTTGCGGATTATCTCAGCGATCGACATCAGTGTATAAAAATAGGGCAGTGTACAAGTTCTGAACTTAAAAATAGTTGTTTTGGAATTCCGCAAGGCAGCATTTTGGGCCCCACGTTATTTTTAATCTACATAAATGAACTATGCAGCTTGCCACTCCAAAATGGAGTCATTATGTCTTATGCGGATGACACTGCTCTATTGTTCTCAGCTAAATCAAGAGCTGAAGTCTACGAATATGCTCAAAATGGTTTTAACATTGTCTCTAATTGGCTCCATAATAATCTCCTAACATTAAATGCAGATAAAACAAAATACATTTTATTTACAATGAGAAATACTAACATACCGCTTACTAATCTGAATATTTATGCACACAATTGTAGCACGTACGCTGCCGCTGACTCTGCATGTTCTTGCCCCACTTTAGCTAAGGCCGATCATGTGAAATACTTAGGTGTCACTATTGACTGCAATCTAAATTTCCGTAAACATATCGATTTACTTTGTACCAGAGTGCGCAAATTAATATATGTTTTTAAGAACTTACGGAACATAGCTGACTATAAGTTAATTAAACAGGTTTATTTAGCTTTGTGTCAATCCATACTTACCTATTGCATAACTTCCTGGGGGGGTGCTGCAAAAACTATTTTACTTCCTCTAGAACGCGCTCAAAGAGCAATTTTAAAGGTTGCTACTTTTCGCCCTTTTAGATTTCCTACGCACCAACTCTACATAGCATGTAAGGTACTAACAGTAAGGCAATTATTTATTCTAAGCATAGTACAACACCAGCACACTGCACTTCCTTTTGACCCAGTACCTCCCGACAAGAGAAGGAAAGACTTGGTTTGCATAAAGCCTCAAACAAAACATGCGTTTGCTAATCGTTTTTATGTGTTCTTAGGGCCATTTCTGTATAATAGACTCAACAAGGTACTAAGCTTCTATAGTGTAAGCTATAAAAGATGTAGTACAATGTTATCAGAATACTTAGCGATACTCAATTACACAGACATAGAAAAACTTCTAGAAATTTTGTCATGATCATAATTTTATTCCCTTGTAAGTATTTACTTTTGTATGTTTACATAGACTTAGTATTAGATTTAGTATTAATGTACCAATGTGCTTTTTCTCAGAATTATTAATGAATTATTTTTATATCAGTTTCGTTTAAAAATTAACGCTCCAATTTAATTAAAATGTAAAGTGATGGCCTGAAACACAGGTTTGAATAAACCTAGTTCGGGCGGGTCGCTACCTAACACAATAATTCCGAACCATCACTACTTGCAACTATAATAAAACATATTTTAGTTTTAGTTTATTTTTAGACACTATAATTGTATGGACAATTTGCTACTTTTGGCTAAATTTACACGTTTTTGTAAATATTTATATTAAATAAATTATTATATTATATTATTATGTACTTAGCTGAACTATATTCAGTGTTAGTGTGAAATGGGCAAGTTTTTGCTCAGCTCACAATGAAAATTTTGTTTTAAAAACTGTAAGTATTTGCATTTTAAAGGCTGGGAACGGCTTTATTTTTAGCGGTTTCGGAATCAGTATTAAAGAAAAATATATGAATAATCTGCTTTCCTTTTCTGGCAAATAAGTGTTTAAATGAATATTTTAGTGGTAAGGTTTTGTTTGTTTTGCTGGTTCTTTTTGAGTGTGACCATAATACCTTACAGCCAAGAAGATACATTTACAATGTTAAAGTGTGCTAGCTAGGGTAGTTTTTGGATGGGTGACTACATTTATTTTGGACCGACCGAAAAGAACAGTGAAAGAGCTAAAAAGAAAAACCGGCCAAGTGCGAGTCGGACTCGCCCATGAAGGGTTCCGTAGCAGCAAGTAACATAATATAAAAGTTCTTGTAGAGTCTGTCTATTGAAAGCTGAGAGTGAAAAAGGGCGGCAAATTTAAAAAAATTAGGTCGTATATCCCCGGATCAACTAGGAAAAAACGTATTTGATACTTGAAGATTTTTATAAGTACGGAATATTTTTTTTATTACAAAATAATAGGAAAGCGTAAAGCAAAAAATTGTGTTTATGATCTTTTAGTTGTAAGTCACATAGAAATTAATATAACACAATAATTTATGTTATAAAGGTCATATTTTTTAAAATATTTGATTAGGTACTATGAAATAATAAAAAAAAATTGGTATCCTAATTCTATGCATTAATAGGTACTATGTTTTCTTCTTTAAAGATTTCAATAGCAGAAAACCTAGGAAACTGGATTACAAAAATAATAACATTAATAACACAGATTTTTATACAAATATGTTTAATATAGAACAATATACAAAAAGTTACGAGTCATAGTCGAAGTCTGATTCGAGGAATTCAACGTCACCAAAGGAATCGTCACTATCACTGTCATCGCTTACGTTAATAATAAACGGCTCTATAAATTCATTCTCTAGTATTCTGTCTTTTTTTTATACTCATTTTCAACACGAACAACATGGTCTGTACATTTTTCCACTCATTTGGAGAAATACTAGAAAATGATTCAGTAATTAGTTTTTCCATTTCTTTAGCTGGTACGCCTATATTTTTGCTGGCGATTCTGCGTTTAGCTAAACTCCATATCGTCTCAATCGGGTTCAGATCACAATGATAGGGAGGTAGTTTTAAAACTTCATGGCCATGTTGTTTAAGAAGCTCTTCTGCTTCATACTGGGGTGTGGGTTTGTTCTCATTTACCAGGCAAAGGAGCTCAGCGTTTGAGTAACAGTCTTCATATGGAATTCTATTAATTGCCAACCAGTTTTGAATTTCAATTTTTCGGCATTGAATCGAGGGTGGTTTGTTGATTTGCTTGACATGGTAACTGGCATTATCCATTATTACCACACTATATTGTGGTAAATTTGGTATCAGCTTTTCTTGCAGTCATTTCATAAAATTATTATTATTATTATTTATCAATTGATGTACGGATTGCGTAAAGCTTCTTCGGATCATTAATGCATTTGTCTGCAAAAGACACAACATGATGAATGTTACAATCATTTTATTGATGCCACTCGATTTCTCATCGCTTTATTCAATTATGATTCCACATTTAAAACTGTTATATTGATAGACCAGGTCTAATAAATATAAATCCTGTTTACATAGTATCAAAACCAATTCAATAGCTTACCCGTTATTTCCGAAATTATTGTAAACAGTTGTACTTTTTCTTGAAACGCAGCCTCGCGTTCGCTTTTCACTCGGTTGTTATTATTTATCATAGTGTATAGCAACTTGCTCGCACTGCTGCTTAAAGTTTTAGGCATCGTTTTACTTGAAATACGACAAAATAAACACAAATTGTTTTCGTAAGAGGTTATAAGAACAACAACAATGACATATGCAGCAGTCATGAAAAAATCACTTTCAGCTTTCATTAGACAGACTCTAGTTCGTTGTAACTTTGTGAAAGGTAAATTGCGGTTTTCGATTTATGACGTATTAAAAAAAAACTACTTACTAGATCTCGTTCAAACCAATTTTCGGTGGAAGTTTACATGGTAATGTACATTATATATATTTTTTTAATTTTATCATTCTCTTATTTTAGAAGTTAGAGGGGGGACACACATTTTACCACTTTGGAAGTGTCTCTCGCGCAAACTATTCAGTTCAGAAAAAAATGATATTAGAAACCTCAATATCATTTTTGAAGACCTATCCATAGATACCCCACACGTACAGGTTTGATGAAAAAAAATTTTTGGAGTTTCAGTTGTAAGTATGGGGAACCCCAAAATTTATTGTTTTTTTCTATTTTTGTGTGAAAATCTTACTGCGGTTCACAGAATACATCTACTTACCAAGTTTCAACAGTATAGTTCTTATAGTTTCGGAAAAAAGTGGCTGTGACATACGGACGGACGGACAGACAGACAGACAGACAGACAGACAGACAGACAGACATGACGAATCCACAAGGGTTCCGTTTTTTGCCATTTGGCTACGGAACCCTAAAAAGATCACTTGTAGCGATAGGACCGCCATTGTGTAACCCTATGTAACATATCTACATTTATATCTGTTATTTATATGGGGAAAGTACCTATATACATAATAAAAGGGAATTCTATTCTATTCTAATTATTTTCCGTAACAATAGGTACACGAAAACTATTTCTAAGAAAGAGTTGATATTATGTTACAAACATCAGCAAAAAAAAACTGCCGACGCCAGAAAGTATATAACGTATCGTATTCGTAAATAACTGTACATAATAAATAACTGACGCCGTTTACTTCGTAGCGCTACACGTTTATGTGATGTTCGGCTTATTTCCAAGAAGCTGACTTGGGAGGTTATTATGAATGGGATAAATAAAGATAGATCGATAAGGAGTAGCCGGTTTATGTAGGTACTTATTAATTCATAAACATTAAAATGATTATATACAATATACGAGTATATACAGCGATGCGGACGAGTACTTAGACTTTACACGCCTAAGTGTCCTTTGTTTTTGTATTTATTTATATAGTAAATTAGTCATTTAACTTAGTATATAGTGTAAATAGTTAGCTATCTATACATACAATAAAAGATATATTAAATCATCAGTTTATATATAACGCTACTAACAATTTACAGTAGGTACTAAATTAATGACTAACTAACTAAACGTACAAAAATTCCTTTTGAATAGCTAGTTATTCACAAGGATTTTTTCGCATTTCGCATTCCTGAAACCGGTTCAGGCTTTACTAAGTATTGCAAGTTAAATTTTGCGAGTGGATATAGATACTAATCCTAAGTTCTATTCTCCGTGTGGTTTCCGGCAGATGAGTCGTAAGTAAGAGATACGTAAAGAAAAGTAAAGGGACCGATAAACGGCAGTCACCGAGCAGTCTACAAAGCGTAATTAAATACGGCAAAGGGCCCAAGTCCGTTTTTTATTTGAAGGCTTGTGATGACCTGTCGTCATTAACGTCCTATTAGCAAAACCGAAAGTGAATGCTGCCTTCTGAAGTTTTCTCTTTGTTCATTTTGGTAATACATAATTTGAAGTCTATTTGCACATAAGTTCAATATTGAATCGTCGTGCATGAGTGAGTTCTACAGCTGTCACAATTATTGGATGCCTATATAATATCGAGCGAGCCGGACTCGAACCAGTGACGTCTACAATATCACGCCACTTTACGAATAAATGTGAAGTGGATATTATTCGAAATGAATCGTAACATTATTTAACTGTCACAAATTCTGCAACATTTTAATGGGATTTATGATGCTGTAGTAAAAGTATTTAATTGTTTGTTGAGTTTATTGAAAATAAGTCGACCCTTTTTTAAGGGTTGCGTAGGTACCTCAAAAAGAAAAAAAACGGAGTCCTCATAGGATCACTTCATTACCACTTCATCACTATATTTAGTGCTTACTGTACGTCTTTTTATACTTGCAGTCTGTGGGTTCATTATACTCAAAAATCATACGGCGCCCTTCGCATCCAATACAATAATGCATTCAGGGTGTTGATGGGGTTGCCCCGGTACTGTAGCGCGTCAGGGATGTTCGCTGAAGCTCGCGTGGACTGTTTTTATACCGTGATGCGGAAGCGGTGCGCATCCTTAGTCCGTAGGGTACGGGACAGCGCCAACAGCATCCTGTCTATGATAGCGAGCAGGCTTGATTGTGCGTTTGTGAACCACTGCTGCAGGGTTTCGTCTGGGCCTGTCACCGTGCAGCAGTGATGTCGCAATCTGTTTTCTGTGTTTTGTAAGTGTATTACTAACTTAGTTTGTAAGTATATTGTTACTAACACTATGAGTCTTTGTTGCTTGAAATTAAATTATTATTATTTTGTCATTTTACATATCTCGGGACCATGGGGTCCCGGTCCTTTGGAAGGCGTACGAGGGGCCGAAGCCAACCCGCAGAGGCCCCTTAGGAAATTTTAATGAAATGTGGCACCAACCGATGATTATCCCTGTATGCACTATGCACTTGCACCCAAGGACAACCCCCGGTTGGTGTAGGACTATTGCAGGATATGGAAAAATAAAAAGTTGGGCTATGGGTTTGGGTGGCTAAAGTGGGCTGGTTACCAAGAACTATGGAAGAACTATGACCCCTGCCTAATCAATGTTTCATATATACACGGATAAAATAGCAGGGGGTGACTTGCACACTCAATAATGGGCCCCCGGAAACGGTCAACAAGGTACGGTAGCAACAAGGGGGCAACATGTCCTGAAATGCTTATGAGGAGTGGAGAGGTATTCCACGGCTATCAGGACAATCCCGGAAGTACGGTCAAGATCCCTACCAGCATCTTACTGGAATACTTCCTTCCTTCGAGCACGTTTGCTCTTGCGAATCTCCACTCAAGCCGGCCAATAAAGGCAAGAATGAGGTGGGAGCTCTGTTCCTCGTCATTGTTCACTCCAGCCGGCCAATAAAGACAAGCCAGAGGTGAGGAACAAGACTTCTCCCGGGAGATAGGGTCCGTGGGGTCGCTACTGCCCAACAGCTCGCCACATGCTGCCCTGCGGGTTTCTGTATCTCTTTTGGTCTGGCTCCTCACCCTAGACCTGTTCCACCAAAGTAAACTCTTCCGGCACAGGCCTAGAGTTCGGAGCGCGCTAGCCCCACCACGACGTCAACGTAGAGATACGGCGATGGGGTTATTATTATTATTATTATTATTATCCATCACTAAGCAAGGGCTAGTTTTTTTTGCAATTACAGACGTACGTAGTTGCAGTGTTGGAGGATTGACCGCGACGTATATCGATGTACGGGAGAACGTTTACAACAAAAACGTTAGGTTTGTTCTTGGGCTAAATTCATCGCAACTACATCCCTTCATTGTACGTGGACCGACACACACTTGGCCGGTGTTTTTTACCTACTTCCATTTTCGGCGAAGATTTATCTACTTGGGACAAGAGGGTTGATAGCATATAAACTACTAAAATATTGAATTTAATAAGTTTAGAACCAGATTATTTTCACAAAGCATAATCTGGTGTTAAACATCCCAGGGCGTCCACTTTGACAATAGAGGTAAAAGACCGCAGCTCGACCAATTTCCACGTAATATTTGGGAAAGTGTGGCAGTTTCCTAACGCCGGCGCCGTCCAGAGCGCAGCGGCGCTACGGGCAGCTTTTACTAAAATTTTAATAAAGCCGGCCGCAAACTGTGTTGGGCTCGACGTGACAACACTTTGTGTACGGCAACGTCAAGTTACAAACACAGTTTGTCACGAGACCCGCCCAAATGTCGCTCGAATAAAATGGCGAAAGTATGAATAATATAATATTTACATGAAGATGTAGAGCGTGTCGATGGCTTCATAATTTTGGTAGTTGCAACAAATAACTGAGTAGGAATAACAAGTTAATCAGGACATAAAAAGAAATAGGCTCGGCTCGCCCCCTATTACTTGGGACTTGAATAGAACTGGCGGAATGGGAGTGTACTACAGGTGCACCTCTGCCTTACCGCTTTGGAATGTACAGGCGTGATGTTAATATGTTAATACAATAATCTATATATATAAAAATGAAACCCGTTTTCCGTTGTCACGACATAACATGAAAACGGCTGGACCGATTTCGATGAAATTCGGTATAGAGATAGTTTGAGTCCCGGGAAAGGACATAGGATAGTTTTTATCCCGATATTCCCACGGGATCGACATTTACGCTGGTGAAACCGCGGGGCGCAGCTAGTATGTTATAAACATAAATATATTTTTTTTTCTAAATGAGTTTTTTATGGTAAGTATTTGTTTATTATTCGTTATATTCCACTGCTCAGTATAATTATAAAATATTTATAAAACCCATAATTAAAATTCCAAGCCAAAATATAAAGAAAAAAATTCTTAGAAAATTAATAATAATCCGAAAATTAATAACCAACTAAATTCACAAATTGAGAGTAACGCGAGATACGTTTTAATGAAGCCTAATCTTTAAAAATTGGAGGAGGCTGGGGAATATCGCATTGAACAGTTATGTGTTTAAACTTTCAGGAGTAAAGTGAAACGGTGATGAGATTTTACCTAACGATGACATAACAAGAGCAAGGATTTGCTGATAGTGTAGCAAGCTGGCGGCTGCATAATATTACACTACACACTTTCAAAGCCACCGCAGATAGTCTTGACATTATTTTTCATGCTCACATTTTCCAGTAAAAACATTTTAAAACATTTTCCACACTTTGTCATGGTATAACATCGTAATCTATCTAAAGCGTAAATTTAAAGCGTATATCTTTCTGAAACTAAACTCTGCAAACTTTTCTAACAGAATTTTTATTCCACGTTTGACACAAACTAGAAACGGGGCCAAACCACACCTGTACATTCTCATGGCGTCCACACAAATTGCTTTTTCAATAATATCTAAAAAAAATCGTCACACTTTTTTCCCGGAAGCCATTCACTTCTCCCCGGCATCCTCTAATTAATTAAATTCCCCGTCAAAAATAGAATTCATTAATAAAAAAGTTCCGCGCGTATTATACACCGAGTGGCGGGAATTCCCGGTGTTATATTAGAATTACCCGGGATTATGCGGGATTCCACTTAATTACGGGATCCACCGAAATTACACGAGCTCCTTAGTTTTTTAACAGCCTCTACACGAGAGATGAATATTATATGGCTTTGTCAGTAATTAACATTTTATGAACTGAGATGGCTCTGTGTATTTTTTGCATGTTAATTATTAAGCGGATTTCGTTTTGCTGTTAAAATTTAAAATAAATTAACGTAACACCTACCTACTCAGAACTGTTTCAAAAGACATTTCTGTTGTCATGGTAAATGTTAATTTTATTTTGTAGCGAATCTTGGTAATGAGTAGCCTTCTCTTGAATTCGATCACACCTGGTGGAAAGCGATGGATGAGGTCTATGATGGAACGAGCGCGCCCAGAAGATCAATCTAAACTTGCGAACAAACAAACTACTTTTACCTGTAATGATCTTGTCAAATCAAAAGTTCTGGAACACCAAACAATGGATGATCTAAAACTTAATATACTATATTATAAACAATATTATAATAGTACAGTAGCATAGGAACATGACATGACACGTGACACAGATCCCGGCGCCCCGGGAACACAATAGGTTCCCGGCGTTCGCTACCACTGACATCTGATTACGCATCCCTATTATTTTAAATGGAATAATAATATAGCAGATAGCCGCCATACTTGAGGATACTTCAGATTTCAGTAAAACTTCTTTCATATTGTCAGGGTATGGTATTGGGAGGGTGTTGTATATCTAATGGATCTGTTGAATGACTTCTAATTCTACGAGATTACGATGCGACGACGATTACGAGCTTTCATGTTTGCAGAGAGCTTTAATGTTATCATTTAACCATAACTACTGAAGTTTTTTTACCCAAAATTGACATGACAGGCACTTATTATTATTATTATTATAAGCCTGTATTGTCCCACTGCAGGGCAAAGGCCTCCCTTCCCTCTTTCCACGTTTCCCGGTCTACCGCGATTGTGGGCCAATCCTTTAAGAAGGAGTCCAGCTCATCCCGCCATCTCTTTCTGGGCCTGCCGCGCAGTCGTTTCCTGCCATTTGACTTTTGCGTATTGCTGCTCCGACATGCGACAGATATGGCCAGCCCAGTTCCACTTTAATCCAGCAGCTGTGCGGCCAGCGTCCGCTATTTGTGTTTTGGAACGAAGTATGGAGTTCTTAATGCGGTCAGTGAGTTTGACACCTAGTATACTTCGTTCCATAGCCCGTTGGCAGACTCCAAGTGCGGACTTTTGACGCTTTGTAAGACACCATGTTTGCGCTCCGTAGGTCAGGGTGGGAAGAATGCACATGTCCATGAGCTTTCGCTTTAGTGAAAGCGGGAGAGGTCCTTTCATAAGATGTTTCATCGACCAATAGTTCTTCCAGGCATTTTCTGTGCATTTGAAATAATCATTTCATTGTACTCATAAAAAGCTTGTAATTGAATCAATAACATAATATATTTGTAAGATATCTCTCGCCAGACGAACGATCTCCGGATGAATGGATCCAGCCCCCTCCAGCCTCCAGCGAAGTGTTCTACTAGCAGTATGTACACAACACCCAGCCCTCTAGTTTATTAGATAAGTATCATGATGTATCTCGGTCGTAACATGTTTTGTCACGACTGATTTCATAATACATCTCCAATATTATCTCCATTTTTTTTCTTGGCCCCAATCCACATTTCCTTTTTATAGCCTAGATTAGTGAATATTTTCTTATGAAAACCTGGCAGTAAGATACCGAAATAATCCATTTCTCAATCGATATAAACCCTAGAGAGTATCGGGGCTAAATTCTAGCGATAATTACTGAGAATTTTTATTAACCGCGATAGTTGAGTCCCGGGGAATATTTACTGCGTTCAGTTTTCCGCATGGCTGGCGACCGGGGCGCGTTTGTTCGGCGTCTGTCGCTTGCAGTGCGACATCGCGGCCGAGATTCGTCTCCAAGTTCACTTTACGCACCATTGGCAGCTTTTTTGGGAGCACCGTGTGCTGTTGTCACAGATGTACAGCGATGGACGGGGGCGTGGATGAAGTGACACACTCCTCGCGCCGCTAGTAGGTTGTAGAGGCGTATTTAATGAGGCAGAGCGCGCGCGACCCGCCGGCCGCGCGCGCTCTTTCTTCAGATAAAATATTTTCTGTTTACCTCCGCGACGCTCAACTTCCGCCTATTTCTTCCACGTATATGGTTATTGTCAAAAAAAGTCTATTGTAATTTTGGAAATTCATACGGGGGTGTAGACGCAACGGCCTCGGATAGAAAAATGTGAGAATGAAAGTGAACTTTTTACAATAGACTGCGTTTTCAGAATTTCATTTGCGTGAGATTGCTGCGTTTCCGATATCATACAATATCATCAGTTTTGGAGTGTAATGACGAGGAAGAAATGGCACGGTCGCTTAGAGGCGTCATCTGCAGGGGAAGGGAAGGGACAGGACGCTTTTTGTTCGAACCCATAGAGCGGACCTTTTTGCATGCAGCGTATTATGAATAAGATATTATATACAAGTAATTCGCACCTTTTTGCTAGGCTCGAGAGAGGATACAGGTCGAAGATTATTATGTGAAAATTTTGAATATTCATTTCCTTCTTTCTTTTTATATCATTGAATTTCCCTAATCAAGACCGTTTCCTAAGCAAAATCAAAGTCTAAATATTTACAGCCAGACACTATTTTATGATAATTGAATTAAGTACCTACTTCCACATCCATACAGACAGATAAGTACTTGTGAATAGTTCTGTGTGTTTCTCTGTAAAACAGACGATGTGTTCCAACCTCCGGTCATTAGAAGGTGCTGAGGACAGCAGGGCGTTACGTCCGCACATTAAACTCGACAACGGTGGCGACACCTGGTGCTCGACATGTTACGTGTTTTTGTCGCGACTCCTTTTTGGGGGTTAAGTTGTAGAACAGAGCGGTGTTTCATCCGAGTTTATCAATCTACAACTTTCTCTCAGTTATTTTTTGTGCTCACGAGTCGCTGTACACCTTACTGCCAGTTTGCTTTGTCAGAGAAAGCAAAAGGGATTTTCAGTAGTCTCTGGCACCTCATCTTCGGTCGACTCCAGAATAAATAATGCTGACACATTAATTGAAGGCCCATTTCTTAGATCTTCTCCTTTTCCTCAAGTCGACCAATAAAACAAATGGCATACCGTACTGAACTTAATCTTATCCCATATAGTCATTACAACCCCGCCATCCTCTCCTCGCTCACGGCTCACCAAATAGAACAATAAGCACATCGTCGTAGTCCCCACTGGGTAGCCGCCAGCCGCCAGCCGTCCGACCGTCCCACGCCTCTCAAGGCGCCTTGTACCACCTCCTATAATTATAGAGCGAGCAACTAGGGACGTTCTGAGAAATACCATGCATAACATGTCGCAGGGATTAAATTCACTCACTTTTTTAAACTCTATTATACTCTACCATAACATATGGTGTACAAATGTTCAAATGTCATTCTTATATAATTAAGTACAATTTTAAAATTTGTGATTTACAATAAGTCCAATATGAATTAATATTATTATAATTAGGTAGTCGTTACTTTAAAATCAATGTCAAAATTATGTACATGTTAAATATCTTGGATTTTTAGAATATTCCATATATTCCCCAATGTCAGAAAAGCAATTATCCAATACCCAACTTGTCAGCTTTTACTTGAACATGGGGATGGGAAGTTCCTTAAATGAGTTTGGTAACTTGTTATATACCTGAATGGCATTAACATATACATTACTCCAAAATATTTGCAATCTATATTGAGGTACATTTAATTCGTGTTTGTACTTATTTCGAGCAGAAGCCTTTTTGTGGCTCACTTTTGAAAGATTACATGAGAAAATAGTGCGGATTTTGCGAAATGCCATTAAAACTTCAACTGAATTGCCCCATAGTATCAGATCATGATGACAGCACAGACGATACGTATCCGTAATATGCAGTGACTGCTGCGGCTACGGACACTGTTGATCGAAGACGTTTTATTGCATATACGAATTTGTCTAGCTTATCGCATACGTAGTTGATGTGTGATTTCCAATTGCAGTTTTGATCCACTATCATGCCCAAGAATGTTGTGTTTACTACTTGCTCTAGCATACTGTCGTCATATTTTAAACTAAAACCTGTGCTAAGACTCTGAAAGTTTGATTTATAAGTTTGAAATTGAATTATTTTAGTTTTATTTATATTGATTTTTAAATTATTATGTCTTTGGTTGCTTAATTTTCCTGTTCCAACTTATTTTTGTCAATTTCCTGATCCAACTTATTTTTGTCATTACGGCCGTTCCGTTTATAGACATACAAGGCCACAGGCTTCGCAAATGCGAAAATTCTGTGCCCATTTCATAGAAACTAACGCTTCACTCCAGTGTTGCTGCCTAGCAACACTGGAGTGAAGCATTTAAGCGTGTGAAAGTTTGGTTTTTAAACTTTTTCACCAGAATGATCATATTATATTAGATTTTATAACATCTTTTCAAAAAGAGCTTGTGTATTCTTCGTAAACAGGGACTAAAATAGCTTTTTAATCCCTAGAGACTAAAAGTGATTTTAATTTGGAATGTGGATATTGTTAGTAAAAGTTCAAAACACCAAAGAGATCAATCACGAACATTGTACGAACAAGTAACAGGCTGTATGATAAAGTAAAACACGAGAAACAAATTAAAAAAAAAGGAGTGTGCTTATGACCACACGACTGAAGTGAAACTTCAAACGTATTTGGCTATGAGAGGAAGAGAGAAAGAAAATGTGCGCGCGCACTGCTTTCTCTTGCTTATATCCCCCACTCAACTCCCGTTTGCCTCGCCCGTAGCCCGTAGACACGTGTCGTACTTGCAAAATCGAGTACCAGGGCTTCCAAGTTCCAAGTACGTCCACCTTAAGAAACCAGGGCCTAAAACCAGGGTTCGAGATACTTTCAAGTATTTTCTATCTGCATCGAAAATTGATCCATAACTTCATACAAATAAGAAGTACAATCGCGTAATCAAACAAAAGCCCTGTTGGAAGTAAAAAGTACTTGCATAGGAAATTGACCCGTGAATTCCTATAAATAAGGAGCACAATCGCGTTTACAAATAAATACTTTTACAAACCATTAAAGTAAAAATACTTGCATACGAAATTGTTCCGTAGACTCTTACCACACCTAGGACATTCCATACAACGCTCGCAAAATAATTACCTAGTACTACTATATAAACAAATGACGTTTGTATACGTGCAAATGTGTGCGTGAAATCTAGTAGCGTAAAAAAAATGGCGCGGTAAGCAATTTGTGTCGGGGAACCGAACGACGACGGCGGCGGCGCTGCCCGTACGTGTGGATTATTATGAAGTGACCATGTAGTTCAATTGTTCATTTATATAGTCGGGTTCGTAATGAAATAAAAACACTAAAATAGTTTAGTTTAAATGACTTATCTGTAAATAATCGGTTATTATCAAAAATGCGAAATCTTACAAACAGTTTATGTAAATACGAATTCGGAAAAGCATCACAATATCCAACCATCGTGATTAAAACTCAAATAAAACTTTTAAATCGCATAATTGTGTGTTCGTGTCAGCAATACAGCGCTGCGGTTCGCGAGCGCCCTTGCTAAAGAGTCGGCGAAAAATACCTCGAAGTGCGGGGTGAGGTGCGGTATCTGATATGAGGGCGAGGAAGGGAGTGTCCTTTCTGTACGTAGTACTATTAAGTATTCTGTACTCTTACGGATAAGGAGCATGATCGCATTTGCGAAAACAAACGCGGTTGTTGAACTATTTGAGTACCTACGTACTCGAGCGTCAAGGCATGACGCGACGGAGCGAGATACTTTCAAGTATTTTCTATCTGCATAGAAAATTGATCTATAACTTCATACAGATAAAAAGTACAATCGCGTATTCAAAAGCCCCGTTGGAAGTAAAACTACTTGCATAGGAAATTGATCAATGACTTCCTATAAATAAGGAGCAAAATCGCGTTTACAAATAAATACTTGCAAACCATTACCTAAAGTAAAAAATACTTGCATACGAAATTGTTCCATAGACTCTTACTGTTAAGGAGCATGATCGCATTTGCGAAAACTAACGCGGTTGAGTACCTACGTATTCGAGCGAGTAGCCGTATAAGATACTTTATAGTCTTGCAAGTATTTTGAGTCGGTGTGCGTACTTGGAAGCAAATACCTGGTGTAAAAACCTGGTCGCGTAAATACGTACCTTCCCTACTCGCCCGATCACACTTTTCGTAACGCTTATCATGCGTTCACCAGCTTACTCTCCAAGTCAAGTGTGCGTAAAGAAGTTTCACTTCAATAATTTTGACACAACAAAAATCGAATTTGACAATCGCGACTCGTCAACACGTGGTACTTATTTGTCCTACCCCGTGTATTGTTTTTTAGAGCCTCAGGCGCGGATGGGGCGGCCTTGGCGCGTTTTTTAAGGAATTTTTCACTTTTTGTATGGAAAATATGAAAAATGATTACCTACATGGTGAGTTTTAGGAGTTTATGGGTTTTATAAAGGGGGTCGAAATTTTCATTATTTTTGCGATAGGACGCACTATTTTCGAGATATAAGCAAAAAAAAAAAAACTTCAAACGTATTTGGCTATGAGAGGAAGAGAGAAAGAAAATGTGCGCGCTTTCTCTTACTTATATCCCCCACTCAACTCCCGTTCACCTCGCCCGATCACACTTTTCGTAACGCGCTCGCCAGTTAACTCCACAAGTCAAGCGCGCGTAAAGAAGTTTCCCTTCAAAAATACTTGCATACGAAATTGTTCCGTAGACTCTTACTGATAAGGAGCATGATCGCATTTGCGAAAACTAACGCGGCTAAGTACCTACGTATTTGAGCGAGTAGCCGTATAAGATACTATACAGGGTGAAATTGAACACATGCGACAAATCGAAATGGGAGATTGTACTCGTCATTATGAACAACTTTTACTATGGGACCAAACCTGAAATCGCGAAAAAAAAATCAGCTGTTCCCTACATTTTGGCGAGTTATGCGAACATAAATGTTGGGAACAGCTGATTTTTTTTTCGCGATTTCAGGTTTGGTCCCATAGTAAAAGTTGTTCATAATGATGAGTATAATCTCCCATTTCGATTTGTCGCATGTGTTCAATTTCACCCTGTATAGTCTTGCAAGTATTGTGAGTCGGTACCTGGTGTGCGTACTTGGAAGCAAATACCTGGTGTAAAAACCCGGTCGCATAAATACGTACCTTCCCTACTCGCCCGATCACACGTTTTCGTAACGCATTCGCCAGTTTACTCCCCAAGTCAAGCGCGCCTAAAGAAGTTTCACTTCAAAAATACTTGCATACGAAATTGTTCCATAGACTCTTACTGTTAAGGAGCATGATCGCATTTGCGAAAACTAACGCGGTTGAGTACCTACGTATTCGAGCGAGTAGCCGTATAAGATACTTTATAGTCTTGCAAGTATTTTGAGTCGGTGTGCGTACTTGGAAGCAAATACCTGGTGTAAAAACCTGGTCGCGTAAATACGTACCTTCCCTACTCGCCCGATCACACTTTTCGTAACGCTTATCATGCGTTCACCAGCTTACTCTCCAAGTCAAGTGTGCGTAAAGAAGTTTCACTTCAATAATTTTGACACAACAAAAATCGAATTTGACAATCGCGACTCGTCAACACGTGGTACTTATTTGTCCTACCCCGTGTATTGTTTTTTAGAGCCTCAGGCGCGGATGGGGCGGCCTTGGCGCGTTTTTTAAGGAATTTTTCACTTTTTGTATGGAAAATATGAAAAATGATTACCTACATGGTGAGTTTTAGGAGTTTATGGGTTTTATAAAGGGGGTCGAAATTTTCATTATTTTTGCGATAGGACGCACTATTTTCGAGATATAAGCAAAAAAAAAAAAAACTTCAAACGTATTTGGCTATGAGAGGAAGAGAGAAAGAAAATGTGCGCGCTTTCTCTTACTTATATCCCCCACTCAACTCCCGTTCACCTCGCCCGATCACACTTTTCGTAACGCGCTCGCCAGTTAACTCCACAAGTCAAGCGCGCGTAAAGAAGTTTCCCTTCAAAAATACTTGCATACGAAATTGTTCCGTAGACTCTTACTGATAAGGAGCATGATCGCATTTGCGAAAACTAACGCGGCTAAGTACCTACGTATTTGAGCGAGTAGCCGTATAAGATACTATACAGGGTGAAATTGAACACATGCGACAAATCGAAATGGGAGATTGTACTCGTCATTATGAACAACTTTTACTATGGGACCAAACCTGAAATCGCGAAAAAAAAATCAGCTGTTCCCTACATTTTGGCGAGTTATGCGAACATAAATGTTGGGAACAGCTGATTTTTTTTTCGCGATTTCAGGTTTGGTCCCATAGTAAAAGTTGTTCATAATGATGAGTATAATCTCCCATTTCGATTTGTCGCATGTGTTCAATTTCACCCTGTATAGTCTTGCAAGTATTGTGAGTCGGTACCTGGTGTGCGTACTTGGAAGCAAATACCTGGTGTAAAAACCCGGTCGCATAAATACGTACCTTCCCTACTCGCCCGATCACACGTTTTCGTAACGCATTCGCCAGTTTACTCCCCAAGTCAAGCGCGCCTAAAGAAGTTTCACTTCAAAAAAAAGTTTGTGAAAATATATAAAAAAATCGCGCGAAACGCATTCTGCCTTCGTTTGTAATAGTTTACTCAAATTAGTTTGCATAGAGGATGATAAAAGTAGAGATGTCCACCTCGTCAGGAGCAACACTATTTTAAACTCGAGTGACGTGAAAGAAACACTCTCGCCATCAAAAGCCTTGGCAAACAATTTGCTATTTTACTTCTTTCTAAACAAAATACGTAGAAACAGAATTTATAAGTTTCATATTTAAGCTGAAACTGTTTGAATCCTCCATGCAGAGTTCAGTCCTGTCGGTACCACGCGAGTAACCCACTGCCATCAATCGACAAAATTTGGCAGCAAGCCAGTCTCCCTACATCCCACTATCACTCTTCGCACCTTTTGAATAAGGCTGCAAATCCTGCAATAGGATGTGATAGAGCTGGTGGAAATTTGCGGTGTTCGGAAACTCCCCGATTAACTGCCAGCGATTGTAATGCCGGCTTTATTACCATTGCACTTTATTTTTATATTAGCAGAGTGGAGAGAGCATTGAATCGGACGATGCTATTGAGGTTTGAATGCGTGCTTATGGACAATTAACTTTTTTATTGTATGTGTCGAGTCTACATGACTATTCCTTTTATATTCATCCTATTTTTTTCTTAACAAAAAGCTGTACCTAAAACACAGTGCCTAACACCTTGTTTTGATTAGTGAGAAATAATGAATATAACAATACATGAAATACTTTGACATTACAAAGAAAAGTATGTATTTGAATACACGAACAAACATAAAATTATAAGCCGCCTAAAAGGGTTCGGGTTCGACCTTATTTTTGCAAGAAATGGCCTGACGAAAGCAATGTAAGCACTCAAAAGTATTTAAATACTCGACCCTCGATCGTGACAGGTCGTGATTCGTTGACTCGCCATCCATCCGCTAGTGTATAACACATCACGAACTCCTCGAGCTGACACGCTAATATATCGGCACTCGTCGCGCGACCCCGCACGTCTGCCCACGATGTGCAACTCCTGCACCACGGTAACTCTAAACTTCCCACCAACCTTAGCAATAAAGAAATAAGGGGCAATGTTGAACGTGTTGAGGAGGTTCTAAATTTGTGAATACTTGGATTCAACCCGCGTACAGCCCAAGGCGTCTAAACTTATTAACTGAATACGTACGGAGCAGCAAAAACCGATGGTCGAATGGAATGTGTATGGAAAAGTATTGCTCCCAAATTGAAATCTGGAATTAAGCGCTCTTACGTTCTGAGCTCAAATACCTCAGAATCCAGAGGGTTTGGGTCTGGATGGAGTTCCTCTAGCATTGTTTAGTAACTTTTGGGTAAGTTACTGAGGTGCATAAAGTGGAAAGCTTCCACCGGAGCTTTGTGGAAACTTTTGAAGCGTGTACATTTCTTTGGGGATTTAAAGGGAGCTTATGCATAACTTCTAGAAAGTACATTTTGGATACTAAATTTCATGTAGCTTCACTGGTTTCCTTGATTTAGTTTTTTTCCGTTCAACTTTTGTATGAACTAAACGAGTTGGGTAGAAGCTCGAAATCTAATTCGAGAAAATCCACAAAAAAATAAATAGCAGAGTATGATGAGATGCAAGTCACAAAGGCACAGACTATTCTCAATAAAAACAGTTTAGTATTAAAAGTAAACAAATCTCTTCCTCTAGATTCCCTCCCCTCCTCCTCCTCTGTCTCCTTCACCTTATTCCATCCAGCTGAACAATAAAGTTCGCAGCTCAAACACAATTTAGTTTCTATATCTGACAAATAACAGCGATAGACATAAATGGATTGTGTAGGCAATATCCGAGGCTGTTAGACAAAAGCGAACTCTTTACATTATTGATACAGGCCGGGATAAGTGGGGCCATTTCTCATCCGGCCCGAAGGCCCGGAGTCCCGGAGTCACGGGTACAGGAGCTGCCATAATAAATATGTGAACAACTGAACAATGTTGTTTTCCTCCATAACTTGGAAACTCCGTTTTGTTTAACGAAAGAAGATGGATTTATTGTAATGTAGGATTTGTTTAGGAGATATGGCTATTATTTGGGTAGTTTTGCTGCCTTTTATCCGGTTTAGAATGGATTAGTTATAATAAGCAAATCTGTCTTTCTAAGTCTAGCTAGCTAGCTGTTGCCCGGGACTTCGTTTTAAGGTGAAGTGAGTTTGAGGTGAGCTGTCATTCTACCTGATGACCTGATGCTAGGGATTATTGACAACTCACTTTAAGGTGAAGTGAGTTTGAGGTGAGCTGTCATTCTACCTGATGACCTGATGCTAGGGATTATTGACAACTCACTTTAAGGTGAAGTGAGTTTGAGGTGAGCTGTCATTCTACCTGATGACCTGATGCTAGGGATTATTGACAACTCACTTTAAGGTGAAGTGAGTTTGAGGTGAGCTGTCATTCTACCTGATGACCTGATGCTAGGGATTATTGACAACTCACTTTAAGCTGACTTCACGTAGGTTTTTACTGTGAGGTTATTACAGAATACATCGGCTGTTATTAGTGCGAATCCCCAGCAGCAGGTGCAATGATAGCTCATTACAAGCTCACATCACCTTAGTTCTCACGGTGAGTTTTTTTTACAGAATTTATCGGCAGGATATAATATTCAAGACCCTTCTTCAAAACTAAAACATTTCTTTATAAAATTTTTGAAAAAATATGAACTGCAGAGGCTACCGAACTTTGTTTTAACAGACTAGCAAGACACTAACTTAGGTTACTTTTCGCAGCGATGTGGCCAAACTTGGAAGCCTAGGTTTTCCACCAAATCCTGAGATCATAACAAGTTCACTCCTCTCGAAGTCGTTCGTCTTCGGAATCCTCTGAAGCCGCGCGAAAATGAGAAAACTATTGACGATGTCTTTTGTAGGATATCTTATGAAAATATTATGTCGTTGAGACGGGATTTGAGGTAAATAAAGTGTTTTGATACGTGTCATGGTAACTCCAAATAGAAAATGTTTATACCTACATTATTTTATACTACAGAGAGGAGGCCTGTCCCAGCAGTGGGAACGTTATAGGCTGATTATGCTTATACTATAACAATATTTGTATAAATCATTGTCATTCTGACTAAAATGCAGGTTAGGTACTAAATAATATAGATGGAGGAAATAACTTCGCTGATATACTATTTCAGATGTATTTAAACGTTTGCCTAGACAAGTTATATTTTTAGCCTTGTTTCCGCTATCGCAGCACTTTCCACGTTTCCCTGTTAAGGGCTTAAAGGGTATTTTTAATATTTGTTTTAAAAAGTCAGGACAATCGTGTTTGAACCTGTTCTGATCGGAATGAACCCGCACTTACTCCCCATGCATGACTGTTCCAAGGCCTAATGTTTGCTACGCCGTTAAATTTTATGGAACTGCTGTTTATCACACTAATATTATAAAGGCGAAAGTTTGTGAGTGTGTGTGTGTGTTTATATGCTTGTTACTTCTTCACGCTCAAACGGCTGGACCAATTTTGATGAAATTTGGTATGGAGATAGCTTGAGTCCCGGAAAAGGACAAGGGTACTTTTTATCCCGATATTCCCACAGGATCGCGACTTATGCGGGTAAAACCGCGGGGTGCAGCTAGTATTTAATAAAGAGGTTAGTACTCGGTGGTTAGGAGTAATGGACTGAACGGTAGCTGATCCTTATTTTTGTCAAATGGTATTGATCTTTTAGGAGACTACATTTGTTTTAGAAGTTTAGGTAAGAAAGGGTTAAATTCTTGATGTATCACGAGTATGCAGGTTTTCTATAGATAATGAAGACGCGCAGTTTAATCAAAAAATATTTTAGATCAAATAACTAAACAGCACATTATTTGACTGGCCAATTCTTCCCTTGAGGTGGTAGGGTAAACGCCCGCCTGGTTTGCGAACACTCTCCCACCGGATTTTGGCGTCAAGCGGCCTGCTCTGTTTCGTTGATGCGTTGGAGTTCCAGTGCCTTAGGCAGATGCTTATGGCACTGGAACCCCCAAATGGAACTCTCTCTGGGCACGCTCGTTTCGTCATTGACCTCATTCATCGCATTCCATCAGGCGTGCTCGAGGTCAAAAGCGGGCCCATACAGCAATAAAAAAAAGAAAAACAGCGAATGTCCTAAAATTTCCTCGAAAACCAACAGAAAATCTTATTAAGAAACACGAACACGAATGCCCGCAATAGGCGGAGTCCAGTAATGAGATATCTAGCCAAATGAACACACGAGCCGGGCACGACATCGCCGCATACCGGACTCATAGCGACATTCCCGAATGAATTCCATACTCCGAGACTTTCCGCGCCTCCACGAGACAAAGCACATTATTTATTAGATACGCTTGCTTGAGTATCAATGAGATGTAGAGTACGAAAGGTGGATTTAATCAGCCGGCAGATAAGTATGTAGATAGAGCGCTTATGTAGTTGTTGGTGGCTCATGTTAATAATTTGGTAAAGTCGACCTCGTTATTGCTTTATTACCACTTTTGACAACAATTCCCAGTGAATTGAAACTGCACTAACGGCCCAATCACACGTACCACAACCACACCACATTGTAGCGATAAAATGTGAGCAACAAACGTAACCACTGCTTGCCCAAAACAGTGCTCACTGTGTGTAAATAGTGTCAGTGCAGCTTCTTGCAGTTGCGTTGTGTTTGTAGTTACCACAAAATCAAATGTAATGGTCGACGCAACGTTGCGTGTTTACGATGTGGCCGGATGCTGGTACACTGTCTCGCCGGTGGTGGTTGCGTTGTAGCTGCGACGTGGTCTTGATGTGTTCGGTATCACTCACACGGTTGATTTTGACAGCCAAATGCGTCCGTGTTAATAAACTATTAATTAGCATACAAACTAGCGCCTGACCACGTGTTGTCGTTGTTGTGTGGTTGTGATACGTGTGATCGAGCCCTTAGGCTTAAACTGTCTGTCATAGATATCCGAGTCTTAGTCTTACAGAGTAAGGGTGGTAAAGTAATTACGAGATCGACTGTTCCTTCGGAAAATTATCTTCTACATTTCACTAGTAACAATATGAAAACTCGACAAGTGGATCGCAGATTTTAATAATACTGATACTGTTGCGTTCCCATTTTCAATTAAAAAGAACTTACCACAAACGCCATTATTTTTATCTTCCCTGAACCTAACCTAACCGATCTAAATCAGACAAGCAGTAGAGTAGTAAACTTTTAATTCTACTTAGACGTTGTCTATACATACTCAAACGCCAGCTACTCGCAAGGATGACGTCAGACGGCAGTAGGCAGCCGTGTCAGCGTGTTCACAAGTCCTGCATTATTCAGCCGGCGACAAACTCGCTCACAATGATGACCGACGGCCTGGAAACATGGCGCAACTTGGTGAAAGAGTGTGCAGCCGCCCTAAGCAAAGCGGTTTTAGTTATTAGAATGTTAATTAAGTTCATGTCTTTTAATGCAAATAACAAGAGATGCTTACTTTATACAAAAGTTTTATAAAATAAAGGAGAGGAAAAATGAAAAATTTATTTATTTTTTGAAACTATATCTCGTCGTGAATTCTCTGTGCTATATACGTAGTTTCATAGCAGAATGACGTCACTAAAATACAGTTAAATTCATGCCCGTTTGGCGTAGAGCGATGGACGAGCGAAAATAATTTTGCTTTGATAAAAAAATCCACATCGCAAATGCCCCGTAGTCCCTATAACATGACATTTATTTTTTATGTAGCTGTAGAAATATTTTCGGGAATAAATTGCGTGATGTAATTATTAGGAACGTTATAATAAAATTGGTATTTTGATAGCCTAGTAGCAATACTGGCACGTATAATATTTTTCAACACACTTGCTCGTAAAATGGCTCTTAATGCACAGCTTTTAGATCCATAATGCAGTGTATTACAAACGCGTGCCTTTTCTTTACGTTACGGTACTTGTGCTTTATTTCCACAGATAACTATTTAATTTACTAGTCGGAGGTCGGAGAAGTGCGTTTTTTTTTTAATCTCTTCAAAGAGACTTCATGCCAAAAAGAATCCGCGAGCCATATTTTACTTTTTTTTTTAAATAGTCTGAATTGTCCTTGGTCCCAAGATGAACTAAAATTTATTTACCTTAAGATGAATGCGCAGTTGTAGCCCACGAAATTAATTTTTCTAACGTTTTTTGCAATTTTCAGGTCAGTGTCAGGTTGTATCTTGATCAAAATATGATTCGCGACTATAACAGATACGTATTTACAAAATTATAATAATTAGAATCATTAAATACATCTTTCTAAGTTAGATTTGTTCCATAAGAACAAATCTCTTATGGAAAAGTTCTTAGGGAACAAATCTAACTTAAATATATATATTAATGATTCTAATGACTATAATTCTTTTAATACATATCTATTATATAAATATACATTTTGATCAAGATACAACCTGATACTGACGTGCGAATTGTAAAAAACTTAAAAAAAAAAATTTTTCGGTCTACCACTGCGCATTCACCTTAGGGTGCACATACACATAGCGAGGCATGTGCCGCAAATGATTTTTTTATATGTACGGTTGCCTCAGGCTGAGGCATCTAACATACAAAAAAAAAGCACTTGCGGCGCATGGCTCGTTCTGTCTGGATGCACCTTATAATTTTCCGTCGTCCCTCCCGTAACTAAACGGAAAAGACCACTGGCGTTCTATTATTGCGGATTCTCACTGAATTAATGTATATTTCTCTATGCAAATAGTACTTTCTAATTCCATAGGTACTAACTAAACTACAATTTGACATACGACAACACTGCAATCAGTCTTAACATTATTTTGTGTTTATTATATTTTTTCTATAGGCTGTTTATCGGTTTTGTCTTTGCCTTTAAGTAAATAAACCCGCGCCGCACTAGCAATGCGCGCGCAGGTGTAAGAATGACCATTACTTACTCTATGGGTAAACCTGCGTGCGCACGCCAGCGCGGCGCGCGGAATGACAAACCCAGCCCGCCATTATCCATACAAGTTAATATTTAATAATACAAGTCTGTTTTTTTCCTCGCAAGTGTGTTGAAAAACGTCGTATGATACGCGTGTGCATTGATAATTAAACTCTCGGCTACCTTATCGCGCTCGCCTACGGCTCGCGCGAATAATACCGCCTCGAGTTTAATGATCAACATAGCACACATGTATCATAATGTACTATTGTTTGTTTACCCCCCAGATATTTGTGGTTAGATATTATGTTATAATACCTTCAATCTGTTCAGAAAATATTTCCACAAAACCAACTTGATAACAACTCCTTCCCTTACGAGGGCTACTAAATTGTATAATGTACATGCTACAAAGCCGAAATCGATATCGATCACGATAGTCACTTTCAAAAGGAAACTATAAGCACTTTCAATTTGAGGAGATTTGACTTATCTTATTTTTTTTCTACAGTTTTTAAACATTAATTCATTCAAACATTATATTATTGAAAATCAAGTAATTGCTTCGTTTTATTGTATTGTCTTCATCTCATTTGAATCTTTTATTTATTATTTATTTATTATTAGCCTGTGATGTCCCACTGCAGGGCAAAGATCTCCCTACTCTCTTTCCACTTCTCTCTGGTCAAAGCTGCTAAGGAAGGTTCTTGTTGAAGGAGTCCAGCTCATCCCGCTATCCCCGTCTGGGTCTGCCGCGATGTCGCTTGCCATTAAGAGGGACCCATTGGGTCGTAAGTTTGGCTCATTGTTCGTCTGTCCAGCCCAGTTCCATTTTAGCATGGCAGCTTTCCAAGTGACATCAGTTATCTTTGTGATGGAACGGATGGTCGTATTCCTAACCCGGTCTGTCAGTTTGATACCTAAAATACTCCGTTCCATAGCCCTCTGGCAAACCTCGAGCGTGGACCTCTGCTGATTATTTTATTATTAAATTTAAAACATGCATATGAGGGGAAGGAGTTTCAAATGGCGAAGAACAACCCTAAAGCGACTTGGAAGATCATTAAAAATATCACTGGAACTAGCCGTAATGCGGAATCCCCTAACGAGCTTCTAAGGATGTCTTCGGATGAAAAGTCTTCGGTCAACAAAGTTAACGAGTTTTTTGCCAATGTTGGCAATAACTTGGCTGACAAATTCTCATCCACGTCGTATACCCCGGAGCATTCTCTCGATGCGCTGCCTTCTAACTCGCTGGTGCTTCTCCCCACTGATGAAGTAGAGGTCTCAAATATCATTATTGGATTACGAACAGATGCGGCGGTGGGTTGGGATGGCATATCATCCAGACTGTTAAAATCATGTATGCCCGCGATTGTCCCAGCCATCACCCATATCTGCAATCGCTCTATTTCCATGGGTTGCTTTCCTAGGGTTTTTAAAAGAGCTGTCGTTCATCCAAGTTTCAAGAGTGGGGACAGACACAGTGTAGATAACTATAGACCGATCTCAGTCTTACCTGCTATCTCTAAAATTTTGGAAAAGATACTTAATAAACGGTTGGTAGACTATCTTGAGTCATACAATTTATTAAGTGACAACCAGTATGGTTTTAGAGGTGGCAGGTCAACTGAAAATGCTATTGCTGCCTTGGTAGATCAAGTAGTATCTAAACTAGATAGCAAATTGAAATGCTTGGCTATCTTCCTCGATCTTTCCAAGGCATTCGACACGGTGTCTGTTCCCCACCTCCTATCCAAGTTGGAAGCTACTGGTATTCGCGGACATACCTTAAAAATTTTCCGGGATTACCTGTGTGATAGAAGCCAATGCGTCAAAATAAATGACGTTATTAGTGACACTATATCATTGAGTTTCGGCGTTCCTCAGGGCTCAATTTTGGGTCCTACCCTGTTTATTATTTATATAAATAACTTATGTAAAATGACTCTAACGAACTGTTCAATTTATACTTACGCAGATGATACGGCCTTACTTCTTCATGGTAGCGACTGGCCTGAAACAGTAAAATACGCGGAACTTGCTCTAAACTCAGTGATGAAATGGCTGTCAAATAACATTCTAACCTTAAATCTTAAGAAAACAGTATACATACTTACCTTTCTCCTTAATATCCACCAACCTCCCTCCACCTGATTCAATGGCACTTAGAGCCCATACTTGCTCACTTGGTCTATCCTCTTCACAATGCGGCTGCTCGCAACTCACTAGGTGTGACTCTGTTAAGTATCTCGGAGTGCATGTAGATAGTTCTTTGAGTTGGAAAATTCACCTTAGCAATCTCATATCGCGAGTCCGCAAGTGTATATTTATTTTTAAAAAACTAAGGCACTCTGCGGACTTTAGTACTATCAAAACTGTTTATTATGCCCTCTGTCAAAGCATATTAAACTACTGTATCACAGTGTGGGGGGGGGGCTCCCAAGACAATCCTTCTGCCTCTGGAACGAGCGCAGAGAGCTGTCCTCAAGGTAATGACCTCGAAGCCATTTAGATATCCCACCTCGGCTCTCTACACCGAATGTCAGGTCCTTACTGTGAGACAGCTCTTTGTTCTTGGCACTATTTTGCGCAAACATCCCTGTGTGGTTTAAAATCCGAATGACGCTAAAAAGCGTAGATACTACGAAGTATGCTCAACTCGTGGATGTAGAACGGCCCATGCCCAGCGTCATTATGATATTCTGTCTAACCATTTATATAATAAAATAAATAGACTATGCACTATCGCTCCCATGTGTTTCAATGAATGTAAGACCAAGGTAACAAAGTGGCTATTGACATTGAGTTACGATAAGACTGAGGATTTGCTACATGTATCAATCGCTTAACCTAATGTAGTTAATAAAGTAATTTATTTTTAAACAGACAATAACATATTTGTGTCATGAACGTAGGTCCTATGTAGGTTATATATTTGTACAGGATAACATGAACCCAAGTTTTCACCACATTTATCTCTTTTTTAAATACTTTTACAGAGGTACTTAAATAGGCCACGGTTATGTATTTAAATTTGTAAGTAGTTATAGTATAATTATTATACTATAACTACTTACAAAGTACTGTGCTCGTCATACAACTACAGTTTATATGTTGCAAATTATAGGCGAGGACGCTGGCACCCTAAACACAAGTTAAATCTTACTTTGGGTGCCAGAGTTCATCGAAACCACTCTTTTCCTTTGTTGTAACGCTGCATAGTGTTTAGATGAGTGTTTTTGTACAACTAAAGTTAATAAAGAAACTTTTTTTTTTTTTTTTATTATCCAGAGCATATTTATGGATTATAATTATGTATCCAGAGCATATTTACCTACTCGTGCAAGCTGGGGTTACCTGTGATTGGGTTGCGTTACAGGATAATGTACATAAACTAAACAAGTTTTGATATTGTAGAAGATAATTGCAATGTATCTCTCGTTGGTAAACCTTAAATAAATAAATAATCTGACTGATACTTTTCACCGAAGGCAATATGAAAATGAATTACTGTTTCAAAATAAAGTTAGATAAATGTTTTGCTGCCACGCTTCAATTTCAATTCAAATTTATAAAATAAAACATTTTCAGTAGTGGTTATTTACCTATATTTTTTGTATCCATTTATCCTACAGATAAATTTTTCACGGTAAGATAAAAACTTTTCCTTCCCCATTCTACTGAAAACATTTCAGTTAATCAAACGAGTAATAAAATCCTCTCAAATACAGCTATATTTGGGTATATTTTATCAATAGTGAAACATACACCTCTAAAGTAAAGGGAAGTAAAGCAAAAAGCCATGCATAAGTTAGTGTCAGACCTCAAAGAGTCTGAACAAACAGGCCGCTAACCAAGTATGAATATTTATTAGTTGAAGTCGACTAAGTTAACATGTTCTAGCCACAATTATTTGTGTGGTACGAGTCATGAATATCAGTGGCTTGTGGCTCGTGGCTCGGGAAACGTCGCGATAACGTCTGCTCGGCGACATACTGACACTAAGTAGCTTTGTGTGAAACATTGTATGGGCTACATGATATTATTAATATCATAAATTGGCGCCTACTAAACCGACACTGCAGACAAAACAAGAAGAGTGGAAGTAAAGAAAAGCTTATTTTTTTCACGAGATGTGTGATAACAGCTTCTATAAATTGTTTTAATATTGCGGTATGATACTAAACACATCCACGACAAAACAGCTGTTATAAATCTCCGCGCTGACAACCCTCCGAACATAAGTGAAAAGTCATAAATAATCCCACAAAATGGAGAAAGTTTAAACACCCTCACTCGTCGAGTACTACAAAATCAAGTTGACGAAGAACGTAAGTAGGTAATACATCGTTCTGGATGAAGAATTTCCCGATTTTGACGAATAAGTGGATATTACCAAGTAATCAGATTCGACAACCGCCGCCTCCCTCCTGGGTCACCCATTTAAAACTTCGACATGTAATTAAAAATATAGGTCCATCGTGATCCGACGTCGATGCAAACCCAAGAGGGAAAATTAAGAAGATTAATATTCATTATTTATATTGATTGAAAAATAACTTTAATTTCGGAAGTCGGTGTCTTTGGATCTGTATTTTAGTTTTTTGCCATCGACTTCCGAAATTAAAGTTATTTTTCACTTTGTAGTGTCTTTTTGGAAGTCGGTTTTTTTTTTCTTAAAAAGTTTTTATTTCACGCTTTTTAGTGGGTTTGCTTTTAATTTATCTAAGTTACAATAGCCTAGTGCTCATCGCCTTTTACAAACAAAATATTGCTTTTCCCGATGCAGGGAAGTTAATTGTTGAGGAGTTCTCCAGGTCCACCATCAGCTCCATATCACCATTCACATTGTGACGAGCATAAATTGCTTAGCAACCATATTAAAGTAATCGAATCGCAACCCGTGAAATACTTAGATATTATTGAGTAGTTCTGGTGGCCATCTGTGGTCTTCATCATCAGTTCCACTTCACCAAATGGTGCTTTCCGAGAGCAAATGCACGAGTTACTACAAAAAATACCCAAATCGCTATAGGTGTGCCTATAATATTTGAAGAGTTCCTTCGATTTCTCCAGGATCCCATCATCAAATCCTGACCTGATGTTTTTAGACTAGATGCTGAAAATCCTGGCTGCAGCATCAGGCCAGACTTATGTCAACATTGCATTGAACTTAAAATTTAGTCCTGTTTGAAAATGAGCCCAAACACGACTACGGTGCTGTAATTTCAAGGTTTGTACTTTTTCCGATGCTCCTGGCTTCAGCATCAGGTCTCTATGTACTTCGGTGTTCCTCATTAACAGTACGTTTATCCACACATCGAGCCCTTTTCATTGAGCCCAAACACGATATAAATCTGCTGTTAGTTGTCGAGGAGTTAGGTACTCTGCAGACTATCCTGACTGCAGCATCAGGTCATGACTTGATGATCATGAGGACTTACCAACTGAACTTCGACAAACTTTACTACGACAAGATTTTAATTCGACACTACGGAACTCCGACACGTCTTCATTTCGACAATACTTTAGTTCGAAATGCCTTAAGTCCGACACTACTGTACTCCGATAAAGCGTTTCTTCGACTTGACTTAACTACGAAACGATGCGACTTCGACGACGTGCTACTTCGACAACTATAGTAGTCCGACATGAGTCAATTTCGACATCATCTACTCCGGCATGCTGTACTTCGACAATATCTTACTTCGACGTTATATATCTGAGACACGATGCTACTTCGAAATTGAAATTTGTGAAAGATGATATGGCTAGAAAGGGGGTGACTACCGACTACTACTAAAAAAAAAATGTAAGTATAGTGCTCTTAAATAGAAAGAAAATTAATATTTTTAAAACTATTATAGAGTTAAATAAAGAAAGAACAAAGGAACACAGAAAATGAAAGAACTCGAAATATCTGAAATATCTGATATTGTCGAAGTACAGCATGCCGGAGTAGAGTATGTCGAAATTGACTCATGTCGGACTACCATAGTTGTCGAAGTAGCACGTCGTCGAAGTCGCATCGTTTCGTAGTTAAGTCATGTCGAAGAAACGCTTTATCGGAGTACAGTAGTATCGGACTTAAGGCATTTCGAACTAAAATATTGTCGAAATGAAGACGTGTCGGAGTTCCGTAGTGTCGGAGTTCCGTAATGTCGAATTAAAATCTTGTCGTAGTAAAGTTTGTCGAAGTTCAGTTGGTAAGTCCAGTCCTTGCCTGTTCGAGTAACTTCTTACTGTTAAGGAGCTATACCTTCTATCATCAGCCCAGCTACCTGAGATGGTGACAACCATACGCAAATACACAAGATACTTCATAAAATATGCGAAAAACAATAAGTGAGCCTATAAAATTTGAGGGTTGCCCTCGATTTCTCTAAGATCCCATCATCAGATCCTAACTTGGTGACAGTGGGACCACCTCAGAACTATCTACTTTGGAACAAAAAAGAATTTTGAAAATCCGTCGACAATTGGCGGAGTATTCGATGAACAAACATACAAAAAAAAAAAAACGTACAAACAGCCGAACATAGTACCTCCTCCTTTTTGTAAAGTCGGTAAAAAGAAGGAATAAAGTCACGTTTTAATTAAATTGATACCACTCAGTGATTTAATAATCGCAAGATATAAAAAGACCTCTTCAATACAAAGAATGAACGATGAGCATTTGTATGATGCTTGCTCATTCAGCTCCTTTAAATCAACAATGTTTTCCCTAAAACGTGTTCTTTTAGGCCCAGCTCGAGATTAGTAAGCCGCTGTTAATCCAAGCTCGAACGTAAGCTCAACCGACCTGACCGAATGTAGGTACTTACCAATAATACGGTTGCCCTATGTCAAAACCCAGTACTTTCCGTAAGCCGGATTGACAGGAAATTAGTTGCGCAAACATAGTAATTCATTGATAGTTTCACGTGTAAATAGGTAATTATTTAAAAAATATTTTTTTTAAATTCGGCTTTAAGGAAATAAAAAGTTTTTCACATAAGGAAGTATTTTTTATAAATTAATATAAAAACAGTACGCGCGTTTTTGCCAATTTCCAAAGTTAGATATACACTATTATTATCATACATATTTGTGCTACACTATTATATAATATATATCTAGTAATATTATAAAGAAGTAAAGTTTGTAAGGTTGGATGTAGGTTCCTCTTCTGATCTCCGAAAATACACATCCGATTTAAAAAAAAAAAATTGTTATATTTTTGCGCTCTCCTGGAAAATTTTGTTTAAAGCACTTACTAGGTTCTGATATGGGGCAGACAAATAACCGTCTCGTATGATAAGTACCTGTATATCCGCATACGTTTATAATATGTCCCAAGTGTGTGTTTGTATACGGAACATGAGCTAAACTGCTAGTAATTACATTAATACGTTCATAACGCCTCTCAAACCTCGGATTACACGCATTATGCATTACATAATGTGTACCTTTGATATAAAGCCACTTAGTTCGGGATATTGATTTCACTGAAGATAATGTAATATGATTTAGTTTATGGATATGGCTTAACACCTCTTAATGTATGTGGTTTCCTGTGTTTATACTGAATCTTCTGTAAGATAAATGATTTCCCAGTTAAGTTAGTTCTGACTGAAAACCATTTAAAGCTAAGGTTCCAACCCCCCACACGTTATGAATAATTCATTTACCGAGCTTATTAAAAATGTATCGCCCGCATAATAAAACATGACGTAGTTTTAGCTTCCACAATAACAGTGTTATATCAAAAGCCCGAATCATTCATGTATTTATTGGGGCTCGGGGTATGAATTCTTTATTTGACCGAACAAAATCAACCTCCTAACGTAAAGGTACATTTATAGGTAGAATCAAACAATAGCGTTCAACAAAAAGGCAACAATCCGTAAGCTTTTATTTCAACAACTTTTGAACAAAGACTTGAATCTCACAGTCTAATTTACAACTGAGACCTGAAGCGTCTTTACCGACTTTAAGGCAAGATGGAACATGTGGAGCCAAATACAAAGTTAGCCTTACAAATGTGCGACACAAAGGGGCCGCGTTATCCCGTCCCGGACGGAAAGGGCCCGGCAGCACTCAGGGCGGGTCGGAGCGAGCGGGGACTAGGAATGCAACACCTTTTGTATCGCGACCAAATGAAGTTATGGCGGCACTAGACGTGTGACGATGAAACGCGTCGGGTTGAAGTGCTTATGGTAAACAGGTAAATGCTTGTCCGTACTTACATGTTGTAGCTTGTAGAACCTCAGTAAGGTTTTATTCTGGAGTTGCTGTCACGTCAAAGTTGTCCGAAAATATTGTGTTCAGTGATTAGATCTATTGAGTAAGTGTTTAGTCTATTGTGGCTCTTTGATGTGAATTGATTAGGGGTAAGTATCTGCATTAG
This sequence comes from Amphipoea lucens, assembly GCA_947508005.1. NCBI lineage: Eukaryota > Metazoa > Arthropoda > Insecta > Lepidoptera > Noctuidae > Amphipoea > Amphipoea lucens. Next base: position 555,390 of record OX382363.1, on the reverse strand, counting down.
GAACAATAGAATAGAAAATACTGTAATTTAAATTCCGTGTAAAACATCAATGTTTGTTAAGTTAATTGAACAAATAAGTTACACAGGTAACGTGATTTGCGTCTGCAACGCTAAGATTTCCAACCTTTATCAAATATAACATTACAATTTTTGAAGCAAATTGTTACAGATTCATCTCCACAATACTAAAATTCACATCAAAATCTCTATTTCGCACATTTGATTCAAATGACTGTGAGATATCTCATTTCCATGGAAGGCACCGCTGATTGATGATCTCGCGCCCCTCCCGGGACGCCGGGCCCGGGATCCTCAGCATTCACAGCCGGATCATAAATTAAGTGCACTCTCATTTGGCGTACAATAAACGGTGGGAGTTCAATAGCGATTGTTCTACGGAGGCCGGCGCGCGGCGGCCGGCGATGCCTCCCTCGCTTTTTGTGTGAATTTAATAAACCTGGCCATTTGTTCGGTTTGTATGGCCGCCAGTAATCAAAGTTTTAACGGTTTTTTTTTGTTCGTGTTTTGCGTTGAGTTTCAGGTACTTAGCACGCTTCAGATTTAGGAATTGGTAAACGAAAATGGTTTATTCTGTATTCTGTTCAAAACAAATCGTTGTTTGAGTTTTGATTTAGTACTTACCAAAGTGTCACCTAGTCGAGGCGTCCTGCTTCGTATCTCATAATTATTTGGTTGACCATTAATTCGTCTCGCTTGTTCTATTACTGGGGACTCTAATTTGTTAACAATACAACAAAGCAACAAAAAATCATTAAAAAGTCTTTTACCTAGGTATCTTAAACATAAGCCGAAAATAAAAAAAACGAGAACGTGTTGAAGAAAATTATTCAAAAGGTTCGAGGCTCCATAGATTAGGTACTCTTTTAAAAAAGAAAAACTCACAAAGTTTATCTCTGGCAGAGATTCATATCTTTATCCCGAGCTCCAAACTGTTCTAGGTCGTTGAATCACTAACTTCGTCTTGAAACTTCCACATTTTTCGCTGTCCGCGACAATCATAACTTTAGGAGTCTCTCTCTAAGTATTTTCTTACAGTTTTCGTCATAATTTAAAACACAGATTTTGCCATTTGTATGCTGAATCAAATCTTTCATTTTGCAATGTTCATGACACTTTTATTCAGACCTTTTTCCCATGTTTTTTTTGCCCCATAATTTGCCGAGATCTGACGTCAAGATTCCAAGTTCAGTAACAGGGCCCCGTAATTTTTAACCCAATTTTATCGCGACCTTTCAGACGATTTATCAAAATCTAAAGGATGTTTTATTCTCCTAACTTGGGCCCTGATAATAAAGGCTGCAAAAAGGTGCGCGTTCCGAATACTGTACAATAAAGATCAACATAATTTTCATGATGGTAGGAGTTCTTGATTTTTTTTAAATTGTGGCAAGACATTAAAACTTTTGCTTGGGGTAAGCGTCTATGGTTTTTGCGCAGTCACCTTTGGACCGCGATCGCGTGATAACGCCCCGCTTTGAAATTAATTAACTTCTAAATTACTGCCACCATCTCTCGCGTATAAAGGGAATTTATTATTTTAAACTCCTTTTAATTATTTTTAGGTAAACTTTTTGTTATGATCTGCAATCAAAGCAATTTCAATCAAACAAGATTTTATTTTACTGAACATATTTAATAATTGTCTATTAAATTCTATTTTTCAAATGTAATATTTACCCTCATTCCCTCCATGCCAGTTACTGCCACGACTTTGCCTCGGTAGCTTCAAAGGCCGAAAAGATGAAAGAGATAAATAAGAAGTCCCAGAGATCAGGAAAAATGGTCTTTATTAAAACCTCTTTTCATAGATGACAAAATCATCAAAGTTCACAGATATTCACGACGATCTAATATGTACAATGTTATTTAATAGAAACTAATAGTAGTTATATACAGAGTTAATCATACGGCGTCGCTTCCACAAATTGATTTCGGGATATCTATGTCGGTCTATATTATTATTATGTACAGATTAGTATAACAAGTCTTTACAAAAAAATCTAAACGTACCAGAGTTCACAACTCAAAACATTGATTCCATTAAATATTCATCTATCACAATAATATAGAAACAGTTAGTTAACAGAGGTGTCTAGACACTGAAGTAGACTATCATAAATTCAAGATGAACAATAACAAAGATTTAACTGAAATAGTAATTGCACTAAACCATTAAATTGGTCAGGAGGTAGATACACGAATGCCGGAATACAGCCCTTGTCGTTGTGGCCGACAACAGACGTGCAGATCGCGAAATCCCGAATCGATTGCGCACTGACCTCGCGATCGGAGCGAATTGGGACTGTATAAGCCAGCAGTGAACAGAGAACTCTTTGAGCCGCATACATACGGATACATATGTATATTATGTAGTAGCTACATACTGCGGGCATCCATCGCCGCTGCAACCGATCAGCCGAGCGCGAGACTGCGCTCAGCCGTGAGTATCTCGCGCTACGATACGTCACAACAATCTTACGAGCACGTTCACAATAATCACTCGATATTATAGACATATGGCCATTGAGAACATCAATCACACATTGGTTAAGTCTCAACTATGCGGAGTCAACATTGCCTTAGTTCAAATCAGAACCCGGATCACTCACGATTAAAAGTTTCCTTGTCACAACTATTCACTTACCTAGTTTCGTCTATATTTCGTCACACTGTTCAAGCAGTAAACAGACACACTTCTCGTCACAAATACTACACCCACATCAACTTTAGACCGCACGATTATCATTTTGATTTCTGCTGTAGTCATGGTTTTTTCAGCTGTAGCATTAGTTACGTCAGTATTTATGTACAATCATTTCATCAATGTTATTAATAGTATTTGAAATTCTGAATTATCCATCTGTGTTATTTGTTTCAATAATAAAAGAAGATATGTTATCTTCAGTGTTAGTTTAGAAGTCATCTACACAGATATCTCTTGGATCTGGACGCGTTTTTTTGGAGGCGCGGCGGCGGCGCTGCTCGGCCTCTCTTTGAGTTCTGACTCGCTGCTGCGCTGTGGAAATCGAAAGATATGTTAGTTGATGCTGAGGTAATATTATTATAATCATTCAGAATGATATCCACTGCTGGATGATTCAGTTCCTATGGCTTTCATGAAATTTGGAGTTTCAAAGGTTCAAATGAAATATGATATTTCATATTGAGATCGCACGTGTAATTTAATACGCTTCTTTCAAACTTTGTACGACTATAGGTTCCTACACTTGCTGGGCAGAACTTGTCTAACATAATACTATATTTTTACCTATAATTATATTAACTCGAAAAGAAGAAGAAGACTGACTAGGTATAACTTTCAAGTGTTCAAAACGATATGATTACCTTAAGAGTGCTCTTGCGTGGCGAGGTGATGGAAGCCGGCTCGTTGCTCAGGGAGGCCCCGCTACGGCTGCTGCAACTCCCTATGAGGAAAACTTACTTTAAATCATACTTTGAGTTCTGAATACTGCTTTGTACTGCTGTGGAGAAAATATCAATGGGCTGATAACTCAAAACTACAAACGAAATGGTACTAAAAATAATTCTCATTGTATAAATATTTTCGATATGAATGCGGATTTTATAGCGTACATTTCACAGATAACTAATATCTGCTCCGTGGTTTCTATTTATTGCAATATAATTTTCAATAATGTAAAATAGACTAAACTACACAAAATATACAGCGAAGAAACATAAAACCAGAATATACTATAAAAGACAGACGGAAAATACGTTTTCTTTTCAAAAAGAAATAACATTCAGAATTTTAATATTTGAACCGTACAAAATGTCCGGGTTTCGAGTAGCTTTTGAATCGGGAAGTGCATTGAAACGGCACACGAATGCAGCCACGTCGTGTGCCTCAAATAAATCGCCAGAACGTCTGTAATAAATGTTATAGTTGTCTCCGCCTTGTGGACACTGGAGACATCCACTAAATAAATGTGGTAGCCTTTAAATAAATAAATGTAGTGGTGTTCAAAAGTATGGGCTATTTGGATGGAAAATTAGCCTATTCCTAAATACAAAGCCAATAGAGTCAAAACAATAATAGAAAGTATTAAACCAATTGTGACTGAACAGGGTAATGGACGTTTAGATAAATATTCTTAAATCCAAGGTTTCGAATGAATAAAAACTCCAAGCAGCGAATGAACTTATACTAAACAGAAATAAAAACTTACTAACCAATATGTTTACCAGTGCCCTCAAAATCGATCACCGCAATTGATGACATAAAACTGACGTAGCCCGATCCCTATCACCATCATTCTATCACCAGATCAAATAGTTCGTGAGTTATCAGCAGTCCCTACTATGAATAACAAAGTCTCTCTGCTGGATTCCACATAACTCGTGTAATTTAGTAGCGTGGACCAGCCGCGGTTAAGTGAGAATCGTGTGCGTAGTTTATAGTACGGTCTGCTCCCAAGTGGTCGCTCATAAAAAATGGGTTTTAGATTTGACGTCTTTTTTGCCTCCATGTAAAAAATGTGTTTGCATTGCTCCCTTCGAATATTCATAGCCTTAAACCTACAAGAAAGTAAGCGACGTATATAAATATTATTATGTTGGGATAAATCGTTTACAATAATCTTAGAACGAAACCGCGTCCTGCAGTTGACACGTTTCATTGAGCTGGAAAGATAAGCGGTTGGCTCGACGTTTTACTTCGGAGTTTTTTCATTCCTTGAGACGAAACAATTTCAGACCTTCTTGCGAAAGGTTACTTTTTGTAATGACTTAGCTGGATCCCTCCTTAATTTTGGTTCGGGGAAGCAATTATCTTGAAAGGTTTTTATAATTCTAACCTTCTCTCCTTGGACGGCGGTGGGCAGTTCTCCGACGACCTCTTTGAAGGTAGATCCCCGCGAAGACCAGCACGTTGAGAGCCAGCAAGAAACAACCGGCCCCCACTGTCACACCCAGCGCCACCGTATAGCTACTTCAAACAAATAATTAATTAGAAGTTATCAAATAAAAAGAAGAAGATGCTGTAACTGCTCATGTTAAGTAAAGAGATACAATAACATTATTATTGTTGAGTATTTTTGTCCTTAAAACTGAAAAGAAATATTGAGGGTGCTTCAGAATATCAAATTGTTCTGAAGAATCTCAAGGGCGATGCATAAATTTGGTTACATTAGCTCAAAATGTCAACTGTGCCAGAAAAATATGAATATCTCGTCGCATCTGTTTGAAATATTACTATCATTATTTCCGGAGTGACGCGCAGTCCAGTTAATTCAGTCCAAAGTTCGGCGCCATCCATTACCATTATCAGCAGTATCCAGTTGTCTGGAGGAAAAAACGCTCCCCTTGAGAAATGGGTCGGCATTAAGACATTATATGCGAGACAAAAGGGACAGAACTCAGGAAGGTAAACAGGTAAGTAAACACATTAGCGAGATTACGAGCCGCGCTACAAAATGCCCGATCAATCTTGTTTAGAGGCAGTCCTGCCTGAGGTTCAGGTGACGCTGCGACCCTCGCGCACGGAATTTACATGTTATGAAAATGTAACAACGTTCGTGAGAAGCACTTTGTGTACTCTGTCGTATCCTGATCCGTTTTGTTGCTCTGTTTATCTAATTGAATGGAAGCTACTCGACAGGGGGACACTGTTTAACTCACCGAGTAAATTATTATTAACTTCAATAATAAAAAAAAAACAATAGCCGTATAAGCCTGAATGCTCGTTTATATGTCGTTTCTAGATATGAGAGGATTATTCGTCAGGTCACTAGTCCAAACTTTTCCAAAACATCCGATGAAAATGGCTGCTGTTTTCCAACTTCTGCGATGATAAAAGCATGTATACTAGAAGCAGAATGTCTCTGTGAAACTTTGAGAAAGTACGAGTGTTGTTCCAAGTTTGGAGCCTGAAGAAAAACTTGAGATCAGAACTAGCGGAGAGGACTTCAGAAATGGATCAACATCTTAATGACAGCGAACATTTCATAACAGTCCGTTACTATTATATTGTATTGGCAGCATATGCCTCGCTGTTACGTGGTTGGGGACCGATGTTTTCTTTGACTCTGTACCCCAGGGATCAACGCTCCCTTCAAGAAATTAATTTTTCGTCACTTGTTTATCTTATTACGTCAAACATCGTTACGTAGGTATGTCTTTTGTACAGCTTTCAGAATTCCCTCAGTGTGGCTCTTTTCAATTTTTCCTGTAAAAGCTTTACAGGAATACAGAATGTTGTCTCATAATTGGACGCGAATTTTGCGTCATATAGGCATTACGCCAGTATGGGTAGCAGTGTGCCCCGCGACATGCTTTGCTGTTGATCCGCGGCATAAAAATAGTCGTCTATTTTTATTAAAATTGACAATATTTTGAGTAAATATTTCTGCTGTAAAGGTGAGTTGAAATCTGAATATTGTAACAATGAAAGCGTATGCGTATCTATTTTGACTAAAATCGCAGATAAACGTAAATAGATAATGTGTCTATTCTCAAAACTATTCCTATTGAAGTTGGATGTCGCCATACAGTGGCAATCAGAGCTAAGTTCATCAGATGCTAACCTGTAGTACTGGGAGTCCAGGTTGGTCAAGGAGTCCTCCTTGGGCGAGGGTTGCGGCGCCGGCAGCGCGGAGAGCGCGGGGCGCGGGGAGGGGGACGGCTCGCACTCTTCAACTTCAGAGGAATCGTCGTCAGCCTCAGTACTGTCCTCCTCATCGTCTAGAGCCGATGTCGTCGTGTACAGCTCCGGGAATATTTCACCTACGAGAAAAAAGTCAATTAAGTTAAGGTTTTATACTACTCATAGAGTAAGCTGTCGTTCCGCCTTCTGATCTGATCTGGCACGTCATGCTAAATATTGACCGTTTTATTGCCTCAATTTATTTCTCGTGTTTACCTGTTTATACCTCTTACATTATTATCACTTATATACGTTAGTTCGAAGCTTTTTGTCTAGACCTCAGTAAGTAACCAATGACAGAGCAGTCAATGTATGCATGTCATTATTTTTAAGAACCAATTACTAGGTCCTAATTAGGCAAGGGCTTGGCATCACAAAACTGCTCTCCTAATTAAACCTTTAGCATTTTAATGAACGCCATGTCAGTTTTTAGGTCTCTAAGCTCAAAATGTTAGGTTTTGTAAATACCGTATTAATTAAATTAAGTGCTCTCAGCAGGTTTTTGAAGTTTGCGTAGAATTTTAATAGGTAAGCTAACATTGTTTAAATAAACCTCGTCTATTTAGTTGTAGCCATTTTCAATGTAGGAATGATTTAATGTTTTGTTTCTAATACTAAAATGTTAGCCTAAATAAAACAAAAGCAATGGAACGTATTTTCTAAAATATTCTGAACTTTGTTACTGGATTAAAAATCAAGATTTCAGAGATAAAATAGTTGCATCATAACTAGATATAGGTAGATTCCAACCGATAGGTCAACATGATATTCAATACATGAATCGAATGCGAAGTAAACAACTCACCAATATAGAACATATCTGAATAAGAAAGCGATCCCTGAAGTTATCAAAGGCTGGTAATGAATGGTCCACGCGCGCACAATGCGGGCCCAAGTTGTGCCCACGCGCACAAAGGACGATTGTTGGAGCCGCCGCGCGATCTCTTTTGTTGTGCTAGGGATGAACTGGGGCCCAGCCTAGTGTTTAGACTTATTGTTGCTTAGACAGATCTTGTAAGCTGTGTGGGATATATGTACACTATAGATGCTCCAACTCACACTAAGAGAACCTGTCTTTTCCATTTAAAAAAAATCCTTAGTACCTATTAATTGCAGATTTTTTAAATAAATTTATTTATAAAATTAGATGACAGCGTGCAAGCCAATTTCAACACAGTTGAAAAATAAATATGAAGGTTTTAAACCGGAATTCTCAGCCTAGTTTTCAGAAACATTTTATCTGAAATCATAAAAGGATATCCAATCAAAGTTTTTCGTTTCTTCTGATATTGAATGGTCATTAGTTTCAGTACGGTTGACAGCCCTGCGAGGTAGCAGAACGCTGAACAAAGAAACCCTCGGGAAACCAGCGGAGTCTCCTAGAGCTCAGTTATCGGCACTTTAACGTGCTCGTTTGCCACTCTACTCTCGCCAAGATAGTGTTTTTATTTGAACACTTTATTCTAACTAATGGTTGAAGATTTAGAGTTAGATTTTTCTTAGAAAATTGTGTTAGAATCTTTAACAGGGTTAGTAGTTTTGATTTTAAAGGTTTATTTTTATCGTCATATCGCTCCAAAAAGCAATTTTGTGTAACAAAATTATGATCTTCTGATATAAAATACCTAAAACAGTTTTTTGTCAGTATTTTTCGCAGAAAATTACTACCTTGCCGTTTCTACATGCTTGGACATTCAAATCTACGCTCTATCTTCTGTTAATAAAACCTTTCACTATCAGTCATGAATATTAATCTCCATTTTTAAAACTGAAACAAAATCCAATCTTCTCAAAAGGCGACTGAAACTGCCAACACCTCCACAACACATATTCTGCACAACACTCGACAATGTCACTCGACACGGTGCTAATTTGCGAGCAATTGCTCAAAAACAAAAGGCGATCGGCGACCGGCCACAATTACTGGTGCTCGCCACAATGCCGGGTAAATTAGTTCAGCAGAACCCTGCACAAGTGACGGTACTCGGAAATGACGTTGTGTATCGAAAAATATGGGGCTTTGTTTTAAAAGATAGCTTTTTAAGTAATCAACCAGATTTATTCCAAGTTTTGTAGTATACTGAAGCTGGTTGCGTGTAAATCATGGAAACACGATCTAATATTGATGCATAGTTAATATTGTGTTCGGCCTCTTTCTTGTTAAAGGAATAGGATGATTGAATTCGACCTCTTTTTAGGGGCCTATAAGTTTTTGTTGCTACAGTAAGTAAATACATGTTAACATTTTCGGTTTAGTTATGTATGTAGAACCAGGGTTTATATGTCTAACAGCTTATAGAAGGCTCATAAAAATCTCGCAAACTCAAGTGCTCGTAAATATCCTTCAGAAAACAATTCCGGGCACGCGAACATTAAAGGGCACATCTCACACGCAACAATATACAAATTTGAAGATTGTATGCGAGGCTGTGTCCCGGCAGCCGGAGCCGGCAGCGAGTGAACTTGTGCGTGACAAAGGGTCACATTGTGCGCCGCAGACCGCGCCATTCTTCCCATACCGCTCATTATGGAAGAATTCCAGCCATTCGCGGGACAATTAATAACATCCCGAGTTCCCGACCCACCCCGAAACACTCCCTGATCGATTTATTTTCATTCGTGACACCTTTCACCATTAATCACTTCGCCACCAAATATTTTGGCGACATTTTTTATTTTTATAAATTCTAGGGAGGCCTCATTCGCCTAATGGCTCGCCGCCTAAGGACCGATTATACTGAGTAATGTCTGCGAAATTTTATACAAAAGAGACGCGGAGCGCTTAGCAAATAGTTGCGTGTGTCTTTCTTTGTACACAAGTTCTCTCGCTCGAAGAGACTTAGAGTAAAATTTCTCATTGGCTTCGAGTCTGTCGTTTTGTATTCAAACTGTGTCGAGTCTCCAAACTTCCATGCTTTCAGTGACGTATCTTCCAATTAATATAATCTCACGCGTGTTATTAACTTCGGTGGGGCTGATTCCGCTCACGTGCGAGCTATAGTGTTCCTGAACAGTTACGGAGCCCCCCCAGCGGGTGGGGAAGCGGTTAATGAGGGCGTTCCGTTTACGCGCCGCGCCAGGAAGTGGCACTAATGGTTCTGGATAATAAGGCATGCTCAATTTAAGCAGCGGTAGACGTTACCAATTTGCTTTCCATTAGGTAAAGCTGCGCCTACGTTTCGTCGTGATTGGCCAAATTTTGGCGGCTATTCACTACGAATTAAGAGTAAGACTTTAGTCAGTGAGCGCTTTCTGTAATGGGCTTTATGTTTTGATTTATAGTTCGCTGTTATTCGGGCTCGCAGAATATCGCAGACTCTCAATTCTTTTAAAGTAAATATTTCCGCTGTCGATTTTTAAAATACAATTATGAGAATATTATTCGGCCAATTGCCCGTAACCGTGAAAATAAATTCTTTTATGAATTAATTTATTTATTTCACAGAATGTAATAGGTAGGTAAGCATATATTTTTCAAGGAATTCTTTTTTTTTAGAGAATACAGTAAACCTAATATAGTTAAATATGTACCTACTTGTTGATATCATTACTTACGCAAATATAACTAAGAGTCGGATAATGTTTGAACGAAACATCACACTGAGTACTTAAAAGTAATTAGTTATTATCATTGAAAACTGCGTCCACGTTGGTGACATTACTACTACAGATACGAGTGGTGAAAATGACTCGCAGCCGTTTAGCGATAATAGTACCTACATAGTACAGAATACTATACACTTTGTACAGAATATTGTTTTTTAATGTATCAAGTGAGGATGCAGCTTAAGGGCTCCGACTGACCTGCGAACATGTCAGGGTGAATGGACCTGAACTGGTGGTGCCGTGGCGCGGCCCCCGGGCGGTGCAGCTGCGGGATCAGGTGCAGCCACAGCGCCATCTTGTGCCCGCGGTAGTGACTCTTCACGCGTAGCTTGGTACCTGGTTAAGAAGAGCAAAAATAAAATAAAAACCGGGCAAGTGCGAGTCAGACTTACACACGAAGGGTCCCGTCCGTACTTACCACAAGACAAAAAACGCCGAAAAAAACAAGTTTCTTGTATGGAGACCGCCTTAAATTTTTAACTTTATTTTATTATTTTTCGTTATAGGGGCAATATAAATACACACACTGTGAAAAACTTAACTGTCCGCCTATTACGGTTCATGAGATACAGCCCGCTGAGAGATAGGCGGACGGTCGGACCGAATGGATGGACGGACGGACGGATGGACAACGGAGGCTTAGTAATAGAGTCCCGTTAGCACCCCTTGGGCACGAAAAAAAAGTTTGGCGATAATAAATTGATCAATCTTTTAAAGGCAGTAGAAGGAAAAGCTGGTTTCCAAACACAATCATTTATTAATGAACAATGGTGGAGGAAAATAAATCCAAGAAAGTGCCATTCCCTAAATCTAATTACTGACAAAACCGAGTCTCCACCGTTTACTTCAAACAAAGGTGCGACACGGAAGGAACGGGAAAATTGCGCTCAAGTGATTATGAAACAATCAATCGTAGCAGGTTTCAGGAGAAATTGAGCTTAAATGTGAAACCGATTAAATGACTGTCATTCATAATAATACTAGCTGACCAGCGAACTTTGTACCGCCTCAGATTCAATCAAATCTTTATTATTGTTTTGTCTTGAATTTTTCCATGTTTTAATAGTTATTCTGCTATTCGGGCGGAGACAAAACCAACAAATCTAAGACCATCAAAATCGGTCCAGCCGTTCTGGAGTTATAAATGGTGTAACTAACCCGACTTTGTTCTATGTTTATAAGTAGAAGATAGAATAGAAGAAGATAGATGTCTTTGCAAACCGTTTTCAATCAACGAAAATAAACTCCGAAGCAACTGCTTCAAACCAAACAAGCACCTTAACGAAAGGATTAAAAAAGTTGTAAACCCTTCCAGAGAACGAGAGGGAAGAAAACACGCACATTCGCTGGGAAGCAGATCGTAAAAATAACGAGTTTCGACACAATATGGCCGCCGAAACTTTGAATGGGGCTTTATCTGATTAACTCCGCGCCGTGCGAGATTTTATTTTCAGATCAGTTTAGATGAAAAATCCCTCTGTTATTCTGTTCGAGCTTGTTTTGTACGCACACGAGTTTGTGACTTTCATTACGATGAATTTGATTAACCTATTTATGGAGCTGTTTTTGGCACAAAGTGAGGTAAGTTGCGTCTAAAAATGGGAACGTGTATTCATATGACGGTGAATTTTCTGTGGACTATTTTTGTTGTTTCAATCCGAAGTTCGAATTTATTTTCTGGGCATTCGTACAATTTTAAACACATGAACAAGTGAATAAGCAGCTACCTACTGTCAGTCTGTTTTCGATAACGTATTGTCTGAAAGGTATTATGGTCGCAAAATAATTAATTAACTAAATTATAAGTTATTTCTTACCTATACTTAAATACTGTTGCGTATTCATTTCATATCTGGGCCAGCTGGTCACTCCTTCATGATGCCTTTCATCTGCCCGAGGGGTTGGGTCCCCAGTCTTCGCGAACGCAGCCAGGAGAGACACAGTCATCTCCGCCACGGCCACGTCGCCGCGCGAGTAGTTTCGAGGGGCATACTGCATGCCTCCCACCAGCGGGAGCCCCAGGAAGTACGGCAGGGTCTCACTTGTCACACTACCTAAGCGCTGTTGAGAGGAAAAAGGCCTTTGGACATAGGTTTCATTAAAAAAAAAAACATTATGATGCGGAATAAACCCATTAATTAAAACTTGAATTAAATAGTGACCTAATTAGAAGCAAACTGGCAAATGTGGCTTTCACACAATATGTATTTCACGATAACACGAAAAGTGAGTGAATTAATAATCGTGTGGAGCGATAAATTACTGCTAAATTATTCATTTAACTTTAATATTATGATGTTAGTGAGAATGCAAATGAGCTAATATTCATCAAAGGAAGTTTTGACAAATTCCGCAATCATGTAGATTGTGCTAAATTAATGACCTCGCACCTCCCTAATTCATTCATATATTATAATGAACCTGTCGCTACTACGGCAATTTAACCACCTACATTATTTACGTTTAATTTGTTTAAATATTAAATAACGTATATCTATTATTTGTTTATGAAATTATGACTTAATTGCTTAATCATGTCACTTTATCTTACCTCTTGGACGGAGATCTCAACAAAAATCAGACTTAGTTTAACGTTTTATAGTATAACTAGCTGCGCCCCGCGGTTTCACCCGCGTAAGTTTCGATCCCGTGGGAATATCGGGATAAAAACTATCCTATGTCCTTTCCCGGGACTCAAACTATCTCTATACCAAATTTCATCGAAATCGGTTCAGTAGTTTAGGCGTGAAGAAAAGACAGACAGACAGACAGAGTTACTTTCGCATTTATAATATTAGCTTGGATGAACTAACCTGAGGATAATCAGCATCCTTGCTCTGATGCGCGAAATGCGCGAAGTAAGTCCTGGCCCCTCGTCTCGCATGCAACTGCGCCACTCTTAGAGCTGGTGCGGTAACCGCTGCGTCACTCAGCGACTCCAGCGTCGCGTCGCGGATGTTGATGGGATGCTGGATGGGCTTCTCCCAGTCCGTGTACTCGTTGCGGATGGCCGCAAAGATCTCGTTGCGGTGGAAACGGTACACATTGCGGACGTACGTGCGGAGGATGCGGTTCCTATGAGAGGAAAATGATCGAATTCGATGTTAATGTCAGTACGCGAAAGGAAATTGTTAGCATGATGAAATATATGAAGACAGCAGTAACTTTAATCAAAACTTAAGAAACCAGAAGTTCAGGAAAATACCAGAAGCATCCCTGATATTATCAAAGCAGAAAAATTGCTCTATAAAGAAAACGGAAAAACTTACCTATGCTCCTCTTCAAATCCGTGCCTGATATCCTCTTCACTGAAAAACTGGTAGCTCTCAGTGGTGGCCACCACCACGGCGAGCGCACAGTCCAGGAAGGCCTCGCTAGCGTGCAGCGCGCGCGTCGGGGCCTGGCCCTGCGAGGGGCCCTCTCGGGAGATGGGCACTGATGGGGCCCAGCCCGCCAGGAAGCGGGCCCTGGGGGCATCTACTGCCAGCAAAGCCGCCAGTGGACGAGCGCGGATGCACTCAACGAACCTAGGGGGATATTCCGATAATATTTTTCTGCTTCTTAAACGGTGTAGGAAAACATAAGGAAACAGGATGTCCTAGGACCAAATTATCAAAGATATATTATGGAACAACATTCTGCACTGGCACCGCGTAACGAATTATAGCCAGCATTTCATAAAGGAGGCGTGAGTCCCAGCAGTGGAAACATGTTGACTGTTGCTATTGTTCTTTTGATTTCAAACTACATTGCATTAACTCCAAAAGCAAGTCATACATACCAGTTCTCGTCATTGGTGGACTCAGGTGTGCAGCGCAGCGCCTGCGCAGTGTGTTCTCTGGACAGTGCCGCGTCGGGCGCTAGAGCAGTTGGACTGAGTGCCGACCCACTCAGCAGGAGGACGCGAGATACCAGACCTGGTGCAAACAATATTGAGTAGGTAAATTTTGCCCGATGGAGAGGATATATATTATTATGTGGGATAACGCCTTAAACATACACAGTAACCCTTAATTTAAAATGAATCTAGTCACAAAACAATGATAGTAGGTAGCCTGGTTTACACAAAATAGAAGTGACTGATGACGTCAAACGCTTGCAAGGATATGAGATTCTTTTGTTTTATTAATACAAAACTTTCAGAATAAAATAAAACCACAAACATTTATAATATTTCTGATTTAATATAGTCCGTGATAGCGATGTACAATCGAAAAATAAAGCACAAAAACATTATGTAGTTCAATATTACTTGCATAGAGAGCCACATTGCCTTCCGAATGACATGTCAAAATTCAGGTATATTTGCACATTTTTCTCTTCGATTTCATATTGATACGTGATACTGCAATATGCAATATCCTACAAAACATAGTCAAGCGATCGCTTCGGGAATATTTCAGTGTGGCGCAGCGCAATCTGTCCTGACTATAAATAGATAGCTATTTCTCAGGTGGAGTCTAGACTTCATAATATATCTAAGAAAATATATTCGTATGTAACTAAACTCGTTTATAGTTCGAACCCAACTTGAGTTCATATTCAGGGTTTTTTATAGAAGTTTTTTCCAACTTTAAGGGGTAAAAACGACAGTCCTGTAGTTCAATATGTCAAGTAGATACATTAATGGAATTCCTTCTGTAGAGGCTAGATATATTGCTTCTTTTTAATACCCTTTTGGAGAAATAGGTTTGCTTTCTTTGTTACATAAATACTTGCTCAAAGCTGTTTACGAACCCTAGGGATTCTACCGAAGAAATGTTTCCAAGTTAAACTAATAAGTACGAGTACATATAATTTTACAAAGTTCTCTAATTGCTTCTTTTAATCACGGCGATACCTAGTGAGGTTTGATGGCTCTTTAATCTCTCGAGCTCCGATAATGAGACACAATTGATTTTTCTATTGTTTCGTCGCCAATTGGCGACGCGAGAAACAATCTTTGTACGTTGTGTGTATGTCGCAGCCAACTGGTTAAATTAGCCGTTCGATTAACTGCCTAGCCTTTTAACTAAACGGCGCCATTCAACTAGCTGCCCGAATGATATTCAGCCATTCAATTAAACAGCTAGGCAAATTACTTGGATCAATTTAACTACCTGCCTAGCCCAGACTTTAAATTTAGTTCCATTTTCTGCCGCCTGGCGCTGAAACCCAATCTGTCAATACGACGTCGACAACCTAACCTCAAAACACTTAACTATACAAACATATAACAAATAAATATATAGATGCTTAAAATAGAACAAAATTTAGGTAATCACGTCTAACTTCCCTCACCTTTACTATCGGGCAGCATCAGCAGCGCGTTGCCGAGCGCCGCGCCGGCCGCGTGGCCCGCCAGCGTCACGCGGCGCGGGTCGCCCCCGAAGGCGGCCACGTTGCGCCGCACCCAGCCCAGCGCCGCCGCCACGTCCAGCACGGCCGCGCCGCCGGCTGCTTGCACCGGGGTGGACCACACGCCCGGAGTTAAATAACCTAGGAGACAGATGAGAGTTACCATTTTTACCTTTTGCGAATCAGAAACAATCACCCTGAACCGTCAGCAAGCAGCAAGGGACACAATTAGAGTCCCGGATTCCGTCAAGATGATGGACAGCAGCGGAAGCAGAAGCTGATAATAACAATTGATAGACAAGAACTTTGTTTAATGCAACAGAAAACACAAACGCACCCGAAACCAGATGGGATGGGTGATTTAATTGTAAGTGATGTGTGCATCGATTTGTGTGCTACGTGAGCACGTGAGCGTCCACGCCGCTACACCGCCACCGCTATGAACTATGGGCTACGTATAATATCGACTTGTTATGGAATTAGTATTGAGCTTAATTAATGATTTTTAAATCGTGTATGCTTACCTAACAAACCTAGCCTATAGTTGATGGTGACGACGAGCAGGTGCGCGCGCGCCGCCAGCACGGCGCCGTCGAGCGCGTTGGCGGTGCCCCACTCGTGCGACGGCCCACCTGCCCACACCACCACCGCGTACGGCGCTTCCACGCCGCGCGCGCCTGGTAAACAAATACTGTTTACACCTTTGGACTAAGGTAGACACTCAAAATGTAAATAACGCATCAATAGTCTTGACCGACATAGGGTCCATACCTCGGACAATCCACATTCGTGCGTTTCAGTTTCATCTTCAACTTTCGACACATCCGGTATTGCATGCCATGGCGTTACACACATTACACACGTGCATCAGAGGAGCACGCCAGATGAAGATGAAAGCATACGACACGAGTTTGGAACAGTCGACCAATTCAAAATTTGACTTGGTCGACTGGACCCGCGGTTCCAGTTCGAGTGGGTCCAGTTGACCAAAGACCCAATATTGGCATTCACAACAAACTTTTAATGTGACACTTAGCACCCAGTAAGAATGCTTGTTACGGGAACCGGAAAAGTATTATCAGCCTACTTCCTCGTCGTAATAATAAAACAAGAATGACTCACCGCTACCGGGCACGTATATGTTGAGGTAGAGGCAGTCTTCGCTCTGGTTGGCGAGCAGCGGCACCGTCGCGCGCAGCTCGTTGTATATTCCGTGAGGCATCTTTGTCAGTGCTGCACTCCTGGTACAAAGGGTTTTATTAGCTTTCTGTCTTTAATTTGAAACATACTGTTATTTAGTCTGAGGTGGGTAGTAGAAAGATTTATCAGGTTTCTGGAACGAAGATTATCGACGTGTCAAAATTAAACGAAGATTGTGTGTTGATTCAGTCAACCAATCACTGCAGGTTGATAAATTGTTCGCTAATTTTTGTGTTGATTTTCGTTCCAGAAACTGAGTCCATAGTCACTCCCGCGCAGTTCTCACACTACAAGAACAAGACAGCAATGAGAAAAGTCATAATCTTAGCCTAAGTATTTGATACGTAATGTTTACTTAGGCCAGTCAAAGTACCCACCTAATTAAAAGGGTTCTCAAAGGATTATAATATCTTAAAGTTCGACGTCACAAAACTACAATAAATATTCATGTCATTCTTAAAATGTTCGAAAGTATACTTACTTGTTGGATATGTCGGGGTAGCGCTGTGGACAGACGGGGGCGAAGGCGTCGGCGAGGCGGGTCCCCGACCAGCTGGGGGCCGGCGGCGGCGGGGCCAGGCGGGCCGGAGCCCCTGCGTAAGGCACCCCCAGGAACACCTCCACCGGCTCTAGGCGACGGGATGCAGGTTCTACTATGATGCCGCGGATCGCACCTATAATGAAACGGAATGATTAACACATTCTCTACCGTGTAGGTCACCGGTAACCGCGAACAACAGCAGTCAAGGTGTTAAGTCGAGTGGCAGATAATATAACACAAAAAGCCCTTATTAACAAAATATAAGATTGGTTATTATTATACCAGCGCGACTTTTTATCGAAAACATTACTGAATTTTAAATTCACCGGAGCCAACCAATCATTGTTAAATGATATTATTATTATCACCGTTCTGCAATATAGGTACATATGTTTGAACGGCACCAATTATAATTCTCAATCAATATTCATAGGCCTTATATTGGCAATCATCAAATTTTGATGAGCTTATACGAATTTATAATATTATTATAACAAGAATTGATAGTTCGGCAAAATTATGTACCTAGCTTTTATAAAAATATCTCGCTTATTTTCTGAGTTAAATTGTTATACCATTTTGATAAATATTTTTATTCATAATGTCTGTCTAATGAAGATATAAACTAAACTCAAACTCGAAGTATTTATTTCAAATATTTATTTCAATGAAACCATTATAGGCACTTTTGATTTGTCAAAATTAAACAGTCGGTCAGTTAGTCAGAAAGTTGAAGCTAGTTGCCCATTAAAACGTAGATTTCTATGAAGAAGAACGGGCAAGAAACTCCAAGGACAATCTTTTAAATCAAGATATTACAAAATCCTGCGTACATTATTCTTGTTGCTTCTATATGTGAGAACAATGTAAAAAAAATACAAATGAAGAAACAATTCAAAATATAAGATTAAAAATAAGCATTGACAGTTAAAAGTCAGACAATTAAGTAAGCATGAAATATTCTCAACTGCCGTACTCTTTCAAGTCAACATCAAAATATCATAATAAACGGAGCCATAGTTCTTACATAATACAAAATTTTAAAAATGCTTCTAAATGGGTATCATTTAAGCTATCACCAATTTAATTAGTTTTGTGTTTCTTAAATAATAGGGTTTGTCCTCCAAATAGTAGATCTGTCACCAAAATGTAGTCATCAAACAATGCAAGTGACCTAACCAAACCGAACCTCGGGGTGCCCTTCGCTCGCTCTTGCATCCTATGTCGACGGAGCCCCGCTTCGCGGGGCCCCTATTTCTGTGTAAAGGGTTTAAAGTGACCTAACCAAACCGTACCTCGGGGTGCCCTTCGCTCGTTTTTGCATCCTATGTCGACGGAGCCCCGCTATCTGAGAACGAAAATATTTCGTGGCGATAGATCTATTTATTAGGTGATACAACTTGATGACAAATATAAATTTTGGTGATGGAAAATATAGTTCCCCTTCTAAATTATACAAAACTATAGTTTGCAATTTATTTAAGGGATGAATAAAATTTTACTACCAAACAGGAAGAGATATTTAATATTAAAGTATTCAACAATTAAAACTTTATTGAATAAAATAAAAATAAACATTAAGTTCGTAATGTCAGAAACCATATTTTTGACGAATTCAAGTACTTCCCTATTTAATACAATGCGACATTCACTACTTCTAACATTCGGTAAAGCGAATCCAATGCATTTAGTTTTTTTCTCATTTAATACCAAATTATTTACAGTAAACCAATTATGGACCATAAGCATAGCGTTATTTACGTCGTCAAGCATCGTCTGATTTGAAAGTGACCGTAGTAAAGGTGATGTACAGGACTGCAACAACCATCGAGGGATAACGCTCAGTCACAGTATGAAGGTATGGGAGAAACAAATAGAGAAAAGATTTCGAGAGGAGAGTGAGATAACCCCAAACCAGTTTGGGTTTATGCCAGGTCGAGGAACAATGGACGCCACTTTTGCACTTCGCTAATTGTGCGAGAAGTACAGACGTGCACACAAAAACTTGCACATGGTGTTCATTGATCTGGAGAAAGCATATGATAGGGTACCTCGGGATGTGCTGTGGCGGGCCTCGAAAGAGAAAGGTTTGCCCGAGAAGTATGTAGAGTTAATTTGTGCTATGTACAGTCAATCTCGTACCTACGTCCGGTCAGCAACTGGCAATACTTGCACCAGGGATCGGCTTTAAGTCCTTACCTCTTCCTGTTGATTATGGACGTTCTTATGTCGGACATCCAGGAGAAGGCACCCTGGTGCATGTTCTTTGCCGATAACATAGTCCTTGTCGGTGAAGATGGACCTGAGATCTAGAGCAGATTGGAGAAATGGCAACAGAAGCTGGAGAATGTTGGCTTGAAAATCAGCAGAACCAAAACTAAATATAATTATGTTCTGCGATTTCGGCGGTCTCTCCAGTTCTGGAGCCATAGCGTTAGATGGCGCACTTCTCCCAGCCTGCTCCGACTTTCTGTATCTCGGTTCACTCGTGCAAAGCAATGGCGAAGTAGATCGGACGGTTAAGCACAGAATTAATACTGGATGTATGAAATGACGGCACGTCACGGGAACGATTTGCGACTCCCGGATTCCCCTTAAACGTAAGGGGAAGATTATATATAAAACCATGATTAGACCTGCTGTCTTGTATGGATCAGAATGTTGGGCCACAAAAGGGATGAATGAAAGGCAATTGCATGCAGCTGAGATGAGAATGCTAAGAGAAATGTGTGGTGTTCACGAATGGATAGAATAGGAAATGAGTACATAAGTTTGAAAGTGGCACCGGTAACTGAAAAGTTGTATAGAAATCGGTTGTCATGGTATGGGCATGTTACGGAGAAATGAGGAAAATGTATTGAGGAGAGTTTTGAGCACAGGTGTCGATGCTAAAAGAGTAGGGGAAGACCAAAGAAATGATGGATAGAATGTGTGAATGATGATATGGTTAGAAAGGGGGTGACTACCGAGATGACGACTAATAGAGATGTATGGAAGAAAAAGACATGTATCCCTAGTGCATCGCTGAGGCATTGAACCATTATATCATCGATAAAATTCAGGCTAACCCAAACGTCAAAAAAAAACCCCAAAATCCCAAAGCCAAAGCCTAAATCTTTTAATGTTTTTTTATTCTGTTTGTTTTAGCTGTAAGTCATCCAAAGTAAATAAATAAATAAACACCAATAATAAATCTATGTTCAAAGCGCCTAGTACTCCATTAGATATACACAAAATAATAATGTTGTAGAAGAAGTTGAAACTAAATAATCAAATCAAAATGCCTGGGTCTCGAAATAGATAAACATCGTAACTGGGAATCATATTATATTAATGTAAGAAAATTAAAAATTATTTTATGTAAGAAAATTAGTAAATCCGCATATGCTTTACATATATTACATCAATAATATACACAGATGCACTCCTTACTGCTTACTACGGCATAGCAGAATCCGACACACGATATGGAATAATATTTTGGGGTAACTCAAAAAGAAACAGCTTTTAAGGCTCAAAAAAGATGCATACGGGCAATGTTTAAGCTTAAAACTACCGATGGTTGCATACCGTATCTACTTTAAACAGTAAACAGAACCTCCTTTTTTGAAGTCGGTTAAAAATACTGACATTGCCCTGTTTATACATATTAGAAGTTGCTGTGTTTGTTAAGTTAAACCCAAATCGTTTTAAACGTCTTGCCGATGAGTGTCACGTAGTAGGCGCGACAATACCTTACTGTGTCATCATTTCACTAAGCACTAATGTGCAAAAATATTTACTGCATGACTCCGGTTATATATGATAAAATACCTAAAAGTTGGAAAGAATTGCCGCTATCGTTATTTAAAAAGAAGCTGCGAAGTTTTTGACAGTCAAAGCATACTATAGTGTAACAGAATTCTTGATTGATAAAAAAAATTAAACTGACTGTTTACAATAATGTTTATAATAAGAATTATCTTTGGTTTTGTGTTGTTTCTTGTTCTGTTTGTTAAAGTTTAGTATTTAGTTATAGTTTAGTGGATTCGTTTTTATTTTTGTAACTTTTGCATGCCTACTGGTAAAATATAGCTGAACCTGTTTCCCTTTATCACCATTTACTGTATCCGTATTCGCAAACAAAATATCTTTATATTTACGAACAAAACACAGACGAACTCCTAAAATCGTTAACAGTATTCCCTTTGACATACCGATCACATCGACAGTCAACAAAAAATGGACCTAAATTACTGCCACCGAGTCGAGACAACAGTGAATAAATAAATTGGCTGAATCACCCGCGCTGCGTGTCGGAAAGCCATTTATCCCATTTGCCGGCACGCCCAGAATCAGCTTCAAATAATAAATTAATTTGATCCGGCATTCCTGTGTCGCGTCTGCTAAACGGGGCTACATCATTTGCCCACCATGTACCCGGCTCGAAGGGCCGCCTGATTGGATTGTCTCGGGATGTGACGGAATTAAACTCTCACGAGTCCGGGACCCTGGGGACGTACTCACGAGTCACGCAGGTACCTGGGTGAGAGCGGGTTCGGAACAGAACTCATGGATTATGTCGCGTGTTGGTAATCTGCCGTGGTTCTGTTTACGCATAGCATTATGATTTGCGTAATACGCGTATCATAGCGACCCTCAGCATTCTACGCTCATTTTGTAAAGGTTGAATGTACACAAACGTGATTACATTTGTAACTTTATTATATGGAAGCCATGGTTGAATATTGTTGTAAAGGTTTACGC
Source organism: Amphipoea lucens (assembly GCA_947508005.1). NCBI lineage: Eukaryota > Metazoa > Arthropoda > Insecta > Lepidoptera > Noctuidae > Amphipoea > Amphipoea lucens. The sequence continues at coordinate 533,275 of OX382363.1, read as the reverse complement.
TATAAAACCCTTGCTTACGGCTTGTTTCCACTTCGCACGGAAATTCCTCGCGATCTCGGATGTCAGTCCAGTTATCCAAACGTCTTAAAATCTTAATCATCGTCTTACTGTTACATTCCAATCTGAGATTCATTGGAAGCTGCCTTTTGCCATTAAATAGTGGAGGCTGCCTTGGGAAATTCGTTGTACAAAATACCTTATGTTTATTTAATGTTCATTCTCGCCATAAACATTAATATTTAGGTAGTACAAGAAGTTTTATAATCACATCGTTGGAAAGTTCTCCTGATTTAAGATGAGTGCCTTCATCGTTTGCGAAATGGTTCGGTATATCATTCTAAGGCGTGTTATGGTACGTTTACACGTACCTGCGTGTGTGTGCACGTGGAGAGAGCTGTACCGCGGGCCAGTATAGCACATGATGTAGACGTACTTGCCCAGCATGGAGCATGGTGTGAACGTACCTGCGTGTGTGTGCACGATGCGGGAGCTGTACCGCGGGCCGGCGGCGGCCAGCGACGCGAGCACCAGCGCCGCGCACCAGCACCACGCCGTCCGCAAGCAATCCATGCGCCATCACGCGACGATTGGCTGCAACAAACGATACATTTTAGTTCATAATAATAGATTTATCCTCTTTATTGCATACTAAATAAAATAAGAATACTGGTCGGAAAAGAGCATCATCAAATTCATATTATTTTATTTCACTGGGCATTTATGAAACGTCAGAAGCTTCTGACGTTTTAATAAATGCCCATGTAGGTTCAACTAACTAGTTGCACGGTCCCAGTTGGTAATTTCCTATCGAGAAGAGCGGCAAGAAACTACACGGTTACTCTTTTAAATATAATTGTCTTTTACAATGATTTCAAATTACTTTTAACACGGTAGAGCTGTCAGCAGGTGCCAGGTACTTCATTATCATACAACAGAGAGACGTCTACTGCTGGATATACGTCCCGTTCAATCATCGCTACAACGACCTTCACCAAGCCATCGCTGCATCGGTCCACCTTGTGAGCAGTCTTACTACAAAGAGCCTTGCAGTACGCTGACCGAAATACGAGCTATATGAAATGCCAGGCTTTGCATCAACCTAGATTCCTTGTGTGCATGACACAAACGTCCAAACTATGGTACAATTAATATGTCCAAACCTCTAAACTAAGCAAAGTGATGTGACATCTATCCGCTAAACACATTCTGTATCCGAGGCAACTTTGTCATAAGTCCAGTTACATTTGTTGTCCTGCATGAAGGAAAAATCTCGCAGTAGGTTAATTGTTTCAAACTGACAGCTCTACAAAAATGCCCCCGCGCGCAAAAGGCTTAACGGAAGTAATTCCTGGCGGCTTTGTCGCACCTGGTGTCAACCCACAGCAGACGAGTGAGGAGGGTAAAGTGACAAATAAATATTTATTATTTTTTTTAAGAGAATTTAAAAATTGAAAAGCCAGGCAATTCCTCAAAACAAACTGACAAAAAAAATAACAAGCTGTTCAATGTAATATTACATCTGCCGCACAAATAAATGATGAGATTTTTACAAAGGTAAGAAATCTGAAATATCCGCAAACTTAGCTCAATCATAATTATGAGACCAAAGAAACGTCCGGAAACAAGAACACGCAGCAAATGATCAGAAGTCACGATCCAGTGCCACGTTGATTAACTTTCCTTTGTAGCAACACGAATGGAAATTGTAAAGGGGCTTACATCAAAAGCCGATCATACAATAAGGAAGTGAGGAAACAATCATCGAACACAAACAACAATATCGCGACCCACGCAGTGACGTCACACGTACCAAGTTTCCCAATTAATTCCGTATCTTTGAGGAACAGAAATTCGTCAACTCTTTAGAAATATTTTCCCCCGAATGGTTATTCTTCACAAAAGTTAAGTTTGGGGAAAAAGTGGTTTAGTTTTTGCCGCCGGCGGGTGGTCGGAAGACAAATAGTCTCCTTACGTCGGCCACAGACGGAGCTGAATGGGGCTCGAGAACGGTCGTCATGCACCCGTCATGCTACACTTAACTACTAATTATAAGTTAAACCTCAAATGTGTACATAAATACACGACTCTAAATAAAAATGTTATTGTGTATTTCGTGACCTTTAACTTTGAGCCTCACTCATGTCGGCGCTTTGATTTCGGTTCGGAGAATCCTTAAAGTTTCTTTTATGACTTTTTGTGAAAGGGTTGCGGTTCAATAAAGGCTAGGTGTCCTATGTACGCTGCAGGATATTGAAAGCGTTGACCTGGCCACCTGTTAGGCACGAACCCCGACGAGGCTCGCATACTAAAACTTGGCTAACTCAAAAGGACACGTGTAGCGGACATATTGCCGCTGTGTACTAAACACTTTAGGATATCTAATATGTTCAGCCTTTGTAGTATACTCGTAAATACAAATATCGGACGGGTGTCCTAAGCTAAGGATATGTTAATATGTGTTTCGGCGAAATTGTCGTGAAAAGTCCTTTTGTGGGTTATATCTGATGCAGGTATCGCGATAATGTCCCGACTTAGGTATATCGCTGTATAGTAAGTTATAGCAGATATAGCTACTGTCCAGAGGAATGTCAAAAGTTTATCTATAGATGAGTTAATCCCAAATTTAAATTCACAATTTAAATTCACTTGACACGGTCGAGTCGATCATATAATGAGTTTCAACGTAGGTATTAAATTAATCTCACAGATATTCAGTATAGTTTATATCTCAAAAATCGATTTCGCCCATTTTTTTCATCCAGTTGTAATCAACGACGTCGGCATCCAATTAATGGCAAGTATCACTATCGAACTATTTAAAAGCCCAGCCGGCGCGCGGCGCGGCACGGCGGCGGCGCGCGGCGTCCCGCAGCTACCTCAGATGTCAGTAGGTATGTCATTACGTTCGCTTTGTTCTTCCGAGGGTGAACCTTACGACAATATTAGCGAATTTCTTGAACTTTTGTACGGGAAATGATTGAATTGAAATTGAGTAATGAAAACAAATAGCTAGTTTACGTTTGCGAAAAACATATTCTCCTCCATTCCGTGTAATAAATAGCTTGTGCGAGACATCACACGAGAGATGTATTGTTCGTCTGAAGTCTGCCGGGATGAGATATTATTACCTACATTGTGTAAGTGTTCATGAATCACTGACTACATCTGCAAATTGTCATTTTTTGGTTATCTTGTCGCAAACACTGTTTTTATATAGACAATTAGACAATCAGACAGACATGCTTCTAATATTGAATTAAAGTAGGTACTTAGGTACGACTTTGATAATCGAGTATTAGAGATCAGTTCTCAAAATCTAAAACGAAGTTTGTTTACGAATCTTCTTTTATCCTTTTAAATTTCTTTTCAACGACTCACATCTACGAAGAAATATACGCCACATTCTGCGCCATTTGCATTCCCTCGGAGGAGATATAGACTCAGTATCAAGCCCCAGGTACCTCAGGAGCCATATCGTTAGGAGAGCACGGGGCCCGGGGACCCAGCCTTCGACGACGGGGTTCGGGCGACATCTGCATGCGAATGTTTCAACTCCGAGACTGCGAGAGTCTCGGTTACCGAATGACCTCCGGTTTTTTCTTTGATAAAATTTCGCGTGAAAAGGTGAGAGGTCGTTCGACTTAAAGCATTCATTGTTTGTTTTAGTTTGTGAACGTTTTATCAAGCCGTTTGGAAGATTGCTTTTCGATGTCCTGAGAAAAAAAGGCTCTTCAATCAATCTTCAATCCGAACAATGTTCTCATCACTTAGAAATCAATAGTAACCTCTTTCGGAAATGTTGAAGACATTTACAAAATTAAATAAAAGCGGGTAATACTTATCGTAAATCTTATTTATATTATATTTTGTTGAATCCCTCGTAACCACGGCGGCTAAAACGTTATCAAAAGGTCTGGGAAAACATAATGTAAAAAAGATATAATATATTCTATAAAAGCTATCAAAAACTCGATTACCTACTGATAAATGTATTATTATAAACATAATTGGGATCCACCCGCGTTGTTGTTAGTTTAATCTGCAGTAACTGTGCGGTATAACTAGGTAGCGTAAACTATCTTAAGGCGACTACACGACCTAAAGCGCGGTCACTGTCGGACTGCATAGAAAAGAAAGAGAAGCGATATGACACAACCGTGGTAATTTATTGCAAATATGAAGCAATTGTCTATTTACAAAAACTCTCAAACACCAAACAAATAAAAACCGTATACTAAAATTCGGGGAATTAAATTGTCTTTTAGATGGTGAAAGTTTTATGAAAATACACCCGATAGTGTTTGCGTGATTATCGTTTTTATGTCCGCGGTAGACATTACTTTACAAATTAATTACACTATGTTAAAAAAATATAATTGCAAATATTCACATATCAAATTACGAAGCAAATGGTCTAGTATAACATTTATTTTTTTCAAAGAAATCAGTCCGGTCGATTAGACGTGATGTTGAATTTAAAATCATTAGAAGTCGTATATCTGCGCCTTAAGGCGATGTTAGTGCAGTTGAGGCGCCGCGCGCCGACACATGCTGGCGTAACGTCATTAGCGTGCTACGTGTGTGCTTAGCCGACGTTATTATGTAACAACTTACATACGCCGTGTGTACAACGATGTGTAGTGTACTATGTAGAATGCACAGGGAGGAAGCTGTATTTGATAACGAACGAAAATCTTGAAGAAATATTGTCATAGTTTAACCAAATAGGTACCAATATACCCAATCAACATCATCGTTGGCAGCCTTGTTCCACTCATAGCTGAGTACAGGCCTCCTCCCTTTGTGCCATGCTTCCCTGGTCTGTGCGAGTCACATCCAGGTCTTACCTGGGATCTTCTGAATGTAATCCAGCCATATAATATCTATATGTCGGAGTCATTCTATTCGGAACGCCACGCTGCCGCCGCCGCCGCCCGACGGCGCTCGACAGAGTTTAGCCTGAGTTCGTGGGGAGTCGAGGAGAGCGAGCAGTGAGGTGGAGCGGCTCTTGGACATCGGGCATCGTACGGACAACGTGTGCTCAGAAACTGTCTCGCGTTCCGTATCTGGTCGTGCCGTGTGCTTTTTTTTTTAAACAGTGTGCGATTCGCTAGTGTAATTAATTTGTTCGTAAATAATAATCTGATTTGAACTGCAAACGGTTTCTCTATTGCGCAACAACCAACACTACCCATAGTACGCCCACAGTAATTAAAATATGGCAGATCATAACGAGACACACCTACCTTCTCCGTCCTAACTGACTGACTGATATATTACCGCACAGCCTAAACCGCTGGTCCTAGAGACATGAAATTTGGAGCGTGCGTTCTTTGTGAAGAGTAGGTGTCCAGTGTCCACTAAGAGATGGTTTCGAAATTCCACCCCAAGAGGGTGAATAGGGGAAGGGTGAAATTTCACGCGGACGAAGTCGCGGAATGAAGCTAGTAAAATAGAAACGAAGTCAAAACAATAGTACATTAAATGTTTTTGAAAAGGGAATTGCTACGATGTGTGAGAACGAGTCTGATGCCGAGTTTAGATGAGATTTGGCACACAGATTAGTTTATAACCTGGATGAACACATAGGGGGGTACTTTTAATCTCGGTAGTACCTTCCCGTGGGATATTTTGCGACTTCCGCGCGGACGAAGTCGCGGGCAAAAGCTAGTAATGATTAAGGAAATTATCAAAACAAGAAGTCGTCGATTGACTTCAATCTCGTCAGATTCTCAAGAATATTTCATTTGAAAAGTCCAAAAATATAACACCCTCCTTTAAGTTAACTAGGTCAAAAACTAGCCGAAAGGCATTAGTCGCGAAATTGGATGGAACGCAATAAGATATTGGTTGTTGGAAGGGCCGCTGGCGCGGATCCCTCACCGGCTGACGTAAAACAAATTGCTTTGAGACGTAAGTAGCAGACGTTCGCTTGCTCCGTCATAACTTATTGACATTTTTTTTTGGATGTCATGAAGAAATAAATCTTTGAAGAATCTAGTAATTTTGCAATACTCGTATAATTTCTAAAATCAAATAGCGGTTTGATTGATTTTATTTTATTTTTAGAGGTTTCACCCTTTTTTTCTAACCTACTCTTATATCGGGTTCAAACGTTTCGGTATTAGTTGAACAACTTTAGTCATTCATCAAAAAATACAATTAAAAAAAATTTAAGTAATTAAATTTCTAATTTTATTGAAAGTCTGTTCAGACTCTGATATGAGGTCTGATGGATATTTAAAAGGCCCAATTTCAACAAAAACCACACAATATAAATAAAATGCTTATGTTATAAACAACTCTTCTATTTATTGCACTTACACAAAGAGAAATCACTTTAACGATTTGCGTTTGATGTCAACTTGACATTCATAGCCGAATCAGCACCCACTTAAAATATATAAATAATAGGGGCTTCTCAATTTATTTAATAATATTCTGTCCCGAAGAATGAGAGGACTTTTGATTGGATAACACGGGGTGCCGCCGGGTCCACGTAACGAAGTATTGGCAATGGCGAAGCCGGCGATACTCTGTGACGCAAGAGGCCACTCCAACTGCTCTCTCAGATGTCATTAATTCAATAGCATTACCACCCTTTGTACCGCGGATTATTAATAATTGTCTGTTCCGGAGCCAGCGTTGTCCTCGCAAGTACCAGTATCAGTTATTAACAATTATTTTTCATTTCTCATACTCGGAAAGTAGTGATTGTTTGATCCAAATAGCGGGTGGAAGACGCTGCTTCCCACCACAGGGCGGGAAAGACTCATAGTAATTACTTCCCTCTTTAGGGTGGGAATGAATTTTAAAAATAGAACTGTAGTCAGCTACGAAATTTTTTACATAAATTATGAAAAATGCTGCAGTCTTGTGAGTGTACCTATAAACAGCCAGTGTGAATTTAAAAAAAAAAACCTATTAAGCGGGACAGCCCGCGGTGATGACGCGGTGTGTTCCATATTTAAATTAAAAAAAGTCAATAGTATTATTTGGCGGGATACTAACCCTGTAAGCTGTACCGAAATTCAAAAACTTTGCATGTTATTGTTATCAGTAAATATTTTAGAAAAACTGCTACTTTTTACTTTCCTTATATTCGAAATGAAAAGTAGAGTGTAATGGTGCTCCCACACTGTTATAAAATGTTTACTAACATTACCTAACATGAAAACCTTTCTGATTTTTGAAAACCTTTTTGATTAAATGTATTAGATCACAATGTTAGAAAATGTTTGTAAACATTTTATAACAGCAGTGTGGGAGCACCATTAAACACGGGTGAAAGTCATCAATTCCTACTCGGGCTATTTATTTATTTATTTATCCATTTCTTCTTTTTTTTTTCATTTTTTTTTCATTTTTTTTTTTTTTTCTCGCTGGGCTCGGGCTTCTAAATGCCTCGTATAGGAATTGTAACAATCTACTTTATTAGTATTTTTGGAAACAAAGTCAAATTCACTTTTAAGTTTTATGTTTTTTTTTATTATTTCTAAAAACATTGTTCTATCGAAGCTTTGTCCCGTGATTATCGACAACGCGCAAATTAGGTTTCTTTTGATAAGATGTTAATTCATTTTATGTTGTTTCCTCAGTTTTTAATGGTTTCTTTGTGTTTAATTTGTTAATGGCAATGATAATGAGTTTTATAAGGAAGTTTGTGATAAAATCCTTTTTAAGTTTTCTTTTTTTTTTTTGTTTAGGTATTACTGGTAAAGTGCTCTTCATCAGGTATGGCTTCCTTTTCTCTCTTTTCCGTATGTCTTTTAATTCTCATAACATTTTGCCTATATTCCCCGAAGGGGTAGACAGAGGTGAAAAGAACCTTATTTCGTGCATATTGCACCTCATTATACACGAGCAGCCTGCAGGTAGATTATACTCAAAAATCGTACAGCGCCCTTTGCATTCAATGATTCAATATACCTAATAATGTGTTTCGGGTGTTAATTATGGGGCTGTTCCGCTTCTGTACCGCCTCAGGGATGTTTGCTAAAGCTCGTGTCAATTGCTTTTACGCTACGATGCGAAAAAAATGTGCCTCTCTGGTGCGCCGGGTGCGGGCCAGCCCCAACATTATAGCGCGGTGTATCGCGAGCAGACTGGACTGCGTATATGTGAATCGCTGCTGCAAGCTTTCCACATCGGTGTTGAGCTTGTAGCAGGGATTCTCATATTACTAACATACTTACCCCCTTATTCATAAAACTTATCAAACCTATTTTAGTTAAAATGGGGTTTGTCTCTTTCTTACACACAGAAATGACAACGTGACAGATAAAGACAAACGTTCTATAAACCTATTTTAGCTAAAATAGAGATAAAATGGGATTATGAATAAGGGGGTTAGTTGTTAAGAAGTATTGTTACTAACATATCATTTGAGTCCTTACTTGTATATTAAATATAAATAAACACGTAGTATCTTTTAATAATTGGTCGGCATTAAATATACCAGTAAAATGTGACACTTAGTTAAGTCAAATGTAATCACATATTCAAACAAAGCTATTTTGTACCCGTAGGAATGCACGCACGCCTGTGAACACCTTGCCTACAGAGAGGTAACTGCTACCTAGACACGACGACACGACTTCAAAACAGTGTCCGTGGACTTTCTTGTACGTTTTTCTCCATAAGAACTACATACCTACGCTTTGGGATGAGCAAACAGCTTTATCTTTCTGACTGACCGACTCCTTTGGCAATACTAAAGTACTTGTAAATGGTTTAATTTCCAAAAACACTTCCACGTTGACGATGCAGTATTAAACTAGTCCACAGTATACAATCCGTCCGGTGCCGCAGCACAATATCTCCGGTCGCGCGGGGCGGCAGGCTGCGACGCGCGGTTATCTCGCCACTCAGGCTGCTGTATTTACTCCTCTTGTACAAACACTGGCGGCCGAGGAGCCATCGTCAGCGAGAAAACGACATTATATTTTTTTATTACTTTTCTTGAAATTGTTACAGAATACACATTTAGATCTTTAGTCTTTTTATGTCGATCATTAATAATGGTGTTTTTACCCGATTGCACGACAGCAAAGACAGGGTTATATTTTTCACACGTATCTATGTGTATCTACGTATCTTTGTATAGTGGTACTCTTTATACCCAGCAACAGCAGGAGGAGTTTAAATATATGAGGTGTCTATCGCCTTGTTAAGGAGGCGCGATGGTGATGGCTAGGTTTTGTTTCAATAAAATCAGAATGGAGGTTTTTAGACGGCAAAGTAAAGTCTGAAAAACAAAAATAATAATGACCAAGTATATCAAAATAAAGGGTTTCAGGAGACACTGTTTTTGTTATTATTTTGCTTTTGCAGAGCAATCGCATTATTCTAATAGGTTCATAGGAACCCTGAGATGAACACTGTTGGATGGATAACTGCTACCCCGCGAGGTTTTTGTTACTTAATCGCTCCGTCCCGGCGCGGGCCCATAGCGGCCCATTACAATAGAAATTCAATTGTGTCTCATTTAATCAAAATATTTTGTTGACAATTCTATGCGACACAATAATGGGAGCTTAGATCACTAAAGCCGCGGTCCCACGGCCCGTTAACTGACAGCCCGCAACAGCCTGTCGCGGTCCGAGCCGAGCATTCCCAAGGCGTGTGTCGACCTGGTGCGGCCTCTTGCCCGCTATTCCAACATGTCAAGAGATACGGAGCGCATGGCTGCGTGGGAAGGTCTGTGGTTTTATTCAGTGGTCAACATTTGATAAACAGCAATAAGAAATGTGGGCCTTTCAGGTCGTGACAGGCCGCGCTGTTGAGCTTACCGATTCCCGACTGATCGAACAGGCGACAAAAGGTCACCGCTGGCCTCATCGGATGCGACAGTTCCTGGTTTGTGGGAAAGCGGGCCGTGGGACCGCAGCATTAGTAATCTATGTACCATTAGTCATTGTGATCTATGGACAATATGCAAAGTAACATTTCAATATCAGAGAGGCAAGTAAACCATTTCATTTAATTATTTAATAGTCGTACAGCCGAACAGTAGACATTCCCTGTGATTTTCCAGACTGCCCAAAAAAGGTGTTATGTTTTCAGGGTTCATGTATGTTTGTGAGTTTCTTTATTCCACCATAACTTCTAAATGGCTTAACCGATATCAATGTATGTGGTATCGTTAGAAGCGTTGCGTCGTTATCCCGAGTAACATAGGCTGGCGAAAATTTAATAAAATATAACGGGGGAGCCATGGTTCATGAAAAAAAACGGAATATTTTTTTTTTTCATAAAAAAAGACTACGTTTACTATCATCGTCTAGAGCTTGTTTAGTACATTGCAAAAATATATAACAGTAGAATTCAATATGCAGTCGTTCACCAATAACATAACGAAAGAAGTATGTGCGTGTGGTGTGAGGGCCACTTTATTAAAACTCCTTAAAAATGTGAAATCAAATAAATATAACAGTAGGTACCTAGAATCAGAATCAGAATCAGAATGCTTTATTTGTAAACATAGGTCAAATAGTGTGCGAGATGTTACAGATAGGTAGATCCTCTATGTTTTGCCCAGAGGCGTACAAATATATCTATTTAATTAACATTGTCTAATTTTTTACTTTTAAAACAATTTAACTTTTGAAATAACATTAAAGTGGTAGAATTACGTAAAATTTCACATTTTCACATTAGTAATCAAATCAATATTAATAGGTCATGCTTAACAATACAAATTGGAAATAGAATCAATTACAATATAATATGTCAAATAGATTAAGTTACATGTCATAATAATGCTAATGTCAAATAAAATTCTAAATCGTCAAAGGAGGTGAGGTGATGTACAATTTTCTGAAGCAGTAATCATAGAATTATCGTCAAAATATTCCTGTAGTGAGTAATAGCATTTATTTATCAATATTTTTAATAGTTCTCTTTTGAAATTGTCCAGTTTTAACGTTTTAATGTTTTCAGGTAGTTTGTTAAAAATTTTTTTGGCCATACAGAAGGTACTTTTGTTCATTAGTGCAGTTTTGCCATAAGTCACTTCGAGCTCCGACCCATTCCTATCGCGCAATTTTCTGTAGTAACTTTTAGTTGCTATTTTGTATAAAGAAATGTTAGATTTGACGAACATATTTGTTTCGTATATGTACAGCGATGGCAAGGTAAGAATTTTTAGACGTCTAAAGAACGGCTGACAACTGTCTGTGCATTTAAGGCCACACATAGCTCTTACGCATCTTTTTTGGGCTCTAAACACGAGTTCTCTATCAACTGATTTGCCCCAGTATATTACGCCATATCTGAGTGTTGATGCAACATAGCCATGATAGGCTGTTAGTACAGATTCTAGGCTTACTATTTTTGATAGTTTATAGAGAGCATAGGTAAATTTATTAAGTTTTTTACATATTTCGTCTGTCTGGGGTCTCCAACTCAAATTGTTGTCTACAGTAATACCAAGAAATTTAGTAGCAGTAGTTGATTCTATTTTAGTCCCTAAATAGCTAATGTCAAGGATTGTATTTGGTATTCTTTGATAAAAATGCATAATTTTAGTCTTTTCTAAATTTATAATTAAATTATTGTTGTCAAACCATGTTATAATTCTATTTAATGTCATATTTATTTCTTTTTCATAAGTATTGGGATCATCACACTTAATAATTACGGTGCTATCATCGGCGAATAGTACCATAGGGTGCTTTATTTGCCTTGGAAGGTCATTTATGTAGAGCAAAAAAAGGGGGGGTCCTAGCACGCTACCCTGAGGAACGCCGTATTTAATTATCTCGCTATCAGAACGATATTTTTTCTCGTAACTAGTATTTGAAGATATTTGTGTGATTTCAACAAATTGCTTTCTGTCCGTTAAGTAAGATCGAATGAGGTCAAGTATATTTCCCCTGATACCATATTTTTCGAGTTTATCTAGTAGTATAGGATAATCCACATAATCAAAAGCCTTAGTTAGATCCATATAGATGGCACATACAGGATTTCTGTTATCCATATTTGACAAAATTGGGAGAAGCAGGTCATGTATAGCCATATTGATCGTCTTGTGCTTACGAAATCCCTTTTGTTCATTTGCTAATATGTTTGATTTCTCAAGGTAGTTGTACAAGGACTTATAAATTACTTTTTCAAATACTTTTGAAAAGACGGGTATCAACGAAATAGGCCTATAATTTGACATAATTTGTCTATCATTTTTTTTGTGCAATGGTACAATAATTGACGTTTTTAATTTCTCAGGGAAGATTCCGCTAGAAATACTCATATTAATTATGTGACTGAGATGTGGAGCTATGTAATGAGACACTTCTTTGATAATTTTAGTGCATACTCCGTCATAACCAACACTATTTGTATTTCGCAGTGAGGTAATATGATTATTTATGTCTTGAGGTATGGTCGGCTCCATAAATAAAGAGTTTGAAGTATTTAAGCGTACGTTTATTTCTGGTATAGTTTTATTTTTTGGTTTGGTAACTTGATTAATATAAAATTTGTTAAAAGCCTGAGCTATATTTAATGGATTCGTGATTTTCTGTGTATCTGTTTGAATTTGTGTTATTGGTTCTTTAGGGAAGCAGGTCTTACAATTATTAATTATGGTCCATGCCGCTTTAGATTTATTAGTGGACGTCTTAATGAAGTAGTTATTTCGTGATGCTTGTGTTAACGTTATAACTCTTTTAAACCTTGCAGAATATGTCTTAAACGTTTGTTTATTCTTTGGGGAAGGATTCGTTCTATATTGCCATAGCAAGTGCCTTTTCTTTTTGCTACATTTCCTTATCCCGTTCGTGATCCATTTTGTTTTCTTAGTAATTGATTTTGTTATTATTTCGTAGGGAAAGCAAAGATCGTAAAAACATCTGAATAGGTCAAGAAAATAGTCATAGGCCTCATTGACGTCACTAGTTGTATATATGTCCGAAAAGGTGAGACTTTTAATGCAATCTTTAAATTTCTCTACATTATCTTGACAATAATTCCGTCTTTTTATTTTCCAACGCTTTAAGACACATGTCTTCTTAACAGGACATTTCAAAAGTTGCGCGGTATGATCTGACAGGCCCAATTCTATGATTTCTCCTTTACAGCCTTTTACATTATGTGCTATATTGTCCAAGCAGGTCCCACTGCTTAACCTAGTGGGTTGACAAAATTGTAATTTTAAATTATAATTTAACAATGTATATTCAAAGTCTAAGGTTTGTTTATTTCTTTTCAATAAGTTGATATTAAAGTCCCCACATAAGACAATCTTTTTGTTATTCAATTTTAAACACAGCAAATGTAAAATGTTATTTAAATTATCGAAAAATTTATCCAAATTAGATTGGGGCACCCTATATATACATGCAATAATAATGTTGTGTTCCGTCAATTCGATCGCGCAGCATTCAATTACGTTGATTACAGAATATTTCCCTAAATTTAACACTTTATACTTGTGACCGACCCTGGTTAAAATGCACGTGCCACCTCTTCTATTATCTCTGGAGAAACTTGTTGCTAGGCTGTAGTTTGGTATATTTAGAAGTCCTTCCTGTTCAGGCGTCATAAAATGTTCGGTTATGCATATAGTATCGATCTGTTTTTTACTATTCTGCAGTTCTTCCAAATACACAGTAAGCGTATCGCTTTTATTCAGGAGTCCAGCAATATTTTGATGAAGGATATGTATACTGTTATAAACGAAAAAAGTTGGGGGTTTCTGTCAGGTTTGAATTGCGTTCGTCACCAATGGGAGTCGTTAAAATCTCGCCATATTGTTGTCTGTTGTTATTATTCGTCTGTCTGCTTGTCTGACAATATAAGTCTAAATCAATCTGAATGTTACTCATAATATTGTCATATATATTTTTGATTCCATATTTATTGATTCTGCCCGTAGCGTAAGAAAACATTTTATGTGTTAAATCACGATTGCTGTCGAAGATGTATGCATACTTATGGTTTTGGTTGTCTAGGTGAAGAAGGTTGTTAAACAACTCAACTTTGAAGTTATATATAAGTGAGCCTGTCTTATACGTAGGAAGACAGATTACTACGTTGGTGTGCGTAACTTTCCGAAGCGACTCATTTAATAAGCTTATTAAGTTTATGTAGTTATTTTCATTTGTAATAATATGATTTTCTCCAATAAAAATTAGGCAGTAGTCGTTTAGGGTGAATCCCTTCAATCTTTCTTCGATGCCGCTTAATAATTGTTTTATGGTACTGTTCGGCATTATGTAGTGACAGTAGTGGAAGTTTTCGTAGAAAACTTCCTCTATGGAGGACAAAGATCCGCTGTATTTGTTACTACTTAAGATATACAATTTATTCTTTTCGTTAGGTTTTGATATCACAGTTTTCGGTGTTGTGGAATTATTTGTCGATGGTACAGAAGAAGGCAATCTTTTATCCCTGTGTGGTGTCTGATTACGACTATTAGTAGTCTGAGTTCCTTTGTTGTGTTTGTTGGTCGCGCAGACTGGTAGAATGGTTGGTGGTTCACGTCTATTAGTTAGGTCATTTTGTGAATTAACTTGGAGCGATGTTTTACTTATGCGTGTTGGTGTTGTACTCTTTTTATCTGGCGTTGAGCATATTTTTTTGTAGGTGTTAACAGTCGTAATCATATTTTGTAAATCTGTTTTAAGGTGCAGGTTTTCCACGTTTAAGTTGTCGATTTCTTGATGAGCGCTTAGCAATTGCTGTTTAAGTGATTTGATTTCGTTGCTTAACTCACGAATTTCGTCAGTGGTGTCGTGGAAGCTATCCGGAACACTCATGATCGTTGTATCCAATATCGTTTTCTCGCAATCATTTGTTGTCATTTTAGACAGATCGGTTAATGAGGTTGTTCTACTAGGTTTATTCCGGTAAGTTATGTTATTGCTGCTGTCGAAGTCCATTTTTATTAGAAGCTATCGTAGCGCCCTCTGTTGTGGTGTTATATAATATGTAGTTGGTGACTTTTGAGAGTATGGTGAACGTTATGTAGAAGTTTGGAATTTTTGAAAACACAAAAAGAACCAATCTTTGGCGGGGCTCGAACTCGCGTTCGGTCGATTATATTGTATTGACGCCACACTTAGCGCCGCTGGACCAACTGTCCTTAATTGCTTGCAGTGAAATTGAGCATTGCAATGCACAGATGAAATATTTAAACGGACGAAAACGGTTAGAGATGACTCATTCAATTGGAATTTTTTGCAATGTCACTTTGTCTTTATTTTTTAAAATTAGTCACTTTTTTGCACTTTTTTATGTGTTGTTTATTGGAGATTGTTTATGAATTAAGATATAGTACTATTATAACAATGACACCGGTATTAATCATAGTTTAAACCACTTTTTATTTTATTTAAGTCAATCGTTTTTGTTGTAAACGTATATTTTTAATGTTTAATTTTGCACTTAATAATAATGTTCACTGTTTTATAAGTCACTGCACTCCATTTCCAGTAATTGTCCTTATTGTTAATTTGATTTTCTTTGATTATTGAAATTTTACTTTTTATAATGGATATAAATGTTTATTTTTCGAGATAACACTTTCACTTATTGATGTCAACTATTTATACAAATTTAGCGAAAAAAAAGTCAATAAAAAGACACTTTTACTATTTTTAG
The DNA here is from genome assembly GCA_947508005.1 of Amphipoea lucens. Lineage (NCBI taxonomy): Eukaryota > Metazoa > Arthropoda > Insecta > Lepidoptera > Noctuidae > Amphipoea > Amphipoea lucens. The sequence continues at coordinate 517,669 of OX382363.1, read as the reverse complement.
TTAATTTAGTCACGGAGCGCTATTCAATATTCCATAGAAAAACTTACTTAATAAAAAAAGGCTTATTCGTTTCCACGCTTGCTTCTTGAAGACAAAATCTATATCTATGCTTACATTATAAATGCGAAAGTTTGGATGGATGGATGGATGTTTGTTACTCAATCACGTCAGAACGGCTGAACGGATCTTCATGAAATTTAGTAGTTGTGTAATATTCTAGGCAGACAATACATTACTCGTATATTGCATGACGGCAGGGATACTTGATATGTATTCGAATAGAAATAAATAGGTACCTTTGTTAATTATTAATACATTTTGTCATAGGCTGCTGTTATTAGCGTTCAAATTAATTACTTACCGCTCACTTGATAACAGCCTCTTTTCACACCTACTTAATCATAGATAATACCAATTCCATTGTTATAGAGACTCATTAATTTACCCCGAAGTACAGCTTGGGACCTTTCCCTCCAAAAACAAATGGTTTATTCGCAAAAAGGGTAACATAATGTGACTCACATTACACCTTTTTACATAATAAATTAATAACCTAAAAACAAAACAGTCAAAATTGCCCAAATACAAATATGTTTCAGTATGAATTATACTTAATTATTCTAAGCGTAATAATTTTTTGAGCATGACACAGGCGTCGTTACACCACTCATTAAACAGCTTTTATGGCGTTTGTGAACAAAGGAAGGAGGGTGGGCACAGCAGTCAGCCATTCATGTCAGATGGACCAATGTAATAAATGAAGGTGGATGTGGGCGGAAAGGAAATATTATGGAGAGAAATGAGAGGAGCTTTCAGAGGATCGGGAATGAATTCGAAAAGAAAAGGTTGATAAACACGGTTCAGGAGGTGTGCCGCCATACTGTCGTGACTTTGAACGAAATTAAATTGTTTATTCTGCAAATAAGATAACGGAATCACTTTTGAATGTCATATTAAATAAAAATAGACACGCAGATATTGAGACATTTCCTCTCTGAGCACCCCTGAAATGGCGAAACAAAGTCAGGCGTCAGTATCTTTTAATCCAGACATTATCTAGATAAAAAAAAACAAATTGATTGTTTTTAAAAGTAGTCAGAAACACCATTTTGTGATTTCCTTTGTCTAATGAGTGTTTCAAAGTAATTTAAAGTACCATCAATTGGGATTCGTTTCGCTAATAAAAGTAATTAAGAGCTGCTCCTCATCTGATAATGAATCCTTCTCAATTGCTTGTTTCCCGTAATTACTTTATTACGAACTGTCATCCAAATTATCCAATTAGCAAAAAATACAAATATCGGTATAAATTCTCAACGAACATCTGTCAATTAATTGAACAATCGTGTCGCCCGCCGACCCTTTGCTAACAAATATCTTGATAAACAAAATAAGTACGTCTGTACGGAACCCTTTTACCGAATTGTGGCGTGTTTTCTTGTGTGGCGTCTCCGGGGAAATTATCACTCGCACTGAAAGTGATACGAATTTGATCGTTTCATGAAATATATGAGTGATGAATGTGCGACTGTCGGGGCTGTCGTGGCACGGATCTGTCGTGTGGAACATGTGCTGGTGTCTGTCCTGTGCAGGAAATACGACAGTTTGAGAGCACCTTCCGTATGTTGCATAAGTTTAAATACACTATTTTAATTTAAAAAAAAAATGTTACCAACTTTGAAACAACATAACAATGTTTGAATTTCCAATTCCTTTGTTCTCATTAATAATTTCTTCATTTATAATATTTTAATCATTGTGCTGTATATTATTTTAAATAACGGATATCCACAAATTTGCGGTCGTACCCACACATCGTGGTCGCCGGGACTGCCCGGTACCCATCCGTATACATATTCATTTACGTAGATCGGCGACCACAGCTCTGTGGGCGGCTAGTTCCGCGACCCAATTGTCTTAAATCATAGCGATGTGACCTACATACACCACATACACTGCATACTTGCTGCTCGTCCTGGAATGGGTAGGCAGAGGTATGCTTCATACACGCATAGCTTGAAAATGCTGTTGAATTCTGAGTTCCTTGTTCTGGGTGACAAGACTTGTCATTTTAATAATTAATATTTTTTTTTGAACGATGTTTTCTTTTTACCCGACTGTCCCAGAAGGAGGGTAAGGTTTTCTTAATTTACTTTCCTATTTCGGTTTCTACTTATACGAGCCTGATGATCTGATATTTAATGTCGAGTTCTTCGTGCGTCACACAATTATAACTACATAACCTCTAAAGTTTCACTACAATACAGGCCTTAAAAAGAATTCGCAAGTCACGATAAGAAATATGGCAGGCAAAGTCGAGCACAAAGGCCTGTATTAAGTATAGTCCCAAACAGCTAAAAGGTAATTTTATATTCGTACATAAAAGAGTTATGGCAGATATAATTGTGTGTCATAAAAGTGATCGATGTTGGCGGCGATACGTAATGTCTACCTATGCATGTATATGCTACAGTTTTTGTACGGAGTACCGTAAAAATGCCTCGTAAATGATTTTGGGCTAGTAACAAGGAATGTCCATGTTCAGAGGCGCGGGATTTATTCGCTCTCCGTCGTAAAGTCTAGGAAGGGTTTGTGCCTCACGCCTTTGTCTTGTCTCCTCAAATGTCTGAACGCTCATATAACAAAAATGTAAGGAAATATACTTTCCCGGGATTTATCGAAAATTCTTCATACTTCTAAAACATTTGGGTGTATGGATCTGAAAGTTTCAGGTAAAACCGCAGGTAGGTAGGTACGAATCAAATCATTCAATTTTCAGCTACCTATAGTAAAGTGGATTGTAGGTACGTGTACCTACACAGGTTACCCCCGGAATATTAAATGCTACTATTTCAACTAAATGGTCCAAATAATAATTAATTAGGTAAGTATGTTTTATCTGGATTTATTGCAGGAGCATGTTATAATCTACCTCCTAAATTGATTGTGGTATACTGAACAATAAATACTCTTTACACTTACAGTAACAAATACTCATCAAAAGCGATTACAATTAAGTTGGAGATAGATGATGGGGCTCCCTTTCCCGCACTTAGACTCCCATTTGGTCCGTTGTGCATGAAGTAGGAGATAGACAAAGCATACCAAACTTCAGTACATTGTTTTCCTGGAAAAGATTCGTCAGTTTGAGTAGATTTCCCTCACCCGTGATAATATGAATGTATTATATTGACGCCGCAAAAGTTGTAACTCAAAGGGAAAGGGGTGAATAGTTGAGCGGCCGAAAGTTTAACACTTCATGCATTATGAATCGGCAAACGTTTGGCAACCTGCGGCGCGTGAGGGTTACCCCGCCTTCACCCGGGCAGGGGCGGGGGGCGGGGGTCGGGGGGGACATATGGTGGAAGTTTAATGTCAATTTACACGCATGTCGGAGTTCAAGTGACTTGGGAAGTCTTCCAACAATGTTATAATTTAATATTATGACAATACACTGCGATGTTCGCTACAACTTCTTATGGAAATATGTATGAGACAAAATGACAAAATAGCGATTCAGGTAAATTCCAAGCAAAACTTTAACGTGTTCAAAATTAAATAAGTAAGTAACTATCTTTCATTGAACGTGAACACGAGCATGAAATAAATTAGCGCAACTTGGCGGGAGTTTGACATGAATTAGCCGCAGAGTCGCGCGGCAGTTATGCTGCGCCCGCCCGGCCCGCGGGCTCGCGAAAAAACCGGCACGTTTATAGAACACCCTTTATCAAAGTTTGACAGACGTCACAAGTTGGGAATAATGCACAAAGCGCCCGATAGCACATTTTAAAGGCTTCGGCTTGAGTCCGGCATTAGCGGTATTTTTGAGAAATTAAATTTTCTCTTTGAAGAAAGTCCCGGAGTCTTGACAATGTTGGTAATGTAATTAGATTAAAAACACTGTTGTGCCGAGTTGGAAAAGTCGATATAGTAAGTAGGTATTATAATAATATTTAAAATTGATTTTCCCTGTAGGTAGACCGTAAGAGGAATTAAGTAGGTAAGTACCTAATTATTTTAACGTCGCAATATGAATGATTGATCGTTTAATTATTTGTTCTACCCCTTGTTATCATTTATTTCAATCAATACAAATCTTAAATTACTTTTTCATATTTTTTAACCCCGTATTAATTCTAGGAAAGAATAGCCTGGCTAGGCTCTAGGCTAATACCTAACGCAATTTGTGCGAGGTAATTACCTATCTAATATTAATGCCTGACGACCACGCCAATTTTACGGCTCAAAACATTGACCCATTTCAAAATTAAAACTGTATTTAAAACATCAAAACCAAACCATATCAAAGCGCTGCCAGTAGGTAGCAACATAGAGCTAATTAAGAAAATGTTTTAGATTATAAAGGGTTGTCGCGAGCGCACGGTGGCCGGGAAGCCGCAAACGTCGCGTCAGGTTATCAAAGCTTCCTGAATATTCCTGAACTCCTGGTAACGTGAGCTGTACGTGGCGCGTTGACTGAAACCGAAACGGAAAATATAAATAGAATGGCAATTTTCAGCAATAAAGTCAAAATGAGTAAAATATATGACTTCTTAAAGTAAGAAATAATTTCCTGTGTGTGTGTGATGTGTGTTTTACTTTTTGATGTTTATTTTGCCAATCGATGCAGGTCAGCATTACGACCAATTAAAACGGTGCAACTAGCTTCTGACGTTGCAAGTGTGCAATGAAGACGTGCCCATGTAGGTTATGAGAAATAAAATATTTTGAATTTGATTACACCAACGTGGCCGAGTTGCTTTGATCCATAGACTGTTCTCTAATTGGTTTTTATTACATCAAGACAAAATTATAGAGAACCAACAAGATGCTAAACCATTTTAAAACAAGTAAATCAGTCGAAAAATGCCGTAGGAATACAAAACAACATTACCCACGAATTGGAAAATCTTTTTGAATCCGGATAAAACCAAGCTTAGAAATTGGTAAAGGAATATTCTAGAAAGCTGGCATTGAATTGAATGGGTACGTACAAGGTTACGTTTGATGTGTAGGTTACCTTGTTAAGAGCCTGAAGTGGCCAGGCAGCTCTCAGTGCGGATGTTACCTTTACAGCCACTTTCAAAAAGCCTATCGTGATGCCGGACAGTATGTTTGAACTATTATACACTTCTGACTGATATGTACATGTACTTTACTCATTACACCTATTTTTGTTCATGTTTTAGAAAATGTTTCAAAGACGACTTTACTTTCTTGCAATGCAATGTTAGTCTTAGGTTTTGTAGTCCAGTCATTTAGTAGTTTTACCTGAAAACTGTCGGAAAACTATCCAGGTAAGTCCCATTTTGAGCAACAAATGGTTTTAGCTACTATTAATGACATTTCAATAAAACCTAAAATTAACATTGCATTTTTTTAAACATGTTAATTTGCTAAGCTTTCAGATATTAAAAATTACATTTTTGATTTCATATTTGGTCAATGAAATGAATGTGTACCATATAACATAAGTAGATAAGTACTATTTTTACCTCACTGTGTGGAAAAGGGAGAGGGAGGCCTTTACCCTGCAGTGGGACAATACAGGCTAGTTAGATTTAGAGATAGATTTTACCCCACTAACACCTATAAACAGCTCCAAACAAAATGAAACCATATAAATCCGAGGCGTAAATTAGCAACCATTAAAAGTGCTTATGAAAGGCGACGGCTCCATGTTTTTTGGGCATTAACCGTGTTAATCTCGCACGGAATCGCGCAGGACCGCACGGGACCGCACGGCATCGCGTGGAATCGTAGCCGGCCATTCAACCGCACGCCGATCGTCCCGGGAATGAGCTGTTTGTGTCCTCTACTGCGAGGGCTAAGGTTAGATTTATTACTTTAGATGTAGCTTTATATTTTCGACTCTTGTGTTAACGAAAGGGGCTCGTAGCTACAACCGCACGGGGCGATCGAAGACTAAGCTACGCTTGCTGCGGTCGGATCGTGGATGGGTGGCCGTCTGTTATATATCTCGACCCCTCCATGCCTCGGAAAGGACGTTAAGCCGTTGGTATCGGCTGTCACTCGTAGATCCTTATCAGTCGATACGGGTAGTTAGACGCCCAAAAGTCTGACAACCAGTCTTACCAAAGGGTCGTAATACCCAGTAATTGGGGTGTGGAGGTCAGATAGGTAGTCACCCTATTTAGGTACGATACTGTTATCAGCTGCATCTAGTTAGACTGGAAGCCGATCTTAACATAGTTGGAAAAAGGCTATGCAGATTGACTTGTATTTACCCGACTCCGTCGAAGCAAAAAGGAGGGTTATGATTTTTACCCAACTACGGCGAAGCAAAAAGGAGGGTTATGATTTTGACCGGTATGTATGTATGTTCATCTGTTCCCTCATAACTTCTAAACTACTTGTCATATTTTGACAAACGATACCTATCGTTGGAAGCTTTGTTTTCTAATCATGCCTTATTAGGTATCAAATGAAAGGGCTTAATTAGCAGATTTCAAAAATATAAATATTACTGAAATAAGCCTCAAAATAATTAAATAAAAAATAAGTTTAAAAACTAAAAACCGGATTATTGAAAAGGATGAAACAAGAAAGTACCTTCCCGTGATCGCATGCTACCATAGCTTATAATATGTTAGTACAGCGGCATGCGACCACGGGAAGGTACTTTCTTGTTTCACTCTTTTCAGTAGTCGGGTTTTAGGTTTTTTACGAAATAATTTTGGGAATTTTTGAAGTCTGAGATTATTTATTTTCATTGGATCTCACTTTTGAATCCCATTTTTTTGGGTATTAACGATGGGTTCCATTTGCTATTTCCATTGAATCCCATGTTATAACAACATATTGTGTGCTTTTAGGGATTTATTTCCGTTGAATCCCGCTTTTGAATCCCATTTTAATATTTCTGGCGTTGGATCTCGCAAAACATTATTATGTATTTCCGTTGGATCCCGAATTTAAAAAATGCAAGATAATTACGTTTTATTGTCGTTGAATCCCGAAAAGTATTTCCGTTGGATCCCGAATGCTTAAAAAAATCTGAATGCGGGTACTTTCAACAACAAAACTGTTTATAATAAAATGAGGGGTTCACTAATGTTTCACCAAAACTCCATTGAAATTTTTAGTTTACAACCAACGTTTCGTATACTATTTATTTCACAAACAACTCATTTTCTATATAATCTAGTCGTTTTTGGCACTCGCCGGCCGCTGCCGCGGCACCGCTCGCTTCGCTCGCTCGGCTCGTGCGTAGGGGTCACAGTTTTAACCTAGTCTAACCTAACATTGTTTTTTTTTTTTAAATTAACCTAATCTAACTAGTTCAGTTCCGGGTAACCCACTAAAAATAATCTCATTTTAGGGTTTGATAAAGGTAAATCACTTTTCTTCTGAAATGTACACATGTTGTTATAATATGGGATTCAACGGAAATAGCAAACGGGATCCATCGTTAATACCTAAAAAATGGGATTCAAAAGTGGGATCCAACGAAAATAAACGCTTTTAGGTAGATAGAAGTTGAACGTTAGTTTTAAATCTTAAATTAAAATAGATTTAATTTACTTAATTGAACCATCGCCATTTTACGTGAAACTAGCTTCTGCCCGCGACTTCGTTAGTGTGGGAGTCGTAAGACACCACAAAATTATACTAAAATAACAGCCATATTTTTATAAAACTTTTCTATATATACTACGTTTGTAATTTATCTCAGCCACCAAATATACAGAGTCAGGACTGGTGTTGCAAGTTTTCAGCGACGTACAGTTGTCTGTTTGTCCGTAAGTCCGTCCAGTTGAAGTTTTTCGTTTTCAGTGAATTGATGAACAAATCTTGTATATATATCCTACCTGATGGCACAAGATGTATACAAAAGTAGATTCTAAACACACGAGATGTCTCATTAGCTCCATAAAGGAATAGCGTGATGATAATTATTAACACGTTCGCTGACAAAACGTTGTTAGGCGGGAAATTGAAATAGTGCGTTATGACAGTACGTCGAAGGACGGGCTACTTATTTTTAAGAGTGTTGGCAGTACGTCGTCGGACGATAATTTTTCATATAAGTATTATGAAGAGCAGTATCCACTGTCATATTGTGAGCAAATTCATATTTCTTACTGCCGTAACACGAGTATTTTTTAAACCGCTCGTGAACGAGTACTACGTCGACCGGCGTGAGCGCGCGCCTTTTTACTCGAACAATCAGTGCGGCCGGTGCCATTTTGTGAACAACCACGTGTTTACATCGCTCAATACGTAAGTAAATTTATAAAAACAAATATTTTGTGCGTTTATTTGTTTTAAAATACCGTGATTATGGTGCATTTACACGATTTTGGGATGTTTGCGTTTACTAAGCTATGTCTATTTAGTGAATAACGTGTACCTATTCATTGAAACACCACTTTGGGCAATGTAATATTATTATATTTTATCATTATCTCATATCACGTCCATCGACGTAGTATCGAATTTAGACAGGCAAACATATGGCCAACATGACACTACGTCGTGAAACGATTGTCATTTAGTATGGAAAATTCTACTGTCGTAATGTGTCAGGTGTCAGGGTAAGAGCTCACTGTCAGCGAACGTGTTAAAAAAGTCAAATCTGTAACTATTCTGCAATATATATCCTATACCTTTTCGCTCGTCTTTTTACAATTTGCGGTAAACTATAGAATAATACGAACATAGTACAATATTGCTCATCCCCCATAGCAAATACTTAGCGTGATAAAGTATAGCCTACAGACTGACCGGCGGCGGTATAAGGAATATCTATGTATAATTTGAACAGAATCTTTCTGATAGTATTTGCGTGAGGCTGGAACATACGTTCAGACAGACAGACAAACATTCTAAGAACGACATACATTTTGGCATTAAAATCGTTCGTAATTACTTTTTTCCATAAATATTCAATGTACAGTTTTGACTTCGCAACGATTTTATTAAATGTACCTATAGAATAGATATTTCCAAGGTAGTTTCGTCTATAGGTACCTCTATTCAGTTTGGCTTGCGACAAAGCGTAAACAACATTTGAGTACTCTTAATAAAAAGTTATCCTGTAAAATATATCAAAACATTTAATTTCTAACAAAAAAAATATGTGATCTTCTTGTGTAACAAAAAGAATTTGTGTATGTGTGTTTCCAATATTTCATTACCTAGTTTCGTCTTTCACCACAAAAGGATACAGTATGTTTGGTATATACTTTGTCTCAAGCCAAACTAAATGGGATATAGTACACTTTTATTACCTTCCTTAAACGTTTTACGTTTGTCTAAAAATACACCACATTTAAAACCACATCAGCATTATTACAACAGAAAGTCGCGTCACTGTTACCTACTTTAAACAAATAGTAATAAAACTTCGCTCCAGAGACTCAACTGTGCCGTCTTGAGTAGTTCTAATGCAAGCAACTTCCCCGGCTAGTGACACAGCCCCTTACGCCGTGTTCCGCTTAGTCTGCTTCACAATTAATTACAATACCAACTTCGTCGGATTAAAATCTAACGAGAAAGCACTAGTTGTCCATAAATAGGGTAGAGGCGTGCGCGTCGGCATCGTCATAATGCCTACTTTATAGCCGGTGACGTTGATAAGTGGCGCCTCACTTAATTGATGGCGAAACATCATTAACGTCAGCGCTCATCGTAAACCTAAGCTCCAGACGTCACTGATTTATATTCTACATTTATTATTGTTATTATACTCCCACCACTCGACGGACACTCTATTTATTTTTAATTTTCCAACACAAAGGAACTCTTTTCCCCGACCTTTTGTGTTGTTTTGTCGTTTTTGTTAGCCCATCGACAGCTGACAACTAAATAAAAGTCCGGCGAAAAGTGAAACGAGAACCGTAAATGAGTAACTCTTTATTCAGTTGGCATTTTTCCGCTTCAGTTTCATTGGAATACAATTAACAAGTGATGTTGTTGGGGAAGCACCGGATCCTCTCGTCTTCGCGAGCGCTTGGCGTGATCCCGGCAGACGCACAAGCAATCAGTCTTTTGTATCGATACATCCGCCGATAATTGGCAGCCGCCGCGGACGCGCCGCGCCTCTTAATTACTACAAGGCGACATTTCGCCAACAACCCCGAAATATGGCGGCCATTATGAAAATTAAGGGAATAATTTTAATGACACGATTTATGACAGATCCGGTGCTACGATTGCGAAATATGCGTCCAGTCATTAATAGGTTGCGGCAGAAATAAATTGACCGTCACAAGTTATATTTAAGGCTCTAGCTATTAATTAAAACGAGTTCCCTGAACTGAATGTTAAAACGTGCCGACATCAGTCTGAAGAGTGAAATTATACGGGTACGTCATAACTTTACACACGTACCTAGTACTTATAATTATTTCGTTCGGCGATTCGGTTGCCTCGGGTTTAAATAATTACTTCATTGGGAACAAAAAGAGCTCGGTCAAAGGATACTGAATTGTTGAAGAAAAGGTTAATGCGTGTTGGCACGAAACAAGCTGGCGTAGAAGACCCACTTCAATAAACATCCTACAATAAAGCTAGCGAGCAACAATTTGGGCAACGTGTTCTTGTAGCCGGCGCAGATTGAACATACGTAAGTGATGTTTAATTTCGTCCGCTACTTCGTGAAGCTTCTGAATCCCTCTATCTCGTGGCTCGGGGTCGGTCCATGTCCGCTGCGTCGGAACGAGGTCCGCCCGACTAGTACATAAGAGGGAAGCTGCGAATAATTCAGGGCTCGTGATGCCCTCCAGCTCAATAATGCACGCTACGCAATCACACGCGGCGTGTTCGCACCAGAGAGAGATGTATCCGTCTTCTTTGGTGCTGACTAGATTTACGTTGGTTTGTATGAGAGTCGGAGAGTTTATCGTGACCCAAGTGGCGACGCGTCTGCATTCTACATTAAGTATTTTTATTTGAGGTAAGGTGTACTTTTACATTTTGAATCAAGTCCAGTTTTTTTTGTGTAAAAGTCATCATGTTTGTTGATTCAAATAACTTTAATTGTATGTAGTTAGCGGCTATTTGTTCGAGTTGCTCAAATACATGTTTGTGACAATCATGTGTGCCAGTCAGTGAGTAATTGAAGTGTACAGAAAATGTGTCTTTCAAACCAGAGAAGAGTGCCTTTAACTGAACCAGGTAATAACAGCTACTATAAACGGTCAAAGGGGAATTGCCGTAAATCAGATGTAGGTATGCCAGATCTGTGATAATGTTAACCATTGTAATACCATAACGGAATCAGGAACCACTTTATTAGAATATAACAAAGACATTCCGGGATATCAATATTCGCTTCAGTACAGAAAACCAATCAGGAGCTAATTCCGTTGGTTTAAGCAAATCGCCTATTATCCGCCGCAATTCCGATATAATTCCGTCGCTGAACGGATCAGGAAACAAAATGGCCGCTTAATAGATTAAAAGCTTTCACAATAATTGTTTCAAAAGAAAAGAAAAATACTGAGCAAAGCGGCTTATTGTACCGCCAATGTCGAAAGGTAGGAAGGAGCGAGGATCTGTCAAGTACATACCTAGTGCTGTTGAAAATTTAGGATTTGCTTTTGGCTGTCGTGTCTTTTGTTTATCGTTTTATCAGAAAAATTCGTGTTTAACTTTTGTCACATGTGTTCGCATGCCTAAAAAAACTGACCTAAGTATAACCTATGAAATCACTCGTTGATCTTGAAGACTTTGATGGTAGAAAATCCATAAGGTCTTTAGATACAACCATGCAACGATTTAGGTAGTTGTTTTGAAACATAGGTACTTGAAAATAACATTATCATAGTAACAGAGATGCAGACAGTGATTAAGTCTATAAGACCAGTAACAGTTATTATATCCAAAAAGAGCGACGATGGAATTAACTGAAGGACGTTAATGGATAAAACGGGGGCTTTGCAAGACGTACTAATGGAAAAAATAAGTTCTAATGAAAATTCATAGAATCGGTTCTTTGTGTACGAATGGAATTAAATCGGAATTTTTATAGACCGCGCTTAAAGGTTTAGCTGAGTCTATTAATAAGAGGCAAATTAGTAGCTTGAGGAGAAAAAAAAAACCAATAAATATATTATGTAAATGTTTCTTCGCAATACAAGTTAACTGAAGGAACATTTACGGGCTCTACTAATGAATGGTAAATGCTGTCACTATGCCCAATTCAACCTACGTTCTGGTGCTTTTTAAATCACTCAATTCTCATTGACTTTACTAACATAACCTACATCTTAAAATCTACATCTTTTAAATAAAATAAGCGATAGACATAACTTTAACACAAGAAATAAAGATAAAATACATCAACCATTTTTCAGATTAGCCAAAGTACATACATACATCTTTTATGGGGTACTGTGTCAAATGTTACAATAAAATACCTTGTGATATATTGCAATTAAATGAAAGAAAATTTAAAACTCACATTAAACGTACACTTTGTAAACAAGCATACTATAAATTAGAAGATTATATCCAAGATAAGAACGCTTGGAAACATGCTGGTCCTGCTCCATAGGACAATCTAGAGTCTAGACAAAATCAAACTGGTTGCTAATTTAATTGTAATTTTTTTTTATTAGTTTTTACATTCATTACTCACACCCTGACTTATTACTTGTATTTTTGAAGTGTATTGAAGTGTAAACTTCTTTAGCGGCGTTGCACACTTTTAGTAGTGGGTAAAAAATGTTGAACTCGCGTCAGGACATCGCGTCAGGACACGTGACCGTCAGGAGAGATTTCCCCCCCCCCCCCTCTTTCTACGGCGGCGCCAACCGTAGTGAAGTGACACACGGACACAATGGATGGATAGATGGATGGATGGATGGAAGTGGAAGTGGAAGTGGAAGTCAAAGTGGAAGTCGAAGTGGAAGTCGAAGTGGAAGTCGAAGTGGAAGTCGAAGTCGAAGTGGAAGTCGAAGTGGAAGTCGAAGTGGAAGTCGAAGTCGAAGTGGAAGTGGAAGTCGAAGTGGAAGTCGAAGTGGAAGTAGAAGTCGAAGTCGAAGTGGAAGTCGAAGTGGAAGTCGAAGTGGATGTCCAAGTGGAAGTCGAAGTGGAAGTCGAAGTGGAAGTCGAAGTCGAAGTGGAAGTCGAAGTGGAAGTCGAAGTGGAAGTCGAAGTGGATGTCCAAGTGGAAGTCGAAGTGGAAGTCGAAGTGGAAGTCGAAGTCGAAGTCGAAGTGGAAGTCGAAGTGGAAGTCGAAGTGGAAGTCGAAGTGGAAGTCGAAGTGGAAGTCGAAGTGGAAGTCGAAGTGGAAGTGGATGTGATATATATTATATATATAGATTGTGATATATTGCAATTAAATGAAACAAAATTTAAAACTCACATTAAACGTACACTTTGTAAACAAGCATACTATAAATTAGAAGATTATATCCAAGATAAGAACGCTTGGAAACATGCTGGTCCTGCTCCATAGGACAATCTAGAGTCTAGACAAAATCAAACTGGTTGCTAATTTAATTGTAAATTTTTTTATTCTTTTTTTTTACATTTATTACTCACACCCTGACTTATTACTTGTATTTTGTTTTATAATTAAAATCGTTTTGCTTGTACCATGTTTGTAAATATGTGAGCACCATGTATCTATCAGATAATTAATTTATATGTCATGGTTTCGTTTTTAATTCTTTTACCTATTGTGGTATAGTAATTTTATTGTAGGTGCATCGTCCTCACATGTTATTATATAATTAATGTACCCATGCAAAATATTGTACCTAAACATTTTAAAAGAGTAACGGTGGAGTTTCTTGCCCGTTCTTCTCCATACGAAAACTACCTTTTGGAATGGGCGACTAGAATCAATTCTATTTTAAGATAATTTTTGACGTTCAAAAGTGCCTTTTATGTGCCTATTTGAAATAAATGCTTTGACTTTGACTTTGATGGATGGATGGATGGACAGCTGATGGCTCGACCGTCTGTGTAGTAGCCACACTGCTGTGTATTCGTAAAATTCGTTTATATAAAGTGTTTAAAATATGGAAATTGAACAAAGTGCATCTATTAATGAAAAAAGTGACGCAGAAATAGTGAAAAAAAAAATGAGTTATATTAATTAAATTAATAATTGATTTATTTCAACGTTAATATTCAAGTTTTCACTTCTGCCGGCACTCCCGGAGTGCAACCCGTCTTTTTTTTTTTATTAAAAATCGTTTTGCTTGTACCATGTTTGTAAATATGTGAGCACCATGTATCTATCAGATAATTAATTTATATGTCATGGTTTCGTTTTTAATTCTTTTACCTATTGTAGTATAGTAATTTTATTTTAGGTGCATCGTCCTCACATGTTATTATATAGATAATTAATGTACCCATGCAAAATATTGTACCTAAAACATTTTAAAAGAGTAGGTAACGGTGGAGTTTCTTGCCCATTCTTCTCCATACGAAAACTACCTTTTGGAATGAGCGACTAGAATCAATTCTATTTTAAGATAATTTTTGACGTTCAAAAGTGCCTTTTATGTGCCTATTTGAAATAAATGCTTTGACTTTGATTTTGATAAATGGAAAAAAATATGAACACAATGTTCAACTCACCCCATCAGGGAGCACAAGCGTGATGCGGTGCATGTCTGCATTTATCTGTAAAAGAAGAAGATCAATAAGATTGATGCTCTCATTAGTATACAAACAAACATAAGTAATCACTCAGCACTCTACTGGAAAAGAAGTACGTATTCGTTAATGTGCCCGTTTCTCAGTAACTGGAGTAATTACTGTAAGTACCCATTAGGAACAACCTTTGACATGTACAAATATAACGTGTGGGTGAACACGCTTCTGTGAGTTCGTGCAATGCTATTATAGTAATTAATAATATGAGCTAATAGTGCTTATTTCTGCTTCGTCTCAGCGTTTTCAGTGCCTATTTAGTTTTAACCTTGCTAAAAGAAAGATTTGGTTACAATAAGACGATCAATAATTATATGGCCAATGTCACGAATCGCGCAATGTTTTTGACAGTCTAGGGGCGAGTTCAATTTTTCATTTTACCGTGTAGGATCAGTATTGCGCAATGTTTTTAAGCCTGCCAGGAAGCCTGACATGGTCACGAAACACTTTTTTTTCGAGATTTTTCTCCATGTTTTAATAGTTATTCTGCTATTTGGGGCGAAATAAATCCAACAAGTAAAAGATCATAAAAATAGGTCCAGCCGTTCTTGAGTTATAAATGGTGTAACTACCCTGACTTTATTTAATAATATAGAAGATAATTATAATGTTGTGGTACTGTATGATGCGGGACAAAGTCGCGCTAGAAACCAATTTGGTTTCTATTATATCCTTAATTTTTATTGTTAAAAATATACGTGTTCAGCGTCCATAAATGTAGCCAAAAATAGGCTATACAGGGTGAATTTTTCAAGTGGGCTTGGATGGCCAAATCCGAAACTATGAGGACTAGCGAAAAGAACTCAAAGGAGTCGCGGGCTCGATTTTGATGAAAACTAAAACTGCATCATTGGATTTTTGAAAAATCAATATTTCTAGCCAGGAATCGAACCTGTTGATTTTGAAAAAAAAAAACATACACTGTATTATTACACCATTCGATAGTGTCGCTAATAAGGATCGAATTCTGGGAAGTAATGACATACGGCAAACTAAAGAAAAGAGCTCATTTTTAACAAAATCCTTTTTTTTTAACCGACGAAAAAACGGAGGAGGTTATCAATTCGACGCGTATATTTTTTGTTTTTTTTTTTATGTATGATCACGCATAGCTTTTTACAGAGCAGTTCGATTTTGATAATTCTTTTTTTTATTGGAAAGGGTATATCCCGAAGTTGGTCCCATCCCATATAAATTTGAAAAAAAAAAACCAACCCTAATGGTAGAAAAAAAAAGGAATGATTGATTGTTGACTCACTGATTGTAATGTATAACCACGCATAACTTTTTACATAGTAGTCCGATTTTGATAATTCTTTTTTTACTGGATAGGACATACCTCGAAGTTGTCCCATATAAATTTGGAAAAAGAACCCTACACTAAGGATGGAAAAATAGGGGTGATTTATTGTTCATTCACAGATTTTAATGCTGAGCTGTGTATTACAATTACAAAATAATAAAAAGGCCTACCCATGTTGGTATATAAAGCCTGTTTTTTAAGTATTTTATTATACAGCAAATAATAGTTAAAGTAGGATTATATAACAATTAATAGCTAAAGTAAGGTAGGTAGCTATTTTAAAAGTAATCAAAAATTAAGCATGTAGTAATTACTAAATTATAGCCTCAAAAAATTTTAAAATAAAAACTTTTTAACAAAAAAATTAAACCTCCGAAAAAACTGAAAAGCAAAAAATAATAAACCTTTTTTATTTAACCTTAGTAAGTAAATAAGTTCTTAAACTAATGTAAGTATACCTAAGTAATTTTGAGTCAGCGCCAAACAATCAATGAACAAAGATCACTAAATTACCTTAACTTTAAAGAAAATAACCAAATCAAATTAACAATGCAACGTGAAATCTCCAGCGATAAACATAACATTCCAAACAAAAAATGCGTTCTCCGCACGGCTACGATATTAATTTGGTTGTTTGGCGCCGACTCAAAGTTACTTAGGTATACTTACATTAGTTTAAGAACTTATTTATTAAGGTTAAATAAAAAAGGTTTATTATTTTTTGCTTTTCAGTTTTTTCGGAGGTTTAATTTTTTTGTTAAAAAGTTTTTTTTATGTTACCTACCTCATCATCAAATGCCTAGCCTTTTCTCAACTATGTTGGGATCAGCTTCCATTCTAACCGGATGCAGCTGAATACCTCGGTATGTAAAGATGGTCACCCATCCACAGACCAACCGCGGCAAGCGTAGCATAACCTGATGAATTGACCTGTCTGGCTGTTATTATTTAGCCAGGCCCGGGTTATGTTACCTACCTACTAAACCTTAACTGATTAATTGTTCAAAATGATGACCATTGTTTTCAATACGTAGCTGGATTCGACGTCTCAAGGATTGTACTGCATTCATCATCATCATCATCAGCCTACTGCATTCAGCATTACAATATTATTGATTCCATTAGAATATTTTCCAAAGATCGTAATAGAAATTTGAATTTAGAACCTAATGTTGTGAAGGTGACTGCGCTGCGGGTGTGTTAATACAAATTTTGAGCATCATTTCGAACAAGGTACGTAATGTATGTATGAATACTCTAAAATAAGAAGCAGTTTATTAAAATTCAACATTTTCCTTAAGTTTGCCGTATCTCATTACTTCCCAGAATTTGATCCTTATTAGGGACACTATCGAATGGTGTAATAATACAGTATGTGTTTTTTTTTTCAAAATCAAATGATGCAGTTTTAGTTTTTGCAGTTTTAGTTTTCATCAAAATCGAGCCCGCGACTCCTTTCAGTACTTTTCGCTATTCCTCATAGTTTATAATTTGGCCATCCACGCCCACTTGGAAAATTCACCCCGTATATACATAGTATAAGAGATCCATAAAGGTAAAGGTCCCTCCCTTTTTATATACTTGTACATATTATTATTTTAAGATTGTTAGTTTTTTAAATTATGTAAACATACTATGATTGAGAATGAGATAATAAAAATAAAGGTAAAGTCAAATAATTTACTTTAAAACTACTACAACCTTTTCAAAAGGCACAAAAGCACGCCTGAATCTTTGAACAAGCGTCTACCGCCGACCGAGGCGTCAAACTTAATGTGAAAGTGCTGTGGGAATAAATCAACATTTACAAGTCCATAATTAAATACGGCGTTGTCCGCGCTTGTCGCCGCCGACACGATCGCTAATTGCTTCTCAAGAAGAAACTAAATCACTCCGTGATGGAAACACGCCGGAAGTGTGCCGGGAGTCCGGGACAGTCCGGGACACGTTCCGCGGAGATCCTGAATTAGTTGCTGGCGAGGACGTTTGAATAGCCGGTTTAAATCAAATGGTAACAGCAACACTACTATAATTATTCAGATATTAGACGAAAATCACGAGACGAATACGTGATAGAAGCTTGTTTTTCAATTAGGAATTTCTCAGTAGGCGCCCGGAGGATCTGTGGTTGTTTATTAGATTAGGTTACGTAACTCGATAGTTAGAACTCCTGTAATATTTAAGAATTCTAGTTAACTTATTTATTACTTACTTACATATTTATCAAAAAACTGACACACTGCGACATTGAAATTGTAGAAGTGCGCTTAAAACGTATCTGATCTATCGTCTCAATATAGAAGAGCACTTACCTTTCTAGAAAGTTTTGCGCTGACTGAAAGTAGACAATTTTGTATCGTCGCTGTACCTATTAGAGTGGACGATCAAGTTGATAGCATCGGTGCTCTGTGCACCGGATAATACAAATACGAGTATTATTTGTTATCTACTGCCGGAGGCTTTCAATGCTTTTGTGTCAGCAAGTTTCTGTTATCCGGAATAATATCAGATACTGGAAATGTATGGCGTATGTAGTATTTTTATTGCTCTATTGTAATATTATCGGGCTATGTACAACACGGCTGAACAGGGCTCTCGCCTGGGAATACAATGAACAGTCCTCGGGGAATGACGCTATAATCATTACGTTTGGTAGGCTGAATTGTTACATGAAATTATGAATAAAATAACGAATATGGCATGGTTTTTGAGGTTTTAATAAAAAATACAACATGATAGTGAAAACAAAACTGTATAAAACGACTGATAACCAACAACATACCAAAACGCGTTTTAAAATCCATATCCAATATTTAGCCACACATATAGTCCGCTTGGTAACGACTATATTACCGTGTAGATATGTTTTAGCAATAAAACAGCAGAGAATGGCCACAGTCCACAGTGCGTCGGAAAAACGTGATGGATGGAGCGAGCGGCGATTAATGGTCGCGCGGCGTGTATCGAACCTCACTAAAACACAATATTTTTGAACGCTTTTTGAATTATTGTACTGTATGATTGTTGTCATTTTTTGCGTTCTTTTTTTTGTTGGTGTTGCAAAATTAGTAATTTTATAAATCGTGTTATAATAATTTTGCAGCAGCAAAAAAAATAGAACAGCAAAAGTATTTGCGCTTGTTTTTGTCGGACTAAAATAATATTCATTAAATGTACCCATCTATGTAGTAAGAATTACAAGTTTGTATGTAAATCTGTCAAGTCAACCAATAAATTTGCGCTTCAAATGTCGTTTTCTGTGAACAAGGACTGGAGGGAGGAAATCATTTAGTTGTCATGTGAGCAACTTACCTACTGAGCTCATATTTGGTTTGAAGAAGCCCAAATGATGGTCACTAGTGTAACCACTTCATAAATAGTGGCCGGGATTTGGGTCAGTCCGTTGTTTGGACAGGATGGCTATAGTTACCTGCTAGTGCAGACTTTAAATCCGCTCGTTCTGGCATGTTTGACTTTAATTGGACCCAACTTGCGTGTTGTTTATAGGAGGAGCCTTTGTAGAGGATATTTTAATAAACTAAGAGGTGTGTGTGGAGGTGTGTGGTTGACCTCCGTCAGGTTTGCTAAAGACCGACAGGAATATTACACATATAGATCTAACATCTATAATGGGAAAGAATTACGTTTTGACATTTCCACAGTAGCACAGTGTATAATAAAGTAAGCAGTATTATGTCTCAACAGTATCCTTAAAATAATAACCTACGGCCGCTCGGCAGATAAACAGTACCACGCACTAAGGTTGCCCACTGACTGTGTCTCTTGGGTTCTAACAATACTTTGTAAGTCCGACAAATTTAATGATGTTTGATCATCTCAGCACATTAGCCGAAGTAATTCGGATGGTCATATTTTTTTTCAGATATTATCCATTCATTCGGGTTAAAAAAATAAAATACTTCGTATAGAAAAGCTACATAAAAAGGCATATAAGAATGTGCGTGCGGTGATATATCTAAATGCCCTGAGCATTTAGATATATCTCTGTCATTTTAATAATTTACAAACTGCGGCGCACGCGCGACTGTTGACTGCGGCGCACGCGCGACTGTTGACTGCGGCGAACGCGCGACTGTTGACTGCGGCGCACGCGCGACTGTTGACTGCGGCGCACGCGCGACTGTTGACTGCGGCGCACGCGCGACTGTTGACTGCGGCGCACGCGCGACTGTTGACTGCGGCGCACGCGCGACTGTTGACTGCGGCGCACGCGCGACTGTTGACTGCGGCGCACGCGCGACTGTTGACTGCGGCGCACGCGCGACTGTTGACTGCGGCGCACGCGCGACTGTTGACTGCGGCGCACGCGCGACTGTTGACTGCGGCGAACGCGCGACTGTTGACTGCGGCGCACGCGCGACTGTTGACTGCGGCGCACGCGCGACTGTTGAATACTGGTGTACACCGAGATTACGAAGCGCGTCGTTTCGAGTTCGACCGATTTGTGAAGACGTAATACTTCTTACTTTATTATACTACCTGTGACTATAGCCACCTTGTTCCTGAATAGAGTCATAATCAATCACTACTGATAATCCTATTCATCACTTAATTACAATTAACGAACATATTGACATCCTCATTATTTGTTCTCTCCCTTCTTACAACTCAATATGCTGGAGTTAGGCACTCCCTAGTCTAGACTAATCCGAACATGTCTAGACACGTTCCTATCATTACTTCTTCTGATAGCTCAGCGCTGTAGCTCAGTAGTCGTACTGTCGTAGTATTTATGAGGTTAAGCACCCGTTTAAAGATCCTGACACAAACCTTTCACGTTTGTTTTGACGACGGCTCGACGGGCCTTAAAAACCCTACTTTCAAATTCAATAACAACCATCATTACTGTTAACGTATCAGTCAGTAACCAAACGAAGCGTTACATTCATAACCTCTCATGCTAAATTGACTTACGAATATTTTGTTAGGATCCGTATTCGGGTTTGGGAATCAGGGTTAAATGGAATAATAAGTAAAGAATAATATATTATAGCATACAGATATCTTCCACCCTTTTTCATACTTAAGTAAAACCAATTCTTAATACATTCCCGGCCGGGGCCGGATGGGCCGCTGTGGGTCGCTGTGGGCCGCTGTGGGCCCACACTGCCCACATCATCCAATGTTTGCATAACTATGCGTCGAGGTAATCCCCGCTAATATTAGTTTGTCAAAATATTCCCCTACGTATCATTGAAAAGGGAAAGGGTCTGAGTTCGTATAAAAACATATCCCGAGTCGCAGGTAACCCTCAGTTGTTACCCGCCTCCACCGGCTCCAATACTTTTCTATTCGATATGAGATCGGTCCGAGATTTTTCTCCATGGGCAGATACCTTTTTCCAAGAGATTAGAGCTTGATTAAGATTCGGGAATATTTTCGGGGCTGCGTTATTCACTCATAGGTTTTGGAACTCGTATTATGTTGGGCAGTTTTGTGTGGAGTTCGGGTTGGATTAAAATGTTGCTGCGGTATTTTCTTCGTTATTTTTTGGAGATAAGTTCCGAGAAAACTATGCACTGCCATTGTTACGTTTGCAGAGTTTCCAATGTTTCACAATGGTGCGAGAACTGATTAGACCTTTATCTACCTACACCGAATTGTAAAATATTTCCATACATATATCAGCATCGACCGACAAGCCGAACCGTCCACCGACGTCCATTGTAACAAATAGCCCAAACTTATCTCGGGCGGACATACGAGCCAGTTGTAACTGAACTAACAAATGAGAAGGCACGCTGGCCTTCAAATGGCACCAATAAAGACAAACAGGACAAAAAGGCCAATTTGGCGCGGCTACGTAACGAGACCGGCTATTAGGGATTCAGGCCACAAGCCAGACCTTCCTGGTCAGGTCAGGCCAGCGCTCAATGCTCGCTGATTGCGCTAACTCGATATCGATAATGTCCATCAGAATTACTGGCGCGGTTCATTGTACTTATATCTAATTCGAGTGTATTTTGATAGAATTGTGATGAGATACTTATGAAGCCACTAAACAGGCTGTATATTTATTTATTTTAGGATCTCCAACAAAAGATATACACAAAACATTATGTGGTTAATGGACGACAAAGTATTGCAGTTAAGTATTGTTTTAAGTGTAGCAGTAATTGATGATGCAGATGAAAATGATGATCAGTGCCCCGAACCATAGTTAGCTGTTTCCACGTGATATAATAATGTAAACAAAAGCCTGATTCAAAGTGCGATTAAATTAACATAAGTAAAGTTGAGCAAGCAAGAGTTAAGCAACAATAAATGTTACACCTTTGGATACCAGTTTGTGCTTTGGATCACTAAGTAGGCACTTGACCTATTTCATTCCGTCGGCCCTATCTACACCTGCAAGAAAGTATAACTACAACAAGGCAGGGTCTACTCATATTTTTCCAATATTTAATAATTGTTTTCACAAATTCAAAGTTGCTTCCTAATGTGTATCCATTTATTATGGGGGCTGTTACCTCCTATTAGGCGTGTACCTTGTAAATCATCGAACCAATAGGTACATGTAACGGATACCCATAACATGTCAGGTTTCAATTTATCACCCGCAGGAGTGGCGCCTCCAAGTTATTGCGTTAAAGACTGTATCGATAACGTTACGTTAACGTTCAATATATTAGCTCGCTGCAGCTGAAGCACAAAGAGGGAGATTTATAACCTTCTCTATTGTGTGCGGAAAGAACTCCGTAATTAATAACGTTATACAATTTTAAGTTAATATGTTATGTTACTTTTTGTGTAAGTGAAAGGTAATCGATGTTTACTTCTTCTGTAATTTCCTTGCGTGGAACTGTTTCGAGCTCGAGTGCCGAATCTCTTATTTATTACCTTAGGGAAAATTATTATGCTTAATTAATATCCCTTGATGTTGGTAGGTATGTATTGGGACAACTGTCAGTAATTCATTAATTATAATTACTGTAGTGATGAAAGTCCTTTTCCAATACTACAGGTCTACAGCGTATTTACTCGTTATTTTTTGAAATAATGAAACACACACGAAAAATCAGAAAATAAATATTATTCAAAAGCTTGTTTCTGATGTAATTTCGAACCAAAAACTCTCACAGATAATAAAAGTCCAGAACTACGCCAATATAACATTCGCTAGCGATCATCAATAAAACTTATATATAAAAATTTGACGACTCTCATAAACCGCCTCTGTTTACGACGCTAGCGCACAAAACAATACGTTATTAAAATCTACCAATTAATCGCTCCCTGCTTACAATCCGATCAACAAAAACTAGAGGAACAGAAGTTCCATACATTCAAAAATAGTTCGGTGGAGTCAGATACTGTAGTTCTGGAATCGAAATAGTTACAAGATACATAGGAGATAGGTACAGTACTCAATCCCATGTATGTAACGCTATTGATCACAGTTCAGTTAAACTATGCAAACGTGCATACACATATCGGAATGACATAGGACGTGACATTGATTGAACGTTTTCGGGTTTTAACGATAAGAAATAAGTAGACACGCCGGATGAAACTAGTCAATCGTTGCTCAGATCAAACGACCCTCAGTATCACGAACAGCATTTCAGGTGTGATAATCACCTACCTACTTATAGACATGCCTTTGAGAGTTGAAGCATAGCTCTCCATAGGCACCAATAATCCGTCTAACTTCGTTGGCGCCTATAATTCGATAAACAAGTGAACGAGTAAAAAGCCACTTTCCTAAGAAAGACTGATTCTGTCTCGTTTCAGCGTGCGTGTGCCATGTTATACCAGTAGTAGTAGTTGTAGTAGCTATCCTTCTGCCCTCACCTGCCTCCTGGTCCCCTACTCCTCTCGAACCCATCGTAAACACAATAGTAGGAAATACTCGTGTCAGCCCACGGCTTTGCTCGCGATACCTATATTGTCATCGGTTAATTGAATGCATACATTCCTGAGTGGTTCCGTGCTCGATGTCAAGTAGATATATAATGTATGTTTTATGTCAGCAGCGCAGGTATTCCCGATCAATTATTTAAGGAGTAGAGTGCCTTCTCTATCATAGCAGAGGTTACAATACCGATGCCGTTTCAACATCTTATAAAAGTCAGTAAAATTACTCAGCAGGCTAGACATGCGACAGGTTTTCTTTAACAATTTCTTGTATATACATAACACATAAAACAGTGACAGACTTGTTTCCATTCCAGCAGACACCTACTTTTTCCCGCAAGGAATAGAATGAACAGTCGATTTCCCCAAAGATTTCCGATTTTAACACCACAATAATATGAACCTCCCATGCGTTGTTTACCTTACATTCGAACAGCACGTACATAAACATCCAACAATGTGTTGTTTCCCAAAGGTCTGTGTGTGGTTTGTGTTGGCGTTAAAGAAACATAGTCCGTATTGTTAACAACAATAAGTCGCTTGAGGTTGTTGTTGCACCTGCTGTACTACTATTTGGGGAATTTACACATCATGTATAGCGTTAATAGAAACTAGAAAATATTTATTGTCCACAAGATTATGCATTATTATTATTACAAAAGGTAGTTTTACATTGTTAAGGATTATAATAAAACTACACTAAACTACTTACCGTTTTTAATAATAATAACGTATAATCTTGTGGAGTACAACGTAAAATGCTTATTTTCTGCATTTTCATTCTAAAATAAAAGAAATAACCAAATAGACGATGAGGGCGCCACTGTGTGGTCGGTGTCATCTTAAGGACCAGTGCAAGTGTCATCAAAATCGGTTCACTAGTTTTTATGATATGGACTAATACGTGTAAGTGTGACGGCCTGGCTTATTGATACGAGCTACGGGTGTGTGGTGTCAAAGGGAAAACATCTCAAAACCTTGGTCAAATTCTAGTGCAATATTAAAACAAAAATATTAACTACTTACCTATAATAAACAAATATTCCAGAAATTACGAAATTAAATAGAAATTAAATAAAAATACATTAAAATTGACCTCAAAAAGAAATTAACTCAAAATTGTGAAATTACTTTAACTTCGGAAGCGGTGGCAAAAAAACCAAAATGCAAACCCCAAGACACAATAGTTTTGTTCACAACCCAATAAACTAAAAAAAATGTGCGTGTATACCCCGCAGTTTGAGTAACTGGTTCTGAAACCTACTAGTGCAGCATTACACGTGAGTTTTTTATTTAAAATTATCATCATAGTTATACTAATTAACTTTGACTTTCAAACGAACGCTTTAACTACGCCGCTAGCGTGTAGTTATAAATTGCATAAAATACATGATTTTACAATATAGGGTTTTCATTACAGCTTCAAATTATGTAAACTATTTAATGGAAAATGTTCGTAGTTTCTGAAAATGTGTGCGATGTTAATTAACTAGTTTAGACCGTGTTGCTCTTATTTATTTTCAATCATTGAATTTGGATCCATTTTCAGTCAGACGCCCTAGCACGAACGGGCGACGTTAACATAACGTAAATTAGAAAAAAAAAATGCATCGAAAATATTACTATCCTTTAGATTTTTTTTTATGATACGAGCCTTTCCCAGCCTTGCCCAGCCTTGGCCAGCCACAGCCAGCGCTGGCCACTGCCGGAGCGGCTCCATTATTCACGTCACTGCATATATTCGTGTTTGGGTCGGGTTGCACTAACGCATGACGATGGTAGCAACACAATCCTGCCTACCTTACCATTATTTAGTTATGGGTAGTTCTTCGAAATTTGATTCTTCGACTGATCCATATGGCCAAAATTTAATTTCACTTTCAGCTCTGTAGCACATGTTCATATGAAAATAGGTATACCAAATAACATATGTTTGTAAGAGGGACTCGTTTTTATAAAGTAGTTTTCAAGATATCGACGTTCGAATATTTTGTGCCCAGATGAATCAGAAACAGAAATAAAAAGTAATAAATACACCGTTAGTTATGATTGTTAATTCTAAACAATAATTATTAATTCTTAATTAAGACTAAGACATATCAAAAGTGCCATATTTAGAACAAGTTTATACTCCTGTAAATTTTTAATTATTCAAAAGGGTAAATAATAATAAATAAGACTAGAACTCTAGATTAGACTAGACTTGTACACGGTCAAAAATTGGACATTATAATGCAATAATAACACTCTTTTCGTGCTGGAGAGGGGAAATCTAATTTATTTTATTATTTATATGGGGTATTGACCATACGAATCAGGCACAGTTGTATCAGAATTTTGCCTACAATCATGCATAACTCATCATACATACATACTTCATTATTGCCATTTTACTACACGAATCTATAACCCAAAAGCATCACACGAAACATAGATTAAAGTTTTAAAACAATTAAATAAATTTTATAAGGTAGGCATTGTAATCAGGGTGCCACCTGAACCAAACACAGATGAATCAGATGTTTTCCTTCGTAACTCCGGGATCTAAGCCAACCAGCCGCACGTCCGCCTTCTAGCTTGTCCGTTGCACCACTGGCTCCCACCGCACGGGAAGCCAGACTCACTTTATTATTACCCGATCAAGTACGGTCAAGTGCAGCTTACGCCACATTAATCAGTATTATACACCGGACACTTCTTATTTACTTATTTATAAACACAGTAACGTAGTTATAACTAATACACATTTTTTTTGTAAGAGGACAACTCATTTCCTTTCGATATAATTATAATTTATATTGATGAATCAAAGGGAAAATGCGACATCGACCATTTTGTTCCGGAAAATGGCAAACGGACGCCTT
Organism: Amphipoea lucens; assembly: GCA_947508005.1. NCBI lineage: Eukaryota > Metazoa > Arthropoda > Insecta > Lepidoptera > Noctuidae > Amphipoea > Amphipoea lucens. Next base: position 490,984 of record OX382363.1, on the reverse strand, counting down.
ATATGAATCAGAAGAACGAACTTCAAATATTTTTATTTTGTACCTAGACAGCAAATATTTAAAAAATATCATTTGTCCTAGTAAGGGATAAAGTTAAACTGTACAAAAAAAAATATTACATGCCGTTTTGTTTGTTGGTTACAGAAATATACCCACAGACATCGAAAATTTTGTCCCTGAAGAACTACCCTTATGTTTTCACTTGACCAGTTCAATCTCTAATCAGCTAATTAATAGTCCTGCACATCGAGATTAGGCTGTAAATTATCCAGAAAACAAAAAAAACGAGGTCTTTCTGTATCACTATTTTTAGAAAATCTGTTGGAGTTCGTATTGTTGTAATTAGGAAACAGCATGACGCATCATATGTTTCTCAACTTCCGAAACCTTGTTGTCTCCAAACATGTTGGGAAGTACCGAAGCAACAGTAGTAGCTTGGAGTCTAGATTTGTGCCCGGTTGATAGCAATATGTTCCCCTCTATCACACGGAATTTAAACATAACTGGCGAAGTATGGGTGCCACCTCTGCCTAACCTCTTAGAGAATAAAGGCGTGAATGTTGCCTATGCATGAATCCGTCTCTCGCTTCCACTGCCGCCCCTCACACGCGATAGTGAAGACCGCTGAGGCGTGCGCTGCCCCGTGGGCCGGAAGCCTCCCGAGGCAGCAGGCCATTTGCGGCGCGGCTCATGAATTCATGCCCCGACTGCACGCCGGTTCGATTTACGAATTTATAAATAAATTCTTGATTAGTATGAGTAAATGAAACCCACCAGAAACATTTTCATGTAAAATGTTGCCAAGACGAGACCACATATGGCTCGTATTGTATGTAGAGCCAAGCTTCTAACTCTACACGCCCTAACTTCACAAACTCTACACCTTAGTCAAAATATGAGGCTTGGCCGTTTCGATACTACAAGAACTATTGTTTAACAGAAAAGCAATGAACAGTGAATAAATTTTTCAGCTTACGCCCATGTGATTGTAGCGAAACGGTCAAGCCACGTATTTTTAACCCCCGACGCAAAAACGACGGGGTGTTATAAGTTTGACGTGTCTGTGTGTGTGTGTGTGTGTCTGTCTGTTGCATCGTAGCTCCCGAACGGATGAACCGATTTTGATTTTGTTTTTTTTTGTTTGAAAGGTGAATTAGTCGCGAGTGTTCTTAGCTATGTTCGAAGAAAATCGGTCCAAGATGGCCGCCGCCACAAAATGGCGGATTACATATTTTTTCACAACACCCTCAATATGGGTATCAAATGAAAGGGCTTGACAAGTACAATACTAAACACTATGATAAATTTCAAAAACAAAATGGCCGCCACCACAAAATGGCGAATTATATTTTTTTTTTCACAATTCCCTCAATATGGGTATCAAATGAAAGGGCTGGACTAGTAGAATACTATACACTATTACACATTTCAAATCCAAAATGGCCGCCACCACAAATGGCGAATTCACAGAGGAATACCTCAGTAGGTATGGAATGAACGCCAACGACCACGAGTAACTAACTAGCTTCACTGTGGTAAAAAAATACGTACAGCTGCGCAGATTTCGTCGACTCACGTGTCGATCGTATAGCATGTTTATTAGTAATATAATATTATAAAGTTTAAAAAGCAAGAAATAAAAGTTAAATTAAAAATTTAGAAAACCCCCGACTAAAACAAATACCTCTAAAAAGTAAAATAATAATATATATTGGCCCTTTAACTTTAATATAAGTTGCAGGAAATATTTTGATCCAAGCGTCCTCATGTCGGGGGACGGCTAATGAAAACGCCAAACAGATGAGGCTTAAACCCAGCAATAATGGATGTAGCTATTGTAGAAAACATAACTGCTGTTAACTTCCAATTTTCATTAGCCGTCCCCCGACGTGAGGACGCTTGGATCAAAATATTTCCTGGAACTTATATTAAAGTTAAAGGGCCAATATATATTATTATTTTACTTTTTAGAGGTATTTGTTTTAGTCGGGGGTTTTTTAAATTTTTAATTTAACTTTTTTAGTATGTAAGCTAGTATTAGTACACAAAAATAAAAAAAAAATCTAATTTTTTGTTGTTGTTAATTTAATAATTATTTCTAGCAAATAAGCATGTGCTTACAATGTATATTCTGAATAAATAAATCAATGTATTGTTGTTGTTAATGTATTGTGTATGGGATTCTTCCATCAGGAATTTCTCAGTGGCAGCCTGGAATCTGGTTCTCGCCGGGTTGTTGGCAATCGGCTCGGCTCGTTTAAACTAAACTGGCGAAATGTGTGTGTACTACAGGTGCACCTCTACCTAACCCTTCGGGAATACAGGCGTGATGTTATGACGCATGCGCATACACCGCAATACTCCTTATTCTTACAATTTTGTCCCAATAGGCCTGTGAAAGAAAATTGAAGATTCGAGAAAACGTGGTTCGGCGTCGCGTCCGGTCTTCTTGAATCCTGCTAAACTTCACTACACATTTTTTCCACAGGTGCTGGTTAATGTTATTGTCCGTATAAGTCATATAATCATTTCTTACCATAGATTAGTAAATAGTTGTTATAAAAAATTGCAAGCGCGCTATGTTATACCTACCAGAAGGCGTACAAATATTCATGGATGTCATTGATACTAAAATTGATAACATAATTGAAAGAAGAAAATTAATCGATAATATATATATATATATATATACAACATTATTTTTAGTATATGCGAAACCTGAATATAGTTTGTTCAGAATAAGTAACTGAATCGATTCCAATAATTTTTACCCCATGTTATATTTTGGCCCAAAAATATTTAAAAAAGGTTAATAGTTGGACACCCCGAGTATATTATACTGTGCCCCGAGGAGCGACTAACTAGGTAGTTATCTACCATACGCGCACAATGGCGCGGCGCCGGCGCACAGCGAGCGGGGCGGGGGTGCAGCAACCTCAGTCGCCCGGGTACCACTGGTTGGCGCGCACGTGTCGCGTGGGTCCAACTGCATAATCGCGAGCGCGCGGCCGCCGCGGGCCACAGTTGTGTTTCGGTTGATCGTGTACTTACCTATCGTATGTAAAAAGTGTCGTGTAACTGGACTGGACGTGGACTTTCTCATACACAAACGTCCAGTACACAGAAACAACGATAACAGTGATAACGTATCCCTACAATGCTTTGCCGTGATGATTAACATTTTTAAACACGCCAAGATGGTTAATTGTAGAAAGTTATTATTTGTACCTACAGCCTGCTGTGGTTAAGTAATGCGATGTTTAACACTTTTCATCCACTTTGAACAAATCGCATTGACTACATTGTATCACTTACGGCTTACGAATAGATAAGTAATTACTTATTCGTAGCTTACGGCTGCATTTATTTACGAATAAAGTACATTATAATAACTACCTACACTTGACCATTACGACAGTCCAAAGCCTGCAAGTGTGATGGAAAATGTTATCACCAGTTAATTACAATACAATCGCCGCGCCGTACCTAACGGCACGCGGTGGGGGAGACCATGTATTTGGACGGACAAACAGGTAACATAACAAGCTTATAACTTGGTGATTATTCATGATACAGTTTTGAAATTTTGTACATAGATTCTTTACATAAAAATACTAGACACGTGTTTCGGGTTTCGCATATACTAAAAATAATGTTGTATATATATATATATATATATATATATATATATATATATATATACACATCAAAAGTGTCTAGGGATCAAGCATTTTTATGCGGATTTCTTGAGATTGAGATGTGGCTTTGTAATAAATTTATGATTTTATAAATTTATATGGATCCTTTTTGGTGCATTTCATAATTTGAATCAGGAACTGTGAATCAAATTCGAGTAAAAGATGAAAATCAGCTGTCAATATTTTCCCTATAAAAACATACAACGCATTGAAGACATTATTAGTGCTACTGTTTCCCTACTACTGATTAAAACCAACGTTATTATGGAGCGGCGACGTCATTTAAGCAGGGAAGAAATGCTCAGAGCCGTGGGAATGATAGAAGCTGGTTCCCGGCAACGTACTGTGGCTTTAGCTCTGAATACAAGTCAGAGTGTTATCAGTCGACTTTGGACACGTTACCGAAGCACTGGTACCGTGGCTGAGCGCCATGGAGGACGGTATCGCTGCACCACACGGAGACAAGACCGATATATTCAAATCTTAACTCGAAGAGCTCCAACAATAACCGCCATGATGTTAGCCGTGAGGCTTCATCACTCTTCAGGGAACTTAATTAGCGACCAAACAGTCAGAAACCGCTTGCATGAAGTGAACCTTCATTCCCGAAGACCGCTACGGGTACCACCTATAGCAATGCACAATCGTAGGATTCGATATCAATGGGCTCTTGAACACAGAAATTGGGCAGAAGAACAATGGCGTTTCGTGTGCTTTTCTGATGAGTCTCGTTTTGGTATGAGACCGGATACAAGACGTATACGACACTGGAGAACCCCTGGACGCCAACAGCGATTAAAATCCTGCCAGGAAGTCCATCCTTATAGTGGTGGAACCATCATGGTATGGGCGGGTATTTGGATCGGCGGAAGAACTGAGTTGATTTGGATCAGAGGCAACCTCAACGCTCAAATTTATGCTGAGACGATTGTATCAGACGTCATCGTTCCTCTACAAGTGCAAATCGGTCCCTTATTTCAGTTAATGCATGATAATGCACGACCGCACACCGCAAGAGTTGTAAGACAGACTCTCGCCGCAGCTAACATCAATGTCCTGCCCTGGCCTGCTCAGTCGCCAGACTTGAACCCGATTGAGCATGCATGGGATATGCTACAGAGAAGAGCTCTGCCGAATATGGAGGGTATCCAGTCGCAAGAAGACCTTTTTTTGTTGTTGCAACGAACATGGGCGGCCATTCCACAGCGTGATTTGGATGAACTCATTTTGAGTATGCCAAACCGATGTTCTTGTGTTGTTAGTGTTCGCGGTAGAAACACGGATTATTAATTGTTTAAGTTACCCAATAAAATTTTAAAGAAAACTGTTATTTCAGTCTTTTTTTCGAACTTTTGTGTTAGTGGTTCAAATGTCAAAAATCCCTTTATTAGGAAAATGGCAAATTTCTTTATTAATGCAAAGGTGACTTGATTTATCGTTACTGTGACAAACGAAAACACTTTATTTGATGAATCCTTAAAGAAAATTTTAATTAATATCAATCAGGAGAAAAGTTATTGCAAAAATATATGTTGATCCCTAGACACTTTTGATGTGTGTATATATATATATATATATATATTATCAATTAATTTTCTCAAAAATAAAAAATAAGAAAATATAAATTAATCGTCAGTTTGTGACCATTTTACGACTTTTATAATGTTATCTTTTTATGATTCTGCCGAAGTGGCCTTTTTAGGCCCCCAGTACTCTTAATGGTCACATTGCTGTTATCAGCAAACAGTGACATAGGGTGGCTTGTTCCTTTTGGCAGATTATTTATGTATAGTATAAACAATGGGGTCCCTAACATGCTTCCCTGGGGTACACCATAAGCCACTGTGCGATAACTAGACTTATAGGTTCATTGGCATTTAGTTTTCGGATCTATATCGGTTACTTCAACGCAATGTTTCCTGTTCCGCAAAAATGAATTCATTAAACTGAGAATATTCCATTTAGTACCGTACGCATCCAGTTTATTGAGCAAGATATTATGATCGACATATTCGATTGCTCGAATCTTGTCACAATAGATTGGACAAACTGGTATTCTTTTGTTAACATTCGTAATGACATTGTTCAAAAATTCATATAAAGATTAAAGAATTGAATATGGATATATATATTTCAAATATCTTCGTATCTTGAGGGGATTGTAGCACAAAATCACAGAAGGACCATTTCTTGTTAGAAAAAGTTTATAGTACGCGGAGCGCGTGGTTTGTACACGCTGAGACAATTAGTTCAAGTGAAAAGACACTCGGAAGTGCGGCGCCACTGTGCTCATCCGCAAACCAATCGGAACACTCAGCGAATAGGCGATGATCAGACTGACAACTCATTCAAATCAACACCTTTTCCATTACACATAAAAGCTTAATTACTAGTTATGGGGAAAGGCTATCCGAAAATCCTTAATATTGAATGCGGTAGGTAATACCTACCTTATAAGAAAACGGTACGTAACAAGGCCTGGTACTAAGTTAAAAATGTTTTTCCCTCTAGTACTTATTGTGTCTTGAAGGCCCAACAAGTTCGACTTAAGAATTACAAGAACGCTTTATAACATTGTTATCTTTACAAAGAAAAGTTTTATTGGATAAAAGTGCTTATCCAATTGATATAAAGCCTTGAGTAACGTTCTCGCAGGCGAAGTCACCGGGGACCCTTCGCCTGTCAGCTTTGCGATTTGTGTGGGCTCATAAGTAGCTAATTCTTTTTCTAGTTTCCTTTTCTGCTGCCGAAACGTAAGTGGGTGTATTGCCAAAATAATTATAAGGGAATGCGCCAAAATAATTTTTGGGGACTGTCTCTCATGTAATTTTGACGTACAAAAAGAGCTGATTCTCAACTTGGTTTGAATAAATGACTTGTGATTTTTTATTTGTATCTAAATAAAGCAAAAACGATTCTAGTAAGTCTATTTCAAGTGTTATTGATTTTAAATCAATATAGCCATGTGAACAAACTGCTACTTATTCACATGGCTATATCCAAGAAGGAATTATCTTTATTTCTACGCATTATCGTTGTCGCTTAAGATGTCTGCACCAGATCCTATACGTACTAAGCAAATCCGATTCACATCAAAACAGTATCGGCAAAGTGGCGGTAGTCGCGCAAGGCGAAGCTGTCACCGCTCAAACACAAGATAAGTTTGAGCGCAAAGGAATTGCGAGTATCCGCAGCTCTCTGTTGATAACATCCCCAAAGTGGAACGAAATAAAATATTCCAAGACGGCTTTCTAGTAAATTGAGAAACCGACTTGGTCAGGAACTTCGGTAGGTTCTGAGCGATACAATATACGTGTAGAGGAAACTAAGAGAGCGCTTGTCATGACTGAGTTATGTGGCCGCATGTTTTCGTTTCAGGTTTTGTTTTGCTTGTGTTTAGTAGGTTCTCTCTGTAATTTTTTATACCAGCACCCTAGTTGCGTAACACACTATTATTCACAATCTGAATCATTTTGAATGATATTTCTAATCCATTCCTTCATATGTTCGAAAAATGTGTCTACTCAATAACGTAAATAACGGGGGGGGGGGGGTTTGTGTTTGCAAATTTATGTTCTGGTTTTTCAACAACACGCTTCGCTTGCTTGGCTTGGTTTTGTTGACGCAAACCTACCTTGCCTCCTCCTTCAGAGGTGGCAGGGTGGCGTGGTCTTGAGGGAGAGCGCAACGGTCGTGTAGATCCTCAAGGCAAGTCTGGTGATGTTCCTTCTCGAGGTTGCTCCCCGTTATTGGCCTAATTCCATATGAATTAGACGTAACAGAAATCACCGGGCGATTATCTCAGGGGTGGCGAGGTCATGCCCTTGGGTGTCCACCATCAAACAAAACCAGATGATGGATTGCAATGACCTCCCGCGTGTTTGTGCCGTGCGCGGGGACCCGTACGGAGGGATGAAGGAATCCTGGTGGTTGAGTGGAGCAGGTTGCACACAACACACCACTTTGGCCTGGATTTCCTTTTACACGGGAGGTAGTGGGGTAGCTACCCACTATCAATCGGCTGAGTCATTCCATAAGCGGGATGTCAAGCGAGGATCGGCGTAGTGGGGGGGGGGGGGGGGCAGCCGGCGTGGCGTGGGGTCTCGGGATGAGTTGCGGCATAGTCTCGTGTCGTTTACAGTTCCCTGATCTTCCGTCGCGTGCGGGCTCGTCAACTTCCTACTGGGCTGATCCTATACCAAAGGGGTAGCTCTGGCGATTGCTCGTTGAACGAGTGACGTCCCCGACTGAGGGCTCCGTGGCGGGTGGAGAGCTCCGACGGTGAATCAAAAAAATCCAATCTATGGATAAAGAGACCACAAATAAAATAAACCCGCAAGCTGCGTACCGCTCGTCGGATGCGCTTACCAAAACCAACCAACCAAAGGCTGCGTCTTCAGATGCGCCATCCACATCCAACGTGAGGGCTGCGTCCCAAGATGCGCCTAAGAGGCAACTTTCTAAGATTTCATCTAACAAACATAAACGCTCGGCTGCGTCCAAGGATGCGATGAGGAAGGCAACCGCAAAGGATGCGCCACAACACGCTGCGTCCCCAGCGATCCCAACCTCATGCGTCCACGGATGCGCCTCCTAACATAACTCTGACCGAAGGGCCCAGGACAGCACTCGCTCACGGCGACTCGAGGAGTACTGCAAATGTAGATGCGCCCAAAACACGGGCTGCGTCAACGGCTGCGGTCTCTGAGAGGGACCTGACGAGTCTGGCTGAAGCCCCACTGGAAGGAGTACCAAACGCCAATAAACGGCAAACAGCCACCAGGAAAAAGACGTCTCTCAAGGCGATGTCGGTTACGTTACGGCTGAGATGCCAAAAGGCGAGGCTGCCACCCGGCATTAAGCGCAAGCGCAGCGAGAGACCAAGAGGGAAAAAGAACCCAAATAAGACCAACACCGAACAACCGGCAAGGGCACAGAAGCGTTCGCGCCCCGAAGATTCCGTCACACCAACCGGGATAAGAAGGAAGAGCAAGCCTGCTCGCTCCCGTATGGTGGACGGAACTTTGGTGAGCTACGCCGAAGCGAAGCTCGTTGCTTCCTTCAGAAGCAACGAGCTGTGTGACCGAGCCTTTCCTCGAGATTACGCAGGAGCAGGCGGAGGGGATCCGTCAGGTTATAGAAGACCAGCTCCGGGCTCTACTAAAGGCTCCTGAACCTGAAACAAATGAAAATAGCCAAAATACCGCGATCCATTTTAGACTCACTTTGCTGAAGGCGTCCTTAAGACTTGGTGTGAGGACGACTTCACAATGGCCTGGCTCAAAGGGGTCGTAAATAATGTATCATCTCCGATACCGGGGACCAAGCTCACCGTTCGGCCTCAAGCGGACATACCAAAGAAGGTTGGGTGCATGCTGTTTGTCCCCGAGAACAGCGGGGACACAGAACAACTGCTCAGGAAGTTGGCGAGGCTGAACCCGAACCTCAAAATGAACACCTGGACTCTGACACACGAAAGGGCTAGGCAGGAGCCCCCGGGCACTTGTCTCTTCTTTCGTGTGCCGGAGTCCATGGTCAAAACCATAAAAGACCAGCAACGGCGGGTATACTACCTTATGGGCAGTATATACATTCGCTTCCTGGAGAAGGGTGGTACCAGGGAGGATGCCGCCGTGCCAACAACAGGAACAGCCTCGAGTGCGCCTGAGAGGGAGCCTGGTCCGCCACTTCCTGAGCGGTCTCCGTCGCCTCACGCGATGGAGACTGTTGGGGCAGCGGTGGAGTTGGCGACCTCCATGGCAGCGCTGGCGGTTTTATAAACAGCGGGTTCAACGAGGGATCCACCCTCGTCCGGTCTGATTTCGGACGAGGATTGCTTTCCGCCGGGGGAGAGTAGTGAGGGCGAGGACAGCAGCCTCTGCTCCTCTCCTTTGCGGGACTAGGATCCTACTGACCAACCTCCAGCACAGTCAATCTGCGTCGGCCACCTGGCGCAGAGTGCTGGAGAACCAACAAGGAAAGACCATCGCCCTTATCCAAGAGCCGTGGATTAGGGGCGGCAGAATATGCGGTCTTGGCAACATCGGGAGTAAGCTGCTGCTGGACACCTCCGTTAGTAACCCACGTACCTGCATTTTTGTCCCGAAACATGTACCTAACCTTTTAATTAACGAATTCTGTTCAAGGGACCTGACAGCAGTCAGGCTTTTCAGAACCGAACAGGAACTCTCAGACATCGTAGGCGACGAGGACGTGCCTCTGCCAGAGCTCGCCTCATTGGTTGAGTACTGTGAAAAGGAGAAACTCGAACTAATCATCGCGGCTGACTCCAACGCGCATCACACGCTCTGGGGTAATGTCAAAACCAACAACCAAGGTGAGGAAATGCTTGATTTTATTCTTAGTAATAACCTTGTTTTACTTAACAAGGGCTCCGAACCTACCTTCATAAACGCGAGATCGCAAACAATAATAGACTTAACTTTAGCAACTATAGGTATATCCAACTCCATACAGGACTGGCATGTGTCCACCAAGATATCATGCTCAGACCACAGATGGATCCGCTATACCATTAACTTCAACTTAACCAAACCAGAACCAAGGAGGATTGCTCGCAACACAGACCAAGTCAAGTTCACCAAACTCGTTGAGGCTGAACTAGGCAGACTACCCGCCCTTCCGGCAGAAATACCAGTAACCAATTTAGACGAACATGTTAATAACATCACATCTATCCTATTATCTAGCTATGAACAGTCTTGTCCCCTCACGGTGCCTAGGCAGGGGGCTCGCCGTTCCTGGTGGAGTCCTGAATTGGAAAGACACCGACGTAGGCTGAGAAGACTATTCAACAGAGCTAGGAACACACGGTCGCTAGAAGATTGGGATCGCTATACATCAGCTCGTAAAACATACAAAAAACTGATGCGCCTCAGAGGAAAGAACAGCTGGAGGCGTTTCTGTACTAACATGGAAAGTAACAACCAGGCAATGAGGGTCAAGACCTGTCTTGCTAAAGAGACAGACTACTCAATAGGTTGCCTAAAAAACCAGATAACACCTACACAACAAACGACGCTGAGACAAGCGAACTACTCCTAACCACCCACTTCCCAGGATGCCAGATTGCCACCCAGCAGAGCTGGGAACCATATAGGGAAAGGGCCACGAGCAGCCTAGATTGGGAAGTGGCGTTAGAAGTAATCGACAAAGACAAAATAACGTGGGCAATCAACACCTTCCTACCTTTCAAGGCAGCAGGAATGGACGGTATTTTCCCGGCTCTGCTCAGATGGAGCCGAGATTTATTGGCTGAATACCTCGTAGTGGTGTTTCGAGCCTGCCTGGCACACCGCTACATTCCCTTGAAATGGCGGGAAGTAAAAATAATCTTCATACCGAAACCTGGTAGGGGCGACTATACCCAGCTCAAATCTTTTAGACCTATAAGCCTTTCGTCGTTCTTCTTGAAAACACTGGAGAGGCTGGGGGATAGGAAGATTAGATCCCAAATCTCGGTACAAAGACCTTTACATCCCAATCAGCACGCCTACTGTGCAGGCAAATCAACTGAATCAGCACTCCATAGCGTAGTGTCACGCATAGGAAATGCTCTTAAAGCCAAAAACCCAACCTTAGGCGCTTTCATTGACATAGAAGGTGCCTTTGACAAAACCAACTTCGTCAGCATCGAACGGGCACTTGCCAAGCACGGTGTTGCGCAAACACTTGTAAAATGGGTTAATAACATGCTAAAACACCGTGCTATTCAATTTACCGTAAATACCACCACACGAGGTATCGTGAGTAGAGGCTGCCCACAGGGTGGGGTGCTGTCACCACTGCTGTGGAATTTAGTCGTAAATGAGCTCATTGCAGAGCTCAACGCTAGCAGTCTGTACTCGGTGGGATATGCGGACGATATAGCAATTCTGATTTCGGGGAAATTTGAGGGCTATGCGATCTCATGAGTAGGGCCTTCAAAATAATTGAGAGTTGGTGCACGAAGCACGAACTATCGGTTAACCCCCCGAAAACAGAACTAATAATGTTCACCAACAAAAGAACCATTGGAACCCATAGGCTTCCAAAACTTTTCAACACAGAACTAACACTCAAAGACGAAGTCAAGTACTTGGGGGTGATCCTTGATAGCAAACTGCTCTGGAACAAGCATCTTGACTACAAACTTAATAAAAGCACAATTGTATTCTACCAATGCAAAATAATGCTAGGAAAAACATGGGGGCTCTCTCCGAAGATTCCTCTGTGGTTATACAAAACGCTGATCAGGCCAATGTTGGCTTATGGCGCTCTGGTTTGGTGGACGAGGACTGAACTCTCGACCACCATTACCAGACTACAGCGTTTCCAACGACTGGCCTGTTCAGCTACCACTGGCTGTATGAGAACCACCCCAACAGCAGCCATGGAGATAGCCCTTCAACTAATTCCCCTTGACCTGTACATACAGCAGGAGGCAGCGCTAGCTGCCATCAGGCTAATGCATCTGGGCATATGGGGCAAAAACCTTACCAGTCCACACGCCAAAATCCTGGACCGGGCGGTAGAGTACCAGCCTCTCATCGCTGCCCCGTGTGATAGAACACCAAACCAACCGATGTTCAACAAAAACTACTTTATACAAACAGTTCAGGAAGATAGGGACCAGTCAGGAGCCAATGAAGTGCGCATCTACACAGACGGCTCAAAAACACAAAACGGTTCAGGTGCTGGCGTTCACTCCCTTGACCTTAATATCAACTTTCACATACCACTAGGCACACACAGTTCGATATTTCAATGTGAATGTGTTGCCTTAACACAAGCCGCAATAGCAGTAAAGCGCTTAGGCATCCGGAACTACGGCATTAAATTCGTATCCGACAGCCTATCTGTACTCAAGGCTTTAGAGAGCAAACAAATTAACAACAAGCTAATTTATGAGTGCCATTTAGCCCTGGAGAGTCTATCGACGTTCAATCGAATTACCCTCCAGTGGATCAAAGGGTATAGTGGATCCCTGGGCAATGATGCTGCAGATGAACTTGCGAAGAGAGGCTCTGACATGAAGGTGCTAGGCCCGTACCCACTTCTCCCTCTGCCTTTCTCACAATTTCGTGCATGGATTCGCCAAAGATCGACCGAACTCCATAACAACAGATGGTCACGGGTAACAGACTGTAGACAGTCAAAATTGGCTTTACCAAAGATACACCCGCGATTAACTAAAAAACTTCTTAGCCTAAGTAGAAATAACCTCAGAATAATAATAGGTACAATTACGGGCCACAATCCTCTTAATAAATACCTTTTTAACATAGGCGCCACGGACAGCCCCCTTTGCAGGGGCTGCCTTGACGCAGAGGAATCAGCCGCCCACGTCATCCTGGAATGCGAGGCTGTGGCTTCTCAACGCAAAAAAATCCTCGGAATAGTGAGGTCGCTCCGTGAAGCCTGCGAAGCTCCCAGGAAGCTTCTGTGCTTCTGGACGGAGCTAGGCTGGCTCTGTTAGCCAGAATCCCTACGCACAACGGACCAAATGGGAGTCTAAGTGCGGAAAAGGGAGCCCCATCATCATCATCATCATCATCAACGTAAATAACGCAATGAATGTTGTTGAACTGTCAAAATGAAAGCCATTCCTACTGTTAGTGTGTTACGCAAGTACCCCGCAGCTTGTAGCGTTTTTAATCTATATGTTTATTTCATCAGCATTCATTTTTAGTATTGCAGTTTAGTAGTTACTTAATTAAAAAAAAAAATTCACTAGAAGAAAAAACATTAAAAATATGACAGACACTCGAAGCCACAATCTTACAATATAATAATTGTATTACAAAGAAATCGGTCCTAACTCCCAAACTAGGCCTAGGCCTGTATTTTTGGGGTCAGTGTTCAGCCATGGGATCTGTTAAAACATGACAGCATTTTGTAGAGAGGAGTGTCGCCACATAATTTGCACGCTATTTATAAAGGCATGACAGTAAGTGATAGTGGAGTTGTACGATAAGATCATGCAGTAACTATATAAAAGAGAATGAAAAAGGTAAAAATAATTAATAACCTAATTGGTAGATAGTTTCAGAGTAAGTTGTGGTGGTTGATTGAGTGTGTAAAATCAACGTTATTACAACGAGGTTTAGAAACTGGCACGCTACAGTTTTTATCCGATAGCAAAAATTTGTACAAAATCGTATCATGTGTAGGGAAACCCTCCTAAATCAGATTCCTTCGTCGTAAAATGTGTTAGCTCGAAAAATATACCTACACGTGCCTCAAATTCAGAATGTAACAAACTCGATTTTTGACAACCCTGTCGGTGGACTGGTGGCACCTTCATTTAATCTTATTTAAATACAGTGGGTGATTGTAAATAATGAGTGGAGAGCTGCAAGCGAATATATTTGGCTGCGTACGCCGTGCCATCCATTCCTCGCGCAAATTCTTTGTGCATGGGTAATGCACAAAGAATTCAGCAGAACAGAGTCTGGAATTTAATAATGCCTGCGGGCACATGTACCGGCACGTGTACCGGCCTACAGACATCTTGTGATATCAGTTCCTGTTCATACATCATTAGTAATTGTGTACATTCTGTAATTATTTATACTTTAGTGAGCATTACTTGATCTTTAACAACACCTACGTGAGCTCTTCCTACGATACACTATCTGGTCAGTTTATCTAGTTTAAAGTGCCTAAATAATTCAAATTAATATTTCCTTTTGTGAGCGTCTGTATTGGACCTCTGTGATGCCCTCGTAAGCCCCTCAAGCAACCCTCCTCTGGCTCGGAGCACCCGTGACATCTCCAATCTAATAACCTCCTCTAAATATACATTATTTAACATCTCAGACCGTTGAATGTATTATGTATGTACGGATAAGTTCAGTCGTCTCCTCGCTACGAGGTCATTTATCAAGCTTACACTCAACTTAAATCGTTAGGCGTCTATGAGGCTGAAGTTATGACATAGTGGACCTGACATATTAACATTACAACTAGTCTATGGTGTAGTAACCATCACTTTAATTAATTAAATTAGGATTTTGTAAAGTCGCTAAATAACGTAATTATGTAAAATTGTCCGCACTTTTGCCGTTTTAAAGTCGTATTTTCGCGTCCCTTCATAGCACTTTATCACAATAATTGTCACTTAGCCACCCCAGCAACTTCCTCCGTGTACATCCAGATATTTAAATTAAACTCACACAAGCGGCAAACAAAAGCAACGTAAAAACGTTTCCTTTGTTAATCCATTAAGTAAATTTAAGCAAAAAAGAGAGAATGTTCCGAAACACAATGAATAGGAACAAAACTTGAACGAGGCCGGATCGCTTTCAAATCCCTCAGAGTGAAACTTTGAGCGAGTAATAGATTAATATGCAAATGAGTGCGAGTGCGACCGCCTCGCTCGGAGCGCCGCCGCCCCGCAGCCGCCGCCGCCGGCAACCGGCGCCCATTAGCCCACGCTTATTATACAATTAGGAACGGATATCACATTGACGAAAACGAAAACTGTTCCCAATTAAATATTTAAAACAGCTGTAATGAGCTGCATTTGTTTTGTAGCCATTTATGTTAAAACTAATGAAAGTTTCACTAACTTGGTCGAGTTTATCATAATAAATAATTATGAACGTTATGAATAATGGAATGTTATGTAAAAGTTCATTTGTATTTATTAATCGCGAAACGTTTCTCAACTTCAGCTTATTTTGTTTAATTGAAACGTCTTCAGCGATGATCTTACTGGAAGAAATACAATGGCTCTCAGCTGCGCACCGCGCCGGAGTTCCGAAAGCGACGCAATAATTATTGTTAAATAAATAGGTTTGTAACTAAGTGAATAATGTAGCTAAGTTTACTTTACCAAGCTGAATAGAGTTTGCTAGTATCTAAACAATACCACGCCAAGGTTAAACTAGAACTAGGTACCGCGAGCACCGGGAATCCTATCGAAACAATAATAATTTCAATCACAATGTAGTTCGATTGGAAAAACCCACCTCCAATTTCAGTAAATCTTTAAAAAACAGTATCTGGTGGTTGGTTTAATCTATAACATAACTAAGATCTACCAGATATCTTACTAATTAGACACAACTAGGTTTAAAGGCATTCTTTTTTAATTTTTGATAAACAAATATAAATCACAGCTAGCGCGACCATTACTGCCGTACCGCACATTCTTCAGTAGAACTAACTCAAATAATTTCGTTAGCCCGCTATACGCGAAATTCCTTAAACTCCGCCTAGGCAGGCATTTCGTGCTAAAACTCTGCCAAGCAATGAATAATTGTTCTTGTAATTTTAGGTCGAGAGCTTTTTGTTTTTGCGTGTTCACGAATTTATGGTTTGCCTCCAAACAATTTGTTAATGGCCGCCATTTTGTACAAAACGCTAAAAACGTAGTGAACCCGTCGTGGCGGTTGCGTGGACATAAATCGTAGTAACAGCTGCTATTTGATGTATTCAGTTAAAACTCTTTTTTATTTGCACAGTATTGTTCTGTCATAGCGTAGTCGTACTAGCTACTAATAGTAGTTACAACTGCTACAACACTCAAGGGGCTAAAAATACTAACACTGGCGGTCATTCGTAGATCTTGGACAGTCGTCACTAGTGGTAAGAAGACCCAAAAGTCTAACAACCAGTCTTGTTAAGGTGTGTTTGTTACCCAGTAACTGGGTTGTGAATGTCAGATAGGCAGTCGCACCATATTAAATACTAGCTCCATGTTAAGCCGACCCCAACATAGTTAGGAAAAGGCTAGGCTGATAATGAAAAGTACTGAAACTACACATTTACATTACGAGTGTTTCCGAAGTCTTCGTTACAATTGCTTTGGTTTTGTGTCAGAGATATGAAAACAACGAAATTGGAAAAGAGTGACAAGCTTGGACGGTTTTCAAGATAGAGAACTTAATCTTATCGTTCCTTGTTTATTAAGAAGGTCACGTCGAGTTTTACAAATAGTTTGGCTTTCGTCGTCGCTGTCATTCATACCCAAGTTTCAGTCTTTTTTTTAACTGATTGTGCCACGTTAATACCCGAGAACTTTACTATAATATTGTACAGCTTATATTATAAGCACATTTAACACAAGCATATTCTTGTACTATGACCAATGGTAACCACTATCAGTCCAAGTAACTTTTAGATCTTTGATCTAGTCAGATTATAACTTTGCCATCATAACTTTAAATACTCGTACTCCTACAATGCTAATAGGCACCATGCTACCCACGCACGCCCGTGGGCCGTGCAATGGTTCCCACTTGCTATAATTGGTATTGGTTCAGGCCTCGTTGGCTAGTTGTGTCGGCTGCTAACGATCTGTTCGTGTATCGAGGCAGAAGACTAGATCGAAATACTGGCTCTGAACTGTTTGCTCCCAATTACTACGTGCATCTCCATTTTGTGGCTCTGATTTTATGTCAGGCAGAAATAACGAATATTATGATAGATATGTTTATTTAAAAGCATTTGATTCTGTGGTTACGTACTATAAAATTATCGGTACATGCTTTGATTATTCGTAACACGTGGTTAACGTAAGTCTTAGTCGTTTTTAAGAGCCAATTATTAGGATATTCAGGTCTTAATCATAAGCTAATATGTATATATGGTCACGGACAGCTAAACGAGTATATGAACCCTAACCAAACTGTATGTACAAGGGCGGCCCACGGGCTCACGGCCCATGTAAACATGTGTCTCAACATGACACGTATGTATTTGCAGTGAGTCGGAACATTCCTGCCACCCGACAGGGACAAACTGCCTCCGGGATATTAAGTACACTGAAGTTAACGTGCTGTTCAATAAACTAATTAACAATTAAGGTAACAGACAAATACGGCGATCGAATTCCAAAACCTCATCAAATCTAGCAGATATAGAAAGTAAAATAAAAACATTTGCCTGAAAATGTAACCCAAACTTCAGACTCAGATGCTGAGCTTGCAGGATCTTGACCAACAAACGTATAAAGTTGTAAAATAAATGAAAATACGACGTCGATAACTTGCCAGTCTTTGACAAGTCTCTTGAAGCAGGAAAATGTTTCTTTCCATCCTTATAGCCACAAACCCAAGTACTTCTCAGCAATAAGACGTCCTCTGAAGACGTAAGTTAAGGCGACACAAGGTTACGCTGTCGGCCGCCGGCGATCGCACAAAATCGTTAGAGTGTACATTCCACACCCTCGTCTAGTTCCTTCACATTTACTGTTCCTCTCGCAACCGAACCGTTCCAACGTTTTCACACTTTTAACTCGTCTTTCCAATGTTTTGTTTCTTTTATTTTGATGGCTTTTGATTGTGAAGTAATCTTTGCTACTTATATCTAACCTTTTTACCCGACTGCGCCAGAAGGAGGGTTATGTTTTTATGAGTAGTGCCTTCACTCATTTGTTTTTGACGATATATGCGACACTTACAGTTACAACAACACAAATTGCCAATATTTAATTTTAAATTAAAATCCTTGACCGCAATATAGTATTCATAAACACGGCATCAAACCTCTGGCACTCCTCGTCCGGGTTCACATCTACATATCAGCAAAGTGCATTCAAGGTTTTTCGCAGTGTGGAAATCTGAGTCAAAATCCGAAGTTGGAACCTTGCCCAATAAATGTCGATAGCTTCGCGCCCTCTCGTGTTAGGAGGCAATGCTGTTAGCGAACGGGTTGAAGTCAAGCACATTTCTGTTTACCGCATGCGGATACCTAGCGTGATGGTATACAGCTGTCAGCTCTGATTGACATTAGATTTAGACATTAGATTAGACAGATGGTGATAGGCTTAACGTGCACACTACATCTAAACAAGGAACCGCTCGAGATTGGCTGAGGCGTACGCCAGTCTCGAACGTGAGTCGACATATTCCAATATGAACAGCTGACGGAAAGCGTTATGTAACCTTAATTTCCTTTTTCGATTATTCGGTAAAATTGCTGTCGTGACATGAATGATGTATGTGTCCGGCAGTCCCGAGCCGGCCGGACGCGTGACGGACGATGTCCGGACATACGCCTGCTGAGCCCCTCTTTGTGGCTGGTGGCTCGCATCCGCTCCCTGGGAATGCGGGAATCGAAATTCCGTCTCGGGCTCTGTCGCTGGCAGCAATATTGTACTTTATTGGAATAAATCGACATATCGCTCGCTTTACACACTCCGTCACTCACAGACGATCTGCGACACTATGCGCGACGCCTCAACAATACTACATAAAATTATACTTTACTAGTAGATAACGACTTCAAGACAATTTAAAGGCAAATAAAATAGTTTTGTGGTATATCTAACTGTTCTAACTCAGATTCGTAATCATCGTTATAGAACATGATACACTTGCGAAAAGAAAATAAAGAACCAAAGAAAAACAATCCTTATTTTCGGAGAAAACGTATGCGAGTTATATTTCAGATGATAGGCTTGTCACAGACGCAGGTAGACATAGTGTACCCGATACTAGTGACACGACACAACATAATCTGTTCGGCGGCGCGCGCATTGAATATAAATCACGCTGTGCGTCTCGGCGGCCTCGTTCTTTTGGGAAAACATCGCAGCCTCTCCCCGCACATTTGTCATCCCGATTTGCCGATTTTCAGAAACAGAAGTGAGTGCGATTAAAACTGAGCACTCTCTTAGTTAACGAGGCTTACTTTGATAGATGGTCACTCGGGGCGGCCCCACTCCACCCTTGAGTGCATATCCTAACGATCGTCCGGATTAAAGCCAAGCTGTACAGCTCGTTTGGCATTGTAGCCAATTTCAGCGCTAACAAGAGAAGTGCGACGGATTCGAAGATAATTGGAAACTCCTTTGAGGATCTTCGAGTGTTCCTGTTGACGGAAACAGGTTGTTAGATTAGCAAAAGATTGAACGTGTCTCCAAAAATTTAAATTTTCGAGAGGCGGCCAAGAGTTTGATGATATAAATGGTCAAAGGTAAAGGTATTTCAGATACAAGATCGCAGCAATCAATTCAGCGAAGTGTTTCAAACGACGCCGGGACGCAACATTTAACAAACACATCGAGCGCTCTGAATAAGCTGTTGAGTATTCGCGACAAGCGAACAACCTTTCATGTAAAAAGGAAACGTTTCTCGCAGTAAAAAACGAATTATTATTGGCTGTAATCGTTCCGCTGCCTTTGAACTGTTCGTCTTGTGTGTGACAGTTTTATTACATATCAAGCCACGACTTTGTCGCGAGGGCGTAATGTTTGCTGCAAACGACTGTGCAAATGTTATAACAACTCTAAACTAACTTTAATTTCAAAGTTTTAATACGATGAAAGGTTAATTCATTGAGTACGGCTTTGTAGCCAGAGCCTTGTTGAGGATCGATGTCCCGCCCCGTAATGTGCCTTGTTTAATTTTGGTCGTTATTAGCCATCGTAATGAATTTCTCTTCTTTCAGGCTCCCGATAAGTTCAGAGACAAAGGCTTTTGTTCGCGCGACGTATAAATAAGCCGGTGGGTGTATAGTAATACCGCAGGGTGCAAAACTTTCAGCATCAAGATTTACGAGCGCGCTTAATCTCGTGGATGACCTTGCGGGCGCAGACTTTGTAGCCGTGCGCGAATTTCCACAGCACAGCGAGTAGGAGTTTCAACTTGTAAACAATTTAAAGTATCTATCTCCCGACGCTACACTCTCCAAGTTCTCGTCGCGACAGAATAAAAGAAATGTCGTGTTCATGTCGACATTACCGCTCCCCACGCTTTTATCTTGGAGTCTCCTCAAATGCAATAACGACAGAAATTTAGCGTGTGATCGAAGTGAGGTCATTAGAGCCCGTTGCGGAGCATTTGCGTGGAAAATGTAACGGTCAAAGCGAGTGCGGAGGGGAGGGGGGATCCTCACGAATAAACACGAATGTCCGTAGTTGTATGTAATTCGTTGAACCAAATTGGGTTCAAAAAGAAAATCTTCGCAAACGTAAGACCCGCTCTCCTAAACCCTCTGCGTCCGTACTCATCGTTTGTTATTACAAACGTTAATCCAAATCTTCTCGGCCGTCTGTTTTCTCACTCGTTTCCCAAATGGTCTCGTCTGTTTATTTTGGCTCCGATTTTGACCAATATCGGGATCGTTTTATCTCGCCAAGTTTTACGACTGTGTCTACTCGCTTCCGAACAATATCATACGTTACTTCCTCTACATAAAAACAATGTCGTCTAATGATAAGGCTCGCTATTATGATATTTTCGTACTGCGCTCCCCTCCCCCTTGGCCTCCGTCGGATGGTAGCAATTTTTCTAATCTACTTTCTGGTAATAAAATCCAATAACACGACCACACCGAGAACAATCATCATCTGCCTAGCCTTTTCCCAAGAACAATAACGTAAGTAATTCGGTGAAAAATGCAATCAGGGTTTATTCGAGGTTTTTCCTACTGGAGATTTGTGCTGGTTCGCGTGATTGCTCCGCCAGGAGCGAGTGTCAGCGGGTTGTGGCCGCACGCCGCACGCCGCACGCCGAGGGATCCGCGATCATCCATCATCCGCAGACGGGTTTTTATCCGCAATTGCGAATACACCACCACAAGGCAAAGCTAATTTATTTCGTGCAGTAATCATTTGCGCGTTGTACACCACGACTGGGGTTAGAATAGATTTATTCAGAGCATGAAGATAAATAGTATAAGATATTCAATTTAGGGGCTTATGTACGACCTCGGGGTTTTTGAGAGAGGAAAAATGCAAATATAAGTATTTACCAGGACATCTATAAACAAGTTGATTTTCATAATAAGCTCGAGGCGGAGGCCGAAATAAAAGCCTGTCACGATGAAAGTATTGAAGACGCGTCAGCGGAATCGGCGAGCCGTAAAACAGTCCCTCTCGTAAAACGAATTTAATTCTTCGTTTCCACATTAAGGGCCGGAAGGGACTGATGATGATTTAGGAAAATGATGACGTCACATTTTCCTTTCTTATGTCCTTTTTATGTATTGTCATAAATACGCTTGGAGTTCACGCGCCGGTGTAATGAGCGCGCCGAGGACAACGCGACCGGCGAACGGAAACTGAGATATTGCTTGAAATTTACTTTTCTTTGATTGTAATTTAACATAATTAATTGGTGTAGCTGGTCTTATGTACAGTAGCGGTCATAAGTGGAGTAGCAATTTCACAAAGCAATAGATTTATACTTTGGTTTTACTTAAGACCTTCTTTTAATTAGTTATTTCTATACTATAGACACACACTCACGTTCGTTTGCAACTGATTGTATTTCATAAATTCAACCACTACGATACCGTGTATATGGCATGATATCTTAGCTTTTATCATATTTGGGTAAGCGTGTCCTACGTAGCGAGCCGTGGCTGGGTTCGAAGCTCACGCGCGGTGATAGTATTTTTAATGTTTTAATAATTACTTCGAATAGTCACGCTATTGCCTACAGTTCATTGTCATGTTCGTCTTGTGCACTTAATTTAATTTGAAAAAAACTTTATGTTTATACCCACAGAAATCTAAATAACTTATTATAAGGTAGACAGATGCAGTTAACTTACGACTTATTCACCGCGACTAAATAGAACGTTGTTGGTTGGTTGTCTCTATTTTTTTCCTTATAATTTTGTTTCTAAATCGTAGGTAATATTAGTATTTTGCTTAGTAGCTTAACAGTACTCCTTTTTTGTTTGAGAAGATTACTGTGAGTCGGTGGGTTAAAAGACATGAGGAAGAGGATAGTCTTGCCAGTCATAGAATACCAGCTCAAAAACCATATTTGACGGAAAAGCATAAACAAGAACGTTTACGTTTTTCCCGGGAATACTTAAACTTCAACTGGGTCACGACTACGTTTTCAGACGAAAAGACATTTAAATCAAGCCAAAAAGGGAGACTTCATTTATGGCGTAGGAATAATACACGATGGTGTGAAGAAAACATAGTCCCCAACACAGAATCAGGTCGAATCACAGTTAATATGTGGGGATGGATGAGTGCAGCAGGTTCAAGGTAACTTGAATATATTCCTCCACGCGCCAACAGCTCGACTTACGTTGAAGTATTAAGGGATGTCATGTTACCCACTGTGCGCAACGTTTCTCCTGCTGTTGAATGCAAAGAAAAAATAACTTTTGTCCAAGATAAATGTCCCATTCACCCGGAGATAGAAGTTATTCCATTACCAGCTCGGTCTCCTGATCTCAACCCCATAGAAAATGTATGGGGTTTGCTGATACAGATGGGAAGCAAGGATTGAGAATTCTGATGAGCAGTTGAAGTTGCATTGCAAGGAAATGTGGAAAAATCTAAGAGTAACAGACATAATTATGTAGCAGTATTGGAGGGACCATGCGCCAGCGTTAACTTGATTGCTTTGCTATTAATGGGGATTATACTAAGTATTAAATTATAAATTGATTATCGTAAAATGATATCGTGGCATATCTGTAATAAGGATTATTTTGAGGTTTAGTTTCAATCTTCTTTTCGTAATGAAAATGAATACTGAACCGGTCAAGCCCCGCGCGTACCCTATGTAGTACGATACAATAGAAAATCAATTGTGTGTCATTAGCGGGGATGTAGCGATTAAGCTATAACCGCAATCATCATCTACCTAGCCTGTTCCCAACAATGTTGGGGTCGGCTTCCAGTCTAACCGGATGCAGCTGTGGTCGCATGCCGCTGTACTAACATACCTACATATAAGCTATGGTATCATGCGAACACGGGAAGGTACTTTCTTGTTTAATTCTTTTCACTAGTCGTGTTTTAGTTTTTAAACCTTTTTTTTATTTAATTATTTTGGGGCTTATTTCAATATTATTTAGATTTTTGAAATGTGCTAATTACGCCTTTTCATTTGGTACTCCACAAGACACCATCCCAAAATATTTATTTTTAAATTCATTACTTTATATCCTCTAGAGGGTGCCATGTTGAATTTAGTGTCACGTCACATAGCCTATAACCAGCGGACGGTTAAGACGCTTCTAACGATATCTCATTTGCCAAATTATTATAAGTACTTTTGAAGTTATGAGGGAACAGATGAACATACATACATACATAAATACATACCGGTCAAAATCATAACCCTCCTTTTTGTAAAAAAATAAAAGTCCCATCTCGAGATTGGAATCCAGGCCTATATGTTTCATAATCCAATACGTTACGCTACCGACTATCGGAACTTACATATTATAACATTGTCAATTTTAGCAATCGTATGAACCGACCAAGGGCATACGTAATTACGTACACTGCATGTGTGAAAAAGCGATGGTATATTTTTTGTTTCGATCGACGCTAGTGTATGAATTCTGAGGTGTGCTGCACATGTAGGTCCGGCCTGTGCCGCGTGTTCACAGCAATACAATCCTTAAGGTGCTAATGCATTCATGGCCGCTTACTGTACCTACTGTTTTTAAGGAAATATGACAGTGGATTGATAAAATCAGGTTCTAAAAAACTTTAAAGACAAGAAGTTCGAGTAACTAATTATTTTCAAAATAAATAAAAAGTAAATATTATTATGTGTAAACAATAATTAGGTAGGTATCTGCGATACGAAGTTCACTAAATAAAACATATTTTTATGATCGAGAGCAAATATTAAGCAAATATTTATGTAGATAAAATATTATATTTGTACAAGACAGAGCAAAGACGAAACATAAAAAACTGAGTGCTCACTTCCATAGAGGATTTTAATACACTCCGAACAGTTCTACAGAAATTACCTTTCTTTGTGGATGGTATTTGTGAGCGAGCGACAGACGTCGCCTCAAAGGCGCTCGCGAACACACCCGTGTTTTTGATAAATGATGACGAAAAATATTTTTCTCATTCGCCGCCGCTCGCTACGATATTGGTTTTTGATAACGTCACTTTGCTCCTTTAAAATGGGATGTTGAGATAAATTCCCATCAGTTTTAATACAAAGCAACAAACGTAATCTACAGCGCCATTCGCCCGCTACCCGTCCCGGACCCCGCTTCCCGCCCGCAATCGCCCTCTCCGCTGAAATCTGATAAAAAATTCCGTTTAGAGGATCAAACCGTTGCGAATGCTGCCTCATATTAATTATTATTTTTACTCTTTTCGTGGCCTAGCGTTTGACGTATTCATCAATTGTATTTGACGGAATATTTTTGGAAGAATCACGGATCTGTCCTAGAGTTTTAGAATTATAAGTGGTCCGTTCTTAGTATAATATCTACTGACGTAACGATCCCTAAATCAATATAATGTTAATTTCCCTATCAAAGATGGAGATGATAGCGATTCATTTCTTGATCGGTCTAACGATAGTAGCGAGGACGGTCTAACAAAGTCAAGGTGCCGAAAATGTATCATTTCTTAATTTGCATACTGTGCCATGAATGAAAGAAAGGTATGGATAGGTATGTACCTGTATAATGCGGTTGGTCATGTTCATATTACCTATGTAGCTATACATTTAGAATAGTACAGTAGGTAGACGGTATCGTGTTTACGGCAATGGGTTCATTCTCCACTATTGCAATCTGACACGTCACGCCTGCTCCACGTGATATCAGGCAATATCCATGCATATGTAATTCGAGGCTCCGTGTACACCGCCACCGCGCCGGGAAATAGCCCCAATTGTTCAGGTAATTGTCGCCAATTTCCCACATCACATAAATTTGCTTGTGCTCAATATGAAGGGCCTCCTCCCGTCACTCATGTTCAATCATTTCGTTTGTTTCCAAGGCATCTATATTAAATTTCATGGCTGTGTGAATTTATTTGATTCGCATTACGTCGGCCCCTCTCTTGACAGAATTCCTTTTAAAACGATTCGTCGGGTGTCATCCTCGACGTCATCAATCATCCTCAGTAACTTTCTCAATATATTTTTATCTTTATTGAACTCTTTTCATTCCGAAGTTCATCATTAAGAATTGGATCTCTTCGAGTGACGATTGATATAAAATATGGCAGAGCATTTTATTACATTTTGGATGATTTTTTTATAAATTAAGTAATTACTGAAGTTACGTTGAAGATAGCACAGTATTCTTTGTTTTACAGAAAAGGGCTAATCGATCAATTTATAAATTAAGCCCGAGACACTCCCCAGAGAAAAAATTAAGGAGATAATGTAATGACAGCACCTTCTCCGTATATTTACGGAGACCATTTCATGAAATGATCGATCACTTCATGATATGATCAATTCTAAGATCTGGCCACGACGGATACACAAGGAGGAGGCCTGTACTCAGCTGTGGGCGGAACAAGGCTGCCGATGATGATGATACACATAAAGACATGAATATATACTTTTTTCCTCAGCGAGTGCAGCAGTTTGAGGACTTTATGGAATGTCCTTTCTTTGGTATTGTTTGTCGAGTCATTGAGCTCCTTAAGTTGTGAGTTGAGTTACACAATTACTGACAAATGCGTGCACTGACTGGAC
The DNA here is from genome assembly GCA_947508005.1 of Amphipoea lucens. NCBI lineage: Eukaryota > Metazoa > Arthropoda > Insecta > Lepidoptera > Noctuidae > Amphipoea > Amphipoea lucens. Next base: position 464,889 of record OX382363.1, on the reverse strand, counting down.
AGGACCTCTCAAATCTGTGTGGTTCTTTCCTCAAAAGGTCGTCCCAGACATTCACCTGCGCGGTCCTCACGTGGCCTGAGCATGACTTTAAATTAAAAGAGACTGTTGTGACCTCTGAGTTTGTTTCGGTCTTTCTTCTCAGAGTAGTCAGGAAACACCGAACTCATATAGTTTTAAAAACACAATTTAATTTAGACGCGTAAAAGTGTGTAAAATTAATTTACAGAAATATATAATATCGTTTACTATTTACAATAAGTGATTGGAATTACTCTGATAATAGAGCTACAAAGGTAATGTTCCTCGTAGTTTTGTGAAGCACTTGTAGTGTCACATAGAGTGTATTGCTAACTAACACAAAGTTACAAATCTTGAGAAGTAAACTACAAGTGCATGAAGCCCGCACTTAGCGGTCGCTGTACACACGAGCCACGTGCCACGAGCCACTCCTTATGGCTGCACATTAAACTCCGGGAACTTCGCTCGCTGCTGACTCCGCGAGCTTCTATTAAATTGCTTCATTTTGTTTTGTTTTGTTCTAGCCGACTTCAGTTGTACACTCACTGTTATTACATTGTATAAACTTGCTGAATAATACAATGAAATTGTACTGAAATTCTTTGATAATAATAGAACTGTGTGCTTATGAAAATAGAATCCTCTTTGTAATACAACGAGAAAAATTGTTAAAGGTGATTGCAGATAAAATATTAAGAGCATTTAGCATTACTTATTCATGTATTGCTTAGACGTTTACCATCCAACAAAAAGAAGGAACAAAACGTGAGCCATTTACATAACACAAACAACCCAACGATTGAACGTAAATAATAAGGTAATGTCAGTGAAACAAGGTTCAAACCCGACATGCTGTTCAAGTTAAACTTTTACAGAGATATAAAAATATACACACAACACAACAGAGACACAGACAAATACAGAGTTCAAATGTGCTGTCCGTGACATTCGTATGTAATATTAATTGCTTAATATTGTCACTATTGATGGCTCAATGCTGACAATTTAGTCTGAACTAGCTGCGCCCCGCTGTTTCACCCGCATTAGTCTCGATCCCGTAGGAATATCGGGATTAAAAGTACTCTATGTCCTTTCCCGGGACTCAAGCTATCTCTATACCAAATTTCATCTAAATCGGTTCAGCGGCTTAGGCGTGAAAAGGTAACATACAGACAGACAGACAGAGTTACTTTCGAATTTATAATATTAGTATGGATAGTTCTTGAACAGACTGTTCAATAGTGTTGTAGTTTCCATGTTCAATAGCTAGTTCTAACTTATACGAACTCAAATCTTCAGGGCATGTCCCTAAAATAACAAAACCTTCATGTATCCAGTATCAAGTACACCCCGACAAAGCCGTCGCCTCCTATCCGCCGACTCCTGCGCCGTAACATAAGTAGCTGACACATTCTGTTATTCTTCCATTTCTCCACAATACCTACCATTCGCTCGACATTGAAACGCGATATTATTTGGCGGATTTATATATTCCCCGGGGCCTTGATCAGTGGGTGACAAGTGAGAAAGCAAATTCTATTCGTCCCCGGCGCGGGATGGCGGGATAGCGGGGTTCGAATGACTCGCGAGATTTGTCTCCGTCGTATAGCTCGCGTTACAAGATGATGATGAACTGCCACTGTATGTATCTCCAGAATAGAGGACACCACTTTTGTAACAAAGAAGAGTTATTGTGGAACGTAAAATGGAGCGTAGGTTTCTTTTGTGAGGGATAGCGCCAATATCTAGAAAATATTACGGATAGCTTGATGTGTGGCTATACATTTCGAATTTTTTGGAGATGGATTTTTCAGAATAGAATAGTGCAGAAAGGTTACTTATTTTTCACTTAACATCCTTGACATTCACTTTTACCTTAGTATTTAAGTAGGTAGAGTAATGTGCCTTGTGTCGTGTCTCTTCAATCTTTGCTTCACTATCTAGTCACTTACTAAGTCACAAAGTACCTATCCTAATATCTGACTCGTCATTTATACACAGTAAACAGTTCACGACACCGTCTAGTTTCCAAGTAGTTGACCGCAGCACGCGACCGCTGACTTCCGCACTCTCTGTCCGACCGCCCCGGACAGCGGACAGCCCGGACAGCTCGAACAACACGCCGGACAACAGACACCCCGCCGGCAATACTTGCAACAATAACACAACTCGAGATTTATGCACTTTGTTCAAGTTTGTAGTCTTGAGATTATAACAGAAGCGTCATTGTTGCTGCACTCAGATTTGTGCTCGCTTATAGTTGCGTTCAAACGATCCTACTTCGACTTCATTTTAAAATAAGATTTAAGACCCCTTCTTAACTTGATAATACCTTATTCTTTAGTTTTACCGTAGTTTTAATAACCTTGTTGCTCTAGACTATGTTGTAAATACGAAATTATACGAAATTGATTCTGTTAATAACATCCACATAGTAACAAAGAGCTGAGAACTACGTACTTGGATCATTAAAATAATAAAGTCGAACAAAACAGAGATGCAAATCGTTAAAAGCATAATTTTTTAAATCAAATTATTATTGTGTTTGTCATTGTCGGGTGTATCTGAAATTGTTTTATTTAAAAAGAAAAAGAAAATAGCGTTTATAAAGTAGTCAACGTTAAATAAAAGATATGAAGGATAAAGGTAAACAAAAGAATAGTGTATGAGTGGTATCGCCATCCATTCGTCACCTTTTTGTTAGCCTCGCGAACAAACCGGGCAGGCTTTGTTTACCGGTCAAACGCCATAAATCAAGGCTCGCAACTCTTCGACGGGTGCTAACTTGCGAAGGGAACTGATGGCAGTTGCTAACTCGAGGTAAATATCGCCCTGCAAGGTGGAACTTCGCGATTGGAATATTGCCGACTAATAACACTGTTTTGGAAGAAAATATTTGTTAAGAACATTTCTGTAAGTTTTGTTTTTATTTTAGTTAGTGCTTATTTTTATTTATAACTAGCGACCCGCCTCTCATTCGCACGATTTGTACGACTTGTCAAAAAATCGCGGTTTCTTTATTATAATATGTAACTATAATATTAATATTTTGAAAAAAATAACCTTCCGGAATAGATGCTCTAAGTGATGGTGAAAACCGCATCAAAATCCGTTGCGGATTTTATAAGAACAATGCGCACAGCCAGACACGAACAGCGACTGGTTACTAGTATAGTGCTTTATGTTCAAAAAGATATAGGACGGCAACCAGTCGGTTATCTTTTAAAGTGAAGGCACGTGAACATATTCGGCAGAAGTTGGCTGTAACATCCCAGCGCTGATTTGCTGGATTCGTTTTCTCCTCTACCGATCATTTCGCCCCTGAGAGTTCATTTGGTTTATATGTATGTATGTATCTATGTATATATTCTTGTATTTTATAGTCATTTCCAAGTTAGTTATTCTGTATGTTGCACCTGCCATGTTTTGTCTCTGCATCACCCTAAGGTTGACTGGTAAAAAATGCCTCAGGCATTAAGTCCGCCTTTGTACAGTATATTTTTACTAGTGCATAAAGTTTTTAATAAATAAAAAATATAACTGTCACAGGATCTCTTCGAAATCAATTGCAAACAATAGCCTGAGAGAAAAATTTCAAAATACAAATGAAATATACCACCGTACGGTTCGTTGGGCTGGTTTAATAAAATAAAATGTCTCTCGTCGGATTCACTGCGTTCCCATTCAGATTTATTGTGTCCTGACTAAAGCCTTGAAATCCAAATGATTTGTTCCCACTTTTATATTTTGTTGAGGGATCATATCGCTCAACGTCATAGTCCTGCTTATTTCAACGGTAATACGACACATATGAATTGTTTTATCTCGTTCATATAAGCGGGCTAGATAAAAGTGTCAGCCCTGAGAAATAAATTATGTATGTAGTATATAGCCATCCGAACTGGTGAGATCATATCGGCGTTAGATTTCGATAAGGGTTTATAAAGTGAAGGTCGTCCGTTTGACAAGTGACCGTAAATTTCCTTTGTCCCCATTAGTACCACCGAACTGTACCACCGGTGGTACCAAAGGGAAACGTTCTCTATAGTACCATCGTTTAATTAATGGTACTAGTTCTCACTAGTCTGTTTATTTCCAACCTTTGTTCCCACTAGCCGCTTGGCGGCGCATCACCCCAAATGGGTGGAACAATTTTGACAGGCTTGGCGGCGCATCACCCCATATGGGGTGATAGTACTGTGTCGTCATATTATTGCTTATTCCCTTTAACCCACTGTGTTTTGGATCGGTTTTCTCTTTTCTATTTGAACGATCGAGAATATCTGCCTTAAAAAATGCAACACTGGCCGTCAAAAATGTATCTGTGGTTAAGAAATTATTTGTCAAAGTCAGTCTGTGAATTTGCGACGTCACACCTGACATCTGTTCCAGAAAAACTTTAAGGCGTAAATAATTATTTTTTTACTATGAGGTGTGTTTGTATTTTTTTTCGTATGAAGATAGAACCCTTCCACCAATAAAAGCCATAAAATATATATGGTATCGATTTACTTTTTGAAATAATAATGTTTAAAGTTCACATAATGTTTTTTTTTTTTTTTCAACCATAGTCAATATTTACCAATGAATATAATAAATTAGAGACGAAATGTCAACAAACACTTAATACCACCCGAAAGGGACATTCATATGCTCTAATAAAAACATAACTTGAGATTACGCCCGTCGCCAACTAGTAAACAAAAAAAATGTTTTGTTCAGTGCGGCCATCTGGCGCGTGGCGATACGATCGCGTGCGCCGCGGGGCGTTGGGGAATTTCGATGTTCTAGCGCCGCTGAGCGGCTAGTACCACCGAACTGAACCACCGGTGATTTTATCATGTGGAGGATTAAATTGGAAATAAGCGTATACTTAGTGAGTATACTGTAGGCACATGACCTGGCAAAAAATTGGTTGAAGAAAAAACGAAGAACAAATAACCTGAATCAGGTCGCCATTTGTCACTATTACAACACAAAGACAGCCTAGCACACAACAAGAAAAAAGTGAATACATAAGTAGGTATGTTACGTTATGTAACCAAAGAACGAGTCTTCACCAACATCGCAGCAGTCAGGGCCCTGTATGACGCACTAGTCAGGAGTCACCTGGAACATAGTGCACTTATATGGGCTCCACATGAGGCCAAATACTCTGTGATGTTGGAGCACGTTCAGAACAAGTTCACGCGCCACTTGTAGAGGAAGTTTTATGTGCGCCACTCTATTCGTACTGGGTATGGTCGGGTCCAATGAATCGAGGGTGTGACGGGAGTTTACTCTTGTCGCTTATCTGGCGAAATTACTTCGTTATATCGAGCATAATCCAGGAGTGCTGCAGCGCTTGAGTCTTTGCGTACCGAACCGCTATCTGTGGAGGCGGTGACGTCCGTCACTGCTGGCCGTGCCGACAGCCAGGAACAACCTACTCGCTAAAACACCTGTGACCCGCGCAATTCGTATCATTAACGAATTCATGATAAAATTGATATGTCCACGTGTCATTTGAGTGAATTCGCTAGGAAACTGTTATTTATTCTATGTAATATGGTGTAGGTAGCATATTATCAGCATTCTGTATATAAGGTATAGTATTATAGTTCCAATTTATAGATTACTAGCTGCGCCCCGCGGTTTCACCCACGTAAATGTCGAACCCGTGGGAATATCGGGATAAAAACTATCCTATGTCCTTTCCCGGGACTCAAACTATCTTTATACCAAATTTCATCGAAATTGGTCCAGCCGTTTTCATGTTATGTCGTGACAACGGAAAACGGGTTTCATTTTTATATATATAGATTAGTTTTAGTTCTTTATATATATTATATTTAAATTGAAAATAACAAGTCGCACGTCGTCGTCGCATTGGGTACATACACCTGTAATGATAGCTCTAAGGGAGATTTTAATAAATAAATAATTATATAGTACAGTGTACGCACATAAATCCTACTTAGAGTCAGAGGGCGCGGGTAGATCGCGGGAGCGGTCATCGAAATAATTGATCGTCGAGCGCCGCTCGTGAGATCACGCTTATATTTCATTCGGAACAAAAATGTAAAGCTACATTATGTAACAGACTCCCTTGAAAGGTCTAAGAATTGTACAAAGGTTTCAGTAAATGTATTTTCAAAGGTCTGAGAAAAAGGCTATGAATAGGTACTGTCGGATTATAAATGTCTGTGCTCTTTTAGAAAGTATTTTCTGTTTCTGTATCAAGTTATTTTAGATAATTGTTTTTCGTGATATCTCTTAGCAACCTACATATATGTATAAAAATATTACATTTCTATTTAACTTAAGCGAAGCCTCTTTGTTGGCGCTACCATCTACAATAATTCAGATGATAAGTACGTACATTCGAAGGGGCAACACTGGTCTTGGAGTCTGCCATTTTATGTGAGCGTAAACTATTTTGAATTCATTACTTGCAATTTTTCATTCACGCTGAAAAGGATTTATGAATTACTAGCTGCGCCCCGCGGTTTCACCCGCGTAAATGTCGATCCCGTGGGAATATCGGGATAAAAACCATCCTATGTCCTTTCCCGGGACTCAAACTATCTCTATACCAAATTTCATCGAAATCGGTCCAGCCGTTTTCATGTTATGTCGTGACAACGGAAAACGGGTTTCATTTTTATATATACAGGAATATTTTTTATTCAGTGCGCAAATTTTGCCAAAATAAACTTAGATGAATTTTATTAAACACCTATTTTTTATTTTGACATGTCTTAGTACAAAAAAATGAAGTTATCGTAAACGAAAGATGTCTACTTTGAAATTGATTTTATGGCTACTCGCCGACGAGTGGCGAAACGAAACGTGCTATGTGCAGACGTCAGCACATTCAACTTTGAACCTTATGCTTTAGCGATAAAGTTAAAAATGTATTGCTTGATGGGTTAATGACGTCTGTAGAGTGTACCTACCTATCAGCTGTGCGCTCTTGGATCTCGCTCGAAGAAATCGAAAATGGTTTCTTCGATTTCAACCGCTAGTCGAGGTCTGCCTGCCAGACCCTTGTGCGTGATTCGGGGTCCTGAACTGACCGTGATCAAGCAGCCTTTGACTGGCTGCTAAACTGGTCCTTTCATTAGGGACCGCGGGGTTAAGGATACCATGGGCTCGCATTCGAGGTATGCTCTCCGTCGCATACATTCTGCGAGCTGCTCGTAAACGTTTACCACTTAATAAATACACTCGCACCATCACATAAAACTCGCGGTTACTAAAGTCCGACATCGTGACCGGTAGGTACGAGTACGACACACGTGCGGCGCGGGGGTTGCACGAGAAAGCGATTGGACACGAGGTCACGAAATGCGATGAGCAGACTGTCATGTCGGGGTCGGGAGTCCGGGGTGACCGCCCGGGCACCACTCTGCCGCCCGGGACTTCCCCGCTGCAACTCCGCCATGTGCGCCGCCAAGCGCGCGCGCCCGCATTGTTATTATTATGAAAAGATAGTGTCCATAATTTGCTGATTTAGAGTCGGATAAAAACGTGAAAAAAAGTTTTGAAAAAATAATAGAAATGTGTTCTATTACTGATACTGAACCACCAAAATTTTTTTGCGCACTCCTTAAAAAATATTCCTGTATAGACTAGCTGCGCCCCGCGGTTTCACCCGCGTAAGTGTCGATCCCGTGGGAATATCGGGATAAAAAGTAGCCTATGTCCTTTCCCGGGACTCAAACTATCTCTATACCAAATTTCATCTAAATCGGTTCAGCGGTTTGAGCGTGAAGAAGTAACAAACATATAAACACACACACACACAATTTTTCGCCTTTATAATATTAGTGTGATTAAAAGTCGATAATATTGCTACACCACATAGTTCTTCATTTCATTGTGCTTCTCCAACATTGGTCCACCGATGCCGGATATCTTCCACAACGAAATATTTGTGAAGACCCGAGAGGCCCTGGTAAATCTGCGTGCCACCGTCGGATAGATTTTCGAAATTGAGACTGACACAAAGAGGAATCAACACGAAATATTTAAGAGACTAGCGCGTGCGCGGATAAAGGATAAGTCAAATTGTGTTAGCATCGTATTTTAGTGACCGTGACGAGCCATGTGGGCACAGCCGCCATCGGCTTCTCCATCAGACTCGGTGCTACTTGTAAGTGATTTTATTTTGAAATTATTTTAACATAAACAAAACAAATAAATGACATTCTGAACTTATTCTAAAAGCATTAAAGTATTCCTTTCAGTTTTCTGTACAGACATCGCAATGAGTACTTATTGTAACAGTGACGATCTTTATGTTCGTGATTTGATCAGAAGAAGTAGTCGTCTACGCGGTAGAATTACACTTTATGGTAAATTATAATATATAAATTATAAATATACTCTCAATGAAGTTGAACTGGGTCAGCAATTGGAAATCAGGGAATCAATTAAATCACAATACTTTCAATGATTTCTTTAGCTGAATGTCAGCATCATTCATAAAGTTGTGCCCAACTAATTGTGTACTCACAAATAATAATAAAGCCAGATTACCAACTATTTCGTTACAAACGTTTGACGGATCATAATATGAAATTTACCGAATTCGGATTATTTCACTCTGCATCTTATACACTCTGCTTGTACAAAGTAAGAGCAATGTTAAGAGACCACACTACGATTACCAACTTCATTCGTAGATTTCAATTTCAAAACTTTAATGTGCAGTTCCTTAACGCTGTTTTTCTTCATCGTAAATCAGCGATCTACCAGGTTAACTTAGAAAATGTTATCACAATAAAGTCACGTTAGCACATGCGCAGTTACTAACTCGCGCCCGTAAACCAAAGCTAGAATATTATGTAATCAAAACTTACCCGTTCCCCACACCATACTTAACTGTTACACAGGAGTCTTACAAAACAATCTACTATAGGTACTTACAGTAATCGCTTCCTGTATATTAATATGAAAGTTAGAGGTCAAACAACCCGTAGTTATGGAAATGTCTGGTAAAGTTGCGAGGTCAGGCGACCGAGCCATGTGCCCCGAGCCCCCGGCTGTGGGCCGCGGCGGCCATTCCCGTGATTGATCGCAACCTGGGCCGTCTCCCATGGGGGAAATCACAGTATGGAGGAAATGGGACGAATGGAAACGTTGTACGTTTCAGGGAAACGCAGCCGCTGTAGGAACATGATAAAGCGTGTGTCTATTGTTCACGAACTAGCGACCACAACAGACAGGTGCTTTTCACGTTCCAGAAAATTATTATAAAAGCATACTGAAAGACTTACACAACCATACATAACATGACACCTGCAGTCCCCGAAGGGCTGAAAGGAAAAAGAAGAGATAAAAGAATTATGCTCGAACATTTCTAAGAAATAAGGAATAATGATGAGGATATACACAACAACACAAACTCATACGCCTTATTCTGTCACCCATTGTGAAGTTTCTATATTTATATCTGTAATTTATATGGTGTACATAATAATGAGTATTCTATTATATTCTGCTGAGTTAATCCTACTATACGAATAGTTGTAGCGTTTTAGCACGGTAGTAACGATCATTGACCCACCTACATTTTCTAGCATTTTTTATTTAATATACTGAAATAAAGTCGGATAACGTCCTGAATCAATGTTTATCTGTTGTGATCTTCAACATGTTCCAAAAACGCAAAACCATACACAGTTTAATGTTTGGATTCTTACGGCTCTCCGTATGAACCCAAACATTCATCACCATCGTTGCCCTTTCCCTAATATCTCTATATTAGGGAAAGGGCAATGACCGCTATTGTTATGCTAAAACGCGACAACTGTAAACAAATGAGATATGTATCATTTTTATGTCTAGTTAATATAATAAAAACACAAAACCATAAGCCAAAGTGGCACTTTCTACAAACATACCAGTGTAAACGGATATAATTCAACCCACTGTAAACAGCTATAACGAAACTGTCAACAAACAACTGAAGAGGGCGCTGCGGTGCGAATGATTACAAGAGACACAAATGAATCAATTCCGTCGACAGCCGTACAACTGAGAGGCGCAGCGGCCGCTTGCCATTTGTACTGAAACACGATGGTACGGCTCACGGAAATAATTACCAGAACTTAGCGGTATTTCATGTTTACTTCATTATGAATATTTTGTAAATACGAGTATGGTTTTATTATTTTCATATTCGGTCGGCTTCTAGTCTAATTGGACGCAGCTGAATACCAACCAGTATTTTTGTTGTAACTAATATTAATTAACAAATATTGATTTACTTAGTAATTAAGTTAAATGTTAGCTGCCAAGTTTCCTGGTGCATGATGATTACAATAAAACCTTTCTTGTTTGTTTTATTATTTTTCATAAGGTGATCTTTATTGAACTTCTGTCTTAGTATAAGCATATTAGGCCTGTAATGTCCCCTCTACTGGGACAAAGGACTCCTCTTAGTGACAGGTAGTGAGCCATAGCCGTCAAATGTCTTCAAATTTTGGGTTTCAGGACATGCCGGTTTCCACACGATGTTTTTCTTCACGTTTGGAGAGCAATGGTGATGAACACAAAGTAAAGCGCCTGCCCGAGTTCATCCAGTCCAATATCTGTCCTGACTGTAGTAAACATCTACGTATGTAGTTATGTTTATTTGGCAGTTTTGGCGTGAGGATATATTCCCTGATGAAAAATCTTAACCATTTCGCGTAATATAATATGTCTTCGTTGCTTGTGTTCAAGTAGTAACTCCTCATCTCCGAAGACAACATTCGTATTCTTTCGTTCGGTATCCGACAGTTTATAGTGTCTAGACTATCGCAGCACGCATAACATGCCTATAAACCGCGGGAGATGTGTATAGTACTCGTACGCGATGCTGGCAGTAACTTGTACTTGTTTATAGTAAGATGAATGTATTTATAATAGCAGTATTTTGGTATATACGAGGTTAACGTATGCCTCAAAGAACTCTTAAAGGAGGCAATATTCTTTACAGAATGCTAATCCTGTTAAGGAGTTAAGGGATTCGAACTAATAATATCGCATTTCTTTACCTAAGTTGTAAGGTATCGTACTGAAATTGAATATTAATTTACGGTTTCAAAGTTCAATTGCAACGGAACGGACTTTTGAAATAGAACTACGCGTTGCTACGGCGTAGCGGTTCGTAGCGATGGTGGCTACACAGCCGTAGCAAGTAACCAATTTCTGTGCAACTCCATCGAGTATCCAACGAGTATTCAACCGGTTAATATTATGTGTTTGTACAAAAATGTTTCTCATAATATAACGTCTCTTTCACAAAATATGTATTATATTTCAAATCACGTACATATACCTAACTTACGTTCCAGCCTAAAGTACACAAGAGCTGCTCCAAAATATAAGTTAATATTAAAATGACCATTATGTTCGTCGGGGATAATAAAGAGGCCATTACTCCACTATGATGTAGGTATATTTAAAAGTAAGGCGATTACTCTACGGAGCGAGTGCAGGCCCTCGGGGGCACATATCCGCAGAGCATCCCAAAGCCATATAGTTGATGTATTAGCTTCCGTACGAGGTAAGAATACTAATCTATGTGGGATGAGCAATAACTTACTCTTGATAAGCTCGGTTCAAGAAATATGAAACAGTAAGTGGGTAACTTGACCTTACAGTTCAAGTCTTTTGAACTCAGCAGCCCGTTGGACGAACGTGCGAACGATCCACTCACATTCTGGAATCAGATGCTTTAGGTACTGTTGCTACTCTTATTGACTTTTCCAGTCCTCTCTTCTACCGTATAATAGAATTTCAATCAATAAAGCTCTTGATCGATGTTCGGCAAACTTAATATAAATGTACATAGCACACTCAAGTAGTATCACCCCATTACAAATAACCCTTCAAAGAGTAATATCCCTAACTAGATGAGACTTCATTACGAAACGATTCGAGCGTATTGTTTGAGAATAAAGCGATCCCTAGTTTATTAGAGAGCATTAATCTGAGGAAATATTTACTGATACTTTAATACAGTTCGCTGTCTGTAATTGCCTTGTTCGCTATTATTGTAATTACCAATTAATATCACCGTAATATTAGAATAAGTGTTACCTTGTCAGGTATTTGTAGAACCGGAATGTGGTATTGATCGGAGCGGCAATTCTCGTAATTTAGAACGTTCAAAATCTAGTCGAAGTCTCATCTCGGCGACAAATAAATATCAAAAACTTGTCAAAATGTACGGAAATTAGAGGTACCTATTTTTGACAGATTGAGACTGAGATCAGACTGTGAACGTTCTTAAAATTACGAGAATTGCCCCTCAGAGCATAATTTGAGAGTCAGACGATTCTGTTAGATACATACCTAACTATTTCAACCTGTACTCAGGTAACGTTCTGACAAACAAAAATACAAGCCATACAAACACAACGGTTCAGCATAATCAGCACTAGGTACTAGTCGATGAATACAACCGCGATGTTCACAAATATTTGATGAAGGTATTCAAAAAGAGCAGTTTTAAAAATAAAATATTTACGAACGACTAACCAAATGGAGTCGCAGTTTGTTTGACTAGATAACGCAGTTATTGCGAATGGATGGCCGAACTTGTACGCACTCGCTGGGATACATATGCGACTGTTTATTGGCTGTAATATGTTAGATCCGACGTGTTATTGCTCGGTGCAGAGCGGAGTGCTCCTCCATGTCGCGCGCACTTGGACGCCTGCCCAACGCAGGACGCGCACACAACACTAGCTGATTATAACAAAACTGTCACGCTTGAACTCAGACTCTGAGTACAGACGTGACAGCTTTGGTCCACCTCGCGCCACTCGGACTCTCAGAGTATCGAAGTGTCTTACAGTCAGGTTACAGTGTAAGTGCCACGACAGAGATAGTTAGGTTTCTCGACAGGTTCCTGCTGCAATTCTAAGCCCACCAGGTACCCGCTTGAGTTATGATAATAATGTTTATTAAAAACCAAGAGGTACCGGAATCTCACCGAAGGAAATAAAACTCCAAAAATTAAAGTATAAATACTATAGAAATTAAGTCTATGAACATCAACTCCGCTTTGATGATCACTTAAGGGTGTTAAGATTCTTTAACATTTTCCAAACAATCATGTTTAATTCAATATTCTGTTTATTACAGATATTAATATTCGAATAAATGGAATATTAATTCGCGCAGACACGGCAATACCGTTTTCGTAAACTATCATTCACGCGCAACATCAGATTTTGGCAAAAACACGTCCATAATTCCGAACATACCGCAGTTAACCACAGACAACGCCGCGTGGCTAGCTAGTGCAGCTATAAATTGTAAACTTCTCAGAAGGGAGCCGTCCCCAGAAACGAGCGGCCATCTCGTTACGGATTACAACTATTGCTAATGAAACATCGTATCTTGAAAAACTAAAAGCTGCTTTTTAGTTTTCCTTAAAACTGAAGTTTCATACGTTAGCGTGAGATATTTCAGCTAAATCGCTTGGGTATGGAAATTCCATAAAGCTATTGGAATACCGCTCATAAATTTCACCTTGTTGGTTAGGTAACTTTCAATTTATAGGTACCTCCATTGGGAAGTTTGTAATGCTTTTGGACTATAAATTGCTCTAATGAATTTCTGCTTGCGTACAGTATCGGTTTTCATAGAATACAGCTTCATAATTTATTTACTTACTAGAAATTATTATTTCCCGGTATTCGTCATAATATATAAAATCTTCCATAGTATTTCAAAGCATAAGATAATGTATCAAAGTATTGAAAACGTTATACAACAAGGTAAGAAAATTAATAGAATAATTAATTCAACGTTGAAAATATGTGCGGCACCCGCGAGCGCCCCTAAACCGATACTAAATAAATGAACTGTTCCCACTACATAGCTTATCGAGAATTAATTCGCGGTCCAGCAATAACGCTAAAGCTACCCAAGAATAATGGACCGCTGAATAATGAACAACACAGAGCAGCCGTTCACCAAGTCCTAATTGGTTGACAGATCAATTAGCAACCAATTTGGTTTATTCGTCTTAGGGGATTAGCAATTCTTGGTGGCCACCCATGATTGTCGTGGGAATACAGCAGCGAGCTTCTCAATTTGTATTAATATTATTTGAACGTTCTCAATCTGGAGGACTTCCTTGTGAGTGGACTTATCTGTGCAGATATCACAGGCACTGGCTCTACTCCAGACAAATCTTAAGAAGGACGAGGCTGAGACTCTGTACACTAAATGTTTTCTGTTCGTTTTCTGTTTCCTGCGCAGAATCACAAGTAGCGACGAGTCTAGATGCAATTTTATTGTGTAGCTTGAAGCCGTTTGTAAGTACTGGAGTATTAGTTTAAAAGATTGGAATTTCTCGGGTAGTATTCAATTGGTGCCTGATTCCTTTCAAACATTATTAGATTTGCTTCTGTTGATATCACTTCAGACTTCTAAAATAAAAGAGAAAACATAAAGGTAACTAATAAGAAAAATAAGCGGAATTTTTTCGTCGTTTACGATCAGTGACAGTAACATTACGTACCTAGTATCTTCCAGCAACATGGAATACTTTCCCGGCTGGCCGGAAATTAAAGCCAAACACAAGTAAAACTCCCACAAAGACGTAATATTTACAAAAATGTCATCTAAATAGACATAACTCCTAAATATCATTGCTGGACCAGATTTCGTTGTAGACAGTCGTGCAAAATTATTCAATTTGATTAAATTAATCTAAGCTATACTATTTTAAAAAGAATATTTGATGTTGTTGTACTCTTACACGTTAAAACCGCGGAGATTTGCATGAATTTTCGCACTACCCATGTGCGAAAATCCATGACCATGACCTGAACTAGGACATAGAATACTTTTATCCCGGAATTTCCACGGTATGGAGACTTATACGGGTAAAACCGCGGGGCGCAGCTAGTATTATATTATTTGTTAATTTAATTTTATTACAGGAAAAAGGCCCCGTTGTTCCTACCGGCCGGTCTCGAGCGGCGACCAGGGAGTTCTGTTAGGGAGATAAGCAAAATAATTAATTATAATGATTATAGTATTACTTTGTAACGGTAGGGAATAGAGATTGTAGTCTGTGTCATGTTGTTGTGTCATTTGTTTACAATACTGAGCTATTTGTACGACACTTGATTACTTACTACAAATTACATTGTTTATAATTCAAATAATACGTCTTGGTTTCCAATTACACGCACTAGAACAAAGATAGGTATCGATTCCGTTAAATTGGCACGCTCAGCATCCCCTAATAAGTTGATCACGTATCTCTGCGTACAGGGTGTACAATAGCTCCGGCTGTTCGTCGTTAATTCGTGCCGAGCAAACACCTCGCTAATAGGTGCGCAAACATAATCAGACACCCATCCGCGTCGACCACGTGTCGATCCGGACACACGCCACAGAATAGATAGCAAGTGAAGGCTGGCTCCGTTAATGACGAGCAAGCACGCACGATACGCAGACACACGTCTAGGTAAATTGACTATCAACTTACATTGTCCGTCTATTCAAATCATAACTGCCATTCTTTGGCTTGTGTCTGAGGCGCGCCACAATTAATTTATCTGGCTGTAAATCTAGTCCAAGTGCACTGCGACCGTTATTCGTTTGAGATAGTTTAAAATCACCCTACGCACGCATTTACAAATATGTTAACGCGTAAGTAGGACGATTTCAAGATATTAAATAAAATATCTATTATTACCTAATAACAAGTATTACAACAGTAGTAAGCATCAAGTCCCCACAAAATTGTTTTCACAGATTGTCTGTGGAAAAAGATCGTTCCAAATATAGTTTAGATTATAGTGTCTGGCTTCTCTCGTCGCGAGGAGCAGGCCCTCTGTACATATCTATTCTGTGACATCTCGATCCGGACTCACACTACGCGTAGGTACCTACATAGTTGGTATATCAGCACACATGTACCTATAGTTGATCGGAAATAGGTCGGCAACGATGTCCTCCTTTACCTAGTTCAGCTTGATCGATTTCTAACTTTGGAAGTTCTAAAATAGAGCCGACTATGAACGAGGGATGAAATTTTACGATTTTATTGGATTTTACTATCGTAGGTATTTGCCTATTCTATCCCAATATTAAATGAGAAATTCTCAGAAATATGAGTATATGTTGAGCCAAATAATGTTACCAGTAAGTTTGTGAATCAAAATCTATTTAATAGATTTCATTAGATAAGTATTCATTTATTACAACCACAAGTAAAACAGTAGGTATTATAATTCGCATTATGTACTTTCGTTTGAATCAGAAACTTGCTGACAAAGACACCAGAGGCACTTTATTTTTTATTATAACTTCTCGTCTTGTATATTAAAATGCAAATACAAGTAGAACTTCCACAAAAATATATACTTACAGAGCGAAAAATATACAGCCAACTAAGTTCTCAAAAGAAGAGGTCTTTCCTTGTTTTTTGTTTAAATTTAAAAAAGTGGTTCCTGCTGCTCGGAGAAATCTACATTACTCTACATTGCAAACACCAGCTTGTAAGTTGCTTCAATGAAAATATCTTCTATCTCAATTCTTTGTAATCTTTTTGACTTTTATTTGCCCTTTCGCGTTTCCTTGAGAAAGGATTCTTATTTACTTTTGAGAATGTTCATTTGCTTATAAATAGAGTATTATTATTATACACTATTCTTTTACCGCAATCGGTTCTTTTGACATTGGTTGAATTCCGTCATACAGACCGTCTGTAAGTCGGGCTATAGAAAACTTAAGTTACAGTTAAATATTCAACACAATTATAAATAAAGCCTACCTAAACGGAGGCCTCAACGATACGATCTATCCGAGATTAACAAAAGACGAGATTAGCGCCAACCGGTGGCGCCTATTGTCGGGCGGGAGCTATCGCGGCGTAAACAATGTCGAACGTTATCGCGCCCGATATCTGCACTCTTCAGCGCCGCCACCTTCGCGAAAAAATCTTAAGCAAACAATAGAACGAGAAAATAGTTGAGTCTTTCAGCTTAATTAAGACAAGAGGCAACTCTGCCGGGCCGCGCTTAATTTACAAGTTTTCTTTATTTCCCTTTATTAAAAAGTTGAAACGTTTCAATTAAAATTTAAAAAATCGCCTCAAGACGCGGCTGCCCGGCTGGACGCTGCAGATTGAATCAGTTCTAGTATTTGTTAATACTTTGTTGAACAGTTGTTCGAGTTAGATTTAGTTGTTCAACTCAACGCTGGAATAATTAACGGGCAACTTTGTTTGCCGGACAGTTGTCGGTGACAAATGAGAAATAAATAACCAAATTAAAGAATACATCAGCAAGGCCCGACCTCAGTAAATATCGACTCAAATTGAACACTGTGCCATTGAGAACGTTGTCATTGAATATTACAGTCACGTTTAGGCGTATAATTTATTGCTTACGTCATATCTAAATCTTGAAAAGTTTTTGAAATCTACTCAGGATCCAAGCATATAATAATAATGTAATACGTACACAATCGAGCATCAAACTATCTAGTTTATAACACGTGTTAATAGGCTTGAGATACATACAAGGAACCTCTAAGGAGATTGTTTACCCAGTATATAAACTGCGGCGCGACAATTCACCAGAGTTCGAGATTATAAACGAAACGAAACATAATTTGCTTACCGATAATCGTTTTACTGAACATAGTAAAGCTTTCAAAGTAAGTTGAGATCGATTTGCCGCCGCCTCCGCCGCCGGCGGCGCCGGGGACGACGTTACTTTAACTTTTATTGTTCAACCCTCTGACGATGATGTGATCTACTTGATGAATTATAACGCGAAATTCATGTAGACTCTGTATAGTCGCGCTCGGTATTGCTTAACCATCTCAGATTGAATGTCACTCGCACGTCATGAAACGAAAACTATTTTATGTGACAGAGATAGTTTCAACCTTAGGGAAGTTTTAATTTAGTGGGAATTGATGCGAAACTGGTAAGTAAATTACGAGGTCGTCTCCACTTCCACGTGTACCCGGCCGGGCGGATATGTAAGTACATCACGTACTTACGTAGGTAAATTTTCTTTACCATTATGTCTAAGTTATGGGTGAACTCGGGCGAAACGGCACGATCCCGTGCGTCGACTAAAAAAACTGTCGCGATAGATACCGCTATATTTTATGATTCCAGGTTAAGCCCATAACGTCGGGATTTTTTCGGTCAATCTCTATTGTGTGTGGAGGAATATGGTAGGCATGTAAAAATACGGATGAATTATAGTACCCATATTCTTACTATGCTTACACATTTTAAATGACTATTTATTTTGTGACAACCACAGGAAACTTACGACGACAAGACCATGAAAGTTAAACAGTGCATGATATGTCTATAACAGCCAAGCAACATAATGATGCAGGATCCATTAGCCTAATCGAATACAAGTAATCCACTAGACACATAATTAGTCAGTAGAAGCTAATAACGAGGTCAGTGGCACACGGACACGTCACATCAAAGATAGTGACAAGCAAAGTGATCCGCGGGCGACACGTCAAAGTGTAATCCCATCCCATCCACCATCCGTCACCCACCATCCACCAAACGAGATTACCGACACTACATCTTATTAGCGGGGATCAAACACTGGACCAATTGAGTTAGTCGTACTTAAAAGCAGCGGACTAATAACGTTGTGGGCGGAGTTATTTCTGGGTGAGTAACGCAATGAGGCGGGCGCGTCATGAGGTGGGCTTTGTCTTTGTAGTGGTGAGGTGTCATGGATGACAAAGGATATCATATCGTACCTTAAATAGGATTCCCTTTCATAATTAATCTTTCCGTCGCCGCGTCTTTCGCGGTCTGGTGCGTTTTATCAAAAGCAGTACTTTTGTCTCGTTTGGTTAACTAGTTTTCATTCGTATTTAGCATCTTCTCTTTAATTCCATTAACTTAGTGTTAAATACCGTAAACAGCGTTCATGAAATAGTTCGGTGACAAAAGACATTCATTTATACTTCTTTGGATGTGAAAACCTTAGAGACTGAAACAGAAACATCGTTGCAGGGTAGGTATTACCTTCCAATTACTTCCATGGAAGCATCAAACACATCTGTGTCACATAAACTCACACGCTTGCCTCTGAGAAATGGAGATTTGAATTCAGTTTGGGCGAAAGGTCCAAATATTCTTATCATTATCTTCAAGAATAGAATACATAGGTACTCTTTATTATGCTCACCATCATTATGAATTTACCTGAATATAAAAAGTGAGTTTGGTCAATTAAGAGCATAGGTTCACCCTATACAGCGTGTATCGGAAATGTGTGCTCATGTTTAAGGGTCTCCATTGTTTCATTGGTGTTCCTCTACTCTCTAATCTTTTTTATCATAATATGATATTGGTTTATAATGCTTCTATGCAGATCACTACACCACACGAAGTTGGTTCCTCTCGGTGCAGTAGGTACTAAAACTAACTGGCACCAACTATGCACAAGTACATGCAGCATGACGTCATATTTTACAAGTTGGTGCACTGTGCGGGATGCCTCCGGTGCAGCGGCGTATTGCATGGCATATTGTCTATATACTCATCAAGGAGTTGCTACATTAATTAATTTAAGACGCGCTTTCAGACAGTTTTAATGTCCTTTTGCTGATATAGATATAAAAGATTAAAATTCTTAAATTACTTTTTCATTTTTGTTAATCCAAGTTTGATCATTTTACTTTTGAAGGTTCTCTGAAAACTTGCCAAACGATACATTTATTTCTATATTCAATTCTGTGGACACAAATAGGTAAGTATCTTATTTCCAATATTTTTTTAAAAGCGAAAGCTTTTTCTTTTATTTTATTTTTCGTCGAAAAATGTATAAATGTGGCGTAAACCATTACGTACCATAGATATATTAAAGAAGTTTTTTACATTTCTGCGATGCGTACAGTAGCACAAAATTATCAAACCAACTTGTTTATGCATCCATCAGTTCAGGTGACAAATAGCACCAAGTAACATGTGGCTCGTTTACTCCTATTGTTGATCAAATTGACCAGGTCGGACCTGACAGGCAGGTCAACAGAGGCAATAACCGCGCGCATACAGAATATGGGAGTATACGTGCATTATACGGATTGCGATCACAAGTTGAAAAGGGGAACTTTGTATGAAGCGGCGTGGATCATTTTTAACCGACTTCAAAAAAAGGAGGAGGTTATCAATTCGACTGTATTTTTTTTTTTTTTTTTTTTTTTTTTTTTATGTTTGTTACCTCATAACTTGCGACTGGGTGGACCGATTTTCATGATTCTTTTTTTATTTGAAAACTGGTGCTTCCCGTGTGGTCCCATTGTCACCATTTCAATATCTGATGATGGGATCTTAGAGAAATCGAGGGCAACCCTCAAATTTTATAGGCTCACTTATTGTTTTTCGCATGTTTTATGAAGTATCTTGTGTATTTGCGTATGGTTGTCACCATCTCAGGTAGCTGGGCTGATGATGGAAGGTACAACTCCTTAACAGTAAGAAGTTACTCGCACAGGAAAGGACTGTTTTAGTAAATTGTTTTGATGTTTGATAGGGCATTTGCCACATTTGGTCTCATGATCATCAAGTCATGATCTGATGCTGCAGTCAGGATAGTCTGCAGAGTACCTAACTCCTCGACAACTAACAGCAGATATATCGTGTTTAGGCTCATTGAAAAGGGCTCGATGTGTGGATAAACGTACTGTTAATGAGGAACACCGAAGTACATAAAGACCTGATGCTGAAGCCAGGAGCATCAGAAAAAGTACCAACCTTGAAATTACAGCACCGTAGTCGTGTTTGGGCTCATTTTAAACAGGACTAAATTTTAAGTTCAATGTAATGTTGACATAAGTCTGGCCTGATGCTGCAGCCAGGATTATCAGCATCTAGTCTAAAAGCATCAGGTCAAGATTTGATGATGGGATCCTGGAGAAATCGAAGGAACTCTTCAAATATTATAGGCACACCTATAGCGATTTGGGTATTTTTTATAGTAACTCGTGCATTTGCTCTCGGAAAGCACTATTTGGTGAAGTGGAACTGATGATGAAGACCACAGATGGCCATCGGAAGTACTCAATAATATCTAAGTATTTCACGGGTTGCGATTCGATTACTTTAATATGGTTGCTAAGCAATTTATGCTCGTCACAATGTGAATGGTGATATGGAGCTGATGGTGGACCTGGAGAACTCCTCAACAATTAACTTCCCTGCATCGGGAAAAGCAATATCGAGGGTATAGTGTTCAAACCCAATAAGTGTCAAAAAATTAAAAATCGGTTTATTAGTACATCTTAATGCATTTTTGACGCTCTTTCCAGTGGTCTAATCCAATAAGTGGAATTCGCAGCAGAAAGATAATTACTTAAGGTAATAACCCAATAAAGTCACCACGTTTAGCCGTTTCTTAATTTTTTTCGCCGTTTCGAATTTCGTACTTATTGGGTTTGAGCACTATACCCTCGATATTTTGTTTGTAAAAGGCGATAATCACTAGGCTATTGTAACTTAGATAAATTATAAGCAGACCCACTAAAAAGCGTGAAATAAAAACTTTTTAAGAAAAAAAAACCGACTTCCAAAAAAACACTACAAAGTGAAAAATAACTTTATTTCGGAAGTCGGTGGCAAAAAACTAAAATACAGATCCAAAGACACCGACTTCCGAAATAAAGTTATTTTTCACTTTGTAGTGTTTTTTTGGAAGTCGGTTTTTTTTTCTTAAAAAGTTTTAGCTTTGAATTTTGGCCAACATGCACATACAGATAGAAAATAACAGATTGAATCTGACTATTGACTTACAACCCCCAACTGTTTTAAACAAATAAACTTATAAACCCTATATCCAATATAATTGAACATTTATAGTCTTTAACGTGGTACTTTATCATAAAGCTGTTTAGTGTAACTTTAATATAATCCTCACAAGGTACCGCTAATATCCAAACTTCAATATGAAGTTCAGGCACATATCCCCACATGAATACTAAACTTGGTCACTAAACTATCTAATATCAAAATAAACGATAAAACAAGTTGGATGACGTATTGAAGTCTCCGCAGGATTGAGTACAGTCTATAGTGGCGCGTCAATTTGCGCGATACAAGGGGCCGCGCCGCGGAGCGCCCAACGCCTTTTATTGTTCGCATAAAGCAAGTTTATTGCGGCGTTATCAGGCCCGGATCGCGCCCGAGCCTTCTCCTCAGGAAGGCGACTCCCTCAAGCCTGTCGTCTGAACGACCCTGTCATATTTGCCACGTGATGCGAATAATTTACCGCAAGGTGCCGTCTCGGTGCACCGACAGCCTATTGCGATGAAACTTACTCGAAAGACATTTGAATTTCGATCCTGTCTCCCGTTTGATGTGTCGCAGATATTCCAAGTTACCCTTTATTGGAAAATATTGAAGTAGGAAGCAATAATTATGCAAGTATTTTGTTTTGTATAGCTGAATTTTATATGGATCCAAGGTAAGTATATTTGTTAAAATTTTACTGCTTATACTAATATAAGCAGTAAAATTAAGTACTAATATTTAATTTAGATATCTTGACACAAAGAGCATGCTTTCAAAAGGAAAGTAACAAAATTTATATAAAATGATAATCTGCTAACATTAAGAAATATTATATAAACGGGTCATTTAAAGCGAATGTCTTCCTTAAAACGATTTCACGTTAATTAAATTGGGCTATTAGATAAAAGATAAACTAAGAAATTCATGGCTTTTCTTCTTATCGCTTTATACGAGTATAATTTGTTTTTCTGGTTTTATTACGGTTCTTGAGTTGTATAAATTATTTCATAACGTATTTAAATAATATGTAGCTATACCTAGCTATAGTATTTTCATTTATGAAAAACAGATTCAATTTAACATGGCACAATATTATGACGGTACCTTGCCAATTCATTTATGAAAATATTATGTATGTAAGAAAAAATCTACATCTTTTTAATAAAATAAGCGATAGACATAACTTTAATACAAGAAATAAAGATAAAATACATCAACCATTTTTCAGATTAGCCAAAGTACATACATCTTTTATGGGGTACTGTGTTAAATGTTACAATAAAATACCTTGTGATATATTGCAATTAAATGAAAGAAAATTTAAAACTCACATTAAACGTACACTTTGTAAACAAGCATACTATAAATTAGAAGATTATATCCAAGATAAGAACGCTTGGAAACATGCTGGTCCTGCTCCATAGGACAATCTAGAGTCTAGACAAAATCAAACTGGTTGCTAATTTAATTGTAAATTTTTTTATTCTTTTTTTTACATTTATTACTCACACCCTGACTTATTACTTGTATTTTGTTTTTTAATTAAAATCGTTTTGCTTGTACCATGTTTGTAAATATGTGAGCACCATGTATCTATCAGATAATTAATTTATATGTCATGGTTTCGTTTTTAATTCTTTTACCTATTGTGGTATAGTAATTTTATTGTAGGTGCATCGTCCTCACATGTTATTATATAATTAATGTACCCATGCAAAATATTGTACCTAAACATTTTAAAAGAGTAACGGTGGAGTTTCTTGCCCGTTCTTCTCCACACGAAAACTACCTTTTGGAATGGGCGACTAGAATCAATTCTATTTTAAGATAATTTTTGACGTTCAAAAGTGCCTTTTATGTGCCTATTTGAAATAAATGCTTTGACTTTGACTTTGACTTTGACATGATCATAATCATCATCATCATAATCAGATTTAACTCTACAATGTGTATCGATATTCATGAAGATAATATTGGTATCAACGTTACAATGACTGGTTCTGATTCAAGAGGGTTTTGACTTGTTCATTATTATTTTTATCTGGAAAACATGAGAGCAACACCTTAAAAGTATCAAACATATACTAGGTAGTCAGATTATGAGTACCTACCTCGCGACCGCAATGTCACATCCATTAGAATATTTATACCTGCTAGTTAATGTAACCAGCGACTCGTGAGAGTTAGCTAGTTAACTTGTCGCAAAACGCTTCGGTTTACTGACATGTTTTTAATTGAAACTGTCTACAATGTCATCTCACGGACTAACTACAACTACTGGTGTTTTCATTAAACCTAAGATAAAGTGTTCTTGTTATCTTTTACTTGAATTTTGCTTTAAACTTCTTACAAAGTAAATGTTTACGTTTTACGTTTAAGCATTTTGAAACATTAAATTTATATCGTCAAGGAGTTTCTTAACAGACTAGCTTTTGCCTTGCGACTTTACCGGAATGGGTCTATAATAAAATCACACAATTGAATTTCGCATGCACGCTAATTTTTACTTACCCAGAAAGGAGTTGCGGACCCATATGAATAAATCCGTCTTCTTTTATAAATAAAGAATATTCATAATCGTGTGATAGTATCCCAACTGCTAGGTATTGGACGTTTACTCGTCGATCAAATAAAAAGCCGGAACTCCTTACTGCAGCTTGCTTTGTGAGTAAGCGTTCTCCACTTTTTCTAAATTGACCTTTTGCATCAAGAGCGCTGTTCTAGAAAATGCCAGTTTTTCTCGTAAGTAATATTGTTAGCGGCGAACGGTCCCTTCACTTTAGTTTCTCTTCTATTTCTCATTTCCATCATTCGTCTTGTTACTTTACTATGAGAGTTGTTGCGATGTCATCTTTTACTGTTAGCTGTCTTTGTTTCGTAAGTATTTGGAGTGTTATTTGCTTTTTACCCAATAAACGGTGTACAAATAGATGGTGTTATACTAAGGCATTTACCATTGTTATTCCTTTGTTATGAATGTTTCCAGTTATTAATTAGCACCAAAATAATTTCACACATATTTGCGAAACCATAATGTACCAATGTTGCGCGAGTGCCACTCGCGCAACTGATAATGATCGGTCAACCAATTTATATAAGCCGAACAGACAATGCCAATTTAGCGGAACAAATATTACCACTACTGACGAACAATCATTTAGGTGGCCTCCGCCGCACTATTATAGTTTACGTTCATACTTCATCCATCTCGTCTGTCTCCGCCCTTAATTGAGCACTTATCTGCACAGATAGCCTTTATCTGAAGCTATTTATTTCAGCACTTGGCGTCAAATAAATCTTTAGTGCAATTTCCTCACGGCTACTAGTCCTAGGGGTAATACAAAGTTTTCACATAAAATCACTCGTAAATCTCCAAATCGTTCATTTTACTTACTTTTGAACGTTTTATAAATCGTACTGAAATATGGTTTTAGAGTACATTTTATTACGCTTCGGTCGCTTCGGCCTACAGATCTATATCTTATCGTGGTTCAGTTCGGTTATATCCTGACCGGGAGAAGAGCCCAGTCAAATAAAACTTTGAGTTCGATGAATAAGTACCTACCCACTGTATTGCAGCTACATATAACAAACCTATACAATTCAGCCGAACTGTACATTTCTATGCTGCTGTTTTTATCAACATATGAACTGTTTCAAAAACACGTCAAACGAACTAATGCAGGTTTCAAAACGCTCGCATAGTTTGTAGTGAATATTTCAGGACGCGAGCCTCGCGCGAATCAATCAGCTTGATGAATAAGGAATGCTGCAAACGGCGCGTTTGTTTCCGCACTCGCGGCCGGCGCGATTTTCACACTTGCGTGTCGCGCGCTGGTTGTTCTCGCAACTTTGTCTGCACTGCAAGTTTGTGGAACTGTACCCACGATATTGACAGATTGCTGCTCTTTGCGTTATGCGTCAAGCTCATCTATTCTCAATGTATATAGAAAACAGTCAAGATCTTACCGATGATTGCGACAGTATCACAGAAGAATTAACGAAGGTTGCAACCTACCCATTCCAAGCAAACCTTCATAACATTTATAGTGTTTTAATGGCTGCCATTCTAATAACTTTACATGAAAATTCTGAAGTAAATACTATCATACCTGTCTACTTACAAATGTTAAGATACTAATTACGATGTAAACTTTTGAAATTCTCACCAAGTTCACAAAGTTTTATTAGCTTATTCCGTTATTAGTTTAATTAATATTCACATTATTTTAAATGTTTAATTAGCCGGTCGGATTACTAATTCTAATCTAAACACGAAAAGGTCGTCAAATAGTTAACATCTACCAAAACTAAAACATATTTAAATTCATAGAATATTATTTATTATGTTTATTAGTTTTTCATGAAAAGTTTATTGCTTTTACATTGAGTTAAAAAGAAGTGAATGGAGTCAGGGTAGTGACAAAGGCTCGTAAGTGGAGCCGACTGGAGCCGTAGCGGGAACGTAATGAATACGTCTGGCTTTTCATTTGAAATACGTTTTAATATCGTAGAGCCGGGAGCCTCGTGTCCAATTAATCGTTTTACGTCTTTGTAAAATGGTAGTTTAATAACATGAGCAGGTAACTGCGTTTTATTGCTTTTGCCTTCAGACAAAGTAAATTACTAGCAACATTAGAAAATATAGAGAAATAATATTGATCAAGAACTCACAAAGTGAGTAAATTCTGTCTCAGTAAGCACCCGAGTAAGCCGTGGACCAGGTTACGTCCATCAGACGGTACTAGGTTACGTCCATCATTTCAGCCCGGAGTCACTCGCTGCTGGGTATAGGCCTCCCCTTTCTTTTGCCATAGGTACTTACCTGTTCTGTACTTTTCCTAACGTATCATAAAAGAGAACTTGACAACATTGAGTTACATCTTCCATTGTACAGATAATAAAGCCCACCAAAAATCCTCGTGTATAAAATAAGTATTTGCTTTCACAAAAAATTGTTTTAGTTACTATAATGTGACTTCCGACTGAGTTGACACATTACTGCCCCATTAGCCAGCTCTTATCACCAAAGACCTAAAAGAAAACAATGCTATGTACACAAGCGTGTGCCTGTAATTATGTGATAATATTATGCTAGTACACACGCGCGGTATTAACGTTATGTCCAAGTTTATCATACGCAAACAGCCGGTAGCGAAGCCGGCACCGAGCGGGAACGTGTCGGGCTCGCCGGGCTTGCGTGTCTATGTTTATAGCTTAATTACTTGCAAGTTTTAGGGAAAGTTAAATGGAAGGAATATTTTCTTGGCGGCTTAAAATGTTTTTAAAGTCGTAATATATGGACGATAACTATTCTCCATTTCAATAAAAAATGCTTCAACAACTGGTGTACGCACAATATTCTACTAAAAATTTTTTCAAACGTCGTTTTTCGTCGATATTGTGTTAAGCTTTTTTTTTTTGGTTGGGAAACCATCAAATAATTTCTATCGCTCTGGGCGGAGCGGGAGGGCGTGTTACCTTTTACTGACTAAAACCCACCCGTGTTCCTTCAGTTGCCTGTGCCAGGGGCCACGGTATGTCTTTCGAACAACCCGCGACCCTGGCAGATATTGTGTTAAGCTGAGAAGCTGCTAAAATATTCACTATCTCTAAAAAAAACAAAAAGCGTAAAAGCAATGATAAATTGATAACATTTACATATGCACTCACCACTCACTCTCGGTATTTTCGGAAAATACTTAACTGTTTATAATAATGTGGCATGAGTTCGGTAATTACTTAGTGTTGGCACGTTCTGAACTAGCACTGGGTGGAGTTACATCAAAGCTTGTGAAATGTGTTGGTTTTCTGTTTGTGTGCGATAAACGAGCCATCGCGTTTGTGGCGATCTTTAAATCCGATGCGAAATTGCGGTACGTGACTCCTAGCGATGGCTGCGGTGTGCATGTAGCTAGTACGTCATGTGTGCAGGACTGCGGTGCGATGATGCGACAAATTGTATGTCCATCGCAGCGCACAGTCTAGCAACCAACACAGTTATTAAGTTGAACGGGGGAGCGACAGCAGAACATCGTTTTGTACAAACAATAAATCATCGAGGTTAATCACTATTATTGATTATATCATAAAGTTATTTTTTATGATATACCTTAACCTGTGGCTTCTTAAAACTGTTGAAATAATTGGAGTGTGCAAGAAAAATACATACCACTAGTTATAAATGAGCTCTTTATTTAACGGGCTTAGAATTGCCTGCAGTGTTACGACTAGATCGACTAGTTTTCTCTTATATTTCTAAGAAACATACAGTTCATAACAATGAAGAATTTCACCACCCTAAGTTGCTTTTAATTATGCACTCATTTTGCTCCTTTGCCTCCTAGAATTACAGCAACATTGTGGCAGCTAAGTAAGTTAAAATCTGTAACAACGTCTTGGCAAGTGCGGGCGCAGCCAGCGACTGCGCCGCTCCCGCAGTTTTATTGAGGACATAAAGAAAGTTTATTGGCGCTTATCACGCCTGCCATCGAGCCTCTGCCCTTGTAGCCGAGACACCCACACCCCAGGTATAGCTGTGTTGGACAGAGGCACTCTGATAAGATCCAGAAACTGTCCGTAATTGAGCTTTATATTGCAATCACTCAGTCTAGAAAGACCGTAAAATGTCGGAATTAAACAAAGTCATACCTAATATATTGCATGAAACAGTCATCTTTTTTCTTGACAACTTGAAGCAGCTTTTACTATATTAATAGGTAGTTAAGCTACTTTATATATTTTATTGAAATGCATTGTGTTTGCTTTTCTCCAAAGTTCAGAGATTAAGGCTAGATCTTGTAAGCTCACTAATTGAAGCTGGATTTTCTGAAATACCCAGACTGAGCCCTAATGAGTCTTTGAACGGGTCGTTGGCTTCGTCGCCAATTAGTTCTCGGCTACATATAGGTAGCTAAGTAGCACTTTTTCATTCCTTATTAAATGGCTGCGCTTGGTTTCCAGGAACCCTTCTCTGTAATCTCATATATCGTAAGTCTCAGAATTTAATATGTCAAACGTAAAGTTCGAGAAACCATTAGTGGTTGCTGCCTATGAGTTAATATTACACAACAAACCATTATGCGATATGAACTATGAACAATACAGTGCGACAATAATTAATAACAATTATCATGCTCTTGGCATTAATTACTTGCTCTGATTCTCCGCCATTAATCCCAACGTTAATTGGAAAGCGGGTAGGCAGACCATTTGTAATAACATTAGTGTGTTGTTGTCAGCTAGATTAGCAACTACACTCGCGACCCGAGTCGGTTGAATGAGACGTATCCTAGGAGGCGGTGTAACGCTTAGTTAGCAAAAACACAACTACCGTCATTCCGGGCATACGCTATAATATATTTGCAAGAATGTGTATGATGAAGCAAAATTTTTCGTGGATAATAAACCAAGCTTTTTGTTAGTGAAAATATTTTGTAAAAGCCTCGTGAAAATATAAAGTTTTACAAAAGACTTTCATAATTTGAAAAGGTTGGCGAGTCTTTTGGGTCTACGTAATAGGACATAAAGAGCTTATTACTTATGTTCACTTTACGTCACGCGGACTTTATTCTAGATAGAGAGTTCATCCATCACACACTAAGGCTTCTGTAGGTACATGTCAATAAGTGATCGAGCTTACGCTCAGTTATCAAAACAAGTACAACATGAGCAAATTGAGCATGCTTTGTTGAAGAATTCATAATATTGACCTCATCATAAAAGTTTCATATTCATATATTTATTTGCAATCGATAATTTTGTAGAGGTGTTACAATGGCGTAAAGCTAAGGTACAATTATGGACCCTGTAGGGCAGTTTCAGTCTATTTCAGTAGAAAATCTTTTCTTGCTGTTGTACCTATAGTCTTTTTTTATTGCTGTATGGGCACGCTCTTGACTTCGATCACGCCTGATGGAAAGCGATGGATGAGGTCTATGATGGAACGAGCGTGCCCAGAAGATGCCTAAGGCAAAATATAAAAATAAATAAAAAATCTAAATATAGTTTTTACAAAGGAGGCTTTTCAAAATAACGGTTACGAGAAATCCCGACTATTTCGAGTCCGTAATGGACGTAAGGGGACGAATAACCAGCCGCTTATCTGTCGCGGCCGGCTCGCATCGCTGGCTCCGGCGAGACACAGGCACGCCGCCCGGACCCGCTCGCTGATCAACTTATCATATTGAACATTCACGCGGCTCGTCGCAGCCTGTCTTAATAACTCGCTGAACGACGACAACAGAGCGATCTCCTAAATAATACACGTGACCCACCTCGAGCGGTGCCGGCTCTCCGAGGTAGCCCCGATCTTTTATTCACACCACACTAGCATTCCGAGAACTTCCACCATAACACTATCACGTCACAGGTGTTCCGAACGCGGCTGACCGAGTCGACGAGCTCGAGCGGACGGAGCGGCGCGATGGTTCCAGCGGCGGTGCGGCGCGGCGACGTAAGGACTGTGCGGCGGGCGCCGCGCGACTGCCGCGAGGCACGCCCGGCCCCGCCGCGCCACCGCTAGCCGCCGCCGCGCCGGTCCGGTGCCCACACGTTTTTTCTCCCGGCTCCTGAACACGGGCGCAAGTTAACGTATTTAACATTCGTCAAGGATTAACTCGCGATGTACAACGGAATACATTTGCATGCCAAGTGTTCCGCTTTCTCTCAACTCCTTAGCTCCGTGTAATCAGTGCGCGTGATTGACCCTCTATGTACGTGGATGTGGATTATCTCACGTGAGGGATGCTAAATTCTTAAGTTTCATTAAAATAGCCCACCTGCCCACTAAGCTATTTTCATAATAAAAGGGTTTTTGGTGCCTAATTTGCACTAGCGAACCGCAGCTTCGAGCTTCGTGTACTGGTTCATCATTTCAGCCGAAAGACGTCCACTGCTGGACATAGGCCTCCCCCAAGCACCTCCACTTCGACAGGTTTTGTGCTTCTCGCATCCAACGAGACATCGCATCGTACCGAGTAAAGGATAATTATAATAGACACTTACAACATTATTAAATAATTTCCCCCAGAGATGCTTTATTACACCACATAAAAATAACAAAGCAAAGAGTTGATGAGTACTTCCACAATTTATTTTATAAAAAGTCTACCGACCAGGACCGCGGCGCGTGGTAATGGCGGGAGGAAACTCGTTAGCCGACGAAAGTTTCACCTTTAAAGTGTTTTATTATTCTTCAGTAACTGATGTGACTTCATACAATAGCGGGCGCGCTCTCGATCGCACAGCGCCGCTCGTGCGCCGCTCGTGCGCGTCCACAACGCGCCTTCAATTGCTCTTTAAAGCTAATCTCATCGAGTTGGAATGACTATTTTTTTGTGAAAAGAACTCTCAGAATGGATCGCATTAGATAAGTTCGTGAGCTCTGCCATTTGATTTCCGCGGCGATCGCGTTACTAGCCTTTGTCCGAGATCACAAGGAGCATGCAGCTCCCGCATTCGGACTTGGTGTTCTAGAATAATGTTCTATTATGCAAATTTTCAATTTCGCAAAGGGAAGGCTTTTATCGCTGGCATCTGGCAGGGCTGGCTCGAGGCGCGGCGGCGCTGCTCACTGTAAATTATAAAACAACAAGGACGGGGCAGCCCTAATTATGTCCGTCACACACGCGCGCAGTTCGGATTGTGTACGCTGCGTGTGTGAGCCGCGGGAGTGCGGGAGTGCCGGCCGACGCCTCGCCGACGGTCCCACTCTGTGTTTGCTTATAATTTGAGAGGAACAGTTATTCCTACATGTGCCATTTTTAACCGACTTCAAAAAAAAGGAGGAGGTTCTCAATTCGTCGGAATCTTTTTTTTTATGTATGTTCCCCGATTTCTCGAAGACGCCTGGACCGATTTGGAAAATTTTTCTTTTGTTTGAAAGGGTATACTTCCCAAGTGGTTCCATGATCAGGTCAGGATCTGATGACGGGATCCCAGGGAAATCGAGGGCAACCTTCAAATTTTATAGGCATATAGTACCATTTTCATATATTTTCTAAAGCTGTTCAAGTATTTGCATCTGATAATCATCATCTCAGGTGGATGAGCTGATGATGGAAGGTACAACTCCTCAACGGCTTGGAGTTAAAAGAAAATTCTTTCGAAATTATTTATAGTAACACTCGTGCATTTGCTCTCGGAAAGCACCATTTGGTGAAGTGGAACTGATGATGAAGACCACAGATGGCCACCGGAACTACTCAATAATATCTCCGTACCTACTATTTCACGGGTTGCGATTCGATACTTTAACATGGTTGCTAAGCAATTTATGCTCGTCACAATGTGAATG
This sequence comes from Amphipoea lucens, assembly GCA_947508005.1. Taxonomy (NCBI): domain Eukaryota; kingdom Metazoa; phylum Arthropoda; class Insecta; order Lepidoptera; family Noctuidae; genus Amphipoea; species Amphipoea lucens. The sequence continues at coordinate 432,784 of OX382363.1, read as the reverse complement.
GTGATATGGAGCTGATGGTGGACCAGGAGAACTCTTCAATAATTAACTTCCCTGCATCGGGAAAAGCAATATATTGTTAAAGGCGATGAGAAAGTTGACACTAGGCTGTTGTAACTGAGATAAATTATAAGCAGACCCACTAAAAAGCATGAAATAAAAACTTTTTAACAAAAAAAAAACCGACTTCCAAAAAACACTACAATGTGAAAAATAACTTTAATTTCGGAAGTCGGTGGCAAAAACTAAAATACAGATCCAAAGACACCGACTTACGAAATTAAAGTTATTTTTCACATTGTAGTGTTTTTTTGGAAGTCGGTTTTTTTTTTGTTAAAAAGTTTTCTCTGACTCTACATTCTGGATAACTCTGGTTCGCTTTAAAATACAAACAGTCTTTTTATGTTAGTGCTTTTCAAGTCGTTATTTCCAACCAGGCTATTCAGATCCTTGAACAAAAAATTTGAGTAGGCAAAAGTATAAAATATTAGGGGTGTGTTTGTTCAAAACTGCCTGCTCGTGAGTCCACAATCAGTGTGTCGGAACATGCCGGGCATTGTATCGCAGTGGTACCGACAGAGCGTAAGTACTCATAAAGTGGCGGACACAATTGATGTGTTTAGGCTCGATGTATCAGGTGCGGTACAAACAGGCCTAAATCAACAGTGTCCCTGCGAGATAGTGGCCCAGCGCTGCCCAGCGCCGCCCCGCGCGCTCCTCCGCTGTGTGTTTACGATAATTAGTGCTTACTCAGTGTTGGTGCTACCAAGATGTACGCACTCCGCTCCACGAGTATGTTCACGTAATTAAGGAAGGACTTGTAATTTTCCGGTTTTAAAACCACATGAAAAGGTCAGGAAAAGGGGTAGCTGGTCAATATTAATGTTACCTTGGTGTACCTTCCTAATAATACTGGATTACTAGATGAACAGTGAGAATAGGTATTACTGTTGAACCAATTACATCAGTTGGAATAACACACAAAATTAAATCTGAAGCTCAGTTCGTTTATGCAAAGCGTCTCACAAATCTGCACGAGCGCGCAAATATGTATTATTCCCGGTGGCACCATAGTAACAATAAAGTGCGACCGCCGTGTCGGGCCACGCTCAAATGCGTACAAACGGCTTATTTACCGGCTGCACGGCTGGACTGGACCGCACAGCGTCTGACCGGCTGATCGCCTGACCGTCAGGCCAGCCCCGCTACGCTAATGTAATGGCCCCGTCTCGTATAAATTGTGTGGGTTAGGTAATGTTCCAGTCCGTACACTTTGATCCCATTGTGGTAAGTACAGATTGGACCACACGAACGTATAATTTTAGGCTCTCGGTCTAGACTCCAATAAAAGTGGTACGAAAATTGAGATCCAATTTCAGAAACAGCTTTCAAAATAATGTAGAAAGTTCTTGCTTACGTATGATGACTATGTCTGCCCCAGTTCTGTAATATCAGACGTTGTTATATCGATGCACAGCGGTGCGGTGCGGGTGTACTAGTAACTGGTAGGTATACAGCTCTGTGGCTCCCCTCAGAGACCACGGTCGTGCTACCTACGTTGTGCGCTTATGTTACAACTCACATTTCTTGGAAGCGACACTACTAAGCGCCAACACCTACTCTTGCCAATATGTATGTACATCACAAACATCAATAAATTGGGTCCTTAAGCAAAAAGCCAGCCCCGACTCGAGTGGGAGAGTCTAAGTCATCCGAATATGATTAATATTGGGGCGGTTCACAACGGCGAGCGTCGCTTATCACGCTCGTAAATTAATATCGGCTAAGCGACACGTTGCGGCCAAGCGACAGTTACGCTTAAGCCGCACGTATCGACTAGGGCTTAGGCTAAATTATAGATTTCTCGCTTGAATGGTAGCTCGGGAAATGTATGGTGGGACTTTTATAGAAGAAAAATACATTTTCGAAGGCAAAAATACTTCCCGAGTTGAAATACGTGTTGCACACTATTTACTTTTTCAGTTTGAGAGTTAAGTGACAGCCTGCGCATGTTACATGTGCTACTTATTCCTTGTCTGACAATTTAATACTTAAGTCTGTCATACGCTTTATTTCATTACGTCCGGTACCTAGACATAGATAAAAAGTTGAAAGTTTTCATCATGAACCACTGCATTTATAATCTTTATACAGCATTGTTATGTACTTGGCGGCAAGAATTCAATGAACGTGCCAGTAGGTAGAATCCCGAAATAACTCCGTCACAAAGATCTTTATTAATATGAATCATGTACCTAAAATGCAATTATTAGGTACTTTGTTTACTCATAATATTGTTAAAGACAATTCTACAGCGTTTCTAGCTAAATGAGAAGAAACAGATCGCGTCTAACTGCGTTAAGGCGGATCTCCTCGCTGTCAACTATGTAATGTTATTATATTAAGACGGCAGGTGGAGTGACAGCTATTACTGGTTTATTATTTGTTACATCTGCTGGAACCGTCAGGAAATTGTGGGAATAAAAGTAACAGCCCAAGTCGGGAAATACCATTTAAGTAGTTTTTGGCAAGTAGAATTAAACATTACAAGTGTAGTGACTCAGCGATGTCCTTTTCTATTAAAAATACATATCGCTTTTGTTTACCTGAACGTACTTAATTATTTCTAAAGAAAGGATGTTGCTACTCTTCCAATAAACCCTCCCTCTGATAACATCAAAGACATAGAAGTAACTATAAAGAAATATTTACTTGTATTTGGATTTCCTATTAACGGCATTAGTGGAACATTTCTAGGTATCTCCGCGCACATGCGCACGTGTACACGTGTATTGAGTAAGCCATGGTTCCTCTAACATAGATCATCTAAATAATTCAAGCACCACCACCATAGTCAATATAGGTACAGTAACGCAACTTGGAACATACCGCTACTTCAGCATGCGCCACACGCTTACAAGCTGTCTGAAGCTTGGCTATATTTTAACATGAAATTGTACCAGTATACATATGTATATATTGAAGTTATAGTCAGTCCAGCAGCCAATTCTGCTAACGCAATTGTATCGGTGGTTTATTCGCGGGAAGTGCAAGCTTGACGCGTTAATTATAGAATTAATTGCATAGGTAACTGATACAGACTCTCCTTAGACTATAAAACGGTGATTGCAAACTTGACATATACCGAACTGGGTGTAGGTTAATGCCGGGTACAGGTTGGTGAAACGTAATATGAAAACAATGTAACACATGATTGAACCATATTCGTTTAGTTTTTGAGTTACATTTCATTTATTATTGTACTGGACCGCTTATTTGTGTTATATTTCAACAATCTGTGCTTTAAGCATGCATTAAACATCATTCAACTTATTGATTTTATGTAAATAATAGCTGAGCCTTCGAACTTCGTACCGCCTCAATGTGTAAGAAAAATATTTTTTTTTTCGTGAATTTTTCCCACGTTTTGATAATTCTGCTATTCGAGGCGGAGACACATCCAAAAACCAAAGATCATAAAAATCGGTCCTGTGGTTCTTGAGTTATAAATGGTATAACTAACCCGACTTTCTTTTATATAAATAGATGGATAATAATCAATTGAAGAACACGGCCCAGTTGCCTTACTTCTTGGCACATGCTACATTACACAAATGGCGGCCGATCCGAACCCTATCATAGCAATTATGTGCCCCACAGCGGTCGGCGTGATTATGGAAACACAAGCCGTTACCGAATTCACTAGTATTCACTAACTGCTCCAATAATGGCTTACTGAGACGGTTAATAATGGTTAGGGTTATCTGATTATCTGGAGAGCACCTTTAAATGAATAAATACTTTGTTTATTTTCAGTTACATCCAGCATGATGGAGTAAGGTGTTGGTTTTCATTATTTTACTAAAATTGGTTATGTGATTAAAATATGAATCAGGTCCGTCATCAATTAGAATGTACAAGGCGGTACTTCAGCAGCCCCGGCAAAGACGACGAGAACTGATTATAAAACAACTTCATAATATTTGCCACAGTTGCCTGTTTCCCTAGCTACTTAACTTGCGTCACGCGAACCGCGAGGAAAATCTACGTTACGAATATTTTCGTCATCTGAATATAGGATAGCTTAATTCGATGATAGACTGAAATAAAAATACCTAGTAGTGTAAAAAAAATTCAACGCGACGCTGTTTTAAAATTATTTTGTACTAAATCTCATCAATCTCAGTCCATGCACCAGTCCGCGCTGCGACATAAATACTGTATTTGATATTTTTACACTATTTTCTAATATAGGATGAAAAATGAGACTTTTTTGAGCTAGAATATTAAAGCCATTTGTGTCTCATGATTGCGAACGTTCTTCAAACGATATTTTCAGAATTCTAACTTTGAATCTGAATAAATTCTGGGAGAAAATGCACACAGTAGATTAGTTTGTCCGAAGTTGTCGCCATTAAGCAATCGGCTGCAGAGCACGTCACGGCGTGTTAGCCATAAAAATGTGGTGTCGTGACACTCGCGACATTCCGGACACTCCGGACACTCGGGATTTGTGGCGCTCGCATGCACAGCTGCGGTGAAGCACTCGATAGGAAGGCGCACCACAACCTTGCGATTAGTTTCCCAAGACTTAGGGAAAGCGCAATTTACGATGGCTATTAGTAGGCTGTGGACGCGGAGGTACGGTTCCGGGACAAAGTACTTACCCCAATCCTCCCAATAGTAAGGCATGCAATTTCGCTTCTGGAGCTATAGCCTCCGTGGCGCAAACCCGGGGGCGATTTATCTTTTGGAAGGACTTTCTATAGACATAATGTCATGCCTATTCTTTGACAGTTGTATAAAATACAACAGGAACAGGGGAACAGGTGCCTACAAGACGGCAAATTGACGTAAGGTGTCAATTTGCTTAACAATTAATTTCCCCGACGGTACATAACTGTTAACAAAGTATCTGTTAAAGGTCATTATAATAATTAACAGCAGGAGTCTCTCGACGACAACAGTCGTCTTGAGGCGATCCTGCATAATCTCCGGCTTGGCGGCGGATCGGTAATCACACGTAATATTAGTTCTCAAGGGATCCTCCTCGTGTAGGTAATCCTGCACCAGCTTACCGTGAAACAGACTATACAATACTCTGTCACTGTTCAATGCACTGCTGTCGTGTACAAACACGACAGCAGTGCCATTGTGTCACCTCTCACCTCGACTAGGTATACTAGGTCTCGTTGTTGCTTTACCAATTTTGACAACAATTCCCAGTAAATTGAAACTATCTAACTGTCATATACAGGATGAAATTTAATTTATGGGCATCCTTTTAAGGGGTCATTGTACTCATCATTATGAACAACTTTTACTATAGGACTAAACCTAAAATCGCGAAAAAAAATCAGCTGTTCTTTGCATTTATGTTCACATAACTCGTCAAAATGTAGGGAAGAGCTGATTTTTTTTCGCGATTACCGGTTTGGTCCCATAGTAAAAATTGTTCATAATGACTCCTTAAAAGGATGGCCATGAATTAAATTTCAACCTGTAGACAAATATATAAAATAAATGAAATGACCTTGTCGTTATATGGCGTGCAATAACGAGAACAGTACAATGGGCCTATGAAAATCTTGATCACATTCAGAACCTTGCAAATATTAATAAAACATTGCACGTTATCATAACCTCAATGATAAAGGCTTCGATGTGACAAGATTAAATAGAGATAAATTTTTTGAAAAGGTGGTTTTACAAACTTTGTGTTAGTGTAACTGGCGGAAATATTTTACGCATAAAGTATAAAAAATCCTGTCAGTATTCTACCTAAGTGAAATATTGTATTTTCCCAGTTCCAATTTTAGAATTTATGGCTCTATTACGTCTATAAGGGTAGGTAAACGATAAAAATATTGTCGTGTAACATCAGTTAGATGGCTAACAGCTCGAAGACGTGTCATAATGTGAACGTTAAAAGAATTTTAGTAGATATCTTGTTTTACAAAAAGACTTCATTGTAGTAGGTATCGTTTCTTAATAATTAATATTGTTACTACAGAAACTGCAAGACAGATCAAACGTCAAGACAAAGAGTTTCTTTAAATGAAACCAGAGCTTTCAAAGCTTATTTTAAGAATAATATCTTCAACAGCTCAAGTTAAAAGGGAAAAGTGGTGTCATAGTCGCTCGTCCGCGGTGTTCCGTACCCTGTGCCACGAGCACGTTCTAGCGACATAGTCGCTCGTCCGCGGTGTTCCGTACCCTGTGCCACGAGCACGTTCTAGCGACATAGTCGCTCGTCCGCGGTGTTCCGTACCCTGTGCCACGAGCACGTTCTAGCGACATAGTCGCTCGTCCGCGGTGTTCCGTACCCTGTGCCACGAGCACGTTCTAGCGACATAGTCGCTCGTCCGCGGTGTTCCGTACCCTGTGCCACGAGCACGTTCTAGCGACATAGTCGCTCGTCCGCGGTGTTCCGTACCCTGTGCCACGAGCACGTTCTAGCGACATAGTCGCTCGTCCGCGGTGTTCCGTACCCTGTGCCACGAGCACGTTCTAGCGACATAGTCGCTCGTCCGCGGTGTTCCGTACCCTGTGCCACGAGCACGTTCTAGCGACATAGTCGCTCGTCCGCGGTGTTCCGTACCCTGTGCCACGAGCGACAGAAACTGCGGACAAAACAAATGAAAAAGTTGCTTAGAGCATGCCACGAGTTACCGCGACGCGACTTGCGGAGCGGAAGAAACAAGTGAAGCTCGCGGGTCTCGCTTGGTGCAAGTCGCGTCGCAAGTCGTGAACGGGGCCTAAGCGCCGCGTCGCCGCCCTGCCCGAGATTTGCATAAAGTAATAGATGCTGTAGCCACTCCACTCGCTCGGTCGCCGCTAAGGACGGCTGCCCGCTATCGACTTGTCGTCTGCACGCGCCGCGAAATATGTGCTGCCTCTTATTCTCTATTGGCTTCTATTATTTAAAGAAGTTGGTGCATTAGAAGTTGCTTCAGTGATTTCATCCACGAAAATTGATTCGATCATAAGTATTGTGAATATTACTAGACATGAGAACTTATTATTTACCTTCTTCTCCTTCTTCTTTTGATTCTTCTTCTATTTTATTTATTTTATTTTATTTTACCATTTATGTACACACATATATAAACAGACAAGAAAAAACAGAACAGAAAAAATAGGTACAAAGGTGATGCTTATTTCATAAGAAATCTCTTCCAGCATACCTGCGATAGGACAAGAAATAAAGAGATGTAGACAGCGTGTTAAAGAGTAAAGGAGACAAAAAAAAATACATAAAACCTAAAAAACAATTCACTTAATAAAACTAAACATATAATACAAGAATATACTTACATACATACAAATAAACATACATACTTCTAAAATAAATAACACTAGAATGTAAATAAGAATACATACACAACTATGATAGGGTGGAGAGATAGTGTTCTTTCACTCTTCTTTTAAAAACTGCAATAGTTTGGCAGTCCCTAATTGCAGGCGGTAGTGTATTCCACAGCCGCACCGCGTGCACTGTGAAGGAGTAGGAGTAGAAGTCAGTGGAGTGGGGAGGGGACTTAAGGAGCTTTTTAAGATGCGACCTGCAAGGCGCATCTGAAGGACGGGCGTAGGAAAAACGCTCCCGCAGATAGGAAGGTGTTTTAGGATTGTGAAGGAGATTGAATAGCAGACACAATATCCGAGAGTTCCTGCGAAGTCGAATGGGGAGCCACTTGAGTATCTTGCGAAAGTTGGAGACGTGATCATACTTTTTAAGATTGAAAACAAAACGAATACAGATATTTTGCAAACGCTCAAGTTTATTTAAAAGCTCCTCGGTGGCATCCAAATAACAGGCGTCGGCGTAATCAATTATGGGCTGAATGAGGGTTTGAGCTAGAGAGATTTTGGTGTTCAAGGGCAAAAAGCCCTGGAGACATTTCAACGAATGGAACGTGTAGTGCACCTTGCGACTGATTTGCGCAACATGAGCAGTCCACGACAAGTAAGAGTCCATGGTCACCCCCAGGTTTTTAACTGTATGTGCGTATTCAATCTGAACTCCATTCAGACAGAGTGGAGAAAGCGACGCAACATCGAGCCTATTCCGCATATACCTGCCGCCAATAATTATGGCCTGGGATTTCCTAGGGTTGATTTGCAGTCCAAAAGACCGCGACCACTCACTAATCAAATCCAGGTCACTGTTCATGGCAGAAATAGCGGCTTCCGCATCTTCCCTTTGGAAGTTATTGTAAAGCTGCAGGTCGTCGGCATAGAGATGGAAGTAGGAAGAGATGACACTGGTGACAGAGTTAATGAAAATAGAAAAGAGAAGAGGAGAGAGAACGCCACCCTGAGGCACACCTGCGGTAAGAGAGCACCAATCAGAAGACAACTCGTCGAGACGGACCCGCTGCGAGCGGCCTGTAAGATAGGAGTTAAACCAATCAATAGTGGAAGGGGAAAAATTTCTAGCGTATTGATGGCACAAAATTTCATCTTTGGCCAGAATTCAGCTGCGTGAACTCCGCTCACTGACGCAGTCAAAGATCATCAAGTGCACAGGTGACAGGTGACAGGGCATGTGGCGCAGGATGGAAGGTTGTCTGTGGCGAGGTGCCACATACGCACTCGAGATGTGGAGGTTGTCATTGCTCCGGCTCGACTCGGGTTCGATGTCGATTTAGAGATTCCAAGTCGATTTCAAGTCTGCCACGGTAAAGCGTGTCAAGGCGGAAGGTTCTCAGATAGTTCGATAAAATTAAATAGATTACATGTTGCTATGGAGGCGTTGCTGGACTAGCTGAACCCACGCACCCATGAAAACGTTTTCAGGTCTTCAGTCTCTGGGGCATTCCTTCTTCTTGATATTATTAAATGAGAGTTATGCGCGGGTACTCCACGAGCTCTCATATTTTCATCACGTCTGTTAAGAAATTCTCTAAAACCAAACAAAAATCTAGAAACATTTGTGCAAACTAAACATGATATTCTTTCAGAATCTGGAAAATAATACGAATATTGGAATAAAACACATCTGTCAACACACTATCACACAGTACTCATTCAACATCACTCATCATTTGTGATCCCTCCCGAAACATCACATCCATTATATTCTCTTCACCTCTCACCTCACGCAGCTCCCGATAGGCAGCTGTAACGATACAGGCACTTTGCCCGCCCTTGCCCATTGCGCGGCAAACAGCGCAGCAGATTTATAGCCCCGCACTTTGTAGCGGAAATAAAATTGTCCATGGTACCCCGAGATCGTAAGATGTGGACAGTTTATGAGTGAAGTGATCGTAGACTCAAGTATAATAGGTGTTTTTACGCTGTACGCATTAAAGCTGGTTTTTGGTTCTTAGGTAATAGGTACTGTCCGTGGTTATTGCTTGGAGACGAAAGTAACAAACACAAAATAAATGTTAAAGTTTTTGGCATTCGCTTCAACAGTAATGATAATAATTAATGACCTATTGGATTCCACATAACAGGCTCTTATTACATGCATTATTAAATCCCAGAAATGCATTGTATACAGACTGATTAATACATTGAATTACGATTGAGTTCGCGGTACAAGTACATCAATACGTTCATCTCATATTTCATAATTTATAGAGGTAACATAATATATCGTATTATTACTTATAATTATCAAATTAACATAGCACCTCTAAACGTGTGAGTGAGATCAAAACAGGAAAACCTGGGAAAATCCAGCGAGGCGTCGATAGCGTCAATATCTCACGAGATCGAGTCGCTGCCGTAACGTATCGTTACATGTTACATTCAAATCAATAAAAACACGTCGCTGAGAGAAATCACAGATCACAGGTTTCCCGCAAGCTCGGAGTAGGGCTGACACGGGAGCACGGGATAGAGGGCTTTAATTACCATTCGTTGGAAGCGTTGACATGTTAGATTTATAGATTTACTGTAACGTAGAGCTGTTGATAGGTTCAACAAGCTTTGTAATCTGGCATCTAGAACTGATTCAACAGCATCTGCCTAGCCTTTTCCCAACTATGTTGGGGTCAGCTTCCAGTCTAACCGGATGCAGCTGAATACCAGTATTTTACATGGAGCGACTGCCTATCTGACCTCCACAACCCAGTTACTGGGTAATACGATACCCCTTGGTAAGACTGGTTGTCAGATTTTTGCTGGAACTGATTATGGAATTTATTATAAAAAAACCGGCTAAGTGCGAGTCGGACTCGCCCATGAAGGGTTCCGTAGCAGCAAGTAACATAATATAAAAGTTCTTGCAGTTCGTTGTAACTTTGTGAAAGGTAAATTGCGGTTTTCGATTTATGACGTATTAAAAAAAAACTACTTACTAGATCTCGTTCAAACCAATTTTCGGTGGAAGTTTACATGGTAATGTACATTACATATTTTTTTTTTAATTTTATCATTCTCTTATTTTAGAAGTTAGAGGGGGGGGGACACACATTTTACCACTTTGGAAGTGTCTCTCGCGCAAACTATTCAGTTCAGAAAAAAATGATATTAGAAACCTCAATATCATTTTTGAAGACCTATCCATAGATACCCTACACGTACAAATTTGATGAAAAAAAATTTTTGGAGTTTCAGTTGTAAGTATGGGGAACCCAAAAATTTATTGTTTTTTTTTCTATTTTTGTGTGAAAATCTTACTGCGGTTCACAGAATACATCTACTTACCAAGTTTCAACAGTATAGTTCTTATAGTTTCGGAAAAAAGTGGCTGTGACATACGGACGGACGGACAGACAGACATGACGAATCCATAAGGGTTCCGTTTTTTGCCATTTGGCTACGGAACCCTAAAAAACAAATGCATATCCTAGTCTCATTTATGGCATGGTGTACTAGGACTGAATTTAAATAAATATGTTTGAATGAATACTTAAAACTTTGTAATACTGTAATAGTTCACATTTAAAGTAATAATAACGTAGCCATTACTGTTATCGTAAACAACAAAGTGGTGCAATATTGCGTTACCTCGTCAAGTGCGCTCTAAAACATCACTTTACTGCTCAAGCTGATGGGCCACTAACCGTTACTTTCTAATTTATCGTGAACTCTTGAAATTTTATGGGAAAGAAAAATTAATATTAGTATAGTTGAACATTTCCATGTTTCTATCATCGCTCACGAATGAAGCTCTCTCACTGTCTGATGACCTGCGACTATTGATCTAGTCGAAAGTGGGACTGCTGAACGTGGGGGTCCGAGGTTCAATTCCTAGAAATTGTACCGTGTTAATGGCAAAGATAATTAGCGCCCCCGCAATGAGAGGCGAGCCACTTGACACACACAACTTGATAACATAACTGCCGAAATATGGATGTACTAAAGCTAAACCTCTACCTACCCCCGGGGAATTCACACGTAATAAACGTAGTGCCAGCCCTGCGGCTCCGGCACGCAGGGCTAAGTGCTTCATGCGCACTGCAAACAGCCGGCGGCGGCTGCCGAGGAATGGTACCTATGCAAGCCGACGCAGCCAGTGACGGAGTGACGGGTAGGCTGATGACACATGCGGCCTGGTCGGTACTCGTCAGCTGTCCGGCTACTTAAGTTGATGGCGTCGCACCCCACATAACATAAAGAATTCATACAGTTAACGCAATTAAATCACATTTTTACGAAACATGGATAGGTTGGCTTAAAAAAGTGTAGGTACCCCAGTTTTCCATTTAAAGATATTTTTATTTTCAAAGGAAACTACAACTAGTCATAATTATTTCTGATAGATACAAGTCTACAAATAAAACTCTTGTAATAAAACTACCTCGTCAAGTAGCTCATTACTGGATACTAAGAACTTCAGAATCAAACGATAACGTCGTATGTTCCAAAGCGAACTCTGCTTTTCTATCGCACAAACAAACTCGATAGCACAGACTAATCCGGGCCAATTCGTCTCGTTTGCAAAACGAGCCTTTATGAATGGCAGAGCATCCGACGAGATTGCGTGCGTACGACCGCACACACGTGCGACACGTGCGACTCGCTGCGATTGTCGGCGATATAACGCTTGTTGCAAGTCAGGCTTAATGTGGCCGATACAGCGGGGGAGGAAAGTGTGCCCAGTATGTGCCTCGTCTCATGTACTTGTTAATGGCGAATCTGTTGAATTATGAACAATGTAGATATATATGCAATTGATTAATAAAAGAGCTTAGCCGAAGCTGAAACAAATAGAAGAAACAGCATGGTAATACATATTGTGATGAAACGCAAAGGAGACAACACTCAGTACATAGTTTTTTGCCTCTTTTGCGCTTCACAAGTTTACTGCAGAGCGACTAATGACTATTATAATGTTATAAAGCGGCTCGCAGACTAGCACATGTGATTAAAATTGCCCTCCGACAGGAATAAGAGTAGATCATTTAAATTTTTCCGCTTACTTAATCCACCTAATTGCGTGCTCCGCTTCAATTGTGATTCCCTTTGAGCCGGTACATCCCGGCAGTGCAAAGGCAGACTCTCGACCTCTCTTGGCGCACTTGCGTATGCCTGCGACCTCTTGCGTACGCTCGCGACGTTTTACGAACACCGACGGATGGAGTCGAACGCGCTCTTACTTGCTTGAGCTTTGTTTGTGCGCGGAGACAAGGGTCATGCACTGGAGTGCTTCACACTCGCTGTTACAAAAAAGCATTATTGTAAAACAGAGGTGAAAATCACACTATTTTTTTTGGTACGTACGTATTTAACCTAGATGAGATTTTAACGTGGTTTGTAAATAGACATGATAGTTCTGACTGCGTTATTTGTTAGTACCTACAGAAACAAAACGAACATTTTATGTATGTGGAAAACGTTTAGAGTAACGGCTAATATCTCTGTCTGTCTCCACATTTTAATAGGACTGTTCACAGGCATGCAGAATGCAAATAATGTGAGTACACGGTCGCGCGGTCCCGCCCCCCATTAGCGCGAACACTTCGCGCCACACACATGTCTTGCAAACTGGCCGGCGCGGGCGCGCGGCGCACAGCTTGGCGTACTATTAAGTATTCTGTGGCAAGGCTCACGTCTGCTGCGGCTGCGGCGCTATGACTAATGCGTGTTGTTTGCCCACGCCGAGCACAATAACCCCAACCACTAGCCAGGCACAACTTTACGCCATTAAAACCGTGTGCCGTAAAACTGACCGCTGCAGCCGAGCGGCCCACACAAACCATTTTACGTGTTATTTTAATTATCTCCTTCAACGTGTATTGTTTTGCTGCTTTAAAATATTTTAATGATTTTAGGAAGGTTTCGGTAGGTAGTATAAATATCAGATACGTAATACGAGAATTCACAATAATATGAATTATAATTAATGTACATTTAATGAACATACCTACCTACTGTACCTACTGTAAATAAAAAGAGACTGAATAGCTCGTTTGTAATTATTTTCTAGCAGAAATTGTATGCACAAGAGGAATGGCTTACTTTGCAATGCAGCGAGCTTCCCCCGCGTATCGAAATTGCTAAGAGCACGTTACTTCGTATGGAAAAACGCGAAGCTTATGCATTCATAGAAAATAGTCGACGAGAGTAACGACCTACATAGAATTTCCTTAACGAAATGAATATTTTGAATATGGAGGTACTTTCTGAGGTAAATTAAAACATAAATCAGGGCAGGTTGGAACGTTACATACAAATAATGTTATCTGTAGGTTACACATCAAAACAAACTCTTCATTGTACAGCGGCTGCCTGACGAGTGCCAGCCGCTGCGCAGCTGTGCAGCTGGTGTCCAACCACTTATTGTTTGTTAGTAATATTTTAAATTTTCGCTAGTTTGAATAGTAAAAGAGCGCATCGGACAACCCCATGCAGCGCTACAGCGATATCTGCGTACAAACTGTTACAAGTGCAGACAGACTTGGGAGGGCGCTGCAAGCGCTGTGTAAGCACTAGCCCTGATGAGATGGACCGACTTCAAGCGCTTTGTACATTGTCCGCCACAGACGTAAAGCGATAAGAATGGACAGACATGCTTGTTTGGAATTTCGCGCGAATTTTACAGCATTTTTCGGACATAACGGTGAATCATTCACACAAGACTACATCGTTTAGATGTACGAGCATTGCTTTCACTTGGAGACCTCTCCACGTTATTGTATCTTGCTCAAGTAAGACATGTGATTGACTTTGATGAAGAGTGATCCAACTGGAAGGTTTATTGATAAATAATTATCCGCGCAAACTGACACCCTATTGTGATTGATAGCGCGTCTCTCACTTGTTGAGGTTTTGAGTAATCACATGATGTTAACACTAGACATGTTCAACACTATATGGAGCCTGGCTCAGCTATAGAGCGAAGAGGCTGCGTTAGGAACAAGAAGTTAAGTTTTTCTTAGTAAGTACCTACAGTAGACTTCGGATATGCTGATGATTTTTATAATTAACTCCAGAGAATGAGGATGTTCAGGGGTCGGGAGAACTAGACTCTAGTACGATTTCACTGACTGACTGTGTTTCCTCGTATGAAATAATGTAAATTTCTAACATTAAAACACAAGTTCCACACTAAAATGAATGTGAACTGCTTTCTGAATTTCATTCAGAAAGCAGTTCACATTCATTTCAAGTTAGTTAAGTACACACCAGTGCAAGTGACTACGCTGATAATATATAATCAATCATGCAAAGAAAACTATCTGTTCTCTGATTGATTGAGATTTATTTCTTGGGTTTATTTTACCTCTGAAAATGTTCAGCTGTTATATTTTTTTTTTCTGAAGGAGCTTAGTAAATTTATTTTATGAGTAAAAAACCGGCCAAGTGCGAGTCGGACTCGCCCATGAAGGGTTCCGTAGCAGCAAGTAACATAATATAAAAGTTCTTGTAGTTCGTTGTAACTTTTTGAAAGGTAAATTGCGATTTTCGATTTATGACGTATTAAAAAAAAACTACTTACTAGATCTCGTTCAAACCAATTTTCGGTGGAAGTTTACATGGTAATGTACATTATATATATTTTTTTAATTTTATCATTCTCTTATTTTAGAAGTTAGAGGGGGGGGGACACACATTTTACGACTTTGGAAGCGTCTCTCGCGCAAACTATTCAGTTCAGAAAAAAATGATATTAGAAACCTCAATATCATTTTTGAAGACCTATCCATAGATACCCCACACGTACAGGTTTGATGAAAAAAAATTTTTGGAGTTTCAGTTGTAAGTATGGGGAACCCCAAAATTTATTGTTTTTTTTCTATTTTTGTGTGAAAATCTTACTGCGGTTCACAGAATACATCTACTTACCAAGTTTCAACAGTATAGTTCTTATAGTTTCGGAAAAAAGTGGCTGTGACATACGGACGGACGGACAGACAGACAGACAGACAGACAGACAGACAGACAGACAGACATGACGAATCCATAAGGGTTCCGTTTTTTGCCATTTGGCTACGGAACCCTAAAAATATGTAGATACTTTCTACGTTGTAACAAGCAATTCTTTAATAGAACATCTTTATCATCAATATTATTAAATTAAGTACACCTCGATAAGTAATAACATTCTCAGAAAAGATTTCATAATATTCTAACGTTAGTGAAACGTATCATTTAGCCTTGCCCTGCTTTGTTCAGAAGACATTGTTGCGGAGGGATGTATTCGCAGATAATGAGTGTTGTTCTGGCGAGAGTTACGATACACAATGTAGGAAGGTTCCTAATGTTAGAATAGCGTGTCCAAACGTTACGTCACAGGTGAGCAGCTTTAGATAAGAAACATCGGTTTACATTGACAGCTGGTCCTCTGTCGAAGATGGATGAATTTGAGAAATCTTGTTATTTTTGTGGACTTGTATTAAACCGATTGTTTTGTTAGTTGTTAATTTAGATTGTTCATAATTTAGCAATATTATCATGATAAACTAAAGACGAATTTTAGTGATTTATAATAAAAAATACTAAGAGCGAAGTCTAATTGCAATGTTGACGGATGGATATCTGTTGCTTGAGATTATAAGTGGTGCTTTCAAAATAGGATAATACTCTTTATTTTGAAAGCTAGCTGTCTTGTAAATTACTTTGACAATAAACGTCAGACAATAAACAGATTAAGTATGTAGGTATCTATTTCACAGAATCACTTCCATTCTTACTTTTAGTTGACATAAATAACATAAATAAGATTAAATAAAACGTCTTTCCAACCAAGTTCTCTCTGAATACAATGAACAGCTTAAGTTTAAATAATATCTTAATAGAAGCTTTCAGTCGAATAGTTTGTTGGTTCGGTAGTTTGTTTGTTGTTCGGTTCTTTTCATGTTTAGTAAATCCTTAAATAAAGACAGTATTATTTATAAATGTGTTTCATAGTTTACACCTGTATTGTTTATTTCAGCTTTGGCTACAAAGCAAAATATTAGGCAAAATATTAGGTAGGTACCTAATATTTTAAAGGTTAAAGAGTTTAAATTATTGGGTAAAGGAAGTATAGCAATTATTTTATTACTGGGCAGTGGCGGCCCAGTGGTCGTGGGTTCGAACCCAGACAGACAGACTTTGTGTATTAAATTACTTTATTTCAACTACTGACAAATTGCCTTGCAGTTTGGCAGATGTTATGTTAAAACAAAAGTGTAATATTATGTATTAAATAAAAAAAAAACACCAATGCTCTCAAAGCCGTGACGGAAAACATCGTGAGGAATCCGGCATTTCCAAGAACCAAAAATTTGAAGACGGTGACATCCACCAACCCGGAGTGGGTCCGCGTGGTGGATTATGGCCTACTCCCTCTAACAGAGAGGAGGCCTGAATCCCAGCAATGTTAACGTTATTACGTTATGGCCAATTATGGGTATGCTATATTTTATAACATATATTTATCTTTTATATAGTATTTTGTAGACTATAATTATAGCTGGCTTACCTGCATAATAGTCCAAAAATGATCAATAAACTGCTTGATACAAAATGCTAATATGCTATCCGCAACATTCTAGGTATACTATTATTACTATTATATGTGTATTTGAGATACTTACTATTTCTGTATGTTGTAAAAGTAATGTCTGTAGTATGTTGTCATGTATTTATTATTATAGGAGCGTGTACTCAATTAAAACGCCGTGCATGTTTCCAAAATAACACGAGATAACTGATTGTGCATCACATAAAATAATTAGTTGAACATTGAACGTGCACTCGTGGTCATAGAGCGACGCCGTTCATTTAATTTCTGTCCACTAGTAAACTAAACCCTTCATTAATTATTTATACTGCGTCATTTCACTTTAATAGTCTGTACGATGTTTTTCTTGGAAAGTTATGAAACCTTTGCCCAGCAGTGGGATAATACAGGTGGAACAACAATGTCATCTACACAATCATTGTTGGAACATGTGGTGAGATACAAAGCTGACTCCTTCCACATACTCTACTTTAACGTGTTACTAATTCCATTTAGTGAGTGACTGCGTAAGTATTTACCAATAATTATTTACACTTCTTTATGAACAGGGTTTGTTTACGCTTTCAAAGGATACTTTTAAAACGGACTATAGAAACATTTAGCTTGTATATACTGCTATGAGATCTTGCGGGCTGCGGGTGCCGAGGTAGGCACTCGGATTGCTCGCCTAATGTTTCAGCACGAGGAGTCACAGCCTCACTACCGTCTTACAGTTGCTGCCACTACTTTGTATGTACAAAGGAATATTTTTTGTTTCGTATTTCATCGTTACGCTGCGTTGGCGAAACAAAGGATATGTGATTATCATATCGTGTATTAACCCGGAAACTTTCGTAGAAGAAAATCTTTTCATATATTATATATAGACTGCTCACGTGATCAGCAGTTTTTTTAACACTAGCTTGTACTGATATTACTTTTGATATTAATATCAACAACGACGATAATAATCAACATTCCGAACTACCGATAGATTCCTTCAACTGTTTCTGAGATCTCTACACAACTTTGCATATCAGACTCACCGCTAACCTAGCTCTACACGACAACAGAACATAATAACATAGCAGAAGGATAACAATTTACACAAATCACGATATGCTTACAAATGAATAATGAAGATAAAACAGTGGAACATCGGCGTCCTCATTAGTTGGAGTTCTTCGTTTGCTATTTGATAGCAATTCAGCACCCTCATTGCGTAACACTCTATCAATCACAATCTGAATCAATTTTAAAGGATATTGCTAATCCATTGCTTCATATTATGTTAGAAAAATTTGTCTACTCAACAACGTTAATAGAATGTTGAAGAATTTTGTGAACTGTCAAAATGAAAGTCATTCCTACTGTTAGTATGTTAGGACTTACCCCGCTGCTCATTGTACTCTAGATTAGTCTTGATGACATGAATGACAATGGGAGGCTTATATGTTAATAATCAGTTGCAATTGCAACATGTGGCAGCAATGGTCCTTACAGCCACACATTCTGAAGAAAAGGCTGATAGTGAAAAGTGGTCCTTTTGTCCTTCTCTGTCCCATACCGTTAGTATAATGTACGACAGCTCGTAAATCATAATCTATTACAGAAAGTGGTTTAGCCGGCCGGCGCGGGCGCGCGGGCGCGCGGTAGGCGTGGGCGCGCGGGCGGCGCGGGTGGTAGGAAATACGCGCAGTAATCCGTTAGTAGCTCGGCGCAGTGAGTCTTGTTCTAAATTACACAATACATTTTAACTAAGCGGATAATTGACTCGGGTTAATCGTTGCTCGCCGGGATTTACAGTTGTTAAGGTTTCGTTAAATTGATGCTGTGTTTCCTTGAGGCACACGATAACAATTATACACCGTTACATTTTGATCGTTTTAATCCTTAAAAGGGGTCATTGTACTCAACATTATACATAATCAGCCTATACAGTTCCCACTGCTGGGACACAGGCCTCCTCTCTGTGAGAGGGAATGGGCCGTAATCTACCACGCGGGCCCAGTGCGGGTTTGTACTAAACATTATGATTAACTTTTACTATGGGACCAACCCTGAAATCGTGAAATAACAAAAAAAACAACCGACTTCAAAAAAAAACACTACAAAGTGAAAAATAACTTTAATTTCGGAAGTCGGTGTCGTTGGTTCCGCATTTTCGTTTTTTGACACCGACTTCCCAAATTAAAGTTATTTTTCACTTTGTAGTGTTTTTTTTTTGAAGTCGGTTGTTTTTTTTGTAAAAAAGTTTTTATTTTTCACTTTTTAGTTGTACCTACCCCACACCAATTCAATTAACACTAGTGCATTGAAGAATTGAAGACACGACTCGAAGAATCATCAAAATTCCCATAGAAATGCCGGAGATGCAGTACATTTATGCATATAACTTCGTACATAAGAATAATTACCTAATGTATTATATACTAAAACCTTTCTGAAAGTATGTAGATCATACTAATGAAAGAATTATCAAAATCGGTTCAGTAGTTTTTGAGATAATCGCGGACATACAAACATACTTACATACATACATACGGGTCGAATACAGAACCTCCTTTTTTAAAGTCGGTTAAAAAGTCGGTTAAAAATCAGCTGATCCATACAATTTATGTTCGCATAACTCAACTAACGGCCGAACCTAATTACCTACCAATCACCAGTTTTGGCATACTGGAGGTAGAAAAACCTCTCTATCCCTGGTTTTAACGTCCCAATAATATATAGTAGTAGCGATCTGTATGATTATATTATACTGGCAGTTATAATTTGTACTGGCGACCATCAGTAGCGATCTGTCAATAGGTTATTGGGTTCGGCCGTTAATGAATGGATCAAAACTGTTTTTTTTTTTCACGATTTCAGGTTTTGTCCCGTAGTAAAAGTTGTTCATAATGATGAGTACAATGACCCCTTTTAAGGATTAAAACGATCAAATGTAAGGTTGTATAGATGAACACACTGGAGGTACCGGCGGATATTTACCTACTATAGAATCGAATTGGAGACTAATAATCATTGTGTAGCGACACTAGCGAGGCGATTTGCTGATTCGCATTTTTGATATCGTAAAGAGACGTCAGAGCCAGGCTCGCTAGTCGCTTACTTACCTCCGCCCAGCCACGTCCTATTTATTGTAATAATAATATAATATAACCGTGTAATTGTGAACATTTATTAAACCTCCATAGTATTCAGTATAAACCAAAGCATATCATTTCTGGACCCTAATAACACGCACAACAAGTGGTGACCCCGAACGTTTGAGGAAATAGTTTAGTGTTTTGTTTTTTGCGACGTAAGCGACTCAGTGACGGCGTGGCAAGGGCGTGTTAAGAAACTGCGTGTGTGCAAGTAACGGTGAATAGACTCTAACTTGGTCAAGATGACTTCAACGACACCCGGAGTGGCAGCGGTATCGGTTCAGACAAGGATACCAGATTTTTGGACAGATTTGCCCAAATCATGGTTCTGTCAGTTCGAGGCTATATTGGCACCACAAAAGCTGGGAGACGCGCAGTTGTTCGACATAGCAATCGCCAGGTTGACCCAAGACACAGTGCGGCAAGTTACCGATATAATCGAAGCCCCGCCAGAGTCAGGCAAGTACGCAGCATTGAAAAAACGTTTATTGGCGATTTATGAAGAGAGTGCGGACAAGCAATTCCAGAGGCTAATGGGAGAGACGGACCTGGGAACACAGAAACCATCGCAGCTATGTAGAGCGATGGCGGCCCTAGCTAAGAATTGCAACGTGACAGACGAGCCACTAAAAAGGTTGTGGCTGAACCGATTACCCCCGGGCGTGCGGGCGGTCCTGGCAGTGACCAGAGACACGAAGCTTGAGGACCTTGCAGCAACGGCAGACAGAGTCATGGAGAACATAGGTACCGGTGAGGTTGCGTCAATATCACCGAGCACATCGGAGGTGACAGGCGACACGAAAACGGAGTTGGTGAAGCAGCTCAGCGCATTAACGGTGGAAATGAAGGAGTTACGCGGAGAAATAGATGACATAAGGAAACGAGACGGAAATTCATTACAAGATCAGAGGGGGCGGCGTTGGCAGCCGAGGGGCTACAGGCCCAGAAGTCAGTCGAGACCGCGACGCACACCTAGTTCCTCGGATTGGCTATGCAGACACCATTTTCGTTACCGGGAAAACGCGCGAACGTGCGAGTCACCGTGCAATTGGTCCAGGAAGCAGCAGGGCGCGGGAAACTAGAGGCGGTGCAGTCATCATCGGTGGGAGATTGTACCGCGGGAAACCACCGGCTCTGCGTGCGAGATTTAAGAAGCGGAATTGTATATCTAGTGGACACAGGAGCTAACGTATCAGTGATACCAGTGGGAAGAGTGAGAGCCACCAAGGTTAAACGTGAGTGTTCGTATAAGCTGTTCGCGGCGAATAACACTGAAATAAAAACTTATGGGGTAACTAACATAGAGCTTAACTTAGGTTTAAGAAGGAGTTTTAAATGGACATTCATTATTTGTGATGTAAAACAACCTATATTAGGGGCAGATTTCCTAGAGGCGCACCAACTTATAGTAGATTTACATAAAAAGCGGTTGATTGACGGTTGTACTAAAATAAGTAGGGAAGCATCCGTCGTAAAGTATACGGAACCGTCGGTTTCAAGCATACAGTTAGATAACCCATACCGAGAAATACTAAAAGAATTCCCGGGCATAACAAAACCAGTATCTTACACAGAGCCATCTAGTCACAATGTTTACCACCATATAGAGACAACAGGCCCACCAGTTTTCACGCGCGCTAGGCCATTACCACCGCATAGATATAAATTAGTACAGGAGGAGTTTAAGTTAATGCAAGAGTTAGGTATTTGCAGACCATCCAGCAGTCCTTGGGCGAGCGCTCTACACGTCGTGCCAAAGAAGGACGGACAGATCAGACCCTGTGGTGACTATCGTGCACTCAACGCGATCACGAAGCCAGACAGGTACCCCATACCAAGACTGCAGGATTTCACATATGGTTTAGCAGGTAAGACAATTTTCGGGAAAATAGACATAAACAGGGCCTACCATAATATTAGTGTAGCACCGCAAGATATCGAAAAGACGGCAATCATTACTCCGTTCGGGCTATTCGAATTTCCGCGAATGACGTTTGGTTTGCGAAACGCAGCGCAAACGTTCCAAAGATTTATGAATAACACAGTGTTGCAAAACATAGAATATCTCAAGGACGGCCAAGAAAGCTCATATTTATTCAATTATATCGATGACCTTGTCATAGCTAGCACGAACGAACGACTTTTCAAAAAACACTTAAAACTAATTTTCAGTAGGTTCGAGCAGTACGGAATAACAATCAATTTAGCGAAATGTGATTTAGGAAAAACCGAAATAGAATTTTTAGGCTACAGCGTAAATAGGGACGGAATTAAGCCACTACAGAATAAGGTTGAGGCTATACAAAATTATCCGCGGCCGGAAACGATCGAACAATTGCGACGGTTTCTGGGTATGGTAAATTTTTATAGGTCACATTTAAAAGGGGCGGCCGAAAGCCAGGCGGAGTTAAATAAATATTTGCACGGAGCCAAAAAGAAGGACAAGTCGAAAATAGAGTGAACCGATACAGCATTGGCTGCGTTTGAGCAGTGTAAGGCAAGCCTAAAAAGCGCCATTACACTAACATACCCGGGCGAATCAGGCAAATTAGCATTAATGTGTGATGCATCGAACACTTGCGTGGGCGCGGTGTTACAACAAGAAACAAACGGAAAGTGGGAACCGCTAGGATATTTTTCAAAACGGCTATCAGCGGCACAACAAAAATACAGCACATACGATCGCGAGCTAACAGCAGTTTATTTGGCAATTGTTCATTTCAGGAACATGGTAGAAGGTCGGGAATTAACCATCTATACCGATCATAGGCCTTTAACATACGCGTTTACTAAAATAGGTACGGATCGAGAAACATCCATGCGCACACGGCAGTTATTGTACATCAGCGAATTCACGAGCGACATACAATACGTCACCGGCGCCAAGAATGCGGTTGCTGACGCGCTATCACGGGTAGAGTCCATAGTTTGTAACACAAACATCGATTACGACGAAATCGCGCGAGCACAGGAAACAGACCCTCAAATGTCGCACATGTTAGCAAATTCGCGAGGCAACATTGTTCTAGAACAGATTCAATCACCATTATGTAAAAGAAAAATCTATTGTAATATAATAAAAAACCAGGTAAGGCCATACATCCCATTACAGTTTAGAAAAACAGTTTTCGACAAAATCCATAACATAAGCCATCCAGGTGTTAGGGCCACGCGAAGGATGATCACAACACGTTATTTTTGGCCGGACATGAATAAGGACATCGCCACATGGGCGAGAGCGTGTATTCAATGTCAGAAAGCAAAGGTACACAGACACACAGTTTCAAAATTAGGTACATTTCCGATAACAGAACGATTCGAACACATACACGTTGACATAGTAGGGCCACTACCGACTACACAAGAAGGTTATCGATACTGCGTCACCATCATAGACAGATTTACACGGTGGCCGGAGGCATTTCCAGTCTCAGACATTACTGCTGACACGGTAGCTAAGGCGGTCTATGAAGGATGGATATGTAGATTTGGGTGTCCAAAAACTTTAACCAGCGATCAAGGTAGACAGTTCGAGAGCGAGATTTTCAGCAGTTTGATGAATATGTTAGGTATAAAGAAATTACGTACGACAGCATACCACCCACAGGGGAATGGTATGGTAGAAAGAATGCATCGCTCACTTAAGGCAGCAATAAAGGCTAGGCTATTAGAAAATAGATCATGGGTTGACGAATTACCTACGGTATTGTTGGGACTTCGTGCAGTCTGCAAAAGCGATCAAAATGTAAGTTCAGCAGAATTGGTTTTAGGACACACGTTGCGTTTACCTGGCGACTTTTATCACGAGGCAGAAAAAACGCAAATTGGACTTTTACCGACATTTGTAAGCAAGCTTAGGAATATTATAAACAACATGCGGCCACAGTCACGAGCGGATAGCGGTTCGCGAAAAATATTCGTTCATAAGGATTTGAGCACCTGTACACATGTATTTATTAGGAACGACATGGTAAGAAAGCCATTGACACCGCCGTATAGTGGCCCACACCAAGTTATTAGCAGAAACGAAAAGACATTTGACATACAAATAGGCGATCGTCAATCAACCGTGTCCATCGACAGATTAAAACCAGCGTATATTATTAACGAAGATACGATACCAGAAAGTTTAGGAAATAATAGCAACAGTGAGGCATTACCGAAACAGCAGGTTGAGCAAAACTCGCTACCGCCTATGGCTATGACCACGCGCTCGGGCCGAGTGGTCAAGAAGCCCGTGCGATTTTTGCTCAACTAGCAAAATTAGTTTAAGTATCTATATCGCAACTGTAAGAACACCTTGTACAATTCACTAAATACAGTAG
This sequence comes from Amphipoea lucens, assembly GCA_947508005.1. Taxonomy (NCBI): domain Eukaryota; kingdom Metazoa; phylum Arthropoda; class Insecta; order Lepidoptera; family Noctuidae; genus Amphipoea; species Amphipoea lucens. The sequence goes on along the minus strand of OX382363.1, from coordinate 408,425 downwards.
TCCATACAAGCAAAGAGCATACAGAATTATAGACATGTGTCAATCACAACATAAGGAATATATATCAATAGCCCAAGCCCAGGTAGCAGCTGGACAACAATTAGAACACAAACTGAATTATTTTGGAATAATACTAATCATTATCGCGGTAACATTGGGAATTATGCTATGTTACGCTATAAAAAGGGGCTGCATGGGCCAACTGAGAGGATGGCTGAGGCAGGAGGTGACGTCACTGACTGGGGCAGCGGCAATGCCCAGAAACACGGGTAATCCGGCAACCGTTGCAGGTTACGCGTAAATAGTGTGCGAAAAGTGAATTGTGCAAGAATCATCTAGGTTATTTTGTGGGTTATTCAGTAAGTGTTCGGTGACGTAACAAGCGAACAATGTATTTGTTATTGTAAACTATTTACGGTTGCATCAGTGCTGGTATCGTTTCATGGTAAAGCTTATGTGGCTACCTATTGTGATTATTCGTATTTATTACACTGGCGCTGTCATAACGGAAGCTGCCGGCCCCTAGTGGTGTTTATTAAATATAGCAGAGCGGACGTTATGACAGCTACCCTTAAATATTTTGATGTTTATATATATCTTATAAAGACGGCCCAGACAACTGGAGACCGCAAATGTATCAGGATTTTGCGTATTTAAAGATTAAGATAGCGTGTAAGGAATATTACGCGACATATTGAATTGTGTAAGTGATGTCGTACAAGTAAAAACCAGTGTATATGAAAAATTTGTATTTAAGTTAATAAAATTTTTGGAGAAAGGGGGGGTGTGATGTAGCGACACTAGCGAGGCGATTTGCTGATTCGCATTTTTGATATCGTAAAGAGACGTCAGAGCCAGCCTCGCTAGTCGCTTACTTACCTCCGCCCAGCCACGTCCTATTTATTGTAATAATAATATAATATAACCGTGTAATTGTGAACATTTATTAAACCTCCATAGTATTCAGTATAAACCAAAGCATATCATTTCTGGACCCTAATAACACGCACAACAATTGAGTGACTTTAGCGAAACATTGTCTAGGTCTACTTTGTCTTCGTTAGTACCTATCATCGTGAAACCGTCTGCTGCTGAGCTTGTGCCTCTTGTTGTAAACAAGCCTAATGTTTAACTTACGGTGAGTAGTTATGTTTCATGTAAAATCATGATTTGGATCAAATAATAATATATATGCTCACAATAGGCTCGTATTTTAGCAACAAAGAATTGACTGCACTCAGCACAAAAACTTGATCTGTATAGCCATCGAAGGAAGCTTTACTCAAACAAAACAGCGCACCCTCCTTGATCTTGATAAATATATCGTAATTATTAATTTCGCCAACTCTCGCCACCAAGCCTCATATTTTCGTAATAATAAGAAAACAGACGTCCATCCGAAACAAATCTGTTTATTCCGCCTCACACAAACAGCGGAGTTTTAATGAAAATTCTTTAAAAATAGAAAAATACAAGGGCGCATATTTTGCGAAGAAGAATTCCTATCCGGGAAACATTCTTAGTATATTCGGAACATTCGCGTCCCTAGTATTTATAAACGAGGGTGTGTATGTGTTTGTGTGCGTCGAGACAATGTTTCAACTTACTTCGATGCATGGCTGTGAATCTATGATCTAGTACCTACTGATGTCACTGCATAATTCTGCATAGTGTGCAAACTGTGTTATATGGTACTGTAGAGGCTATCTCACCTTTTAAAATGCAGGCCGGTCATAATTGACGGCGTCTTCCATTCGAACATTCAAGCAGGTGTCAAATATTTGGATTAAGTATTTTTGTTTTTATAGAGTCAGTGCTAGAAATAAAATGTGATGTAAAGTCTATTCTCAATATAATTTTATTACAAGTCCTATCGGAGTTTAATTTTATCGTGAGGTTCTCATCTGGAGCTTCACAGTACTGACTAATGACGTGAAAACATGTCGACATGTGGCGTCGACCCCAAATAAATTGGGATAAGGGCAAAAGAAGGATGTTGTGTTGTGGTAATGAAGTGTGTTGTGAACGACTCTCTCGTACTGATCAGCTGGGCACGAAACACAATGACTTGCAAATTAGCAGTAGTAGTAAGTCAACAAGAACCTGCACTGTGCGCAGATCACAAAACCGAGATTACGTTGATATCTTACAAAGATAATTATTTAGATGTAGAAGTGACACACGTGGCCGGATCTGTCATGTGCGCCATATCACACGTTGGCGACGTGTTCAGACGAGACGCAGCAGACGCGGCGTGTTGTCGCCGATCACACCGCGTGACGCATGTCCCGCTAATGCGCGCCACTCGCTTCATATCGCCTCACTGCCTCATATCGCTTCACATCGCCGGAACCCGCCATCGGTTTCAATTAGCTACAGTTCCGGACATCCTCTTTACTTTTTGTTCCGGCACACTCCAAATATAGATAGGTATAGAACCAACGTCGAGTGTTGATATTTTGTTACAAGGTTCTTAACATTTCCGGTGTAGGTACCTTCGGGTAATTTCATGAAAACAGAGCTTATTAAATTAAACGTTCACGTCATGTATGACAGTTCGCATTCACACTCTCATGTTTACGTCGATATCGTAATGTTTTATAACACGCGAACGTAAAATAAGCCAGTCTACCATTATGACATGTTGTTTCGAGAAACGGAAACAAAAACTTTTTTAAACTAGAACGGCAAATTCTGCTATTACCTACGCTTTTTCGTACTAGTTACTATTATAGCTTTCACACGAACAGAGCCGCGAGCAAAAACTTTCGCAGCTTAATAATTGTTTAACGTACGACAGTGAGCCGTTCACACTTGTGTTAGAGCTACAGCGTCGAAGAAACTGCACGCAAGTAGCGAGTGCCGCGGGCGAGTAGCTAGCAGATAAGGATGGTTGTAGTACTTTGTATTGTGCCTCGTTACTTTAGTGGAGTTTTGTGAAATCGAATAGTAATATGTATTGTATCGAAGTCAACTTTTTGTATCAAAATAATAAGCATGAATACTATATATACGACCACTCTCTAGAAATTGTTTTATATGGAAGGAAAAATAAAAACAGTTTATTATTTGAATTGAACTTGCACACTTGCTTTTTATTCTTAGAGTTCATTTTCTACAATTAAACTAAAACACCAAGTTGCCGAGAAAAAGATTTAAACGACTCCTCTGGACAAGTCCGAAACGAACATAAAACCAGTGCACATTACTGCAACTTGCATTATAAATACAGATTCACTAAGACTTGTTCGACTTTGTGTCTCAGCGGTCCCAGGCGGCCGGTAACTTGCGGAGTCCTCCCGACTCCGGGTACCCGAGAGTCTCGGGGTCCTCCCGACCCCCAAGCTGCTGCGATAGTCTCGCTGTCCTGCGAGTCGATGTGTCTCAACGCGATGTGCTGGACGGGCGCCCCCCTGTAATTAATGGTCGCGAGACACTGGGAGCAAAAGGGGGGAAAGCGGGGTGACGATGAAGATTATACAAAAGGACTACTTTATACTATTTGCGGTTATTTGTTATGGTGCACCCGCTCTTGCGCATAAAGGTGATTATGAGAGAATGTAAAAAAATAGGCAATCAAATGAACGCAATGAAGGTTTCCGTAGTTGGGATGAATATTTACGAATTCACAGTATCGATTTTATTAATAAGTAGTTCATAGTATTTCTAAAAAAAACTAAGTTTAAAAAACATAGTTATTACTGCAGTTGTAACCTAAAATATATCATATCTTAAAAACTATTAAATTAAATAAAAAAGTCACTTCAGAACATTTTTTTTTAGGGATTCAACCGTATACCCCACACGCGTTGATGTTTTTTCCCTGCTTAAGTTATATCTATGGAAAGGGGACCTCTAATAATTTATTTCGTAATTTTATTACAACATACAGAATTATACTCCGTCTTTCCCAATTTTCATTTATAAACTTGTAGTGCAAATATTCTCCGAGTACAATGACTGTGTAACATCCGGACGGACGTGGGGCCCGTTTTAGCCATTTTTCTACGGAACCCGAACAACAAAGTGCTACCAACATTTTTTTTACCGGTGATTTAATTACAATCTAGTGAGTTTTCATTGTTCAAGAGCAGATGTGTGATGAGAAGCCATCAGTGTGTTTACTTATTTTACCTGTAATTATTTGATGTCATTTTTTGAAGCTTTTTGGAAATTGTAAAGTCCTTCTGCTCTTTCCTACTGTGTGTTATTTATTTATTTTAGGATCTCCAACAAAAGATATACACATAACATTATGTGGTTATTTGACGACAAAGTATTTGGTAGGTGTACTCTTTCAATTACAGGAGACCACAGCATGCACAATAAAATGAACAACTAAGCTAACAAATTAAATACCTAATACATAATAGAAGAAAACATTTTGACAGTAGAACATAAAAAACACAATAAATTCTCTAAAAAATTTAAACATAGAAGAATAAAAAGAAAGAGGAGAGGTTATAGCAAGACACTATTATTCTTTCAACTTTCAAACTACTCTGAATGAATTAGTTTTTAAATGGTTTAACAGTCTTGATATTTTTAGCTTTCGTCTGCTGTTGAGAGCTCATGCGCTCAGTTAGTTTTAGTGAACAGTTTTAATTTAGCGACGAGGCCCTCGCGAGACGGCGACAAAGAAACAACAGTACTTAGGTATATTAAAAGGCATCTTAGCTTTCGGGTCAAAATAATTTATTTTGTCATTGTCAGGTATGCAAAATGGATTGTCGAATTTCTACAAAAGTGTGGTGTGACCCTTGCACAGGAAAGGACACTATTTTAAGCTTTTTTAACTTGTTCTTTCTGAAACATGATGTTCAAGGTTTATTAATGTGGAAAGAACTTACGTTCTTAACTTGGTTCAGTACCCAGGAACCGTAGTAACATACATTTTTTAAATAAATATTTCCGGAGTACCTCGGGTCGTGACCCAGCGTCCTCGTGTATTCTTCCGTTGAAATCCATAAAATTCTATAAACGAATTTGTATTCACTTTCCTCGCGCAGGATATAACATTGAATAGGACCCGCGAGGCGACTGGAACGACCGCACGCTCTTCTAATACCTGCGGGGTCCTTCAGAATGTTAGCTAACACGTGTACCTACTTAGCTACGATTTTGTGCAAGTAAGCTCCATTATGGACATTAAGTTAGGAATGCACGATCTTCGAGATCTTCCGTCCATGTAGATCCTTGCGTCGCTCTGATGATTCTCATCCATTAGTAATTATTTTTAACACTCCGCTCCACCTTTCTTCAGCATTGCTGAAAATTTGATCCAATACTGCATCATTTACACTCATTTTAACTTTTACAATCATTTTAAATTGTTTTGGTCTTCCAAATAACTAATATGATCTTTATGTACACGACAAAAGCTCCTCACCGCACCGCAATAGCCCTCGTTACCATCGAGCGTTATATTAAATACATCAAACGTATGGCTTCAAGACGATGTTCTGTAGGTACATCGTTGGGCTTGCGGGAATCTTTATGGCGTATTTATGGGTAATACGGTGTATTGTGCGCCCGTCACTCGTGATGGATGGATGGCACGCCAAGTGCGTGTTTTGCACGTATTTCTTTGTTAATACCGCGGATAATAAACGGCAATATTACAGTATCATAAGGGAATCAGATGAAACGGTGCTTCAGGAGTAATGGTCGCGTTTAACTTAATATTCTCGTCTTTGTTTCTTAGAATGTTATTCGAGGTTTAATTAATGGCAAACACATGTAATGGTATGAAAGGTTAGAAAAACACGTTATTGAAGTGCCAGTCCCGAAAATCTTCATGCAGAACAATCCTAACGCAGCCTCTTCTAAACCTTAATCACTTGCAGGCTTAACATTTTAAAACTTTTCACTGGTTATTTAAAATTCATTACAAATTAAAGAGCAATTTAGAATAAAGGCAAGGTATAAATCTGTGTGGACGACTAAGCCGCCTGTTGGCTGTAGGGCGCGCCTAATGCGGCCGGGCCCCGCGGCCCGCGGCCCCTGCTAATAAATAAACGATTTCAATTACAGAATAAGCTATACGATATGATTCAGGAATTTTAGAAGATTTCGGAACGAGGAAGTAGTCAGAATCTAATGTTTAGGATGTTCATACAAATTGTCATCAAAACAGCATTTAAAATGTGCATAATACTTCCAACTGCTTAAACTTGGGACACTGGCCCCAAGTTCAAGCACCTTCAAGGTTCGGTACAGAAATAGGCTCTGGGAGCAAGCGTTCTATTCATTTCACTAAAAATGAATTTTTGACCTGATTGTGATAGTCAAATAAATTTATTTATTGCTTTTTTATTTAATTTTTGTTGTTGTTTATGTGTGAATATTTTTTTAAAGTATTTTGCTAGTTCAAATGTTTAATGAAACTAATAAGACTAATCTCTCTACGGATTTACTCTTCTCGTCATTTCGACATAAATTAATTTAAAGGAAAACAAATACTGTAGTTTACATTATTTTAGGATAAATAATTGTGATGCACCGAGTACTATATTATAAGATGTTGTACAGCTGTGAAGGCCCCGAGTTCACTCAGACGGACTGAATCAACTGAGCCGTCTAGAAATATTACTAAGTACTATCAGCGAATTTGTCTGAACTGGGCTGGCTTTGTGCTGTGATTGACAGGAGACAGGCCACGTCAATAACTTAGCCCCGTTTTAATTGGTTGAAAATACTTTTTATCAAGCTTCGAGAAAAGTGGGTCAAAATTGGAATTCAAAGAATTGTGGGTCAGTAAAAAACAAATTAATTATTGATTCGATTCTATGTTTCAATGTTTACGTTCGTGTAAAGCCGTTTACTAACTGACATTTGGCAAAATTCACTAATTATGTAGCTTATAGTACCTCCCACTATTGTACAGAACCAAGAGCTGTAACAGCTACATCAGACAGCAGCGTGTTGTGGGGAAGTTACTTAGTCTCACCGCTTCTCCCTGCTCTTACTAAGAAGTGAAAAGTTTCAGTTTCATAGAAATTAACATAGCAGACAGACAAATAATATATTATATTTTTTAGCAACACAAATTCTGATGAAATATTTATATTATGGCAAAGAAAGTTCAGCAAAGAAGTTTTGCGAAACGAGAAAAGAAAAATAGTAAAATATAAGAACGTTAAGTAGGTATCTAACAGGAAGCGAAAATGGTCTACCTACCTATTTACATTTTTGAGTAATATTATTTTTGAGCTACCTATAAATGTTGGGAAGTTCTTAATAACTATCAAACTTGCGTGTATTTAGAGTTCCGTACCTCAAAAGGAAACGGAACCTTTATAGGATCATTCGTGTGTCTGCCTGTCTGTCTGTCCGTCTGTCACAGCCAATTTGTTCCGAATCTACTGGATTGATTCAGTTGAAATTTGGTACAAATATAAATATCTGTGTCCCAAACACGAAAATGTAACGTAAATAAATGAATTTTGAGCATGGAGGTCACTGGGGAAACTAGAAAATTGAAAACAAAAGTTTTGCAAACTGTATTGTGTGACATATTAAATGAAAGGGCTTGCTTTGAGTCTCAAATATAAAAAATAATAATTTTAGAATAAAGAGTTTTAATGTTATTTAAAAAAATAAGTATATGAATTTTGACTATTCCCGCCCCTTATCTCCGAAACTACTGAGCCTAAAATGTTGAAAACAAAAATACAGATATTAGGTATTTGCTTACAGATTACAGAAAAACCTATAAGAAGTCGTTGGTCTTAAAATAACATGGTAAATCTTTGTATAGTGAACGTACAAACTTACAATTGCAGCTGGAATGTGTGAGAGAACATGTTTTTCAACTACAATGTTAACTTTGTTCTTGGGATAAATTCATTCTATCTACGGAACTCTTCATTTTTTGTCAATATTATTCCTAAGTAATGATTGATAACAACGTCACGCTACCTACGCAGGCGTGGGCACACAACAACTGTCTCTGTCATGTCCACAGCGAGTCTATTAGAAACCACTGCCTCTGGCGTAGGTGGACTATTTCAAGCGGTCAAAGTGTGTCTTGAATATACACTTTGAAAGTTATATGATGTGGTAACTGGGAGAGGAGCATGATTAAAGACATTTAAATACAGTGACAGGAACATTGACGCGCAACGATATCATGGATTCAGTACATGATTCAATACACCCCACGTACCATTTTATTCGCGTAGGTACTGCACTCATCTATGAAATAATATTTTTTTTTTTTGATAACCGGGTTCTAGAATCTGTTGCTGAAGTCATGGTTATGCGTTCAGCAAATGATTCTAGTCGATGTCCCCGCCACCCTGTATACTTACAAAAGACGGGACAAAGAGAACAACATCAAAATCTACGTGGTATTACTTACGCCTTCCTCGCTCAGTGTAGCTCTATGTCTCGTGGCTCGTGACATACGCGGTACGCCCCACATGTCACAGGTCGCATTGTGTGCAAAAGAAAATTATTTTCGAAGAAAATACTCCGAATTGTACATTTTTGGTATTGCAAACCCCGTAGTGATAAAATTACTGTACTTAATTACAGTTTATTTTCGTTTGTATTTTATAAGTCGTGCAGTTACAGATGATGAATTAAATAAATTTCTTAGATGTGACAAACGACAGTATCTCACACAAGTGACGGTAATCAAAGGTAGATGTCGGCAAAAGTGTCTCGTGTCAAACTTGGATATAGTGTAATTTTTATCTATATTATGCTAGAAGGCACCATTGCGCCTAATGTAACATTTAATAAACTGGCTGGCTGATGCTTAGGCCATTTATATAATAGTGTGAATAATCATTAGCTGCGACATTTAGACGATACCAATATTAGTAGGTATAATAGAACGGTGCGCGACTTGTTTACAAAACAAGCGCGACGTATCGCGTGACGTCACAACAAATGAACACACTGACGTAACCCTGGAGAAGTTAATCACACCATTATTACCACGACATAGACAGTCAGAAGGCAGACTTCGTAATAAGACCGATAAAGGTGCACGCACTCATATGGTCCGATCCAAAACTATCTGGTGAAAATGTAAATGAAAAACATGTTTTGGGTGTTTTAATAAATTAATATATTTAGGATTTCGGGTTTGAGTATTTAAATAATCAAATCGAAATATTCAATTTGTAAGCGGCACTACAAATTGGCATCCACAAGTACGTTGGGTACATTTTGGATCCATTTATTTACATTTTTATCAGATACTTTTGGAACAGATCGTAGACGTGTACGTAGGCGATCTCAAAATAAGTGAGTCAAATGCTAGTCGCGAGTGCGCCTGCACTCGCCGGAAGTGTTCGCGTGTCTATGTGAGCGCACGCTTTTGATCATTGTATGGAGTCGACTTTCTGAAGGTACCTATTCATGTGCTATCCCGATGAGCCGCGACTTGTGACGTCACAGCAAGGCTGGTTACGCGCGATTATCGCAAACGACGATAATTTCATTAGCGCTCGTAAGTAGTCGGATGTCGTGAGTCATTTGCCTTTATAAGTAGGGCTGTCTTGATGAGATAGATTCGTTCAACATTATAAGTCTTTTCCCAGTTCATTATAAATACAAGGAGCATAAATATTTCGAAATTGTTTTATGGTTTTTAATCTTCAACCCCAAACGAACCGCCAGCTCATTAATTTGGTTCATAAAGGTTACGGTTCTAAAACGTAAAGAAAGCGACACTCAAAAGGTGGACTCTCCCAACTTTGAACCCGCATATAATTTAGGATTCCTGTAACACAGGCTAAAGTCTACCTACATACTTCATACGGTATACACGCAGACATTACTTAGAGCTGATAGCAAAAGATAAGCTGAGAACTACCTGAGTTTTAGTCACTACAGTAGGGTTTGGGCGCAGAACTAACGAAGATTTTTCTAGTAATTACAAATACCGTACAAGAAATTAAATACTGTACGGAACACAAAAAATGAACACATTTGGCTTGCACTTATCCGGACAAAGTCAAGTTGACGATGAAATGAAGGAATCATTTCATCGTGAACTTGAATCTGTTGCGCTCACTAACAACCCAAGAACATGTGTGATCCTCAACACCGACATGGCGATAATAAGTTAATGACATCTAAAGAAAGAAAAAAATATGCGTTTATTGGCATTACAGCAAAATAAATACACCTTAAAACTATAAAACTGAAAACAATGGTTATAACGCCGCTCAGCGTAATGTCAGATGATAAGTCCTCTCTTTGAGTAGTGGCTGAAGAGATGCCACGGCGTCCTCACCTACCGCCTAACGCAGGTCCTCACCGGAAACAGCTGCTTCGGGGGGTTCCTGTTCTGTGTACGTGTACCATTGTGTGGATCGCCCGGAGCACGGTGGAGCATACGGTGGAGGTCTGCCCAGCTTGGGCAGAGCCCCGCCACGTCGTCACAGCGGCGATCGGTGGCGGCGATCTCTCGCGTTCGCGTGCATGGGAAACCGTCGCCTCCTTCTGCGAAGCAGTAATGCTCGCAAAGGAGGAGGCGGAGAGCGTGAGGGAGAGGCAACCTTTGCGCCCTCGCGCCCCTAGTCACCGCAGGAGATGCCCTGGGCGTCGGAAATCAATAGCCGATTCCTGGCCACCGTAGGCGCGGGCTTACGGACGGCGAGCAATGGGCAGCTCGCCCTCCGGTAAGGACCAGGCCCGGGTCAATTTTACTGACGTTACCATCATCATTATCTTGCTGATAGAATGTCACTTTGTCTTGCCGACCTGCCTTGTTGTTGCCTTCAGGATCATATACATATGTAGGTACTAATTATGAAATATATTATTAATAATGCCCATATTAATATATTCTCCGTCCACAACAACTGGTTGAATTTTCTCCTCATGCAAACAATGCAGATGTGTTTCTTCATCTGCAATCAGCGCTCCACGTGCAGCACAATCAGTCGTCATTAATATTAATAAGTATAACGTTGTTGTTACACTCAGGGTTGACAAGCAAACGAGATCCTTCCGACCACCACTGACTGTGGTTCAACTTTTATTCAGAAGCAGTAACGTGTACTCTATGCGATTTCCCATCGATGTCGAACTTCCATACAACCTTTAAACCTGTTAGAAAATCTACCTCGGGCTTTAAAAAACTCTTTCTAAGTGCTTATCCTCGTTACACCAGGAACTCTTGTCGTATCAGGAACTCTTGTTGTTACATCAGGAACTCTTGTCGTATCAGGAACTCTTGTTGTTACACCAGGAACTCTTGTCGTATCAGGAACTCTTGTTGTTACACCAGGAACTCTTGTCGTATCAGGAACTCTTGTCGTATCAGGAACTCTTGTTGTTACACGAGGAACTCTTGTCGTATCAGGAACTCTTGTTGTTACATCAGGAACTCTTGTCGTATCAGGAACTCTTGTTGTTACATCAGGAACTCTTGTCGTATCAGTAACTCTTGTTGTTACACCAGGAACTCTGGTCGTATCAGGAACTCTTGTTGTTACACCAGGAACTCTTGTTGTTACACCAGGAACTCTTGTCGTATCAGGAACTCTTGTTGTTACATCAGGAACTCTTGTCGTATCAGGAACTCTTGTTGTTACATCAGGAACTCTTGTCGTTACACCAGGAACTCTTGTCGTTACACCAGGAACTCTTGTGCAAAATTTAATGCTCTGGACCCAGCGGTTTAAGCTGTGCGTTGTCTGACAGTGAATGAATGGTTGAATTTAAGATTTTTATTAAGTAGGAGAAAATGGTTATAAAAAGTCCACTGTAAAGTCCTTTTTCAACTGAATCTCTCATGTTAAATCTCTTATGTTTAAAAAAAACATTTATTTGCGGTAAACATGACAGAGAAAAACACAACAACAAAAAATAACAAGTTGAGGGAAAATTTGCGCCAAATCCACGCAACACGTCGCATCAAAACCGATGTCACACTATTTAATGTAAGTTTTAGCTATATACAGAGTTTATCACCTAGAGTTCTATCATGAAAATATGATGTTCTCATCAGACTCAACAGTATTTTGTTTTGGCATTCCATTCATTAGCCCCCTTCGACTGCTCGACCATCAGATAGCAGCACTGCAGCAGCCCTGTTCCCTGTCACAGCCTATTTTATTGTACAGCGGGTGCAGCACAATGCGAAATAATGACGGCGCGACACTCGCGAACTCAAATATTTGCTCAGTGGTCATCCAATACCGCCGCGCCGCCGCGCCGCTGCGCCGCCGCGCCGCGCCGTGCCGCTGACATATTATTATACTGTGGCATTATATTGCGATGTTCAGGGCTGATTGCGTTTGGAGAACCAGTAAAGTACGATAAGTTACAGTTTTTCGCCTTTATCAATATTTTGATTTTTGATGTGATATGATTTATAAAATGAAGAATGAGATTTGACGTTTTATAAAAAAAAGTTTTTTTTTTAATATAACCAAGGCAAGGACTTTAAATTTCTGAAATGCAACAAATCCTCTAATCTCAGTGACATTGGTCCTTAGTCCCGCGCGACATGAACACGTCGTCATTCTCGTGACGCGCTTTGCATGACATTACATACATTGCTTGCCTTACATTACATTACCAGCTCTCAACACTGAGCAGTCACGGAGGCTAGTGTTAGTCTTAGAGCTCAGACGCGCGTAATGCATGCAAGATTACAAAGAACAAAACAATAGGTAAAATAGTGAATTCACACAATAGACAATTTTACTTTTATCTTAAAACCATGTTGTGTTTATTCTCTAGATTCTCCTTCTGCGAGTCAGAATCCGAAGCATCCCAGGGGCATCATTTGCTACACTGGTTCTTACAATTTGTGTACTTCTTTAGCATTTTATACAGTTTCTAGTTCTAAACCTAAACGAACCGAGCTCTCGTAAATACTTCTTCCAAATAATGTTCAGCACATTTTGGAGAGGCATCCATATAGGACAGTTTTCATTAAATAAGGTACATTTACACGTGAATGTCAACCACGACTGTCCCAGCGACAAGACAAGCTTAGGAACTAGTATTCACGAAAAGGTAGAGATACCTACTATCAACTTGATTGCCGTAAAGATAACTTTCATAAAATTTTGATAGTTTTACAACTTTTTTTATTTAAAAATTTATTTGTTCGCAAGTAGTTGAACTCTCCTCAACTTTACGAGTTTAATATTGAAGCTTTATTTAAGCTCTTGCATACAGCTCACGAATCATAAACTGCACAATATTTTATGTTTCATATTATCGGCTGCAATAAACGTATACCAGCGGCTTGGAATAAAAAAGTGCTTCAGCGAATGATGGCGGCCATTTAAATCGGCATCGGCATCACGCAGTGGTCGGCATTACGCCTGGCATATCGTTAAACGCACACGCACATGCACACGCACACGCTCGCGGGACACGCGACGGACATCAGACACTCGCGATTGGACGCGACACTATGGTAATAATTACATACTAAACGAACAGATACATACGTCTGACAATAATCATAAAACACCGTGATTTTAACATGCGTCTTTTAGGACTAAACATATAACCATATTGAAAATAGGTTTATGGTTACAGAACGTCGAACGGTTGATATTACAGCCCTACAGTATGGGCCTACCCTACCTAGCCTGCTGTGTGGGCAGCCCATGTTAAAGTTTTAGCCGCCATAGTCTGAGGACTGTAGCCGTGCCTCGAAAATCGTGTACCCTGGGCCTTAAATCCGGTTAATGTATGCCAACGATCGCAAATGTATCGCAGATATGAAGCCATAAAATTGAAAGCCTTCCTTGTTTGTTGAGTGTGTAGCGATAAAACTTTGAGCGACAGAAGGGTTACTATATGTCCACAATCACAACCATATTACACAGCGTGAGGAAGATGAGACAGTACGAATGTCTTGAGGCTATTATTCTATCTCTTTATCAATTTTATTCAGTTTCTTACATTAAATACTCCATCGGATCAACTGAAGTACTACTAGAGTAGAACTAGAGTAGCAAGTTAATTAGTTGACTCATCGAGTGGACATACTGCAGTTATTGTTTTGTGCTGTAGGGGCACATAATTGTCGCCATTACTGTTGATATTTGTTATTTGGCTGAAAGCGGCCTGTGTGTCGCGTGTGTCGCTGTGTGCCGTAGTGTGTCGCTGTGTGCCGCAGTGTGCCGCTTGTTGTCGGGTCGTTGCGTGTGTTATGACTTTATAATAATTAGGTGTTAAAATTATTTTTATGTGAATAAAAAACGTAACTTAAAATTAGTATTTTATTTTTCATCTTGAATTATTTGTTTGCGAATGTTTTCAGTAGATACCGCCATTTGAAGCCTTCTCAACATTATCCTACACTAGCTGCGCCCCGCGGTTTTACCCGCATAAGTCTCGATCCCGTGGGAATATCGGGATAAAAAGTACCCTATGTCCTTTTCCGGGACTCAAGCTATCTCTATACCAAATTTCATCAAAATTGGTCCAGCCGTTTGAGCGTGAAGAAGTAACAAACATATAAACACACACACTCACAAACTTTCGCCTTTATAATATTAGTGTGAAGTGTGATAGTGTGATGTGCGTTGTCCGTTTGAAGCGTCAACAAACTAAAGGACTTATTTGGGCGAGATCAGCTTTGCTCCGTGATGTTCATAACTTTGCCGTTTAGTATATCCTTTGCGTCACGAAATATTATGTAGATAAACGCTTTAACAGTTTCTATTATCTACTAGTATGGGTGAACCTACAACTTTTCATTTAATGTGAGTGTATGTTTTCTGTTTTGTTTATAAGCCTCGCATGTCGCTCCTGAATTTGTAATTCTTATCTCCAAAGATTTAAATATTTTCCTATATCACATTTAACTACCTTTAAACTTGGGGTATACTATTCGTTAGATGCAAGACGTAGATACGTATGTATGCATCTACGACTACACAATGTCCCCTATTCTTTAAATGAAAGTTCTCAAAGAAACTGCATAAAAAGCTATGAACGTTATCAGCGCGCGCCCATGAGCGCGGGCGCCGACTGCGGGGCGATAGCCCGGCGGCGATCACCTGCACTTGCGTAGTGTCTGTTACCTCCTTCAGTATGCAATCGAGGGACTGATGTAGGTACTTAGTGTTTATTTTCGTGTGCGAACCACAATGTTCTGCTACTTGCCATCGTCAATAGTTCGTCAAAGGCATGGTTTTTGTGTTGTGTTTTTTGTTTGCCATTAACAATGTCAATCATCAGCCTCCTGCCCTTATCTTAATTTAATTAAATGTAGCATTGTTAAATTCTTCGTCCGCGTCGTTCGTTCGTTCGCATTAGCCGTCATCTTTGTAGATGCAATGCTAATAAATACACCGCATTAAGATGTGTGATCAACACGTGTACCGTGTCCGCCATCATGAGAACAAACAGCACGCACACGATGTATCGCCTGCAGTAGCTATTGCCTGCCACTCGGCCGCGTCACTTGGCTGGCCCCTTACGTCACACCTCCGCGCTCTCGCACTCCGTCTCGCGGCCGCAACAGTTGAGCGCGCGTGCATAACTTTAAATATTCATGCGCCATCACCACGCTATCACTTAGCGACAGATTATGCGCGATGAATATGCGAGCGCGCGCGTGTCGCGCCCAAACGCGCTGCGCCGCGCCGCGTCTCGTCTGCACCCGCCTTTATAAATACCACATTATTATTTATGAGCGACTAAATTTAGTGACTCTTATTTTTCAAGTGGACAAAAGATGGCTCTTGTATATTCAGCCCTTAGCAACTTAATATTAATGAGAACCAAGCGCTGATTATTTCAAGTTAGGTAATGCAACTTGCAAAGTTTAGATACTGCGAGTATGTGAAAACTAAGTTATCTATTCCAACATTTAGTTAATTATACTACATGGGATGTATTTAGCTGTAAAGATTAAGAAAACTAATAATGCGAAACGTCTTTTCACATTTTCCCCTGACGATAGGACCTTATCTTCACATTATCCAGAGCCATATTCCTCGGATGGTACTTACGAGTTCATTTCCAAGTCCATACTTTTCTTGTACCAAGTACATAGAGTTCGGGATAGGATCGGTGTTTTACTAATAAAATCTTGCTTGAAACTTGAGCGAGTTAAGACTACGAACTGTTTACATTAAATCTCTAGCGAGTACTTCTGTGCAAGTGGAAACGCAAGTGACAAGCCGTCGCGTAGCACTCGCTACGGCGTAGACCTTGCTACGACGTAGCTAATGCTGCGTAGCTTAATAAAGCTACGCAGCATTAGCTACGTCGTAATAACGAGCCCACAAAGAATCGACGTGTCCGTGAATATTTCATGTAAATGTGTCCGTTGTCCACGCACCTTGCTGGCGCGACGTTATCCCCTGAGTGATGGCGCTCATCCGTCGCCTGCCATCCATCCCAACCCTCCATCCCTCTCGCCACTTCCTTAGCGAGTAGTGAGCATTTGTCACGCACAGGGCTGCGATCCACTGCCACTTACTACGGATCTATTAATTACTGGCTCGTTAGGGACGCGCCTGAATAGCTTTGTAGCTTAAAGTAGGACGAACGAAATTATGTCGTAATGAGAAGAATATTTATAATTGAGCCGCAATCACAACCCACTTGATTATCAATATAGTCAGCAAAGTAAGTGGTGTGTAGGATAGCTGTCGAAGGCAATGACGACTGAGTAACCTCCGAGCAGCTACAAGTAGGTGTGGTGTCTGAATAATGCAGAAGATCGCTTTCGCTTGTCCCCAGGGAGGAGGTTTCAGGATTTTCGGCTTAGGCACCGTGAAAATTATTAGCAAAGCATGAATAAAACGATTTTGTTTATTTTCCTCCGAGGAGCGCAGGTTGTTAATATTTGATGCTCCTTCATTTTTTACTAGCTGTACCATAGAGCTGTACCTACTAAACTCTCGGCATCTAATATTTATTTTTTACGATCGCTTTATTTTGACATTCAACAATAACTTTTATGGAGCTGTTTTACTTATTCGGAATATGTCACGATGTGGCAACCCTGAGTAATCGATAAATGAGATATCGGAGCGATTACCATGATTACAGATCGAGTACCGCTAGTACTCGTAGTGTACAGTGGAGCGTTTCCGAGTTGTCCTCCAACTTGGCCGGTTGTCCTCCTTAGTCCTCGGATGCACTTTTTGCTCGTCGTTGGGGCTCTTTGTTCGACTTCAGTGTCGGCCTTTGACGGCCGCTTGTGTACCGGACGAGATCGTGGCCGATTATCTTTTATCTGATATTTAACTGGTTTAAGAATTAGTCGCCGTCTTCTAGAGGGTGTAAAGCTGTCGTATTAAGCGATACTTTCATTTTGTTGCTTTCTTCCTTTAAACATAACAAAAATATGGTTAGTTACACGAAATTTTGTAGCAAAGAATTTAATGTTTACAGTTCGCAAAACTTAATGAGGTTTCCATTGAAATAAGTACTCGTAAAGATGTTTTAAAATCCTGCTGAGGGATAATAAAAACTGCCATGATAGGCCGAGAAGCCGGCGCACTCGGCGCGCGGCGGCGCGTCACGTCAAGTTTTATGACGTCATTAATCTGGCTTCGGAGATTGAAGTAAATCTTATAATGCCTTGATCAGCCTAGCTTACACCTGAAAATAAGAAAAAGATGAAAATAAAATATGAACAACTCTCTTTCTATTGCGGTCTTAATAAAACATTTTAAACGAGGCCATACTTTACACCTGCCGGCTTCTGACTTGACTCGACTGATCTAACTCATACTGTCTTCAATGCAGACCGCGATATTTAACATTTCTTTCGTTTTTTACAAAGAAATTTCGAATTTCACGTCCACACTGAAGAAACCACCAAGTATTACGAACGCTGCGAGATTTGGTGTCAACTGAAAGTGCAGTAAGCAATTGGTACTCGTATATAAATAAATGCTATTTTAGTTTGTTCATAGTTTAAGTTAAGTTAGGATATTATATTGTATTGCATAAATAGAGTTTGACAAGTTCTCAACTTCAAATTTTCAATTCAGAAACCGGGTGTAGGCCTTTCAAATAAAACGATAACAGGGCTTAGATAGTTAATTAGCAGAGTTTCTCAGCAGTTGGTACCACGAGCAGCGCTGGGTCGCTAGGTGTTCTTAATGGCAGTCTAATACAAGGCGAGTGATCAAAGTCGACTCAACGCGTGTTCACAGCTTGTATCGAGCACGAGTTAAACTCGACTATGGTTGATCTTTAATACAAGATACTGAACTATTTGTCCTTCAGGTAATAATGAGTTTTCTCCGGAGAACAAGTGTCAATGAAATCTGTGATCAACATTATATCGAGTGAATATTGACAAATAAACAATGTTAGTATGTTTTGATATAACTTTTGTACACGAGTTCGATAAATATGTAGATCTTTGAGGGCATTATAAGTGAGTAGAATAGCTTGACAATTTTTTTTAAGCTGTAATATTATAACAACAGGCGTTATGGTGAATACTATGATTTATAGATATTATGACTAATGAAACAGCCATAGTGTGACATGGCTTAGTGTGGTGTTCACTATTATCTCTTATTAGGGGCTTAGGGTTTAGAATAAAACCACCGAATTATCAGTAAGTAGGCACAACAACTCGAAGGGAACGTCTAGTCGCCACAGGGGATAGAGCGGGACTCTCGAGGCGCTACCATTGAGTGGTGTGCTACATTTATTAGTATATCACATCTCTTCCTTTTTATATATTAATTAAGTCGTTTAGTTGTTAACTTAAACGTCGTTAAGTCGTTAACTTAAACGTCAGAAGCTAGGTGCACGGTTCCAAATGGTCGTTTCCTATGGAGAAGAACCGGCAAGAAACTCCACGGTTACTCTTTTAAAATAATTGGCTTTTACAATGTTTTCAAATTACAGTAGGTATACATATATAGGAGGACAGCGTAGGCCTATCAACAAGTACCAGGTACTTGATAAAATACAAATGGTCTAGAGATCTAGAAGGCCTACAAAGTCCTCACGTTTACATTTTTAAGTACAATACAGTATTAAGTTTAAAGTACAATGATAATAATATTTCGTATTAAGAAGTTAATTATATTTTAGGTACACCCTAGTATTAAGTTTGTAGTACAATAATAATGTTTCGTATTAAGAAGTTAATTATGTTTTAAATACAATACAGTGTTAGCATTTTTACTAAACTTCTTTATCTGAGGCTTTGTTGCAGTATGTAGCAGTTACTCTAAACTTCTATATTTGAAACTTCGTTATAGTTAACTTTCCATTTGCCTTCTACCTTTTTTAAGAGTAGGTATGATGTGCCTCCTGTACTGTTGGCCATTTCGAGTTTCGTTATTCCTTATATTATTTACATTTACTGCTTCGCCAAGTTATAATTCTCTATACGTAGCATTTATTTACTTATTTTCGTTTCTTTTTTGTTTGTGGTATGGTGTTGTCACAAAGTTCTGAATTTCGTAGCTATTTTCTTCGAGATCTGTTAAAAAGGTTATTCCTTTCTGAATGTTCTCCTGTAAAACAGCTCGGATGGGGGTTTTCCATTATATTCCAAAATATATTTATTTTTACTTTAAAAAGTAGTTCAGTAAGTATTAAGTAGTGTAACAAGTCATATTTCCAGTCTGATTTTCGCATTGACTTCTTTTCAACCGTTTGAGGATATCTCTTGTTTTGAATTGAGGATACAAAAGTTTTGGTCTGCCATTGTCAGTTTATTATACTTGCAGGATTTTCGATTCACGAAAATATTTAATTTCCACTTTATTGTGTCTTGCGTGCAGATAGATTCCATGACTTCAATCTCTTTGGATCGACTACAATAAATTCCATGACTTCAATCTCTTTGGATCGACTACAATAATATTAATATTCAAATTCACGAAAAGATTTCGGTGTCATTGTTTATTTTCGGCCACCAGACCTTAGTGCGTAACCTGTCCTTCATGTTGACAGTGCTTGGGTGGCCTTCAAGAGCTGCTTCTAATAGGTTTTCTTAAATGAGTGGGAATCACCAATTAGTTTCCTTATAATAAGCCGCCTTCATGTAAACAAAGTTTACGTTCAAATAATTTGTTGTTGTTAATTGAAGCATTCCAAGCATTCAATATTCGACGCATCAACGGGTTGTGCGTAGGTATCTATTGAAAAATCTGGATAACATGATGTTCGTCTTCAAAAGGACTTATTTGATCCTCCGGGTTTATAAATGACTTTTTAAGTTTTTTTTTTTTTTTGATTCATCACTTGATTTGCGTGTGAAACCATGATTTCGTGGCAAGTATAACGTTTAGAGGCTGAGGATCATTACTCTATGAAAAGGTTTTTTTTTTTGTATATGTACATATACCTACCTATGTATATGAAAGTGTTTTATTGACCATACTAAAGTATATGAAAGTGTTTTATTGACCATACTAAAGGTAATGTCTCTTTTTCGGTCTGACAAAACTATTTTGTAGGTCTTGTTTTTGAAAGCAATGATGCCTCCTTCCTCGACGTACAATAACAGTACGTTTTTTTTTTTTTTTTTTTTTTTTTTTTTTTTTTTTTTTTTTTTTTTTTACGTGACTACGTCCTATAATTCGATGGAGCCGGCTGCACGCACGAAAAAACATGACTCATATGACTCATGCGGCGTTACCTCGCTCTGAGGCGACCCATTCCATCAGTATTTTCTTATGACGTTGTCACGTTCAACTATCGTCAGTAAACCGACTTTACAGACAACCGATTTTTTTTTTTTTTGGTTGGAAATCTTTGGGCGACACCTTTTTCAAATGCCATTGGTTGTTCTCTTTGCCAAAATGCCATGATTGGCATCCTTGTGCTTTATTATCAAAGTAATCGTCGAATGGGTCCTGTAAAATTAGGGATCCACTTTTCAACGAAATTGACCCCAGAAAACTTTGAATTTATTCGATTTTCCGGTGGTCTACGTATGTCTCAATTGCTTTGATATATTTGTCAAGTGGTTTAATGCCTGATGACGAAAGCTAGTAGCCCAGGAAATAAAGTTTTTTTTTTTTTTTTTTTGACAAACATTTATTTTTGTTTGGTAAAGCATGTTGCCTTTAAGCTCTGTTAATAATACATTTTTAAGCACCTGGCATCATGACCTTTTTATCACGTTCGAACACAATTAAGACGTCACCTATTTACAACTCCTTGACATGTTCTTCTATTGTCATGCGAACGCAGAGTGAGTGTGACAATAACCATAACGAAAAATGATCAGCTCACTGAGATCTTTTGATTGATAATTATTATCACAGGTCTGTTGGTCGATGGGGCGTTTCAATTCATTATTCTCTGAAAATGAGTTGTTTCATGGTGGGCATTGGATGATTTTCTCTAATAATGCTTTGTTGGCGGCACGCATAATTATTCAAACAAGTACGAATATCATCATCATCATCAGGCTTTAGAACCGGTACCATCGGAGAAATCCAAGAAGATGGTTTATTTACAGGTTCAATTATGTCCATTACACGAAGTATTTACTCCGTGGTTCATTACTATGAGTTCGTTAATTTCTTTCTTTGGTTCCAAAGGAATGGGGACTTGCTATTTGGCTGACTAACTGGAGGAATGGTTTTATCAAAAGTGATATCTTATTGAACCTCATTAAGCTTGGTAAATTTATACTCAATGCGATCCTAGTTTTTTTTTTTTTTCACGTTAAGGAAAATAGCAGTTTTTTACTCAAAAGATTCCTTAAACCATTTTTTATGACATTGATTCAGAACCATATGCCATTTGTGCTTGACGCACAGTAAACAAGCACTTTTAGTATAATATGTTTTGCACCAGAAGTCATCACCAGAAGCCATGAATATTTTGTGTGTAGAGGTTTGCTGATTTGAGACTATAACTTTAACCTGTCAAGCGGCGCGCGTCGCCGATCGGCGACGAAACAATAGAAAATCATTTGTGTCTCAATAGCGGAGCTTGACAAATTAAATTGTTTCATGAGCTCCCAAGTTTTGTCATATTAAATCTACGACTGGAATCTATGAGCACTTTGATTTTAACCTCATTTACTTGACAGAGACTTGACCGTCTTTTATTGTATCGTTGTTGATGTGGAAAATATTGTCTCTTAAACTATTTTTTAGCTTTGTTGTTAATTAATTTAATGAGACATTACAGGTTTTTCTTTTATTGACCCTTCTTTTGCAGTGTTTCAGGAAATGACCGTTGAAACCATATTTTATGCAATTAGCATTACTGTAGGGCAGGAACTATGATCACTATTGTGATTTTAACTGAAGTTACACCTTTTACTTTTAACCTTTTATGCATTTTGCATTAATTACAGGGCAGGAAAATTTATCACTTTTATGATTTTTACTGCCACTTTGGCAATAGAGATCAAATTTCTTTTTGTTGTCTAATTGTTATAGTGTCAATTTCATTAAGGCTGGAATTTGTTGCATTTGTATTCTGACTATCGTGGAACTTGTTCAAATGCCGTTCTGCAGATTTTGGGAGTTTGCTTCTGCTACAATTTATTTTTTATTGTTGATGTTGAAAATATTATTTCTTATGTTTAGTTAAGCTACACTTTATCTGTAATCAAGAATTTTCAAACTGTTCATCCGATTTTTGTTTCTAAATGTGCCTTTCCAATAAACTTGTCTACAAGTGGCACCTATGCCGGCCATCAGTCGAACCCACTATTTACGTCACTTAAGATGCAGTATTTTTTACGATTTCTAAGAACGACCCGAACCCAAAATGAACCCTTAAAACAATTGAGAAATTGTACAAAAAAAAAGCAATAAACTGATGCTGCAAAAGTATGGGAATTTGGGCTGATAACTTTAAATTGACCGTAAGTACCTGGCTAGTAAACAAGAGCTCTGTGGGTATTGTTTACATAACATTTAAATAAACAAACTCTAGCTAGTCAATTATGAACGGCAGTGATTTAGTTTAAAATGAACTTTATACCTACAAAGGTCCTTTGATGACGTGTGCTTAAGTGCTGAAAGCGCAAAATGGTCACTTGATATTACAACACTGTAATGAATTCTATGAATTCTTTTGTTGATTACAATAGCCAGTGCAAAATGCGTTTGATTTGACTAAAATTAGTTCAATCATTATTAGTTCAATCATTAACCTTGACAGATTTTATGACACTAGTTAGTTTTAATAGTAAGATAAATAATTTTATTTCTTACTTTACTTCGATTTTACCGAAGTGGAACTATTGTCAAAACTGGTTCTTACATTAACGATATTATCGTTGGAACATTTCAATATTTGATCGAATAATATTTTTTCGATAGGTAGGTATATATTATTTACATACGGATTTGGTCAACCATACATGTTTGATGTGGGTATTTAGGCATATCTCAATTAAGATATCGTAACCATATTTCAACACAAGATTTTATTTACGAGTTGATGTATTTAATTACTCATTTCATCGATCTATGCAGCACATTCTCGTCTCAGCTGATCGCCAACGCAGATTGTGCATAGATAGGTAGGTAAGTAAAGATACATGAATGTAAATCCAAATTAAGTATAACAAACACGTTTAGTGATTTTCGCTTAGATCATGATCACTAATTTTCTCTTTTTTTTTTTAAACACTGTGCAATAAAATTATACTTTGTTGCTGACCAATTTCCGTAGGTACATAATTTGAGCGACAATTTTACTTACTGCGCTTTTACTCGTCGCCAATGTGGTGTTCACTATTATCTCTTATTAGGGGCTTAGGGTTTAGAATAAAACCACCGAATTATCAGTAAGTAGGCACAACAACTCGAAGGGAACGTCTAGTCGCCACAGGGGATAGAGCGGGACTCTCGAGGCGCTACCATTGAGTGGTGTGCTACATTTATTAGTATATCACACTTAGTATTTACACCTGCCAACCTCTAAAACGTTATTTATAAATGTCGGTAATGTTACGTCACAGAAAATAAATGTATACAGCACATAGTTGTAGTGTTCCTAGTTCACAATACAATCTAAGTGCAACAACATGCCATCGGCTGACACGCGGCGCGCAACTTCCCGCAATTTACCGCAGTTGCGCAGTTCAGCACTATCGGAAATACTTGATAAATAGCTGCGAATAACCACAACACTACCTAGCTAATCATAATACAGTGAATTTGAAACTCTTAGCCGAGGGCTGTAGATATTAAAACTTCTCTGGACTTTAAAATGTGGGTCGCTTCTGCGAACACTGCTCCGAAAGTTTCTAGAATTATGTTCTCTTGTAGGTATTATGCGATCGCAGAAGCTTGGTGACTAATCCGTTTTGGAATAATCCTAACCATAATAATGTTTATGAATGCGAAAGTTCGTGAGTTTGTACTGACAGCGGAGCAGGGCATTTGCCGTTTTACAAAGTGTGCACCGAGGGGCCGAGTTTATGTCGATGATGCATACAAACTTATGAAAAACCCAGTAAAACCGACTCTAGCTAAGATACCGCTTAGATTATGTTGATTTATAATTAAAGCCTGAATCTTGTAATTTTAGTAGAATGCACCCAGAAAACACTATACATCAGTAAAGTCGTGTGCGAAAATAAGTGTTTCATAATATAGACGCGGATAATTACTTAAATGTGATTAACATGAATCTCGTGGAGCGGAGCCGATTACGTGTAATTTGTAATTAAAATTAATAACATGCGCGCGTGAGTGTGATGTGCGCTTATCAAAACGAGATGTATCGATGTTCCGGGGCGTGATAACATTATGGAATGTTAGTGTAGTACACAAGGGAAATATGCAACGTCTAAATTATTCATTGATATAGTTTATTTATGTTTAATTTAAGTATAAAGCAATTGCAATAGGCAAGTTAACTGAATGGGCTCAATCGGGACTTTATAATAAAAGAAGTAGTGGACTGTATTAAAATACGTGTAATACCATAATTTACATAATCGACTTGTATATAAAAGAAAACAATGAAATACTCGTAGTGGAGCGCGTTTGTGGGCTGAGTGGAGTGGTGGGCGCGCGGCAGCCGTCGCGTACTGCGTTCGATGACCCGAACGGGGCGCGTTCCGCTCGGTCAATCACGCGTATAAGTGATGAGCCGCCATAACTTTTTTAAAGTGGTTTTTAAATTGCTTTAAATACCGAATTGAGGGAATATTTAAGTTGATCATTATTAAAATATACGTCTTCATTTTACCGTTGTGTTGAAAACGAATAAACTACGTGCTCATTAACTCATTGCTTTTCCATAAAAACAACTTGCTTTTTCCGGGCATAGCTCCAATTTCGGGTTGTAAAGATTTTTACTGTAAATCTCAATTGCAGTACATTACACCAGCAATTTTACTAGAAACCCTGCATGATAGTCCCGAAGTAGTTTTAGGATTCCGTAATAAATAAAACCCTCATTGATTCGTTGAGTTGAGACATAGTTTTAAAAAGACCCGAGATGTACGAGTGTGTCTATTTGTCTAATTTGTCTGACATGTCAGAGTAAAGTAATCCTTAATTACTACAAAAATAGAAATACCACATTGTTGTAGTAAATAAGGATTTCTTTTGAAATCCTGTAAACCCCTCGTGGCAACATTATATGATCAGCTAAGCTGTGAATATTCTATAACAGTTTTATATATAACATAGAGTTGACATATTATTATATTGTCCATTTTATCATTGGTGCCGCGCCACTGTCTGCACACAGACAAGAGCTCGCGGAGTAGAAACACGCTGAGCAAGCAAGTCACGCTGCGCAGCGCTCGCGATTCGCCACGTTCCAGTGAGAACACAGCGACAGTGGCGCCGCCTCGCGGTGAACACTCTTTGAACTACTTTGATACACTACTAGGTGTAGTAAGCGCAAGTGGGCTGTGGTTCTCAAGGTCTGGGGTTTCATTCGGGCAGAATCTACAAAACGCAATCAATCTGCTTATCCTTTTCTCAACTATATTGGAGTCGGCTTGACTACCAGTAACGACTGTCACAGATCTACGAATGACAGCCGGGATTAATTGCTTAAGGGGAATGCGATATTTTCTTACGTTTTTTGCAATTAGTAGGTTCAAATAATCTCATTGATTGATACGAGTATGTCATGAAATAGTCATTCAATAGGATTATATGAAGTTAGAGGGTTGTATTGATGGTTTTAATGATTATTCCTGTGTAAAGTCATACTCGTTACGCTCGCGAATCTTATTTTAATAAACATTCGTTATGACACTGCCCTGAAAATTGCAAAAAACGTAAGAAAGTTTGAATTTCGTGGGATACCCAGCGCTTCCCCCTTAACATACTTTTCGAGGCACAGAAGGGTCTCGATATGTAATTTATGGTCACCCATCCACGGAGCAACCTCGGCAAGCTCAGTACAGAATCCTCACAGTACAAAATAAACTCGTATGGTTTCGTGTCTGTATGTTTATTTGTCTGTTTGACCGCTTAGATCTTCTAAACTGCACGTGTATTTTGATACGGTTTTCACCATAATTTAGAGAATTTGTTCTGGAAGGTTTATGACGTGTATTTTATATTAGTTACCCTTGATATAGCGCAGACATCTCGATGTTTTGACATGTCGACGTCGTAGCCAACTGGCTTAATTAGCCGTTTAGTTAACCGCCTGGCCTTTGCAAGTAGTGCTCAACTCGCTTCGCTCTCTCGGCTCGCACACGATTGATCACAGTTCTAACCTAACCTAACCCGTGTCGGGGTGCCCTAGCTTAGTTACTGCGACCAATTCGGCTCGCGCGTGATTGGTTATAGTTCCACAAGCTAAACTATAATTGAATATCATTCAGGCCGTTAGTTGAACGACAGCCGTTTAGTTATAAGGGTAGGCGGTTAACTAAACGACTAATTGAACCAGTTGGCTGCGACATCGACACAACAGTCAATTGCAACCGTGCGGAGCAGGGGTGGCTCCCTAATTAATTATATAAAAATGGTTGAAAAGGAAAGTTACGTAGTACCCAAAACGTACGAACAACAGTAAAATTCAACTCGCTGACTGGTATAATAGCTTCTGCAATACCAACACAATGCAAGGTGTGGCCCTAGGGTGGCCAAAGTGTGATTAACTCTTTCGCAAAACAAAATAGTAGTATACATTTAGTAGTAGAAGCGTGCAGCATGTTACTCACTCCTCTTCACATCTTAATACAATATCAGTGTTAACGGTTGCTCTGCCCCTGCCTTTACTGATGTATTTATATATGAAGGCTATGACGGCGTTCAGTAAGGAGTGAGCTGCGTCTTAGTGAGTCAGTGAGCCTCAGCGAGAGTTGATGATTAATGCCGGCGGAGATTAGTGTCGACAAATTAGAGTTATTAACTAGAGAGCTGACGCCAGCCGCGCCATCGCTCTAAGATGTTTTGCATCATAATCTCTTGTTCTTTATGTTAAGGATTATGTTTTATTTTTTTAGGTGTCTTCTAGGTTTTTTGGGAATTTTATGGTTTATGCAAAATTGATAATACCTTGAATGGTGGCGTGTGGTAAAATAGAATCTAAGGCCGAGATCTATAAACGTTACTAAGCTCGTGCTTTGACTAAAATATATTCCCCTCTCTTGCACTCGTTGTTAGACAGTTGTACGACAGTTTCAGGAATAACGCTTTGCCAAAGTATATGATATGCTAGGTAACGTATAGAGATCTCGACCTAACAGAACACAAAGTATTTTGACTTCCTTTTTAAATAAATAAAAATACCCTTTCAAATTAATTATGATATTAACAGTTAATTTATGAGACAACTGCGTTGTTCACTGGAACACTACGACCCCCCACGACACCTATGCGCTGGTCGCCAAGGGGGGGGGGGGGGGGGGGGTTAGGCGATGCGCTGCTCCGGCGGGAGGGGGCGACTCGGGGAGAGGACAACAATTAGGCGAAATTCCGGCACCTGCAATCTAGTGGAATGCCTTTAGGTGAGCAAACGATTTATCGGCCGCAAGCGCAAAATTGTAGGCGAACCGCGCGAGCGTCCTGGGTTTAGGTCAACCGTCTACTGCTGCGTAGGATGTGCACGGAGAGGTTTGCTACCCATTGTGCTAAAAGTTCGTAATCCCGTAAATTTATAACGGCGTGTCAGTGGTCAAAAATAATGTCAAAATACTAGGAGATTTTCCCAACGGAGTATCAGTGACACGCTGACGGAAAATCATAATGACACCTTTCAATTAGGAGATAGTCAAATCTGTCAAAATCAACGTTGATTGTGTCATTCGGACCGTTAGCAGACTTGCCCCCGGGCGCGCGGGCGTAGCTGTAGCGCGGGTCGTAACGGAGGATCCCGCCTACAGTTTCACGCAAAGTGAAGCTTAGTACACGTGCGTGGCTAAGTCGTGGCGGCTGTGGACCAGCTCCTTTATACAACACATCGCCGCGGGCAGGCAGCCTTATTTCTTGCTGCACTTTTTGCGGAAGCTAGTCGAAATATTGTCACTTAGATGTAGTGTTCCGGAACATTGCGGGCTCTTTATAATTAGGCGTCGTCTGCGCTTTGAAGACGTGAACTGACTGTGGGGCAATCTACAGGGAGGCTGTTTAGCTGCTGAAGTTTAACTTAGATTGTTCATTTTAATCAGTATGTTTAGTAAGGTTTTTTTTATGATCATCGAATCCCGACAAAATATATTTTGTTTTGTAATAATTCGGCAGACAAACATTCTTACAAACATCACTGACCTCGCCCCCACGACCTCTGAAATGGTTTGTTTTTGAAAAAAAAAACTTAAATTTTAGTCGTCGTATTTGGTTCGATACACCCTGCTCAAACAACCTTTAACCAACAACGATCTATTTGCGGTCGAATAAACGAAGATTTTGTCGGCATGTCAGAAGTACTGTGAGAGTGATGTATGAAAGTGTTGCTAACTTTTTCCCTGAACTTGATGACATACACAACTGTGACATTAATTTTTGTAATTGGTTTTATACCATTTTAAATAAAGAAATAAATAATAAGTATAGTTAATTACCTAATTTTGCACGCATAAGGTGAGGTCGCAGAGTTCATTGCTAACAAAACCCTCTCCTAGCATACAAGTTGTGGTCAAACTTTCCCCGGGTCACAAAGAGCACATTAAGTCATAAACAAAACATTTGGACAGCAGGTACACTGGTACGGGCAGGTTCCACAATTATCTCCAAAAGTTTGCTTTAGCGGTCACTCTGAGCTACATCACATCCAAAGCGTAGCGTTGCGCTACGACGTAGCTGATATCACCGCTACGCTCGCTACGTCGTAGCAGATACGCTATGCAGCAAATATTAAAACGAACATCTAAAGAGTATTATTTGCTAGCATTGTCCCTGTTCTCAAACTACATACACACTACACAAGTTACCAATCCTCTCGTTACTTTATTTATATACCGGACACCATGCCCAAACTATGAAAATAAAATAATCCTAAAATATCTATTATGGGAGCTTGTTTTCATTAGAGCAAGGGGAAGGGTCACATTTGTTAAATATTCATGCGGCGAAGTCCTACGAGTAAGCCGCTTTGTGTTAAAACTAGCGTTGTCTCTGCCTACCCTCACACTCGAGATTAAATTATTTCGCTTATTATAATCTGTTTCGTATACAGCGGATCGCTGGTGACGCGATTAGAGTGTCGTCACGGTGCTGACGTCATGTGTTTATGTTATTTCTCGCCACAAATAAGAGTGAGCGTAGCGTACGTAACGAAGTTAGTAGCAGCCATAGGTCTTGTGTGTGAGAGAATATTATGTTGTTGTTTGTTAGGCGTTGTTTACGGACTATGCACCCGGTTGATAGAACACTATCAGATAACTCATACAATACACGTTGTCATAGCCCCGTGAGGCTAACTATTTTTTTAAACTATTCATAAATCAAAAGAGACACAATGGGTTCTTGTATACCGCACGCAATTGACGCGCGTGTTCAGAATAAAGTGTTTACTTTTTAGTTTACTCTGAAAAGAAGTAGTTCAGTCGATTGCGGGTTCGATTCATGCCCGAACAAATACTTGTAAGTTAGGCCTTTGCATAGTTTTTCCCTTATCTGCAATTTAGCCATAAACTCATCTAGGATTTTATAGAAAATGTCTTGGAGAAGAGAAACGTATTTAAATATTGATCAAACTGTTTAACAGAAAGTAGTTGTGGTTGTACCTCGCGAGTCGCAGGCACCACACGGGTACTAACTAGTTGAAGAGCGCGCCGTAATCTGTGAATAATTGAAGCTGCAGGCTCCAGCTTATGCAACGCCGCTTGTGAACATTGTGAGTTTACTTTATTACTAAATCTGTAATTCTGTGGGTTTTAGATGACCCATTTAAAAAAGATTAACCTTTTAAAAGGCTCTGAAACGGACACTGAACCCAAAACGAATGTCCAAAAACATTACAATGTTGATAGTGTGATGAAGGTTTCATTGTCAGTGGCAAATATCGGTCATCACTGTGATTCGAGTATTTGAGTTTTTTTCCAATTTCAATAATAATAAAATATTCGAGTCGGCTTAGAACCTCCTCCTCTTTATCATCGGTTAAAAACCAATAAGAATCCCTTAGTCTCCACGCATCAAGATCAAGCATTTGTGTACTTTGTAAACTCTTGTTTGTATGTGTCTGCCATGCACCTGTAAATACAAGGTGCGTGCCTTTCTTCCCTGTAAGACATTGTAATAGATTACGTTCATAAAAGGTTTCCATCAGATTTATAGCAGACACTCGCGTGTTCACGCTCGCTGTACTCACGGGGTGGGCAGGGAACAGGCAGGAAGTAATTGAGCGATAACTCAGCGTCGCGGGGGGTGACAGCGCCATCTAGCGGACACCCGCACACATGCACAGGGGCTGTTGTGTTGTCCATGATAGACAAGTAAGAAGTTGATGTTAAGGTGCATGACTGTGGTAGGTTTGATAACTTTGTTTACCGTAAAACGTCTTTACAATCACACCGAAACATACCAACGGGTCAGAAAAGAGAACCGCAACGAAAAGGTCTATATCGTAACTATTATTAGTCGAGATATAAGTGCGGTTTTCAAGCGTGTGTGAATAGAGTTTATCTAGACCGATTGATTGAAACAACAAAAAGTGTATTTTGGACCATATTTTTTTACAATGTTATACCTAAGCGCAAATTTTGAGTACAGTTGCTGACAAAATCGATCATTTGATCCATCCCAGTAACAGGATAACACCATTTTAATTATTTACATAGCTTTACACGTATAACGAACAAAACGTCGAAGCGATGGCTATACCATATCGAAATTACGAACTGCACTCAAACATTTGTGAGAATTTGATTCTCTTCTCCCAATTATCAAAGCCAATGACATTGTAAGTCTATGATATTTGGGTAATCTAATCACATGGGGGTTCTTGTTTCAAGAACATCATGTGGCACTCATTAGTAGAGTTTCAGCCCATTTGTTAGAACACACAATGGAACATTATAATATGAGACCGACTATGTATTACTGGATTAATTTCTTATGAGCGTACTGTGACTTTAAGATCCCATTAATTATTAATGATACACAGTCACGTGAGCAAAGCCACGGGCACAGCTACTATGATATTGTAACACGACTGTGATTAGTTCAGGCTTCGATGTGTTCTGTGTCTCTTGTTAAGTTCAAGACACTGCCATAACCT
Source organism: Amphipoea lucens (assembly GCA_947508005.1). Lineage (NCBI taxonomy): Eukaryota > Metazoa > Arthropoda > Insecta > Lepidoptera > Noctuidae > Amphipoea > Amphipoea lucens. Next base: position 376,871 of record OX382363.1, on the reverse strand, counting down.
CAGGGACGTACTTAACGTAACTATTATGAGCAGAGTCGAGATAAATGTCTCATAGGAATGGTGAAGCAGAAAATGCTTTTACGTGGGTTCTAATTATAATTTTTCACAATTACTTTATGAATCAAATAATTGATAAACATTATTAAAAGAGTATTGTAGAGTACTAATAACACTCGTAGACGTCAGTTGATTTCATGCAGTAGATATTTAGTTTAATTTTATGGAAGGAGCCAACCGGCCGTCCTCCATTGTCGAAAAAATAATGAGACGTCATATAACTCGGGTCATAACATTACATGCGGCTGAGCGTACCTGTCGTGCGGCACAATGTATCCAGGGCATTGATACGAGGTCTCCCAATATACCTGATATGGACATTTTATGACGGTATTAAGCGTTTTATGTATGAAGTATTGGCAGGTAGGGACCGCCACGCATATATTACGCAAGTAAATCACTACTTAATGTTAAGTTTGGAATGCATACGAGATTCAGCAAACGAAAATTCGGTAATGCGGTTATTTCGTAGTAAATAAAGATAAAATACATCAACCATTTTTCAGATTAGCCAAAGTACATACATCTTTTATGGGGTACTGTGTCAAATGTTACAATAAAATACCTAGTGATATATTGCAATTAAATGAAAGAAAATTTAAAACTCACATTAAACGTACACTTTGTAAACAAGCATACTATAAATTAGAAGATTATATCCAAGATAAGAACGCTTGGACACATGCTGGTCCTGCTCCATAGGACAATCTAGAGTCTAGACAAAATCAAACTGGTTGCTAATTTAATTGTATTTTTTTTTTATTAGTTTTTACATTCATTACTCACACCCTGACTTATTACTTGTATTTTTTTTTTTTATAAAAATAGTTTTGCTTGTACCATGTTTGTAAATATGTGAGCACCATGTATCTATCAGATAATTAATTTATATGTCATGGTTTCGTTTTTAATTCTTTTACCTATTGTGGTATAGTAATTTTATTTTAGGTGCATCGTCCTCACATGTTATTATATAATTAATGTACCCATGCAAAATATTGTACCTAAAACATTTTAAAAGAGTAACGGTGGAGTTTCTTGCCCATTCTTCTCCATACGAAAACTACCTTTTGGAATGGGCGACTAGAATCAATTCTATTTTAAGATAATTTTTGACGTTCAAAAGTGCCTTTTATGTGCCTATTTGAAATAAATGCTTTGACTTTGACTTTTGACTTTGACTTAGTGATGTGTAATAAAGAACTTGAAACCCACTGAGGGTATCAAATACTTTACGTAGTAATACACACATCAAAAGTGTCTAGGGATCAAGCATTTTTATGCGGATTTCTTGAGATTGAGATGTGGCTTTGTAATAAATTTATGATTTTATAAATTTATATGGATTCTTTTTGGTGCATTTCATAATTTGAATCAGGAACTGTGAATCAAATTCGAGTAAAAGATGAAAATCAGCTGTCAATATTTTCCCTATAAAAACATACAACGCATTGAAGACATTATTAGTGCTACTGTTTCCCTACTACTGATTAAAACCAACGTTATTATGGAGCGGCGACGTCATTTAAGCAAGGAAGAAATGCTCAGAGCCGTGGGAATGATAGAAGCTGGTTCCCGGCAACGTACTGTGGCTTTAGCTCTAAATACAAGTCAGAGTGTTATCAGTCGACTTTGGACACGTTACCGAAGCACTGGTACCGTGGCTGAGCGCCATGGAGGACGGTATCGCTGCACCACACGGAGACAAGACCGATACATTCAAATCTTAACTCGAAGAGCTCCAACAATAACCGCCATGATGTTAGCCGTGAGGCTTCATCACTCTTCAGGGAACTTAATTAGCGACCAAACAGTCAGAAACCGCTTGCATGAAGTGAACCTTCATTCCCGAAGACCGCTACGGGTACCACCTATAGCAATGCACAATCGTAGGATTCGATATCAATGGGCTCTTGAACACAGAAATTGGGCAGAAGAACAATGGCGTTTCGTGTGCTTTTCTGATGAGTCTCGTTTTGGTATGAGACCGGATACAAGACGTATACGACACTGGAGAACCCCTGGACGCCAACAGCGATTAAAATTCTGCCAGGAAGTCCATCCTTATAGTGGTGGAACCATCATGGTATGGGCGGGTATTTGGATCGGCGGAAGAACTGAGTTGATTTGGATCAGAGGCAACCTCAACGCTCAAATTTATGCTGAGACGATTGTATCAGACGTCATCGTTCCTCTACAAGTGCAAATCGGTCCCTTATTTCAGTTAATGCATGATAATGCACGACCGCACACCGCAAGAGTTGTAAGACAGACTCTCGCCGCAGCTAACATCAATGTCCTGCCCTGGCCTGCTCAGTCGCCAGACTTGAACCCGATTGAGCATGCATGGGATATGCTACAGAGAAGAGCTCTGCCGAATATGGAGGGTATCCAGTCGCAAGAAGACCTTTTTTTGTTGTTGCAACGAACATGGGCGGCCATTCCACAGCGTGATTTGGATGAACTCATTTTGAGTATGCCAAACCGATGTTCTTGTGTTGTTAGTGTTCGCGGTAGAAACACGGATTATTAATTGTTTAAGTTACCCAATAAAATTTTAAAGAAAACTGTTATTTCAGTCTTTTTTTCGAACTTTTGTGTTAGTGGTTCAAATGTCAAAAATCCCTTTATTAGGAAAATGGCAAATTTCTTTATTAATGCAAAGGTGACTTGGTTTATCGTTACTGTGACAAACGAAAACACTTTATTTGATGAATCCTTAAAGAAAATTTTAATTAATATCAATCAGGAGAAAAGTTATTGCAAAAATATATGTTGATCCCTAGACACTTTTGATGTGTGTATTTACGTTTTTATTGTACTCCGGGGTTCGAACGCAAATAAATTCAGTAAATTACATAGACATACAGCAAAAACACACAACCCATGTCACCTACACACATGTCACCCACAAACATGTCACCTACACTCATGTCATCTACACACATTTCACCTACACACATGTCACCTACACTCATGTCACCTACACACATGTCACCTACACACATGTCACCTACACACATGTCACCTACACTCATGTCACCTACACACATGTCACCTACACACATTTCACCTACACACATGTCACCTACACTCATGTCACCTACACACATGTCACCTACACACATGTCACCTACACACATGTCACCTACACACATGTCACCTACACTCATGTCACCTACACACATGTCACCTACACACATGCCACCTACACACATGCCACCTACACACATGTCACCTACACACATGTCACCTACACTCATGTCACTTACACTTATGGCACAGTATAAATATGAACAGGATGGAAACTAGGCCTATTTGTTGAAATAAATACCTACGCCTCATTGGAGCGTTATGGTTGTCACTCTTAATGTCTGTAAAATTGATGTGTTTTACTGTAACGAAGTTTTTAACGTGGTGTGCGGTTAGAAGTTGACTGATTATCTTTCCCTCCTTCTGGTCAAAACGTAAATACAAGAGTGCTAAAGCCGATAGTGAAGTCAAAATGCGCGTCCCTCGACCGATGCCTAGTTTAACCCTGCACCTTACCGTTTCTACTCGAGAATGGATGTAATAGTAATTAAAGAAAACAATATTTTTAAAAAATATCTTTATTCTTCGTAATTATGTTAAAACACATTTTTCGATACTTTAAACCGACTACTTGGGAAGTAGTGCTACAGTAAAAAGAAAATAATATTATGTGGCGACTTCATAAATGTATTAAACAAAAACAAAGTGGAAGACAACAGGAATAAAAAAATGCTGCATGCGTAAACAGCAATTATTATGGAAGTATCGTAAGAATCGAAATATCATAAAAAAAAAAAACAATTTTAAAAATTTTGCGAATAGATTACAACGTGTTATAAAACTGACAAAAAAGTCTCAGAATAATTACTTTATCCATACAGCTCAAAACAAATGTAAGGCTACTTGGAACGTTATTAGTAAAACAATGTGTAATGTGCCAAAAAGCGAAATCAATCAAATTAATATAGATGGTAAACATTGTGGTGATGATCCCCAGACCATTGCGAACTTTTTTAATATTTTTTTTATAGACCAAATAAAACGCAATACAAGTTGTACTAATAAAACAGAGACTACGGACCGTCCAACTTTTTGAAAATGCGTCGAGCGTATTGGATGAAATTTTTCGTTCTTGTTTTAAAAGAAAACAAAAGAGAACACTGTAAAATTTACATGTAGCAGGCGAAAGTATTTTTCAGTAAATAATTTATAATTACGAATAGTAGAGATATATTTTTTTAAATATTGTTTTCTTTAATTACTATTACACCCATTCTCGAGTTGAAACGGTAAGGTGCAGGGTTAAACTAGGCATTGGTCGAGCGACGCACATTTTGACTTCACTATCGGCTTTAGCACCCTCGAAAACTATGAAAACGACACCCATGACAAATAAATGGAAAAATTTCACAGCCGCCATCTTGAATTTAGATTTTGACCTCACTATAGGCTTTAGCACCCTCGAAAACTATGAAAACGACACCCATGACAAATAAATGGAAAAATTTCACTTCCGCCATCTTGGATTTACATTTTGACCTCACTATAGGCTTTAGCACCCTAGAAAACTATGAAAACGACACCTATGACTAATAAATGGAAAAATTTCACAGCCGCCATCTTGAATTTAGATTTTGACCTCACTATAGGCTTTAGCACCCTCGAAAACTATGAAAACGACACCCATGACAAATAAATAGAAAAATTTCACAGCCGCCATCTTAGATTTTAACCTCACTATCGGTTTTAGCACCCACGAAAACTATGAAAAGGACACCCATGACGAAAAATTTTAAAATTTTGAAGCCGCCATCTTGTATTTACATTTTGACCTCACTATAGTCTTTAGCACCCTAGAAAACTATGAAAACGACACCTATGACTAATAAATGGAAAAATTTCACAGCCGCCATCTTGGATTTAGATTTTGACCTCACTATAGGCTTTAGCACCCTCGAAAGCTATGAAAACGATACCCATGACAAATAAATGGAAAAATTTCACAGCCGCCATCTTGGATTTAGATTTTGACCTCACTATAGGCTTTAGCACCCTCGAAAACTATGAAAACGACACCCATGACAAATAAATAGAAAAATTTCACAGCCGCCATCTTGGATTTAGATTTTGGCCTCACTATAGGCTTTAGCACCCTCGAAAACTATGAAAACGACACCCATGACAAATAAATGGAAAAATTTCACAGCCGCCATCTTGGATTTAGATTTTGACCTCACTATCGGCTTTAGCACCCTCGAAAACTATGAAAACGACACCCATGACAAATAAATAGAAAAATTTCACAGCCGCCATCTTGGATTTAGATTTTGACCTCACCAACGATTTTGGCAACCTCTTTAACTACCTACGACACCCATGACGAAAAAATGTTAGCAGCCGCCATCTTTGATTTACAAATAAATTCACGTCGGTGCATGATCGCACGAGCCATTATTCGATATCGATTATAACAATAAATCATTCTTACCTTTCAAGATCAGCAGGGAGTTTAAAAAAGGAAAGCTCCGATTTCGAAGAAGTCGAGTTCAAACAGTTTTTATTAAAAAGATGGACGATCCGTGGCGCAAGGAATAAATTAAATACACGACTATTCGTTCCAACACGGCATCGGCACCCGTGACTGAGAGTACCCCAACTATCGCTTAGGAGTATCGTAGATGCGCGCGTCTGTGTGAGTGTGCCGTTGCGACCGTTTGTACGTAGTTTCCGTACTGTTCGTATCTGTCTACTGTGCTTATGGCTCCTACACACATGTCGCCTACACACAAGTCACCTACACTCATGTCAACTACACACATGTCACCTACACACATGTCACCTACACACATGTCACCTACACTCATGTCACCTACACACATGTCCCTACACACATGTCACCTACATTCATGTCACCTACACACATGTCTCCTACACTCATGTCACCTACACGCATGTCACCTACACACATGTCACCTACACACATGTCACCTACTCACATGTCACCTACACTCATGTCACCTACACACATGTCACCTACACACATGTCACCTACACACATGTCACCTACACACATGTCACCTACACTCATGTCACCTACACCCATGTCACCTACACACATTTCACCTACACACATGTCACCTACACTCATGTCACCTACACACATGTCACCTACACTCATGTCACCTACACACATGTCACCTACACTCATATCACCTACACACATGTCACCTACACACATGTCACCTACACTCATGTCACCTACACACATGTCACCTACACTCATGTCACCTTCACACATGTCACCTACACACATGTCACCTACACTCATGTCACCTACACACATGTCAACTACACTCATGTCACCTTCACACATGTCACCTACACTCATGTCACCTACACACATGTCACTCACACACATGTCACCTACACACATGTCACCTACACACATGTCACCTACACACATGTCACCTACACACATGTCACCTACACACATGTCACCTACACTCATTTCACCTACACACATGTCACCTACACTCATGTCACCTACACACATGTCACCTACACACATGTCACCTACACTCATGTCACCTACACTCATGTCACCTACACACATGTCACCTACACTCATGTCACCTACACGCATGTCACCTACACACATGTCACCTACACACATGTCACCTACACACATGTCACCTACACTCATGTCACCTACACGCATGTCACCTACACACTTGTCACCTACACACATGTCACCTACACACATGTCACCTACACACATGTCACCTACACTCATGTCACCTACACACATGTCCCTACACACATGTCCCTACACACATGTCCCTACACACATGTCACCTACACACATGTCACCTACACTCATGTCACCTACACACATGTCCCTACACACATGTCACCTACACTCATGTCACCTACACTCATGTCACCTACACACATGTCCCTACACACATGTCACCTACACTCATGTCACCTACACTCATGTCACCTACACACATGTCACCTACACTCATGTCACCTACACACATGTCACCTACACACATGTCACCTACACTCATGTCACCTACACACATGTCCCTACACACATGTCCCTACACACATGTCCCTACACACATGTCACCTACACTCATGTCACCTACACACATGTCCCTACACACATGTCCCTACACACATGTCACCTACACTCATGTCACCTACACACATGTCACCTACACTCATGTCACCTACACTCATGTCACCTACACTCATGTCACCTACACACATGTCCCTACACACATGTCACCTACACTCATGTCACCTACACTCATGTCACCTACACACATGTCACCTACACTCATGTCACCTACACACATGTCCCTACACACATGTCACCTACACTCATGTCACCTACACTCATGTCACCTACACACATGTCCCTACACACATGTCACCTACACACATGTCACCTACACTCATGTCACCTACACACATGTCACCTACACACATGTCCCTACACACATGTCACCTACACTCATGTCACCTACACTCATGTCACCTACACACATGTCACCTACACTCATGTCACCTACACACATGTGACCTACATGAACTCACGCGTTTTCCCCATGGGTGTAGGCAGAAACATCAGAACGCCACCTGCTACGATCCTTAGATACTCTCAGCAACAACAATAATTAAAAAACTTATAACAGCGAGGTTCGGCTGTTCTGCATGAGTAGGTGTCTACATAATAAGTACTTAAAGCATAGTGTTTCCTCACTGCAGAGCACAAGTCGAGCAGTCGCGCCAGCTCGCCTCTCGGGGCTATTTGTGTAAGAATGCGCCGAACGTTGTCGACATTAGAGCATAACAAGATCAAACAAGTGTTTCGCGAACAACTTGTAACTTGTTTACTACTCAATTTAACTGTTAAAATAGCCGCTATTTTGTCGCTAAGCAACTCGTCTGACCGCTCGCTAACTTGTTGCGATGCTGCCCTCTCTTCTCCAGGCTATCTGCAAACAAATCCCCGTTTATAGTTTATGTTCCAAAAGAGTTATATTGCTATTTAAATACAAATATTTCAGTGTTTCTTTGAGTACGTTCGTATTACTTACAGGGACGACAGTACTGCCTCCAATACAAACAATCTAAAAAATACAGCTGTAGGGGTTTTGTTTGCAAGCAACCTCCGCGAACGTTTTAAGTTAAGGGTATCGACGAAAATAATAGAAGAAAGAGTGGAGCACCAGCTCGCACAGCTGACAGCGCCCGTCTCGATGTAATAGTAAGTTTATTTTAGGAATAATTATCCAAGCCTATTATTGTACACTTACATGTTGGTGAGTTTACACTGTAATAAAGGAAGATAACATTGTGTAGTTTATCTTTTAACATTGTGTTCAAGTTAATATTGCCGCAACATTATCAGTTGCGATAGTTCAGACGGACCCTCACGGGGCCGCGGGGCCGCCGCGCTTTGTCTGAACAGTCAGCCTGCGGGCTCAACACGGATTTAACCTTCATTAGTAACAATGACATTGATTCTATGTTCACGAATTTCAATAAAACTGTCTGACGAAGTGATGTTTAAATTATAGATTACAAAGTAATTTACTAATTATATTTTAAATGAAGGACTGTGAATAGAATTGTAAGTAAAAGTTGGTGAGATAATTAGAAAATTCCATCGCAATAAATTATTACTTGAACATAAATACTTTTAGAGGCTTTAATTGTCTAGTTTCGGATTAATTCATTATTTTGGCAACATCGCTAGACTCCTTGAATAACTTTGTAAATCATTTTTAAAGATGAAACTTTAATAAAGTGTATCTAATAAGTAATTAGCTAGTAGGGCCATTCTTTGATGTCAAAACATTATGTTACTCAAACAGATGAGGCTAATGTTTGACGGGTTGCTAAATGTTTGTTTTCATTTATTTAGCATTAACTTGTCATTTCTCTATTGTATAGTCTATCTAGTAATTGCTTCAAAACCCTAAGGTTACCTGTAATGTTGCATGTTAGTAAACGACCCGTGCTGCAGTGCTGCAGTGGAGGTAACGTCCACCGCTCATGCTCACACTCGCATTGGTACGTGCAAAACCGATGGCGTAGTATCGAATTCCACATTCAGTGGAGCAGATCCCGTATTTTTAAGACCGTTCGCGTTCTAATCTGAGTCGCAATATTTCAAAAATACAATCAATTTACATACATTTTTGACAAGCTTTTGACATTGATTGTCGGTGAGATGAGTTTGCGACTTGAATTTGAACCTTTTTTAAGTACAAGAATTGACTTTAAGGTCTGTTTGTCTTCGCGACAGGTAGTTTCAACCTTATTGAGGCTTTAATTTACTGAGAATTGTTGTCAAAAGTGGTAAATAAATTACGATGTCGACTATACCGACCTATATAAATTAACGGTACCTAAATGTTTTTTTTTGTTAATAGTTTATACTACTTCTATACGTCAAATTATTACGAACTTCATTTTGTGATTACATTTTAAGCATTTTAAGTCTCTTTTCGCCACCACAGCTGCTCGGCTCACGCAAAGCCTTCGCTCTGGTTGGCACCTGCCATCCTACAGGTACCTCATCGACTATCCTTTATATCCCTCCAATTATTTCCCTCTTGGTAAATTTAATCAAAGTGTCTGCGCTGAAATATTAAAGGTAAAATTGGTAGCTTGCCATCACGCAGTAAATAATATTTTTAATTTATTGGATATAAGTAAAATGAATAATGCTGGTGAAGGTGCTTAAGTAGGTAAAGAGCTAACATCACATATTGGACTCTTCACCTGCATACATTAATAGATGAAGGTGAAGATACTCTTAAATCAGCAACAAACTTGTAAGCACCGTCCGATTCCCAGGTATTTTCGGATCCCAGGCTAACTAGATGAACCTAAAACAGTAACATCCTGAATAATTGTCCTGAATAATGAATTCTACACGTGAAGTTTCGAGAGGCCTAAAATTCTGCCTTTTTAATATTTTATGAGAATAGGTACCCTACTCAACCTGTACACCAATCGATCCTGTCGACACCGGCTTACCTCACACCGTGATGTTGTAATACAAAGCCATTGATGCGGCGCGTGATTAATCGCTTACGACATGTGTCGACTCTAATTGATTCCTATATTTATCGAAGGCACACCGTAGCAGCACGTGTAGAACTCATGTGAAGTGCGGACGATGCGTGTTTTGTCGAACACCGCTATAAAACGCTTTATAGCGAATTTTTGCGTATTTCGTTAGGAATGCGGAACTCGTCGCATCCTCTCGGACTATGAGAATACTTGTGTAACGCGATAGAGAATTTTATGGCGTTTAGAGAAACTTCGAAATAGAACAGTTATTTATGTTTTTTTTTGGTACTTATCTACTGATGTTTATTTAAAATGATAAGGAACCATGTACTTTTGTATATTGGTAAATGGCTTATGTTGAACTTATCACTAAGTAAAATATAACACCAAAAAAACACTTTTTACTGCCAAAAATAGTAAATGATCACCACTCCATTTTATTGTAAAATACCTAGGTATAGGTATTTGTATTCTCATTTGCTCGCTCTTGCATCCTATGTCGACGGAGCCCCGCTTGGCGGGGCTTCTATTTCTGTGTAAAGGGTTTACAGTAACCTAACCAAACCTAACCTCGGGGTGCACAGCTAGGACTATTGTAATTTTAGACTTAATTTTTTAGTGTTTAGTATATTTTTTTGGTGGTCATTATATTTAACCCCTTGGTAAATTAGTACCGCTATAATATTATTGTTGAAGAAATGTGGTTCGTACTTCAACCATTTTTAATAGGGTGAATATGTGGCTAGAAAAGGGAAACATTTATTTGATATGAACAGTGACTACATTCATACACCGAACACGGTTCCCTTAGATAACAACACTGGTAGCGCAGCAGCCTGCCTCATAGAAAACAGAAACAAACTCAAACATTTTATTCTCACTCCGCTGTTTGCGCGGATGTTCCCCAAACAGTACGTAGCACACAGCAGGTACCTACCTACTCGTTGTATACGAGTATGCCAACATACAAACAGTCAAACGGAATAGTTAAAAATATATCGCTGTACATTTGTAGGTACATTCGTATATTATGTTCTAAGCTTATGAAGGTTATAAATATGGGAATCTTACCTACAGTAGCAGACTTTACGAGTTCAGTTGGGTAAGGGTAGAATGGGGTAAAAAAGGGTTCCATCCTGGGTTAGTGTCGTCGGATGGGGAGCACTGCGGCGGCTATTTATGAGCGCGAGATAAACCTGAATCATAACACAACAGCTGAACACAAACACTGGATAATGAGATTACACAATGTTGCTACGTATTGGGTTCTGATTTAAAGTAGTTTTGTATAAAACAAAAAAACCTTTTTGCAAAAGCAAAAAAAAAACAATGGTCTTCCAAAAAAGACACTACAAAGTGAAAAATAACTTTAAATTCGGAAGTCGGTGTCGTTGGATTCGCATTTTCGTTGTTTGCCAACTGTGCGCTACTTTATACAAGTATCTGCAGGCTTTATCTGCCGTGTGTAGTCATAATTAGTGACTTGTGATTAGATTACTAACATAAGCAGAGTCATTATAGTCGTTCTGATTTCTTCCTGTTACTTTTCCTCGACATTTTCCAAAAACAGCATCTCCGTTGTGATTTTCCTCCCAGAATAAACACGTACAATTGGCCGGATTTCTGACATATGACTTTGATCCCGAATTTGTTGTGAGTGAGCCCAGAGACAGTAAGTAATAAGGAGTTATCGTCATGTCGCACAAGAATAGAACAAAAGAGACTCCATCACGTCAGCCGGGGTCAACGCCCGCGCAATATATCCACATTACCCTCGTACTAAACGAATAACTGGAGGGTCCCTACTTTACCTTTTTGTTAGATAACTAAGTATCGTTAGGTACTCGTAGGATTCCACCTTTACGTTGCCAATTAATCTCTGAACATGATTGCAATCAAGCGGTCGCGGGCTTGTAGACGAGGGATTACAAGAAGCCGCCGCGTGCTCACCGTCCCGAGTAACAGATGATACCACCAACCTACCGCCCCACCTGATACGGATCGTAACCAGGTAACTATCGGTTACGACGAGCGCCACTTTTTGTTGAGATACCATCCTACGTACCATTCGTTTTAATGGGCCGATTAAAATGTTCATTGTGATGTAAAACAGGGGATCTAAGGGGGTGAGGCGGCGAGCGGCGGCGGGGGGCGGACGAAAGATTGGAAAAACGCGGGTAATCAAAGAATTAATTGATTCGCGGCTAGCGGCCGGTACCTTTGTTCCTCGTTGTGGAATGGTTTAAAAAAAGGGGATTACGTTTGTTCCTGAGCGGTTTGTAAGAAATTAATTGTTTTATAATTGTTGCGGAGAAGAGCTGTTTGGATACCTGCGTTTGATTGGGAATCACACTGAGGGGAGGTAGGGGGAGGCGAGGGCAGGCTTTTGCATGTCGATATAAAGTAATTTCGTATTGTAAAGCTTTTCTCTTCAGATTTAGTTTTATCAGCAGTTCGAAGTTCTTTTTTCCAATGCATTATTTGTCTGATAGTAATTCTGTTTTTCAATGGGAGATTTACATCTTGGTATTTGGTTATTCATTGAGTTGTTTACTGTTAGTACATACTTTAATGCTAAATCAATGTATCACAGAACTATAACATAGACAAAGAGCTTTGGCTAGAGTTACCCGACTGACTCTATTATTATCATGGTCAAAACGGTTCGGTTCAACGGTCAATAATAATAATGAACAATTTTTAAGCGAATAAAGAAATAAGCAATATTAAATATGATTAAATTAGTAATAAATTAATAGATAGACCTGCATATAAAATATTAATAGAATAAGTGAATGAATGGAAATATAAATACATAGATAATAGGATAGAAAATAATTCTAACTTCATAACAAGGAAAATTAATAAAGCGCTCTTCCTCTCTCTACTTATTTAAAAACTAGCTTCTGCCCGCGACTTCGTCCGCGTGAAATTCGCACTTTCTTCTAAAAATTTCGAAAATGTGTGTAGGTATGGTTTTATCATTTATTTAGATAAATAAGTATTCGGGCCAATTTCAAAGGAATCAGATTTTTCAAATAAACTGAATCCCGCTTTTCATCCCCACAAGGGTGAAATTTAGAAAAATCGTTCGTGATGTGTTCATAACTTGACTCAAAGACCCATACCCATTTTCGAGTTAATGGAAGCAAGCAGTAATATTATATCCACCCCTTAAACTTTATTACTTACCCTTTTCCACCTTAGTAGGAGTCGATTTTTAAAAAACCCTAAAACACATACTTGTTTTATTTTTTGTTTTAGTAGTACCGAGTTTCGTGTTGATCCGACAGCGGTTACATATCTTTCTAACCTATCAACTTTGTCACCCCCTAAATCCTCTGTAAGGGTTTTTTTTTTAAACTAAAAGTGACAATCTTTATTATTTACTGACCCAAATATTGCTGTTTCATGTTTATTAACCAAATAAATGAGATTTTTCATATACACTGTATCCCCCGCTTTTCAACCCCACAGGGGTGGAATTCCGTAAAATCGTTTGGGATGTGTTCATTACTTGACTCAAAGATTATTTACACGAATTGTTGAGTTAATCAAACCACGCAGTAAAATCCTCCCCTGTAAAATTAACTACCCCTTTTCACCCCGTTAAGGGTAGATTTTCGAAAAACCCTGATACACGTTATTCTTTATTTATGGTCTTAAGTATAAATACCGAGTTTCGAGTTAATCAGACCTCGCGTTAAAATTCTTCCATACAAATTTTGACGTCCCCAATCCCCCTTTAGAGGGTAGTTTAGAAATACAAAAAATGTCAAACTTCATAATTTACTTATATAAGTATTCGTGCCAAGTTTCATGTTTATTAACCTAATGAATAAGATTTTTCATATACACTGCGCTCCCGCTTTTCACCCCCATAGGGGTGGAATTTCTAAAAAAAGTTTGGGATGTTTTCATTAATTGACTCAAAGATTATTTATACGAATTGTTGAGTTAATCAAGCCACTTGTTAAAATTCTCACCTGTATAATTGACTACCCTTTTTCACCCCGTTAGGGGTAGATTTTCGGAAAACCCTGATACACGTTATTCTTTATTTTTGGTTTTAAGTATAAATACCGAGTTTCGAGGTAATCGGACCACGCGTTAAAATTCTTCCATACAAATTTTGACACCCCCACCCCAATCCTCCTTTAGGGGGTAGTTTATAAAAAAAATAAATGCCAAACTTCATAATTTACTTACATAAATATTCGTGCCAAGTTTCAAGTTTATTAACCAAATGAATAAGATTTTTCAAATAAACTGTATTCCCGTTTTTCACCCCTATATGGATGGAATTATGAAAAATCGTTTAAGATGTGTTCATAACTTGACTCAAAGATTATTTATGCCAATTTTCGAGCTTATCAAGCCGCGCAGTAAAATCCTCCCCTGTAAAATTAACTACCCCTTTTCACAGCGTTAGGGGTAGATTTTCGAATAACCCTGATACACGTTATTTTTTCTTTTTAGTTCTTAGGATAAATACTGAGTTTTGAGTTAATCGGACAGCGCGTTAAAATTCTTTCATACAAATTTTGACACCCCCCTTTACCTCTTCAGGGGGTATTTTAGAAAAACAAAAAATTCCAAACTTCATAATTTACTTAGAAACGTATTCGTGCCAAGTTTCAAGGTTATTAACTCAAAAAATAAGATTTTTCATACAAACAAAATCCCCCCTTTTCACCCCCTTAAAGGTTGAATTTCCAAAAACTCCTTCTTGTTCGATACCTACTCTTCACAAAGAACATACCCTCCAAAATTCATGTCCCTAGGACCAGCGGTTTAGGCTGTGCGTAGTCAGGTCGTTCATCCCCCTTTAGGGGTGAAATTATCAAAAACGCTGAGACACGTGTAAATTAATTTTCAATCGTTAGTCTAAACACGAAATTTGAAGATCCTAACTTTAAAACTGAGGGACTTTCATACACAAATTCACCCCCCTTTTTCACTCTTTGGGGTGGAATTACAAAAACGCTGAGACACGTATTAATTAATTTTCAATCGTCGGCCTAAATACAAAATTTGACGATCCTAACTTTAAAACTGACGGACTTTCATACAAACTTTCATCCCCTATTTAACTCCCTTAGGGGTTGAATTTCGAAAAATCCTTCCTTATTCCTTGTCTACATTATAAAGGGAACCATTGTGTAAAATTTCAGCTTTCTAGGTCCAAGGGTTTGGGCTGGGCGTTGATGAGTCAGTCAGTCAGTCAGTCAGTCAGGCCTTTTGTTTTTATTTATATAGATTTGCTGTGCCCGACAGGGTCCATAATTGTTTCTATTATTTTTTTTTATTTACCACCTGTAATTGTACATTATGGATTGCAATAAACGATTTGAGATAGCAGTTCATCATCATCTGCCTCGCCTTTTTCCAACTACGTCGGGGTCGGCTTCCAGTCTAGCCAGATGCAGCTGAATACCACTATTTCCGATCTGACCTCCTTCAATACAATTACGGGTTCCGCACTGACTTTCAGGCTTCTGACGACGACCGGTTCCCTCAGTTCATCGTAGTGGGTTTATAGCTCATGAGTTTCTAGTAAATACTGGTTTGGGACAATATTTTATTAATACCTATTATGAATATGGGAAAAGGCACGAAACCCCCTTTGCTTCGGTTGCCTGGTGTGACATGAAACACTGAGCACTGGCTCGATGGTCATTACTGTTAGATACAAAACGCACTGTGCGCGTTAACAACAGTCATGATATTTACAGTCATGCTGCCATTCACAACGTAGGCCGAGCTGTCATCGTGCACATTAATTTTGATTGGTAATATTTAGTAAAGCATTGAAATGTTGTATTCATTGATTCATGTTAGTTGAATGCAGACAGATATTATGAACATTATTACACTTACGATACCCATCAGCATCTGCGTACCCTTTGCCCAACTATATTAGCTCAGCTTCCAACTTACGATAAGTAGTCCTCCGCTGTCTTATTGTGTGTTATCGTATGTATGCTCCCCTATCTCATACATGTGACTTCATCGGGCGCACGTCATGTTCTCTCCTGGTGTACGGCAGCCTTCAGCGAGTGTGTATTATTGAGTGCAGTGGGTGCGAGCCGGCATTAAACGAACAAAGCATTTGCCATCGCGCATAATTCACTCGCCGAACTAGCAGCGTTTAAGTGCCCTCCAGCCCGATCTAAGCTTTGTTTTTATACTTTTCTTCACATCTCACCTCGCGAGCATACCAATTTGCACCTTATTTTCATAACGAGAGGGTCTCAATTTGATTGCTTGTATCGATGTTATAGTCCGTTTACGCTCGTCAAGGGAATTTCTTTCGAATGTCTTCTATATATCTCGGCGGGTATTATCCGCTGTATTCGCGGGAAAAATCTCTATTGCACCGGGTACAGATGCATTTCCAGTGATTTTCCACTTTCACCCCTTCTTCCCCCCGTAGTCCCGCTCCCCGCGCCCTCTGCGAGGTTGCTTCGTTACGTTCTCGCCGTGTTTTAGTTTTGTTTCATTAACTGCGCGAGTTACTGAGCTCGTTTTGTTTCACATTGAATGTGTCGCGGATTAGAACAGGAGAAGGTGCCAGGCGCGGGTGTACGATGCGGGTCTCGTCGGTACACACTTAATTGGTTTTCGGTTGTAGCCAAATTGCTTTATGTTAGTTTCCGTGGCTCCTCCGTTGTTTGACTAATTTATACCCTAACAGTAGTAGATTGTTCAAATATTGTCATTTTAAAAATACTTAAAATGAAATCACATGTTTGAAATTTTAATTTATTGAGAATGAAGCTCAAGAACTATAAAATCAAGCATTTCGTATAGGAAAATGATGAAGTATATCGTGTCGTCTCAGTCCGTCCGTTGTCTATCACCGCTTACAACCTTGTCGATGCTTGCTACAAGGATCCATAAATAACGCGCTCCCGCGGTAATCCCGCGCCCAGGATTCTCCCGGGATTGCGGCCGCGGCCTTCCTTACGCCCATCTGTTTTGAATTAAACCCTTGCAGTTTAGGGTTAAAATGAGTTTTTTATTGCATTACCGGCGAATGATTAATTATTATATGGGTCGTTGGGTGCCATATCCGGTCATTCTCGGATCGTTTAGGGGTTTAAAGTCGCTTCATCAAAAAATAATCGTGACCTTTCATCTGTAGGTTTTCTGTGTGATTTATGTTATCTGCATTGATTGTAGTAGAGATTCAAATATTGGATCAATTTGGAAAGTAGATAGTTTTGCTAGACTAGTGAACTAGACAGCGGACGCGCAGGGGACAAAGTCAACAACAATAATATTCTATTTTTATTTAACAATGACTCAGTTACACAAAGAGCGCGAGAGCTAGTAACATTAGCATTGTTGTGTTATAATGAAATTGTATTTTAGTCCTATCTGTGCACTTGAGACCTAGTAAAAACATACATACTCGTCCATACACACACAAATTTATTAAAAAAAATATCTACTATGAACAAAATTAATTCTTATTCATACAGGCATGTTTTCAAAGGAAGTTATTTTAATAAAAATTCGTTAGTATCAGAACTGTTTATGTTTACAGAATTGTTTTTATGGAAAAATCTCAAAATTCGGGTAAAGGAAGTACTTGAGATGTTGTAGTAAACACGGAAGAACTCTGAAATAATGTAAAATTTTGGCATTCACCGTGCGACCCCAGAGACGCATGACGATCGTTGCGGGTTGCGTTGCGGGTTGTGTTGCGGCTGCGTATAACGCACACGCACAATCCTTATACTACACAGATTTTATATTGTCATTCAGTACAACCTGCATCTATTGTGGTTTTAAGAATTTTGTAATATTCATTTTTATAGTGGCATGACAAGCTGATATATGATGCACGAAAGTTATGTAAGAGTACAACCAACACTAAACACAATGTGTGAATATTACATATTATTCTGGATTGTATATAGCAAACTATCGCTGGCACACTTGTTGATACCTACAAACTACGAATAACACAATCTACGGTCAGGGAAATTAATTGTCAATGAAATTGACACCATAGGTAAATTAGCCGTATTATAGCTAAGGTAAATGTACCAATACTCGTCGGGTTTTGATATTCACTGACTTTGAAGAACTGCTGCGTGAGAAGTATTTCATTTAGAATGAAACTTTTTGCATGATGAAATAGAAAAATTATCCGTTATTCTAAATAAGTTGTTTATTTTTGTAATTTTTAGTGATAATAAATATCTACTTATTTAAGCAAATGTGCAAAAAGGGCGATTTGTACCAGTACTCGCCAGATTTGTACTATTACTCATCAAAAGGACCCAGTAGTCGTCAATTTTTGATGCTAACTTGAACTTTACGGCCTTGAACATAGAGTTCAAGATGATTACACATTAAAACACATTGTGATTGTCTTTCATATGAGTGGCAAGTCTAAGAAACAAAAGGTAGGTAGAAAACCAAATCGCAAGAAATCAGACTAGGTAGGTAAATTCTAATATATTTTAGCTTAAAAAATTATGATGTCCGAATCACAGAATCAGTTTTTTATCAGAATAAAGGAGCCCATTGTATATTAAGTGTTTAATGTTTTTTTTGATGTTGTGTATTTTGTGGTGTACAATAAAGTATATAAATAAATAAATAAATCAGCCATATTAGGCCCAAATCCCAAAATGGCCGGCCAACGAAAAAAATGTATTACCCTGGTCGGGGAAGACCTCCTTATCATTTTTTACTATTGCGCTGAATCGCTAAGACCATTCCTTCAGCTTTTTTTAAGTAAAAAAATTAAATTGTATACATTAAAAAAACCTGATCTTAGAACTATGTAGATAAAAAATAGTTATGATAATACTCGCAGAGGTTTTTTGTCATTGTAGGTAATACTTGTTTAAGGTCACCTTTCTTTTATTTTCGCCAATTGGTAGTTAATATATTTTTTATTAAAATTTATAAAACTAGTTTTTTTACAACTTTAAAAAACAGCTGAAGAAATGGTCTCAGAAGTTCTAAGTAATAATAAATTTTATTTCACTGTCACTTTGTGTTTTAGGCCTGTTGACGTGAAATCGTCACTGCACTCAGTGGTAAATTCAATATGTCTGACCGACAATAACATTTATATTTCAGCCGCTTATAACTACGAGAATGCTTCGGTAATGATTGAGCATACAATATATGGGTAATAATTGTACCAATTTTGAAGCAGGATCTAATTTGTGTTTGACGTCACATCGCAAGTGCAGTGGGCCCGACCCTCCTTTTTACTATGCGTCGAAATTTTAATTCGCAAACAAATTTTTAGCTACTAGGTGCCATTGTCAAGAATTGACACAGCACTTCTAGGGCCTAAAGAGAATCAACAGAAATATTGGCCGAGTTAAAAATGCATTTGAAGTTGACAATAGCAAAATAATTTCAAAATATGTCATCTCATATCGGCCGTTAGTCTGGCCAAAAATGAAAAATATCTCAATAAAAGTAAGCTTGCATCAAAAAGAATTCAATGAGCCTCAAAAAAAGCCTAGTACTAAGCAAATACAATAGCTACGGCAAAATCAGTAAACTTAGAAAATCTGCAGCAAGTAGCATAAAAGTTAAAGATATCGTCTCATATAGACCGCAAATCTGCTTAGAACTGAAAAATATCACATACGGTGAAAGGTATATTAAATGCAATGAGCCTTTTTTTCGTGGGGAAATCCTCATGGATACCCTCCGTCTGGGAAGAACTGAGGGTTATGTCGGACTCCTACCGACTAAAATCTCACTGTTCCTTCTAGTACCATGAGTCCGGCGCCCGGGAGATACTTGTACATTCGCCGCACCTCCGACTAGTATCAGCCCAGCCAAAAGCCAACCAAAGAAAGTTTTAAATCATAAGAAACACAATAAGCCTACAAAATATACTTATGAGCGAATTCAAAAACTAGGGTAGTACCTAAAATCATCGCCAATCGCCATGTTATTAATGGACGGCGCCCCGACCTGTCATCGTGCAAGTATGTGTGAAGATTACGAGAACATTAGGAAGATTCAACGGCAAAAGACTTAGTAGAAGACACCTTGATACAGGAAGATTTTTTATCACCATCCAAATTATTACAGGGTGTTCTGCCCATGAATATGAACAACTTTCACTATGGGACCAACTCTGAAATCACGAAAAAAAATCAGCTGTTTAATACAAAAGTTTAATACCTACTTGACCAAAATGTATGAAACAGCTGATTTTTTTTCGTGATTTCAGAGTTGATTCCATATTGAAAGTTGTTCATATTCATGGATAGAACACCCTGTACAAATTTGGATGGTGATAAAAAAATATTCCTGTATATGTGAGGATTTGATTGGAACTGTAATATCCACACTCGACCTGAGTGAGGTACTGTTGAAAAACTACCATCAATTATCCAGGGCTTATTACAGCTCATTATTATAGCTTTCCCAGTAAGGCAGTTTAGGTTAGAATTGAGAATACTTTTTACGGGCCGAACGAGTGGAGCGAGCCTACGATACAGCGTGCGAAGCGAGCCCCTCGTAGATACAAATAAGCAAAGCACGCTTAATTACACGATGAGCACGCTTAATTACACGATGAGCTCGCTTAATCAGAAGATAGACTTACTTCTCTTGCTAGTCTTAACAGCTTCTTAAACCAGCAAGCGAAGCGAGCCCACCTTCGACACGAGTGAGCCGAACGCACTTACACATGACAAGCGCGAGCGAAGCGAGCTCTTACACTAGTGACGCGCGAGCACAGTTTCGGGCCGAGCTAGCGAAGCGAGCCCAATGACGCGACAACTAAGCAGAGCACGCTTACTCAAGTAAGCGAAGCGACAACAGCTTAAGGGGCCGACGATAATATTGCCGCGATTCTCTCGCTCGTGGAGACAGCCCCTAAGAGAAACACAGTTTTATCATCAAATGTAGCCCAAACCTTATTATATCTTTGTACAGACGTCAGCACATCAAGCTACCCGAAACTGTCAAATTTTCCCAATCAACTTTGAACCTTATGCTTTAGCAATAAAGTTGAAAATATTTACAATATGACGAGTTTAGAGGCAAGTATTAAGCGTGTCCCAGTAATCGTCAAAAAAGTACTTAAAATGACGAGATTTGGGTCAAGTAGGAATTTTTAAGTACCAATAGATGTCACGTTAAATAAAATATACTTTTATGATAAAAGTGTTCTAAACTTCAAGTTATATCATTAGTAAATTAACTTAACTAATTCATCAAACAATCAGACTTACCACATACCCCACAGAAGGTTCGTAAATCAAAACACAAAACTACGTGCCGAGTTTGACATTTAGCAGCTAAACTTGCAAAAAAATGAAAAAATTGTGGGACACACTTTTTAACCGAGATATCTCAGCCACCATTAAAGTTAAAACTCAGTGTTTTATTTTAATTGTGCAATATGTTACCAAAAATATGTTGCCATAAAAATAAGCCAGTTAAATGTTTAGTAGAAAAAGATATTGATGTTTTTAGACAATTTGACGACTTCTGGGTCACTGTCGACTTCACCCGCGTTTACCTTAATTCATACAACCGTCAAAGAATGTAACTTGTGGTTCACATATACGGATAGTTTGAGTTGCTAGTCAATTTGCTTAACAGTTAACTTTCTTGACTGTACGTTGTGATTTGATGTTAGACCTGGCTGCTAAAAGTCACGTGTATTTCCAATTTGATCACTATATTTATAAGTAGATAAGTCTATCTGTATTTGTCAAGAAAATCCCCAATAAGTGCAGCCTGACTAATGCATACGAATGGCCCACAAGGCACATCGCGTCCAATTCCTCGCCAAGCCGCGCTCCCGCGGCGGTGCTTAGCACCGACTGTTTGATGCTCTCTCTGGCGCGGGACTATCGCGCCGCGCATTACTCTTCATCAGGCGGTAAGCTGCTGAGCTGCTGAGCGAGCGGGAAGACTGCAGTCACACATCTATCTTGTACGGAGAGGTGAAACAAAGAAATTGGAATCGGCATAAATTGGTAATTCGCGTCTACAGCTCGCTTAATAGGATACGACAATAACTCTTTATTACACATCAATAATTGAAGACTCTATGTAGGTACTGTAAAGGTTGTCCGCAAAAGTCGACCTTATGTAGTGCAGGCTTCTGGTCGCATTCGAACAGCCAAGCAAGTTTAGAACGAGGTGTCAAATATTTTGTACTTACATATCAGGTTTTTTTTTTTTGTTTCGAAAAAAAACGGAAAAGCAAAGAAATTCACTCAAAATAAATGTAAAGAAATCGTAACGTTGTTTGATTTCTTAGCTCATCAGCTCTTCACTGTACCTACAGTAGAGGCTTTATCTGGGTGCAGCCTTGCCAACTGGCCTCCAAGAACTTTAACAAGTTAATGGTATAATTATATTAAGTGATAAACTCTATTTTATACTAGCTTCTGCCCGCGACTTCGTCCGCGTGGACTGTTTGGTTCCCCCGACACATCGCATTGCATCGCCTGCCCGCGCTATTACTTCGTTTTCGCTTGGCGTTCTTTCTGACTTTTTTTTTCTTTCTGCTCGGCTCCGAAGAGTCGCAGCGTGATGTTAAATAGCCTATATATAATAATAACTCCTCTGCGTGTGACGTAACCTACGACAAACTTATTATTTGCGGTTGGTACTGTAATCGGGTCTAGGACTAGCAAAATTAAGTTTGTTGTTTATTGTATATACTTTTCCGGGATAAAAAGTAACCAGTGTGGTGCCCAGGATATTAAAGCTATAACTATACCAAGTTCCCAGGATATTAAAGCTATAACTATACCAAGTTTCATCGTAATCGAACCGGTAGTTTTTGCGTGATGCCTGAACAAACAGACAGACAGACAAAATTTTTTTAATCACATTTTTGGATTCGGTGTCGGTCTAGTAACACCCCCTGCCATTAATTTTTTTGATATTTTCAATGTACAGAATTTTCACTTCTACAGATTTATTATAAGTATAGATTTAGAAGAACAGAAAAAAAGTAGACAGTCAGCTCGGATTATCCTTAATTAAAATCAAATACGAGTTAATTCTCCAGTAGGTTCCTCGATCCCTTATAGAAAAAAAGCCTGAATCTTAGTTTCTTTTTCTTATCTGTTTGTGAATGTGTAAAACTCTACACAAATACATATAAATATATTTTAAGTTCACATAAACCCAAACAATACAGAAGAAACCCTAGTTAAAAAAAATGCGTATTTATTTTAAGATTAATCCCGAATCAAATAAAGCGAAATAACAAAAGACTTCAGTAACGTTATCCGTACATTTGTCTGAAATACATTGATGTGGAGTGTGCGCTCATTGTTCGCGTTATCGCCGCTGTGCTTTTAAACCTGCTCAAATATGTGCATTCCAGCACAATGGCTGGAACCGAACACGCATTCGTTGAGAATTCGCTATCAATATGTCGGAGTCTCGCGCAAATAGCTGCCAATGTCGTGGGGTGAACACTACCAATGTACCAATGTAGCTAACACACGTTAATACCAACTTGTAGACAAAGTCAAAACGTTTATTGCGAACTAATTGTACAATGTTGGTGTTATTTCATGTTAGTACCTACTTTTGACTTAGCAGCCTTTTACAAGCATTGCAATTATCATTCGCCTGCCCTTATCATCGTAAATTAGCATGCACTAAACATTATTATTAATTTATTATTATCTTTTATATAAGTACAATTAAATTGAGAAATTAGTTATGTCGAAATTAAATGTCAATAATAATGAATTTAATTAATACAATTATTAAGCAATATTAATGTCATCCTTTTCAGTAGTACAAATTATAATTTTATATTAAGTTAAATAGGATAGGCTAAATGTTATTGTTTGTATAGGACCATAGTATATTTTGTACATTTCTATGTATAGGACAGATCGCCACTTTAGGCTCTAAATATTCTTTTACTGAGTAGAAACATTTTTGGATTAGGTATAGTTTTAGCCTTTTTTGGAATATTGTTACTGATTTTTCAGTTTTAAATATGTTGGGCAACTTATTATATGTGTTTATTGCCATATGATATGGGCTATCACTTAACATTTTAATTCTTGAGGATGGAGCGCATAACCTCTTTTTATGGCGAGTGTTGACGTTGTGCGTATCTTCTACTTTAGTGAACTTGACAAGCATGCTTCATCGCTTATCGTCGGGTGACTTAGCAAAGCACGACCATATCCAACGTAAGAAACCTTTGCACCATTATTTTAAATTCGTCCGTTTACGTTATTCACAATATGATACAAAGCTTCCATAACACAGAACATATTGACGGTTCATGTAGCTCGTATTGCCTATATGGATAGCTACATAAAAATTCGTGATCAATCATTCACGTTCTGATTGATATGGGTAGCGTTATGTACAGTCAACTAAAGAGATAAGTATGCAGGATCGTCGGATATACTTACTTGAAGTTTAGTAAGAAACCGATGGATGTTCTCGAATAAAATTTTATTTTATTAATAGAAAACAAACAGCTCATTTATCTAATTAAATTTCAGTCGACAACATCCATCGGTTTCTTATTAAACTTCAACTATATCCGACGGTCCTGCATACTTACCTTTTTTGTTGACTGTACATACTGATTTAAAGCGATACAAGATGTTTATTTATTGTTTAACACAATTTACCTGTTATTAACAGCTGCACTTAAATGATTATCTACTGTTTCCAACACAAAAATAAATGGACATAATAAGAGAATAATTATATGTATTTGTGTCAACATTTTCTTTTTTCGGAGCTCAGATTCAACAAACTTTGCATTTTCGTATAATTTACTTCAAGCACCTGCGTAATACAGTATGTTAACTAACAGAGGGCGTTCCCGTTAACCCGCAATAGTATAGCATCCATACATGCTAAAAAAAATATTACCATTCGAAAACAAAATGTTTTTATTTTTTTTAATATTAAAATATTCACTAAAAATGTAAAATTGATACGTAAAAGAAACACACTGTACACAATACTGTACACGCGTACTTGAAGGACGGCAACGTCGCAATTTCTTTATGAATGACGGGCGCGTGCGGAAAAACCCCGCCGTGTCCTGTCCTCCTAATTTTAGTCTAAATTTATCTCACGCTCTGACCGGACGCGCATTATTTTCGCATTGCAACAACTTGCGTCATTCTTGTGTGGAAAATGCCACGTTATCAGTTCAGTGCTCAGGAGTATGTGAACATGGTGCTCATTTATGCTGAGTGTAATTATGATGGTGCACGTGCTCTGAGGATGTATGTTGAGAGGTACCCCAATGCACATCAACCGCGGAATTCTCGTGTTATTGTGAGTGCCCTGGTGCATATTCGTAACAATGAACCGGTAGTGCCGCGTCGTTCTGGTGGCCCCCGACCCGTGATCTCTGTGCGGCAGGAAGAGTACGTGCTAAGGTATTTTGAGGAAAAGCCCGGTTCAAGCATTAGAAGAGCCGGCCGCCTGTTAAACATGAGTCACGTCGCAGTCTTTAAAATTTTAAACAATGCAACAATGTGTAGACAGAGGAGGTCAGCATATTGAGCAGTTCAAAATCTAGGTAAGTTTTTAACGTTATTTACGAGTAAATGTATCATAATACCTAAAACATTGAAATAAAAAATAACACTAAACGACTGTGCCACAAAATTAATAAGTTTAGAAGGCCCACTCTTTCCTAAAACTGCTTTTATACTCAGGGATGGAACGGGGTACCCGTTCAACGAACGTGTTACTACTGTGACGTTACACGATTGCTATGAATAAACGCAAGTACTTAGGTATTACGAAGGCAACTGCAAAAAGTAAAAGTTTTTAAATTTCTGTTATTAAAGAAAACATTCACTTGCTAACGTGTAATACCGTCATTTATCATTTAAACCCTAGCCTAAACTGTGGTTTAAATAAATGAAACTTTCTCCAAACTTAACCGCACACTTAGCGGTACATTATTTTTTAGGTAAAATTTATTTTTAATAATTAACACTGTAAGCCTGTAGTACCACCGGTCTGAGTGGCTAGGTAAAACAAATTCGCGTACTTGTTCCGTTAGTGGACCTTCTGTACTCTTGTTATTCGTGAGTATCTGTGAGACGCTCGGCATCGTGTGCGCGCATTGCGACGTTGCCGGTTTGGGCAATGCACTATCCGCTAGGTACTATTCCGCGCTACTGTTTTGATTTTAAACAGGAGGTTTCGAATTTATTGTCAATTAATAATTTTTTTGAATTCGGATTATTTTATGCTTATTTTTCTATGCTGATATTTTTTTTTAATCTATTAATGATATAGATTAACGAGCTTAAGGGAACGCCCTCTGTTATTTAACATACTGTATAATAATAATTTGTAATAAAATTACGTGAAAGTTATTTCGGTAGGTGATTGATCTGTTTCGGGGAACTCGACTCAGTGGGACAGCTCGTCAGGTTTCGGGAAACTCGACTCAGTGGGACAGCTCGTCAAGTTTCGGGAAACTCGACTCAGTGGGACAGCTCGTCAGGTTTCGGGAAACTCGACTCAGTGGGACAGCTCGTCAGGTTTCGGGGGACTCGACTCAGTGGGACAGCTCGTCAAGTTTGGGGAAACTCGACTTAGTGGGACAGCTCAAGTTTCGGGGAACTCGACTCAGTGGGACAGCTCGTCAAGTTTCGGGGAACTCGACTCAGTGGGACAGCTCGTCAAGTTTCAGGGAACTCGACTCAGTGGGACAGCTCGTCAAGTTTCGGGGAACTCATGCGGGCCACACGCTCGGCTTGCTTGAGAATTATCAAACTTTATTAATACCTAGCGGCCCGCCCCAGCTTCGCACGGGTGCAATTTTTTTCGGATTTCCGTAATTTTCTTTCGTACAAACCTTGTCCTGGCAATACCGAACACAACAAAAAAATAACTATCCAATTTGATGCAGTCGTTCGGAAATTATGTGCGTACATACATTTCGGCGATTCATTTTTATTTATATAGATTTTACGTCTCTGGACATTTTTCGGGACACAGGTCCCGAAAAATGTCCACAGGACCACAGGGTCCCGGACCTTTGGAAAGCGTACGTACGAGGGGCCCAAGCAAACTCTCAGACTAGGCCCGTTAGACGTTTTAAATTAGGCACCAACCGACGATTATCCCTGTTCGTACTATGCAAGAGCACCCAAGGACATCCGGCAAGGGCATCCGGTTTGTGTAGAACTATTGCAGGATATGGAAATAAAGTCATTGGATTATGAGTTTGGGTGGCTAAAGTGAATTGGTTGTGAAGAACTATGGCCCCTTTCGTCACAATGTTTTATGTAAAATACACAGATAAAATGGTAGGTGATAATTATTATTATTGTCTTGTTATTTTATTTTCATACTTATTAAAATAATACATTTTAAATATTTTTATAAGAAAAAATTTAAAAATAAAATGTATTATTAGACTAATCTTTAGGCCGCGTCCTACCAACCTATTTTTCCGTATATCACAGCTGTCATTAGCACACACAGAGTGTATGAAATTGTTATTGACTTCACAGTTATATGAAATGGCAAATTGACGTAGGGTTTAAATTCGCTTAGCAATTTACCTGACTAGTAAAGTAAGCGACCGCGACGCTCTCAAAGTGTTCGCGTCAAAGGAATGCTCTGGGACAAATATGTGGCAGCATGTCGTTGGGTTGACCGCCTCGTACGTTATTAAACATAACATTATAATATGCTTCTCACGGAAGCGAGGGTACAACACTGAATAGTTTACGGAACACGGGAAATAAATTCTATAGTAAGTAAGGAAATACTGGTAAAAAAGTTACAAAACACATTGTTATCCTGTACACCTGAGAACGCTTTTAGCTAGTGCAGCTTATATTGAACTGATTATAGCATGAATATGATGCAACATGTGCCGGGCCTTTGAAACACGATACCATTGACACACAACACGCTTTGTGTGTGCTAGTGTGTGTGTGTGAGGGAGACAGTGTGTGTGAGCAGTGAGATGCGATTGTCCCTCCGTGCGGACTGTGATTGTTGATATCCGTCACTCCGGCGCGCAAACTGTGCGGTGGTTACTCGGTTAGCCTATTAAAAGCTGAGGCATTACACAAACTGATTAAGGTGATTGGATACTGACACTTTTTCATACATTCTTTCGGGGTACAAATCTCGAAAAATAAACGATTTTTGCAGAATAAAAGCACGTATATTAAGTTGTTATGACTTATTATTGACGCATATCGACAAAAACCTATAAAAAAAACACTATTTCCAGGATATCTAGGCCTGACAAAATCGATAAATTTTTCTATGTGTGCGCGGCCGGAACACGCCCTCTGCAGGATATTTCAAAGAACTATCGAGAAGCAGAACACAAATTTTTGCTAAGGTTATCAACAACAATTGATCTTGCTCGTTAGATGGCGTTGTTTGTCAATGTCAAACAGGTTGGCCAATTTTATAATAAATCGTTGAATTATGCGTGTTTTTTTTGACAAGTTGCGAATCGTTGGTAGGTACGCAATATTTCTTACAAGGCTGGCGCGGTGGCTCTGCCCGCGCAGTTATATATTAAATCAATTTATCAATTGAATCATGAAGTGAGAAAAAATGCTTTACCTACTTATTGATAGTATTTGCGATCTACCCTGGGTTCGATATTACTGTAATGAATGTATGTACCTACATACTAAGTTTATGTACCTAAGTGCCTACATAAATGTAAGTACTAACTTACACTTGAACTGTCTTCAAAAAATTTTCTGAATTAAAAATCTTTCTGCATTAGGCTGGTAAGTACCTATTGAGAGAGCCCTTCCCAGTTCCCACTGTTCCCAAACCGTCTATCCTATCGTCAACGCGGGCATAGTCAAAAGCTTGTTCACAGAACACTATTACCTTTCCCTAGCGGAGCTAAGCTTGTTTTTGTTGTTCAATCCAGCGCATTGTTTGAAAAAGAGGCAAAGCAAAAAGAGAGAGATAGCGCCTGAACGCTCGGTTGGCGTTCGGTTCGGGTTCGGTAACTTCCGCCGCTCACTCGCAGGCGGCAGCATGGACTTTGGGCGGCAGGCCCGGCCGGCACTATTGGAGCGCTTGGGTGGGTTAGCCATTCATTCATGATGTCGCATCGCACCTCGCACGCGCCTCGCTACTTGGCCGCGCGCATAAATGCACTAGTTTTGTAAATGGCTCTGCATGCAGGTACATATAACTACATACCTATAGTACGGACGAAGCACTTGGCCCCGCGCCGGGGAGATGTGTGTTTGAATTTTTATCAATCTAGGTACCTACCTACCGAACTAGCGTTATTTTTGACTATATGGAAATTATTTATAATATACACAAATACTTTAGCTTTTTCATATTATGTTTGTTCCTAACTAATATTGTAAATGCGCAATTGACTTTGTTTGTTCCACTTTCACGCTAAAACGGCTGAGCTGAACGGATTTACTTAGATGAAATTTGGCACATGGGTAGACCATGACCTGCGGGGTAATTGCGTAACACACTATCAGTAGCAATGGCTTTCATTTTGACAGTTCAACAACATTCATTGCATCATTTACGTTTTTGAGCAAAAACATTTTTCGAACCATAGAAATGATATACATATGTTTCGAACATAGGTAATGCAAAGCAATGGATTAGCAATATTCTTCAAAATGATTCAGATTGAGATTGATAATGATTGTGTTACGTAGGTAATTAGAGTGCTGGGTTAGGATTACGACATAGGATACTTTTTATTCCGGTAGTACGATTCCGTGGGATAATCTCCGACATCCACGCGGGCGAAGCTGCGGGAAAAATCTAGTACCTCCATAAAGTACGATAAAGTAAAAGTAAATAATTTTATTCTACCTATGGAGTAGAGTAGCAGTACCTACCTAAATAAATTCTTAATTCCGCGTTCCGTTACCTAATCTCAACTTCTTCAATAGACGTATTGAAGAAGTTGAAATTAGGCAACGGACTTGTATAAAATGTAGGTACGTACCGTATATAAATGTAATACCTAGTACCTACTTGTACCGCGCAGTACCTACAGGCACAAAATATAGAGAGTACCTACAGACTGCCATCCGCGCGAGACACGCGTAGCTGTGAAGTGCAAAAAACCGGCCAAGTGCGAGTCGGACTCGCCCATGAAGGGTTCCGTAGCAGCAAGTAACATAATATAAAAGTTCTTGTAGTTCGTTGTAACTTTGTGAAAGGTAAATTGCGGTTTTCGATTTATGACGTATTAAAAAAAAAACTACTTACTAGATCTCGTTCAAACCAATTTTCGGTGGAAGTTTACATGGTAATGTACATTATATATATTTTTTTAATTTTATCATTCTCTTATTTTAGAAGTTAGAGGGGGGGGGGGGACACACATTTTACCACTTTGGAAGTGTCTCTCGCGCAAACTATTCAGTTAAAAAAAAAATGATATTAGAAACCTCAATATCATTTTTGAAGACCATCCATAGATACCCCACACGTACAGGTTTGATGAAAAAAATTTTTTGGAGTTTCAGTTGTAAGTATGGGGAACCCCAAAATTTATTGTTTTTTTTCTATTTTTGTGTGAAAATCTTACTGCGGTTCACAGAATACATCTACTTACCAAGTTTCAACAGTATAGTTCTTATAGTTTCGGAAAAAAGTGGCTGTGACATACGGACGGACGGACAGACAGACAGACAGACAGACAGACAGACAGACAGACATGACGAATCCATAAGGGTTCCGTTTTTGCCATTTGGCTACGGAACCCTAAAAATGGAGTAACAAAAAAAAAAGTAATTATAAGTAACTGTTGAGTGGATGGTTGTTTAAATTCAACATTACGATGAATTATCGTTTTTTAAGCTACCAGTTGTTTCAGAGAGGTAAGTAGGCATTTGCTTGTATTTCGAATAGTTAGATAGGTAGGTAAGCGCCCCGGCCCCCGGTGCCGAGCCGTAAAAGCGAACATGACTTTGTGGCGTTGTAATATTTTTACAATTTATATTAGATATTTATTGTAGTAAGTACCTATAAGCTAAAAAAATACGATCATTTCTTTTCTTGCTGTTTCATTCTCAACAATGAATCAAATAACTAGATACGAGTACCACTACTACACTAGTTTTTTGTGTTTTTTGTTTTGTGTGTTTTTTGCCAAAGTTGACAACCCCAGCGCGACCGCCGAGCGTAGGTATGAAAAGTGCAAGTACCAAATTACCTTTCTGTTTTGTGCGGTTGATCAAATAAAGTAATCTGAATACAGTAATTTATATTTACGGTACCTACTTTGAACAAAAAACATTTGTTGTTAATTTTTGTCTCTGTCTGTTTATTCCGGCTAATCTCCGAAACGGCTAGACTGATTTTGACGAGACTTCCACTGGCAGAAAGCTGATGTTATAAGTTCCGCGAAAAAAAATAGGTGAAAATGAATGAAATTCAATACTGTACAGACGCAAGTACATCAATCTACTACCGCGGTAATATTATTATGCGAGTCATACCTACGCGCCGCGGCCCGCGAGTTCGGTTTACACTCGGTAAACAAACAGTCTCGAATGCTCCACAGTGACGAACGGACGCCGGACGATGTGATGGTTTTGTACGCAGTTACGAGCGTAGACCATATAGGTACATACCTACTGTTTGACAAATTGTACATAAGACCGAGGAGTACAGTCAGCCACTGTGTATGGCATTTGTGGACTACGAGAAAGCCTTCGATTCCATCGAAGTATGGGCAGTTCTGGCCTCTCTGCAATGATGTCGAATTGACTGGTGCTAAATCGAAGTGTTGAGATGTTTGTATGATGCTGCAACGATGACTTTCCAGATCCAGGATCAGAAAACCAGCCCCATCCAACTGCTCAGGGGGGTGATACAGGGGGATGTCATATCCCCTAAATTGTTTGTGAAATACTAGAAGAAATACTAAAATTCACGGCAGTAGTACTTATATGTCACGAAATCAAAATCACAGCTGAGTAGACTTTACGAGTAATAGTCGACCAACTTTTAGTTGCAATGTATGGGAGGACATGATTTTCAACTACAATGTTAAGCTTGTTCTTGGGATAAATTCATTTCGACTACGGAACTCTTCATTGTGGTCCGACATGGACTTGGCCGGTTTTTCCTTGCTAATTTTAATGTAACTTAGGGTGTAAATAAGTACCTAATAAAAGATGTATAGAATCTTCAAAACAAAGTCGGTACCAACAAAGCTCAATTATCGAAGAGAGAGAAGAGTTCAATAAACTTTATTTGCAACTAGCTGCGCCCAGCGGTTTCACCCGCATAAGTTTCGATCCCGTGGGAATATCGGGATAAAAACTATCCTATGTCCTTCCCCATACCTACCAAATTTCTTCTAAATCGGTTCAGTGGTTTAGGCGTGAATAGGTAACATACAGACAGACAGGCAGAGTTACTTTCGAATTTATAATATTAGTATGGATATAATATAGTATAAGTATATACAGGGTTATTGGAACAACACTAACATGGTCATTGTACTCATCATTATGAACAATTTTTTTTACTATGGGACCAAACCTGAAATCGCGAAAAAAATCAGCTGTTCCCTACATTTATGTTCGTATAGGTATCATCATGCGTCAAAATGTAGGGAACAGCTGATTTTTTTTCATTTTCTCATTTGAAATTGGAATTGTTGGTTTGAGTGGACGCTGGTGTATGTGAATTTGTTGGTTTTTAGGCTAAACATACAAACACACGTAAATAGTAAACACATAATACATATTACACATAACACTTATATACATATACATACACATACACACAACAGTAATAAAATTACACTAATAATTAAATACCCACAACACAACCGTGTGTACACGGCCTAATAATTTCACGCGTCTGTACACTGCCTTACTGCCTGCGACGGCGGGCACGCTGGGCTGCGGTTGAATGATACATTATTATTATACCTACGAGTGACCGAAATTCGCGGAATTCCGTCGCGCCGCTGCATCTCTCGCGCACGACTCAAATAAACATTTTATATATTTTGTTTTATAGTAGCGTTTAATTATACAAAGAATCTTAACTGTCCCGTTGGTTTCGTGGTCACAAGTGCATCTGCCGTTCTCGGGGTCCTGGGTTCGATTCTCAGGTCGGACAGTGTTATTAAAATTGGGTTTTTCCCGTTAGGAGTTTCTTTACTCTTTTTCTTTTTTTTTTTGCCCGGAGTTTGGAAATTGGTGGCGTAATACCCCCGTGCCTCGGAAAGCACGTAAAGCCGTTGGTCCTGCGCCTGTTCTCTCTCCTGTATTTGCGCACACACTTGTGCACTATAATATCTCCTGCAAACCTGGCTAATCTTCTTTGAAATTGGCCACCGTGACCGAAATCGGTCAGGGGATTTATTATTATTTTATTATTTTTAAACCTAAACCTACCCTAACACACTACAAAAGCACCCTTAGAATAATTGAATAAGCAACTGACAACCCTTGTAGCAATCAAGTATTCTTTTCTTCGGTTTTTACTATAAAAAGTACGCTTTTCTTTAGAGAATGAAGGACAGTCATAAAAATATTTTCGTAAAAATATTTTATTTTAATTAACGCCACCTCTGGAAAACAAGTTCACAAACCAAGTTTATGAATACAACGCCATCTAGTTATATCGCAAGTAAAACTATACACGTAGTGTGTAACTGTACATGTGTGTGTAAAGACATAGTAAAGATATAAAGTGAAACGGCTAAATGTTTAGGGGTACAAATCTTTGTATGTGACGAGTTAACAAGCAAAGTGAATATCTAAAAAGATTATGTTAATGCGTTAGTTGACGCATATAATAAAGTTGTTTCGCAAAGCTTTCTGAGTTAGGCGTAAAAATTGAAAATGTTCGAAGTGCGAATGTGCCGCCATCTAGCGATAAAGTGGCTGGGAGATCATGTATTGAATAGCCTTAAGATGCTCAATTACTTACAATGTTCAAGGAAACAAGTCTACTCTCGTGAGTAGACTTGAATTATTAGATTGTATCAAGAACAGATGGCCGATGGGGCCGAAAGGTTCTGGAGTGGCGACCGTGTACCGGAAGGCGTAGCGTTGGAAGGCCTCCTACAAGGTGGACCGACGACCTTGTGAAGGCCGCAGGAACTCGTTGGATGCGAGAAGCACAGGACCGGTCGAAGTGGAGGTGCTTGGGGGAGGCCTATGTCCAGCAGTGGACGTCTTTCGGCTGAAATGATGATGATGATCAAGAATAAGATAATTAGAAGTTTGTAATAACGTAAGAAAATTATACTTTTATAAAGTCAAAGTCAAATCATTTATTTTAAATAGGCACTTTTGAACGTCAAGATTTACAAAAAAAATAGAATTGATGCTATTCGACCCTTCCAAAAGGTAATTTTGTAAGAATAAGAATTAACAAGAAACTCTACCGTTACTGTTTTCACACCACCTAGACCTGCTCGCTAACTTCAAATTATATGTCATGCATACCCAATCTCAAGCAAGTCATTTAAGCCCTAGGCTTTAGCTAGGCATTAATATTGTACTGAATTTCATTATGACCCGCTGGTCATTAATGTGATTTGAATTTGAAACGTCAACAGCAATCCACATGATTGTAGAATTGTAGATCGATATTTAACAACCATAGCTGCTCTTTGTGTACTCACCTCGAGGGTCACCGCCTGCTGGCAATGGATATGACTTTCCAGCAGTATGAGTGGCCTCTGTATGATTCCTCCCTGTTTAGGTCCGGTCTGTGTCATTGTCACAGGAGGAATGGTAGTCCTCAGTTATCTGGGGCGTGTTTACT
Source organism: Amphipoea lucens (assembly GCA_947508005.1). NCBI lineage: Eukaryota > Metazoa > Arthropoda > Insecta > Lepidoptera > Noctuidae > Amphipoea > Amphipoea lucens. Next base: position 341,921 of record OX382363.1, on the reverse strand, counting down.
GTGTGTTTTTCTGAAGCTGAATTATCTAAGTTTGGCAATAGGTTGAATATTTAGTGAAGTGTCACAAGGATTACCAATGTTATTTAATGTAAGGCTTTGTTTCTGTTGAACAAAATGATAATACTTACCATAAAGATCATGGAGGCTTTAAAGGCAGTATGGTTTTGAATTCCTAGGATGGGTACCTATGTCAGAAAAAGTATGGTTATCGTTTACCAACGCCATGCCTCGATGCACGCTATGCCGTTATGCAAATGGCCGCCATCGCGATCCCAATTTCCCATGGTGCATTCAATCTAAAAAAAATATGGTGTATGAATGCAGACTTCTTTACTTAATTACGGAGTAACGAAGTTATAATAACTAAGATAGCATAATATGTAAATAGGAAACACACCACACTGTACACAACGTCTAGAGTTATTACTTAGCAACTTTTGTTTTAATAAAGATGTATTATGGTTTTAGTTTATGTATTCTTTAATAATAAGAGTTACGTATACAGATATATATTTTCTTTATTATAGTTATAAGTACACACTTTGTTCAGCTAGAACTACACTTATTTCTGCGGAAAACTAGACTTACCCGATTTAATACTATGTCACCCGGTGGGAAGTCATTACGTCATTCGAGAGGTAGTTGCTGAAAGTCAGCGCTGTTGACGACCGGTTCGTCCGAAGTCACAGCATTCCGCTGAGCGACGACCTGTTCTTGCACAGATGCGACGCACGGCTTCATTGTTCTTATTATTGTTGTTTGTTTGTTACAAAAGTAGTTGTTTTTCGACTGCAATTGGCATTTTGTTTTTGTTTTGATTGTTGTTGTTTTGTTGTCATCTGCCAGTGTCGCGGGCGCATCACGGATGAATTTGTATTTTTAATCTGTCGAGCTCCGCTACTGAGACATAATTGGTTTTCTATTGTTTCGTCGCCGACAGGCGACGCCATAGAGTACCTATAGTAACTAAAATGGCGACGCGCGGTGCTTGACTGGTTAATGTCAATTTATGTGTGTTGTCTTTGATCCCTGGCTCTGACATCAAGCAATGGACAAAATTGTCAACATTTTATATGCTTGAGTGCGAGGCTTTTGACTACGTTGTATATGTATATTTTATTTCTTTTTTATTTGTGATGTGCGTTTTGTTTGTGCAGAATAAACAATTTTTCTTTCTTTCTGAGAAAACTGTATGAAAACGGTAACAATATTTTTTTTCTATTAATGTACATACCTACAGGTCGAGCAAACAGTTCTCCCTTCATAGATTTTAGTCGCCGACGACAAAAAAAATGATCAGCTGGAGTGTGTGTATACCCCCGTGTTACAATGTTCAGCTGGAGTGAGTGTATACCCCCGTGTTACAATGTTCAGCTGGAGTGAGTGTATACCCCCGTGTTACAATGATCAGCTGGAGTGAGTGTATACCCCCGTGTTACAATGATCAGCTGGAGTGAGTGTATACCCCCGTGTTACAATGATCAGCTGGAGTCAGTGTATACCCCCGTGTTACAATGTTCAGCTGGAGTGAGTGTATACCCCCGTGTTACAATGTTCAGCTGGAGTGAGTGTATACCCCCGTGTTACAATGATCAGCTGGAGTGAGTGTATACCCCCGTGTTACAATGTTCAGCTGGAGTGAGTGTATACCCCCGTGTTACAATGTTCAGCTGGAGTGAGTGTATACCCCCGTGTTACAATGTTCAGCTGGAGTGAGTGTATACCGCCGTGTTACAATGTTCAGCTGGAGTGAGTGTATACCCCCGTGTTACAATGTTCAGCTGGAGTGAGTGTATACCCCCGTGTTACAATGATCAGCTGGAGTGAGTGTATACCCCCGTGTTACAATGATCAGCTGGAGTGAGTGTATACCCCCGTGTTACAATGATCAGCTGGAGTGAGTGTATACCCCCGTGTTACAATGATCAGCTGGAGTGAGTGTATACCCCCGTGTTACAATGTTCAGATGGAGTGAGTGTATACCCCCGTGTTACAATGTTCAGATGGAGTGAGTGTATACCCCCGTGTTACAATGATCAGCTGGAGTGAGTGTATACCCCCGTGTTACAATGATCAGCTGGAGTGAGTGTATACCCCCGTGTTACAATGATCAGCTGGAGTGAGTGTATGGGTATAACACGGGGGTCCGTGTTACAATGATCAGCTGGAGTGAGTGTATACCCCCGTGTTACAATGTTCAGATGGAGTGAGTGTATACCCCCGTGTTACAATGATCAGCTGGAGTGAGTGTATACCCCCGTGTTACAATGATCAGCTGGAGTGAGTGTATACCCCCGTGTTACAATGATCAGCTGGAGTGAGTGTATACCCCCGTGTTACAATGTTCAGATGGAGTGAGTGTATACCCCCGTGTTACAATGATCAGCTGGAGTGAGTGTATACCCCCGTGTTACAATGATCAGCTGGAGTGAGTGTATACCCCCGTGTTACAATGTTCAGATGGAGTGAGTGTATACCCCCGTGTTACAATGATCAGATGGAGTGAGTGTATACCCCCGTGTTACAATGATCAGCTGGAGTGAGTGTATACCCCCGTGTTACAATGATCAGCTGGAGTGAGTGTATACCCCCGTGTTACAATGTTCAGATGGAGTGAGTGTATACCCCCGTGTTACAATGATCAGCTGGAGTGAGTGTATACCCCCGTGTTACAATGTTCAGATGGAGTGAGTGTATACCCCCGTGTTACAATGATCAGCTGGAGTGAGTGTATACCCCCGTGTTACAATGATCAGCTGGAGTGAGTGTATACCCCCGTGTTACAATGATCAGCTGGAGTGAGTGTATACCCCCGTGTTACAATGTTCAGATGGAGTGAGTGTATACCCCCGTGTTACAATGTTCAGATGGAGTGAGTGTATACCCCCGTGTTACAATGATCAGCTGGAGTGAGTGTATACTACCCCCGTGTTACAATGTTCAGATGGAGTGAGTGTATACCCCCGTGTTACAATGTTCAGCTGGAGTGAGTGTATACCCCCGTGTTACAATGTTCAGCTGGAGTGAGTGTATACCCCCGTGTTACAATGATCAGCTGGAGTGAGTGTATACCCCCGTGTTACAATGTTCAGATGGAGTGAGTGTATACCCCCGTGTTACAATGTTCAGATGGAGTGAGTGTATACCCCCGTGTTACAATGATCAGCTGGAGTGAGTGTATACTACCCCCGTGTTACAATGTTCAGATGGAGTGAGTGTATACCCCCGTGTTACAATGATCAGATGGAGTGAGTGTATACCCCCGTGTTACAATGATCAGCTGGAGTGAGTGTATACCCCCGTGTTACAATGATCAGCTGGAGTGAGTGTATACCCCCGTGTTACAATGATCAGCTGGAGTGAGTGTTTACCCCCGTGTTACAATGTTCAGATGGAGTGAGTGTATACCCCCGTGTTACAATGTTCAGATGGAGTGAGTGTATACCCCCGTGTTACAATGATCAGCTGGAGTGAGTGTATACCCCCGTGTTACAATGTTCAGCTGGAGTGAGTGTATACCCCCGTGTTACAATGTTCAGCTGGAGTGAGTGTATACCCCCGTGTTACAATGTTCAGCTGGAGTGAGTGTATACCGCCGTGTTACAATGTTCAGCTGGAGTGAGTGTATACCCCCGTGTTACAATGTTCAGCTGGAGTGAGTGTATACCCCCGTGTTACAATGTTCAGCTGGAGTGAGTGTATACCCCCGTGTTACAATGTTCAGCTGGAGTGAGTGTATACCCCCGTGTTACAATGTTCAGCTGGAGTGAGTGTATACCCCCGTGTTACAATGTTCAGCTGGAGTGAGTGTATACCGCCGTGTTACAATGTTCAGCTGGAGTGAGTGTATACCCCCGTGTTACAATGTTCAGCTGGAGTGAGTGTATACCCCCGTGTTACAATGTTCAGCTGGAGTGAGTGTATACCCCCGTGTTACAATGTTCAGCTGGAGTGAGTGTATACCCCCGTGTTACAATGTTCAGCTGGAGTGAGTGTATACCCCCGTGTTACAATGTTCAGCTGGAGTGAGTGTATACCCCCGTGTTACAATGTTCAGCTGGAGTGAGTGTATACCCCCGTGTTACAATGTTCAGCTGGAGTGAGTGTATACCCCCGTGTTACAATGTTCAGCTGGAGTGAGTGTATACCCCCGTGTTACAATGTTCAGCTGGAGTGAGTGTATACCCCCGTGTTACAATGTTCAGCTGGAGTGAGTGTATACCCCCGTGTTACAATGTTCAGCTGGAGTGAGTGTATACCCCCGTGTTACAATGTTCAGCTGGAGTGAGTGTATACCCCCGTGTTACAATGTTCAGCTGGAGTGAGTGTATACCCCCGTGTTACAATGTTCAGCTGGAGTGAGTGTATACCCCCGTGTTGTGTTACAATGTTCAATTTGGGCTGACGTTCCATTGACGATATTATTTATTGCATTTTTGATGAAAATGCATGAGATTAGATTGAAATAATTTCGGAAGTCGGTGTCAAAAAACGAAAATGCGGAACCAACGACACCGATTTCCGAAATTAAAGTTATTTTTCTCTTTGTAGTGTTTTTTTTTGAAGTCAGTTGTTTTTTTTTTATAAAAGTATTTTGTAATACATTATTTTAAGTATGTTTACAACAGCGCGCTATAAAGCACTGAATAGTTTTTGTTGTAAAGCACTAAAACAGTTGTATATATTAGACAAAGTTTCGCAATTAACACCACATTATGAGTGACAAATGTACCGCAGTATAAACTACTAGCTTCAGCCCGCGACTTCGTTCGCGTGAAACTTCTTGTTTCCCCCGAGCCACCCCGTCGTATCGCATCACCCGCCCGCGCTATCACTTAACGTTCTTTTTTACTTTTTGCTCGGCTCCTAAGGGTCATAGCGTGATGTTAAATAGCCTATAGCCTTCCTCAAGAATTGGGCTATCAAATGCAAGAAGAATTTTTCAAATCCGACTGGTAGTTCCAGAGATTACCCCCTACATACAAACTTACAAACATACAAACTTACAAATTTTACCTCTTTATAATATTATTAGTATTAGTATTAGTATTAGTATTAGTATAGATTTACTGTACATGAAATGTACTAAAAACAGTATTAAAATTTTTTTTTTGTCCAATTTGTGAGCTTTGTTATAGGTACTAATAAAATACTATTTGTATGCACTATTAAAAATTATTCAATATAACATATGTAAATAATAAAAACTTGTATTACGTGAAGGCAATTAACATTATTTCAAGGTAATAGTAACTTGCACACAAATGCTACGAAAGTCACATTACGTCACATTGAAGTAGCACATTAGGTCCGCGTACACTGATGCTATGAAAGTGCTAGGCTCGTAGCAAACACTAAAACGAAAAAATAAAAATCTCTTTTCTTACAGACAAGATAAAAGTTTAGGATTGCGAACACTTTAATAAAAAAAACTTTTTTACAAAAAAAATAACCGACTTCAAAAAAAAACACTACAAAGTGAAAAATAACTTTAATTTCGGAAGTCGGTGTCGTTGGTTCCGCATTTTCGTTTTTTGACACCGACTTCCGAAATTAAAGTTATTTTTAACCGACTTTAAAAAAGGAGGTTCTGTATTCGACCCGTATGTATGTATGTATGTATGTATGTATGTATGTATATATGTTTGTATGTCCGCGATTATCTCAAAAACTAATGAACCGATTTTGATAATTCTTTCATTACTGTGATCTACATACTTTCAGGAAGGTTTTAGTATATAATACATTAGGTAACTATTCTTATGTACGAAGTTATATGCATAAATGTACTGCATCTCCGGCATTTCTATGGGAATTTTGATGATTCTTCGAGTCGTGTCTTCAATCCTTCAATGCACTAGTGTTAATTGAATTGGTGTGGGGTAGGTACAACTAAAAAGTGAAAAATAAAAACTTTTTTTACAAAAAAAACAACCGACTTCAAAAAAAACACTACAAAGTGAAAAATAACTTTAATTTCGGAAGTCGGTGTCAAAAAACGAAAATGCGGAACCAACGACACCGACTTCCGAAATTAAAGTTATTTTTCACTTTGTAGTGTTTTTTTTGAAGTCGGTTGTTTTTTTTGTAAAAAAGTTTTTTCACTTTGTAGTGTTTTTTTTTGAAGTCGGTTGTTTTTTTTGTAAAAAAGTTTTTATTTTTCACTGTTTAGTTGTACCTACCCCACACCAATTCAATAACACTAGTGCATTGAAGAATTGAAGACACGACTCGAAGAATCATCAAAATTCCCATAGAAATGCCGGAGATGAAGTACATTTATGCATATAACTTCGTACATAAGAATAATTACCTAATGTATTATATACTAAAACCTTCCTGAAAATATGTAGATCACACTAATGAAAGAATTATCAAAATCGGTTCAGTAGTTTTTGAGATAATCGCGGACATACAAACATACATACATACATACATACGGGTCGAATACAGAACCTCCTTTTTTAAAGTCGGTTAATTAAAAAATAATAAAACCCGACAGGCAGTAGGTAGGTAGGTATGTTGTTTTAGTTCAATCTCAGATGGCACCACCTGCATCAGACTGCTTGAAAGTGAACTAGTTTTGAATCTTAGTTGCAGTCGGGTTTTGATTTTGTCATTTTATTTTAATTCTTTTAGTGTGTTATATTTTTGGAATTGTCTCCTCAAGCCCTTTATTTTAGTACCCCACATCCTACTAATTGTAACATTTTTTTTTCAAGACCTTCCTCTTTGTGGTCTAAAATCCGCCATTTTTTTTATCTATAAAAGAAAACCAAACCTTTAGCCTTCGAGCGACCAATACGAATCGATAGACACCTCTTTTATTAAAATCCATTCCGCCGTTAGGAGCTTCGAGGGTATAAGATTTTTTTATAAAAAACTTTTTAACAAAAATACAACCGACTTCCAAAAGAAACACTACAAAGTGAAAAATAATAACTTTAATTTCGGAAGTCGGTGTCTTTGGTTTTGTATTTACGTTTTTTGCCACCGACTTCCGAAATTAAAGTTATTATTTTTCACTTTGTAGTGTTTCTTTTGGAAGTCGGTTGTATTTTTGTTAAAAAGTTTTTATTTCACGATTTTAAGTGAGTCTGTTTATAATTTATCTAAGTTACAATAACCAGTGTCAACATGCTCACCGCCTTTTATAAAATATTGCTTTTCCCGATGCAGGGAAGTTAATTGTTGAGGAGTTCTCCTGGTCCACCATCAGCTCCATATTACCATTCACATCGTGGCGAGCACAAATTGTTTAGCAACCATATTAAAGTAATCGAATCGCAACCCGTGAATTGCTTAGATATTATTGAGTACTTATTAGAAGGCTGAAAGTCACTCAAAGGGCAATGGAGAGGGCTATGCTTGGAGTTTCCCTGCGGGATCGAATCAGAAATGAAGAGATCCGCAGGAGAACCAAGGTAACCGACATAGCCCGAAGAATTGCCAAACTTAAGTGGCAGTGGGCAGGGCACATTGCTCGCAGAACAGATGGCCGATGGGGCCGAAAGGTTCTGGAGTGGCGACCGCGTACCGGAAGGCGTAGCGTTGGAAGGCCTCCCACAAGGTGGACCGACGACCTTGTGAAGGCCGCAGGAACTCGTTGGATGCGAGAAGCACAAAACCGGTCGAAGTGGAGGTGCTTGGGGGAGGCCTATGTCCAGCAGTGGACGTCTTTCGGCTGAAATGATGATGATGATGATGATGACTTAGTTCCGGTGTCCATCTGTGGTCTTCATCATCAGTTCCACTTCACCAAATGGTGCTTTCCGAGAGCAAATGCACGAGTTACTATACAAAATACCCCAATCGCTATATGTGTGCCTATAATATTTGAAGAGTTCCTTCGATTTCTCCAGGATCCAATTATCAGATCCTGACTTGGTAACTATGGGACCACTTCAGAAGTATCTCCTTTCGAACAAAAAAATAATTTTGAAAATCGGTCCACAATTGACGGAGTAATCGCGTATCAAAAATAAAAAAGAAAAACATACCGTCGAATTGAGAACCTCCTCCTTTTTTTGAAGTCGGTTAAAAATATAAATTATACAATTATTTAAAAAAAATAGCAACCAGTTTGATATTTTCTACAAGAGTATCCATGAAGTTTCTTGTTCGTTCTTCTTCATAAAGATCTACGAGTATGTTTTGGAATGAGCAACTAGCTTCGACTTTCTGACTAACTGGTCGATTCCTTGACAATTCAAAAGTAAAAGGTTTAATTGAAATAAATACTTTTGCGTTCGATTTATCCTTAAACACGCAAACATACATCACTAAAACACATCTGCACAATTTAAAATATGGTCCGTTTTATTCTCTAGATATTTTTAGCCCAAATAAATTCCGAAGTAATTATAGTAACTGCAGTCGTATATTTTAGAGTATTTTATACGTCATGCGCCGACCGTTGTTATTACTATTTATGGCTTGGACTTGTTCCAATTGTACTGTTTTTATGTGCCATGCTTAGTTCCCGTGTGCCTGCAACAATGTGTGCGGAACATGCACGGTGCCTAGAGGTGAAGGAACTTTGTGCGATGATCTACGGCGTAGCAAAGTGCTACGAGCTACGCGCTACGAGCACTACGATATGTCGAGCTAACTTGTGTATGGATAGGTTACGAGATTTGGAAGCGTTCGGTTGACCAATTGGTTGTGTCTGTGGCGGAACTCCATGACGTATGGATATGGTGGCTGCTCTCGTGGTCGGCTGTAGCGTCGATTGACGTAATAAAAGGGATGGCTCTGCAAGCCCCTTTCTCTGGTACACGTCATAATTATACCTACCTTAAGGCCAATTCTCGTAATTTAAAACGTTCAAAATCTAGTCGCAGTCTCATCTCGGCGACAAACAAATTTCAAAAAGTTGACAAAATGTAGGGAAAATTAGAGGTATTTTTGATAGATTGAGACAGACTGAACGTTCTTAAAATGACGAGAATTACCCCTCCTATCTATGCAGTTTCATCATATTTCAGTTCATCAGATGCAAATAACAACAATCTGATTGTCAACGTTGAACAATTTTATTAATCATAAATCCAAGCAGTTAGTGAAACATGCTCGTCGTCGCGCAAACAATAAGAAAAGAAATTGGAAAATCCCAAAAGTGCACGACTCATAATGCTCATTTGTACGTATAAAAACCTTAGATATAGTTAGTTTTTTATTCATTATAATTAAACTACTTTAAATAAAAGAGTAATTTTCAATAGGGTTCTTCCTATGGAGGAAACGAATCTATTAAAAAATGACTCAATTGGTATGAAAGTCAGAGTAACAGTGTTAAATGGTCAGATGCACAATCAGTCTGTACTACCAGTGTGTCTAGCCCATACTGTTAAGGGCTAGATTGTGGAGTGAGGCAGGGGAGGTTGACTTCACCCAGTCTTTTTACCTGACCTGCTGGTTGGTTTTAACTGACCGGCTGGTTGGTGAGCTAAGTAGCACTGTGCTGTGGTTGGTTGTTCTGTCGATGGAAGGATGATTAATAACATTAGCTATGCTGATGACATGGTGCTGCTCAATCTGTGGATTAAGGGAGTTGGTGGCCATGTGGGAGAGGTATGCGGCGGCTCATGGCTTGAGGCATAATGCCACTAAAAGTGAGGTGGTGGTTTTTAAAGTTCGTAATAATACACCCACAAATATACCACCGGTGACGTTACAAAGAACACCATTAAAAGTCATCACTCAATTTAAATACCTCGGTCATGTGGTCACGGATTCCCTCACGGATGACCAGGATATAGATAAGGGCCGCAGGGCGTTGGCAGTCCGATGCAATACGCTTGCCCGCAGGTTGGCGCGGTGCACTGAGGAGGTAAAACTGACGCTCTTCAGAGCCTACTGCCAGTCGTTTTACTCGTGCAGCTTGTGGGTTAGGTATACGCAGAAGGCTTACAACGCTCTGCGCGTGCAGTACAATAATACGCTGAGGATATTGTTGGGTGGGGCTGCCTCGGTTTTGCAATGCATTCGGGCATGTTCGCGGAAGCGCGAATAGATGACTTTCATGCCATCATACGCAAACGGTGTGCATCGATGTTGCGTCGATTTCGGGGTAGCCCTAACAGTTCTTTAGCTGGACTGGCGGACAAGGTTGTAGACTCTGGGCTGGCAGTCGTGAGCGTGCACATGTCCATGTAGCCAATTAGTGTATTTTTAAGTTATTGTTATTTACTAAGATAGGATAAGTTCATACTAACACTATACGGATCCACTCTGCTCTGAATTAAAAAAATTAATTTGAATATTGGAATTTAATTGATTTTTTCGCAAGCTACAATGTTTTCAGGTTTCACACTTGATTGACGGGATTTTTTTTAGAAATATTTTGATGTTTTTTTCGTTTATACTACATTAAATCAATTTTTGAAAAGTACCTACAGAATTAATCTCCATTAAATTATTTACACAATGGTATATAACTTAAGTAGGTTTTGTGTCTAGCAGGAGTATAACAATAGAAACAGTTGCAGAAAGAAGGCAAACAAATTTTTCGATCGTAAAGCACTCTAATGCTTCGCATTATGAGTCGTGCAAAACTCATCTGTATCCCGTCTGTCTGTCTGTCTGTTTGTTTGTTTGTGTGGCGCTCGCGTTATTCCTTTATTTGCTTAGGACGACGCCGAGACGCCACGCGAAGGGGGTTGAAGGGGGTGGGGGGGTAATGAACCTTTTCGTTGCAAACAAATATTGAATAACGTTAATTAGCAGAGCTAATCGCAGTCCCGCACGCGCCCCCCGCACCCCCGCACACCCCGGACACCCCGCAGACCTCGCACTAGGTATTTATTTGGTTCACAATAATTATGAGTGTACTTCATTCTGCGGTGTTTGGCTGACGACGCTTATTTATGAAATAAAAAAGCGACTTTTAAGTAGCGTTTCTTATGCCAGTGCACGATCGCAGCCTGTGAGATGACTTAAGGTTGACTTTTTGTTTGTTCAAACTGTTAGTTTTATTCAGTGTTTCTTTTTCATCCATACTAATATTATAAATTCGAAAGTAACTCTGTCTGTCTGTCTGTCTGTATGTTACCTTTTCACGCCTAAACCGTTGAACCGATTTAGATGAAATTTGGTATAGAGATAGTTTGAGTCCCAGGAAAGGACATACTTTTTATACCGATATTCCCACGGGATCGAGACTTATGCGGGTGAAACCTCGGGGCGCAGCTAGTTTAAAATAAATTAACCCCCTTTTTAGTTAGTTAAAACCAAATGCCGTTAAAATGTGTTTCACGAAGTTTGTCGCGATATAAATAATCATGAAATAATGTAAAAGCAAAATCCTCGAGCAACATTGTTGATGAGTATACGAAAAAGACAGTGTCAGACGTCATCCAGCTCAGCACTGCACTCCATTGCTCATGCTGGCTATAACGCTCTCCAAACTTTGTTCTGTACCTGTACCGTGTAAACTAATAGTAATAACACTGTTCACGTAACATTTCGGAGGGATCAAATCTCAAGTGCGTATGCGGCACCTTCCCGCAGTCAATGGCCCAGCATCCATCCTGCGCCGTATCATGTCACCTGTGCACTTGATGATCTTGCGATTGCGTCAGTGAGCGAAGTTAGCGCAGCTGAATTCTGTGCCAATTTTTGAAGTTTTTGCCATCGATGCGCTAAGAAGAAAGAAGGAGAACAAAACAATAAAAATTGTGTGTGAGGTTGTGGGGTGTGTGTGTGTGGGGGGGGTGTGTGTGTTATTTAAGGAAAATCTATAGGATGAAAAACAAATTCAAAAGACGCTTTGTCGGACCCCGAAAGTCCTTAATATGTAGGTTGCATTCGTTATTGAAGGGCGCCGTGACCGACCGGCGTCTTTCACTGAACACTGCACAAAGAAAGAACGTATTTAGAAAAAATCACATCTTTTAAGAACCACTTCTAAGTAGGTACATCAAAGTAATGTAAAAATGATTTCTAAGTATCGTCTCAATCATCACTGAGCCGATAAGCCTTACAAATACGATTAAATTTGATCAAAAATACATGATAACGGCGTTATTCTGTGCACTGTACAGCAAGCTACTTCAAAGGTTATCTGAATTGAAGCCTCAAATAATATTTGCTTGGAGGTAATCCTCTTAGCATTATTGAGGAGAAACAAAATCCCGTTGGAAGCAGACTGGCGTAGTCGCGTGTTGTTGATCAATTTTACTGTTTTTAGGTTATACTATGTTTTTGCACTGAGGCTGCGTCCTAAACAAAAGCAATATGACGCAGTCGCAGTACCAATCAAGTCGCGTTTGTGGGTACGTTACAGTGCGCGATGATCTCTTTTGGTTAGTTACCCACAAATGCATTTGATAGGTATGTTTACGTCAATACTATCACAATATTGCTTGTTCCCTACTACACAATTCCTGCCAGCAATTGGAGAAGAAAATGACTCTTATCAACAAACCATAAAACCCGTCCAACCCGCGATATGTACTGTCTCGTACAATCGAGGACTCACACTCGATTAGCTGTGATTGTCAGTTAATCAGACGCGATACTTTTCCTTGTAACCATAAAGACAAAGCAAAGCCCCTTATCAAAGGCAATGGGCCAACATAACGCTGAGCAAATACTCCTTGAGTGAGCTCACGCAAACATTGATCAAATGTTGGGCTCACTTTGACAAGCTGAATCACACCCACGAATTTTATTGGTTGTACCGTTTGATGAAATATTAGATTTTTTTGGAATCATTGACTATATCACAAGCATAGACAACGATGGGTTTTTATTTTATTAACTAATTAAATATGACAACATAATGGATTCAGAGACCACTTGTGATAAGTTGTACCAATATGGGATAACGTTCGTGACACACAGGAAGGCCATCGCACTCTCACAATAATTCAATCGTTTGAGAACATAACAGATATTCAATTCACAAGTTTATATAATAAATTCAAAATTAATTAAAATTGAAACACCAATGTACAAAGTTATTATCTGACATAAAGCGAGACAACTGGGAGGAGTGCTGTTGAACAGGAATAGCATAGCATTACAAAATTATCCGCGGAACTACTAGATAAATACAAACAGCGCGCAGCACGACGCGAGATAGATGCGACCACCGCTCGTATTGTTCCGAGTAGGTATCCATTTTCTATTCCATTACTCAAGAAGTCTTGTAAACTGTGTATGAAATTAATATGGATTGTAAATTACAATGTGCTTGTAATGGGAAGTTCTATTTTAGTTTGGTGTAGAGTGCAGCTTGAAGAGAATGCCTAATACCCCAGGGGGAAATATTAAACATTAACGAGAAGTGGAAATAACAAAAAGGAAACCGTTTAGATTCTAATAAAATAGTATTTCTAGATTTGCGCACATTTTGAATTCGAAGTAGTAGATCTTACATGGAGCGTGTGTCGTGCTAGCGTGCACAAGTTGTCCGTCAGTCAGTCGCAGTTACATTGCGTCGCGCTGCAATCAACTTATTTTTTTCTCGCTCCCACACTTGGCGTATTGTTACTCGTTCTGTCCCAAGCTCTGCAGGTACGCTAGCAATTTAGTAGTGTTGCTGTTGTGATAGTGTTTCACACACTTTGAATATTTCACTTTTACTTTACATGCCCCTCTCCCCCTATGGCTGCGTGGGTCTAGGGTCAGCTTAGTTAGTTAGCAGAAGTGGGAGCTTAATGGAACAAAGTGTAACAGAGTGAGCGCCTGAGTAGAAGCACTCATGAGACTTAAATGACCCTTTTATATTGAAAGCCGAGCTGTCTTTATGTTGCGTTATTTATGTGGCGACGTAATTGTTTTTCTTTTGTCAATGCTTCAGAAGAATTTCAAACAAACCTAGGTTAATTTATACAAGCTAGACTATTTTTTTCTTATAAGTAAGTAATGAGATTTGATTTATTTAGAAATTTATTATTAAACATTGTCTAGTGTAAACTTCAGCTTTGTCAAAACAATGTATGTGTGTGTCGGCAAACTTGTATTAGTAGGTACCTTGTTGTATAGTTTTTGTAACTTCACAGACGCAGTATGATTGGTTTCTACTTGTTCCGACGAGCGAACGAAACGTTCACACAAACTAACTTTCTGAGGTTAAATAGATTTCGTAGGTAAAAATAGTAGGTATTGACTTATTTGATAAAATTAATTAAACTAACTTTGAACGCTTTTTGACGATTAACAGTTCATGCTCAATACTAAGTCCAATATTGAAAGGTCAAAATATTTATTGTAAATCTTAACTTTGTCCCCAGCCTCTTCCAGCTGTAGAAGTTCTTATAACCTCTGGACCAAAGCGCCAATCGTATTAACATCGTAAGGTATTTATAAGAGTGCCTGCTCTGCTGAGGGCGGTCCATCGCGCCCGACACCGGCGGCCATAAGCCGACGATAATGCAATGACATGCGAAGCCGCCCGCGACTTGTTAGATCGCTCCGTCACAAACTGTCCGTGTGCTGCCGGTCCCACAGCTCACCTCAGCTGATCGCCATGCGCCGCACGTACTCGCTTCACATTGTTTAGACACTTCTTGTTTTCATTTATTCGCCGACTTCTTCCTTTGAAGTCAACCCCGTGGTTCTGCGATAAATAGATAACTTCTTCTTCCCCGGTGGGGGTCACAAAAGTCTTGTGAAGACGAGTGACGCGGTGACGATACTCGACTGTGATTCGCTTAAAACAGAGGCAAGTATTTTGTTCACCAACACATTTGCTAACTGTTACTGTTAGCCTGCATCATCCCACTGCTGGGCAAAGGCCTTTCCCCGTGAATTCCAGTTCTCTGCTAACAGTAATTATTATTCAAATATTTTGATAGTAGGTACGCAACTGTACCTAAGTGTCATTATCTTTCTATGACACAATCAAGCTCGTGGGAAATTATTTTTTATAATTACACTAGCTGCCCGGCGCGACTTCGCTCGCGTGGTGTCCTACCTTACTCCTACCCCTACCCTTCTCCTACCTTACTTGTACACTACCCCTTCCCAACTCCTGCCCTACTCCTACCGTACCTCTACCCTACTCTTACCCTACCCCAACCCTACTCCTACCCTACTGCTACCGTACCCCTTCCCTACTCCTACCCTACCCCGACCTTACTCCTACCCTACTCCTACCCTACCCCTACCCTACACGAACAATAGCAGCAGTTAAAATAAAATAAAAAATAGTTTACATCCTATTCTTGGACCTACTGAATATACAGGGTGTTACAGAAAGGGTATATCAATACAAACGGGTTGAAGAGTGTATCTGGTCTAGAATCTCTGTACAAAATTTCAGCTCAAAAGCAGTGACTTTGAAAATGCTTAATATTTTTTTATTTCGATAGTTTATTAAATTGAAATCATAACAAACGTGTCACCGCACTACGAGCGTCATTATCCATTATCTGTAGTGTGTCTGTGCGCTTAGTACACGCACATCACGCCGCCGCGCGCCAGTGCAATGCCGTGATGTCGAAATAAAAAAATATTAAGCATTTTTAAAGTTAATGCTTTTGAGCTGAAATTTTGTACAGAGATTCTAGACCAGATACACTCTTCAACCCGTTTGTATTGATATACCCTTTCCGTAACACCCTGTACACACAAAATTTCATAAGAATCGGTCAAGCCGTTTCAGAGGAGTTTTGTTACAAACACTGTGGACACAAGAATTTTATCGCTGCGCTACGTCGTATTCTGTGGCTGCGTGGAGCAACACGCACCGGCGCGGCGCGTCGTCCGCGTGTATATTTTTTTTTCTACTGACATTTTTAATTTCGTAATATCTTTTGAATGGAATGTCCGATTTCAATAATTGAAAAAGTAGTCAACAGGTATTAAAACAGTCCTGAATACAAAATAATTTATTTGGATAAGAATCAATACAAAGGTATAGATAACATGGTCTGATTTTGATCGGCATTTCGATCAACTTTTAAAATGTAAAAAAGTAGTTATAGTGACATAACTACAATAGTTGGACATATGGTATCGCAAAGTTTTTTTTAGATATGAATATGTTCTATAATATTGTAGAACATTTTTTTGTTCTATCATCAATACTTTCCGCAGCGCATGCGATGAAAGACATTTTATGGCTATTTTTTTTACACCTTGGGTTGGTTTTAGTAGGAATTTCTAAGGATCCCTAATTTTTTAAGTAATAAATATAGCCTATGTTTCTCAGTGATAATGAAGCTTTCTAACGGTAAAAGAATTTTTGAAATCGGTTCAGTAGTTTTTACGTTTATTCGTAACATACAAAAATACAAATCTTTCCTCTTTATAATATTATTATTATAGTGTAGATGTAGATTCCTTAGCACGTCCAAAATTAAAAGCAAGATTGTTAAAAACTCACCTCAAACTGTTCATTTGCTTGCGAATTACGTTCCTGACCTAGTTGTAGTGTGTCTATCGTGCAGTGCAGCAGTCCGTCACGAACTCGCGACACTCTCACTGCATACATTATTCAACGCTCGTCGCTTTAAAAACACACTTCCTAACTCGCGGCACGGCGGTAAGGTGGCGTCCAGAGTCGCGCGGTGCGGCAGCTTGAATATAAAGTGGCGTCCACAGTCGCGCGGTGCGGCGGCGCGGTTATAAAGTGGCGTCCACAGTCGCGCGGTGCGGCGGCGCCATAGAATATATCTATGGGCGGCGCGGTTATAAAGTGGCGTCCACAGTCGCGCGGTGCGGCGGCGCCATAGAATATATCTATGGGCGGCGCGGTTATAAAGTGGCGTCCACAGTCGCGCGGTGCGGCGGCGCCATAGAATATATCTATGGGCGGCGCGGTTATAAAGTGGCGTCCACAGTCGCGCGGTGCGGCGGCGCCATAGAATATATGTATGGGCGGCGCGGTTATAAAGTGGCGTCCACAGTCGCGCGGTGCGGCGGCGCCATAGAATATATGTATGGGCGGCGCGGTTATAAAGTGGCGTCCACAGTCGCGCGGTGCGGCGGCGCCATAGAATATATGTATGGGCGGCGCGGTTATAAAGTGGCGTCCACAGTCGCGCGGTGCGGCGGCGCCATAGAATATATGTATGGGCGGCGCGGTTATAAAGTGGCGTCCACAGTCGCGCGGTGCGGCGGCGCCATAGAATATATCTATGGGCGGCGCGGTTATAAAGTGGCGTCCACAGTCGCGCGGTGCGGCGGCGCCATAGAATATATCTATGGGCGGCGCGGTTATAAAGTGGCATCCACAGTCGCGTGGTGCGGCGCGGTTGTAAGGCGGCCCTTATCAACGCACCGCCAGTAATTGGATACTTAATACAATCATTTCCAGGAAAACTCCACGTAACTTATTTTCTTGTAAAACTTCTTTGAAATTAAAGGAGAAATTTTCGTTTCAAAGTATTCCGTATTCTGTTACCTGTCTTAGATTGAAAGACAAGCTCGTGTTATCATTAGAGTAAACAGATTTGATAAATGATTGTACATTAATATGTCTCCATTAAGAAGTTTATTCGCGCCGAAAATATCACAAAATTAAAATCAAAATTCAGAGATTGATATAATATGACAATATGACGTTACTTAGCCAACGGAAGTCGGTAACATTATGTCATAGTAGGCTAGTTGTCAGTAAACAAAATACCTTATGAATTTTGTATTCTGAATGGTTCTGAACCTACTAATCCATTACTTTAAGAGTATTACTTAAGATTATTACATAAACCCTCGTGACTAACCCTCGTGCTGCAAGCGAGCATGCAACATGCAGCAGGCATGGTTTCTGTCACGGCTCCGGCGCCGCAGGGCTCCGGCGGTCCCACGCGAGCTTATCGTCGCAGATGGTTTTAACGTTCACCACCGCAGCTTCGGCTTGCTGCATCCTCAGCCGCGGCGGCGAGGGTCGCACCCACCTATTTCTCAGCTCGCGGGCCGCCCCTCCGCGCCTACGCGGACTTAAATTACACTCTAGTATTATTAGTAATTAAGTAAAATTAAGGTGTAATTTTATGTGTAAACGTAGTATAATTGCATAAATACTCAGGAGTATTGTTTTCCTGTAAATAGATAAAGTAATACACAGTGTTTGCTACACACCGGTAACCTAAAACCAACAGCTGACATTCGAACTTCGGATTAAAACGGGGAGTATTTGTTTACTTTTACTTTATAATAGCACACAATCGTCATTGTAATTCTGTTACACATCCTCGTGAAGTCTTAGCTTACATTTTCGCTGATTTAGCACCCTGCATTGGGTCTAAATCGCATTTGTTTACATCGTAGAAAACGAAACTTAGCGATGATTCTGTTATTCTTATTCTGATCTTTTGATATAATATACAACGATAAAAACGTTCATGATCGTTATTTTTGCATTGCCGTTTTACCTACTGTAATATCAAGAAAAAAATAACTTTAAAATCTAGGCCACCTACCCACATAGAGAAAAATAAAATCCTAAAGCAATATAAATCATCCAAATTTTTACATACTATTTAATAATATAGCCTTGAAAATAGCCATTTAAATCAATTTATTATCCATCCTAGTTTATCCACTGAACTACGATAACTTCTCCCATTTTCCCTTTCATTTCCAACTTTATTTTACTTGTCTGTCCAACTTTTTCTCACCGTTTCTTTAATCTAATTTCAGTAACTAATCCTGAAACCATGCCTGTGATGACCCGTAAGGCTACTGCTCAGGAGATGGACCTTAAATTGAGAACGGCCCTCCAAAAACTTGAAGCAACAAAACTCCAGTGTGACCAATTGCTACTGGAGAATGAGGAAAGTGAGGAGGAAATAAAGAAAATAGTTGACAAAAACTCAAGCCTTAAACGGGAGCTAGTAGACCTACATCAACAATATCAGAATGTTGTTGATGAACGCGACCAACTGAAGGTAGTCACGGATGGTTTCAACAACTGTAGTAATTTGTATGAGGAGGCTTTAAGTAAAGTTAGGGACCTAGAAGATGAATTAATTCATGCTAATAGTCGCATCTTCCAGTTAGAAAAAGAAAAAGAATGTAATCAGGTTAAAGAAACAAACCATTTATATAATGAGTTATTAAATATTAATTGTAACCCTCATTCCATAACAACTATTGACCTTACTGAAGATTCCTTGCTAAAACAGAATTATAGTTATAAATTTAGTCATAACAAAATGAAAAAATATGCGAGATTGAATAGAATAATTAAAAAATATAATCAATTTAGGAAACAACACCAACACTTTTCCAAAAATATTCCACTGAGGAAAGAACGTGTTAATCTAATTAATAAATTAAATAATTATCAAATCAAATTAGAAGACAGCAAAAAAATATATGAATTTGATACACAGCGCTTACAGTCTGACATACAGGTACTTGAGGGCAGACTTAGTTCGCTTTACATTAAATATGTGGGTTCTCAGAACCAAATTAAAGAACATATTCTTGCTGCTAATGAGTTAGTTATGTGTCAGTGTAATTGTCAGAAGGTTTCAAACCCTGTTGCTGTCCAGCCTGAGGCAACGGAGGACCCGTCCCAGACTGAGTGTTTGTCTCAAGACTGTATCCTTAACCAAGATGTATCTGATATAGTACAGGATCTATCTCCAGTGGTACAGCTTGAGGTTAGTAGTTGTCCATCTTTCAGTAGTCATGATTGTTATGATTCAGTTATGTTCTCAGATAGTATAGGAAGAGGTTTAGGTAAATTAATTAGTAACAACCTGAGTTATTCTACTCAAAACAATTGTATGCCAGGGTCAACCTATAAACAAATAACGGCATCAGTAACAGGAAATGTATTTAATCCTAAGACCAACATTACTGTATTTGTAGGTAACAGTTCTAAAGTCAAAAAATATGAAATAACTGACTGTGTAACTGAGTTGTTAAAGTTAAATTGTAATAAAATAATATTGTGTGCATTCCCATATTTAAAAAAATTGACAAGTAGACAAAACAATTATATTCATATGCTTAATAAGCATATGCACTTTTTAGTTACTCATTACAGTGACAAGCTTGTCTATTTTGACACCAACAATTTTGTTGAAACTTTAAAGTCGACTAGGGGTACTGTGTATCTGCCTGTTAGTTTTAGACACATAATAGCAAGGCTATTGGCTTTTTATATAAACACAGACATAAGTATTATGTCGAAGTCCTGTATTATTAACACCACAACAATTAGTAATAATACTAATAATAAGGTGGTTTGCCTAAATGAATGTAGCTCAAATGCTATAAATTTGTATACAAATTGTACGAAGGAGGTTCCATTTCCCTCACGCTCTATGAGCTCACTGCCTGGTGATGACATCGAAGTCTTGGAATTAACTCCGGATAAACATTTAAACTAGTTTGTAAGACAACAGAAGGTACCAGTAATAATATTCTAATACCTAACAGCGACAAGGTATCTTCTTGCTCTAAAATAAGTACTAAATATCAAAAAGGAGATCAGCAGAATACCTTGAAGTTATTTCATCAAAATATTCAAGGCATTTCCTCCAAATTATTAGAAATTGAAATGTTTTTAGAAAAAAACAAGTTTGACATTGTTTGTTTTACCGAACATTGGTTAAAGGATTACCAAATGTTAATTAATTATGAGAACTATAGTGTGGGCAGTTGTTTTAATCGTAAATCTATGCTGCGTGGAGGTTCTTTAATCTTGATAAAAAATTGTTTAAAATGTAAGCAACGAAATGACATAGTGGATTTATCAATTGAACATTGCATCGAACTGTCTTGTGTTGAGCTAGATAAGCATGTTGTAGTGTGCGTTTACAGACCCCCTAATTATCAGAACTTTTCTGTATTTGAGTCAATAATGGAAGATGTCCTAGCGAAACTGGCATCCAATAACAAAGCCGCAATTATTTGTGGTGATTTTAATATTAATATTTTGGAAAATAATTTATATTGCAGTAGATTATTAAGCCTTTTCAAATCGTTCAATTTATCTAATGTTTTTACAGAACCGACTAGAGTAACTCCAACTTCTGCTACTTGTATCGATAATGTCTTTTGCGATTGTGATTATTTAGATAAAGCCATCGTAAATTATCTGCCGTCTGATCATAGTGGACAAACGGTAACTTTTAAGTTTAAAATACCTTTGCAAAAAGTGCAAATACAATTTAGACCAATAACGACGGGTAAACTAAAAATATTCAATAGAACTCTTAGTAATAAGTTAAATGATCTGGGCCATGATAATATGGGTGATGCAAATAAATTGTACGAGGATTTCTTTTCAGTAGTGCAGACTCAATTCAATAAAACTTTTGAAAAGAAAACAAAAACCATTTGCCCTAATTTTATATTTAGTGACTGGGCAACTAGAGGTATTAGGATAAGTAGGGCAAGACTGTTCGAACTGTATGGTCTTAAGCCTTACATCAATACTGAAACTTTCAGCAAGTATGTTGCTACATATTCTAAAATTTTTAGAAATACTTGCAAAATAGCCAAAGCCCGGTACATTAGCAACAAAATCGAATCGGCAGAAAATAGAATAAAAACGGTTTGGAAAATTATAAATAACGAAACTAGTAGGAATAAAAAACGAAACACTGATTACACGTTGGAGACTTCACGTGGTGCCATAAGCTCTAACTTAGAAGTAGCTCAAGAATTTGTAAATTTCTTTACTAATATACCATTGAAAACGACGGAAGCCTTAAATTCCTCACCCGACGTATCAATTGATTTATTACGAGCGAACGTGCAAGCCTGCCCGGTTGAATTTAAATTTAAACATATTAACCCCGCAGTAGTAATAAAAGCTTTTAAGCAAATTAAGATAAAATTGACAGAAGATCTTTGGGGAATGTCCATTAAAGTGTGCACCTCCATAATTGAGTCTATTGCGCCTTACTTAGCCTTAGTATTTAATTCGTGTGTTGATCAAGGAGTCTTCCCCGATTTAATGAAATACAGTAAGGTAATACCACTTTACAAATCCGGGGACAGTAAAGACACCAATAATTATAGACCCGTATCCGTGTTGCCGGTTTTCAGCAAGGTGTTTGAAAAGATAATGCTTAATCAGATGCTCAATCATTTTAACACGAATAAAATCCTTCACGATCAACAGTATGGTTTTACCAAAGGACGTTGTACGACCGACGCCGGTGTAACCTTATTAAAACACATTTTTAACGCGTGGGAAGAGGCTCAAGACGCCATAGGGATCTTTTGTGACCTCTCCAAGGCATTCGATTGCGTCGATCACGAAACCTTGCTTTTGAAACTTGAGCATTACGGACTTGGAAAACTTGCGCTCAGTTCAGTTAATTCTTATTTAAATGATAGACAACAGCAAGTTCAAATAAATGGTGTCAATTCACATGGTTTAACAGTAAAAATGGGTGTGCCACAAGGCTCGATTTTGGGTCCTTTCCTCTTTTTAGTGTATATTAATGATCTACTCCATTTATTAAAAAACCAACCACAAATGGTGTTATTTGCTGATGACACTTCCTTAATTTTTAAGGTAAATAGACGTGCTACAAATTTTGACGACGTAAATAACGCCCTACTGCAGGTCCAAAATTGGTTCACTGCTAATAATTTAGTATTAAATGGAAAAAAAACTAAGTGCATAAGATTTTCTTTACCAAATGTCAAAGGTAGTGATTGCGAGATAATATTGAATCAAGAGAAACTAGAATTCGTCGATACAACTGTTTTCCTAGGGATCACGCTCGACTCAAGGCTACAATGGGGTCCTCATTTAACATCTCTTGCAGGACGGCTAAGTTCAGCTGCTTATGCTGTTAGAAAAATCCGTCAGTTTACTGATGTTGATACCGCGAGACTGGTCTATTTTAGTTACTTTCATAGTATCATGTCTTACGGTATTTTACTTTGGGGACGGGCTGCAGACATCGATTCTATTTTTATTCTGCAGAAAAGAGCCATCAGAGCCATATATAATCTTCGCAGGCGCGATTCTCTAAGGGAACGGTTTAAGGAAATTAACATCATGACGGTACCTTGTCAATATATCTATGAAAACATCATGTATGTAAGGAAAAATTTACATCTTTTTAGTAAAAGAGGTGAGAGACATAATTATAGTACTAGAAATAGGGACCTATTAGTTCAACCAGGTTTCAGACTAGCTAAAGTAGACTCATCTTTTATGGGGTACTGTTTAAAATGTTATAATAAAATACCTCCCCACATTCTTCAACTGAATGAGACAAAATTTAAGTCTTGTATTAAACGCACACTATGCAGGCAGGCATATTATAAGTTAGGGGATTACATCGCGGATAAAAATGCCTGGCTCAATGCTGGTCCTGCTCCACAACCACAACTAATTGATTAACACTTGAAAATACTGTTGGAGCTGCTGAAGATTGTAAGTCTATCTTTGCATTGTATAAATTCAATCTCCTAGTATTGTATAATTGCATAACACATGTGTGAGTACTATGTACACACTATAAAGCTACCATTTACTGGGTACGTCTTTCATTGACTTGAATGTGCTCTGGCGGCTGAGAGTATGTCATGCTCACTCAAATGTCTCGCTGATGGTGGCGCATGTGTTGGATCATTTAGCTCCCTTCAAAATGGTTGAGCTGAATGGTGCTGATGCATGCGTCATGTTCGTGAACGGGCGCCGTCAGTAGGGACTGGTCATCTCTTTGCTGCCATGGCTTATTTTAATTTATTATTTGAATTGTTGTTTTTTCTCATCTTTTCATTATGGACGCTTTTAACGTTCTGCATCGTTCTCACATGTATAATTTTTAACATGAATGATGTAACCAAGACTTTGTAACCACATTATTTTGATTTAAAAGAGTGTCCATGGAGTTTCTTGCCCGTTCTTCTCCATAGGTACCTACGCTTTGGAATGGGCAACTAGCTTCACTTTTTCTGACTGACTGACTTCTTGACAATTCAAAAGTGCCTGTAAATGGTTTAATTGAAATAAATGCTTTGAGTTTGAGTTTGAGTTTGAGTCTAGTGGTAGGGCAGACAAGACTACGTGGAGTCGGTTTTGCAGCGATTCGTTTCTGTAGCACTTTTGTAGCACCACATATTTTAGCCACGAAGGCTAAGGCGGGAGCGGACCGGCGCTCACCTAGCCGAGTCGGATTGCTCTGAATCGGGGTGTTAACCATAATGATGGTAACAATATAAAATGGTAACAATATACAAACTTGGCAACACTGATACGTCAACAACGTACATTTTGTTTTTCATATTTTATTTTTGTTGTTTTTATCAATTTCCCGTCTTTTATAGTAATAGTTATCAAATAAAACCTTTCGGAATAAAACACAAATTACCTACAGACAATAAACCAAAAACAATATGATAAATATATACAAACATAGAAAAATTTAATATGACGGCTGTCAAATTCAGCCTTCGCCAAAATAAATCTGTGAAGACTATGAAAAACACATAATGTTGACGAGATCAGCAGCACGCCGTACACGTCTACCACCTCCGGACTCGTCGCTCAGCTCCGCCCCGCTGCCGCCGGAACCCAGCCCCATCGAAAGTGCTGTGACACCGGCCGTGGCAGCTGCGTCGAGCTCGAGCAACGAATATTTTTCCCCGCCGACGTCGCCAACACCTGTACGTCGGCAGGGGAGAGGCCGGCCACCGAAGAGCTTGGGACTTAGGGGCCAACCGGCCCCGAGCCGGGTCCCCGCTACCGGTGGTTGTGTGCAGCGCATGAGATGGACTCTGTCTATGAACGAGAACGTCATGCGCGCATATTACGGGTCTACAGAGGGGGGAACTAACCTCACTGCGTACCGTGATAGGATGCTGACTCTGTTCCAGGAACTGGAACCAACCGTCAACGTCTCGGCCCAACGACTGTCGGATCAGGTGCGGGTCATCCAACGCGATCATAGGTTGGATGATATCGCACTTGATAGGCTGCGCTCAGAGGTACTGAGCAACCATATCGTCTCGACTCCGACACAAACCGCAGCACAAGCGTCAACTATTGATGCCAGCCCGCCGCAGTTCAATCGTGTTGAAGAAGAGGATGATAGGGTTGACACAGTAAGTAGCCAGTGCAACGATCGACTGAGGAGCGCACTGGAGGATGCGTTTCTCGAGTATAGATTCACTCCGGCCGAGCTTAGACCCCGATTACCACGGTTACCCATGCACAAAAAAAATAGGGCGTTGGTGTGTGCCTTGGATTCGCAGCTCAAGAATTTCTTCGAGAGCAGCGAGGATCTCGTTGATACACACTCGATCCTGTATTGTGCGGCTGTGGCGGCATGTCGTTTAGCTAACGTCAAGTTCCCAAGTTGTGACGGAGCTACTCGACCAAAACCAGCCGTACCAGCCTGGCAGCACAGGATCGAGTGTCGTATCGATGAGACCAGGGTACTCATCGGCAAACTATACTGCTTCAGGGAGGGCAATACACGACCACGAGTGATGCGCTTTGTGAGACGAGCATTCACGGGGACTGGAATCAGCCCTCGAGAATACATATCCCGTGTCACAGAGCGCATCGACTTCCTGAAGCAGAAAGTTTGTGCATGGGCGAGCCGAATTCGGCGGTATAAGCGGCGGATTGATCGATACACGCAGAGTCGCATGTTCCAGAGCGATGAAAGGTGGGTGTATAGAGCTTGGGAGCGACCTGAACAAAATGTGACAGATGTATGCCGCCCGGATGATGCCGCCACGAGTGCATTTTGGCGCAGCATCTGGTCGGTGCCCGTCTGTCACACTGAAGCTGGCTGGATACGGGATGTCGAGCGAGTGTGTGAGACTGTACCAGAAATGGAAACAGTACTAATTACGCCATTAGACATTGCCAAAGCCGTCCGTCCGTTACCGAATTGGAAATCGCCGGGACCGGACGGACTGCACAACTTTTGGTTGAAATGGCTAATTAGTTCACACACTTGCCTGGCATCTCAGTTCCAGTCATCTTTAGAGTCTGGGTCGCTACCGCAGTTTCTAACAACAGGCGTTACCCACCTGCTCCATAAATCAGGTAGTCCCGCGGAACCCAAGAATTATAGACCGATCACGTGTTTGTCGACGGTTTATAAACTTCTTACATCCATTTTGAGAGCGAAAATTAATACGCACATTGAGAGTAACTCGATTATGTCTGCCTCTCAAAATAGATGTAGGAATGGGTCCCGCGGTACTAAGGAGCTACTCCTCATAGACATGGCCATTAGCCAACAGGTTCGTCGATCCCGTAAGGATATGTCGACATGTTGGATAGACTATAAGAAGGCCTACGACTCGGTGCCACATACATGGCTCATGAGGGTGCTGGAGTTGTACAAGATAGATGCAACTCTACGCACCTTCCTTGAGTCGTGTATGGGGCAATGGAAGACGGTCCTTCGCTATCCAGGATGTCGGCAGATCCAGGGGAATAATGAACCTGTATGGATTAAGCGGGGAATATTTCAGGGCGACAGTTTGAGTCCACTTTGGTTCTGCTTAGCCCTGAATCCTCTAAGTACACTACTGGAGGATTCAGGTCTAGGCTATCGGTTGAGGAGAGGTCGTCAGGTCATATCTCACCTCCTCTACATGGACGATTTGAAACTCTTTGCCCCCAACAAATTGCGTCTGATGGAGCTACTGAAGGTAACTGAAACTTTCAGTAGCGCCATCAGGATGGAATTTGGTGTGGACAAATGTGCAGTCATGCATGTAAAGCGAGGGGAGATTATGGATTCTGAGGGAATTCAACTCTCGGATTCCATAAACCTTAGATCCCTCTCCTCATCTGAAAGCTATAAGTATTTGGGTATGTCGGAAGCGTTAGGCATCAACGATGCTGACATGAAGCAATCGTTGAAGGAACGCTTCTTTTGTCGCCTGAGGAAGGTATTAATTAGTCTTC
Organism: Amphipoea lucens; assembly: GCA_947508005.1. Lineage (NCBI taxonomy): Eukaryota > Metazoa > Arthropoda > Insecta > Lepidoptera > Noctuidae > Amphipoea > Amphipoea lucens. The sequence continues at coordinate 315,109 of OX382363.1, read as the reverse complement.
TTTCGGGCGGAAATAAGGTGCGAGCCTTCAACGGTTGGGTCATGCCGGTTTTGATGTACTCTTTCGGCATTCTCAAATGGACTCAAACCGAACTCGACGCCCTGGATAGAAGGGTCCGCACACTGCTGACTGCAAATCGGATGCATCACCCACGATCATCGGTGATGAGACTGTATATCCCGCGGAAGTGTGGGGGTCGAGGCTTTTTAAATGCAAAGACCCTCCACAACCGCGAGGTGTACAGTCTCAGGGAATATTTTTTAAAAGCTGAAGTGGGTATGCACCGTGATGTGGTCGCAGTGGACAAAGGGCTCACCCCGTTGTCCATGGCTAAAGAGTACTGGCGCAAACCTGTAGTACTTACTACCGATGACCGCAAGAAGGTATGGCAAAGCAAGGAGCTTCACGGGCGCTTCTATCGGGCTCTTCATGAGCCCGGTGTAGATTTCTTAGCGTCCGTATCCTGGTTACGTTTTGGTGATCTTTTCGGAGAAACCGAAGGTTTCGTCTGTGCAATTATGGACGAAGTTATCTTGACGAATAACTACCGCAGACATATTATGAAGGACGGGACGGTTGACGTGTGTCGGGCATGCCACCGTCCGGGTGAGTCTATCAGACATATTATCTCTGGTTGTTCTCGTCTGGCTAACGGCGAGTACTTGCACAGGCATAACCAAGTAGCCAGGATTATTCACCAGCAACTTGCTTTGAAATATAAACTTGTGGATTCTGAGGTACCGTATTACAAGTATGTGCCCGACCCAGTTCTTGAAAATGACCATGCCACGCTGTACTGGGATCGGTCTATCATTACTGACAGGACTATTGTTGCCAATAAGCCTGATATAGTGGTGATAGATCGATTAGCGCGCCGCACAATGATTGTCGATGTTACCATTCCACATGACGGGAACCTCGTGAAAGCTGAGAAAGAGAAACAAATTAAATATCTTGACTTAGCACACGAGGTTGTTGACATGTGGAATGTGAGCTCGGCTATCATTGTGCCTATTGTCGTATCGGCCAATGGGCTTATGGCCCAAAGCCTCGACCAACATCTGTCGAGGCTCTCGTTAGGCGGTTGGATCAAGGGCCTGATTCAGAAGGCAGTACTCCTTGATACGGCTCGTATTGTGAGGAGGTTCCTGTCTCTGGAGCCCTAACCACCGGTAGCTTGGACCCTGCTCCCGACACCGGCGGAATACTATTTTTTATATTTTTAAATGTTTTTTATACGTATTTTTTGTATTTTAAGAAATATTTAAAAATGTAAATTAATATGTACATAAATAAATAAACGAAGTAACAATATATTATATTTTAATCGATAGACCCAATGATTTTCGATTAAATAAACGTTATATTCAATTACGTTATACGAAATAACTTTTAGAGCATATAAATGTTATTATGTAAAGAAATTATATCAACAGTTGGTTTATCTCACGTTTATTATGTCTTGTGAACGTTATTTGAAATTTTTCATTTCAAATTATACCAAATAACTTTATATGATATGAGACGCACCCCTAAATGGGAACCGCAAAGGTTAGGGCTACATATTATGTTATGTTGTAAAACATCGTAGTTATTTAGTCAAATGATTAGACCTTCCAATTGTCACATATCATTCGGTATGTCTACCTGTGGTATACCTGTGGGTTATTGAATAAAATCACTATCATTATACTATATTTTGTGTATGAATACTGCCAAGATATTGACGTTGAAACAAAATGAACTATCTTAGAACAAAGTGTTGATTTCCCAAGACGGGTGGTGCTGGTGTCCCGTAACGTCGGCGTAGCACAATACTACGACATAATACGTAGTGCGGCTACGGCGTAGCACACGTAGCGAGAAGGCTACGACGCCGTTGTAACCTGTTAAACTAATAACTGCGTTCCAGGGTAGTTAGGAACACGAATTAGCTTTAATAACTCTGTTACATGTAGCCGCGGGGCGGCGCTCTGTGCAGTTTTAATGAAAACATGACACACTGGCCAAATATTATGCTATTATTATAATGCTTTACTTATTAGTTTCATTCCGGCATCAACTGTCACGCTAGTTAATGGAATTATTATATGTTATCGTACTTTATTCAAATTCCTTGAGCAGCGCTTTCCAGCCCTTTAGCGTAGCTGAGTTTTAAATTTTTGTATGCTTTTATTCGTCCAAATATGGCGCTGGAAAATAAGACAGGAATAAAATCGTGATACCACTCTTTATAGTTTTCACGAGATTTAAAAGTATCCGTGTGAATATAATAATTTATATCTTCATGCGCCTTTTCCCAACTATGTTGGAGTCGGTTTCCAGTCTAACCGGATGCAGCTAAATACCAGTATTTTACATGGAGCGACTGCCTATCTGACCTCCACAACCCAATTCCTGATACCCTTTGGCAAAACTGCAGACTGCCAGATTTTTGGGCTACTTACTGACTACCACTTACTTGGCGTACTTACTTACTTACTGACTTAACGACTGAACAACTGACCAACGATCTACGAATGATTATTTAATATAAATATTGATCTTAAGCATTAAACTAATAGTGATTTTTATACAGGTTTCATACGTGTTGCTTCATAGGACGATAAGAGCAATGTTTGTCACGCCATGTTGTGACGTCCAATTATCTGTTCTTCAGAAATCGCGAGATTTTTCAAACGAAATAATTCTTTAGCGGGAATCGGTTGAAATCCCAGTCTTAAAACTAGGTGAAAAAACTAACAGAGTTTTTAATTTAAAGGATTTGTTAACCTATAACTAAAAATCTAATTACAAGATTGGGTCGAGTAAGGTATAAGGTCAGATTAACGTTGAAAAGAACATTTGGGAAGACGTTATGGAGGCGTCACAGCATGTTTTTCCTGATTCCTTGTTAATAAGAAGGTATAATGTTATTTGGACTGGTTTCGTCAGGTGCGGTAGTCATCTTATTGGTTGCAAAGATTTCTGTTAGTGAACTACGTCAACATCTTAGGAAGCTGAGTGGTCAGTGTAAGGGTGGATGGATCTCCCTAACGCAATAAGTGTGACCGATTGGGACTAATATCCTACCGACCGAGTGTCGGTCGCGGATGCACGACCTCAACAGAGACTAGCCAAGTACGCGGGAGATGTTATAGTGCACAACACGTGTGTGCACAAACACAGGTGCGCTCTATAATTCTTTTACTCTCTCCTTGACGCTCGCTGGGACAGATCAGAAGACCAATTCGCGTAATTTAAAACGTTCAAAATCTAGTCGGTCAGTCTCATCTCGGCGACAAACAAATGTCAAGAACTTGTAAATGTGTAGGGAAATTAGAGGCACTATTGACAGATTGACATTGAGATCAGACTGAACGTTTTTAAAATTACGAGAATTGCCTTTCTGGTGCAAGACCAACGGCGGCGCTTACGTGCTTCCCGAGCCACGGGGGGTCACACCACCAACTTCCAAACTCCAAGCTGCTACTAACAGATTAACTAACTACTAAGAAATTCCTAATGGAAAAATCCAATAAGGGTTATTGGATTTCGACCTGGGAGTCAAATCCAAGATCGTGGGTCAGCAATCGCGCTTGCGAACACAAGACCGACGAGGCAGCTCCCCGGGACTAATGTGTACACAAACAGTATAGACTTGTACGTTAACACTGGCTGTCATGTACATATCAGTGAGGCATATCACCATGTTTATACGTTGTTGTCCAATAATTAACAAACCTTTTCAATGGCAGAAATCAGTAAAAGCGATCAGCTAAAGTCACATGGAATGTTCGGCAAACAGTTTATGAATACATTTGCTCGCGGAAATAACTTTGGATTGCGATTGACGACGAAAATATGTTTTTTTATTGCGAGAATCCAATATCATTGTGGAGACGTGAGCAATAAACGTAGAATGTTACGTATGTGCTGTGCTCGCAAGAAAACCAAAGCAACGATGGTTAACTGTATAAAATAAATGTATTTATGTTAGGAAGTAATATAAATTAATTCGTTTCCGGCGGAGGCGAGAGGTTCGTGTCCGTAATGCGGCGCCCGCGCGCCCGGGGTCCCCCGCGCCCGTGGGAACCAGTTTATTTCATTATTTTGTTCGTACGGTACGGTACAAACGGAGTCAATTAAAAGTTTCTACCTGCAGTCCGCACACAAAGGCAGCCTCTAATAGAAAACAAGTTAAAACCGTCCATACCAAAACCATTTAATGTGGATTTAGTTGTAACACTACCACAATAGACTGGAAATATAAAATACATAGAGGGATTTTCGCTCGCTCGTCAGCTGAGCGAAAATAAATCCTTCACATCGCTGCTCCACATGAGCTCATGGCACCACAAAAGGTTAAACGTTGTAGTCGAGAATGCCAATGCTGATTAAAGAGTAGTTTACCAAAATATATATTATGGTAATGCTGTCAAAACAGTTATATGTTCTTTCGATCAAGCATAATGAATAAGCATACCGATGCCGAACCTCATCTAGCTTAAAAAAATATGATTGACGTGTAAAAGTGTTTGTACAAACCTACTTACAGAAAATAAATCATTTATCATACGAAATTGAAAATCAAAGATCCAATGGAATAGCAAATAACTTCTTTCCCAAACGTTAATGAATACGTTGTATCGTGAACATAGCTGCAGTTAGTTAATGGACGCGAGCGATATAATCGCACAAACTTCGCTCCCTCCATTCAGTTGCACAACAGTATCCTCACACTACAAGCGAGTATTCTTTCGAGTTCCAAACAAAAGTAGTTACAGTTTCGAAGTGGTTCAACGTGCAGATTTGCAATATGATAATTATTGTTTCAGAACTAAAATGTTTGTTCGGTATGTGTAGTAATGTTTCAGTTGCTTTTGTTTTAAAGACCACCACCAGACCAGGGAAATTGCGATAGTAGACGAACGAAAATTAAATGATCGTTTTAAACTGTGTTCTGGAATTTTCTGAAAAATATTATTATTTATGATATGATTTCAAATACTAAACCGAAGGAATTATCGTTCTTAGAAAATCATAAAGCAAAAAGATTATTCGCGTAAATGTAATTGAATACAAGAAGCCAATTCTTTAGACTATTGAATTCCGCAAGCGCTAACAATCATGCCTTAACCACGGAGGCGGATGATCAAACTTTCAGACAATAAATTACAGATTATAATTCTGATGGCACATGGAGGGGTCGGGGTGAGGTGGTGGGGGGGGGAGGGTCAGCGAGACGCGCCGTGAGCATATCCGTAGTTGAATGAATTATTGTAGCAATGTATGGGATAACTTGTCTTGGCTCCTGCACTGTGGCATCATGTAGGGGCTAGTCTTTATTTTTCATTTTTCATGTCTTTTTGAAAATCAATGGAAGGGTCCATCCTTACTTAAATCCTCATTTGCCATCATCAACATCAGCTCAATGTTGGATTTATATCAGAATCGACTAGAACCAGAATCAGTAACACAGTTAAGCCTCGTGTGACGCATTAACGCCGTTAGTTTCTCACATTGCCGCCCATGCAGGAAATACGTCATAACATGTCGGCTGATGTACTTCTGACGAAGGTTACATCGCTGACCGGAAGCCACATACAGGAACATGTCATCAAAGGATGAGAAGCTAATACGAGACCTCCCGGCAGACAGCAATACGAGCACCTCCCGGCAGACAGCAATACGAGCACCTCCCGGCAGACAGCAATACGAGCACCTCCCGGCAGACAGCAATACGAGCACCTCCCGGCAGACAGCAATACGAGCACCTCCCGGCAGACAGCAATACGAGCACCTCCCGGCAGACAGCAATACGAGCACCTCCCGGCAGACAGCAATAGGAACATCAGGATGTTTCGATGATGTATTTATTTCTGTGTAGGAACACGACTATTTATCCATTGAGATACATCAATTATAAAAAAAAAAGCATATAATATTTGAAACATCCGCGATGAATATTACAGATGTAGTGTAGCGTCTGTTTACAGAATGATGTTGATGAACGAACATGATTGATAGAAACAGCACGCTTATTGAATCACTCTATCTACTCGATAAACAACGTTTTGACAGCCGTCAAATCTCCGGTTAAGCGAAATTCGGGTTGCATCATTTTGACAATTGTTAAAATGACGTCACAAATACCGATAACATTAACCGCTCAACTTCGGGCGGTTTTTAAACGAAACTCAGTGGCGTGTGATGTCATTACTATAAATAACTGTTATAATAGATAATTTTAAGAAAAACTTTAAATATACCTTAAAATGATACTCCCAAGAATAAAATAAAAAAGATGCCGATGAACTGAGAACCTCCTCCTTTTTTTGAAGTCGGTTAAAAAAAAACGAGTGATTTTCATCAAATGAATTTTCATAATCATCATTTCCTTGTGCATTTAAAATAAATAATAACGTATCTTATAAGTAAACTCACTTAAAATACGGATTTTCTCTCAGCCGTGTTCTAAACATTTGTTACTTAAGTAAGCATTTTTACATTTTAAAATAATTATGTAATCCATGCGTGGGAAAAGAATTTGACTAGGTGATCTCGGTTTCGGTCCAAACGCCAACCGCAGGCATCAAAGCCTAAGTCTCTGCGCTATTAGAAGTGTTGGTAATAAGTTGGGGCCGCGCCGGCGACGTGCGCTTTGTCACGTCGGACCGATCCGCACCGGGCCTGCACGGCGCACCGCACACGGCGGTCAGCGTGCCGATCGTTCGCCGTTTGTTATTCAATATTCGCCTACACTAAATTGCTCCCCCCCACCCCTCCGCACTGCATTTTACACACAGTGCCGCAGCTGTCTATTGCAATATAAACGCGGTAACAGAGGAGTGCTGCTCTTTTTGCAGCACTGTGTACGTTGTACGGCGCGAAGGACGATGCCTCGACAATACATACACAGGCCGATACCGTACAGTTTTGTGCTGCGAAAGGTGAAGTGTTTTTAAACTGAATCATTCGTCTGTACATACGTTTGTGTTTATTGAAAAATGTCGGGTGCGCATAATAATATGACATCGAAATATTTTGTGCTTTTCGAATCTGTACAAAGTTCTATGCTTGTATGTATATCCGCCATGCCTGTGGTACCTACGCGTATCTGATCTGCTGATAAATTAAAAATAAATCCCGGCGTGAAGCTACATGACGTATTGTGTGTCGCTGGGATGTGCACGTCGAGTGTCGAACTGCCGTCACGTTGACTGACGTCACTACTAACTCAGTTACTGTGACGCGTGTAATCCCACACAATATGAAACATCGAACTGGTCCACCTCCCCACATACCGTGCAATAGGACTGCTCATTGAAAGCCGCCGCTAACGTCCTCCGTAATGGTCGCGCCGGAACTGTGGAACACATAATAATTAAACACACTAAAGATAACACTTAAGCCGGGCTCGACTCATTGGGTCTACATAATTATCCGGCAGGTCTCGCGGCTCGCCTCTTTGTGTCGTCTTAATTGGCGCGCCTGGAGGCCTCCGGGCCGCCTGGAGGCCTCCGCCGCCGGCGCGCGGACTCTCAGGAAGAACCTCGTTAATCCGCTCCTCGGGGCATCCCGCGCCGAATTCTCGAATCTTTAATGAACAAAATCATTAACTTCACTATGACTTTCTCTTAATTATAAATATGTCATTTAGTTTCAATTGCGCTTTTAAACTGGAATGGAACTTATTCTAACTTAGATTGCGAGTGAACTCATTGCGGAATGTACGAGAACAAAGTGTAGAAACTGTGTGTTTATTACAGACAGGCGCGGTCCGTCACATGTGTCTTACATCGGAAACTTTACTTATATCCGTTGTGTAGTTTTTTCGTTTCACTAAAAACGGGAGCAAAGCGGCTACGAGCTACGCGCTACGAGCCGCTACGTCGCTACGGATGCTCTCAAAGGGGAGTAAGTTTTCAAAGTGGTTGTGTGGTGTATGCGCGAATTGTTGGTAAGTAACTCACAGCGGACGGCGGGACGAAGGGGCGCGCGGAGCTCGGAGGACCGCTGCCAGAAGTTGCTACCATTTACCTGCGAGCAGATTTTTCCCCGACGAAGTAGTCGGAGTACCTTGTTTGGTTTAAGACGATGTTGGTAAATAGAGTGCAGTTTGAACTCGGTACGTGCCGCTCTTACGGCGATGCAGTTTTATCTGCGAACAGTATTACAAAGTTGGATATTATCTAGTCGGGACCATCTTTTTACGTCTCGTGCTACTGTAATGCGAAAAGTACATTTGTTTGTTCTGGAATTATTTTAATGTTTCTTGACACTAGTTTATACTAAGTGTGTTGCTCGGCCATTATGAACCCTTTACATGTAGGTCGTATAATAACTACATACCTATTGTATCGGAAGTGTTTAAGAAATCAATTCCAGAGAGAACAGTTGGGACGATATCTATACAAATAAATAAAATTGGAGTGTCTCTTTGTAATATTAAAATAACCGCTTTTTACTAAATGCATATGGATTTACTAGCACTTTGTCCGCGACTTTGTCCGCGTGTATTTCGTACTTTCCTCTAAAAATTTCGAAAATGTCATGTTTATGATCTTTATCATTTATTTAGATAAATAGGGCCAATTTTTCAGTTTATAGGTCAAAAGAATCAGATTTTTCAAATAAACTATTTCACCGCTTTTCACCCCCACAGGGGCGGAATTTTGAAAAATCGTTTAGGATGTGTTCATAACTTGACTCAAATATTATTTATACCAATTTTTGAGTTAATCAAGCCACGCAGTAAAATCCTCCCCTGTAAAATTAACTACCCCTTTACACTTTTCGTAGATTTTCGAAAAAACCTGATACAGTTTATTCTTTATTTTTGGTCTTAAGTACAAATACTGAGTTTTGAGTTAATCCGACCGCGCGTTAAAATTCTCCCATACAAATTTTGGCACCCCCAATCACCATTTAGGGGGTAGTTTACAAAAACAAAAAATGCCAACAAAACAAAAACTTCATAATTTACACAGATTTACTCAGATTCGTGCCAAGTTTCAAGTTTATTAACTCAAGGAATGAGATTTTTCATACAAATAAAATCTCCCCTTTTCACCTCCTTAAAGCTTACCCCCCCCCCCCCCTCTACATTATAAAAGGGAGCTGTATGCAAAATTTCACATTCCTAGTCCCAGTAGTTTCGGCTGTGCGTTGATATGTCAGTCAGTCAGTCATTCAGTCAGTTTCTCCTTTTATATATATAGATTATATAATAGATACACGGTACATAATATGTACCGTGTATCTTGAGTTTGAAACTATAATAATGGTATGGGCCCCGCCTGCTTCCAACTTTTATTTAATTTAAAATGGGCTTGTTTTTAGCTTTTCAGTTAGTTTTAGTATAAGGTTGCAGTTGGGTTTTTTTAATTTTTTTAATTACTTTTTTTTTTAGAAAAAGAATTAGGGTTCCGCGCAAAAAAATTAAAACGTTTTCCGTCATGCACGCGAACGAAGTCGCGGGCACAGCTAGTCATTAAATATTGTAAATCTCATAATTTCGTGTTAGAGTAAGAATCGGAAGAATCCAGTGCACAAAGCATGTGATTATACGTAACATAGTCATCGCCGCGGACGCGCCGCCGCCGCCGCCGCCGCCGCTGCCGCCGTCGCTCTGTTGAGGGTACCTACAGCATTTTGTCGATTTCACACTTTTATACTTTCTGTATGAACCTTATTTACATTATAATGGTGAAATATAATGAATATAATATTTTTAATGAGATCGTACATGTATGTGCAATGATATGCGATCAAAAAATTGCAAAAATAAAACATAATATATTCGAAAATATTATCCAATGGAAGCCGATCGACATCCAAAGCAAATTAAAATTGTTTTAACAATATCTTTACAGTATCGACGAGTACCACGACACTCATGCCCCTTCACGCTCCGGACGAGTAGGCAGTCGTATATAAGACCGACATTTCGTCAATTGGGCACACTCGTTTCATCATAGACCTCATCCATCGCTTTCCATCAGGCGTGATCGAGGTCAAGAGCGTGCCCATACAGTAATAAAAAAAAAATATACTCACGTAATAAAATTGTTATTAATTCGTGAAACAAGTAATAATATTTTGATATTATAAGTGCAGTAACTTGCAGTACCAATCTCTGTAGGTGTCTATGCGTCAGAAGGCACCAGCGAGGCGGTCGATCAATTACCGCTGACCGGCGACCGGCGCACGAACCGCCGCCCTCCAGAGGCTACGGCAAACAATGGTAACTGCACCACCGCAAAGCGTTGGTTTGCTAAGAAAGCGGTGTACGATCACACAATAACGGATGTCCAAGCACAGAGCGTTTTGACACCTTAATGTCAAATACTAGTGGATATGACACATTTTCATGATGAAAGGAGAGTGGGAAACAAATGTATGGGATCTGGGCCCACCTTTCAATAGTAACATGCGATATACTCGTACCGTTGGACAGGGCTTTTTAAACGGAATATTAGTTACGAATAAAACTATGGTCAAACGTTAGTACTTTCGGAGATATGATCATAAATTGCTTAGAATGGGATCACTTTCATGGCAGTATAATAGTTAGTATAACTCCGAAAGTACTGACTTTTAAGCTTAGTCGTAATACTAAGTTTTATTCTGCATAAAAATATCTATTAATTCATGTGTATCTTATTTCTATTGAGAGGTGGGCCCACCATTACTCATTGTCCTTTCTAGTCTAAGCTTACCGGCGTTCCTGTCCTCGGTCCACAGCACAGAAAAGTTAACCACACGAATCTTGATGGTTGACTCTAAAGTGCCGTGTTTGACCGATGCGGTAAACGCCTGGAAAGTGGCTTGCCTGGACACGGTTCAGCCCGAGAACCCGTCTTCCCAGAGACAGTGGGTTGAGCCGCTCTGCAGGTTGGTACGGTATAAACTTATTAATTCGTCCACCAATACTGCTGAGCGTGCCCGTCTGCTGGCTGTGGGTGAATGGGAGTCGGGCCTCTGGCTTCAGGCGCTACCGCACTCAACATAGGCACTATGCTGGGTGACACCACATTCCAGCACGCTACATGTTTGCTTCTGAGCGCTCCTTGCGGAGCCCCACATCGCTGTCAATGCGGTAAAGCAGTCGACAGCCTCGGACACCATGGCAGCAAGAGCGATGGTCGGATGGCACGACACGCCAGCATTAACGACATCATCCGTCGGAGTGCATATGCATTTTAAGCTTTAAGTTAGGTATCTGATGACCTTAAAAACTTCGTGTGGCACTCACAAAGAAACTGGAAACGTTTCTTGAGATAGATATGGGTGAAAGTGGAAAAGAGCACATTATACAAAAGAGAAAGTGTATGAGCATTCCGGCGAAGGCGAATTGGTAACCACTTGAGCTTCACACGAAATTCAGAAACATGGTCATATTTACGCAAACCGAATATGAACCTTATACAGACATTTTGAAGCCACTTTGGGTAAAGTCAAGATAGCTGGCATCAGCATAGTCAAGGATGGGTAAAAGGAGTGATTGAGCAAGCGCAATCTTGGTGGCAGTCGGTAGAAAATTACGCAGTCTCGTATTTATCTCATTAGAAGAGGTAATTTAAATAAGAGGTCTAATCGTCCAAAAAGATAATCCGTACTATACAGAGTGAATTTTCCAAGTGGGCATGGATGGCCAAATTCTAAACTATAAGGAATAGCGAAAAGTACTCAAAGGAATCGCGGGCTCGATTTTGATGAAAACTAAAACTGCATCATTGGATTTTTGAAAAATCAATATTTCTAGCCAGGAATCGAACCTGTTGATTTTGAAAAAAAAACACACACCATTCGATAGTGTCCCTAATAAGGACCAAATTCTGGGAAGTAATGACATACGGCAAACTTAAGGAAAATGTTGAATTTTAATAAACTTCTTATTTTAAAAAAAGTTCATACCTACATTACGCACCTTGTTCGAAATGATGCTCAATATTTTTATTAACGCACCCGCAGTGCAGTCACCCTCACAACATTATGTTCTAAATTCAAATTTCTATTACGATCTTTGGAAAATATTCTAATGGAATCAATAATATTGTAATGCTGAATGCAGTACAATCCGTGAGACGTCGAATCCAGCTGTGTATTGAAAACGATGGTCATCATTTTGAACAATTAATCAGTTAAGGTTTAGTACGTAGGAAACATAACCCGGGCCCGGCTTAATAATAACAGCCGCACGGGTCGATCGATCAGGTTAAGCTACGCTTGCCGCGGTTGGTCTGTGGATGGGTGACCATCTTTACATACCCAGACCCCTCCATGCCTCGGAAAGCACGTTAAGCCGTTGGTCTCGGCTGTCATTCCTGGATCTTTGACAGTCGTTACGGGCAGTCAGAAGCTCGAAGGTCTGACAACCAGTCTTACCAAAGGGAAGGGGTATCGTATTACCCAGTAACTGGGTTGTGGAGGTCAGATAGTCAGTCGCTCCATGTAAAATACTGGTATTCAGCTGCATCCGGTTAGACTGGAAGCCGACCCCAACATAGTTGGGAAAAGGCTGGGCCAAAGACATTAAAATTATGGGCTAGGTAGATGATGATGAGGTTAGTAACATAAGAAAAATAAAAAGAGGATTTTGTTAAAAATGAGCTCTTTCCTTTAATTTGCCGTATGTCATTACTTCCCAGAATTCGATACTTTTAGCGACACTATCGAATGGTGTAATAATACAGTGTGTGTGGTTTTTTTTTATCAAAATCAACAGGTTCGATTCCTGGCTAGAAACATTGATTTTTCAAAAATCCAATGATGCAGTTTTAGTTTTCATCAAAATCGAGCCCGCGACTTCTTTGAGTAGTTTTCGCTAGTCCTCATAGTTTTGGATTTGGCCATCCACGCCCACTTGAAAAATTCACCCTGTATACTTATACTATGATGATGATGATGATGATGATGATGATGGGGCTCCCTTTTCCGCACTTAGACTCCCATTTGGTCCGTTGTGCGTAGGGATTCTGGCTAAAAGAGCCAGCCTAGCTCCGTCCAGAAGCACAGAAGCTTCCTGGGAGCTTCACAGGCTTCACGGAGCGACCTCACTGTTCCGAGGATTTTTTGGCGTTGAGAAGCCACAGCCTCGCATTCCAGGATGACGTGGGCGGCTGATTCCTCGGCGTCAAGGCAGCCCCTGCAAAGGGGGCTGTCCGTGGCGCCTATGTTAAAAAGATGTTTGTTAAGAGGGTTATGGCCCGTAATTGTACCTATTATTATTCTGAGGTTATTTCTACTTAGGCTAAGAAGTTTTTTAGTTAATCGCGGGTGTATCATTGGTAAAGCCAATTTTGACTGTCTGCAGTCTGTTACCCGTGACCATCTGTTGTTATGGAGTTCGGTCGATCTTTGGCGAATCCATGCACGAAATTGTGAGAAAGGCAGAGGGAGAAGTGGGTACGGGCCTAGCACCTTCATGTCAGAGCCTCTCTTCGCAAGTTCATCTGCAGCATCATTGCCCAAGGATCCACTATGCCCTTTGATCCACTGGAGGGTAATTCGATTGAACGTCGATAGACTCTCCAGGGCTAAATGGCACTCATAAATTAGCTTGTTGTTAGTTTGTTTGCTCTCTAAAGCCTTGAGTACAGATAGGCTGTCGGATACGAATTTAATGCCGTAGTTCCGGATGCCTAAGCGCTTTACTGCTATTGCGGCTTGTGTTAAGGCAACACATTCACATTGAAATATCGAACTGTGTGTGCCTAGTGGTATGTGAAAGTTGATATTAAGGTCAAGGGAGTGAACGCCAGCACCTGAACCGTTTTGTGTTTTTGAGCCGTCTGTGTAGATGCGCACTTCATTGGCTCCTGACTGGTCCCTATCTTCCTGAACTGTTTGTATAAAGTTATACTTATACTATACTTATACTATACTATATTTATATTATATATTTAATATTACAAATTCGAAAGTAACTCTGTCTGTCTGTATGTTACCTTTTTCACGTCTAAACTGCTGAACCGATTTAGATGAAATTTGGTATAGAGATAGTTTGAGTCCCGGGAAAGGACATAGGATACTTTTATCCCGATATTCCCACGGGATCGAGACTTATGCGGGTGAAACCGCGGTGCGCAGCTAGTAAATAAATAATAATAATCTGTAATTGATTCAATAAAGTATAACATTTTCACTTGAAGCCCTTTTTTTATGGATGGGAAATCATCAAATGACCCCTCCCGCTCTGGGTGGAGCGGAAGGGAGTGTCAGACTCTTACTGACTAAAACCCATCCGTATTCCTTCCTTAGCCCTTTATGTTCCGGGGTAGCGGTAACCCTTTCGGACAATCCCGCACCCCCGGCAGGCTTCGGCCCTGGCAGGCCCCTTCCTTTATACTGACATCTCTTTGAGGCGCGCGTGGAACACGTACGCGCCGTCCGGCACGGGCCTGGTCCTGATCGGACGGTGAGCTACCCATTACTCTCCGTCCGCAGGCCCGCGCCTACGGTGGCCGGGAGTCTTCACGCGGCTCCCGACGCCCGGAGCGTCTCCCGCGGCGGCTGGGACGTGAGGCTCTCTCCCTCAGCCGTTTCGCCACCTCCTTCGCTAGCATGACTGCTTCGCAGAAGGAGGTGACTGCCTCCCACTCTCTGTCGCCCCGGACCATGGCTTGAACCAGGGCTGGACGCGAGAGGTCGCCGCCGCTGTCGATCGCCTCTATGAGGGCACGGCGGTGCTCCACCCATGCGGGGCAGACTTCCACCGTATGCTCCACCGTGTCCTCTGGGCGATCCTCGCAGTGGTGACACCCGGGCGTCTCCTCCCGCCTGATGATATGCAGGAACCTCCCAAAACATCCGTGTCGGTGAGGACCTGCGTCAGGCGATAGGTGAGGACGCCGTGACGCCTCCCTAGCCACTCCTCAAAGAGGGGTCTTATCGCCACTATCGTGCCGTGCCCTTCACTTGAAGCCCTGACTCCTGAGCTGGTAGTACCCGTGTTACAGGAGTCAGTATCAACACCCGGTTTTGGAACATTAACTATGTAATTATGCAATCAAATTAAAATAACGTAAAACGAAGGAAATTTAGTGCATGTATGGTCTTGAGTGGTGAGTGTGTGTGTTTGTCGTGTTTTGTGTGTATTTGTGTTGTATAATGCGTGTGTGGGGGGGTGTGCGTGTGTGTGTGTGAGTGGTTGTGCTTGGTGACTAGCTGGACTTTGAAGATAATAACATTAATATAATATAATATATACTTTATTGATACAAGTCCTTATAAATATCTAGCTAAAGTTCACAATAATGAAGGCGCACAATAGTTGAAACCCTGACTCCTTAACTAAGAATACCTGTAGACTGCCACTTGGACACTACACACCCTTATGGAAATTAAGAGCTGCTAAGCTGATATTATAAAAAAATAATATATTATTATGTAAAGATTTTAACAAAAAAATTTAAAAACAAAATAAAATATTAAAATTAAAAGTAAAATGACTGTGTGGTTGATTCGGTACGTGTGACTGGGAATCGTGTTTTGTTTGCGTTGTGTGAGTGTGTGTGTGTGTGGGTTTGAGTTAGTATGAGCTTGGTGTATTTTGTTATTTCAAGATGTCGGTGACTGTATTACGTGTTATTGTGCGAGTTATGTCAGAGTGGTTACAGGTCTTCAGTTTGAGCGTAGTCTAGGAGGTACAACATGTTCTTCAGCTTAGCCTTGGCCTCGTGTTTCCTTAACCTTGCAATTTGTGTGCTCTTATTAATATTTTGTAAGCAAGAGAGCTGATACTGATGACAGATGACACTGTTACTTGTCTTCCTAACTCCGTCTTGTCCCCTCCGCAGAAAGTTCTTCTTTAGCTACAAATCAACGACATCACGAAAGTACGATCGTCGCAAGCTCGGACTGCATCCATAATGATACAAACACAGGAGCTACTGGAGCGGTTTAGGTCGAAAGATAAACATCAGTCCGAGAGCAATGGAAGACTTCCTTATTTGCCCCGCTTTGAGAAAATATTTTTATCACAATCAATTGAGAAGTCGACTGGTGTTTGTATAAACTTATATTCCGACATAGTGTTTAACAAATAAAGCTTGGATTCAGTAAACAAGTGAGCCGAATTAGACTGAAAACGATCAGGCATGATACACTTTCACAAAAATGCTTGGAAATTCTAGCATTATTTTAACAACCTCAAAACTCTAGTCACAATGCCCTTCTCATTGAAGACTTTTAATGATATCCAAAATGTGACGAGTGTCAATGACAATGCAAGTTGTTGTTTGATAATATCCATAATGTGACGATTGTCTTGTCAATGACAGTGTAAATAAGTTGTTGTTTAATGATATCCATAATGTGACGACGTGACGACTATCAATGACAATGCAAGTTATTGCATTTTCGTACGACACAGTTTTTGTTTTACAATATCTACATCTTTGGCAACAGTGGGCTTAGAGTCGTTGGGTTTTGACAGGCGAGGCGACGCGGCGACGGCCGCTACCAATATAAAAAATACCTGAGCAAGGAAACGTTTAGTAACACATCAACAAAGAATCGACAGGAGGATTATCAAGTAAGTCACTAGATTGAATCCGGCGCGAGGGAGCAAGCAGTGTTGCGTCCTCGCGCCGCACGCATCTCAACAAAGCACGTACACGTCGCGTCCCCGCAGCGTTCCCGCAGCGTCCCCATCGCGTTCCTGCGGGTAAACTGAGCCCAGATCAACGTGCTGATATCTCCTTATTTCCACTTATATCTCGAAATAACAGGCAAACGCCACGAATATTAAATTTATTTTGAAGTTCCGGAGTAAGCTGATGTGAAACATACTCGCCTGATGTATATGTTGGCTGTTTATCCGCGTAACGTGTATATGAACATTTATCATATAATTTATATACTTACAATGAACCGCACAATACAGAATGTCTAGTATCCACGCAGACGGGGTAGCCCTCGCCCAGGTGAGTGACGGCCTAGTTTCCGACTGACTCCCGTGGCGGCGGAGCTTTGTTCTCGAGGTGCAGACGTGATAGCGCTCTGTCCGGGACTGTGCACCTGCCTCGCTAGACACGCATATTTGCACATTAAGTATTCTTCGTAAACGTAACATTTGAGAAGGTATAGACTCATTTTTCTCTTATTTTTAGCAGTTCTCAGCATCGCGTGTTTGTGATCAAGCCCACTGATAACTTAATGAATTTGACTAAGGTCGACTTTTGAACACATTTTTATTTCCTTTTTACATACGAAGGTATGTAATATGTACTCGTATGTCTAGCGGATTATGATATACCTGTGACTAACAACTGTAAACATTACATAAATGCATACGTCTGCCACAGTACAGCAACTTACAGCGGCTGAGGCACCCGCGGGAAGACATAACGTTTTGAGAAGCTCGCAACAAACATGTAGCTAGCTCTGCCAAGCATAATAAATAACATTACGTCCTTTGTCTCGCCGTACTTGTGTGAAAAAGCGCGCGAAATAAATAATAAATAAATGAGCGCACTCTGTCTCAGTTAATCACCGTTACTGTTTCAGTAACACAGTGTTGTGCTTGGGGGAGATCTGATGGATGCTGTACTGAGCCGAGTTATCTTATGCTCCTTGAACATAGTTATGAAGTTAGTCTCTACTTAGGAGCTCTGTACTGATGCTAGTGGTTGTATCGCTCGTCTGAAAGGCAGTCTACATTTGCCAAACCCTTTGAAATAAAATAATGTCTTGTTAACTTTTATTCTTCCGTAACCTAAGATCTGTGTAAGAAAACCGCGCAATCACTGGCGAGTAACCTCGAGTGCTCCGCTGGCACAATGAAAAGTAATGGAAAAACTACTGAGTCTTGCACTCTGCAGTAAGCGAAGTAAGCGATGGAGAGACAAGCGAGCGAGGGACGCTCGTTGAGATAAAGCGTTCTTTCATCAAATCACAGAATGAATCCCATTCGTCAACTGTTCGTTAAATTGCGCGATGGGACACAAGGTTCGGTAACAAACAGCTATGCTTGTCTTGTTGAACTACTAAGTCGGTAGTTATCGAGAATTGTAAAACGAATTGAACGTATATTTTAATTGTTATTTTATTATTTGATCTCAGCTTCCCCTTAATTATTAGTAAGTATATTTGTTTGTACATTTATAATGCCAACTTCAACTTTAATTATACTTATTTCATATAAAATTATCAAAATGTTGTACCACTGTAATGGTGCCCAACAAGACACAGGCTGTACCTAGTTTGGGGCCAACGATACCTCCATATTGTAATTTTGAATTATGAAATAAACGATTTTACTTTACTTTACTATATCGTGATGCTGATACAAATATTTGAGGTTGGAAAACAGAATAGGTAAAGTATACATCTAATAATCTATCCAAAACACATTGAACCAACTGAAACTATTAGACTAGGTCTAAGCTGACCCAGCGCAATGGTCATTTATAACGAATTCTAATTAGCTTTCAACAGAATATTGAATACACAAAGGCGATACAATGTTTAAAATCAATAATATCAAGTGCCCGTTTCTAGTGCCCGTCACTGGTGCCCGTCACTGGTGCCCGTCACTGGTGCCCGTCACTGGTGCCCGTCACTGGTGCCCGTCACTGGTGCCCGTCACTGGTGCCCGGCGCCCGCAGGTGACCGGCGCGGCGGCGGCACCGACCGAGTCGGGGGGCAGGGGGGCAGATCAAAGGACTCTTTGTGTACCCCCCCCCCCCGCGCCCCCATCCCCCGCAGGATCCGATATAATCTTCCGCGACTTAACTCGTCTTAACTTTAGGAAAAGTTGTCGTGTGTAGTTCCGAGTTGGCGGCACCAGACGTCCCACTTTATCTTTTAATTCTCCGCCTCCTCCGCGACACGTCGCGGCACGTTACGACACGTCGCCGCACGTCGCAGCACGTCGCAGCTGCTCTGCAATTTGCGTGACGTGTGATTACGGGTGAACGGGGCCTACCTACCACCAGCATTCACCTGAAGTATATACACTGACGAGAATTTTAAACAGTTCATACCTACTCAGTCAGTTTCGTCTCTTCCTATTAAAGTCCATGCTGGATGGAGAAATCGAAGTCATAATAAAAAATAGCCTTTTTATTTTCAGGCTTCGTGTTAGTACTACAAATTACTTATGATAGTAGAACAATTAGGCACACCCACAATAATAAATGCGCGTGTGTGTGCGCAGACAGAGCTGCAAAGCTCACTCTCATAGTCCGATGGGACGGCAATCCTACACGACCGGAGAGAGATCAGGCGCAGGACCAATTCCCGAGGCACGGGGTATCACACCGAAATCTTCAAAGTCTGGGCATACAGAAACGAATTTCTAGGTAACAACTAAGCTAATGTGAAACCCAGTAACACTTTGTCCGACCTGGGAAATTAGGTTGAATTGAACCCAGCACCCCGCGCTCAGCAGTCGTACTTGCGACTACAAGACAACACGGCAGGCAAGGAGTGATATAACAGTAGGTTTAAACACCCCTTACAATAATCCTTCCTCGTGAAAAACCGCTCATTGTATAATAGGCACCCTGCATTTGTCTAAAAGCGCTGAAGTGACGGCCCGGCGCGCGGCGCGGGGATCCGGCCCAGGGATCCGGCCCGTACGACCGGTCCATACGACCGGCCGCGCACCGTGTCGTCCGTACAACCTCGGCTACTTACGGTCAACGTGTTCACTGACTCGTCAAAGACAATGAGGCGAAGCGTCTACAATGTAACCATTTCAAGAGATAAGTATTCAACAAAATAGGTTAACTATGTGATAGAGCATTTAGTCTATTTTCCAAAGCAGGGCTTTATTACCCAATAATTCTTGTTTAGTGAAATATGAATCGTTATCAATAAAACTACGCGCGTGCAGTTGGCACCATATTGTGATCATCAGCACTTACTGACGCGATGCGCATCGAATATTGAAACCAGCGTGTGCCCATGTGTCGACCATTACCATCGATTCTATTATATGGAAAACTTTAATTTTATTTGTTGTAAGTGTTGTAACTAACTATATACACTAGATACTAAAATAAATGACTAAATAACTTACTGTACAAATAAGTAAAAAAAACAAAGGACACTAAGGCGTCGAAGTAGGTACTCGTCTATTATATATTATAATATAACTTTATTTATTCGCATCATAAAAGTGAACATATTCGGCAGAAGTTGGCCGTAACATCCCAGCGCTGATTTGCTGGATTCGTTTTCTCCTCTACCGATCATTTTTCCCCTGAGAGTTCATTTGGTTTATATGTATGTATCTATGTATATATTGTATTTTATATTCATTTTCTAGCTAGTTATCCTGTATGTTGCACCTGCCATGTTTTGTCTCTGCATCACCCTAAGGTTGACTGGTAGAAAATGCCTCAGGCATTAAGTCCGCCTTTGTACAGTAGGTATTATTTTTTTACTTGTGCATAAAGTTTTAATAAATAAATAAAACTACAACCGGTACTTAAATACAATAATGTCATTATATTTCTCACCTTTCTCACGTCTTATAAATGTTGTTCGTTAAGTACTTACGTCACATGATAATCGTTTAACACGTTGGATAAATAGATTATCCTAATTATAGGTATTGTTATCATTTTACTGTTAAGACTTGAATGTCTGTAAAAGTTGACTAGTTAAAATATTAACGAATAATGTAGCAAAACATAGAAAATATTCCAAACGGATATCCACCTTTTATGTCGTTAATATTTTGGATGACGGTAGATAGAAACGTCAAAGTTCTTTGTTCACGACTATAAAAGGGGAGCTCCGAGTCGCGGGGATCATTCTCGTTCGAGACATCGACCAGAACGGAGCCCCGGCCTACAGTCAGTTGATTAGTACTAGTGACGTTATTACGTGGAATAGATCGACCAGATGTTATGTAAGTTAATTGATGTTATTATCTTGATTATTGCTGATAACTATGATGTTCTGTATGTTATAATATGACCAATATTGCTAATGTTTTAATGTGTATAATGGAATATTCCTAGCTATTGTTATTATGTTGCTATTATTCTATGTTCTCTTAGAGCATTGTCCAAGAGATATAATTAATTGTTTTTAAATTTATTGCAATGTAAGAAATTTGTTGATAGAACACTTTAATACTGTTTCCATGGAGTTTCTTGTCCTTCTTCTCCATGATGACCTAGATTTGGAACGGACAACTAGCTTTCTAATTAATTACTGACAAGCCTAAATTCTATAAATGTCTAGCTTGTCTTTCTGTGCTTTTATTTCATAAATCCTTTCCCTACATACCATATTCATAGTTACTGTTGCACATATTAAATCACTAGTAACCATTCTGATATTCAAAGCTTTATATTTGGGTAATATACATATAGACCTATAAATAGATTCTACCCCATTTTCTAACACACGCATTTAAGCAGTAATCACTCACCAACAAATGACTTACACTGATATTGTTATTTAACTTGTAGCATTCATTTCACACTGTTCTCCGTACTAGTCGAAACTGTATCACGGTAGGACAGTCTTCCTCTTACTCATTTAACCAGTACTAAACACTATCCGCCCCTGAGAGGACCCACTGACCGCGAGTGTGAATGTGTTTATTTAAGTCAAGCTTTTATATAGTTTCACCGTTGTATCAAGTTGTTTTAAATATTCAACAATAACTTTCTTACAGGCAAATGAAGTCATATTACGAGAGTTGACTTATTGAGATATCTTATTATATAAGAATGGACTTAAATATTGCATAGTCACTCATTAGACGCCCACCCCCCCTTTTTTTTTGATGGGTAATCATCGAATGACCCCTCTCGCTCTGGGTGAAGCAGAAGGGAGTGTCAGACTCTTACTGACTAAAACCCATCCGTGTTCCTTCCTTAGCCCTTTATGTTCCGGGGTCGCGGTAACCCTTTCGGATAATCCCGCACCCCCGGCAGGCTTCGGCCCTGACAGGCCCCTTCCTTTATGCTGACACCTCTTTGAGGCGCGCGTGGAACACGTACGCGCCGTCCGGCACGGGCCTGGTCCTGATCGGACGGTGAGCTACCCATTACTCTCCGTCCGCAGGCCCGCGCCTACGGAGGCCAGGAGTCGTCACGCGGCTCCCGACGCCCGGAGCGTCTCCCGCGGCGGCTGGGACGTGAGGCTCTGTGTACCTCAACCATCCCGCCACCTCCTTCGCTAGCATGACTGCTTCGCAGAAGGAGGTGACTGCCTCCCACTCCCTCTCGCTCTGGACCATGGCTTGAACCAGGGCCAGACGCGAGAGGTCGCCGCCGCTGCCGATCGCCTCTACGAGGACACGGCGGTGCTTCGCTCAGGCGGGGCAGGCCACCACCATATGCTCCACCGTGTCCTCTGGGCGATCCTCGCAATGGTGACACCCGCGCGTTTTCTCCCGCCTGATGATGTGACCCCCCCCCCCCCCCTGACATCGTCATTTAATGGTGGCTGTGTTTTATTTTGGATGCTAAAGGCAGCATTGCCTTTTTCAAGGCGTTTTCCCGTTTTATTAATAAAAGATCTTATAAAACCGATACACAAGAAAAATATGAAAACCGACCCAAACAATTACCATCCCATTGCTCTCTTACCAACAGCCTCAAAAATATTTGGGAAAGCCATGTGCGATCGGGTTTATGCATTTTGTGATAAATATATTCAATGATAGTCAAAATGGTTTTCGCAAAAACCTATGTACCGTTTCGGCCGTTTATAAATATATACAAGAAGCCCTCAATATAATTAATAATAAAAAATATGCTGTAGGATTGTTATTAGACATGACAAAAGCTTATGATAAGGTGCAATTTGACGTATTATTAAATAAACTATATAACATCCGGATCCGCGGCAAAAGTTACGAATGGTTCACATCTTATTTAAAAAACAGAGAACAAGTTATAGAAATGGAACATTAGAATCGTAAATCAAAAGAAATAGAATTAATTCGATCCCAAAACATGCCCGTAAACGCTTCTATACCACAAGGAAGTGTGGTAGGGTGCCTGCTATTCCTTGTTTACATAAACGATCTCCCTAACCACATCAGTGAGTCATGCGTATTGTTCGCCGATGATATCTCTATCTTAATCATGTTATAATAATATAAATATAAACCAAAAATTGAGTTCTATACTTGACACTACAACACACGGGATGAACGATCACAACCTTGAAATTAACTACAATATGACAAAAATAATAACTTTCCACCCCCGACAAAAAATACCTATAAGTTTCAAATACAACGGAATAAATTAGAAGCAGTAAATAAATTCACCCCTTTTAGGCCTAGACATAGATTCACACAAAGATTGGAAATCACATATTCAAAAAGTAAGAACGAAAATATCCAAGTTTTCATACGCTCTCCGAGATATCAAGAAAACAACAGACATCAAAACAGCACTAGTAATATATTACGCGTACGCATTTGCATGGCTCAAATATGGATTTATCCTATGGGGAAATAGTACAGACGCGCCTACATTATTCACTCTACAGAAAAAAATTATTAGAATTTTAATAAATATCAAAGATACAGACTCATGCAAACCCCACTTTAAAGACCTAAAAATATTAACCCTGCCCTGCCTCTACATATTTGTAATGTCCGCAATTCTATACCAAAAGAGGAGGTATCCAAACAAAAATTGTACTTAGACATGAAAGCAGATTAAACATACCCACTTCAAGATTAAAAATGCACGCTTCATTTTATATTTTTCATTGTATATTTTAATGGAGATAACAAATGTACTACATTTGTTATGGAGATAACAATGGAATTAAAATATACAATAAGTTACCGGAATACATCAAAAATATAAATAAAAATAACTTCTTTATCAATTAAAACAATTTCTGATAATCAAAAGCTAAAAGCCACTACACTATTGAGGAATATTTTAGCGATAAATTTCAACAACAATAAAAACTATTTTTAAAAGCTTTTTAACTTGACTTGTATGTATGTGAAGGTGGACTCTTGCATGTTAAATTTGACCCACTTCCCGGTATCCGATTGAGCTGAAATTTTAGACTGGTCCAGTCCCAATGACAATGCATGTTTATGACAAGCATGACGTGATGCTGCTGCCAGGATTGGCTCCAGACGAGGGAACTCCTCAACGGTTAACAGCAGGGACATGAAATTTTGCACACCCATTGGGATGACAGTTAGCGGGTCCAACATGAAATTTCTGCCACCTTCAGGGTTGGCTCCAAGCCAGAGAATTCCTCAACAGTCGGCAGTAGGGACTTGAAATTTTGTATACCCGTTCGGATATGATAGACGGTTGGTGGGTCCACCATGGCCCTGTTTCCGAAGAGCACAAATGTACGATACGGACATTCCATCCGTCCGTATCGACTTCGGCAAACACGGGATTCACCTGATTCAACCGAATTCTGTGCAATTTTCAGCGAAATAAAGCCATGGCACCGCTGAACGCAGAATGTTGCCAATAGTATTATGCTGGGCTTGCACAGTGCATAAAATGCAGGGTAGTACGGTTGATCACGCCGTTGTGTATTTCGGCCCAAATTTGTTCGCTGCTGGCCAAGCGTACGTGGCCTTAAGTAGGGTCACATCGATAGAAGGCCTCCTCATAGAAGAATTAGACTGCTCGAAAAATAACTAGCACCCGCCAATGTAACTATGACGCACTTAATGAAATGAATAGACTATGAAATATATCTAGCGAAAACTAAAAAATATAAAATAAATTAATATAAAAAAAACTTTAAAAAAAAAAGCTTTTATTTACGCCCTAAAAGGTAAAAATAAGATTTAAATTACATTAAACCTATTTTTCCAATTACTTTACAAAATTTAATTGTAAATAATAAGATATAAAATTGATTAAATGATAAGATTTAACCTCGGTGCTGCACGATGTAAATTTGAGCAATCTTTTCCTTTAAAATTTTTACTATCAACTTATAACGTCATTACACAATTTATATTATATAAAAGCTTGTCGCAAGATTTACCTGTGTAGGCTAGTAAATTAAATAACTTGATCTGTATGATTTTAATAAAAAAAAAAAAAAACTAAGTTTAAACTAAGTACTTAATACGAGTGCTCAAATCTCGTAGATCTACCTGTGAAGATCAACTAGTAACTTGATCTGATTGATTTTAATTAAAAAAAGCTAAGTTCAAACTAAGTAATACGAGTGCTTAAATCTCGCGACAAGCTTGTATATAATATACATTGTGTAATGACGTTATAAGTTAATAGTAAAAATTTTAAAGGAAAAGTTTGCTCAAATTTACATCGTGCAGCACTGAGGCTAAATCTTATTATTTAATTAATTTTAAATCTTATTATTTACAATTAAATTTAGTATCTTTTTAGGGCGTATTTGAATGCTTTTTTTTTTAGTCTTTTTTTCACACAATAAAATTAACATTTCATTTTAAATTTCAGTTTGAATATAAATTCATTATAAACCACTAAAATACTGTTAATTTAGAAATGAATATTCTTAACAATGCACAATTAATAATAATAATTATTAATTGGTAGATGGCGCTGGCCGTCATGTAAACATTGCGCTCCGTGTGTAATTTCTCTTAAAAATATAAAACTCAGTTATATATTTCTGATTTTCTTGTTAATTCAATTCTAACAGTGCAAACAACTAGTGATAATGTTATCTCAACGTATCTACTGAAAATAACAAAGTTAAAAGTCTTAAACACTCGAGTGTTTAATTGAGGCAAAACTGGGACTGTGTTGTGTTTTAGTGCATCAAAAACATTACGAACTATAAACAAATTACTGTGAACAGACTATCAGTTTAAGTTATTAACGAAAGGGACTAAAAACTAGTGTTGAAAAAAAAAATATAAACATTGTGTTCAAAGGTCAAACAAATTCAAAATTCAAAATCCATAACGAACTTTATCAACCCAACCAGATAACGAATACCAATTTCAACTACGAAGCCTAGTGCAGAATAGCTATCTAATTCGAGCACCGACTGTTGCGCAGTACACTGTGGGTTCGCGTCTCACTAATTGCAAGTACTTTTTGTGTGTTTTTATTTTTATTTTTTTTATTTGTTATACTCCTGTTTTATTTTTTATCTACTCTTTGTCATTGAACTGGTGTTATAGCTCAAGTACATTGTCAATGCGTGGCAAACCTCAAAACCTCAGATATAAATGCAGATTATTAGCGCCATCTACAACAATTAATGGTGAACTAACTAAATGACCTTTGGCCTGCCACCTACAATATAATTGGTGTACCAACTCAACTTATCTACCTTCGATCTGTCACATTTTGTCAATATAATTTTTGTGGCGCTGTCACCTTTCTCCGTTCTCCGCAAGATGGCATCAGAGTGTGCTGGTTGTAAACAACATTTAGAAGATTGCCTGTTTTTGGCTTGTACTAATTGTAAGTGTTTGTATGATCTGCAATGCGCTAATGTTCTTCAAAATAAATTCATACATATGACTGCCAAACAAAAATCAGCCTGGGTATGTCACGAATGTCGCTGTAAAAGACCTAAAGCAATAAATTCTGCCACACCAGCTAGTCCAATGTTATCCCTTAGCTCAGATGCAGATGTTGACGACTCAGCTAATGTAACAGTAAGGCGTAATAAGACTGCCTTGCCTACTACTCAGTCAAACACTCATTGCCCAAATGCGCACAGCTTAACACTAAATGAATGCACTCTTGAGGCTGTTTTGATGGAGTTGCGTGCGTTCCGCAAAGAAAGTGTGACTAGATACGATACTCAAGAAACCTCTATAAACAAGGTGGCTGAGGATATCAAAGGAATAAGATGCTCTATTGACAATCTTCATAGCAAATATAACATCCTTCGGGCGGACGTCGACAAACTGTTGGAGACCTCAGATGTCGCTTCTAGCGCGCAAGCCACACTGCAACTACAGTCTGATGAAAATACGAAACGTATAGCCGACCTGGAAATGAATAATTTTGGCTGTGAAATCATAGTCCAAAGGCAACGTATTGATCTCATTGAAAAACAATTACTTTGCAATAAAAAATCTTCACACACACAGCTAAACTTGCTACATGATAATATTGATAATATTGGTAATAATCACCACTTATCCTTCGATGTACCTGATCAGATGCCGAACCCTCTCTTACCACCATCATCCACATACAGTACAATGTCACGACCTCAGATAAGTACCGAGCCTCCCCGCACAAACATGTACAGCACAAGAATATTTACGACAGCGAAAACCCAATCGCGCCCTCGCCGATCTGTCGTACGTGCGACTGGTGCCGCTGATACTGATTTAAAAACCCTGGAGCCTGTCAAGTACATTCATGCTTGGAATTTCCATCCAGACGTATCTATGGAGAGCATACGTTCTTTCCTACACAAAAAACACCCAGACATCATGACCTTCTCCATAAAAAAGCCTGATCCGGAACACTCTAGACATAACTGTTTCATATTGGGGGTCCCATTACAGCTGTTTGACTTCTATATGTCGCCCAACAATTGGCCTACAAATACATCACTCCAAGAATGGTTCACGTACCGGAATGCGAAGAAGAAGATCGAACCTAATGAATCCAGCAAATCATTTTTTCGTGAGGAAAACTAAGAAGCTGGATATGATTTTCTACCAGAATGTCCGGGGATTAAAATCAAGACGTTCAGAAACCAAAAATTTACTATACACCTTCCCAAGTAATTTATTAGCCTTAACGGAAACTAGGCTCGATGATAGCGTGTTTGACTCTGAGGTATTCCCGAAAGAATACGCCGTGCTTCGATGTGACCGTATGGGGCGCGGCGGCGGGGGCGTGCTCCTGGCCGCTCGCGCGCCTTACTCGCTCACACGTTTGAACTGCAAACCTGAACAGTGCGACGAAATAATATGTGCAATAGTTACTAAAGGCCGATTACGCTTTGCGTGCTGTGTTGTCTACTTAGCACCTAATGTACCTGATTCTAGATATTATTCTGTTTTTAATTGTATAAGAAGGATCTTGCATGACATTAACAAACTACCTCTCGTTGTACTGGGGGATTTTAACCTATATTCCGCTAGTGTAGCCATACGTGAGGACTTTGATTTGTTCCTTTCCGAATGTAATTTAATACAGGAAAACATAATTTTAAATGATCTTGGCAGAATGTTGGATCTGATTTTGGTTAACTCATGTGTGGCAGGAATCTCAGTTTCAGCATGCTCTGGTATTGTCTCACCTGAAATACATCATAAGCCGTTAGATATCTCTATCAATATTAACACGCCGTACGCAAGCTTGTTCATAAACAATAACTACCACCCTAATGATTCGACCACATGTATAACTTCAGAGCGTAACTTCCGTAAGGCAGACTTTTTAATGCTTTACTCAGAACTAGCTAGTATAGACTGGGAGCCAGTCTATTCATGCGATGATGTTAACGTGGCTGTTCGGACCTTTTATGGGTTAATTAACAACATTGTTTGTGAAACTGTTCCTTTAAAAAAGATGAAAACATTGCGACTGGATTATCCTAAATGGTTTACGTTTGCTTCTATTGAACTTAATAACCTTAAAAACTATTATCACAAGCTATACAAGCAGAATAATAATAGCGAACTGTGTTATGCATTCTTTACCTACTATAGGCGATTATTAAAGAGAAGTACAGATGCAGATTTTGCTACCTACACTAATCGTATTCAGTCAAATATCAAACGTGACCCCAAAGCCTTCTGGGCCTATGTAAAAAGTAACAGGGAAAATAATGAGCAGGCTACCTTTGGTGACAGGTCGCCAGCGCAAGTGGCAGACGAGTTTTCAAAATACTTTAGTAGCGTTTTCCTATCAACCTTACCATCATTAGATGTCGAGCATGCTATCGCTACTGCGAATGCGTCTCCTAGTAATATGTCCCATCTTGTTGATATTGATTATGTTCACGAATCTGAGGTTCGTGGCGCTATGGCTCGGCTTCCTCCAAAATCTACTCAAGGTCCAGATGGAATACCACAGTACTTGGTTAAGGACGGTTGCGAAATTTTCAAATTGCCCTTACAGTTTATCTTCAACCTATCTATTACGACGAACATATATCCTACGGAGTGGAAAACTTCTAAAGTACTCCCGGTACATAAAAGCGGCCTAAAAAGTGACTTTAAAAATTACAGACCAATAGCTGTTCTATCTATATTCGGCAAAGTATTTGAATCGATACTCTATAAAAAAATATTTAATAAGTTGCAGAGGTGGTTCGTTGATGAGCAGCACGGATTCCTTCCAAATCGCTCAACAACGTCTAATCTGCTTAACATAACTACGCTCTTAGCCAAAAATATTAATGACAAAATGCAGATAGATGTAGCCTATTTTGATTTCCAGAAGGCTTTTGACCGGGTTGACAACGACATACTTCTAAATAAACTAGCATTAGCAGGTTTCTCTGTGTCATTGCTAAAATTCTTCGCGAACTATCTGCACGACCGCAAGCAATTTGTAACATACAAAAATGCAAATTCAAAGCAATACTCGGTTACTTCTGGCATAGGACAGGGCACTAACCTCGGTCCCCTTCTTTTTCTAATAGTAGTAAATGATCTTCCCACATATGTAAAACACTCCACAGTCTTAATGTATGCTGATGATGTCAAAGTTGCTCTACCAGTAGCTAACGCCAGTGATACGGCTGCACTTCAACTCGACATAGACAACATTCAAACATGGAGCACTATCAACAACCTCAACCTAAACTTTAATAAATGCGTGGTCATGACCTACTCAAAAGCCACACAACCTATACACAACATCTACACCATGAATAATACGCCCCTGAAACGCGTCTTAACCGTACGTGATCTGGGTGCTCACTTCGACCCACATCTTACATTTAACCAGCACATAATACAGACCTGCAAAAAATCCCGCAAAAACTTGGGTTTTGTCTTGCGTCAGGCCAAAACTTTCAATAATCGTCAGGCCATAACCATACTGTACAACTCCTTCATTCGCAGTTTGCTAGAGACTAACAGCGCTATCTGGAACCCTCATGAAAAAGTGTATACCCTGGTAATTGAAAAGATTCAGAAGTCTTTTGCCCGATACTTATACTTAAAACTTTATGGTTATTACCCGTACATGTACCCAACACCATTTGTGCTAGGTATGGTCGGGTACCAAAGTTTAGAATTAAGGAGAAATCTTAGTCTGGTAAAATATGTC
This sequence comes from Amphipoea lucens, assembly GCA_947508005.1. NCBI lineage: Eukaryota > Metazoa > Arthropoda > Insecta > Lepidoptera > Noctuidae > Amphipoea > Amphipoea lucens. The sequence continues at coordinate 284,951 of OX382363.1, read as the reverse complement.
ATCCGCCTAATTCGTGGTACCCATTTCAATTCCTCCTTACTGCAGTACATCTCCTTTAACATCCCGCTAGCCATTAGACACACACTTCGCCCTCGCCGACGCCCTCTATTCAAAATACCTCAAACCGATACCATAACCCTTAAGACCAGTCCATTATACCTAGCTCTCACCCATATCAACAACATTCTGTTATATGACGAGTCCTCAGATGTCTTCGCGAGTACTGAACTGAGTTTCCTGAACACTGCCACTCGATACCTGGAGTCCATTGCCACTCCCAGTACAATCTCCTTGGAGTAAATAAATAAATTAATTTTATATTAATTTATTTATATTAATTAAATTTATATTAAATAGTTATATGTTATTAATAATTCTATTCCAATTTATGCTAATTTCTATCTAATTGTGTCTAATTTTATCTAATTTTTATCTAGTTTTGTCCAATTTTGTTTCACTTTATTTCATTTCATCTTTTTATTATGTGATTTAATCTAATTTTATGATTGTATGACATGTATAATTACTAACATTGACCAATAACTTGTATGTGTGGTGCAAACTGTCAATATAAGTTGGTTATTAATAAATAAATAAATAAATAAAATATTTTAAAAGACTAAATAAAGTTGTAAATATTTAGTTTATTATAATAACATAAAAGCAAATGATACTATTTTTATTTTATGCGTGTCTGAGTGTTATTTACCTGAAATAAATGAATTTAATTTAAATTTAATTAAATATTTCTTTTTCCTTAACAAAAAGTGCCTTCATCCTCTCTCCTAACTTTGCTGTGCCCGACAGGGTCCATAATTGATTCAAAGTTTTAACATACCAACTGTCATGTGTGGAATGCAACAAAGTAAGTATTGAGTATGTATATTGTATAGGTACAATTATTGATTTTTTAAGTACTGATGGGAATATACTTTTGTCAATGCATATATTACAGATTTGATTTTTGATTGGTGGCGTAAGAGCTTCTGAACTCATTGTCAGCAATGCCGAAGGTGTTCCATCCCAGCCAGTAGGCTTAGAGTTCTTAAGCCCTATAATAACGCGTTTTACCTCAGTTTCGTCAGCTTGCCTGTTAACTAGCCTGAGCTGCTACTACACAACTAGATCGCGGAGAGAGCCATCAACATGATCGATTTAATTTAGCTAAAATTATTATCTGCTGCTATATTATGTCGGTTGTTTTAGACAGTGAGGACTCGGTAGGCGCACGGCTGACGGCAGGTAAATGCTTGACCGCGCCTACACGCGGCGCGGAGCGGGCCGCGTCGCGTCGCGTCTGTTTGTCTCACTAATTTATCGGCCGGTAGCCCCTGCGGTCGTTCCTCGTCAAATTGACTCGCGTGCAATCAATTTACATCGGTTTAGCAGCCGTTCGGCTGTGCTGTGCATGTTTACGCATTCACAGCGGATGCCTGCGGACGTTAGCGACGAATATTCACCGATAGCGCAGTGAAGCTAGCGCAATTATTGCGGTAGCTTCATTACGCTTTCCACAGCCTGAATTGAAACCCACATGTAATAACACCAAATCATCCCTTACAAACGCTTGGTTAAGTAAAACCGTGTTTTGTACTTACATTACTATACTTCCTCGGCGTATCGAGCACGCCGGCTCTGACAGACCCCTCCACCCACTCCAGGGTGGTGGACATCCATGAGGATTTCCACACGATAAAAAAAGGCGCAGTCCCGCGAGGCGCGACCTCTTCCGCGTGGATGCACCCCGATCGAGCGTATCAAAGTCGGACGTGTTTTGTTAATTCTCGTGCGATCATCTCTTTATAGAAACAGTCGCGCGGCGTCGTGCGTTCATGTGTCGGACTCGCCCAACACATGAGAACTAAGATCCGAAATACGATCGAAAATAAGAAATAAACAACGAAGCGAACTTATTGGTGGTTGTTTACACAGCGACTGGCTGTTTGCTCCGTGGTCGGAATAACGTAAAATCGCAACATTTCGCGGCAGCCGGACGTCTGCGCCGTTCCTTTAGTTTCAGCGCTGTGTTGGCGAGTTTTATCAGCCATTGTCCGTCACTGTTCAGTTGTTCATTGCTGTTTACGACCACTGTTTATGATGCTGAATCGTTTTAGGGTTCCATTCCTATTGCAAAAGCTTGCTATTATTTGTCTCTCTCGACAATTTTTTTTTTTGTTTTTCAGCTTGTGTTTTGTGTAAGTTATTTGGTTGTCTATTATTAACAAGAAAATCTCTGAAAGTAATTACAATTGCGTATAAGTACATCACGGATCCCTCCGGCACCAGTGCAGTCACAGCTCGAAATGAACCAGTTTCGTGTCTCCACTTCTGAATTTAAATATTTTAATATTTTTGTGCTTTGATTGGAAAAGTGAGATTCAATCCAAAAACCTGGGTATCCAATAAACGTAATGAATGGTTCAATCCAGGTGCAAATGGATAGATTTAGCTTAACCTTTTGGAAGATTACTTGACATTAATTTGTTACCGAAATTGAAGAAACCCAACTGTAAAACGTAATTACGACGTTTCCTAAATTATTCTAATTCAGATATATAGCTTATCGCTATAGCTGACTTATGTCCTATTACTTCAGTTAAACCAATTCATGAATGTATGATCTAACTCCCGATCGTAATCCTGCAAGGGCTAGGTAGAGAGATTACACCCACATTCTGTCCAAGTAATCCTTTATTAACAAAAATAACAAAATTAAAACCTAACTTAACTAAAACTATACAAAAACTAAAATATAGCGTCGAAAAATTCATCCGCATCGCTGTCGACTGGTAATGTACCCAAGAGACTGGCGGCATTGCCACGTTGTATGGCAATGCTTAGCCTTTGGCCAAGGTAAAAGCCAGCAGTAACCCTACTATTATAAATGTGAAAGTTTGTGAAGATGTTTGGATGTTTGTTACTCAATCACGCGTAAACGGCTGGACCAATTCTGATAAAATTTGGTATGGAGGTAGCTGACACCCTGGATTAAGAAATTAAATATTTTTTATCCCGATATTCCCACAGAATCGAAACTAACGCGGGTGAAACCGCGGGGCGCTGCTAGTAGCGAAATATTTTATTATTGCAAACTTCATACAATGCAGCAAGTGACAGATGCCGCTCCGCTCCGTCTGCCTGAGGGCACCGCCTTAACAGTACATCGCTCGGTTATCTCCGGCTAACAGCTGCGTCCGTGGCTCTTGGTGAGCCCGTCGTGTCTCGCGCACCCTTCCGGAGCCGCCACCCGTCACCGTCGTCCGAGATCGCTTCCGATGATTAAAGGCGAATTGTAAAGTCTTCCGCAGTAATCCTTTAAGAGGACGCCGTTCATATATTTCTAAGTTCCATCAGATCCTGAGTAGATCAATCAATTCGACGCTAATCTATTGTTGTGCTGTTTTGTCAAAACTTTACCAAAGTATTAGTGACGAGCTTTGCTTCAACAGTAAATCACTGAATGCTGTATCAGCTGAAACGTTTTTGTTTTTTAAAGAGTTACCTCATACATACATAGAGGACTGGCCGAGTGATAGTGGAATAGGTTTGTTTTATCGTTGAACAATATCGGACGATTCTGGCGGGGTAGAGTATGGAAGTAAAACGAAACACCTACAGCGGCCGCGAACTGCCGCCACTCCGCCTACTGACCACGAGCACCGCCACTCCGCCTACTGACCACGAGCACCGCCACTCCGCCTACTGACCACGAGCACCGCCACTCCGCCTATTGACCACGAGCACCGCCACTCCGCCTACTGACCACGAGCACCGCCACTCCGCCTACTGACCACGAGCACCGCCACTCCGCCTACTGACCACGAGCACCGCCACTCCGCCTACTGACCACGAGCACCGCCACTCCGCCTACTGACCACGAGCACCGCCACTCCGCCTACTGACCACGAGCACCGCCACTCCGCCTACTGACCACGAGCACCGCCACTCCGCCTACTGACCACGAGCACCGCCACTCCGCCTACTGACCACGAGCACCGCCACTCCGCCTACTGACCACGAGCACCGTCACTCCGCCTACTGACCACGAGCACCGCCACTCCGCCTACTGACCACGAGCACCGCCACTCCGCCTACTGACCACGAGCACTGCCACTCCCCGCGTACTGACCACGAGCACCGCGCCGCAGTATTTTTCGCACGATACGAGCAAATATTTGTACAGAACTGTCAGAAATGTTCTTCAACAGGCTAGAGCGACGTGTCTGACGTGTCTCCATCATTAGCTTTATCTTCAGCCATACGTTAGCAGCTAGGTATTTACTTATCTAACACCTTTATTTCGACCGAGTGACATATATTGCGCAGGATCAATTAAAATACAATAACAACATCACAGGTAGCAAATATGTTGCTGGCATCATACACATGTTGTACACAATAAAGAAATAGCTAGTCGCGGTCTGGGTACACTTCATACGACGCTCTTTATTACGTTGTGTCTGAAGATGGATGCGTGGTATCTGTGACTGTGACGTCACGAACAGGGTTGTGTTACACTATAATGTAAAGTAACGTACCTACTACAATGAGTGACACTATGAACTCGCTTAATTCTCTCATCCGACGCGGCTTAATTTCATAATGTTGTCTTTTGTGTTATTTTGAACGCGACATCACCGCGGTGAACTAAACATGGCTATACTTGAACTTTATATGAGAAATAAATTAGAATGTATGATAATAACTGACAATGCTTTATCAACTCTTATTTTAGGTTCCAAATCAAATCAATAATGTTTGATGCGCACGAGTTTACTCGCCCGTATTATTTGTGAATGAATCGACAACTCCAGAAATATGTATTAGGCAATTGAATTTTATGCAATGAAGTTAAAAAAGAGTACACTTTTCAATTTTTTTTTTTTTTATAATATTCCACAACTATCACACAACGCTATCTAGTCCCAAGCTAAGCAGAGCTTGTGTTATGGGTACTAGACAAAGTAGCTGTCAGTTTTGCTTCCATCTCCTTGATTGTAGCTCTGCGGGTCATCATTTTGAATAATTGTCACTCACCTGGAATGTGTGAAATTATGCAGCTAAATGACAGTGCAAGAAAAGATGTTTTAATATGTGAATAAGTAGGAGGTAGTTAGGGGAAAAAGTAAATAAAGTAATTTGTTGAGAAATAGCTAAGTATTACACGTAGATTAAGTAAGTTAATTAGAGTTAGATTGGAAAGTTAAACAGAAGAGAGATACTATAGAAAACACTGCTTTCCTTGTTTTTATCTTTAAACTAATAGTACAATATAAATTGGTTTTATGTGAAGAGTTTGAGACACATATAGTACAGATATTTTTGTTGGAAGGTTATTTTAAGAGGTTAGTTTACATTTTTTTTGTATCGAGAAAACTTTTCAATAACGTGTTTTGAATACAACAGGGTTCTCAGAAATATGTTCAAGATTAACATATATTTTTTCCGCCGTGTCAAACTGTATAGATTTGGCTAAAAAATTGTTCGAAACAAGCCTATTTGGCTCTTGTCAGCGTCTTAATCGATTCGCACGAACTTACTCACCCGAAACGAGTGAATCGACACTTTTAAACAATACAATTTTTTTTGTAGGTGACTCGACTGAGTAAAAAGGACACTAGCGCACAGAAGTGATAAGAGATAAATATTTTACAGGCCTGATGGTCTAGTGGTTAGTGACCCTGACTGCTATGCCGGAGGTCGTGGGTTCGATTCCCACCCAGGACAAATGTTTGTGTGATGAGCACGATCATTTGTTCTGTGTCTGGGTGTAATTTATCTATAATATGTATGTATTTAGAAATATATAAGTATGTTTATCAGTTGACTTTAAAAGAGCTTGAAGCTTCTGAAGCTGAACGCAAACAACTACTCCAGGAAAGGGAAGACAGCGAGGTGGAAGTGGAGAACATTATTGCAAAGAACACCTTCCTCAAAAATGAGCTGGCTGAGCTACACATTCAACACATGGACTTAACCGACCAGTATAGTCGACTACAACATCAAGTTTCAAGAGTGTAGTGACACCCACGAACTGGCTTTGAACCATATTGCAGAACTTAAACAGCAATTATGTGATGCCCATAAGGCCCTATCTCTCTCAGAGTCTGTTAAGGTCAGTGAACAGGTAGCTAACACCGATAACCTATTTTATCGACTGGTAGGTAGTAAGTCAAAATCTGTGCAGGGTGCACATTTGTTTGCTGGGGTTGGTGGGGAATAAAAGGCTTCTTGATTCTTCCAGTTCTTCTTTATTTTCTTCGGAGTTTCTTCTACTATTGCTGCCCGCCGACTGTGTCGAACCCGAAAATCGAGCCTTCTTTTATATCATTTTCGCTAAGAAAATGTAGGCCCTCTGATTGGTCAACCAATCATAATGCGAGAATTTTGACCAATAAGAACAAAGTCGATTTCGGCACAGTAAGCTTAAGTACAACGAAACTTTACCGTAAGGAGAGCCGCGTGACATTTTTTGCGTTTTTCTCTGTTTTTAAATGGTAACATATTACAAATTATATGTTTTTGGAATCTACGAATCGGGATCTATACGAGAAAAATATAAAACATAGGAAAACATGACATAAAATTATCAGTTATTACTTCTAAGTACTTAGTACTACGAGAGTAAACAAACTATCAAACTATCAATTTTAAACTTAAAACTAATACTATAAATCCTATAAAACTTATGTACTATTATGATAAGAAACTTAACTAAGAATCCTTATATACTAACAACTATCACTATGTACTGTCTTATCAGTTCACTTTTAAATCACAGATTACAATTCACGAATCACGATTGTCACTTTATTTAGTTGTCCCGCACATCACTCCCGCCGTGCGACCGCGTCGCATCACGTTCCGGTGCGGGCACGTCGTCCGTAGGCAGGGGCAGGATCACCAGCTTCCTCACTGGCCGGCGCAGGACACCTCCCTTCGTCTGCACGTCCACCGTCCGCACGATGTTGTCGGGGCCTGGATACGTCGCGATGACACGCCCTCGTATCCACACGTTGCGGGGCAGGTTCGGGTCGACGATCTGCACGAGGTCGTTCTCCTTGACTGGGAGACCTCGTCCGTGGGGCTCCCGCTGGTGTTGGAGCTCGGGAAGGTACTCCTTCACCCAGCGGAGCCAGAAAATGTCAGCGAGCCTCTGTGCAGCTCGCCAGCTGGACCGGGAGATGGTGTCCTGCTCGGTGAATGTGCCCGGCTGTGGCACGCGCCCAGGACCCCCCAATAGGAAGTGATTGGGAGTCAGGGCTTCAGGATCATCTGCGCTGACGGAGACGTGTGTCAGCGGGCGACTGTTCACGGTGTACTCTACTTCAGCCAGTAGAGTGTTGAGGACCTCTTCGGTGGGGTGGCGCTCGTGCAGGGTTGCTGCGAGCGCGGTCTTCACGGAGCGTACCATACGCTCCCAGGCGCCGCCCATAAATGGAGCTCCAGGCGGAATGTACCACCAGGAGATGGTCCTCTTCGCTGCTTCCTCTGCTGTCACCGCGTCGATTGCTTGACGAAGTTCCTTGTCGGCAGCCTGCAAGTTGGTGCCGTTGTCCGACCAGATTTCAGTCGGGCAGCCGCGTCGCGCGATCATTCGCCTGACCGCCATCACTGCAGAATCAGCGATGAGCGAGCCGGCGACTTCTAGGTGGATAGCCCGCGTCGTGAGACACGCGAAGATGGCTACGTATCTCTTCTGTCTGTAGAGTTCTATGTCTTCTGGTTGCTTGTCTTCCCCTAATGACTCTAGGAGCGACTTCGAATTCGATTTCCATTGCTTTAGCTCGAAGCTAGCTTTCTTGTGCACTTCTCGCACACCTTTGGTGGTCTGTTCGGCTTCCTCGAGGTTACGGAAGCTGTCGAGGTAGTCGTCGACGGAATGCTTCCCTATTATGGCCGCTGCTGCTTCAGGATGATTCTTCTCGTATTCTTTGGCGTTCAGGTTCTTCACATGGCTCGCCGTCGATGGTGAGCTAGATGCCCCGAAGATGAGTGAAGTCATCCTGTATTCCTCCGGAGGTTGGTCGTCTCTTCGATCTCCCCGCCACAAATATCGCAGTGCGTCTCGGTCTTCAGGTTGCAGCTTGAGTTGCATGAACATCTCCTTGATGTCCGCGGTGACTGCGATGGTGTGCTGTCGGAAGCGCATGACGACGCCTGGCAGCGATTGGAGTAGGTCGGGACCTTTGAGCAGCATGTCGTTGAGTGCCACTCCTTTGGTCTTGGCTGCGGCGTCATGCACAACCCGTAATTTATTTGGTTTCATGGGGTCGATCACCGAGAAGTGTGGTAGGTACCACGTCCTCTCTGGAGTCTTCTGTGGCGGCACAGGCTCTACGTAACCTTCACTATCAGGGCGTCCATCTGCTCGACGTATTTCTTTTTGAGTTCGGGATCACGATCTATCTTTTTTTCTATATTGAAGAGCCGCTTCAGGGAGTTCTCGTAGTTGTCTGGTAACTTCACGTCTTCTTTTTTCCAGAGAAGGCCGGTCTGGTATCTGGTGTCTTCTATCTTTTCGGTCTTCTGTTCCAGGATTCTGAGTGCCTTCTCCTCTGGGTCGGTCTTCGGTCTCTTTGGGTTAATGCGGAGGGCGTCCATCTCAGAGTACTCCTTGACTATTTCTTCTAGGTCCTCGTCGGCTTGTTCTTTAATGTGCGATACAAAGTCGATCTTCTGCCCGAGGGACTTAGTCTGGCTCCCGTGGAGAACCCATCCCAGCGGCGTGAGAGATGCCACCGGTTGGTTCTTGTCCCCTTTTCTGGTTTCCTTGGTGAGCAGAAGATGCCAGTTGTCTTGGCCGATGAGGATTTGTGGTCTTGCGTTGGAGTACGAGAGTTGACCCTTGATGTCCGCCAGATGCGGGCACCCTTCCACTAATTCCCGTGGAACCCGTTGAGATGAGACGTGTAGATTCTTGACTGTTCTGGCTTGGATTCGCTCTTCCTTGCTGTTGATCCCTTTCAAGCCGATGGTCACTCTTCTCGATGCCGATTCTGCAGTCTTCAGTTCGTTGATGGTTTCTATCTTCAGTGGGTCTACAGGTCCTGTTGCTCCTATGCACGCCGCGATGTTGTCGTCGACGAGCGTTACTGTTGACCCGTCGTCCATCAGTGCAAATGTGTCGACTGCTCCTTTCGGTCCCTTCACCTGGACCGGGAGGATCTTCAAGTAAGACTGCTTCTTCACGGTCCATGTTGAATTGATGACCTCTGGTGCCTCTTCGCTTTCTGTCTTCTTTGTCTTCTCTGCCTCTTCTGTCTTCTTTTCATAATGAAGCAGCTTGTGGTGTGTGTATTTGCAGTCGTTGATACCACAAGTCTTCGGTTTGCAGTTATGAGTCTTGCTCCTATAACGTAGGCATCTGAAGCAGAGGCGTTTGGACTTCGCGGTATCCCATCTTGAGTTCGCTTCCATTTTCTTAAACTTCTCACATTCGGTTGTGTTAGTGTGAGTTGCTTCTTCGCACACGAAGCACTTCGGTGTGTTCCCCTTTTCAGTCACGTTGTTGACCCGCTGCGTCTTCTTCTGCTGTGCGGTGTTCGATGAGGTGGCCACCTGTTCAGGCAGCGCGTAGGGTGCGCACAGCTCGGCTTCTCTCTTGAAGAACCTTTCTATCTTGATGAGGCAGGGGTCTTCTGGCGGCTGTGTGGCTGAGAAGTCGTAGTATCTGTACCGGAGTGTAGGTGTCAACTTGTCCACCAACGTCTTTGCTAGTTCAGGGTTGTACATATAATTGAAACAACCCAATGTCTTCAGTGTTGCTACGATGTTGGAGATCTTCGTGGCGAATATACATATGTCCCTCGGTGACTCGGAGAGACGTGGCAGTCCCCGAAGTGTTTCCATCTCGATCATGGCGATTGATTCTGGTCTTCCGAACCTGGACTCCAAGGTCTTCATTACTTCTGTTGGGTGCGCGTTCGTGATCAGTAGTCCTTCTACTGCTTCCTTGGCTTTGCCCTTCAAGTTTCTTCGAAGTCGGTTCGTATTCTCGACGGCGCTGAATATCCCTTCCGTTTCATAGTAGGCGGCGCGGAAGGGTAGCCACTCCTGGTGTGACCCACTGAAGAACGGCAACTCGATGAACTTGGGTCGCTGGCTGGCGCTGACAGCCCTAGTGATGGCTTCAGCTAGGAGGGCTAGGTCCCCCTGACCTCCCGCCGGTGGTTGACGAACTTCTTCAGGCTTCGGTTGCTCCTTGTGGACGACCGTTGGCTCCGGTGGGGGGTGGTGAGGCTCGTTGGCGATGGCTAGGACGGGACGAGTCACCTGGTTCTCCAACCAGTTGTCCACCCTTGCGTTGACTTCGGAGTAGAGGGAGACGTCATCTTGTTCAACTTCTTCCTCTTCTTCATCTTCGGTGTCCCCATGTTCTAGCGCGGCCAGGCGTGCCGCAGCTAGTTCCACTTGAAGGCGGAGCAAATCTTCCTTTGCTTTAGCTATCTTCTGTAGTTTCGACTTGCTACGTGTCGATCCCCCCCCTCCCCCCTTCTTGCTAGGCGGGGAGAGGTGCTGTGGGCCGGTTGGTTTCGACGTAGCGGCGTTCTTGATGACTCGCTTCACTGTTGAGGCATCTGTTTCTGGGCGAGCATCTCTGGAGACGACAGCGGTGGGCGGCTTCATCAGCTGTTTCGATTTCGCACCTGCCGTAAGCGTCGTCGCGGCGGAAGGGGCTACGGAGGGTGCGGCGGCGCTGGCGGGGTGAGTGGCTGAAGGCTCGTTGGCGGCCGAGGCGGAGGTCGCGGCGGTTGCAGCGGTGGCGGCCGAGGCAGAGGTCGCGGCGGTTGAAGCGGTGGTGGCGGAAGTCACGGTGGTTGGATCAGTCGTCGCGGAGGTGTAGGTCTGTTCGGAGCTCCCCGTGACAGTCGTCCCTGTCTGTGTCGATTCCGACGTGGCTTCCGTGCTAGTACCGGTCGCAGAGGTCTCTGGAGTGGCCTCCGACGATGACGGCTTCTGTTCGCTTTGCTGCTTGCGTCCTCTTCCTTCGGAGCGTGTGACAGGCATGGTGACAGCTGATGACTTCGAACTGGATACGATGACAGCTGATTTCAGGGTCGATAACCTTGGACTATACGACTCTTCACGTCAGCTGATCTTGGGGTCGATGACCTGGGCACGATTCTTCTATATCAGCTGACTTCGGGGTCGATGACCTCGAAAGGGCACTATGTCAGCTGATCTGGGGTCAATGATTTTGACCGGAACACGAATCTTCTATATCAGCTGACTTGAGGACCGATGACCTTGAATCTTCACTGTCGCACTATAATCTTGAAGCACTATACCCCACAATAATCCGGCGCTCGAAGGACCATTAAATGTGCAGGGTGCACATTTGTTTGCTGGGGTTGGTGGGGAATAAAAGGCTTCTTGATTCTTCCAGTTCTTCTTTATTTTCTTCGGAGTTTCTTCTACTATTGCTGCCCGCCGACTGTGTCGAACCCGAAAATCGAGCCTTCTTTTATATCATTTTCGCTAAGAAAATGTAGGCCCTCTGATTGGTCAACCAATCATAATGCGAGAATTTTGACCAATAAGAACAAAGTCGATTTCGGCACAGTAAGCTTAAGTACAACGAAACTTTACCGTAAGGAGAGCCGCGTGACATTTTTTGCGTTTTTCTCTATGTTTTTAAATGGTAACATATTACAAATTATATGTTTTTGGAATCTACGAATCGGGATCTATACGAGAAAAATATAAAACATAGGAAAACATGACATAAAATTATCAGTTATTACTTCTAAGTACTTAGTACTACGAGAGTAAACAAACTATCAAACTATCAATTTTAAACTTAAAACTAATACTATAAATCCTATAAAACTTATGTACTATTATGATAAGAAACTTAACTAAGAATCCTTATATACTAACAACTATCACTATGTACTGTCTTATCAGTTCACTTTTAAATCACAGATTACAATTCACGAATCACGATTGTCACTTTATTTAGTTGTCCCGCACAAAATCAATGTGTCAGCCAGCTGTAACAATAGATTTGACTGGTGATGATACCATACCATTGTGTCCAATTGACAACATTTCAAACCTGACATGACCTTAAAACAAAAATACTATTTCTTTGTTTTCGTATCCTGAGTTGAAATATATTTTTATTTTATTTTTTTATTTCTGCATTTCTGAGAAAAAAAATAAAAATCAAAAAACATGTGATGACGTCACATAAACGGCGGAATGAGGTAGTTACCTTTGCGCATTCCAATGTCTTTGATTGAAAACATTATATCAAACAAGACATGTCAATGTCACCTAAGAAGTGTAACTAGAAAACAACTAAAAAACTGAATTGAATTCAACAATATTTTTTCCTATCAACTCGACACGCTGCTTACTGTTAATATTATCAATTTTTTATTGATATTTCGCCAATAAAATGGATCCCAATGAAAAATATACGCCAATGACGGAACCAAAACAACGACCGAGACAAGTGACATCTAACAGTTTTTTTGACGGGTCACAATAAAGCAAAGGTAATATCGCCATTCTACCGTCATCTGGCACTTACGCCTTTTTAGAATACACCGAATTTCAAAGTTAAAATTATGAATGAAAAGTACATAATTTCGAAAAACGAAAAAATATGGTGTAATAAAACTGCCTCACTTCAGTATAAGTATTTATTGTTTTGCTTTTACAATATGACAACTATAATAACTTATATGCAGATGAAGACCAGCAATGTACAAGATCAATTATTGTGCGTCCAATTATCTACCAAAAACAAATCTCCCGCCATTCTTCTTCTTTTTTCTTTTTTTGTGACAACCTTTCCAAAGAGAATTACACCGATTGAATCGTTTCGGTGTTGTCAGATAAGTCGATTACAAATAATCGAATATAAAAATAAATTAATTTAAAAATAGTAAATTACAACAAATTGCGTCAAATAATTTAAATAACATAACAAAACCTAACAATGGGTGCCCTAGATTTGAATTTACTTTTATATAACGTAATAATACATGCAGGTTAACAATATGAAATGTTGTCAATTGTTACGAGTCATAATAAACTAAAGAAATATATTAAAATTAAGAAATTAATTAAACGGTCACAGAGAGCAATTAAGAAACAAAATCTTTTAAAATTAAATATTTCCCTTAGAAGGGAACGTGTTATCCTTTCTAAAAGTTTAAATAGTTGTACTGTTGAGTTAGATGAATGTAGGGAAAAATATGACATTGATACAAAGCTCCTATATAATGATATACTACACAAGGAGCACTTGCTGAAGGATATTTTTGAGAAATATGAGACTTCACAACAACAACTAAGTGAGCGATTATTTGAGGCTGGGGAACTACTGGAGTTGGTGAAGTGCAATGCTGAGAGTTATGAGTTTCTGACTAATATTCTCTCATGCAGCTGTGCCAACCAGCCACCACCCCCTCAGCCTCAGAGTGACTTGTCTCCACCGGTGTTGGCTCTTCCAGCAGAGTCCTGTGTTAGTACACAGAATAATAAATCAATTTTTTTTAGTGACGAAGTAGGTTCAGGCTTTGGAAAAATATTACTTAATTACCTTAGCCATAGTTTTACCAATCATTGCTATCATAACATAAGTTTTAAACAAATGATTAAAAGAATTGCAAACACAAACCTAGACAATTATTCTACAATGGTTTTGCTACTAGGTAAAAGTACTGGTATTACCAGAGAGGACATAGTGGATGGTGTGAACACCTTATTAAAGTTAAACATAGGTAAGCTAATGTTGTGTGCTTTACCTTACTCTGATACTCCATCAGAAGATGAGAATAAATATATATATGTCACCGGAAAATAACAAGAACCGCAAATTTATAAATTTCCTAGGAAATTTATAAACTTCCGTAGGATTCTAAACGAGAGATAAATTGTATTATTATACGCTCACATTTTCGCAAATTGATAAATTTGCGACGTCTCGTGGTAAAGGATGATGGCGACCTTGGCACCAGTTGCGTATAGCGACATAATATATTTAAAAAAAATGCTTTATTAAAGTTATATTAAAGAACCTAATTCAATATTTTTTAGAACTAGCAGTATGTCTGTAAAATAAAAATAAACATTTATATTTTTAAGCTTAACTAAGCTGATATTGATTCGGAACGCGCTCTCCATACGTTCCGTTGTACGTTATCTGTCCCTCCATTAGGCGTTTAAAAGATTTTTAATAGTATATCTAGCCATAATAATGTTTTGTTTATATCAGAGTTTATATTTTATAATATTGCATTTAGTGTTAAATACAGAGACTGTGTAACAGACAGAAAAAATATTTAATATGCGATGACATTTTTTTTACGTCTAATGAAACGCTTAACTGACATTGCGAATGATCAACTGTCAAAAGACTTAAAAGTCAACTCAATACTTTCCTTCGCTTCGTTGTGATAAGTATTGCGCGCTTTTACACGGTTTTGGCTCCTCCTGATAAGTGATTAGGTACTTGACCCTCTGCTTTCCTACGGATCCCGATATTTGTTCCTTTTTCATATGTCAAAATCGATATAACCTATAATTTAAAAAAACTTAAATAAAATAAAAACAGTATGTTTTTAGTGAACATTTGATTTTAAAATAGCATCACAGCATAATAATCTAGAAGAATTCGATAGTAGTAGCAGTATACGTTAAAGAAAATATTGGTGCCAGGCATGAATGGAATGTCGCCATTCTCCTTTATAAACTAACGGGTATCCATTCGCAAGATTCTAAACGGTTCGACCAATCACAGAAGAGCATTTAATTTTACGCTTTTTTTTAATTCCGGAAAATAACACACTGCTCTCTGATTGGTCGATGTTGACAGTGGCAATGGTTGTGTCCATAGACTTAGGTACAATTATGGGTCTAGTTTAGTAACCTTAGCAAAATATAACTATTTTCACAGTTCCAACACAGTTACAACATTAAAAACTTTACAAAAACACACGAACAAATGGTTTGTTTATGTTCCATGGCGAACAATGGCGGTGGAGAGGAAGGAGAAGGAACACGTGACGTATTCAACCAATCAGAGCGCACATGGCGTTTGGTTATTGCTTACTTATTATTTTACGCGTGAGTTCGGTAAGTTTATCAATTTACGAAAATGTGGGAGTAAAATAATACAATTTATCTCTCGTTTAGAATCCTACGGAAGTTTATAAATTTCCTAGAAAATTTATAAATTTCCGGTTCTTGTTATTTTCCGGTGACATATATAAGTTGAATAACACTATTCACATGCTGACATGTTATCATAGTGACAAATTATTGTTTTTTGACACTAATAAGTTTGTTAGTGGTTTTAAGTTAACTCAGAGAACTTTATCTCTGTCTTGGGAAAGTAGACATATGATTGCTATGTTGATAGCATATAATATTAACGGTGTTATAGCTAATATAACAAATTCTAGTATTAGGGACGAGTCTGTGTTGTCTAGTCATACTAACAACATAGTGATGATTAATTATGAATCTTCATGTTGTACGAAGGAGGGTCCACCTACAATACCAACATCTTTGGAGGCCACTACCAGTCAGATAGGGTATTCTCTTCCTGCTGGAACTCATACGGGCGTCCTAGACACTTCAGTCGTAGTTGTGGAGGTCTCTCCGGATAACTCTTTAAACTAGTCAGTAAGACAACAGAAGTTACCCCTTCAAATAACCTATTACTATTAGAGAATAATAAAAAGGTATCTTCTGGCAATATTACTCAGAATAATAAAAAACCAAAGGGAGGGCAACATGTTTTAAAATTATTTAACCAAAATATTCAAGGTTGCTCTTCTAAATTACTGGAAATATAATTGTTTTTAGAAAAAACCAAGTTTGATGTCATTTGTTTAACAGAACATTGGTTAAAAGCTCATCAAGTAATGTCAATTAACTATGAAAATTATTGTGTAGTTAGCCATTTCAGCCGAACATGTATGATACATGGTGGATCATTAATATTAGTTAAAAGTTCTGTTAAATCAAAGGAACGAAAAGACATCGTCGGGCTGTCTGTTGAACACACCATTGAATTGTCCTGTGTTGAGCTCGATAAGCATGTAATATAATAGTATGCGTATACAGACCTCCAAGTTACCAGAATCTATCTGTGTTTGATTCTGTAATGGAAGATGTGCTAAAGAAACTTTCTGCTAGTAGTAAGTCAATAATCATATGTGGCGATTTTAATATTAATTTATTAGAAAATAACTCAAATACTATGAGATTATTAAGTCTTTTTAGGTCATTTGACTTGTCAAATGTTTTTATTGAACCCACCCGAGTGACAGCTTCCTCTGCCACTTGTATAGATAATATTTTCTGTAACTGTGATTATTTACACAAACAAATTGTAAATAAGTTGCCATCTGATCACAGCGGACAAACAATAACATTGCATTTTGCTCCTACATGCCTTTACAAAAAACTCTCATAAGGTTTAGGCCAATTACATCTAAAAATTTAGAGAAATTAAATAATTCTTTGGCAAGTAAATTATGTGTTCAGAGTTTTAATAATTTATGTGACCCGAATGAGTTCTACGCCGAGTTATTTTCACTATTAAACACGCAATTTAATGACACTTTCCCACTAAAGATTAAAAGTATTTACACAAAGTTCTTATTTAGTGATTGGGCGACTCCAGGTATTCGTAAAAAGCAGGGAAAACCTTTTTGAACTTTATGGCCTAAAGCAACATATGAATAACACAAGCTTTCATCAGTATGTTGCTACATATTCTAAGACTTTTAAAAGTGTATGCAAAATAGCTAAAGCTCTTTATATTAGCAATAAAATAAAATCAGCCGATGATAAAATAAAAACTACCTGGCAAATAATAAATAATGAAACAGGTAGGAAAAAACAGCGTAATACTGAATTTAATTTAGAAACTGCACATGGCCCCATAAACTCAGATGTAGAAATTGCTCAGGAATTTGAAAACTTTTTTGCTAATATTCCCATTAAAACTACTGAAGCTTTAAATTCCTCACCCGCGCGTTCTGCTGATTTACTTAGAAAGAATGTTAAGGCATGCCCCTCGGAGTTTAGTTTTCAACATACGAACCCCCAGGCTGTTATAAAAGCTTTTAAAGATCTTAAAATTAAATCAACAGAAGATCTCTGGGGATATCTGTAAAAGTTTGTAGATCTATCATTGAAACGGTTGCGCCCTATTTAGCTTTCATATTTAACATCAGTATAGACCAAGGAGTCTTTCCGGATTTCATGAAACACAGTAAAGTAGTTCCTTTATTCAAAGCCGGTGATAGTAAAGAACCCAACAATTATAGGCCTGTGTCAATTCTGCCAGTTCTCAGTAAGGTGTTTGAAAAGTTGATGCTCAATCAAATGTTACGCCACTTTAATAAAAATTCCATCTTTCATGAACAACAGTACGGTTTCACCAAAGGGCGTTGTACTACTGACGCCGGTGTCACCCTAATAAAGAACGCCTGGGAAGAAGCACAAGATGCCATTGGAATCTTTTGCGACCTCTCAAAGGCGTTCGATTGCGTCAACCATGAGACACTTCTGCTGAAACTTGAGCACTATGGGATTAGGAATTTAGCTCTTGATTTACTAAAGTCGTATCTAAAAGATAGAAAGCTTAAAGTTCAAGTAAACGGCGTAAACTCATTGGGGTCTGAAATGGCAATGGGCGTTCCTCAAGGTTCGATATTGGGTCCATTCCTCTTTTTAGTTTACATTAATGATTTACCACAATTACTTCAAAATCAACCGAAGATGGTGTTATTTGCAGATGACACATCATTGATCTTTAAGATAGACAGACGGGCACAAAATCTTGACGACGTGAATAACTCTATTCTTCAGGTCCAAGATTGGTTTACGGTAAATAATTTGGTACTAAATGAAAAGAAAACCAAATGCATTAGATTTAAATTACCAAATGTTAGAAGTAGCGAATGTGACATCATACTGAATGGAGAAAAACTAGAATTTGTTGATCAAACGGTTTTCCTGGGAATCACGCTAGACGAGAAATTACAATGGGGACTTCACATAACATCTCTTGCGGGGCGGCTTAGCTCGGCCGTTTATGCTGTTAGGAAGATAAGATAATTAACAGATGTAGAAACCGCGCGTTTAGTCTATTTTAGCTACATTCACAGCATTATGTCGTACGGCATTTTACTATGGGGTCGAGCTGCTGACATTGAATCCATCTTTATTTTGCAAAAGAGAGCTGTCAGAGCCATTTATAATCTACGTCGCCGCGAATCTCTCAGGGAACTATTTAAAAGGATTAATATTATGACGGTACCTTGCCAATTCATTTATGAAAACATTATGTATGTAAGAAAAAATCTACATCTTTTTAATAAAATAAGCGATAGACATAACTTTAATACAAGAAATAAAGATAAAATACATCAACCATTTTTCAGATTAGCCAAAGTACATACATCTTTTATGTGGTACTGTGTTAAATGTTACAATAAAAAATTAAATAAATAATAATAATAATAATTATTAAATTTAAAACTCACATTAAACGTACACTTTGTAAACAAGCATACTATAAATTAGAAGATTATATCCAAGATAAGAACGCTTGGAAACATGCTGGTCCTGCTCCATAGGACAATCTAGTCTAGACAAAATCAAACTGGTTGCTAATTTAATTGTAAATTTTTTTATTCTTTTTTTTTACATTTATTACTCACACCCTGACTTATTACTTGTATTTTGTTTTTTAATTAAAATTGTTTTGCTTGTACCATGTTTGTAAATATGTGAGCACCATGTATCTATCAGATAATTAATTTATATGTCATGGTTTCGTTTTTAATTCTTTTACCTATTGTGGTATAGTAATTTTATTGTAGGTGCATCGTCCTCATATGTTATTATATAATTAATGTACCCATGCAAAATATTGTACCTAAACATTTTAAAAGAGTAACGGTGGAGTTTCTTGCCCGTTCTTCTCCATACGAAAACTACCTTTTGGAATGGGCGACTAGAATCAATTCTATTTTACGATAATTTTTGACGTTCAAAAGTGCCTTTTATGTGCTTATTTGAAATAAATGCTTTGACTTTGACTTTGTATTACTGATCAACATACGTTGGTAAAATTTATAACAATAACGTATCATATTTAAATACAAAATTTGGTTGTTTTTTATTTTTGACTACTCAACTTATTTTTAAGAAATTAATTATTTTATGGTTTGTAACAACTTACGAGTGTCGCGTCATCGCGCTTCTCTTTCTTATGTATGCAATCCGACAGTGGGCGCGCTGCTAGACGGACGTATGTCGCTTTGCCTCGCTAACCGCTATCCGTTCATTTTATTTTTTGTTGATTGACAACTTCAAACATACTTATATGTACATATTTTATTTTTTTCCCTAAAACTACAATAAGTTGTAAAAATATTAACACGTAAAGACATTAGTAAATATAGTTCTAAGTTATGAAAATATTTGCTGTGCAAAATGGGAAACAAACAAAATGTCGGAGGCCAGCAAAAATTTATTATTATTCTATGGTACTAACAAACAAAAACATCTAATTTTATTTTATTTTATTTTTATTTTATTTCTTTTAAGAAAACTTACAGCTAATACATTCGAGTGAACAGAGTAATATGTAGAAGAAAGCCAATTACAAGTTTCCACTTATATAAACTTATGTGTTAAATAGACAAAACGGTACAAACAGCGTGAGAGTTAAACATAAAGACAACTGAAGAGAATAAACAAAAATAAAATACATAATATTACAAATTTACACTTCAAAGAAAAAGTTGTTTAACATTTTTTTTAATTTCTGGACACTATTTGTGAATAAATCAAGCTCAACATCCCGGCATCATACCATATTGAACGTTCGACATGCTCTTAAAATATATGTATTTTGCCTATAGATGGTTTTCACAATAGGTACATGAAGGAGATGAGGTCTCCGGAGAAACACAGACGGTACACGAAGTCCAATCTTGGCCACCAGCTCAGAGACGTCAGTAGACCCGTTCATTATACCAAATAGGAAAGCAAGATCTGCAATTTTTTTTCGCTCGTGTAAAGGAAGAATATGATATTTCTTACACCGACTAGTATAGTCAGGAAGAAAAGTATTTGAACGATATTGAATGTACCTTAAAAATCGCCTTTGTATAGGTACCTTCAAGGCGATTAATATAAACATTGTAATTTGGATTCCAAATGTGAGATGCATATTCGAGATGGCTACGGACAAAATCACAGTATAGTATTTTCATGGTTTAATGGAAGTAGTAAAGTATTTTTTTGAAGTGAAACTTCTTTAGGCGCGCTTGACTTGGGGAGTAAACTGGCGAATGCGTTACGAAAACGTGTGATAGGGCGAGTAGGGAAGGTACGTATTTATGGGACCGGGTTTTTACACCAGGTATTTGCTTCCAACTACGCACACCAGGTACCGACTCAAAATATTTGCAAGACTATAAAGTATCTTATACGGCTACTCGCTCAAATACGTAGGTACTCAACCAAAAATTTTGATTGTCTAACTAAATCGAACTAAATCTGACTATTTTTAATCGTGATTAAAAAGGTGTGGAATAAAATTAGTTGTCATGAATAGAAATTCACACCAACACCTCGACTTCAGGTGCAAAAACAGTACTGTCTGTACCTTTTTTTTTCTTTTGTTTATATCTCGAAAATGGTGCGTCCTATCGCAAAAATAATGAAAATTTCGACCCCCTTTATAAAACCTATAAACTCCTAAAGCTCAACATGTAGGTAATCATTTTTCATATTTTCCATACAAAAAGTGAAAAAATCCTTAAAAAACACGCCAAGGCCGCCCCCTCCGCGCCTGCGGCTCTATAAAACAATTCACGGGGTAGGGCAAATAAGTACCACGTGTCGACTAGTCGCGATTGTCAAATTCCATTTTTGTTGTGTCAAAATTATTGAAGTGAAACTTCTTTACGCACACTTGACTTGGAGAGTAAGCTGGCGAACGCGTGACGTAAACGTATCTTATACGGCTACTCGCTCAAATACGTAGGTACTCAACCGCGTTAGTTTTCCCAAATGCGATCATTCTCCTTATCAGTAAGAGTCTACGGAACAATTTCGTATGCAAGTACTTTTTACTTTAATGGTTTGCAAGTATTTATTTGTAAACGCGATTTTGCTCCTTATTTATAGGAAATCATTGATCAATTTCCTATGCAAGTAGTTTTACTTCCAACGGGGCTTTTGAATACGCGATTGTACTTCTTATCTGTATGAAGTTATGGATCAATTTTCTATGCAGATAGAAAATAGTTGAAAGTATCTCGAGCCCTGGTTTTAGGCCCTGGTTTCTTAAGGTGGACGTACTTGGAAGCCCTGGTACTCGATTTTGCAAGTACGACCCATGTCTACGGGCTACGGGCGAGGCGAACGGGAGTTGAGTGGGGGATATAAGCAAGAGAAAGCAGTGCGCGCGCACATTTTCTTTCTCTCTTCCTCTCATAGCCAAATACCTTTGAAGTTTCACTTCAGTCGTGTGGTCATAAGCACACTCGGTTTTTTATATTGTAATATTGACAAAACAGGTACACAAACAGAAATGAAATTATAAATAAAAGTACTTACAGGCTATTTTGTACAATGCGTAGCGTAAATTCAGCTGCGATAATAATGCTCGATTGGTCTAGTGGTATTTACGTAATTTCTGAAATAGCAAGATTCGAGTTCGAAACCAAGCTGATTTTTATTTTTTTTTAAATATATAACTATATTATTTTTTTCTTTATTTATTTAGTTTTTGGAAATTTTCATTGTTTTTTATTCATTTATTTTGTATATTTTTAGAATAATTATTAATTTTCTTTACAATAAAAAGATGTTTGGCGGAAAGTTCAGAAGCAGGCGAAGCTTCGTTTTTCGCATAGATTCTGAATAGCGAGTTTTGAGTTCGAAACCAAGTTGATTCTTATTAGGAATTTTTTTTTTTTTTTTAATTAATTTTAGCAAATTTTCATTGTTTTCTTTTTTAATTTATTTTGCATATTTTTAGAATAATTATTAATTTTCTTTACTGGAAAGTAATAATTGACTACAAAAAAAAAATATTTACAGTAAAAATAAACGTTTGGCGAACAATTCAGAAGTAGGTGAAGCTTCGAAAATTGTTTTTCACCAGTAAGTTTGTAATACGCGCATACTAACTAAATATAGATAACAATTTTATTACTTAGATCATAGAAAGAAAGTCACAAATAAGTCCAGTGATAAACACTATCGAATTTACATAGACCTATGACTATCTTAGAACTGGACTTATAGGAAAATATTCGTAGCTTTGTCCATTGTTTCTTGCCCACTCTATACAAGGTGGTCCAAATAGTGACGTCAATAATTTTTTTTTAGATTCCTCACACCGGGGGGTATCCAAAAATACCCCATGTATGTTCCGCGATTTTTTGTAGTTTTCGAGTTATAATTTTTTTTAGAGATTTTTTAATGTATTCTGCCAGCGAGGTTTCAAAAATTCGTATCTTTTTATGTAGTAGGTATTTTGCATTTTTTTTTTTTTGTGACATGATTGCCTTGAATGTTGTTTTAATAAAAAAAATAATTCAGCTTCCTGAAATTACTTAAAGTTACCCAAAAAAGGCTTTACATTTAGAACTTTAGTTTTCAGTAGGATTCACTCAAACATTCAACTTCAATTTAAAAATACAAAAAGGACTTTTCGTAGCTTCAGACTAAATTTAAAAAAATTGCAGGGTCCTATATTATCTAAATCATCCAAAAAAAATTGTACTTTATAGGACTTTTTTTTTTAGTAATCGGCCTTCGAAGGTGGATGGGCCAAAAATCATTGAAACACGTTTAAAGCATAAAAATTTCTTTTTTGTACTTTTTATCATTCTGATGGCAAATTGAACTTAGAAATGTAATTTGAAATTAATTTTAATTGAAATTTTTGAAAAATAACTGTTGCTCATGATTTTTGGTCTCACCACTGATTAAAAATGTGAGCATTTGTCAAAATTGCTGCTTGTGAAATTACACGATTTTGGATAAGAAATAAAAGGCACAAATTACTGAAAAATCATTATTATTTTGTTTATATTTTTTTTTTCTCGGCCTAGCCGGATAGAACTGATGGCACGGGCCTAAGCCAAGTGTCCAACAGTGGGGTTAAGTGTGGGAGTAATATTATAAGTAGACTGTGTGGTGGACGAAACAATATTTGAGTGGAAGTATTGGTGTAAGTTGTCCGACTCACACTGAAGAAATTTTCTAACTAGCCTACATGTGTTAAGAATCACTGCCTTTTGCATCAGGTGGTAGGTGTTAGGTGTATTATTATGATTACAGATTTATTATTATTTATTTCAATAAATTTTCGAAATACCTTCCTCAAACCTGAATACATAAACGACAACGTCTTAAAAAGTTATCTTTTAATTGTCTGAAGCTACTCGAATATTCTTTTTTATTTTTCTTTCCGCTTCTGTAAGTTTTTGTCTAAATTCTGTTTCATTGTTGCTTTCCGTCGCGTACTCAGCTCCTTGTAAAATCCCCAAATAAAAAAAAATTATTAGAGGAAGGTATTTTGAAAATTTATTGTAATAAATAATAATAAATCTGTAATCATAATAATAATAATAATGATTTTTCAGTAATTTGTGCCTTTTATTTCTTATCCAAAATCGTGTAATTTCACAAGCAGCAATTTTCACAAATGCTCACATTTTTAATCAGTGGTGAGACCAAAAATCATGACCAACAGTTATTTTTCAAAAATTTCAATTAAAATTAATTTCAAATTACATTTCTAAGTTCAATTTGCCATCAGAATGATAAAAAGTACAAAAAAAGAAATTTTTATGCTTTAAACGTGTTTCAATGATTTTTGGCCCATCCACCTTCGAAGGCCGATTACTAAAAAAAAAGTCCAATAAAGTACTATTTTTTTCGGATGATTTAGATAGTATAGGACCCTGCAAATTTTTATATTTAGTTCGAAGCTACGAAAAGTCCTTTTTGTATTTTTAAATTGAAGTTGAATGTTTGAGTGAATCCTACTGAAAACTAAAGTTCTAAATGTAAAGCCTTTTTTGGGTAACTTTAAGTAACTTCAGGAAGCTGAATTATTTTTTTTATTAAAACAACATTCAAGGCAATCATGTCATAAAAAAAATAATTCAAAATACCTACTACATAAAAAGATACGAATTTTTGAAACCTCGCTGGCAGAATACATTAAAAAATCTCAAAAAAAAATATAACTCGAAAACTACAAAAAATCGCGGAACATACATGGGGTATTTTTGGATACCCCCCTGTGTGAGGAATCTAAAAAAAGGGGTTTGAAGATTTTTGTATGGAGGGTGGCCCTAAGGTCGGCCGCCATTTTGATTTTTTTTCAGAATCGCGGTGCACAACAAAAGTTATATATTTAGATAGAGGACACTTATACAAACAAAAATGTAATATAACATAATATCCTAAAGCGTCAGGTTTCGGAGTTATTCACCGAAATATAAGTCGAAAACAACAAGGATTTTTTTGTTTTTTTCCCCTACAGGTAACCATATTGAACTATTGAGGTAATAGAAACGTTATAAAACCTTTATGGAGAAGAAACAAATGAAGAATGTATATTTTTTTAATAAATAATTAAACACGGCAATTTATTGATCCTTTTTTTAATCCCAGAGACTAATCTGACATTTTAGTCTTTTATTTTTTCTTTTTTTTTAGTATAGAAGTTCGACATTACACTTGTCAGATTAGTCTCTGGGATTAAAAAAACGAACTATAAATTGCCGTGTTTAATTATTCATTTAAAAAATGTCTATTCTTCATTTATTTCTTTTCCATAAAGGTTTCATAACGTTTCTATTACCTCAATAGTTCAATATGCTTACTTGGAAGGAAAAAAAACAAAAAAATCTTAGTAGTTTTCGACTTATATTTCGGTGAATAACTCCGAAACCTGACGCTTTAGGATATTATGTTAATTACATTTTTTGTTTGTATAAGTGTCCTCTATCTAAATATATAACTTTTGTTGTGCACCGCGATTCTGAAAAAAATCAAAATGGCGGCTGATTTTAGGGCCAAAACCTTCAAACCCCTTTATTGACGTCACTATTTGGACCACCCTGTATAAATCTTCGTGTGTGATTTGGTATTTTTTTAAAGACGTAATTGGTAAGTTTAGTGCTGACGAAAGTTCTTGCAAGTTTGAATGTTTTATTTTTTACCCGACTGCGCGACGCAAAGGAGTGGTACTGTGTTTATCAGCCTATGTATGTATGTTCCTTTGAAGCACTATACAGACCAAACGCCTGGGCCGATTTTTATGATTCACAAGTCAATCGATTCCTCTTAATCCGGCGAGTGTCAATAAAGACATGACGTTAGTAAACATTCAATATGGCGACTACTGGACGCCATATTGTGAAAATGATAAAAATGAAAGTCAACAAACTATGTCAATATGGGGTATCGTTGTTGAATAGTATTAAATAAAAAGCATTTTTAGTTTTTACCCGACTGTGGCGAAGGAGGGTTATGTGTTTGACCTGTATGTATGTATGTATGTCCGTTTCTTTGTTACCTCGTAACTCTTATACGAATGAACGGATTTGGATAAATTATCTGTCTTTAGATTTGTCTTTGTGGCACGAGTGTCACTGACTACATGAAAATAAAAAACAAAGTAAAATGGCGGATTTGGGGTGCCATATTGTGGAGATCGAAATTTTTCTTTCTTCTAATACCATCCAGGGGGATATAAAAATAAAGGGTTTTAAAAGGTGATTTCAAAAATATATACAACTTACATGGTTAAAAGTAATTCGAAGTGACAAAACGTAAAAAACGAAATAAAAAAATAAACTTCTTTCACATTTGTAAACTAAAAATCTGTTAAGTACTGCAAGTGTAGCGCCTGCGATCACTGCAAGTGTAGCGCCTGCGATCACTGCAAGTGTAGCGCCTGCGATCACTGCAAGTGTACCTGCCTGCGATCACTGCAAGTGTAGCGCCTGCGATCACTGCAAGTGTACCGCCTGCGATCACTGCAAGTGTAGCGCCTGCGATCACTGCAAGTGTAGCGCCTGCGATCACTGCAAGTGTACCGCCTGCGATCACTGCAAGTGTAGCGCCTGCGATCACTGCAAGTGTAGTGCCTGCGATCACTGCAAGTGTACCGCCTGCGATCACTGCAAGTGTAGCGCCTGCGATCACTGCAAGTGTAGCGCCTGCGATCACTGCAAGTGTACCTGTCTGCGATCAATGCAAGTGTAGCGCCTGTGATCACTGTAAGTGTACCTGCCTGCGATCACTGCAAGTGTAGAGCCTGTGATCACTGTAAGTGTACCTGTCTGCGATCACTGCAAGTGTAGTGCCTGCGATCACTGCAAGTGTAGCGCCTGTGATCACTGTAAGTGTACCTGTCTGCGATCACTGCAAGTGTAGTGCCTGCGATCACTGCAAGTGTAGCGCCTGCGATCACTGCAAGTGTACCTGCCTGCGATCACTGCAAGTGTAGTGCCTGCGATCACTGCAAGTGTAGTGCCTGCGATCACTGCAAGTGTAGCGCCTGCGATCACTGCAAGTGTACCTGCCTGCGATCACTGCACGTGTACCTGCCTGCGATCAATGCAAGTGTACCTGCCTGCGATCACTGCAAGTGTAGTGCCTGCGATCACTGCAAGTGTACCTGCCTGCGATCACTGCAAGTGTAGCGCCTGCGATCAATGCAAGTGTACCTGCCTGCGATCACTGCAAGTGTAGTGCCTGCGATCACTGCAAGTGTAGTGCCTGCGATCACTGCAAGTGTAGCGCCTGCGATCACTGCAAGTGTACCTGCCTGCGATCAATGCAAGTGTACCTGCCTGCGATCAATGCAAGTGTACCTGCCTGCGATCAATGCAAGTGTACCTGCCTGCGATCAATGCAAGTGTACCTGCCTGCGATCAATGCAAGTGTAGCGCCTGTGATCACTGTAAGTGTACCTGCCTGCGATCAATGCAAGTGTACCTGCCTGCGATCACTGCAAGTGTAGTGCCTGCGATCACTGCAAGTGTAGCGCCTGCGATCACTGCAAGTGTACCTGCCTGCGATCAATGCAAGTGTAGCGCCTGCGATCACTGCAAGTGTACCTGCCTGCGATCAATGCAAGTGTACCTGCCTGCGATCACTGCAAGTGTAGTGCCTGCGATCACTGCAAGTGTACCTGCCTGCGATCACTGCAAGTATAGCGCCTGCGATCAATGCAAGTGTACCTGCCTGCGATCACTGCAAGTGTAGTGCCTGCGATCACTGCAAGTGTAGTGCCTGCGATCACTGCAAGTGTAGCGCCTGCGATCACTGCAAGTGTACCTGCCTGCGATCAATGCAAGTGTACCTGCCTGCGATCACTGCAAGTGTAGTGCCTGCGATCACTGCAAGTGTACCTGCCTGCGATCACTGCAAGTGTAGCGCCTGCGATCAATGCCAACCAGTCTGCGCGTGCGCGTTTACCGTGCGGTCGTGTCATTGACCTTCGGGCTAGAAAAATGACGTCTCAAGTTATTAAGTGTAATAATTGCAACATAGTGATTTGTGAAGTACTTGCATTCATCCAAAATAAAATGCAAGTGATGGATGAGGAGAGTTTGGTGAGGTTGTGCACTACAGCCTTCTCTGTCGACGATATAGAAGCCGCGAAAAATCTGCTTTTTGATTCGATCGCTACAGCAAAGCGCAAAATCTCACGGAGAAAGGACGGAAAATCGAAGAGAGATCTATATGATATTATAGCATTGCTTAAAGTGATTGATCCTGAAGAAGTGCCGATTTTTGTTGCTCGAGAATTGCAAAAGTTACCACCGGTCACATTTGACCATATAGATGTTACAAGGCTATTGAAAGATCTCATGTTGTTACAAAATGAGCTTAGGTCAATTAAAGAATGCTATGTGACTAACGAGCAATTTGATGAATTCAAAAAAGAACTGACTAAAAATGAAAATCCACATTGTAACAGTTCACAGAAAATTAATTTCAAAAGAGGCGGTGGTAGTAGAAATAGTTTCTGTTTGGACAGTGGGCCAATGGGCCTACCGCATTACATAGAAAAATCAAATCGAGGTGCGATACCAGCTGATAAGGTGATTGCGTGTGATCATTTATCCTTGTCGCCCGTGAGTGGTAAACATGACCCTAGCTCGCTCGTGCAACAGCGACCTACGCACGCCGAAGCCCCCGCCGCTGCTGCTCCGACGCAAACCGATAATGTGCAGTCTACTACGCCTACTGCGTTAAATTCGTCGGCGCCGCTTATTTCGCAAGCGCATATTTCGGGCAATAAACAGGAGGAAAGTGAATGGACCGTTGTACAGGGAAAGAAGAAAAAATATCGTTTTTCTAGTAGCAGAGGGAAAGCTGCGTTGGATCCTAATACCAAATTCCGAGCAGCGGATATCCTTATTCCACTGTTTATTACATATGTTGATAAACAAGTATCTGAAGGTGACATCTCCGAGTACATTCTATCTAAGACACAGACAACAGTGACACTTAAGAAAATAAACATGAGCAAGCAGAAAAGTTATAACGCATACAAAATATTTGTACCACAACACAAGTTAGCGTTGTTTTTAGATGACAGCCTGTGGCCAGAAGGGGTGTCTTTTCGTCGTTTTGTTTATTTTAACAATGCGAATAATTTTATGAACAGTGTGAATGGAGGAACAGCAAAACAAATAACATGAATGTACAAGGCAACACCAAAGCTACGTTTTTAAGTTTTAACTGTAAATCTATTAAAAGATCAATTGATTGTGTGAGAAGTCTGTGTGCGTCGGCAGATGTTGTAGCACTGCAGGAAACTTGGTTGCTCCCACATGACATACCACTGTTGGGCACGATTGACCAGGAGTTCGCGTACACCGGTACATCGGCTGTCGATACCTCTGCAGGCAACCTGAGGGGAAGGCCGTACGGCGGCGTGGCGATATTGTGGCGCAAAAATAGGTTCAGCGAAGTGTCTGTCATTGAGTGCAACAATCCACGTATTTGTGCGATAAAAGCTACGGCTTATGACCGCGTGAGTGTTGTGTTAAGTGTTTACATGCCAACAGACGGGATGGATAATTTGCCCGAGTTTACGGATTGTTTCAGCCAGGTATGTGCCATAGTTGAAAATATTTCTGTAGAGGCTATATATGTGCTAGGAGACTTTAATGCACACCCGGGTGAACTTTTCGGAAAGGAGTTAGATAGTTTATGTGAGGACCAACAGTGGATATGTGCTGACATTAAAAAGTTAGGATGTGATTCTGATAACTATACATTTGTTAGTGACGTGCATGGCTGTACACGGTGGCTCGACCATTGCGTTGTTAGTAGGTCGGCTTGGCAAACCATTACAAATGTGTTTATTAAATATGACACTTTTTGGTCGGATCACCTACCACTTGTTATTGAGTGTGATTTAAATTTAATTATAAGTAAAAGTAGTGTTAATATGGTTAGGTGTAATAGGGTTGCCTGGGGTAATAAAACTAATGAGCAAATTGATAAATACAGAGATTATTGTAATAGTAAATTTAAGCTTCTGGATTTTCCAGACGAATTTAGGCAATGTAGTTTTGATGTTTGCAATAATGTGGATCACAGAAAAAGTCTGGACACACTGTATGAGAATATCGTTACGATATTATCTGAGGCATGTTTATGCAGTCATAAGCATGAAAATAAATCACGTAGAAATCGTACAGTAATTGGTTGGAATAAACATGTAAGCGAGGCGCACAGGGATGCCAGGCTTAAGTTTTTGAATTGGGTTGGGCATAATAGACCAAAGGAGGGTAAAGTCTATAAAGATATGTGTGAGAGTAGAAAACTATTCAAAAGAAAGTTGAAATGGTGCCAAGACAACCATGAGCAAATTAAAATGGACATAATTGCTCAACATCGTTCCTCAAATAACTTTGGCGATTTTTGGAAGGCAACTAATAAGTTGAATCCTAAGCCTGGCATTCTTGTGAGCGTGGGAGGTGTGAGTGACAGTAAGGGCATTGCTGATCTGTTTAGAGAACACTTTAGGGTGAGTTCCCCGCTTGGTCCTTCAAAGGTGATCCCTGATGCTGGATCAGTCGTGACGGGTGACTTATTTAATGTCACAGCCAAACAAGTGTCGGGTATAATAATGAAGATGTCCAGAGGTAAGTCACCCGGACACGACGGTCTCAGCATCGAGCATCTGAAGTATGCAGGTGTTCATTTGCCGCGCGTGCTGGCAATGTTCTACACACTATGCTTGAGTCATTCATACCTCCCCCCTGACCTCTTGCGAACTATTGTTGTTCCCATTGTCAAAAATAAAACGGGTGATTTATCCGATAAAGAAAATTACAGGCCAATTTCGTTAGCGACAGTAGTAGCTAAGGTGCTGGACGCTGTGCTTGACTCAGAACTTGAGAAGCATCTCAGTATTCATGATGCGCAGTTTGGGTTCCGCCCCGGACTTTCTACTGAAAGCGCCATTCTGAGCCTCAAGTACACAGTGCAATACTACACGGAGAGGCGTACACCTGTGTATGCATGTTTCCTCGACCTTTCAAAGGCTTTTGACCTAGTGTCATATGACTTGCTGTGGTCTAAGCTTAGAAAAACGGGCGTGCATGCACAGGTGCAACGGCTCTTCCACTACTGGTATGCCAACCAGACCAATAATGTCAGATGGGCAGGCAATCTCTCCAATGTGTACGGATTGGAGTGCGGGACGAGGCAGGGTGGTTTGACCTCCCCTAAGCTATTTAACCTGTACATTAACGACCTGCTAGCTGAGCTCAGCAGCACTCATGTCGGTTGCTCAATTGATAATGTTTGTATGAATAATATTAGTTACGCGGATGATATGGTGCTGCTGAGCCCAGCTGTCAGTGCAATAAGGCAGCTCTTACTGGTCTGTGAAAAGTATGCCCTTAAACATGGTCTATTGTATAACTGCAAAAAAAGTGAGTTCTTGGTCTTCAGGGCCTCTGGCAAGTGTCCGCCTAGTGTGCCCGCCTTAAAACTGAATGGTGTTGAGCTAAAACGGGTCTACCAGTTCAAATACCTAGGGCACTTTGTCACTGAGGATCTTGACGACCAAGTTGACATTGAAAGGGAGCGCAGGGCATTGGCGGTTAGAAGTAATATGCTGGCACGCAGGTTTGCTCGCTGCAGTAAGCAGGTAAAGGTTACACTTTTTAAAGCTTACTGCCAAACTTTTTACACGAGTAGCCTGTGGGTCAGCTTTACTCAGAAGTCGATCAATGCCTTGCGTGTCCAGTATAATAATGGATTCAGGATGCTGCTAGGGCTGCCCCGCTTTTGTAGTGCTTCGGGTATGTTTGTGGAGGCTCGGGTTGATGGCTTCCATGCTATAATGCGCAAGCGAACCGCCTCCCTACTAAGCAGAGTGCGGGGCAGCACTAACAGTATCCTTCGAGTAATTGCTGAGAAGTATGACTCGGCAGTCATGAGGGCTTTCGTTCGGATTCTGGTCAGATAGCGTGGCAATCTATCCTAACCCGAGCGAGAGTTTTCATGACTACACATCATTTTTTGTACCACCTTTTTGTAATATGTCTGTACTAACATAGTTTGTAAGATAATTTTTGTAACTAACAATATTGGACTTTGTCTGAGTAAATAAATAAATTATTATTATTATTAATGCAAGTGTACCTGCCTGCGATCACTGCAAGTGTAGTGCCTGCGATCACTGCAAGTGTACCTGCCTGCGATCACTGCAAGTGTAGCGCCTGCGATCAATGCAAGTGTACCTGCCTGCGATCACTGCAAGTGTAGTGCCTGCGATCACTGCAAGTGTAGTGCCTGCGATCACTGCAAGTGTAGCGCCTGCGATCACTGCAAGTGTACCTGCCTGCGATCACTGCAAGTGTACCTGTCTGCGATCAATGCAAGTGTAGTGCCTGCGATCACTGCAAGTGTAGCGCCTGTGATCACTGTAAGTGTACCTGTCTGCGATCACTGCAAGTGTAGTGCCTGCGATCACTGCAAGTGTAGCGCCTGCGATCACTGCAAGTGTAGCGCCTGCGATCACTGCAAGTGTAGTGCCTGCGATCACTGCAAGTGTAGCGCCTGCGATCACTGCAAGTGTAGCGTCTGCGATCACTGCAAGTGTACCTGCCTGCGATCACTGCAAGTGTAGTGCCTGCGATCACTGCAAGTGTAGTGCCTGCGATCACTGCAAGTGTAGCGCCTGCGATCACTGCAAGTGTACCTGCCTGCGATCACTGCAAGTGTACCTGTCTGCGATCAATGCAAGTGTAGTGCCTGCGATCACTGCAAGTGTAGCGCCTGTGATCACTGTAAGTGTACCTGTCTGCGATCACTGTAAGTGTACCTGTCTGCGATCACTGCAAGTGTAGTGCCTGCGATCACTGCAAGTGTAGCGCCTGCGATCACTGCAAGTGTAGCGCCTGCGATCACTGCAAGTGTAGTGCCTGCGATCACTGCAAGTGTAGCGCCTGCGATCACTGCAAGTGTAGCGTCTGCGATCACTGCAAGTGTACCTGCCTGCGATCACTGCAAGTGTAGTGCCTGCGATCACTGCAAGTGTAGCGCCTGCGATCACTGCAAGTGTACCGCATGCGATCACTTGGTATGCTTTGGGTGAAGTGGATCGGTGTAAGATTATGAATTTCTCTCTTTTGCTTTTTACCATACACATCCAAAACTTTAAAAAATAAGCGTTTCGAAGAACCGTTTCCACTCAACATTTAGTTCTCAAGATTTCATTAAAGCAATGAAATCTTAAGATGTTTTTATGTATCCTCCAGCATTATGTAAATAATCCCAAACAGCTATAAAGAGGCTTTATACCGAAATCAGAAGCAGCCGGCGATTATATTGTACAGTACCGCAGTACCGGCGAGCGGCGGCGGCGCGGCGCAGCGGCGCGCGGCGGCGCAGCGGCCGCGTTCAGACTCTAATATAACGTGACGGCGATGTGACGACGCCGAGACGAAATTAAAATCGGACTTGTACTTAAATCCGTTTAGAGCTCTTAATGCGATACAGCGGATACGGCGCGTTTGTTCCGCCGCGCCGCACCGCCGCACCGGCCCGCACCGGCCCGCACCGCGCCGCGTCTCGCCCACAATATCATATTTACTATTTTCATCACGACGCGAATTACTTTTCATTTTCCGCTGCGAAGCTCTTTCAAACGTCTTACTACCGTGTACTACATTTATATAAATCCTTCCGTAAGTTTAAATTAAATTTAAACGGGGTGCGGTGCGGTGTGGTGTGGTGCGGCGCGGTGCGGTGTGGAGCGGGTCTCCTCTGCCAGATAAATGTAATTCGAATGTTTTATGGCGAGTTCAGACGGAGGGCGCGCGGAGAGTGTTTCATTGCCGTTTCAAATGTCGACGGAATTTTAACTAGGACCACAGTTTGACGATTGGATCGATATACTTTATTATAGTTCAAGCCTGCGACTTCTTCCACGTGAAATTCAAACTTTCCTCTAAAAATTTCGAAAATATATATATGATCTTTATCATTTATATTTAGATATATAAGTATTCGTGCCAAATTTCATGTTTATTAACCAAATGAATAAGATTTTTCATATACACCGTATTCCCGCTTTTCACCCCCACAGGGGTGGAATTTCGAAAAATTGTTTGGGTTGTGTTCATTAATTGACTCAAATATTATTTATACGAATTGCTGAGTTAGGTAATCAAGCCACGCATTAAAATCCTCCCCTGTATAATTAACTACCCCTTTTCACCCCGTTAGGGGTAGATTATCGGAAAACCCTGATACATGTTATTTTTTATTTTTGGCCTTAAGTATAAATACCTAGTTTCGAGGTAATCGGAAAACGCGTTAAAATTCTTCCATACAAATTGTGACACCCCCCAATCCCTCTTGAGGGGGTAGTTTAGAAAAACAAAAAATGCCAAACTTCGTAATTTACTTAGATAAGTATTCGTGCTAAGTTTCAAGGATGTTAACTCAAGGAATAAGATTTTTCATACAAACAAAATCCCCCCTTTTCACCCCCTTAAAGGTTGAATTTCCAAAAACCCCTTCTTATTGGATACAAAGAACACACCCTCCAACATTCATGTCCCTAGGACCAGCGGTTTAGGCTGTGCGTTGATATCTCAGTCAGGTCGTTGATTTTATATTATACAAGCTGCGCCCCGCGGTTTCACCCGCATACGACTCGATCCCGTGGGAATATCGGGATAAAAACTATCCTATGTCCTTTTCCGGGGCTCAAACTATCTCTATACCAAATTTCATCTAAATCGGTTCAGTGGTTTCGGCGTGAAGAAGTAACAAACATATAAACACACACACACACTCACAAACTTTCGCCTTTATAATATTAGTGTGAAGTGTGATAGTGTGAAGTGTGATAATATTAATAATATTAATAATATAGTGTGATAGTAAGTATAGTATATAGTTTATATATTATAGTATATTGTATGGATGTTGATTATGTACTTATATCTAATATGTATACGATTTATCAATAACAAGTTAACAACCCCAAGTAACGTTGGCACTAAGCAGGTACAATGTGTTACCCGCCTATTTAATTGGCGGGTTATATCGGCAGTTATAGCAGGGTTAATTTACTAGCTCAATTAGTTAACCCTGCTATAATACCGGTAAACATGTCAAAAAATTCTATAAAATGGCACGACTTCGATGACTGACACCCCGCAGACAATGTTCCTCTATAATTATAATGTGACATAATGAACCTCCCTGAGTGATCTCGTGTGATGAGCACCGCTCAGTCGTCAGTCGCGAGTGCTCTCCGCTCTGCTCGCTCGCGTCGCTTACTTCGCTCCAGCGTGCTCCAGCTCCCTTCATGCGACACTTATTTACTTTATTTTTCTACCCACGGCACGATTGCTGTCACTCCGAGAGGAACAGCGCACGCTGCATTCAAGCGGACACCGACGACCGACCATTTGTTTCTTTAATCAACTAAACACACGTAAAGTAAGTATAAACTGTTGGCAATGTTTGTGACAACACACAAAGACAAGACATTTTTCGCTGAAATATAGAATATTGCTGATTACACCTGCCATTACGCGGACTCAGTGTTGTGTGACCCGCACCGTCCCGCGGCGCGGCGGCGGTGCGGCGCGCGGCTTGTCGCACGTCGGTGCGCACCGCTCCTAATCTCGGCAATTTGTTCCGTGCGTCTGTTTGTCTCCTCCACTAATCTAGAACATGCGTCACGGTGAAACGTTCATTATTTTTTGACGAGAGAAGAAATCTTTTTTCGGTGTAATATATGTGGCGCGCGGAACATGTAAATCAATCCGCAGCGAGAAGATAAATTGCCGCGTTTTCACGTTTTGCCGTAAACTGTGAACCGTGTACTGAAAAAAATCGGGCCAATCACGCAAGACATTTTGCTTGATAGAAAAAAATGAATGAAGCAATCAAAACTTATAAAAATTGATTAATCACTGTTTGTTGTCACAATAAAGTTAAAATGATCAACTCTTCTCTATCATTCACTTCTTAAAAAAAGGATATTGTAAACATGGCACATCACAGATTTAATCAAATTGATTAATAAGTTCTATATTAACAGTTTATTGTTTTTATAATGAACAAAAATAATATTGTTTTTTAACCGACTTTAAAAAAGGGGGTTCTGTATTCGACCCGTATGTATGTACTTATGTATGTATGTATGTTTGTATGTCCGCGATTATCTCAAAAACTGCTGAACCGATTTTGATAATTCTTTCATAAGTGTGATCTACATACTTTCAGGAAGGTTTTAGTATATAATACATTAGGTAATTATTCTTATGTACGAAGTTATATGCATAAATGTACTGCATCTCCGGCATTTCTATGGAAATTTTGATGATTCTTCGAGTCGTGTCTTCAATTCTTCAATGCACTAGTGTTAATTGAATTTGTGTGGGGTAGGTACAACTAAAAAGTGGAAAATAAAAACTTTTTTACAAAAAAAACAACCGACTTCAAAAAAAAAAACACTACAAAGTGAAAAATAACTTTAATTTCGGAAGTCGGTGTCATCAAACGAAAATGCGGAACCAACGACACCGACTTCCGAAATTAAAGTTATTTTTCACTTTGTAGTGTTTTTTTTTTGAAGTCGGTTGTTTTTTTTGTAAAAAAGTTTTATAACCATAGAATAGTACCTATTAGTACCTAATAGTACCTATAACCCAAAATATGTAAAACAATCAACCTTTTATTGAAGTGAATATTGCGCTTTTTAAATACGAATGTATTCTTTTCTGATTGTTTATGGTCAGTTGATCAATGTAAACACGCCCTGTGAACTGTCGGTCGCCGGTCGGACCTATTAAAATTATTCTACTCATTCGTTTTCAATTCGTCGTAACACTTGACAACAAAATGAAATGAAAGGAAATGAAATCGTTTATTCTGCAAATAGGATATCCAGTCTATCAACAAGTACTCTGTGAGGATATCGGAATCACTTTTACACGTCACATTATAAAAAAATAAAAACTAAGCTAGATTTTATTTATTTGTATGTATATGTATAGATCTAGAGGACAATGTAAGGAGAAGGGATGAGGTCGGCGTGTCCTGTCTGAGTATTCTGAGAAGAAAGTCCGAAACAAACTCTGCGGTCTCAGTCTCTTTTAAAGTCCAGAAATAATCTTGCCCCGGCATTTAAACAGTTATAAATATTGATTATTGATCATTTTCAACTTTCTTTCAGTTTATTTATGGAAAACAGAAAAAATGCTCGTTACCGAAACGTAACGATTTACATACAACTTACTGCACCACGAGACTACCTGAATTAAATAAGCTATATACTTATTTGAATACTGAAACTGCCAAATACTTATCGTGAATCAAAGCAGCCTGTATCCATCGATATATGCTATGCTTGTATCGGTCCCTGCAAACCTACTCAACATAATACTCGGGCTGCATGACAAGCCAGTTCTACTCGTACCTTCACATCCACCTGCCCAACAGTCGCGTCGGTCGCCAGCGTGAGCGTGAAGGTGGGTCGCCTGACACTGCGCAGTGCGCGGGCGCGCGGCTAACAAATCTCCACAGTCACATTAGGCACATTAGTACTCCTCAACTAAAAATATATAGCGGTCACAGTTTTCAAATTGACTGCGTCGCGGCGTTGTTGTGTGAAGTTCCAATGAAAGCTGTGATTACGTTCCGGGAGTTCAAGTAAAACGACATAAAACGTTATAAAAGAAAACCTTTAATAAAGTAGTGAAAATTGTGTAGTAAGGTCGCTGCTGATCACGCAATTTTCGATTCTGTGTTCGCGAGAGTTTTTCTACGCGCGCTTTGTGTGCAGTGTCGACCCGGCTTAATACACTGGAGGAGGCATTATGAAAAGTAAGTAATTACTCATTTTCGTATTTAAAAGGGTTTTGTTGTTTCAATTTGAATTATTTTCATGGCGGCCACGTTATGAATGATGAATCTCGTTGTGTTACGAGGCGTGCTCGTCGATAGTCGGCAGTCAACTATCGACAGTCGACAGTCTGCAGTAGGCAGTGTACAGCTGACTGTCGGCAGTCGGCAGTTTGAGCGTCTTAAGGGGCGTCGCCCACACGAGCTAGAGTCGAGGCGGCGTCGAGGCGCGGGCGCACGTTTTCTATAGGAATAAATAGGTATGTGAGCGCACTGCCATTTATTCCTATAGAAAACGTGCGTCCGCGCCTCGACGCCGCGCGCCGCCACGACTCTAGCTCGTGTGGGCGACGCCCCTTAACATCTCGAATTCTATTCTGTCCAGAATGACTAAATATTTTTAGATTTATTTAAATCTGTTACGTAATCTTAAATAAATAAGCTAAATTGCGTAGTTTTCTGCGGAGCGCAGCCGAGCGTAGGTACGTACAGCCCGGGAGCGATGCCGCTACCGCTGACTCATCTGCACTGTTTCCAATGCTGCATCATGCGGACCTTCTCGCTTTCTTGTACCTCGTCGTATTTGTGTGTGTGCGTCCCGGCGAGTACCCACCGTGAGCAGGAGCTTACATTTTTTGTTGTTTTACGTTTATTCCTGGACGTTAGCTTCGACCCTCACCGGCACAGGAATACAAGTATGATTGCAGCCCTCAAGCCGACCTAACACGCATGCGTTCCTGACGTGACGACTTCACTGAAGTAATTTGTGACTTCCACCAACTGCAAAATAATGTGGCTTACATGACACACATCGCATGGCATATCGTATATGTACACATGTACTGGTGCAGACTGAGTAGTTATTTAGTGCGATTATTATCTCCTTTATTCAATTAAATACCATATAAATTATATTTTTAAATATTAGAATATAAAAAAATATAAAAACTACTATAGTAGCCCACCGGTATCGGGAACAGGATCCAAGCTACCGGTGGTCAGGGCTCCAGAGAGAGGAACCTCCTGACAATGCGAGCCGTGTCCAGAAGTACTGCTTTCTGAATCAAGCCCTTGATCCAGCTGCCCAACGTGAGCCTCCTCAGGTGTTGGTCGAGGCTCTTGGCTATCAATCCATTGGTTGTAACGACTATCGGCACAATGATTGTTTTTGTTGGTTGTCAACATCCCACATGTCGACAACCTCGCGAGCCAAGTCAAGATACTTGATATGTTTATCTTTCTCGTCTTTCACGAGGTTCTCATCATGCGGGAAGGTTATGTCAACAATCATTGCGCGCCGGTCTAATCGATCCATCACCACTATTTCTCCAGTCGTCAGTCGAAAGAACAAAACACAAGTCGAAGAATCATCAAAATTCGCATAGAAATGCCGGAGATGCAGTACATTTATGCATATAACTTCGTACATAAGAACAATTACCTAATGTATTATATACTAAAACCTTCCTGAAAGTATTTAGATCACACAAATGAAATAATTATCAAAATCGGTTCAGTAGTTTTTGAGATAATCGCGGACATACAAACATACATACATACATACGGGTCGAATACAGAACCTCCTTTTTTAAAGTCGGTTAATTAAAAATATGTAGCAAGTCGTTAAAGTTTTCGATAATTTCAAGAAAAAATCAAGCCAGCTTTTTCAGACAATTGACGGGCATCTCTGATTTTTTTTATATTGATTTCTCATCTCTCGTTGGATAAGGCCATAAGGTGAGGATGTTCGTCAAGAAATTAGTTTGTTTAGTGTCATAGTAAGTTTTTTAAATAATTAAATTTATTTGTGCTGTACTTCGACGATTGTCTGGACTTTAAAAGAGACTGTGACCTCTGAGTTTGTTTCGGCCTTACTTCTTGGAGTAGTCAGATAGGAAACGCCGACCTCAACTAGCTTTAAAAAAATATGATTGACGTGTAAAAGTGTTTGTACAAACCTACTTACAGAAATAAATCATTTATCATTTATCATGATGTTTAATTATGCTACTTAATTTTAAAAATTATTACTTTTAAGTGTTTGATATTTTCTTAAACTTCTGAATGCCGACAAATCTTCACAAAAGGTTTAGTTTCAGCAGGTTTGAGTACTTTTGTGAATCAATGAAACGTTAAGAGTATGATAACTCTTTATTTTTTTTTTTATTGCTTAATGGGCACGCTCTTGACATTGCTCACCAGTGCCGTCTCGGGGGGCACCATAAACCAGGTGCGGTCCCGGGGGGGGGGGGGTCATGGGGATCATGACCTCCAAAATCATTCAAGCTGTCGAGAGCCTGAATGATTTACCTGTCTATAACTTAAAACTGTAGGTACTTGAGCTACGGAGACCCCGATGGGCACATAAAAAACATTGAGGCAGCCTACCGGTCTACCGACAGACGTGAAAGCTTAAAACTACGTGTTTGAAAATTGACAGTGTTATTTTTTAAATTTAAAATTAATTATAAGTAGTATCAAATATTATCATTTCACAATTTGTAAATTCAAATTATTAACATTAGTCTGGTTTTTACATTTATCGGCACTCCGAGCAACAACAAGTGCAACACGATATACTTACTCATAGCTACAGAATATACCGTTAACATTGGCATGTCGGTGACGCGAACCCATAAGATTTTCCCCTACCAAAAATCATTCAACGCGCCCAATGAAGATTTTACTTCAAAAAAGCCTGTTATAGAATCTAGGATGCAAGAGCGAGCGAAACAAACTCGGGATATCGGGCACCCCCGCTCGTACGAAAGGTTCGAAAGGCTAAGCAAGTAAAAGCTGCGTCCCTGAACAGCATAATAAAATAATGTGGCGCTGGATATGTATCTGAACATTAACATAACGCCTTTAATCCCCGAAGAATTAGGCAGATATAATAGTTACACT
Organism: Amphipoea lucens; assembly: GCA_947508005.1. Classification (NCBI taxonomy): domain Eukaryota; kingdom Metazoa; phylum Arthropoda; class Insecta; order Lepidoptera; family Noctuidae; genus Amphipoea; species Amphipoea lucens. The sequence continues at coordinate 244,616 of OX382363.1, read as the reverse complement.
CATATTGCGCCAGTTATCTTTATGTCTCATGTCGTAGGGGCCGAGTCTACTGCCACCAACCGGACATATAACCCAGACTCCAGGCTGCTTCTGAGAAATTTCTGATGGAAAAACCTAATTATAGTTTACCCGACCTGGGAATCGAACCAGGACCTCGTTGTCAGCAGTAACGCTTACGACCAATAGATTAACGAGGAGATGTACCACCCTAAAAATATTCCTCGGCACCCATGGCGACCCCCAAAATCTTGGGCTGCGACCGCACCTGCCATAAACAGCACCGAAAAAATATTTGCTAGTACATAAAAGGCAAGGCTGTTCGTCAGCAAGATATTACAAGACCCAAAAGTCACTCTTGAGACGTGCGCTAATCTTAACAAATCGCTCGTTGATTTTTTTAGAAAAAAATACGAGGCGACTAGTGAATAGGGGGGGCCCACAGGCGTGGATTGCTTTAGGCATCAAGTAGTCTTAATCCGGCACTGTTGATCACGCCTGATGGAAAGCGAGGGATGAGGTCTATGATGGAACGAGCGTGCCTAGAAGATGCCTAAGGCACTGGAACTCCCACGCTTCGACGAAACACAGCAGGCTGCTTGACGCCGGACTCCGGAGTCCGGTGGGAGGTTGGTCGCAAACCAGGCGGGCGTTAGCCCTTCCACCGCAAGGGAAGAATTGGCCAGTCAAATAAGGTGTTGGGTGTGACTGTCTAGGATGTGCCGAGCGCTTGCTTCAGTTGAGTAACTGGCGGAACAAACTGCTCTACACGAGGAGGCTTCTTCATGCATCCCAAAATACAGGGTCATATGTATTAACTAAGAAAACATAACTATTTAATAAATGTTTCCAAGTCGTACATTTAAGTACAACTGTTGCCAGACACTCATCATCCAGTGCTAACATCACAGATAGTGCACGTCGAGTTTTCACAATAATAATAAAACGTTTGGTCGCCGACACCGATTTGTTCCCGGCGCCGCGGCGTGGTCGCCGCTCCACAACAAGCGAGCGGAGTGTGGCCGCGGGAGGTCCCCTCCGCTGCCCGCGCGACCGGCGCACCGCGCAACACTCGCGCTATCTGTCTCCGCGCGAACAATGCGCGCCCACATATTATCGCGCGCTCTCGGGACGCTCGTAATTGTTGTTCGCGTTTTGTTTCGCTATTGTGCGACGGCGGAGATGTCGCCTAATGGAAGCAAACGTAGACAAATAGTTGCGGAGGTGGTTCTCTTCTATTCTCACGCTTTTTACTAAATAGTAGTTTATGTCACAAAACGTTCTTATTCCCGGAGACATTACAATACGAGCATGTGGTCGAGCCTTCCATACTTTTGGTAAAGTAAATTGAGGTGTTCAGGTAGCCATAACAGCGAGCTCGCCCAAGCCGTCTTGAAACAGTTCTGCATGGGGCACCTAACAAGCCCAGGCCTCACCGGACAGAAGCGTCACCCGAACGAAACGACTGGCCTGGCCTGACGATACCTAACAGTGTCATTCTGTCACCAACCTACTGCTCTGATGTTATGTGTGCCATTCATTTTTCTTTTGGTTAAAGTTTTAGTAATTCAAAATATAGGATCGAAGCATTTGTGAAGCATCACAATTATAGTATTGTCGTGCAGTAAAATGAAAGCGTATAAACAGAAAGAACTCGAGGTGGCGGAGCGCGTCGCGTCCAGAAACGAACAAGTGCAAAGTAACAATTGTCGTTGTTCCAAGTTGCAATCACAGTCCGGCCGCGCCCTCATGATGAAGTAGGTAATAACATTAACCCTCCCCCACCCCGTCGCGCGCCCCCACACTGCACGCAGACCTGGGCCCTGTTTTATAAAGCTGACATTTAAATGTACTTAAAGCAATTAGAAAAGGAATTAAAGCCGAAAAAATAAAATGTAAGTATATAGGTAAAAAAATACGAATTGATGACGGATAAACTAGCTAAAATAAACTAAACCTTACCATGGTCCTTTTGCGCCAATTTTGCCATGTAGAAAGGTGTTTCTAGTCTTTATTTAAAATACCGAATGCTGTGAATTTGTTCTAGGTATATTTCTATTTTCATTTTTATATTATATATTTTTATTTCTATTTTCATAAATAAGGCCAGAAATGGTAAGTTTTTGAAGTGAAACTTCTTTACGCACGCTTGACTTGGGGCATAAGCTGGCGAACTCGTGACGTAAGCGTTACGAAAAGTGTGATCGGGCGAGGCGAACGGGAGTAGAGTGGGGGATATAAACAAGAGAAAGCATTTTTTTTCTCTCTTCCTCTCATAGCCAAATACGTTCCGTATATCTATGCACAGTGCAGGCCTATTGTCTGTATCACAGTGTAGGAGCAAGAGAGAGCAGTGCGCGCGCACATTTTCTTTCTCTCTTTCTCGAAGTTTTTTTTGTGCATTTCCATTTTACACTCGGTTTTTGTTGTGCATTTCCATTTTACACGCGATCAAAGCAAACAATCGAAGTTGCACTAAGTAGTGATTGATTCATTATTTTACTTTGTTAATATTTTTTCTATTTTACTCCCATTTAGCTTCATAAAACAAAATTATTTGCAAATATGTCAAAAGTCGAGATCACCGACAATTGTCAGAAATAATTTGACTGTGGTTTTTTGACATAAGTAATTATGTCGAGTTTTATTAAACGCATTTTTAAATGACAAATATGGCAAGATTTCACCTGTCAATTTTTGACATATTTGTTAGTTTTATTAAACAGCGTAAGCGCGACAATTCTACAATTTTATAATTTTTTGACATATAATAATATGTCGAATTGTTGTCAGCTTTATAAAACAGGGCCCTGCCAGTCGGTGCAGCTGCAACCAAATTGTATTCTTTGTTGTTTTCATTTGAAACCTATACGGAATTGAACCGCCGCGCCGCGACGCCGACTGAATACTGATCACGTGCACATTAAGGACGCTTGTACAACGACCATGAATCATGACTCCGCCCGACCAACGAACGGTTCTGAGACAAGATCTGATTAATGAGCCATCGGCGGCGACACGTTGAGCGCCGTCACACGGTACTTGTTGTACGCGACCGCGACGTGGGCGTGCGGCGCGAGCGCCCGCGACTGCATCCTCTCGGCTCCCGTACAGCGCGAGTACGTCGAGTGCGCGCATCAACCTCTGTTCGCAACAAGCAGCGCAGTCTGTCGACGAGATCACTTTTTGTTTGAGCACAAACTGTGCCATGTAGATATCGGCGCAATTTTTATATTTTTATGGCACCATTGAAATGTTTAGTACGAATATACGGCAAAGCGACATTACGGATGAATTGCCACCGAGCTGAGCGGACTACAGACGAGCGTCGTAAACTGTATCGATGTTAAAGTCGCGCCGCGCCTCGCCCGCGCCCACCGCGACCCAACCGCGCGTACCTACGTGCGTCTTCATCGAATGATATTACTTGCGGTTTCTCCATCAATTTGGATCACTTGATTTACGTCGCTATTTATTTGACTTTACGATTACGGATGCTGTAAATACGAGTCACCGAGTGATGTTCCAAGCGATGAGTTCGTAGGCACGTTACCAGCCGGGGCGCGCATAGCAGCAACTTTACTAACCGTTGTTTTGAATGATACAAATCAATATCAATAACTAACAAGGTAAACAGAACAAAACGTTTTTTAAATTGGTTTTCCAGTCTAGATAGGTACATAGTCAAATAAAAAAATCTAAATATTTTATTTCACATAAACCTACATTACATGGGCACTTATGAAACGTCAGAAGCTAGGTGCACGGCTCTAATTGGATAAATTAGATTAGCTGTTATTAGTTTTAGTACGTAATATTGAGCATGCCACAAGCTACTACGTAAACCCGCCGAACTCAGTCTGTCTCCGCATTGCTCGGTAGTTCGACGGCACAGTGTCTCCGCATTGCTCGGTAGTTCGACGGCACAGTGTCTCCGCATTGCTCGGTAGTTTGACGGCACAGTGTCTCCGCATTGCTCGGTAGTTCGACGGCACAGTGTCTCCGCATTGCTCGGTAGTTCGACGGCACAGTGTCTCCGCATTGCTCGGTAGTTCGACGGCACAGTGTCTCCGCATTGCTCGGTAGTTCGACGGCACAGTGTCTCCGCATTGCTCGGTAGTTCGACGGCACAGTGTCTCCGCATTGCTCGGTAGTTCGACGGCACAGTGTCTCCGCATTGCTCGGTAGTTCGACGGCACAGTGTCTCCGCATTGCTCGGTAGTTCGACGGCACAGTGTCTCCGCATTGCTCGGTAGTTCGACGGCACAGTGTCTCCGCATTGCTCGGTAGTTCGACGGCACAGTGTCTCCGCATTGCTCGGTAGTTCGACGGCACAGTGTCTCCGCATTGCTCGGTAGTTCGACGGCACAGTGTCTCCGCATTGCTCGGTAGTTCGACGGCACAGTGTCTCCGCATTGCTCGGTAGTTCGACGGCACAGTGTCTCCGCATTGCTCGGTAGTTCGACGGCACAGTGATGCTATACAGCTTGTCCCTTATCAAGTTATTTGCTTATTAAACGTAACCCACAGCTCATTTGTCGGAACACGCTAATCGCGCGGTGTGTCGAACCGGCGCGATCCGTCACACGGCGCGCGACACGCGCTCGATAAGGCGATTAACTACAAATTAAATGATTTACGTTGTTCAATAATACAAACGAAACCTTATCACAGGAACCATACCTAATCATCGTGTGAAACAAATTACTAAATTAATCTTTACCTACTTATTTCATGCGAAGATTGGCTAATGGTGGATCGTTTAGGTTTTCTTATTTTACTTCTAGCAGGTAAAAATGTAACCTTGGCTATAACCAGAGAGCAAATAAACTATTTCTAACTGTGTAGCACCTGTGTTACATAATACAAATACCATAAATAGAACAACTCCTCCTCCACCTTCTGCTTAACTGGTACAACAAGCATGGCGTGTCCATTCCTTTAGCGTCATCTAACGCTAGCCTTTACTTTAGAATATACTCGAGAATATACCAACTATCCTGTAATAATGATAACATTATTAGCTAATTCGTGAAAAAAACACATTACCTAATTCGTGAGTCATTGAATTGAGCTTTCTAATATAATTTACGATCCTTCTATTTTGATGAATGAAAGTTATTTTTATCTCGTAATTTTAACAATACAACTGTTAATTGTTGTAATTGTTGTTGTTGTTGTGGTTGTGTTGTTGTTGTGGTTGTTGTTGTTATTGTTGTTGTGGTATCCATACAAAGGGCTCGCTATTACAAATCAAACAGATAGCCGGCACTCACTACAGCGCCAGATTTGGATGAAGAAGGAACCTAAAGTCTATTCAAACTTATGTTTCAAATTGATGATATTTCAAATTAAACAAATAATTATCAACTTTAGTTTAATGGTAGCACTAGCACTATTTACTATATAAAAAGTTATAAAAATGTTTGAAGTTGTAGCGTAAACTGAACTCTTTATTGTGTAGGAATTAAAGTTATTTTTCCATAAACTTGTATTTGTTTATATTTTTGGCAAATAAATCGCGAATGCAGATTACGTGCGTAAACGGTCACAAACACCCGCGCCGCGCGGCACGCTGCCGCGCCGCCGCGCCGCCGGCGGAATTGTAATCATCGGTACACTACTTACTATAGGTACATGACATACTGAATAAGACAATAGAGAGTCAGACGTCGCAGGGCTTACGTAAGGGGTCCTCGGTCCATGGCCCTATACATATGGGGCCCCGGTGTGGGCGCGTTCACTGCGGCGGCGAGCCACCCACTATTTGAACGCGCCCGAAAAGGTGGTAGCCGTAAGGCTGATCCGGGGGTACTGCACGATTTCGGGCGAGGCGGCAAGCCTCCTTGCCGGACTGCCGCCATGGGTTCTGGAGGCCTTAGTCCTCGCGCGCCTGTATGACTTGCTCGTAGAGGCACTACGCCGGGGGGAAACTCCGCTTCCGCGGCAAATCGCGGCGGAGCGGACAGACCTCCGGCGCGATCTTATGGTGGCATGGAAAGAGCGACTGTCGCAACCCAGCGCAGGGCACGCCACGACAGTGGCGATAAGACCCCTCTTTAAGGTGTGGCTAGAGAAGCGTGACGGCGTTCTCACCTACCGCCTGACGCAGGTCCTCACCGGACACAGATGTTTCGGGAGGTTCCTGCACATCATCAGGCGGGAGGAAACGCCCAGGTGTCACCATTGCGAGGATCGCCACGGCACGGAGGGGTCTTGGTATGTAAAGATGGTCACCCATCCACGGACCAACCGCGGCAAGCGTAGCTTAACCTGATCGATCGACCCGTGCGGCGGTTATTACTTAGGGTCAGTTCACACCGCGACGCGACGCGGCGCGCAGTTTTTAAGATAGCAATACAATTATAGACCTTACCTACTACACAAAAAAGTACCTACATAATTCTGTGCGTCTACTACGTCGAGCTACCGCGCCGCGCGGCCCTCCTCACTGATGTGTACCTTTTTTGTAGTAGATAAGGTCTATAATTGTATTGCTATCTTGAAAACTGCGCGTCGCGTCGCGTCGCGGTGTGAACTTACCCTTAGCCACAAACTCCCTCAACATAGTGCTCACAAGTGTGCTATGCAATTATACTAAGAGATAGAATTTATACAATACAAAGATAGTTTTTTCAATTTTCAGCAGCACTAATAATATTTTCGAATGCTAATTAATTGGTTTATGCGCCCTTGTGGAGCAGGACCAGCGTTGAGCCAAGCGTTGTTGTCAGCGATGTAATGCCCCAACTTATAATATTATATGCTTGGCTGCATAGTGTGCGTTTTATGTAAGATTAGAATTTCGTGTCATTGAATTGGAGTATGTGGGAAGTATTCTATTGTAACATTTTAACGTGGCAATGCTGCCAGCTTTTTGGGCACTGCTCCCGATGACATCGATGCCGACGAATTTTTAGATGCCCTAGTTTTCTTTTGCTTATTTTTTCATATACATGTATATATTTTATTATTATTTTAAATGTTAGCTTATATTATGTAAACATTTTGTCCTACTAGTAGAACTACGCGGTCGGACCACGGGCAATAAAAGATTTTAAACAGTACCCCATGAAGTATAAATCTACTTTAGCCAGTCTGAAACCTGGTTGAACTAATTGCTCCCTATTCCTAGTCCACACAAAAGATGAATACTACATACGTATATGTATACTGTACTAACTTTAGAATTTTGACCGTGATTGTGTTTTACTGAATTGATTTGATATCAATTACCTGCTGTGAAAATGGTTAGCAATGGGTCTCAACGAATTCATATGATGTCGTGGTACTTGTAGCACAGCAACATAAAATTAGCAGTTCAGTATAATGTACGACTAATTGTATTGTTCAACTCATTATAATTAGCAGGTTGTAATCACGCTTTCCTAATACGAACACAGTTTAACGTGTACTGATTGGTCGTGCGGTGTGCGCGCTGATGCGTAGTGGTGTTCGTTGACGGTGATGCGATCGGCCACGCTCTCGGCTCTACAAGTTCCATAGTTGCACGGAACTTGTATTTGCTCTTAGATCCGATAACAGATTGTCATAAACAAATAGTTCACAAATAAAATTCTAACATTTTCCGAACTTCTGATGAAGGCACAAGGCAGCAGTGGTCGGATCATCGTCGTTTGCTTCGGTCACAAACCGTCGCACTGTCGTCGACCGAAAAAGGTCCTTCGAGCCGGATTCAATATAAATGCAAATTAGTTGAAAGACATGTTTGGGTTTACGGAAATATGAATGTACAGCGAGACGTCGACTACCTTACCTGCGTACACTCGCCGCACAAAAACACAAGTTTGGTGAAACTTTAGACACACACTTTTAATAATAATAATAATAATAATACATTTAATTCAGATTCATCCTACGATTACATCCATATTTGTTAGTACAATTACGAGCTTAAAAAACTATTGTTAGTAATGAATAATAATAATTGATTGGTTGACACACTAATAATTTAATTAAATAATATACAATAATAATAATTGTATCTCATACAATGAAACAGTAAGTGGCAAGTCCGGGTGGACTCCCCGATGATGGCGACAAATCACTATACGACTGCGTGCAGCCGTATCCAGCGAGCCAGCATCGGAGAGTCCCACCGGTCCGCCAGCGCGCGCATGATGGTGTTGGGACTGTCGCGCAAGCGGCGCATGATAGAAGCGCACCGTTTGCGCATGATGGCCGCAAAGCCGTCTGTATGAGTCATCGCGAACATCGCGGAGGCGCTGCAGTGGCGCGGCAGCCCCATCAGCACCCGAAACGCATTATTGTATTGAACGCGCAGATCGCTGTATGTCCGCTGTGTATAGTTTACCCACAGGCTGCAGGTGTAAAAGGACTGACAGTACGATTTAAAAAGCGCAACTTTGACCGTCCCCGTGCACCGTGCAAACCTGCGGGCCAACATGTTGCATCGGACAGACAGCGCTCTGCGCTCCCTTTCCATATCCTCACCATCCTTAAGGTCCTCAGTGACCCAGTGGCCCAAATATTTAAATTGCTCGACTTTGTTCAGAGCTGTACCACATAAGGTGAACTTCGGAACGTAAGTGTATCGCTTGCTGTCCGGCCTGAAAACCATTACTTCACTCTTCTTCGTGTTGTATTTGAGCCCATGAGTCACTGCATAGGATTCACAAATTTTCAGGAGCCTTCGTAAGGCACCAATCGAAGGGCTCAGCAGCACCATATCGTCTGCGTAGCTAATGTTATTCACACACACCCCATCTATATGGCACCCGATGCCGGTGCTGCTGAGCTCATCGATCAGTCGGTTGACGTACAGGTTGAAGAGCGTGGGAGAGGTCAACCCCCCCTGCCTCACCCCGCATTCCAACCTGTACTCATCCGAGAGAGCGCCTGCCCATCTTACAAAATTCCTTTGATTACTGTACCAATGCATAAATAATAGTACAATCTCCCTAGGTAGACAAGTTTCATCCCTTAATTTACCCCATAGAATATCGTACGATACAAGATCGAACGCTTTCGATAAATCAAGGTAGCATGCGTATACAGGGGTCTTTCTACTCGTATAATACTGTACAGTCTGCTTGAGGCACAGGATAGCACTCTCGGTGGAAAGCCCGGGCCTGAAGCCGAACTGCGCGTCGCTTAGCAAGACGTGCTGATCCAGGTGCTGACCAAGCAGACTGTCCAGTACTTTGGCGACCACTGTGGCTAGAGAGATCGGTCTGTAGTTGTTTACATCTGATGTATCACCAGTTTTGTTCTTGATGATTGGTACAACTACAGTACGCATTAGATTATCGGGCAGATGGGAGTGGCCTAAACACAGGGTAAAAAACATAGAAAGCACTCTGGGTAGGTGTACACCTGCGTGCTGCAGGTGCTCGATGCTAAGGCTGTCGTGACCCGGGGATTTACCCCTCACCATGCCTTTGATCACCGCACACACTTCCTTCGCAGAAAAACGAACACTACGCTCACTACCTTCCTCAGCATCGGGCACCTGCCTCGCTAGCCCCAGAGGAGAGTCCACCCTAAAATGGTGGGAGAACATAGTGGCGATCTCGCTAGGCTCGTGCATTCCTGCCACACTGACGGGAAGGCCCGGCTTATGATTCATTTTGTTGGTATTTTTCCAGAACTGGCCAAATTTCTTGTTAGAGTGAAGTTCAGCTAGAATATCCATTTTTATCTGTTGTTGATTATTCTGACACCACTTTAATTTGGATTTAAAAGCGCGCCTAGTTTCACACATATCATTATAAAGACGGCCGGCCCCGGGCTTACCCCCATATAACCAAGCTTGAAAACACAGCCGAGCCCTCCCATGAGCGTCACGGACGTGCCTATTCCACCCTGTAATGTATTTACCTGTACGCTTTTCGGCAACATTATAACTACATATAGCAGCCTCCGACAGTATGCAAATAATCTCGGCATACATGTTATCTAACAGGATTCTATGACTTTTGTTACAACACATATTATCCGCGCAGTTTCTTAGTTCTGAAGGAAAATCAATTTCACGAAGTCTAGAGTGGCATATATTTTTAAATTTCGCTATCTGAGTCGAGTCACGTTCACCCCAGACTATTCTATTTACACAAACAGTAGGTACACAAATTTTAGGCTTAACTAAATTAAAATTACATAGTATGGACACAGGGTAATGGTCAGACCAGTAGGTATTGTATAACACAGAGGCCGCGGACACAGAGTGCCGCGCGGCACTAGTCACAAGACAGTGGTCGAGCCAGCGCCGACAGCCGTGCGCGTCACTGACAAACGTATGACTGTCCGGCGGCATTAGTTCCAAGTCTACACAGGACCATGATTGTTCCGCACAAAAAGTTAAGAGTTCAGTAGCAAATGACTCACCGGGATGCGCATTGTAATCCCCTAACATAAACACCGACTCCACATTGTGACTGTCATTTCACTGAGACACTCTGTGAATTCCACTAGGTTTTCATTGGCCTCGGTAGGCATATACACAGAAAATATCAAAATGGAACGATCACTGAGCTCGATTTTTATCGCGGCGAGACGCACACTATTGCACTTCACTACGGTTACCGTCGGAAACGCAACCTTTCTCCACAGTAGGGCAACTCCACCGTAGGGCCTACCGCGTAAGACCCCTGCCGAGACATCCACTGCAGAGGTACCCGTGCAGGCGAAGTCGTCGTCTATCGCAGCCAGGTACCCGAGGTCATGCGGCAATAGCCACGTCTCCTGCAGCGCCACAACGTCAGCCGAGCGACAAAGCTTTCGCACACATTCCACTGATCTCATCACACTTTTGCAGTTAAAACTTATTAAATTGACGTTATTCATAATTACTTAGAACTGCTAAAATTCTCGCCAGTCACACGGACATTTTCCACACGTCTGGTGATGTTAATAAATCGACGATAGGCCACCCCCTCTGGCCAGAAGTCATCACTCAGGAAATTTATTAAAAACCGTTTAGGTACGGTTATTTTGTATGATTCGTAATCCTTCGCTAACTTCATGTCCATTTTTTCAATTTTAACATCAATATTAATTTTCTTCATAATATAGGTACGGATGTCACACACGGACACGCCCTTCGCCACGTTATAAATGTACATGGGAACCTTAGTTTCCGCTGCCATAAAACTACTTCCAGGCTCAGGAATTGCTGTTCCTCTCTTCCCAACGAAACGGTTTCGTGACCTTTTGTTTTGGACACGAACCCACTGTTCACTCGGGGCCTGTGTCTTCCATTTCCCTTCTCGAACAATCTCCGCCAACGATTTCTGCTTAGGTGCGATAGAGCCGGATCCATATTTGTCGACCGTGTGTCCCACAGCCGAATCGGGTGATGGAGGTATCGGCACGGTACAGGCGGCCAGCTAGGTCGCAGCTGCAGCGGGGCGTGGGGCAGAGGACCGCCGCCGCCGGTCACCGCGAGGGACGTCGGCGGCGGCGAGGGGGGCGACGGCGATGCCCCCCTGGCCGCACCGTGCGCCGGCGGAGGATCGGCCGCGGGCTGTGCGGGAGGAGACGCGAGCGACTCGATCAGCTGACCTGTGACGTGCGTCATCGTAGCCGCGTCTCGTAGTTCGACGGTAGGAACGCATTGCTTATTTTGCGGCGCTGCTTCACCACTACCCTCCGATATCTGATGCTCAACAATATTGTGAAAACTGGATTTTAGTGTAGATTCCAATGTAGTTTGTTGTTGATAGCATTCACTAATGCCTTCATTGCACTCTAGTGGCAATCCCATGGGACCACTATCGCACTCAAAGCTTGAGAGTCTTGCGACATATGCACCTCTTCTGGGATTTACATTGCACCATCCCGATGAAAGATGCTGCACCTCACTTTTCAATTGGTCCATCTGCTTAACTGTAGCATATTCCTCTTTCACCATGTCGAGATCATGCCGTAGCTTAACAATGTCTTTCAAAAGCCTCGTCACGTCGACATGGTCGAACAGAACCGGGGGTAACTTCTCTAGGTCGCGGGCCACGAAGACTGGGATATCCTCGGAGTCGGTATCGCGGATCAGACAGATGATGTCGTCTATGTCTCGAACATTTTTCCCCGCCTTCCTCCGCGTTATCTTACGTTTTGTTGTCGGCAAAGATTCGAACAACAACTTCTTCGCTGTTACAATTTCACTTTCGGAGAAAGCGCTCGCACAGATTCTGCTAATACTTTCATCGTCCATCACAGATATTTTATTATGGACGAAGGCCAAAACTTCGTTAATCACTACATTGCAATTTGCACACTTAACCACAGAGGACATTTTTAGTTCCCCGATACACACCGTCACGCACAATATCCAACCGTTCGCATGCGCGCGCGCGGCGTGACTGACTGACTTTTAACAGCTGAATTTTAGGGTATTCAAAAACTAATGTTGTATAATGTATAGGCCCCCACTGAGCCCCGGGGACGGCGCGAGGACCTGGCTGCAGAGGCACTCGTATACGAGCAGACCACCGCACATGCACCGACATGTTAGGTTGATAGACCTGCTGCGCAGCGGCCCTGCCTGCCGGAGACGTAAGCCCGGGATGTCACGCCGGTGATTGTAGAGCGAGTTCTGCAACAGCGGTTGAACCTCCGCCTGCACTCGTTTATAAGACGTGTTCTAGGATCACCACAGTCCTGATAGCATGTGCCGCTAGTTCCCCCGCACCTCACCGCTCACTCTCTAAATATTTCTCTTCTATAATAAATAACGTGAAAACGTATTCATTTAAAACCTTATTACAACAAAACAACTTTTTTATTGAATACGGTTTTTTTAATAGTTTTTATTTTCTACTTTTATGTCAACGCTACACACACATCACCAACATAGATGAACTGCATTAAAACCTACCATTGAGTTTACTTAAAAGCTTCACAAGCAACGTAATAAATTTAATATGGGACCACCACGCGGCCTACTCTGTCACATAAATCGGCCCAAGAATCACGGAGAAATCTCTCCTTATTTGATGCCGGCAAAAATAACTAAAGGTAAGAGTTGCGGCCGCTAGCACGTCTACTAAATATTACTACAAAATATGTAGGTATGCGATGTTCGAAGTGGTCGTAGTTACTGCTAACATTAACCGCGCATACTGCTTTACACTAACCTAACAATATTCGATTAGTTTCTCTATTTAACACGACGACAGATGAAACGCCGCTGCGCTTATCTGGGATTAAACAAACACATAACTTATGTATTAGCTGCAGGCCGAGCTAAAAACATGGTCGGAGATGAAGGATCCCAGTTTATTAGTGAATAGTGCGGCTGAGTACGCGGTAGGCTGGCTGAGTAAGTTCCGTTGTACGTTCATATTCCGCTTACACGTTAGAAGTTCAGAAGTTCTTAATATACATAATTGTTCGCTTCTCTTGCGACAGACTTCATTTCGGCTCAAGACGTAATCGGCACAATAACGTATTACACAAAATAAGTACAACGTGAAATTCACTTTGATACAGAAAGCTTTGATCGTAGCGCCTTTGACTCGACGTAGCAATGCGTAGCACCTACGTAGCGGCGTAGACCCTCTACGAAATGTGAAGCTCTACAAGACGCAGTCGTATTGTGAATACGTGACACAGTTTAGCTGGTGCGTACCCGCGCCGCACACACACACATACACATAGTTAGTGGCTTGTGTTGTGTGCTATTGTGCAAGTACTCGAAATAGGTGAGCATAGTAACGATACACGTGACTTCAATCTAATCACTAATAATTACAGTGGGACTTCTGGTTTGATGTTACAAATAATATTTATTTGTGCAGTATTGGGTCCTGATACATTCATTTGTGCAGTAATGGATCCTGATACATTCCATAGTCCAGGCGGAATAAGACGAGACCTTATTTATTTATGTACAGTCGCCAGCAAAATTGCATGGGTACCTTAGTGTCTATTTTCCCGTGAACGTTTGAATTCCAGTTTTCGAAAATAAACTAGATGGCGTTGGTTTCTTCAGAACTATGACTAATTTACGAAACGTAAGTAAGGAGTTAGGAAGAAACGGATTGAGCAAAGAGTTACAAGGCTAATACATTTATCTAATTATTACATTACATTTACCAGAATACGTAGCTTAAATGATAAAAATAATAAAAGAAACCGATAGGAATATATTTATTAAGCTAACGAGTGGGTATTTTAATAATTAATTTAATATTCGAATTAGTAGTTACTTAGCACCTACTTATAAATTGATATTCAATTTTAACATAGTAGGTTAATAATTAGGAACAATTTTCTTTAAAAGAAACTATTAATTATAAATTGTTTGAATGTTTGAAGAGACAAAAAGAAACTACAAAAATATTTTATCATCTAAAGCAAAGCAACGCCATCTAATAACAGCATAATTAAATTTTGTTAGTCGTTAACTGGTTTTACGCTAGATGGTGTCATTTCTCGCTTCATACGATTTTGTTTCTGTACTACCCATGCACTTTTGCAGTATGTTTGTAAAAAGTCAATAGGAGTGTATTGAGTTATAAGTGAGGTCGGCGACCGCTACTGGCCCAACTGGTGATTTATTCATATACATAGTATGTTCAGAAGCATTCCTAGCTGGGCGCGACCTCAAGTACTGCGCATGCACAGCATTCACAACTCATCGCGACGCCTCGTTTGTTTCGCTCTCTGTCGCGCCCCATGCGCGCACCTGCCTCGGATGTTCAGGTGTTCCTACTGAGCCATACAACCAAGCCACGAAGCTATCTATATATATGTTAGTCTGTTGCTGTCGATACCCTAGTTACGATTGTTCGCGCGCACGCACCCGCGGCGCGCCTGCAGACTACAGAGCCTACACACGCGCGACATGCCACTCCACTCCGACGACCGCCGCGCGCCGGTGCAGAACTGGTCTGTACTGTGCAAGGGTGCGTCCACATCTGGCGAATGCGCCGCGAATGTGCAGCTCGCGAGCCGGTTGCGAGCTGCGCGCGTGCAGTCACGGCAATGGTTTGGTGCGCCTCTTTAGCGCAACTCATGCAAGGCTCGTATAAAGGCGTGCGCGCGGCGCGCGATCTGCGCGCACTCAATTCTCGCACGGCTTGAGGCGCGGGCGGAAGGAAGACGCGAGCCGCTAGCGCGCCGCCCGCGCGCTGATCGCGTACGGCGCTTAGGTCGCGCGCGAACTGCGCGCGAGCGGCGCACGAACAAAAATGCACGCGCGCAGCTCGCGGGCAGCTCGCAAACGGCTGACGAGCTGCACATTCGCGGCACATTCGCCAGATGTGGACGCACCCTGTTCGATCGCGAGTTTTCCATGAAGCTCGATAGATGGCGTTGTACCATTTGGGTACGTTTCTGAATCGCGGTGACAAGAGTCTCCGCGTATATTGTATAAGGTCTTGACCAAATTAAATTTTTTGTACTCGCTTTGAAAAGACATTGTTTTATTTACACAAATCGTCTTCGAGCAGTTGTCAAGTGCCGAACATTTTGGTCCTATCGAGTCGGATCGCGATAAGTGGAATCGCGTCGACAAGGTGAAGTGACAGTTTTTGTGACGTCTGGTGAGGCATAGAAACCAGTGGTGGATCGCCCTGAAGTGCCTGTAAAATCCCCGGTGTGTGGGTGATCAGCGGTGTCCAGCAGTGCAGCAACGAGGTTGCAGCCGGCTCCGCCAGGGGGCGCCACCAGCATTGAGGCGCACTTCATGCGGCAACGGTGACAGCAGCAGAGTGACGTGACGTGAGCAAGTGACGTCACGGACAGTGACGACACTCAGCGGTATCAAGAGTGACGACGACGCAGACGCACTCGCAGCAGCGACGTCTTTGGAGAGGTTTGGCAGACAAAACTGTGAGTTTCCAGTGTTTTATTATAAATTGTGAAGTTTGAAGATCAACTTGGTTGACGTAAAGTGCAATTACAAGTGTTCGAGACTTAAAGATTTAATAGTAGTTTAAACTAAGAATAATTATTGTGTGTGAAAATATTGTTGTGACGGGAAATCTATGTCTGATTTTCCTAACTTCAAACTTGTAAAAATTTACCGGTTTTGTTTTATTGACTCATTTATTTTTCGACGGTTGCGTTTTAAGATTAGTAAATTGATATTATTACTTAGAAAACTCTGTAGCCTTTCTGTACGCAATGGAATCCTTAGGTAAATTGCAATTAAATAATAAATCAATTATAGAAAAAGGTAGAATTAACTATAAAAAATCACCTAAGGACCGTCTCACACAAAGTTACATTGAAACGAGACTAGAATCATTAGAGGTACAGTGGAAACAATTTGTTGAAACGCATAAGCGCATCATAGAAAAAGCAACCGACGAAGAATTAAAAAGGAATGTTTATTTTACGGCAGAAACATATGATGTAACCGAAGAGTTTTACATAACCTATAAGTCTGAATTAAAAGAGCACTTGCTTCAAACTACTCCGTGTAAAGATGCTAAGCCAAGTAATAACAATAAACACTGTACTCAAATCAGTTCAAATGTGAAATTGCCTCAAATTAGTTTGCCTACGTTCACGGGTCTCTATTCCGAATGGGTTACGTTCCGCGATTTGTTTACGTCACTAATTCATAAAAATGATACACTGGATGACGTTCAAAAACTCCATTATTTAAAGAGTCATCTCTCGGGCGAAGCAGAACAACTGCTTCGACACATTCCTGTGACTGCGTCTAATTATAATGAGTGTTGGTCGATTCTAAACAAACGGTTTGATAACAAAAGGTTTTTAGCTAACTGCATGCTCAAACGGCTTGTCCATCAATCGTCGATTACTAAAGAATCATCGGCAAACGTTAAAACGCTGTTAGATACAACTGTTGACTGCTTGCATGGTTTACGCAGTCTAGGTATTGACGTCAGTTCATGGGATGCAATTGTTGTTTACTTAGGCTCCGAAAAATTAGATACCGAGTCCCGTAAACTGTGGGAACTAAGAATTAGTACAAGTCCGAACGATGACTTACCTACTTTTGATGAGTTCAAAAGTTTTATGGAGTCTAGGTTTAGAGCCTTAGAATATTTAGATCCTAAAGCAAATAAACAAAATAGTGCTCGTGATAATAATGCCAAATCTTTTCATGTCGCTTCTCAAAGTTGTGTATTATGTTCTGGAGACCATAAATTGTGTCACTGCAA
The DNA here is from genome assembly GCA_947508005.1 of Amphipoea lucens. NCBI lineage: Eukaryota > Metazoa > Arthropoda > Insecta > Lepidoptera > Noctuidae > Amphipoea > Amphipoea lucens. Next base: position 227,499 of record OX382363.1, on the reverse strand, counting down.
AACATTTGCTAAAAAAGATTGTGACGAGCGTCGGGAGTTTGCACGAGTCAGTAAGCTTTGTTTCAACTGTCTAGGAGTAAACCATACCGTCTATTCTTGTCGTCAACATACTAAATGTCACGTTTGTAAGAAGAAGCACCACACACTGCTTCACCCAAAATCAACTGCCAATTCTGCTGAAGTTGTTGATAGTTCAGCAGAATCGAAGGTGGTGGCGGCTAATGCAGCCACCTCTTCCAGTCAAAGCGATACCAAACCCACTTGTTGTTTTGCGGATGTTCACAACCACGGTCTGTTAGCCACAGCCTTGGTCAACGTTGAGTCAAGAACTGGGACTGCTGTTGTTTTAAGAGCTCTGATGGACCAGGGCTCTCAAGTCTCTTTCATCACAGAGGCTGCAGTACAGTTGCTAGGACTCAAGAATACACCTGCTCACACCGACATATTTCGACTAGGCGATGACGAGGGAAACTCAATGCCCTCTAAGTGGATAGTTCGATTTAAATTACAATCACGTCTAGATCCCACCTTTATTTTATATGTCGATGCTTATGTATTGAATAGACTCACATCCCATCTTCCCGAGAAGAAGATCATTCAGGTATCGGCTTCGTTCTCGTCCTTAAAATTAGCTGATCCGACCTTTAATACGCCAGGGAAAATTGATTTACTGTTGAGTACGAGCGTGGTCGGAGAAGTTTTATTGGATGGTTTAGTTAAGGGTCCGCCGGGATCTCCAGTCGCCCAGAAGACTAAATTGGGCTGGATCTTGTCTGGTGAGATCCCATCGTCGGCAATCTCTAAGTCAGTATGTTATCATACTGTAGTACAGTCAGCGGATGTCAATGACCTTTTGCGTAAGTTTTGGGAGTTGGAGTCGGAGCCCTCAGTTCGTAGTGTAATCTTGACTGAAGAAGAACAAAAATGCGAGGAATTCTACTCTAAAACCACTAAACGCGACGCGACCGGGAGGTATGTTGTAAAACTACCATTCAAAACAAATTCGCCCAGTTGCACGTCTGGGCGATCAGAGGTCATTGCCCGTAGGCGCTTTATCAACTTAGAAAATAGATTATTAAAAGAACCGGAATTAAGGACACAGTATAGTGCAGTCATTAATGAATACATTCAACTGGGACATGCTGAAGTTGTCCCTCAAGGAGAATTAGGTAAGGATGCGTTCTACCTACCACATCACGCGGTGGTGCGTGAGGATAAAATCACCACTAAGGTTAGGGTCGTCTTTGACGCTTCATGTTCAGGCCACAACGGTGTAGCATTAAATACAGAATTAATGGTTGGCCCAACCCTACAACCTGATTTGCGTCAAACTATTATGCGGTGGCGCTGTCATCCCATAAGTCTGGTCGCAGACATCGTGAAAATGTACCGTCAGGTCAAGGTTGCAGATGAGGACGTTAATTATCAGCGCATTTTTTGGCGTGACAACCCAAACGCTGAGCTGAAGCATATTCGGTTGCTGCGGGTTACTTTTGGAACGTCCTCTGCGCCATACCTAGCGGTCCGGTCTCTGCAGCAACTAGCTCGAGACGAAGGAAGCGACTTTCCTTTAGTGGCAGACAGAGTCCTTACATCGTTCTATGTAGACGACCTCTTGACGGGTTGTCAATCTGTCGCTGAAGGTGAACTTATTTATCACCAGCTGAATCAATTGTTAGGTCGTGGGGGCTTCAAGCTTCAAAAGTGGTCCAGCAGCAGTGACGAATTGTTAACCAAAATGAACGAGGATACTGCTAGGCAGGACAATCTAGAACTAAAGATGGATACACTCACTAAAATTTTAGGATTAACTTATCAAAGAAAGTTAGATGAGTTTAGATACACTGTGCAACTTCCCCCGTCCGTAACCCCCATAACCAAGAGAAAGGTGATCTCTGATATCGCTCGCTTATTTGACCCTCTTGGCTGGCTTGCGCCGGTGATAATAACAGCCAAGGTGTTTATTCAACGCCTGTGGTTAGCAGGCTCCAAATGGGACGATGTACTTCCAGATCACCTGTTAAAAGAATGGCTTAGTTATAGAAACAACCTTAACCATCTTAGGGACTTCCGTTTGCCACGGTGGATTAACACGAGTCAACTTGACGTCCTGCTAGAGTTGCACGGATTCTCTGACGCCTCAAATGTCGCTTACGCAGCCGTTGTCTATGTTCGTTGTATTGATGTCAATGGTCACGTTCATGTTAGTCTAGTTGCAGCTAAAACCAAGGTGGCCCCTGTCAAACAAGTATCCATACCTCGTTTGGAGTTATGTGGCGCTGTGCTGCTTTCAAAACTTCTGCGTGAAGTTTCCGACACCTTGGGTATCTGTAAAGAAAACATACATGCATGGACTGACTCGACAGTGGTGCTCGCCTGGTTGAGCAGCCACCCCAGCCGCTGGAAGACCTTTGTCGGCAACAGAGTGTCTGAAATACTTACCGTTATGGAGAATAGTCAGTGGTCACACGTCCAGTCCAGTGATAATCCCGCAGACAGCGCATCGCGCGGCGTGAATCCCTCCGAGTGCGCTAACCTAGAGTTGTGGACACAGGGACCTAGTTGGCTGAAAAATAAAGAAATTAATTATAGTAGAAGGGAAATTAAAGAAACTAACCTCGAGGAAAGAAAATCATTAGTAGCATGCAACACAGTAGTCAAGGAAACAAGTGAGAATTTTATAATTTTAAAATATTCATCTCTTAGAAAACTTACCAGAGTAGTAGCTTATTGTAAAAGGTTCTTAAAGTTTAAAAATAAAAATTATACTACTAAATTCGATAATTTTCTAACACATTCTGAAATTCAAGGGGCATTACTTACCTGCATTAAATTATGTCAAGGGGAACATTTTGGATCAGAGATGGATAGTTTAAAGATAAATGGAGAAATAAATAAAAAAGGGGTACTTACCTCGCTCAATCCTTACCTGGATCGGGAACAGATTTTGAGAGTTGGAGGCAGGTTACACAGGGCCAACCTTCACGAAGACTCGAAGCATCCTATAATTCTTCCTCGTAAGTCACATTTAACCCGCCTTTTGATAGCTGACGCTCATGAGAGCACGTTGCATGGTGGGCCTCAGTTAGTTCTTAATTATTTACGATCCAAATATTGGATAATAAATGCAAAAGCTATCGTTAGACACTACGTACGCAAATGTGTTATTTGCATCCGTCATTCCGCTCGGTCTGTACATCCTTTAATGGGGTCATTGCCCTCTGCTAGGGTCAATGCTAGCCGACCTTTCTTTAGAAGTGGCGTGGACTATGCAGGTCCTATTAGCGTCCGTCCTAGCAAAGGTCGCGGTTATCACTCCACCAAAGGCTACATATGCTTGTTCGTGTGTATGGCCACTCGAGCCATACATTTAGAAGTCGTCAGTGACATGACATCTCAAGCCTTTTTAGCAGCCTTTAAGCGCTTTACAGCGAGGAGAGGCTATTGTGGTGAGATGTGGAGTGATAACGGCACTACTTTTGTTGGAGCTAACAAGGAGTTGAAAGCATTGTTCAACCACGAAAGGTCCGGCATAGCAACTGATATTGCCGATTGGTTGGCAACCAACGGAACCACCTGGAACTTCATTCCACCTCACTCCCCGAACTTTGGGGGGCTTTGGGAGGCGGGAGTGAAGTCGACCAAACACCATCTCAAAAGAGTGATTGGCACAAGTACACTCACCTTCGAGGAACTGACAACAGTCCTTGCCCAAATAGAAGCCTGTCTGAACTCCAGGCCTATTTCCACCATCAGCACTAACCCAGAGGATCCATGCCCATTAACACCGGGTCATTTTCTAGTAGGCGAGCCCTTGCTTCTCGTACCCGAAATGAATTTCGAGAATTCTAACATTAGTACATTGAGAAGATGGCAGTTGACTCAACGCATGGTTCAGGACTTCTGGCGCAGGTGGTCGCGTGAGTATCTGGTTCAATTCCACCAACGGAACAAATGGGCGCACCAAACCGTGGAACCGAACTTGGGTGACGTAGTGTTGGTTATGGAAGATGATCTTCCACCTGCAAGATGGCTCTACGGTCTCATTACCGAAAAGCATACTGGCTCGGACAAAATCACGAGAGTAGTTACATTGCGCTGTAAAGGTTCTATTATTAAAAGACCAGTGTCGAAGCTAATTGTGCTTCCTATCACTTCATAAATGTTCTTGTTCACTTTTTTATTTGTATTCATTAATTGTTGGTTAAGTTACAATTTAAGTTTAGAATTAAGATTATTAAGATTTTATATGGGTTTAGGTTTAGTTGCAATTTTTTTGTTGTTCGCATACAGTCCACTAGTGTTTACACTTCCCACCAATTCTTGTTCTATTTCATGGTGGGCGGTAATTTAGTTTTGTTATTAGATTTAAACTAAGTTCTGGACATTCTGTCCATGGTGGGCGGGATGTTCGATCGCGAGTTTTCCATGAAGCTCGATAGATGGCGTTGTACCATTTGGGTACGTTTCTGAATCGCGGTGACAAGAGTCTCCGCGTATATTGTATAAGGTCTTGACCAAATTAAATTTTTTGTACTCGCTTTGAAAAGACATTGTTTTATTTACACAAATCGTCTTCGAGCAGTTGTCAAGTGCCGAACACACCCCAAGACCTGTATCTGCAAGTAGTACATTCTAATGTAGGATCAATTTTCACTTGTCCGAAGAGAGAGACCCATGACCGTAAGTTGAAGTGCGATGTGCTAATAAATAAATAAATGCCATGTATTTAATCGAACCTCAAATGAATCGAACCTCAAATGATTCCCATTTTACTTTCCTAAAAATACAAAATAGCCAAGTAACTGGCGGCTGAGAGTATGTCATGCTCTTTCAAATAGCCAAGTAACTGGCGGCTGAGAGTATGTCATGCTCACTCAAATATCCAAGTAAATGGCGGCTGAGAGTATGTCATGCTCACTCAAATATCCAAGTAAATGGCGGCTGAGAGTATGTCATGCTCTTTCAAATAGCCAAGTAACTGGCGGCTGAGAGTATGTCATGCTCTTTCAAATATCCAAGTAACTGGCGGCTGAGAGTATGTCATGCTCTTTCAAATAGCCAAGTAACTGGCGGCTGAGAGTATGTCATGCTCACTCAAATATCCAAGTAACTGGCGGCTGAGAGTATGTCATGCTCTTTCAAATATCCAAGTAACTGGCGGCTGAAAGTATGTCATGCTCACTCAAATATCCAAGTAAATGGCGGCTGAGAGTATGTCATGCTCTTTCAAATAGCCAAGTAACTGGCGGCTGAGAGCATGTCATGCTCTTTCAAATATCCAAGTAACTGGCGGCTGAGAGTATGTCATGCTCTTTCAAATAGCCAAGTAACTGGCGGCTGAGAGTATGTCATGCTCACTCAAATATCCAAGTAAATGGCGGCTGAGAGTATGTCATGCTCTTTCAAATAGCCAAGTAACTGGCGGCTGAGAGTATGTCATGCTCTTTCAAATATCCAAGTAACTGGCGGCTGAAAGTATGTCATGCTCACTCAAATATCCAAGTAAATGGCGGCTGAGAGTATGTCATGCTCTTTCAAATAGCCAAGTAACTGGCGGCTGAGAGTATGTCATGCTCTTTCAAATATCCAAGTAACTGGCGGCTGAGAGTATGTCATGCTCTTTCAAATAGCCAAGTAACTGGCGGCTGAGAGTATGTCATGCTCACTCAAATATCCAAGTAAATGGCGGCTGAGAGTATGTCATGCTCTTTCAAATAGCCAAGTAACTGGCGGCTGAGAGTATGTCATGCTCTTTCAAATATCCAAGTAACTGGCGGCTGAAAGTATGTCATGCTCACTCAAATATCCAAGTAAATGGCGGCTGAGAGTATGTCATGCTCTTTCAAATAGCCAAGTAACTGGCGGCTGAGAGTATGTCATGCTCTTTCAAATATCCAAGTAACTGGCGGCTGAGAGTATGTCATGCTCTTTCAAATAGCCAAGTAACTGGCGGCTGAGAGTATGTCATGCTCACTCAAATATCCAAGTAAATGGCGGCTGAGAGTATGTCATGCTCTTTCAAATAGCCAAGTAACTGGCGGCTGAAAGTATGTCATGCTCACTCAAATAGCCAAGTAACTGGCGGCTAAGAGTATGGCGGCTAACAATATTGTGATTGTCCGTGGAATTTCGTGCCCGTTCTTCTCCATAGGTACCTATTAATTAAACTGTAACTAGCTTAATCTTTCTGATTCACCGACCCCTTGAAAATTCAAAAGTGCCTAATTGGTTTATCTGAAATAAATGCTTTGAGTTTGAGTTCAACTACTACCAACGTAGATGTAGCGATTACTCGCCGCTGCTGCGGCACCGTTCACTTCGCTCGCTCTGCTCGCGCGCGGTTGGTCATAGTTCTAACCGAACCTAACCCATTTGGTAGGAGAGCCCTAGCTTAGTTACTGCGACTAACTGTGAGATAAGGCCAGAAAATTAAATCGAGGCTCATTTATTTAAAAAAAGCTTATATCATTAGTCTAGTAGGCAATAAAATATTTTCGAGGTATTCGTCGCCGGCTCTTTGACAATGGCGCTCGCATACACAAGAACCGCAGCGCTGTACCTCTCGTACCTACTGCTGACGAACACATTATTTTTTAAAAGTTTTATATTTTGTGTTAATCACGATGATTGTATATTGTGCATTATTTGGATGCTTATCTTCATCGAGGAACGATAAAGACAGGAGTTTCTTTCGATTCCCGAAACATGAAAGAAGGTAAGGAATAACAACTCAAATATCCTTTAAACCCATAAAAAATAAAAGCTATTTTATTACAGACAAACAAGTTAAGCCAGTGTTGTGATAATTTATTTTCATAATTTTCTCTATTATTCATTTATTTTACAAGTTTTCTTCGTTTTAGAACAATTAAAACTTCCGTAATATTAACATACCAACTATTAAATTATTACTCTCTCTCTCTCTCTTTATTGTCTTAGTTATGTCTCTTTCTTTCACGTTCTATTCATTCTTCGACTTGAAAAGTAGTACAATAGAAATGTAATTAATTAGATTTCTGTGAGTAGTTGTCGCGGCGCGCGGCGCCCCATTGTTGCATACGTTCGGGCAGCGCCGCCACCTACGCACTACTGCCAGCCAGCCCTACTAGATTTCACGCACACATTTACACGCATACAAACGTCATTTGTTAATGTAGTGGTAGTAGGTAATTATTTTGCGAGCGTTGTATGGACTGTCCGGGGTGTACCATTGGTATAATATATTATAATATCTTCCTCTGCATGTCCAGCCCTATGTGTTGTTTTTTGGTGTAATTGAACGCCAACGACCACGTGACCGCGTTTTCTCTTAATGAATCGCTCCACCCTATGGCTAGGGATGCGGAATATGACCGTCGTCGACGAGAACATAATACAATGTTAGGTACAGACTTATTCCTCACCACTCATCACTCTCAGTCATGTGTGCTGGAGTTAACGGTTAATACTCCTAAAGGTTATTTCATAATGCACTCAGTTTTACCAGAAATGAAAATATGATGCTCGTAGGCCGGAAACAGATACCTTAATACCAACTATTGTGACGGTAGTCTCGCCGCTGGCTACGTCATGAAGTGTTCGCTGGCGCTGCGACACCGGCGACAGCGGCGACACCGGCGACAGCGGCGACACCGGCGACAGCGAGCGGCGACCCGTGCGAGCGTGACGAACGCCGCGTCACAATGGCTCCCGGCGCTGATACACGACGGCGACAGAATGCAGCGCGTCACTAAACTATCTGCTTCCGCGCGGCCCGGCCCGGCCTCATTATAGCAAGAAAGCGTCGTCTTTTATGCTTGTATTTATTTATGTTTTTCAACAATGGCGCATTGTGACGCGGCGGACGCAATCAGCCGGCGCCGGCCCGCACCGCGCTCGCCTGACACACACAGTCACGTCCATGAATTTCAAATGTTTAGAATGTTCTTCACTTCACCAGTGTTTCGGCTTTACAGATGCGTGCGCCGCCGCGTGCCACTTATGAGTTACTTATGAGGTGCGGACGAGGCAGTCAAACTCAAAGAATTTATTTTAATTAAACCATAAACAGGCGCTTTTAAACTGTCAAGGATTAGATCAGTCAGAAAGATGAAGCTAGCCATTGTATAGCGTAGTAGGTTCCTATGGAGAAGAACGGGCAAGCAACTCCTTTTACACGAATCATCCGCGTTCCGTCCGAGCCTTGTTCACATCAAACCGACACGGACATGGCTCGCGCCCGGCACGGTTTAGCATACGCCATTCTAACTACTAATCTAAATAAATAAAACAAAGTCGGGTTAGTTACACCATTTATAACTCAAGAACTACGGCACCGATTTTTATGATGTTTGATTTTTTGGATTTGTCTCCGCCCCGAATATCAGAATAATTATTAAAACATGGGAAAAAATGAACAATTAACAAAACAAAAAAAGTCTGATTCGGTACGAAGTTCGCCGGGTCAGCTAGTTATTAATATAGCTTCAGTTGAAAACATATTCGATCGCCTATTTTAATAAGAAATCTCTCAGTCTACATTTTACGTGTAACTTTACCAATAGATTTTAAGAAGATACCGCCACCGATACCTTCTACGTTTTCAGAAATCAATTCAATTCTCAATTCTTTATTGTGCACCATAATGGATATAGTTGGTAGGGAAATAAAAACGTTTATTGACATTTATTTTATACTTTAAGTACCCAACTACGACAAAGCCAAAAGATCACAATGGTCATGTTTTATCATTGTTTGTCTTATTTCATTTTAGTATATTTGAGTATTTATGTACACTTATTTGTGCTTATATTAATATGTAATTATACTCCATTTATTATAACATTAGAAAATAGAGGCTCGCAGAAGCAGGAATACGAAACCTTTAAGCTAAGTTCAAACAATTTTAATAAATAATGTGTGTGCTTTTTTGTATGTAACAATGTATGGCATACAATAAAGCATAAATTCTATATATCTACTCGTCAGGATGCTAGGATAGGTACATGAAAATTTTGAGTAACAATCAGTTTACTAAAAATAACTTTATATAAACCGACAAAACAAAAAAACACGTGCTGCCACAACTTATGAAAGGAATAGGTAACATTTTAGATTTGGTAGAGTTATAGTGACATGAAAAACGTTCCCGGTACTGTCCGCCCCTGCTTCTTTTAGATTTTAAACATTGACACGACAATATTTTATGTAAAAACTAAATAATATTAAATGAAAGCTTTGTAATTTCAGAAGGTAGATATGTTAAATAAGTACAATTAAGTGTGACTGCTGTTATTTAAACTGATTATATTTAACTCCACATCAATCTTGACTGTAATAATATTTGTTGTACTTTTATTACAAAGTGTGCCCCTAAAAGAGCCTTTTTTAACTTCTGTCTTATGCTATAGTAAATGGAGTATAGGTATATATGTCGCAAACAATTAGCTGAATCAGCCTTTCAGTTAACTGCCTAGCCTTTTAACTAAACGGCGCCGTTCACCTAGCGGCCTGACCGGCCGACCTAACTGATTGAATGGCTGAATATTAAATGATATTCAGCCATTCAATCAAACAGGCAAATGACTTGGATCGCTAACGTTCAATTACTTGGCTAGCCCAGACATTTAAATTAGCGATTGATTGATTGGTGACTGACTTTTTTTATATAAGTAACTTGGTTTTTTTTTTACTGTGTTTAGTTTAGTTTGTGATCTTCCTATGCGAGTCGCAATAAATACTTTTTCTTTCTTTCTTTCTTTATTGACTTAGGGCCGGTTGTTTCAAACGGTTGGTTAACGTAACATACGTACGTCAATTAATAAAGATTACGTCTCGTTATTATTTGACGTACGGCAAGGCCATAATTTTGTAATAATGCGGCAGTTTATTGTAATTATGGAAAATATTGTTTATTAACAAGTTCGGCAAACACTGGGCAGTAAATCAAATAAAAATGAGTCATAACAAATATTTAAATGCGTAAGTAAATAAATATTTAGCAGTATAATGTCTTACAGGGCACTTAACAACAATCGGAATAAGTCGGCGAGAAATCTAACTTGGAAATAGCGCTTGCTAGCGCGGCACCGCTCGTTCGGCTTTTTTTTTGGGTGGGAAATTATTAAATAACTTCTCCCGCTCTGGGCGAAGCGGGAGGTCGTGTCAGATTTTTACTGACGAAAACCCACCCGTGTTCTTTCAGTTGCCTGTGCCAGGGCCACGGTAACTCTTTCGAACAACCCGCGACCCTGGCAGGCATCGGTCCTAGCGGACCCCATCAATCGGTGCTGACATCTCTTTGAAGCACGCGTGGAACACAACGCGCCGTCGACCTAGGCCTGGTCCCTACCGGACGGCGAGCTAACCATTGCTCGCCGTCCGCAAGCCCGGACCTACGGTGGCCAGGAATCGGCTCCCAATTCCGGACGCCCAGGGCATCTCCTGCAGCGACTAGGGGCGTGAGGGCGCAAAGATTGCCTCTCGCTCACGCGCTCCGCCTCCTCCTTTGCGAGCATTACTGCTTCGCAGAAAGAGGTGACGGCTTCCCATGCACTCTCGCTCCGTACCATGGCCTGGACTAGGGCCGGACGCGAGAGATCGCCACCGCCGATCGCCGCCGTGAGGACACGGCAGTGCTCCGTCCAAGCTGGGCAGACCTCCACCGTATGCTCCACCGTGTCCTCCGGGCGATCCACACAGTGGTGACACCCGGGCGTTTCCTCCCGCCTTATCCAGAACAGGAACCTCCCGAAGCAGCCGTGTCCGGTGAGGACCTGCGTCAGGCGGTATGTGAGGACGCCGTGTTGCCTCTCCAGCCACTCCTCAAAGAGGGGACTTATCGCCGCAATTGTGGCGTGCCCAGCTGCTTGCTCGGCTCGCGCGCGTTTCATCACAGTTCTAACCTAACCCATTTGGTCAGGGTAGCCTGGCTTACTTACTGTGCTCAATTCGGCTTGCGCGTGGTTGATCTTAGCTCCAATCTAACCTAGGAACTGCCGAACTATTTACCTAACTGCCCATTCCAAAAGGTATAACATGTGTGAAATTATGGTATTAAAGAACAACCTATTTTATTAAAAAAACCTAATTAATTGTCATTAATCCATACTTATCAAAATTATCCTATAATTATTGTAATTAATATTATAAATACGAAAGTAAGTTTATTTGTTTGTTACCTTTTCACGCCTAAACCACTGCTGAACCGATCATCCTGAAAGGCATATACGTTGTCAGGTGTACAGAAACGGACATAGGGTACATTGGAAAGGACACTAGGACCCGAGGTGGCGGCGCGTAGTGTCCCACGCGCGCCCCTCTTAGAAGTTGCGGGGGGGTAGTCAAACACCTCACTCCCCTCCTGACCTGAGAAGGCCTGCAGTGGCGGGCCGGCACCAGCCGGGGGTTGCGGAAGGATCGTACGTTCCCGCGACCACCGGCAGGCGAAGGTGTGAAATGGAACACCGGGGTGGTTTTTAGTCAGTAAGAGTCTTGACAGACCCCGCCGCCCGCCCCAGAGCGGCGGACATCCATGAGGATTTTCCACCCCGGAAACAAAAAAAAGGCAGTTAACTGAACGGCTAATTTAACCAGTTGGCTGCGAGATAAATACATCGAACTTCGCGTGAAAATCGTTAATAACCCGAATTGCGCGGGTCAATGCTGTTTTGGCGAGAAGGTTGGTCCTGGCAACCGGCACAGCCAGCAGTGGCGGACGGCGCCGCCTCCACACATAGCGGTCTGGTACACAAAGACTCAGGCGCTGCAGCATTCCTGGGTTATGCTCAATGCCACGAAGTAGCCTAACCAGATACGCGATAAGCGTGAATTCCCGTCGTACCCTCAGTTGGTTGTGCCCGGCCATACCGAGCACAGAGTGGGGTACATGAACGGGTAAAACGGATATACCCCGTACAGTTTCTTGTACAAGTGGCGCGTGAACTTGTTCTGTACGCGTTTCAGCATTACTGAGTACTTGGCCTCATGCGGACCCCAATTATGACAGCATTATGTTCCAGATGACTCTTGACAAGTGCGTCATACAAGACTCTGACTGTTTTGATGTTAGTGAAGTTCCTTATTTGTCTGTCGCAGAACAAATCCCAGGTTTCTAAACGCCCTTTTACAGATCCCCGTAACATGATCGCGAAACGATAGTTCGGGAGTAACGATAACCCCCAAATCCCGCACCTCAGAGACACGTTGCACAGGCGCGGCGTCCACCACGTGCTCATGCACTAGAGGGGCACGCGCGCGTTGTCCTGACTCCATCCCATTACCCTGTGTACATCCTCCTGCAGACGTTCGCGATCGGATTCTTTACTACTAACATAGTTATGTAAGTTGTATCACTAACAAAGATCTATGGAGCAAGTCTCCGAAATAAACGTTTTATTATTATTATTAACCTCGGGTAGCAACTTGAATCAATTTAAGCCTTTCGATGTCACGTTTGTCAATAATTAGATTTTAGATGTAATTGGACGTAGGTTATCTAACCATTCGACAACATAAACTTACGTTATTTTAATTTTCGGTTTTATGGTCGTTCGATATTTAAATTTTCAATGTTTTGAACATTGGCATTTTAACCGTAGATATTTTAATTTTTGAAATTCAAATATACATATACCCGGGTTAGGACATAGGATAGTTTTTATTTCGGTAGAACGTCTCCGTGTGACGATATCCGACACCCTCGCGGGCGAAGCTGCGGGCTACAGTTAATACCATATCGACATCGATGGCTTGTTTATACTCGTACCTTTGTAATTGGTATTTAATTGCAACTAATGTCGATTCATGCAAAACCTGAGGAAAGCTAACTGAAAGGACGGCCTTCCAGTTAGTTTCCTCAGAGTTTGCATCGCTGTCCGAATCAAAGTGATCTTTATTCTTGTTGCAGCATGGTTGGGTTATTCCACACCAAAAAATCCACCCTAAGATGGACACGGAAATGCCAGTCCGAGAATCCACCCTAGGCCTTGTTGGATAAACGGAATTTATAGGCTTAGGGTGGATTCTCGGACATGCGTTTCCGCGTAAGTATCCACCTTAGGGTGGATTTTACACCTTAGACTGAATATTAGTAGTCCGTTTTCTATTTTTTAAGTACTTGGTACCAGGTACTTGTCGATAGGCCCGACACTGTCCTCCCATACCTGTTAACACTATCATTTTAGTACATTGTAAAAGCCAATTATTTTTAAAAGAGTAACCGTGGAGTTTCTTGCCGGCTCTTCTCCATAGGAAACGACCAATTAGAACCGTGCACCTAGCTTCTGACGTTTCGTAAGTGCCCATGTAGTTTTATGTGAAATTAAATATTTTGATTTTGTTTGCTGGTGGTTTGGTGTCAGAGGTAAAATAACTGACCTATTCATATTGTGCATATAAACTATAATCTAATTAGGTAGATTTAGTTAATGTTCTTAAATGAAACACACATCATCACATCATCTATATATTATAATAAAACAAAATCGGGTTAGTCACTTCATTTATAACTCAAGAACTGTTGGACCGATATCTTTGATTTGTTAGATTTGTCTCCGCTTCCAATATCAGAATAACTATTAAAATATGGAACAATTCACGAAAAAAAAAATTAAGATAATTCATTTTCTCATACATTCGTACTTATTGATTCTGAGGCGGTACGGGTCAGCTAGTATTTAATAAATTCCTTCGGAGAAGTTAGAAACAAACTGTTTTCCTTCGAGAAACAACCGTTCGTGGTGAAGCAAACTACCAATGAATGTTATGTTCTACTTATTATTCTTTACATATTAGAATTGGTCCCATTTACATAGCCAGTGCCTACCGCCTATGTGTGTAACTACCGTATACGGATCACATGAGTCGAATCTCGGAACGTGGGATGCGAGAGCAACAGCTGCGACAGGAAGTTCCACGGCGTCGCCGACGGGTGGTGCTCCGACGGCTCGGCCTTCGGAATAGGATGATGCAGCTGCATGGGTGTCAATGGGTTTGAGCTTTTAACCCACGACAAAGAATGACGTACTGTTGACGTCAGCAGGGGCCGTTCTGTCAGAGGGGTGGGACTGTAATAATGAAAAGATTCGTGTGGCGTGTGCGGCAGGACCTGAGGCGACTCTGCGGCTGAGTGCCGCGGTAAGTGCTGCGCGCGCGGCGGGTGACGCGTGTCCTCAGGGTGCTCGGGGCCGCACTGTGGGCACGGCGGGTGCTCCGGCTCTTCGATATAAACTGGCGCAAAATGTGATGACTGCTCTCTATCATCAGTATAACGCTCTGGCAAATAAAACCGCGAATCGCCATCGTCGGCAGAATAGTCTGTTGGATAATCTGGTTGCCACGGAAGGCCTTCATCCAAATTCCCCTTGAACGGCTGGTTCGACCACCATGGCTCGTCATCTTCAACCGAATGTGCCGAGGCGCAGTTCCTCTGTAGCAGCGGTGGATGATCTTGCTCCTGCAACAAGAGCAGCAGTTTTGGCAGCAAGGGTCGTGGCGACCGATGTAGGTCTCTTTTCCACTCCGCCAACAGAGAAGGATCTTCTTCATGTATTGGTGGTACATATCTAGTTTGCTTCTTCGACATGTGTTTTATCGCCGACGGCGATAGGCGTTCATGCGGTAATAAAGAAGGCGGCCCTTCCAGAGCATGATGTGCCTGTGGGTGCTTGGACCGCCACGGACCGCCACTGTTTACATAATATTGTGATTGCGGTTCACCGTCTGTGTACCAGGGATTTGGATCCGTCGGTTCGTCAGACCAGTGTAGGGACAGTGGGTCGTCATCATAAGGAGACCACGGATCACCGTAGTCAGAGTTTCGACTTGATGGACGGTTCCGTGACCGTGTCATCGATTTTCGTGTTTTCCCATCAGGCATGGATCGCAGTTTCAACCACGGAGATGAAGGACGCCTGGTTGGACGTTTAAGCCACGCCGGTGATCGATTAGCGAGCAATTGCGATGGTTGCTTGGGCCGCAAATCTGTTAAGCGTTTTGCCAACGATGACGATGATGTATCCGATAAAGATGAGGACGGATTTTGTGGCCATTTTGGCAAGATATTCAAAAGTGATGAATACGAATCTAAAATAGATGGTTGGTTTTTAGCCTTATCTAACAATGATGGTTCATTTTCCTGCGACCTAGACGATATGCTTTTTGGATATGATTGACTTTTTAACTGACCTAGTGATGACGCGGCGCGTCCTTTCCACAGGTCTGTTAACCTTGATGATAAGATTGTAGGTATTGACTGATCTAGTGAAGAAAACCGTGATTCTAACTGCACTGGTGGCAAATATTCGTCCGTTGCAGAGGTCAGTACAGATGGGGGCTCAACGTCCGATGGTGGAAGAGAATCCGGTGTTGAAATTGACCGTGGTTGCGTTGGTAAAGTTGTTGGTGTGGGAACGGATCTAACGGTTGGAGGTAGCGGTAACGGCGGTGATGGTATGGATGACGACTGAAGCAATGCTTCTTCTA
Source organism: Amphipoea lucens (assembly GCA_947508005.1). Taxonomy (NCBI): domain Eukaryota; kingdom Metazoa; phylum Arthropoda; class Insecta; order Lepidoptera; family Noctuidae; genus Amphipoea; species Amphipoea lucens. Next base: position 212,034 of record OX382363.1, on the reverse strand, counting down.
AGAACCGGCTCGACACAACCGGTGGTTCCACAGACGCGTCCAAAGCTTCCTCCGACTCCGACGCGCAGTACACTGTGATGTAGACGTAGGCCGGCGTGGCCACGCTGCCCTCGCGCACCACCATGCCGCGCGCCGTGTCCAGCAGGTACACGCGCGGCGCCCGCTGCCGGTCGCACGCCGTCACCTTCAGCCCCACGGCCTCCGAAGCGGAACAAACCTGTCACAGTACTATTAGTAACGTACCTATCGGTTAATGTTATCTAGTACATTATCGATGCAAGCAGCTGCTTGTTATTTTATTCTGTAACGCAACTAGTATGTGTCAAGGAATAGGACTAACGTATAATTGGATTGTGTTGTCCACATCCAGTTTAATACCCTAGACTAGAACATTAATATAATAATTGATATTAGTAAGTCATCACCTTCCTGCCCTTGTGTGTTACTCGGCCTCGTCGTCGTTTTCTTCTTCCATTCTCCCCTGGCAAGCGTCCCGCTATCATTCACTCCCTTTTCTTTTAGATCATACGCAGCACACGGTTCAAAAAACCAATCATTCATAATTGAAGCCTTGTGCTTAAGGCGGCCAGACAGTGGTACTCACGTCGGGCTCGCTGATCTCCAGAGTGAACATGTGGGGCTCCACGCGCCGCTCCGCCAGACTGAGCGCAAACTGCGTCTCGTTCCCTGCACAACCACAATTACGTCACTTATCGACAGAACCGAACAAACTTATTGTACACGGCCGCATGGCCGCACGGTGGCACGGCCGCACGGCGGCACGGGTGCGATCTCATTGTTACAACATCGAGGTTTCTGTGTTAAACCACAGACAACTCGATGTTTTAACATTTAGATCGCACCCCTAATCAAATATATGTATTAAACACATAAAATTTTATACGTAAAATTCATTGCGTAAGTTAGAAGAATCAAGTTTTACACTATTTATAAATATCTGGGGGCACGGGAGTGCCCCCGCCAAGACGAGCCAAGCGAAGCGCAAGGGCACTACCTACCTTTTCTCGAAGCGCTTCGTCGTTTTTTTGAACACTCATAACTTGGATTATACCAGATAAACAAAATACTCGGGATATGATTTGAATAGTGAACTTATTAAACATATAAAGTTTCAACTGCATTGCTCTTATACTTTAGATTTTATTGATATCTAAAAAACCCCGATTTCGTCACTGACTCATGATCATCAAAACTCTTAGAGTCCTTCCTGATATACGAGAAAGTTGAAATTTGGTACGTAAGCTAGTATTAGTACACAAACAACAAAAAAAACCGGCCAAGTGTGAGTCGGACTCGCCCATGAAGGGTTCCGTAGCAGCAAGTAACATAATATAAAAGTTCTTGTAGTTCGTTGTAACTTTGTGAAAGGTAAATTGCGGTTTTCGATTTATGACGTATTAAAAAAAAACTACTTACTAGATCTCGTTCAAACCAATTTTCGGTGGAAGTTTACATGGTAATGTACATTATATATATTTTTTTAATTTTATCATTCTCTTATTTTAGAAGTTAGAGGGGGGGGGACACACATTTTACCACTTTGGAAGTGTCTCTCGCGCAAACTATTCAGTTCAGAAAAAAATGATATTAGAAACCTCAATATCATTTTTGAAGAGCTATCCATAGATACCCCACACGTACAGGTTTAATGAAAAAAAATTTTTGGAGTTTCAGTTGTAAGTATGGGGAACCCCAAAATTTATTGTTTTTTTTCTATTTTTGTGTGAAAATCTTACTGCGGTTCACAGAATACATCTACTTACCAAGTTTCAACAGTATAGTTCTTATGGTTTCGGAAAAAAGTGGCTGTGACATACGGACGGACGGACAGACAGACAGACAGACAGACATGACGAATCCATAAGGGTTCCGTTTTTTGCCATTTGGCTACGGAACCCTAAAAATACTAAAACTTGGAAGTTTTACCTCCAAACCCCTTAAACTAGGGGATGGAAGTTTGTATGAAACTACTTGATGACTTCTACTTAAATTTTGATGCAAGAGGTCTGAAAGTTGATATAGGGACTCCTTTTTATAAATATTAAAATACATATTTCAGAATTTTTAGTAAACTACCTCCAAAAAAAAAAAAAAAAATTTACGCAGCTTACAAAAAGATTAGATTTATTTATTTCTGAGTATATGGTACATTCATCATCATCATCATTTCAGCCGAAAGACGTCCACTGCTGGACATAGGCCTCCCCCAAGCACCTCCACTTCGACCGGTTCCATGGTACACCACCACCATGATGACCACTTCGATGGTACATTAAGATCTTAATATTAAACAGTTTCACATACACTACCGTTGCCGGTGCAGAAATATTAAAATTACTTACAAATTCAAAGTGGCCCAGTTTTAGGCCGCAACAATATAATCATAGGACCTAGTTAGTTTGTCATCGAAACCCTAAGAAGAAGATATATCCCCATTAACATAATTATAAATTCGTTCATATGGTAATTTTTATACAATGTCAAGTTTTGTATGCACAATAATGTCAAATAAAAAAAAGAAACAGTACAAGTCAATAGGTATACCTACATACACACACAAAGTAAGTATTGATAAATTGTAAGTAATGTCAAAATTTATAATTTAAAAATTCATTAACTGAATAAAAACAGTTGTCTAAAAGCCAATCAAATATTGTTCCTCTAAATTTATTTGCGGGCAACACTGATGTGTGGGGGTAAATTGTTAAATATTTTGATTGCCATGCAATTGGAATTCCTGCTGTAATGACGTAGTCTCTGGCTAGGTGCAAGTAATTTATTTCGGCTCCTGCTTTTCACACTTTTAGAAATGTGTTCATACAATTGGAAACGGCCAAGCCTCATATTTTGACTAAGGTGTAGAGTTTGTGAAGTTAGGGCGTGTAGAGTTAGAAGCTTGGCTCTACATGAGATCTGGTAACTTTTTGACAGTGCGAGCCATAATTATGTGGTCTCGTCTTGGCAACATTTTACATGAAAATGTTTCTAGTGGGGTAGATAATTTGTTGTACCTAATAACAATAAACATTAAAACATAGAATGCCGTATATTCCTCTGATCCAATGAACTTCTGTAGAACTTGGCACACGATCTCACTCGTTCTTCATCTTAACCTGGCTCACTTTTCACATAACTAACCATTGTAGTGGGATCACAAATGACAGTTATCATTGAAACTAGTGGACCGTGTCTTTAGAGTGAGTTAAAACTACTTACATGGAACAGTTGAATTTTCATAACCTACGTTTAACGAGGAGAATGGACGACTTCTCGTCGCAAAAGTCTGTTGAGCCTTGGATTGCAAGTAAGTAATTATAGGATTTTGGATTAACTCTGAAGATAATTAATAGCAGCGGCGCGGGCGGTCCAGCAGTGGACTCGAATCCTCGACACAATTTATTTTATCACCACTGCTCTCAAAATTGGGAAAAAAATATCGTGTGAAACCGGCATGTCATAGAACCGAAAATTCGAAGACTTTTTGGTACATTCACAATACCGCACTTGGCCCACGTGGCGGATCACTGCCCGTAGCTCCTCACAGAGAGAACACGTTATACGCTGATTATGCTTTTGAAGAGAATAAATTGTAGAGCTACATTTTTTGTTAAGAGGTACCTTATGCATAACAAAGAGTTCCCAGCTAGGTTTGGCTCGAGAGCACGTGTGACTGACTACTCACCGATCTGCATGGAGTCGCATAGGTCCTGCGCGTGCGCGAGTGCTATGAGCGCGGTGAGCGCGGCGGCACCCGCGATCTGCGGCGCGCGCATCGTCATGCTGTGCAGCGGCTGGCGGGACTCAGCTGGACTGTGCTCCGGCGTCACGGGCGCGTCTATTTAGCGCCGCTAAGCGCCACTAATTGACCGCCGCGCGTCACCACGACATCACTCATTAATTCCTACAATCATGTTCTGGAAATTATTTTGCAAGTAGTTAGCGAGTTATTAATAGCCATCTGTAAAGATTTCGCGTGACTAATTGATCTACATTACTCGGAACCATAGATGTATGTTGTTAGACACGAGAAACAGCAGCCATCCATTGCGGGGCGGTAGTGGACAGCACCGACATCTTGCGTCGCGGAATAGCCGAGTTCTGAACGAACCAACTGTCGGTAAGTTAACATTTATTTCTCATTCAAAAATCCAAGAGTCCAGCTTTTCCACCATCTCTGCCTGGCCAATCACACACTTAAAAATAAAACCAAGGATACACTTTGACATCAAAGTATAGCATTATCTGCCAGATAAATTAACAGATCGGAACCAATCCGAAGAGGCCACAAAGTAAAAAAATATTTTATATTTTAAATAAGTACTAGAAGACTAAAAAGAGTAGTCATAAAATAAAAATACAGAAAGGGTGGCCACTACAGGGTGGCTCCGTGCCCGATTGTAGTAGAATACATAAATAATATAAACCCAAATAGGTAAGCGGCGCGCTATAGGTACTTCCTCTCCTACTACGCCGTGCGTGGCCGTGCCCAACATGCGACAGGGTGGCTCCTTGCCCCCGTGCGTGGCCGTGCCCGACATGCGACAGGGTGGCTCCACGCCCCCGTGCGTGACCGTGCCCGACATGCGACAGGGTGGCTCCACGCCCCCGTGCGTGACCGTGCCCGACATGCGACAGGGTGGCTCCACGCCCCCGTGCGTGGCCGTGCCCGACATGCGACAGGGTGGCTCCACGCCCCCGTGCGTGGCCGTGCCCGACATGCGACAGGGTGGCTCCTTGCCCCCGTGCGTGGCCGTGCCCGACATGCGACAGGGTGGCTCCACGCCCCCGTGCGTGGCCGTGCCCGACATGCGACAGGGTGGCTCCACGCCCCCGTGCGTGGCCGTGCCCGACATGCGACAGGGTGGCTCCACGCCCCCGTGCGTGGCCGTGCCCGACATGGGACAGGGTGGCTCCATGCCCCCGTGCGTGGCCGTGCCCGACATGCGACAGGGTGGCTCCATGCCCGATTGTTTCAATAACATTAAGCCTACAAACTGTTTTACCAACATTATGGAATGCAATAAATGGTTGAGAATTGAATTGAAACATCATTACGTTGCCTGTACGGTTTACGGCACACGGTCATTGTTTCAGTAACATGTTAAAATAATTGTAAATATTAGACTATAACATAATTCTAAAAACATTCTCAGCGTTGCACTCTTGTCTACATTAAGTTGTTTCTTTTGCGCATTTTAACATAGTGAGAATACCGGATCCACTGCGATACGCAGCCCATTGCAAAAAACAACACGAGTTTACGTGGACGTCATGAGGTTTGCCTCAAACCAATCACTAATGACCAAAAACCAACCCTTCAATAAAAAGCAGTAGGAGGGAAGGATCCTATTGCTTTTTTTATATGTTAAATAGGTACTTATCTTTTATACATATTTACAAAAAGTCGAGATAAAATATTTTACTGAAAAAAATAATAATACGGGAACATGTAGTATCCCAAAAATAAATAAAGAGATAATTCATTCACTCAATCATCCAAAATATTAAAACAATAATTTAAAAAAAAAACCGCAGTTACTGCGGTCTAGGTACCTAGCTCGATTATTTTCCCCTACCAAGTGCCGCCGCTACTATACCGGTGCCTCCGTGCCGCACCGCTGCGCGCTGCAGCTTGCACGGGCCTAGTGTCTAGCAGCTCCTGACGATCTGTTTGTGGATGACTGGATAAAGATTGTATTGTAATGTCAGGGGAGAGCGATTAACCTTTTGAACGCCAGCGTATAAACGCATCGCCGTACCCCTGACGCCAGGCCACTTTAACAAAATAACACACACACTTAAAACAACAAATTTCTCGATATTTGTGGTTTATTTATATTAGTTTCATGCAATACAATATAGACGGAAGCTTAAACTTTTAAATTATATAAATAAAAACACACAAAAGTAATGATTAAATTGTTTATTTCATAATATGGTGCGACCCGTGCGACGTGTATTTTTAACCAACTTCAAAAAAAGGAGGAGGTTCTCAATTCGTCGGAATCTTTTTTTTTTTTTTTATGTATGTTCCCCGATTTCTCGAAGACGCCTGGACCGATTTGGAAAATTTTTCTTTTGTTTGAAAGGGTATACTTCCCAAGTGGTTGCATGATCATCAGGTCAGGATCTGATGATGGAATCCCAGGGAAATCGAGGGCAACCTTCAAATTTTATAGGCACATAGTACCATTTTCATATATTTTCTAAAGCTGTTTAAGTATTTGCATCTGATAATCATCATCTCAGGTGGATGAGCTGATAATGGAAGGTACAACTCCTCAACGGCTTGGAGTTAAAAGAAAATTCTTTCAAAATTATTTATAGTAACACTCGTGCATTTGCTCTCGGAAAGCACCATTTGGTGAAGTGGAACTGATGATGAAGACCACAGATGGCCACCGGAACTACTCAATAATATCTCCGTACTATTTCACGGGTTGCGATTCGATACTTTAACATGATTGCTAAGCAATTTATGCTCGTCACAATGTGAATGGTGATATGGAGCTGATGGTGGACCAGGAGAACTCTTCAATAATTAACTTCCCTGCATCGGTAAAAGCAATATTTTGTAAAAGGCGATGAGAAAGTTGACACTAGGCTATTGTAACTGAGATAAATTATAAGCAGACCCACTAAAAAGCGTGAAATAAAAACTTTTTAACAAAAAAAAAACCGACTTCCAAAAAAACACTACAAAGGGAAAAATAACTTTAATTTCGGAAGTCGGTGGCAAAAAACTAAAATACAGATCCAAAGACACCGACTTCCGAAATAAAAGTTATTTTTCCCTTTGTAGTGTTTTTTTGGAAGTCGGTTTTTTTCTTGTTAAAAAGTTTTGTCATATTATATTTGTGACGTTGGCGTTCAGGGTAAGATTTCGTTTGTCACATATATGTGACAATGGCGTTCAAAAGGTTAATGACGGTGATATAGTGCCTCTATGTAATTTTTTCAATACCTATTTTATAATAAACTTTTTGCTCCCGGCTTCACTCACGTTGGGGTCGAAACTTGTCCCAATTTTATAAATTATAGCCTATGTATGTGTTATTCTGATGTACAAGCAAATGAAATAAAACCCACTGACAAACCTAACTGTCCGACCGACCGTCCGACTGACCAACCGACTGTCTTGACTGTAAAGATTCATCAAAATCCGTGCAGCATTTTTTGCGTGAGAGAGTAACAAACAGCCGTATATCCATCTATCCTCACAAACGTTCGCGTTTATAATAGTAGTAGTAATTGTTGTAGGTTGTCTGATCATAAATTGTAATGACTAAAGAATAAATAAAAAGAAAGAAAGAATACAGTTTATTTGGACACAGAATTATTTGAGTAAAAACCAGTAAAACTAGAGCATTCACCTCGAATTGGAATATGTATTTCTTTTTTTACTCATCTCTTAGTAGGTATCAGTAAAAGTAATATACACAGTCATTTTCTGACGATACAGCTACGTCACCTGCCATGTACAATTCTTAAATTGCTTGTGCTGCATGGAGTGAGCGTTTTAGTGATCCCGATGCAGCCCAGCTCGCTATCTGATGGAGGAAGACAGTCGACACAAGATCGCAATTTGAACGTCACCTTACGAAACATTTAGCATGCGGAGTTAAAAGTGCCGGAAAAACAGCAGCGGCTGGCGACGCTGCAGGAACGTCAGCCGCGGACTGAGCAAGCTGAGCGGTCTGTAGACCGGAGCGAGCGAGTACGGCGGCATCAGGTCGTACGGCGATGGCATCGCGGGGAACTGCGGGCCGGGCGAGTAGTGCGGCGGCCGCAATCGCGGGCGCGTCGGCGGCCGTTGCGCTTCAGGCGGCCGCTGCGCGCCAGGACGCGGGTACGCTCCGGGCGGCCAGTGCGGCGCAGCAGCGAGCTGCGCTGGTGACCCTGGTCCACGTGGTTGCTTGACGTGTTCCCACGCAGACACTGCAGAAATTCGTGGCGGCGTCACTATGTATGGTACTGATGAAAGCCTGGGACTCTGCGATGACATTACTTCTTCTGGCTTTTCTTTGTTCGATAACGAAGGCAGCTCTACGCTATAAGACTGCGATACATCTTCCTCTGTGGATACTTGGTTGGTTGGTGTAATATTAATCGTTACTTTCAGTGAGTGAGGTGTTTTTTCTTTTGGACGGGTAGTGATACTCGGTGGCGCTGTAACCATTTCAGTAGGTGGTGTAAGTTCAGCCTGCGCTGTCGCCTCCTCAAGAGGCGTTGGCAACGTTGTGCTCGAAGTCGGCTTCACTGTTGATGTCAGCTCGGTCGACTTCAAGTCAATTGATTCCGATTCGTTCGCCGTCTCTTCGTTTGAAGTCACTTCTTTTGAGCTCAGTTCATTCGATAACATCTCGTATGTGGCCCTCGAGTCTGTGAGGTGCGACAGCGGCGGGGCGGTGCTGGTGGTAGTGGAAGGCGGCGGGCGAGGCGGAGGCGGCGGGGGCAGGATGCAGTAGACGGTGACGTTGACGGTGGCGAACCCGGCGAGCTGCCCAGCGCGATGCACGCGCGCTGACTGCGCGTCGCTCATGGCCACGTCTGGCGGCGCGTCCGCGTCACACACGCGCATGTCCGCGCCCGTCACCCGCGCCTCCGCGCACGGCGGCGGCATCTGCACAACGATGACAACTAATTACAGCTCATATTTTCTAGGCAATGGTAGGTACCTACTGGTATTCAACTGCATCGGGTTAGACTGGAAGCCGACCCTAACATAGTTGCGAAAAAGCTAGGCAGATGATGATGATGATGATTTTCTAGGCAAGGGGTGCCTACAACTGACTATGCCATAGCTTGCTTTATCTTCTAAAATAAAGAATGTGTGTATGTTACTCACAGGTACGACGATGTTCCAGTCGGCGACCCCAGGCGCCAGATGCGTCTCGACAAGGCGCTGCGCCGACCCCGCGGCGCTGCCTGTCCGTCACACAACAACACATGTACGATAGGCTGCAAAAGTGCATGGGTAGTACAGAAACAAAATCGTATGAAGCGAGAAATGACGCCATCTAGCGTAAAACCAGTTAACGACTAACAAAATTTAATTATGCTGTTATTAGATGGCGTTGCTTTGCTATGATAAAATATTTTTGTAGTTTCTTTTTGTCTCTTCAAACATTCAAACAATTTATAATTAATAGTTTCTTTTAAAGAAAATTGTTCCTAATTATTAACCTACTATGTTAAAATTGAATATCAATTTATAAGTAGGTGCTAAGTAACTACTAATTCGAATATTAATTATTAAAATACCCACTCGTTAGCTTAATAAATATATTCCTATCTATTTATTTTATTATTTTTATCATTTAAGCTACGTATGCTGGTAAATGAAGTGTAATAATTAGATAAATGTATTAGCCTTGTAACTCTTTGCTCAATCCTACTTAATACGTTTCTTCCTAATTCCTTACTTACGTTTCGTAAATTAGTCATAGTTGTGAAGAAACCAACGCCATCTAGTTTATTTTCGAAAACTTGAATTCAAACGTTCACGGGAAAATAGACACTAAGGTACCCATGCAATTTTGCTGGCGACTGTACCTACGACACGCTACGGCCGCTGATGACACTGACTCACACGCAACTTTTCATATGTAGAATTTATCAATAACAAAATAGGATATAGGCAGGAGTCGTTGCAAATTGTCATCATCCAGGAACTTGACGTTTAACGTCTTCATTTCCTTCTCCAAATTAATCTAACCTAAGTTCGTATCTGTTGTAGCGGTACAATGTCATTCAGATCTAAATATGTAGTGGGTCATGGTTACCGGTGATCGCACATATGTATATAAAAACTCGCCTCAAAGACTCGTCGTCAACTAGGCATCAACGCAACTTAGGACAGTAACCGGAGCACCTCTGTCTGTCGGCGTGGCCGCCGTGCTTAGAAATGCGGTGACCATGACCCTACGTAAGCAGGGTGCGAGCCGACCATTAACCGCGTGCCGTTTATTAGCTTATTCCCAAGGCGAGACGATTTTGATTATACCATGCTGTTTAGAGGGCGTTGCTGTAAGGCATTTCACAAAAAGAATGCTGATCGTATCGTGTAGAGGTGTTACCGATCCGGTGCTGAACTGATATAATGTGCGCTGAAATTAAGCATGATGAAAACTAACCGTAATGGGCGAACCCACAATTGCTTGGCGGTCGTTCCCGAAGAGTGTGGTGAGCCGAACGCAGCGCGGCGGCGCTCGCGACGAGCAGGAGCGCCGCGAGCGTCCGGCGGGTGGGCATCGTGCGCGCGAGGCCTGCGTGGGGAGCGGGCGGCGCACCGTGTCGCGCGCGGGACTACGGCCATCTAACGGTAAGGCGCTTCCCTACCTCGCCGACCTATTGTTCATTCTGTACGTGTTCTGAAAATTGTTTTCTATGCAAACAATATTGGTAATCACTGTAACTAATACGTGAAGCGAATTATAACATTCACTTACTTATTTTTACAAGGCAGTTGGCGGAAATGTGATATAATTGATGTTTGAAACGAGTTATTTACTGACCACATTATTTTATCTATGTGCACATACATACATAGATTTGGTAAGTAAGTAAAGCCTCGTTTACTTGATGTGAATTTGTTCGCATGGCAGACCTACCTGAAGGTCAATTCTCGTAATTAAAAAATTTAAATCGTAATACAATAAATCGCAATCTCATCTCAGCGACAATCAATGTCAAAAACTTGACAAAAATTTTTTGACAGATTGACACTGAGACGCATGGACTTATTATTACTGTAGGTAATATAATAAGTCAATGCTAAGATGTGACTGTGAATGTGTGTTATTAAAATTACAAGAATTGTCCGCTCTCATGCCTGTGGATCACCGCGCCACAAGCAAAGTCCCCACGAATTCGTTCTTAGTCCCTCTGATGCCTGTGGATCTCTGATGCCTGTGGATCTCTGATGCCTGTGGATCACCGCGCCACAAGCAAAGTCCCCACGAATTCTTTCTTAGTCCCTCTGATGCCTGTGGATCACCCCGCGCCACAAGTAAAGTCCCAACGAATTCGTTCTTAGTCCCTCTGATGCCTGTGGATCTCTGATGCCTGTGGATCACCGCGCCACAAGCAAAGTCCCCAAGAATTTGTTCTTAGTCCCTCTGATGCCTGTGGATCTCTGATGCCTGTGGATCACCGCGCCACAAGCAAAGTCCCAACGAATTCGTTCTTAGTCCCTCTGATGCCTGTGGATCTCTGATGCCTGTGGATCACCGCGCCACAAGCAAAGTCCCAACGAATTCGTTCTTAGTCCCTCTGATGCCTGTGGATCTCTGATGCCTGTGGATCACCGCGCCACAAGCAAAGTCCCAACGAATTCGTTCTTAGTCCCTCTGATGCCTGTGGATCTCTGATGCCTGTGGATCACCCCGCGCCACAAGTAAAGTCCCAACGAATTCGTTCTTAGTCCCTCTGATGCCTGTGGACCACCCCGCGCCACAAGTAAAGTCCCAACGAATTCGTTCTTAGTCCCTCTGATGCCTGTGGATCACCGCGCCACAAGCAAAGTCCCAACGAATTCATTCTTAGTCCCTCTGATGCCTGTGGATCTCTGATGCCTGTGGATCACCGCGCCACAAGCAAAGTCCCAACGAATTTGTTCTTAGTCCGACCGAAACCGGATGTTTTTTTTTACGGTCGAAAACGTACCTAAACAACAAAAAAAATCTTCTGTTTGTCGATAGGTTTTTCTTTGTGAAAAGTAAAAGAAATGCAGTTTCAATCTGTTAATCATTATATTTAACCATTAGAACTGAACTCGCACAAAACTTTATACTTGTCTCAAAGACTATTCTATCAAGAGTTAGTTTGTTTGTTTGAACGCGCTAATCTCTAGAACTACCAGTCGGGTTAAAAAATATTTTTGCATTTGTTAGCCCAGTTCTGAGGAAGGCTAATTAACATCACGCTATGATCCTTAGAAGCCAAGCAAAAAGAATAAAGTCAGGAAGAAGATAAGTAATAGCGCGGGCAGGCGATGCGATGCGACGCGGTGGCTCGGGGAACAAGAACATTCACGCGGAAGAAGTCGCGGGCAGAAGTAATAGCGCGGGCAGGCGACGCGAGGCGACGCGGTGTCTTGGGGAACAAGAACATTTACGCGGACAAAGTCGCGGGCAGAAGTAATAGCGCGAGCAGCCGACGCGAGGCGACGCGGTGGCTTGGGGAACAAGAACATTTACGCGGACGAAGTCGCGGGCAGAAGTAATAGCGCGAGCAGGTGACGCGAGGCGACGCGGTGGCTCGGGGAACAAGAACATTTACGAAACTGACACAAATAAGGCTTTTAATCAATTCCATAATTTTTTATGTTGTTTATATAACTAAAGATTAAAACTTCTAATACATTTAAGCAAAAATGGATAAGTAAGGGTCTTAGATATAGTTGCAAAACTAAAAGATTTTTGCGATATAACTATTACAAGAACAAAACATTATCGCACAAAATACGATATAAGCAATATTCAAATATATTGAAAAAATGTATTGTTAAATCGAAATTGAATTGTAATATCAATTATATAAAAAATAGCAAAAATAAATGCAGAGCAACGTGGTCAGTTATTAATCATGAATTTGGAAATGCGAGATCAGGTATTAATAATATTTCTGACATACAATTAGATAAGCAAGTTCTGACAAACCCTACTGACATAGCGAATGCTTTTAATAATTACTTTATTGACTCGACTAATACCTTGACATCCAATAATCAACATTATAATAATGACCCTAATTTCAAGTCAATTCCTAACTCCATGTTTCTTAAGTCCATGACTGAAGATGAAGTCAAAAAAGAAATAATGGCGTTAAACAATACTAACTCTGAAGGTTATGACGGAATAAATACAAAAATAATTAAAGCGTGCAGTACAGAATTGATTCCCGTTTTGACATATGTAATTAATCTCTCGTTTTCGTCAGGTATATTTCCTGATGCCCTAAAATTATCTGTCGTAAAGCCGCTGTACAAAAAACACGATAAAAAGGACGTCAAAAACTATCGCCCGATTACTCTCATTCCCATATTGTCAAAGGTTTTCGAGAAATGTATGCTCAAGAGACTGGTCGACTTTTGTAGCAAATTTAATATCATAGCAAACGAACAGTTTGGATTCCAAAAGCAAAAGTCAACCACACAAGCAATATTTACTCTTGTGAGCAATATTCTGAGTAATCTGAACAATAATAAATTAACAACAGGTCTATTTTTCGACCTGTCTCAAGCTTTTGATTTCGTAGCACATGACGTATTATTGAAAAAGTTAGAAATCCTGGGAATAAGAGGAGTCGCACTGCAGTGGATTTCGTCTTATTTAAGTGATCGAAAACAATACGTTAGCATAGACAATATAAATGAAGACTTACTTACTTCCTACTGCTCTGACTCTAGAATAAATAAATGTGGCGTCCCTCAAGGGAGTGTACTAGGTCCCATATTGTTTTTATTATATGTAAATGACATACCACTGGTGTCTAATCATAAATTTATATTATTTGCAGACGACATTTCAATTATTGTATCATCTGATAAAAAATCGATTTCTGACCATGAATTAGACATTAATAATACTATTGACAAAATTTTAAAATGGCTACAGAATAATAAATTGAAAATCAATTTAGATAAATCAAATTATATTCAATTTAATAAGTCAAAACATGCCAAATACAATTTTAAACTTAATGTGGGCAGACTAAAAGAAGTAACACAAACCAAATTCTTGGGTGTGCTTATAGATCAAGACTTAGATTGGAAAGGACATTTGAATGATTTATGCAATAGGATTAATAAATTTACTTACGCCCTCAGACAAGTAAAGAATGTAACAAACGTTAAAACGGCAATTACTACATACCATGCATATATTGAATCAGTTTTAAGTTACGGGCTTGTTATCTGGGGAAACAGTACGGATAAAGACAGAGCATTCATTGCACAAAAAAAGTGCATCAGGGCCATTTGTGGTCTTCGTCCTGACGAATCCTGTCGGCCGTTTTTTAAAAAGCTAGGTCTGTTACCACTTCCTGCACTTTATATATACGCAATCTGTAACTTTGTCTACAGTAATAAGGGATTGTTCAAGAAAGCTTATGAAGTTATCCCTCGTCCAAAGGATCCACACAGACTTGTAATAAAGGATACTCCAAAATCAGCCAAGTATGCTAAAAGCTGCTTTGTGATGTGTGTACGCATTTACAACAAAATCCCGAAAGAATTAAAATGTTTAAATAATGTAAATTCATTTAAGAACAAACTGTATAAATGGCTGAATGGACATAATTTCTATGACATTAATGATTTCTTTGACATAAAATTATAATATTATATTGACCTATTAAATTGAAATAATGTTGTTTTGACCTAATAATTATTTTGCATGCAATTGACACATATTCTGTGTAGCTAAACATGTGAACATTGTATTTAAATAAGACTAACACCATTATACCATGTTTAAGGCAAATAAAGACTTATCTTATCTTATCTTATCTTACGCAGACGAAGTCGCGGGCAGAAGTAATAGCGCAAGCAGGTGATGCGAGGCGACGCGGTGGCTTGGGGAACAAGAACATTTACGCGGACGAAGTCGCGGGCAGAAGTAATAGCGCAAGCAGGTGATGCGAGGCGACGCGGTGGCTTGGGGAACAAGAACATTTACGCGGACGAAGTCGCGGGCAGAAGTAATAGCGCGAGCAGGTGATGCGAGGCGACGCGGTGGCTTGGGGAACAAGAACATTTACGCGGACGAAGTCGCAGGCAGAAGTAATAGCGCGAGCAGGCGACGCGAGGCGACGCGGTGGCTTGGGGAACAAGAACATTTACGCGGACGAAGTCGCGGGCAGATGTAATAGCGCGAGCAGGTGATGCGAGGCGACGCGGTGGCTTGGGGAACAAGAACATTTACGCGGACGAAGTCGCGGGCAGAAGTAATAGCGCGAGCAGGTGATGCGAGGCGACGCGGTGGCTTGGGGAACAAGAACATTAACGCGGACGAAGTCGCGGGCAGAAGTAATAGCGCGAGCAGGTGATGCGAGGCGACGCGGTGGCTTGGGGAACAAGAACATTTACGCGGACGAAGTCGCGGGCAGAAGTAATAGCGCGAGCAGGTGATGCGAGGCGACGCGGTGGCTTGGGGAACAAGAACATTTACGCGGACGAAGTCGCGGGCAGAAGTAATAGCGCGAGCAGGTGATGCGAGGCGACGCGGTGGCTTGGGGAACAAGAACATTTACGCGGACGAAGGCGGGTACGAAAAATCTTTAATAAATTAATAATTCTGCATTTTCTTAGTTTTTCTCGTATTCGTTGTTATAAATGTACATTTTCTCTGAAGAAGTGAAATTAAAGTAGGTGTTGCTTTTCAGTCACTATTTTTTTTCGGTGGAAAACGAAACTCGAAGTCAAACTTTCGGCCGAAAATTATCTTTCGGTCAAAGTTGGAAACCGAAACCGAGAACGAAATTCGGTCGAACTCATCTTTATATATTATGTATTTTTTATTCAGTAGGTATCTACCGAGTCGATTAAAACAAAGTAAGTACTTTCAGGACTTACAAACAGAATAGTCATTCTGTAACGCGTTACAAGAAACACGACGATAATAATTTATACTCGTAGTCCTTTCACAGTTATTTTACCTCTGGTTTCGCATCATTGTCGTTACAATTATAAGGTTGGATTGTTGTCAGAGATAAAATAACTATGGAACGACTGTAGCATGCGGCTGATTATATGGTGATCAGTTTCTATGAGGTTCTATGTGCAACATAGCCTAAAATTATAAAGATGTTTTTATAAAATATATTTTTTTCCGATTAAAAATTGACATGAAAGATAGTTTTACACGTATTTATTAATCAGCGCGCAGGAACTTCATGAACCGATGATAGGTACCCCGCAGTAACTGCAACAACTATGTCGACGTGTCGATGGAATCCTTGCTCGACCATGTAACATTGTGGCCAACTACAATATTGTTGATACTTGGTTCGAACGTCAACATTCTGACATCAGCAGCGGGGCCGGCTCTGACGTGGACGGCGGGGGGTTCGACGACGGCAGACACGGTGACCACGGTGACCATGGTGACGTCGGCGCCGGGCACGCTCTTACATCGGCGCTGTTGGTCATTCCGATGTCACCGGTTTGAACACTCTGATATTGGCGGTGGCGGACACTCTAAGGGAGGCGGTGGAGGGCACTCTAACGTAGGTGTTTTTGGACGCTCTGACTTCGGCGGTGTTGGACGCTCTGACGTCGGCGGTGCAGGACGATCTGACGTCGGCGGTGCTGGACGATCTGACGTCGGCGGTGCTGGAGGCGCTGACGTCGGTGGTGTTGTGGACGCTGACGGTGGTGGCGACGGGGATGCGGAAGGGGGTGGCGCGTCCAGGTAGTGCTGTGGCGCGAGACGGCGCAGCGCAGCGTGCAGGTGCTCGATGTCCTGTTGCTGCAGCGCCAGCTCGCGCCGCAGCTCTGCCAGCGACAGCAGCACCGCCAGCCGCCGCGACTCATCCTCCAACACCTGCCCACCAACACAACACACGCACACTTGCTTATTTTTTATTATCATTTTAGCAACATAAGTACCTACAGTAAAAATGTATGTTGCTAGTATAGTGGAAAGATAAACATGTCGTAGATATAAAAAATTGAGCTATATTAGTCTCTCAACTGATTATTGTAGTATTACGGTGAGAGTAAACTCCGCGACGAGCTCGGCACCGGGGTGACGGCTCTGCCCACGTGCCGAGAGGGGGTGGCTTGTGGGCAGAGTCGTGTGGAGGCCTGGAGGAAAGTGATGCTCCACTTTTCCCACGGCGCCATCGCTCAGCCATCGCTGACCACGTCAAACATTTTTGCCTGTAGATATCAAATAACTTGTTCGGCTATAGGTACACCATGCCGTTTATATCGCCTAACAATGAGGACCTAGTTAAGAACCGGTCCATCGGACAACTTGTCAGAAAGTATTCGAAAGTAGCAGTCTCTATTAAGTGTTACCTTGGCTTTGTACTGTGTTTGTGATTATGAGAGAACAGTAAAGAATATTATATTATTATTATATTTAGAACTAGCTTCTGCCCGCGACTTCGTCCGCGTGAAATTCGTACTTTCCTCTAAAAATTTCGAAAATATATGTAGGTATGATCTTTATTATTTATTTAGATAAATAAGTATTCGGGCCAATTTTTAAGTTTATAGATCAAAGGAATCAGATTTTTCAAATAAACTGCATTCCCGCTTTTCACCAGGTATGGAATTTTGAAAAATCGTTCGTGATGTGTTCATAACGTGACTCAAAGATTATTTAAGTATACCAATTTTCGAGTTAATCAAACCACGCAGTAAAATCCTCCCCTGTAAAATTAGTTACCCCTTTTCACCCGGTTAAGGGTAGATTTTATATATATTTGGTATTGCATATATATAAATAATATATATAGATTAAACACCATGGATATCTAAGTAAATTATGAAGGTTGGCATTTTGGTAAGTGGGTCGTCTTAGGGGCGGTTTTTGTTTTTCTAAACTACCCCATAAAGGGGGATTGGGGGGTGTCAAAAGGAGATGGCAGCTTTTGGCATTGCTAATTTTGGAAAGGTACAGAATTCAAAGCTATTTAAAAAAAAAGCGCTTATTTTTATGTATTGATAGCCAGATTAACTTTATTATTGAGAATTGGGATTAAATCTCGTTAAATATGAGTAAGTTGAGCAGCCGGAAACAAGGCTTTTTGAACTTTTTATACTATATGACAGAGTTGTCATGGCAAACAAACAAACATGACTCTAGAAGATGACCACAGAGTACTTTTTGATAGACTAAGATGACACACAAAACTTCACTAGTCACATTCGCTCGCTCGCTACTATTTTGTGCTGGTGTGAATGTTTTGTGCGCCCAAAGTTTTACGTGGATTTTTACAACGACCTGGCTTGCTTTTGGATTTCGAAGACTCCTACCTTTCTGAACGACTGTTGCTAGACTTGGACCTCGACGTTTCCTATATGCTTAGATTATTATTTTATTATTATTCTTATTGATTATTATTATTATTCCTATTATATGCTTAGATTCCGATAAGTGAGTCTCTAGAGTCTCCTGAGTTTTCTGTGACTACTGAGTTTAATTAAAACTGACCGAGTACCTACACTTGAAACTGTCATTAGGTCTATGATCAGTGGGTAAATCATTGAACTAAACAAACTTCAACAAGTAGTTATTTATCATTGTTGAAGTCATTACAAAGCATAATTAGCAATATGTTATGCATAAACATTTATATTATGCGTTAAAATAGTAATAGAGGTAAAATAACCTATTAAAGTACAAACATTAATGCACTTAACCTAACTTTTACAAAAATTAAGATTTCTCTTTAACCCCATTGTTATTATTTTTTATTTATTTATTTAACAAAAGCTCATAATATTCCCTATCAAACCATGCCACTTTTATTTCTGTGGAAACTAAAAAAGTTTAATGCCAGCGTTCTATGAACTTCTGCCATTCTCCTTTGTATGGAAGAATTTTAAAGTGCGGTCCGATTAACTCGAAACTCGGTATATAATGAATAACGTGTACCTGTGGTGTGAAGTCACGTACATCAGCACATCACGTTTAGCACATAGTTTAAGTTAAGATAGATATGCTGTGTCGTAGTCTTAGTATCTGCATATTGTCACATACGAACTATGTATATATACGTTACCAATTAAAGGAACAAGGGTAGTCTGTTGTCAGTGGACTCTTGGAGTACTACACATCATGTTGTTTACTTAACCCCTCCTTCCCCCTACATCGCATGGCGACCCTGCCAGTCGGGTGGACAGCGTTATAGTTGCCGGTGGGGGCAAGTCAATATCGCGGTTTAGTCGGTTTCGCACGTCACGTCGGGTCACAGGCCATGGGGAGCACGACATCCAAGGAAGAGGTCATTGTCGCTCAGACGGCGGCAGGTGGACAAAATGTCGCAGCGGTTACGCAGGAGCAGCTAACAGCTATCAACACGGTGCTGTTGTTCATTGCTGTGTGTTTGGCGGTTGTTATCGTTGGCGTGGCAGTCCGGATGTATAGAAGGTGTCACCAGAATTGGATCGAAGAGAAGATCAATCAGCGGGAGGTTCAGAAAGCTGTGCAGATGGCCTGACCGGGAGCGGACGAAGCGGCGAGGGGAGTAAGTGTTTTCAAAGTGAATTTAAGTGTTGTCGCGAGTGTTTGCAGTCATCGGTGAATTTAGAGACAATAGTTTTAAATGGAAGTAGAGTTAACGTCACTGTTTATACAACTTAAATTGTTAAGGGAATCTATTGTTAAATTAGGTCCTAGTAGGCGGAAAGGCAAAAATTTTGATGGGAAAATAAGCGAAGCGAAAGCCTTATACGGTAAATTTAAGTGTATAGTCTCGAGGTCGAGCAAATTTTCGGAAGAGTTAACGCAGTTGGTAGGTAGGATAGAAAATTTGTACGCGGAAACTATAAAGTTTGAAGACGGGAACAAAATCGAACAAGAGATGGCGGCGGAAAGGTTTTCTTTGAGAACGGCGGTTAGCTTGCTTCCGAAAATGAGTGGGGATGAGCAAGTAACCCAAGATTTGATTGATGCCATAGGTTTATATAGTTCAATGCTAGAGGGGGCTGATAGTGCTCTTTTGATTAAATTCGTACTAACTACACGACTTACCCAGGGAGCTAGGATTCGGTTGGCCTCCAATTACGCAACGGTAGACAGTTTGTTGGCTGACATGAAAAGACATTTATTGACGGTGGAGTCGGACGTAGCTGTGCAAGCCAAACTTGCTCGCGCTAGGCAGAATCATAAATCGGTTGCGGATTTTGGTGCTGAGATAGAGAAGTTGATGGTCAATTTGACTATTTCTCAAGCCGGGGAAAGTACAGAAGCTTATAAGATTTTGCAACCGTTGAACGAAAAATATGCGATTAGGAAGTTTGCTGACGGACTTCGTAATCAGCGTCTCGGTACGATCATTACGGCGCGGAATTTGACTTGTTTGAAAGATGCTATCAGAGTAGCAGAGGACGAAGATTGTGCTTCGTCGGCGCAAGTCATGACGTACCAGCGCTGGCCCGCAAGGGGTGGCTTTTCTACGGGCAATAGGGTTCGTGGAAATAGTTATAGGCGGCACGCTGTAGGGAATGGATACGCGCAGCAAAGAACAGCTGTTGGGCGTACGCACAAAAATGCTAGCGTATGGCATAGCAATGGAATGCGCGGTCGCGGCAATAATGCTCATCGTGGACGCCAGACTCAGCAAGGTCGGCGGCGTGTAGCGTGTTTTGAGCATGCGCGGGGCGATGCTGACTCAGGCGCAGTGTCAATGTCACGGAGTAGCGAAGGCGGACAGTCGAGTGAGACTCAGTTTTTTCGAGGCTAAGCATATTTTAGCTTGCGATAGTATTAACTGGGTTAATTTACTAGTGGATAGTGTAGATACGGAATGGTTAGTAGATACGGGTGCGTCGATATCGGCCGTGAAGAACAATTTCTTGAGCAATAACGCTTTGTGCTGTAAAGTAGTTAAGGAAGACTTAGTAATTAATGGTGTAGGAGGTAGTTTGCGAGCTATAGGTTATGTGTGTTTGAAGTTGGAGTACGGGCGGTGTTCGTTCGTGCATAAGTTTTACGTATTTGATGATTTGCCATGTAAGTCGGTTGGCATATTGGGTCAGGATTTCTTGCAGAAGTATAGTGGTATTATAGATTTTTCGGTAAACAGGTTGTCTCTTAAGGATCGTGAACGGCGGACGGTTTCAATGCCGCTTAAGTCCTATAGTTACATGTTGACTGTTCCTCCGCGATGTGAGGTAGTTAGGTATTTTCCCGTTAACAGAGCAGAAGATTGTGTAGTGGTTAGGAAAGAATTGCGTGAAGGCGTTTTCTTAGCTAGTGTGATGGCTAGGCCTAGGAATGGGATGATACCCATTAGGATTTTAAACACAAACTCTGAGGAAGTTGTGTGTAGTATGTCCGATATTGAAGTTTATCCATTAAGTGATTTCGATTGTTGTAATTTTGTGGAGTCGGAGATGGATGTTGAGCGTGTTAAGAAAATATTTTCTTTGCTTAAACTTGATTATTTGAGTGCCGAGGAGCGATTGTCAGTTGAGCAAATTTGCGCGAAATATTCGGATATATTTCATATTCCGGGAGATAAATTAGATGTCACGAATGTGTATGAGCAGTCAATACGGTTGAAAGAGAATGTAACTCCAGTTTATAGGAGGCAATATAGGATACCTTATGTACAGAAAAAGGAGGTTGATAGGCAAGTGCAGGAGATGCTGGATAGTAATATTATTGAGGAGGCGGTTAGTGAGTGGTCTAGTCCTGTTTTGGTTGTACCCAAAAAAGCAGATCGTAGTGGGGAGAAGAAATGGCGCGTGGTGATAGATTACAGGCAGTTGAATGAAAGGATACAGGATGATAAATTTCCATTGCCGAATATAAATGAAATTTTAGATTCTATGTCGGGTGCTGTTTACTTTAGTCACTGTGATTTATCGCAGTCTTATTATCAATGTGCTTTGGAAGAAAGTAGTAGGAAGTACACTGCTTTTACAACGGATAAGGGGCAGTATCAGATGTGTAGGTTACCAATGGGGTTGAAGATAAGTCCAAGTTCTTTTAGCAGGTTAATGACTGTAGCCATGTCTGGATTGAATTATGACAGGTGTCTAATTTATTTGGATGATCTAATTATTTTTGGGCGGAATTTGGAAGAACATAACCGAAACCTTGTGTCAGTTTTTTCACGCCTGAGGGAAGTGAATCTTAAACTAAATCCATCCAAATGTGAATTTTTGAAGAAGCAAGTACTTTATTTGGGACACGTTATTTCGGCGGATGGTATTTCACCAGATCCAGAGAAGGTTGAAGTCATAAAAGCTTATCCACGTCCATCGACGGTTGATGAAGTAAAGAGGTTTGTGGCATTTGCGAATTATTATAGGAAATTTATACCGAATTTTGCTAATATAGTGGTACCTATGAATAGGCTATGTAAAAGGAATGTTGTATTTAGTTGGACAGATGAGTGCGAGAGGTCATTTTTGTTGCTTAAGGAATCATTAATGAATCCACCGGTGTTGGATTATCCAGATTTTTCTGATGACAACAATTTTATATTGCAGACGGATAGTTCGGGGTATGCTGTAGGAAGTGTGTTGTGTAATGGGAACGGAAAACCCGTTGCATATGCTAGTAGGTCTTTAGGAAAGAGTGAGTTAAATTATCCTATAATAGAGAAGGAGTTATTGGCAATAGTTTGGTCAGTTAAATATTTTAGACCATATTTGTACGGACGGAGGTTCGTTGTAAAAACGGATCACCGGCCGTTATTGTATTTGTTTAACATGACAGATCCATCAAGTAGGTTGACTAAGTTTCGTTTGTGTTTAGAAGAGTACGACTTTGAGGTTGAATATATTAAGGGGAAAGAAAATGTGCTAGCAGATGCGCTTTCCAGAATAGTAATTACAAGTGAAGATTTAAAAACCATGCGTGAAAAGACTATATCCGTAATGACAAGAGCGCAGTACAAGCAGTTGGAAGAGCCAAATGTTTGTGGTACGGACTCCGTGGTATCTGGGACTGATCACCCTAGGATCGTGGAAGTTCTTAAAAAACAAGGAAATGACGTTGAGATATGTTTGAATGAATGGGAGAAAATGTTACGTAACACTAATGGTAAAAAGTTATATTCAAAGTCGCGCAATTTAGTGTATATGCCAGAAAACTCGAGTATTTATGTAAACTATGAATCTTTATCGGCATCATCGCGAGACGAGTTGTCGAAAGACATAGTCACTTTTTGTATTGAAAAAGGCATAAAAGAAGTAGTTATTTTGAAAAATCGTTATAACGTTAATTTCTCAGCGGCACGGAATCTTGGCCAAGCGCTTATCTCGCGATAGCAAAAGTTTTAAGTGTTTCTGATGAATGTTTGTTGTGCAGGTATGTCAAAAAATGTTTACTTTTAGTTCAAGAGGGTAATCCATTATGTTTAAATGCACCACAACGAAACTTTTAATTTACAGTTGAATCGGGTCATTTGAGCGACTAAGTTCACATTTTAAATTTGTGTGTTGTGAAAAGTTTACTGTTCGGTTTTTGAATAATTGTGATTTTATGCTTTTAATTCAATAAATAAAGGTGCTTTAAAAGCAATAAAAATGCCTCTAACACCAGCACAGGTTTCACAAGCCGTTGCGTTAATTAACCAAGAGCTGACACAGCGTGAAGTTGCTATTGCTCTTAACGTACCACGGTCATCAATGCAGTAGGCCCTTAAAAGATACCAGGAGACAGGCCAGTACACCCACAGGCCAGGCAGTGGAGGCGTAAGGTGCAAATCGGCCCGAGACGACCGCTTTATTGTCCTGGAGATTTTGAGAAACCGCTACCTGACCGCTGTTGAGATACGCCAGCGGCTTCAAATTGTGAGAGGCGTTAATGTTAGTGAGCGTACGGTGAGAAGACGAATGGAGGAAGTCAATTTAAAAGCTTGTAGACCAGCACGAGGTCCAGAACTTCTCAGAGAGCACCGAGTAGCTCGACTTCACTTCGCACGAGAACACGTTAACTGGACCCATGAGCAATGGGCTAGAGTACTGTTCACAGACGAGTGTCGAATAACTTTACGTTCTCCAGATGGTCGAGAACGAGTGTGGCGAATAAGAGGAGAGCGGTTTTTACCCATTACTACCACTCAAACAGTGAGTTTCCATGGAGGCTCAATAATGGTATGGGGAGGTATAAGTTCCGACGCACGTACAGAGTTAGTTATCGTCGATAATCGGCTAACAGCTGTTCGATACATCGAGGAAGTTCTTCAGGAACACGTAATGCCATATTCGGGGTTCATTGGACACGACCAATTCCTCCTAATGCACGATAATGCACGCCCACACCTTGCACATTGCGTTGAAGAATATCTGGAAGAGGTTGGCATACAAAAATTGCAATGGCCAGCTCGTAGCCCAGACTTAAACCCAATTGAGCATATCTGGGACATGCTCAAAAGAAAGATAAAGTCCAGCTCCAACGCGCCGGCAACTCTAAACCAGCTCCGAACTGCAGCGCTGGCCGCTTGGCTCAGTATACTGCAAGTTGATGTCCGAAACATCATCCAAAGTATGCCAGATCGAATGCAGACAGTTACCAGGGCTAGAAGAGGAAACACCCGATATTAAAATGTATAGACAATAACAAAAAAGACCTTAGTTTTTATTTTGTAGTGTTTTTAAATTTATAGTGAAAAATTCCTAATTTCAGTGAAAGTGCGTGATTTTAAAAACTGATTCATTGGTGAGGTAATCTTTTAATTTCTAAGTTCATAAAACATAAGAGACCCGTACTAAAGCCACTTACCCTTAATTTATTGTCATAAATGCAAATGCAATTTTTTTTATGCAAATAATCAGCACAATCACGAGTGGCCAAGTTTCCGTGCCGGTGAGTGTATTTGAAGGCAAATAGTAGTTCCATGTGTGGAGATTTTAAAATGTGTGTGGTGAAGGATTTACGGAGAGTGGTAGGAAAAGATGAGAAGAAAATTATTTTGAATGATTTTCATATTTTACCCACGAGTGGTCATGCAGGTATACGCAGGATGGTGAATAATATAAAAAAGTATTATTATTGGCCATCTATTGAGAAAGATGTAATGGAGTACATTGGGAAATGTGATAAGTGCAAGAAGCAAAAGTTTTCTAGACATACTAAAGAACCAATGGCAATTACTACTACTGCATCTACGTCGTTTGAGAAGATTTATTTAGATATAGTGGGACCGCTTGATAGGGACGAAAAAGGCAATGTTTACATATTGACTCTTCAATGTGAGCTTACAAAGTTTGTGGAGGCATATCCATTAAAAAATAAATCCGCAAATGAGGTAGCAAAAGCTTTGGCAGAAAATTTTGTTTTGAGATATGGAATACCGCAGGCAATTGCTACGGATAGGGGTTCTGAGTTCATTTCAAAAGTAATGGTGGAGCTATGTAATATCTTGAGCATCAATAAGATCTTATCAACATCATATCATCATGAAAGTATAGGATCTTTGGAAAACGTTCATAAAACTTTAGGTGCGTATTTAAGGATCCAGACGAATAATAATCCATCATCGTGGAGTTCCTGGATTCCATATTGGTGTTTTTCTTATAACACAACAGTTAATACTGTGACGAAATATACACCTTATGAATTAGTTTTCGGTAAAATTTGTAGGTTACCAAGTAATCTGCAGGGCGAAAGTGTTGAACCTTTGTATAATTTTGATGATTATCCTTTAGAATTTAAGTACAGATTGCAGAGGGCTCAAAAAGATGCGAAAGAAAATTTGATAGCAAGTAAGTTAGCAAGGAAACATTGTTATGATAGGGATCTTAATTCTATAGCTTATAAAGAAGGTGACTGGATATTGGTAAAAAACGAAACAGGCAATAAATTGGAATGCATTTATAATGGGCCGTTTGAAGTTGTAAAGGACGAGTCACCAAATGTCATTGTTAAGTATAAAAATAAGATAAATGTAATACACAAAAATAGAACAAAATTATATTGTAAGAGTTAGAATAAAAGTTTAAAATGTGTAGGAAAAAAAAAAAACATTGTAATTTAGTTTTTTTTTTTTACTTTAAGAGGGGTGATGTGGTGTGAAGTCACGTACATCAGCACATCACGTTTAGCACATAGTTTAAGTTAAGATAGATATGCTGTGTCGTAGTCTTAGTATCTGCATATTGTCACATACGAACTATGTATATATACGTTACCAATTAAAGGAACAAGGGTAGTCTGTTGTCAGTGGACTCTTGGAGTACTACACATCATGTTGTTTACTTAACCCCTCCTTCCCCCTACATCGCATACCTATCAGGGTTTTTTGAAAATCTATCCTTAATTAACGGGGTGAAAAGGAGTAGTTAATTTTACAGGGGAGGATATTTGTAATTTCATTTAATGAAATTTAATTGAGCTATGTCGTAAGAAAGGGTCTTAACTTAGTTTTGTCAAGTTTCAGTTCGCCAAATCATATGAATGAAAATACGATTGACGTTGCCAATTCAGATAAAGAGGCATGCATATCGGGTGAATTACGTCAAGATATTTAGTGTGTATGAAAATTAACAAAAAATAAGAATTCATGAATGTGTCCATAATGAAAAATGCTTATTTCCATGGTCTGAACATTATCGATGTTTATGTATATCGTCCAGAACACGGTGTATATAAAATTCATAAATCATGTCAATGTGTATATCGGTATAATATTATGTCGCACGGAAATGAGGATCCGAAATCAGGCATTTCACGAAATACCTAGGTACTCGTATGTCACGAAATCTTGGTAGATGTCGACTATTAATGTTTTATTACGTCTTTTTATTAAAAGTATCTAGTGATATGACAAAATCGCACTATCACACTAATATTATAAAGGCGAAAGTTTGTGAGCGTGTATGTGTGTTTATATGTTTGTTAGTTCTTCACGCTCAAACGGCTGGAATAATTTTGATAAAATTTTGTATGGAGGTAGCTGACACCCTGGATTAACATATAGGCTACTTTTATTTCGATATTCATACGGGATCGACATTTACGCGGGTGAAACCGCGAGGCGGTTTCGTTGACGGACTTAGGGAGTAGACCCCCTGTGCACCTGACAACGTAAGTATAATTATGCCAGTGGTTTAAGCGTGAAAAGGTAACAAACAAACTTCCTTTCGCATATATAATATTAAGTTAAGATAAGGAAGTTAGGATGGAGTTCCCACACAATTTTTTTTTCTTTATTTCGCTTCACCGTTGTATAGCAGCCCATAACATACACCTTTCTTCTAGTATTCCAATATGTTTCCGTTTGGGGATAAACAGGGGGATACTGAAGTGGGTCCTGAAGAGGAAGTACATATCTACCCTACATACTGATGCTACCAACTTTTACGCAAAGGATACATTCGTTTTTTTTTTTTCATAAATACCTAGTACTGTATTCAAACATTTAAACTACATTTTGAAGTACCTTTCATAGATAGGTACTTCAAAATGTGGTTTCAAAGCTACGTCGTCTTATCTGAAGTGGCTGTTGTTTATGTCGCATACCTATTGGTGAGGTTTGTCACTCTATAGGTACTCAATGATCCTACGTACGTACGTTGTTTTTTTAGAATTCCAGGATTTACAATCTCACAATACCTTATCGTTCTGTTTGTTCGCTTGTCTGTTCACTTCAAATATAATAATAAGTCCTCCCAGGCCGAACACTGCTATTTCACCTGCCAACAAACACGTTGCGTGAGAGTGCAGTGAGCTGTGTCTCGGAAACGACATCATCTACAAACTGTGTGTGCTGTGTGGCGGAAACGACATTATCTACAAACTGTGTGTGCTGTGTGGCGGAAACGACATCATCTACAAACTGTGTGTGCTGTGTGGCGGAAACGACATCATCTAAAAACTGTGTGTGCTGTGTGGCGGAAACGACATCATCTACCAACTGTGTGTGCTGTGTGGCGGAAACGACATCATCTAAAAACTGTGTGTGCTGTGTGGCGGAAACGACATCATCTACAAATTGTGTGTGCTGTGTGGCGGAAACGACATCATCTAAAAACTGTGTGTGCTGTGTGGCGGAAACGACATCATCTACCAACTGTGTGTGCTGTGTGGCGGAAACGACATCATCTACAAATTGTGTGTGCTGTGTGGCGGAAACGAAATCATCTTCAAACTGTGCGTGCTGTGTGGCGGAAACGACATCATCTACCAACTGTGTGTGCTGTGTGGCGGAAACGACATTATCTACAAACTGTGTGTGCTGTGTGGCGGAAACGACATCACCTACCAACTGTGTCTGCTGTGTGGCGGAAACGACACAATCTACCAACTGTGTGTGCTGTGTGGCGGAAACAACATCATCTACAAATATCTGGGGGCACGGGAGTGCCCCCGCCAAGACGAGCCAAGCGAAGCGCAAGGGCACTACCTACCTTTTCTCGAAGCGCTTCGTCGTTTTTTTGAACCCTCATAACTTGGGTTTAGATTATGGGGCATTCTTTTGGACAGGTTTTTCAAGCGGCTTTACTTAAAAAGAATAGAAATCGAAAAGTCAGCAAGCCATTTTTTTTTCGCTCATACCTTAAATCCTCTCTTAACTGGGTTACTGATTATTATTCAATTATCTTTATAATTAAATATCATATACCCCCATTCTTTGATTTTCGTGGAGTGTCCCAAGCACCGATCCGGTCACGTAGTAAATTATATATTTTAAACTAAACTACATGCTTACTAAAAAAAAACACTAAGAAATTTACAATGCTATGAAAAATTAGACCATAGTTCTAAAAGAACTACATTTCCTAAAAAAATAATTAAATTTAACTGTCCCGAGGTAATTGCTGATTTGCGTGGATTATTATAATTTCACTAGCACATCTCTAAATTCGCGGCCCGATGATGCGTCATCCTAGAGCTGGTTCACATTAGGTCGGACCGACAGTTTTACCGGCCCGACAAACGTGTCGGATCCATATTGGCGTATGTATGTTAATAGCGCCGTTCAGATTAGGGCGACCCGACCAAATTGTCGAAGCCGACACTTTTACCGTACGTCCAGCCACGATTTCTGTCGGATCGGACATAATATTGGCGTACTAGCAAGTATGGCGCTGTTCACATTTGTCGGCGCGAAGCGGCGGCGACACCCGCCTGCCAAATTACCCCGCTCTCGGCACTCGCGCAAGCAGTTTCGTCGACGTGTATGCAGAGAAGACACGTTTCAATATGGAGGGCGAAATTAATGTAGAAGTTTTGATTTCTCTCAACTCACAACTGTTTTGTGACGACCCAGGCCGGGCAGTAAAACGACCGTACCGACAGTTATATTCACATTAGGTCGGGTCGGCGGCGTCTAGTGTAAACAGCAACACCCGGCAGTCGGTGAACGGCAAACTGTCGGTCCGACCTAATGTGAACCAGCTCTAATTCAAGTTACAACTGGTCGCGCTCCGACGGCCGGGCAGAGTGCTTGTGTGATGGTGCGTCGAATTTTCAAAAAATAGATGGTAAGAATTTCGTTGCGTGGGTTTGGTTTCTCAAACCTTTGATTTGCGTGGTACAATTATCTCCGGTGTCTGTGAATTTATTTATTTAATAAAATATTGTAGCGAACAAATATAAGGTAACGTAGCTTATAATCAAAACATAGTTTATTTGCTTAAAAGGTTTTTGTATATTTTTAGCATATAGCAGATTTAAACAAAATTCTCGAGATATGATGCCAGTAGTGGTCTTGTAAAGTTTCAATTGCATTGCTCTTATACTTTAGATTATATTGATATCTAAAAAACCCCGATTTCGTCACTGACTCACTGATGATCATCAAAACTCTGGGTATCTACTGAAGTCCTAGGCTACTATTAGTACACAAACAACGAAAAAAATCTAAAACTTGGAACTTTTACCCCCTACCCCTTAACCTAGGGGATGGAAGTTTGTATGAGACTTCCACAAATTTTGATGCTAGAGGTCTGAAAATTGATATAGGGACCCCTGATATAAATAATGAAATACATATTTCAGGATTTTTAGACGCCCCGCCCTGGTTCTACCAGCCCTAACTTCAGAAACTCTACACCTTAGTCAAAATATGTGGCTTGACCGTTTCGCGACCACCACATGGGCGTAAGGTGAAAAATTTATTCACTGTTTATTACTTTTCTGTTATACAATAGTTTTTGTAGTAACGAAACGGCCAAGCCTCATATTTTGACTAAGGTGTAGAGTTTGTGAAATTAGGGCGTGTAGAGTTAGAATCTTGGCTCTACATGAGATCTGGTAACTTTTTGATAGTGCGAGCCATAATAATGGTCTCGCCTTGGCAACATTATACATGAAAATGTTTTTGGTGGGACTACAGTATTACTAGGATTTAACTATGTTTTTATAAATTACTGAGTACCTACCTATACAGGTTGGTCCAAAAGTCGTGGATCAAACGAAGTAGGGGGATAAAGGAGGTCATTTCCAACTCTTTTAAAGTGAGAAATAAAGGAGATGGATTTTTGTCCCATACAAGCTTGGTCCAGAATGGACACAAATAAAACAAAATGTATTATGAAGCAATAATAGTGTTTCAAAACCCTGTATATTTTTGTTCGTCGTAAAAGTTGGTGAAGGGCTACAAGACCATTCCCAAATCTGATGAATTCAAACCTGTCGATCACGGAGTAATTCACGGTCTTCCAACAGATTGAATTTCACTCAAATTTAACGAATGTATCATAAATAATTCTTTCGCAATGCCCCAGTTTACAGAACGTTGGATCTCCGTTGGAAACCAGGCAACACCAGAGTTGTCCGAGATGCGAGTTATAGGGATTGTTATTGTAGCCAAAGGTAAACTGCAATGTAAAAATCTATAGTCCATGAAAGGCGAAGTCACTAAGAAATGCAAAAAGATAACCAGAAACACAGCCAATTATATGTTTGAACAATTCACAAGAAATCGCTACAAAACATTCATGATGCTGTCACACGCGGCACCACAGAGTTATAAATAAAATAGAAAGCACCAAACCCGGCTGACAAGAAGGGTTTGGTTGGTTTTGTTTTATGAGACGATTCTAAAAATATTACTTATGACCCTGGGGTCACCACAGTCATTTATTTATTTTTATTGGTTCACGAACCATTGTAAGCAATTGTTCAGTGTAAGCACTGATTTATGCTAAACGTGACATGCGAATGTGTGTATGAGACAGTGCAATCACTTACGGTCATCATATAATTGGGATCGTCAAAAATAAATAATGGCATATATAAGCAGTACTCTTTCTAACACACAGGATATTTCGTATAGAAAAAAATAAAATATTGCGTAGCATTTTTTATTTTTCAATGCCCCCTCTACATTAGTTTTAACTCTATGTAAAGCATAATGACATTATGTCATACATGACATTGACGGTCAGTGACAATTATTATGAATTTTTTTTTTTTTTAAACTTTATTCATGAACATGGATACATGTCCTTCAGTCGTAGTCACTAAACATACTACTCTTATCTAAATAAGTACATAAAACAATAACAAGTTAATCATTAGTTTTTACCGCTCTGAATACGAGCTAAGTACATCTGAGTGATAATGAAATTATCTAATCTAAAGTTATGTAAGAAAGAAAGTAAACAAAAATAAATAAGTAACAAAAAAAAAAATTCAATTAACTCCGAAACTATTAAATTTTTTCTACAGTATTCAATATATATCTAAATAATGGATTAAAATAAACAGTTTTGGCAAGTAATTCCTGAACGTGGCGGGGAACACTTAAACAGTTTTGTTCTGCAATGTCACTAATTTCACTCACAAGTATTAGTCTTTGCATGGCAAACGATTCACATTCAAATATAACGTGTTTTATATCTGCATTTTCCTCAGAGCAAAAGGTACACTTGCTTTCACTGATGATTCTCATCCTGTAGAGATGTGCTGGGACTAAACAATGACCAAAACGCAAGCGATTAATGACGGTTATAAACTTTCTGCTGGAGTATTTGAATTTATTGTACCACCCCAACTAGCAAAATAGTCCTGGAATGCGATTTTATAATGCTACGTGGACTTATAAAGCTCCGATGAAGGGTTTGGTGGTTGCTACTACGCTTTTAACAGCATAAATACATGCTGTTTTTACTCAAGTACGTTGTATCCTATAATTTTTACTTATATCCGTATATAGGATCATATTTCCTGACAAATATAAGATCAAGACTCCTATAAAAGCATGAAATAAGAGTAATTACACTCAAGAGTAATTACTCCGTTAAGTCAGACTTAAATGCGCCTATAAGATAACATCAGCGGGCCATTTAAATCTTAATACTCCTGTAGGAGCATGTACCAGGAAGATATGCACTGAGGAGCAATTACTCTTGTTATTTTTACTTATAGCCTCATATAAGCTAATATTTTGTGTAAATTAAAGTTAAATTACTGTTAGTGATTTATGTATCTGGTTTGGTTTAACATAAGCTTAGAAGTAACTGGTTAAATGAATTTCATATCCACGTTTTAAAAATAATAAATCACCAAGATTATAACAGCACTCGGTAGGATAAAATGTTTTCTAATAAATATTTTTTTAGATTTATTGTATGCTGTTTTAAACCTAGATATATTTATATAGGCATTCCACAGTAGTGTTATTGTCTAAGTAATCTCAAACAATCCTGGTTAAAACTCTTAAGAAGCCACTTTTGCTTGTAACGACCTACAGGCGAAAACACGCTTTATATAGTTTTGCAAATTCTATTGTAGGATTTGACATCAGCCATTTTGCTTACAATAGTTTTTGTCTACAAATATTGAAAAATAGATTTAAATAAGTGGAAGCGGTTTAAAAAAAGTGGATCTTATAAAAGAAAAGTTAAAAAAACATATAAAGAATTGTTAACCGCAGTGAGCACCGATTTTTTTATTTAACTGGTGAAGACCGTATCGCGAATTCTAGCGAGGGTTCCGGACAAGATAATTGTAGTACTACTTTAGATGGCTATATGTCTATGTTAGCTATATGTCTATGGTAACAACTACGACAAATTAAAAAGTCGTTTACTAGGAGTTTATGGTACTTTTTGGACCATCTCAAATCGACAGCACATTACTCACAGGACTGCCCAATCTGTTCACCGACAACGTTGCCTGATTTAACAGCATGGCTTGAAAGAAAATAGAGAAGGCTGTGCCCGTACCTATTGTGTTATTGTAGGAGATCCATAAACATTTGTGTAGTATTGCCCAGACATCAGATACGTAAATCTTTTCCAACTGATATCTAAGTAAGTTAGTTTAAATATAGGTAACTATAGGGATTTTCGCTTTTACTCACATAGAAGTAGCTAATAATAAATATTGTACATATTCAGATAGGTACATATTCAGTTAGGTACTAGTTACACATTTCACATTCGTCTCTTGGGAAGTGATCAATTGATCATAAATTGCGTAAGTAGAACAATTCTCACACCAAAATCAATCTTGGTATAGCAATGATCTAATGTGTTCTTGATTCTTCGTGAAATGTAAATCTCTAGTGTTAATAGACATCACGCTGTGACAACCGGGATCTCTGATAACAAGAAATGTATAACATTCCAAGGCCATTTTAAGTTCTTTAAAGATCGGAAATCTTATTTGGTTAAAAATCGATCGATATCCAGGAACATCGGCATAGTCTTGTTTAAATCGTCGGCAACCTGTTATAAAATTAAGTCAAATAAATGTCAATGTTTAACCTAATACGTAGAACAAACCTTAAAATGTTTTTTTAACTTATCTATAAATATCAATCGATTTTCATCTGGGCATTGCGGAACCCTAATCGGTAACAATGGCGAATCTTCCTAGGTTTTGAGATAACCCAATATAGAACCAATATACTTATATTGGTACTATGTCACACTTGGAAATGCTAAAAGTACTTATTTTAACACTATGTCACACTTGGAAATGCTTACTAAGAAAATGTCAGCTGCCTTCATAATATTAATTTAATATTAATTAATACTAAAATGTAAATAAGCAAATTTCAAGAGGCGCTTTAAAACTGTTATCAAAACCATGATAGATTTCACAGAAAATTCATGTTCCCATACGAATAAGCTATAAGACTAACAATTTGACAACAATAACATTTTGTTTATCTACTATGGTTGACATTAATAAATTCTGATTCATATAAATCTCGACTCTCAAGATGTTCAAAAAATTTTTTTACAGAGCACAACACTGTCCGATACACACTTCGACTGTTCACAATATATGAGCTTATGGGAGCATTTCTAGGCGCGTATTAATCTATTTTTTTACTATAACTTACTTATATTGAGATTAACAGGAGTATTTGCATTGACGTAATTCAATTACAGGCGCAATATAGGAGTATATGGCATTTCAGCGGTCTAATATAAATACGTTATAAGTAAAAGTAGACTTATAAAGTGGGCCCTTTTCGCGACTTATATGTGGATATAAGTCTCATATAGTCCTCGATAAATGATGGTTCTAGGATAGTATAAAAACCACTTTTTGCTAGTTGGGACGGCATTGTTGGTAAGTCTTGCTGTAATTCTGCATACCATTTTCCTTTTGTTTCAGTAGTTGCGTCCCAATAATCCTTCCATATCTTCTTAAATAGTCTTTTAAATTGATGATAATAATCCGTGAAAGGGACCTTGAAAGATTCTGTAAGATCCTCGTCGTGATCCTGACGAGTCGCCAGATCTACAACCTCATTACCAGCTATGCCA
Source organism: Amphipoea lucens (assembly GCA_947508005.1). Lineage (NCBI taxonomy): Eukaryota > Metazoa > Arthropoda > Insecta > Lepidoptera > Noctuidae > Amphipoea > Amphipoea lucens. The sequence goes on along the minus strand of OX382363.1, from coordinate 177,647 downwards.
CTGTGAGATGGAACCCACAAAAATTCTACATGTTTTCCCAACTTTTGCAGAGTGTACTTAATTTTATGTACAATATAATTTTGCTTATAACTGAAGTTACAATTACTTAAACTAGATAAAACGCTCTTAGAATCACTAACAATTAATATATTATTTACATTTTGGCTTACACTATGTTCATTGGTATTTACAATACTATTTACATATGTTAAAGCAGCTAGTATAGCCCAACCTTCTGCAGTGAATATACTACAATTATTTGGCATTTTAAAGCATTTGGTTACTCTCCTTTGTGGGTCATAATAAGCTGCTTTAACATAATCATCGGTTTTAGATCCATCTGTGTAAATGACATAGAAATGTGTTTTGTCATTCAAAAATTCTAAGAATTCATATTTATTTTTAACAGTATCTAAAAAACACTTGATATCAAAATAAGCTAGTAAATTATTGTATGGGAATTCATATACTGGCCACTTATTTTTGATGTACAGTAAGGGTTCAAAACTGCATTCACACCTTACGAGTCGTATTGCTGTGACACGCGCGACGCGGTACAGCGTATATCTGTATGTGTAAACAACACGGTAACACACACCACCTACTTACTTTACACACTCATATCGTCTTGTACTCGTCGCATCACAAGAAACGAAAAAAAAAATATTTCCGTCCCTTTTGTTAGACACGGTCAAACGCATAGCGGTGCTAAAATTCAAACCATTATAATATGAGTTCGTAGCAGTAATCGTTGAGCGTTGGACTTTGATGCAACTGGCTTAGGTTCGAATCTCACGAAGCGCAGTGTGGTTTTTTGGCAATATTTATTTTTGTTTGCAATATTGATAATATTCTCAAAATTGCTGCCTTTTTTACTAATGTTGTTATTGTAATAAAGGATTTAGAAAAAAAATGCGTGTTAAGTCATAACAAAAATTTAAAAAAATATATTTATTCGATTTATTTCATAAAGTTAACAAACCGCTACATTTATTTATTGTAACTAGATGTGAAATCAATCTTAAGAAACTTATAAGCAATTTGTATTATTTTGACATATGAAATGTTTTAAATTTAAATGGATTTATTTCACCATAAACATTAAGCTTCATCCATGATCGAAGTAAGCTATAAATAAGAATATTAAATTAGATTCTACTACCTACTTACAAAATGAGATATTTTAAGGTTAGCTATGGGCAGTTCATTAAGTATTTCACATTTTATTTGGCTTTATTAAACATAAATAAGTTATTGAGGTTATAGCTTAAGTAATCATTTTCTTTACGAAAAGAAGATTGAAACTAAACCTCAAATTAAGGCATAATATAGAGGATGAGTATAATAATATTACCTACTAAAGTAATGTAAACATTTTCGGTCTATCTAAAAGAAAAGAGACGAACACCATGTTGAATACGTGCTTAAAAAATACATAACGAAAAATTCGTGCAACAACGAATCTGTTGTTTATTACGGTTACCTAATATTTTGTATAACCGCCGTTATTCTCGATACAGTCAAGTAGACGTTGACGCATGGAGCCTACTAGATTAGAACATATTTCTGTTCCCCTTCTATTTTCCCATATCTCCATACAATGCGACTTCAACTGCTCAAGACATCTCTCATTCCGGGCTTCCCACTTTTGCACCATCAAACCCCATAGATTTTCTATGGGGTTGAGGTCAGGAGATCGCGCTGGCCATGGAACGACTGCTATCTCCGGGTGTCTGGTAAACCACTCACGCACAGTGCTCGCCCTGTGAATTGATAATCTAAATAAATTATCTTTAAAATGATTTATATTTTTCTTTTCTTTTATTTAAACCTCATAATGAATTTAAAACTTTATTTAATAAGGCATCTTCTGAGTAAAACGATTAACAATGCTTTAGATTTAAGTAGATTTATGTTTAGTAAACTAGGAAATATTTAAATGATACACTCACACTTAGTCCGGTTTCATTCGCTATTTGGGTTTTGTTATATCCAATTTTATGCAGCGCAATTATATCTGCCCTCGCTTCAATATTTATATTAGACTGCATTTTGAATATAATAACTACTTAAACACCGCTAATAGAAACACCTTGTCACTAACCAACAATATCCACGAACCAACAACGTTCTAGGTGATTAGTCGCTCGTAACGAAGAGCATTAATCTGCCTACCTCACAGAAATCGAAATAAATTAGTTGGTTTTCTGTGGTTACCTACTAACTTCATTATTTGTGTGAACAAGACGAACGAGACAAAAAAATAATGATTATTTATCAAACTACCTACTACTAATAATTATAAAAATGTATCACATCTATGTAATTATCGAACTACTACTAGAAAAAATAACAAAATAAATATATAGTAATTATTAAAAAGTAACAAATTATATTATAGTTATTACCTAATTATTATTTGTAGTATCTAATAAAAACCAAATGTGAGATTCGAACCCTTCGCTCGAGATAAAATTGCACAAGTCAGTGCGTTAACCATTACGCTAGGATAACACATAGTAAGACAGTTGAAATTATGAACTAGTATCAGTTCCAGATAAAGTGAGTGTGTGTGCGTGTCTATAGTATAGAAACAACTTATAGAATAAGGTCGTAAGTCAAACCGAAGCGTCAATCTATTGCTTTGTGAGATCGGTAATCGACTTATGAACGCCACTGTACATGTCTCTTGTCAGGTTCTTTACTTTAACTAGAATGGTTGAAATTTCAGGCAGTGAACCAGAAATAAAAGTATTTGCTGAGATAGAGGATGTTACAGCTGACTGTGTGACCTCTAGAGGATAGTCAATATTATCAAGAACTGTACCATTACTGCAGGATAACTCTTTGAGACAAAATCTCTCAGCCAGCTGTAAACGACGCAGGGATAAGGGAGGTATAACATTTTCAATTTCCATAGAATTTATAGGGGTGGTGCGCATTGCTCCACTAATTATTCTTAAAGCCATATTTTGTATTACATCCAATTTTCTTAACAAAGTAGTAGTTGCATTCATATAAGCTAAGCAACTATAATCAAAATGACTTCTGACTATGCTTTTATACAACATGCTAAGTTTTTTTGGGTCAGAACCCCAAAATGTTCCTGCTAAACTCCGAAGGACATTAATGCTCTTCATGGCGTTTTGACAGATGTAGTCAATGTGCTTATCAAATTTCAGTTTATCATCTATTATAACACCTAAAAATTTATGATGATTAACAATAGGAATCACATTGTTATTATATACAATATTTACAGTGGACTGTGCCAATGAATCTTTACTGAATAATACCACTGAACTTTTTTCAGGACTTATATCTAGTTTTAAAGTATTATTGTAATAATATTGTAATTGAGCCAATGCAGTATTCATATTGTTAACAGCCATATTTAAATTTTGATTTATTGTGTATAAAAGCAAGTCATCAGCAAATTGTAATATTTTGACTTGAGAAGTATTCACATATTTAAGAATCTGAGATGTATAAAAGTTATACAACAGAGGTGAAAGCGTTGCTCCCTGCATTGTGCCTTTACTAACCAACCTAGGGCCATGTAGCTTATTATTAAATTTAACATACAAGGTTCTCTGGTACAAAAATTTAAAAATCCAATTCAAGATCTTACTTGGTAAGCCCAATTCATGTAAAACACGAATAAGGCATTCAATATCAACATTATCAAAAGCACCTTTGACATCTAAAAAAACACATATGACATTAGAATGACTGAGTTTAGCCTTTTTAAGGTCTGATATGAATGATACAAAGCTTTCAGAGCAACTTCTGCCCTTTCTGAATCCATACTGTATATCTGGTAACTTGTCTTGAGTTTCAGCAAAGTAATCCAAACGTAACTTAAGCATGTTTTCAAATAGCTTACCTAAACAAGATGATAAAGATATAGGTCTATAGGATGAAGGACTATTTACAGATTTATTGGGCTTTAAAATTGGAATGACACATTGAGTTTTCCATGAGTCTGGTATAAGTAGATTATTCCAAAGTTTATTATAAACATTTAATAAAATTTGTAAGGCATTAGGGTGTAACTTTTTAACTAAGATGTATGGTATGTCATCTAGACCTGGGGTTGTATCTTTTCTACTCTTAAGTGCTATGTGCAATTCATTTATTGTTAATGGACTATTAAGAAAGCAGTTAGTCTCAGATTCAACAGACTCTTTTAAATATTTTTAATATTATTTTCATTCAATAGTGATGTGATGAGTCAGATAAGTTTTCTAAGAATTCAGGAACAAAATCATCATTTAAATATTTGTTAGAAGAAGAGCCTATCCGTTTAAACTTTTTAATATAACCCCATATTCTTGCAATAGGTGTCATTCTATTAAAACTACTGCATAAGTCATGCCATGAATTAATATTCTCCTCTTTTAATGTTCTTTTCTTTAGAGCATCAAGCTTTTTGTATTTTATGAAGTTTGGGATACTTGGTGATGTTCTATATTCTAACAGAGCTTCCTTAGATTTTTGAACTGCCTCATTACAAGTTTGGTTCCACCAAGGAGCTGGTTTTCTTAAAATATGCATAGTTTGGTTTGATTTCTGTTTTGGGACTGTAATTATTCTTATATCATGTAAAGTATTTACAAAATTATCATATAGATTAAGAGGTTCCATATTATCTATGTCTAAATGTGAGAAACAGGTTTCTGATAATTCATAATATTTAGACCAATCTGCTTTACTATAAATATATTTTTCTTCCACAGGCCGGACTTCATATGTTGATGGCTTTACATTTAAAACTACCTGGGTTGGGTAGTGATAACTGCCCATAGGATCGTCATGAACCTGCCATTCACAAAGAGGAGCTATTGCTGAACTAACCAGAGCTAGATCAATAGCTGATGCATTCCTGTTTGGGTACTGTACAGTGGTTGCTCTACCATCATTTAAAATGCACATGTCAAATTCATCAATAAGATTATATAAACTGTTACCCCTATTATTGTTTGTATGACATCCAAATAATATATTATGATGTGCATTAAAATCGCCCATGATAAGACATGGTTTGGGAATTTCAAGAAGCACCTTTTTTATTTTATTAGTATCAAATCTGTTGCTATTGGGAGGACAATAAACACATAGAATATGCAATCTACCCATGGATGTTTCTATGGAAATACATATATTTTGGACTGACTCATAAAAAGTTGTTTCTATAACATTATAAGCAAAATTTTGTTTTATCAAAATACCTACTCCATTGTGTGCATTAACAGAATTTTTATATATAAAGTTGTATGATGTAAAATGAGGAATTACACTACTACTTTTAAGCCAAGTCTCATTCAACAGGCATATATCTATTTTTTGTTCAAAGAGAAATGTGTTTAATAAGGCCTTCTTACTCTGTAAGCTTTGTACATTGAATTGTGCTATATTTAAAAATGTATCCATTAATTGATAATTAAATTTGTTAATAACATGTCTTTTATTCTTTTATTTGTTATAGGAATATTATCTTTATTATTACCTAGACTAATTAGTGATTTTACAATCGCATTTATAATTATTTCATTATTTACAATTTCTTCAGCAATTGACTTTGAGTTCTCACCCAAAGTCCTTTCATTTGGTTTTTTGAGAGCTGGGAAAACATTTGTATCGGACATAGTTGGAGGAGGTGTACTCACCACACTGGCATACGACTGGTTTCGATTGAGGAACTTTTTCTTCTTTTCTTCCATTTTTTGCTTCTTGATGGGGCAATCCCTTGAAATTGCTAAGTGATTGCCACTGCAATTTATACAAATAATTTCCTCAACATCACATTCTTTGTATGAGTGCCGACCAGCACAAGAAGAGCACATTTGCTCACCACGGCAAGCTCTCGCAGAGTGGTTATATTTTAGGCATTTATAGCACTGTAGCAAAGGTGGTATATAAATATGTACAGGGTACCTAAACATTTGAATATATGCGTACTGTGGCAATGCCGTTGCAGCAAATGTAACTGCTATTGTACCCAATGGCGTAAGTTTTCCATCAACTTTCCTCATAAATCTTTTGATAGAGATGACTTCAACATCACTCTGTATGTTTTTGTAGACTTCTTCATTAGACATAGTTTTCGGTACATAACGGATAACTCCTGTTGTTTCCGTCATGTGTGCAGGAACAAAGGCTTTTAATTTATTTTTTCCTAAGAAATGGTCCATTTTGAGAAAGCTATTCGCCGGTGCAGGTTTTTTAAAAGTTATTCCAACTTTGTAGGCATTTACGCGATGTACACCTATGATACCTTTTACATTCTCAGTAAATAATTTTGTAAGTCCAATTGGGTTTTTGTTGCCCAGTTTTTCATTATCTGATGCTTCTACGAAGACTACACAATCACCACTATGGCATTCGGGAAATTGTCTCTTGTAATTTGGTTTCATGTAGATTTTGTAAGCTGCAGACTGTGACGAATCCATGAGAGCCAATTTTCGCTTTTTTGGCTCTTTATCGATGGGGGCATCGCCCCCATCGCTTTCCGTTCCCATTTTACTATATACACAGAGATTATATAGAACTATTTAACAAATAAATACAAAAATTACAAATTTTTTAAGTAGGAGAAAATTTTAAGCACCCGCGCAATTTGATTTCCCGCCAAGAAAAAACTATTATGAAATATAAAGAAGGTGCTGCCATTACATACTTTAAAGACTGGACTTATCTATTTGTTTTAAAAATTAAATTGATACATTAATCAATTATTAAATATCATGTTCAGTTCAGTTCAGTTCAGTGTAATTATTATTCAATACGCTTTAAATACAGTTTTGATATTCTATATTCTAAAAATACTCGTGAAATCATATCAATTCTTACAATAAGCATGTCCCAATTACCATCTTATTTCCAAAACTGGCAACATAAAGACCTCCCCGAATACTTGAATCAAAATAATAATCTTTTAAATTGAAATATTTTTTGCAAACTTTTGCCAAGTAACGAAAGCTGTGGTGGGATTTCAAATATTATCAGTTGTTTTTTAGATATTATTAACTTTTTATCCGTACAAGGCCACAAAAAATCCATGTCCTTTTGGTAACGTTACAAAATTTTTGGAAAAAAATAAATTGCTCTTGAAATTTGACACTCAGAGCCCTAATAGAACTTTGTAGTGCTGATACATTATCTAGTAGTAATACAACACCGTTTGTTTTATTGTTTTACTAGCGGCCCGCCCCAGCTTCGCACGGGTGCAATTTTTTTTTTCGAATTTCCAAAATTTTCTTTCATACAAACCTTGTCCCGGCAATACCGATCACAACAAAAAAAGAATTAGCGAAATCGGTCAAGCCGTTTTCATGTCAAGTCGTGACAACGGAAAACGGGTTTCATTTTTATATATTGTTTTATATCACATTTTTTTTTTAAATTCGTCTAATTGTAAAAGAACTCGGTATACACAAATATTCATAACTTTTAGGGCAATTGAATTATGACCATGCTGTAGAAAGATTTTTTGTTGGAAATGACCTCCTTTTCCTATTTCGTTTGATCCACGACTTTTGGACCACCCTGTATAATATAATAATATTCCACAACTATCACACAACGCCATCTAGTCCCAAGCTAAGCAGAGCTTGTGTTATGGGTACTAGACAACTGAGAAACATATTTATATATTTCTAAATACATACATATTATAGATAAATTACACCCAGACACAGAACAAATGATCGTGCTCATCACACAAACATTTGTCCTGGGTGGGAATCGAACCCACGACCTCCGGCATAGCAGTCAGGGTCACTAACCACTAGACCATCAGGCCTGTCAAAACCTATCTTGTTTTAAACCTATCTTGTTTTAATTTATGTTAACACTAGCTGCGCCCCGCGGTTTCACCCGCATATGTGTCGATCCCGTGGGAACATCGGGATAAAAACTATCCTATGTCCTTCCCCGGGACTCAAACTATCTCTATACCAAATTTCATCTAAATCGGTTCAGTAGTTTAGGCGTGAAGAAAAGACAGACAGACAGACAGAGTTACTTTCGCATTTATAATATTAGTTTGGATACCTACTATGATTTGTGTCTGCATCAAGGTTGTCGATCGACTCATCGACTGGTAGGTGGTAGAGAATGGCTAGGTCACTATGTCCGCATTTACTGCATGCATCTTATCAATCAACTCGGCCTATCGCAGTCCACTGCTGGACATAGGCCTCTCCCAGACTGCGCCACAGCAGCCTGTCCTCCGCCTTCCGCATCCAGTCTACCCCAGCCACCTTCTATAGGTCATCCGTCCATCTAGCTGGGGGGCGTCCCACACTGCGCTTGCCGGTACGCGGTCTCCACTCCAGGACTCGTCTGCTCCACCGGCCATCAGTCCTTCGACAGACATGGCCAGCCCACTGCCACTTCATTTTTTGCTTACTCTGCAAGCTATGTCGGTAACTCCGGTTCTTTTCCGGATAATTTCATTCCTGATTTTATCCTTCAAAGAGACTCCGAGCATAGCTCGCTCCATAGCGCGCTGAGCGACCTTGAATTTGTGGACCAGCCCGACCGTCAGTGTCCACGTTTCAGCACCGTATGTCATGACGGGCAGGACGCACTGGTTGAAGACCTTAGTCTTCAAACACTGCGGGATAGGCGACGAGAAGACTTGACGGAGTTTTCCAAATGCTGCCCAACCCAACTGGATCCTTCTGTCAGCTTCCTTCTCAAAGTTGCATGCATCTTATAGCATTCAATAAATACTTTGTTAAAGTAACTTCGAAGCAGAATACCTCAATAGTGACCACAGTCCAAAAATGGCACACAAAAACCATATTCATAAAATATGCGATCAATGGACAGGACGGTGAAAGAAACCGTTTTAATCAGCTGTGTCGCGCAAAGAGCGTCGCAGTGTACCGAGTATGTTGGCGCCGGAGTTGACCGCGGCCTGCTCGGAGAGGGGCGGCAGCGTGCGCGGCTGGCGCAGCGCCAGCGTCCACAGGCGCAGGCGTAGCTGCACTACGTGGTGCGCGCGCCCCGCGCCCGCGCACACCCGGCTCCGGAACACAGGATGCTCCACGGCGAGACTCTGCGCACACACACACCTTCAGCTCACCCTGCATACAGCCGCGCTGGCACTGACTGCCTAGTCTTTAGTAACACACACAATCACACGGAGTAGGAAATTAAACGCCAGTAGAGCTGAGCATCGTGCACTACATTCTACAGCTAGCAACAATGTAATCGATCTAGTAGCACCTTCATCTTATCGGCGGCGGGCTTGCTGAGCTGGCGCGCCAGCAGCGTGGCCAGCCGGAACAGCGGGAACTGTTCGGGCGCCATGCCACTCATGTATTCTGAGCCACCGCGCTACAGCCCGCACGCGGCTATCCGTTTTCCGTTCCCGTTCGTTTGCAGTTCACTTTTAATAGTTTTTGTTGAAGCCATTACTACAACATGCGCAAGGACGCAGATGATGTGAAATTTTGCAGTAGGTGTATGGTTTTTAATTTTTTATTCGTTTTTATTTGGTCACATGTTTACAAAATGAATATCCAAATTAAGCACGACTGTAGCCCTGTGGGATCTTGCGACCCACATGGTACAAATACCATAGAGGAAAAAAATTTATAGGGAATAAAGAGCCCTCTTACTAGAATTTTTGTCACTCTTATTGAACTGTGTCGCCATCTGATATTAAATCCCTTGAATTAGACACACACGCATACACATACACGCATGCAAATGTACCTATATAAAAAAATCACGTTTGACGTATGGGAGCCCCCTTAATTTATTTTATTTTACTTTAATTGTTTATTTACAACAATAATAAATTAAATAATATAAATAATAATAATTATAATTAATGTTGTTTTTAATATACAACTAAACATTCTGTGAATATTTCAAGCGTCTACCTGTTGCCGTTATTAATATCGAGCCAATAACTGCAAAAAAATCACGTTTGTTGTATGGGAGCCCCCCTTAAATGTTTATTTTATTCTCTTTTTAGTATTTGTTGTTATAGCGGCAACAGAAATACATCATCTGTGAAAATTTCCACTGTCTAGTTATCACGGTTCATAAGATAAAGCCTGGTGACAGACAGATGAACAGTGGAGTCTTAGAAATAGGGTCCCATTTTTGCCCTTTGGGTACGGAACCCTAAAAAGTATCTCAGTGGCTATTTAGGGTTCCGTAGTCAACAAGGAACCCTTCTAGTTTCGCCATGTCCGTCTGTCCGTCCGTCCGTTCGTCCGCAGCTTAGCTCAGAGACTCTTAGAACTAGAAAGCTATAATTTGGCAAGGATATTATACTAATTAATCACGCCAACAAAGTGATAAAATAAAATCTTCGTACCTACTCTACACGTAAAGTGGGGATGGTTTTTCTTTCTCGTCTACTCCAAGTTGTGGGTTATCGTTGCATTGGTTTTACAAAAATATTTTAGGTTTGAGAAAATCTTTTTTCGATTTAGGGATCCGTTTGTGAAATATTAAGCTTTAAAGTGCAAATTTTTGCTAGTCAAATGTCCGCCCCCTGCCAGCTAAATGGTTGCTTTTGGATATGTGAAAAAATCACGGTTGTAGTATACATAACGAATTTAAAAGAAAAACTATCACGGCTAAGTAAGCTTACCAACTTAAATTTGCAGTTGCAATGTATGGGAGAACATGATTTTAAACTACAATGTTAAGTTTGTTCTTGGGATAAATTCATAATTTCAACTATGGTCCCCTTCATTGTGCGTGGTCCAACACGCACTTGGCTGGTTTTTGATTGCCATGACAAGTTCAAGGGGAAATAATCATGGACTTATTATTATAACCTACAACCAACTAATATAATAAGTCCATGAGTGACATTCACACAACAGACAGCGCCCCCCGGCCCCCGCCCTCCGTCAACGTGCTTCGAGCGCCAAAAGATCCTTGTAATCTGGCGGCGCCGCGCGCCGGCGGTGTATCGTCTACAATTCTAAATGATGTGTGGCCTTCTTTTTACTTACTCTGCCATGTGTTGCTTCGTGTTTGCCAAAAAAAAAACAGAATTGTCAGCTATATAGGTACACAGAGTACTTATAATTATAACACAACCTTGAGTTGAGATATTCTCATTAAGTATTTTATGTTCTTTCGTTTTAATACTTTTACATTTCGAAGTGAGCTTTACTAATCATTGTTTTGTAATAACCATCATGTCGTTGAATCGCGAGTACATGTTGAAACGGTGTGACATGGGCAAGCAGCCGCTGTACTGCGTGCAGCCGGTGCAGCTGCTCGACAGCATCATGCCCGACCCCTTGGAGGCCAAGAAGTACATCCTGCGCAACCCCGTGCACCAGTCCTCGCAGAACACGGCCTGCTTCTCGCAGAGATATATCAACACCATCCGGTACGTGACGTCCGCTCGCATACCACGCGCCGCACGCATGACACGCACTTCTACTGGTGATGGCGTTCTCATTATTTTCAGAGTGGAGTACACCGAATCCGGCGCCAACCATGCGGAAGGCGGCTGGCCAAAGGACGTGAACATTCATGACGAAGAAGCCACGCAGCGATACCGCCGTAAAATTGAAAAGGATGATGCTTACATTAACTGCGTAATGAAGTATTCTGGGGTGAGCATGTCCCTCGTTACCGTCTTACAACGAAATCGACTGTGGAAGCATGTAACAACTCTGTACAGTCGGGGAATTAGAGGCCCTTGATTTTCAGCATAATCAGTCTATAATGGTCACTCACACACGCACACCCCCTCACACCCTCACACACCCCCCCCCCCCCCCCCACATTTGGATGCAGACCTTTCTCGAATTTTTGGTCCGATCGGCCGACATGGCGATTTCTTCACGATGTTTTTCTACACCGTTTTGAGTGCATGCCAGCCTACTCATAAGTCCGAGGCTAATTGACTTTTAATTATCATGGAAGTCCACAGGGTGTGCGCAGGGGGCATTGGTTATCTTTATGGACGTATTTCTGTGACAAAGGCTCGTATCTAAAAATTGCTATGACTTTTCATTCCTTGTGTAAGTAGGTAACTACTTATTGTTTTCTTAATTATGTTATAGGAACTCGAGCGCTATGTCTTGCAAAATAACGCCATCGACATGTACCAAACGTATTACTCAGAGCTCGAACAAATGCCGCAACAAGAGCACATAGAGTGCCGCACTGTGAACGTGTACCGCGACAACAACGGCCGGCCCGTCAGCTCCATCTGTTGGAAGCCGGACGGAGGCCAGCAGTTCGCGGTCTCCTACGTCCGGGTGGACTTCAACAGGAACACTCAGTCTTCAGTCCACGGAAACATATGGGACGTGGAGAACGCGAACAGTCCCGTGACGACGTTGACGCCGCCGTGCCCCATGCTGGACCTGCAGTACAACCCCAAGGAGCACAGCGTGCTGGCGAGCGCGCTCATCAACGGGCAGGTGGCGGCGTTCGACGTGCGCTCGCCGCTAGCGCCCTCGCACCTGTGCCCGCCGCACGTGGCGCACCAGGACGCCGTGCGCAACGTGCTGTTCAGCGGCTCCAAGACCGGGATGGAGTTCTTCTCGGCCGGCACCGACGGCAACGTCAAGTGGTGGGACCTGCGCAACATCAACGAGCCCATCGAGGAGCTCTGGCTCGACATGATCAAGGGCAACGAGAAGCAGTCCATGTCCAGGGCGAAGGGAGCCAGCGCGCTCGAGTTTGAGCCCACGATCCCCACGCGGTTCATGGTGGGCACCGAGGACGGAGAAGTCATCTGTGGCAATCGCAAAGGGAAGACGACTGCGGACAAATTATCAGCCAAAGTATGATTTCGGTGTTTTAATTCCTAATGAAAAGTATTTGCAGGGTGAATCCTGTGACTGGTTTTTCACAGTATTCAGGGTGGTAATTTAAGATGGGCATGCAGGGCACCTAACCGGTACAATTGGAAGTCAAAGTAATTTAATTTCATAGGACACCAATAATAATTTTTGGAAAAATGTTTCAGACAGCTAGTTAAATAAATTATGTTTATGGTGTCAATCGATGCGATATCGTAAGTCAGTATCTATAAGGATTAAGAGACTGATCTAGACTAACTGAGGTTACAGTACTTACTGCAATACATACCGCAGCAAAAACTTCCCTTGCATAGATAGGTACCTACCTCTTTTCATAATGATAGTGATCAATCATCATCCCTTCCACGATCTTTCACAACGTATGCGTACGTTTTACGCATGAAAATAACATCATATTCACATTTTGCTGGACCGATTTTTATTGTCTTTGATTTGTTGAATTTGTCTCCACCCCGAACAACAGAATAACTATTAAAACCCGAGAAAAAAAAAAATCTCATGCATTTTTTATGAAACTGCTTTTATGATGATATCTCGAGATTCAGCCAATAATATAACACAAAATTGATTGATTCTGAGGCGGCAATGGTAAAAAGATTCATTTCAGGACCTATGAATATTCGATTTACAAAAAAACTATTGTTTGAACTAAAAAAATTTAAACACTAGTATTTTAGTATGTTACTTGTAGAATAATCTGACAAAAAATCAGAATGATTGTATGTAGGTATATTGGTATGGTTTTTATTGTAAAAAGAAAGTTTTTAGAGGTATCTTCATGATTTTTTTCTGTCGTACCAAATTAGTGGTATTATGTTTTCAAAACACTATCTATCTAGCATATATCCTGAAGAATATTATATGTTTTTCTGATTTTGTTTACTGTAGTCGATCATATACTTTTATTCTTTCAAAAACTACCGTTTTTCTGAGTTTAGGTCTTGTAAGCCCCTTAATGCCAGAGAGATTCTGTCTGACGCTGGTTTTCTAATGAACCTTTAGGGACAAGTGACGGGGAGCTCGGGGCGGTCGGTCAAGGGTGTGTTTGGTCAAAGTGTACGTTTGGCCATTGCAATGGAGCGTATCGTCAAAACCTCGTATTCTCAACATACACTTCAACATACCTAACACATAATTTCTATACTTATAAATAAATAAACTATTAATGAAATACATAATATATATATATACATCATTACAAAAACGAAAACAACGTAAAATCATCAAGATTGATCCGTGCACGGTGCACTCAATGTGGAGGCCGCCAAGCGCGACGGACAGTAGGTACACCGACAGTTATTTACATTATCATTTTAGCCGAAAGACGTCCACTGCTGGACATAGGCCTCCCTCAAGCACCTCCACTTCGACCGGTTCTATGCTTCTCGCATCCAACAGGTTCCTGCAGCCTTCACAAGGTCGTCGGTCCACCTTGTCCACCTTTATTTACATAAACTATTATCATACTAGAGTGTTAATTATTTGTGCGACAAGAAAACTTGTTTAAATAAAAGCACGAACAGTCGTAAATAATAATAAAACTAAGTTAAAAAATGACTCGTAAATAGTTAACGCTGTTCGAAGAAAGTGAAGTACCCATTATAGTGATGGTGGTCAGAGTATGGATGTCGCAGCCAACTGGTTAAATTAGTCGTTCAGTTAACAGCCCAGCCTTTTAACTAAACGGCGCCGTTTAACTAGCTGCCCGAATGATATTCAGCCATTCGATCAAATAGCTAGGCAAATTACTTGGATCAATGACGTTTAACTACCTGCCTAGCCCAGACTTTAAATTTAGTTCCATTTTCTGCCGCCGAACAGATAGGGTTATCTGTCAATACAACGTCGACAACCTAACCTCAAAACACTTGTTGTCAAAACAAAGTTGCTTATGCAACGTCTCCGGCGCTGCGGGAAGTGCAGCCCCTTCGCCCTTGCGTAACAAAGGATGCTTTGTTACAGGGGGCGGGGGCTGCTCTCCCTCCGCGCCTCACTCTAGGGGCAGCAGCTAAAAGACTACGTGGAGTCGGGGTGCCCCGATTCGGTTTTGGGACAGATTCGACCTATTGTTAATGGTTACAATAGGTCGAATCTGTCCCAAAAACCGAATCGGGGCACCCCGACTAACGTAATTAATGTTACCCATATTTATCTGATTTGAGGTTAGAAACAATTTTGTATAAACGCCCTAAGCATCAGCCAGCCAATTCATTAAATGTTGTATTAGACGAATCGGTGGAATATCATTTAGGCCGCTAGTTGAACGGCTCCGTTTAGTTAAAAGGCTAGGCAGTTAACTGAACGGCTAATTTAACCAGTTGGCTGCGACATGGACACTGTTTTCTTTTTAAAGTAAAGACTCTATGCAAACTATAATTTAAATTGCGATTTATTTAGTACAGAATATATGGGAAAAGTTTCTTGCCACATTTCCAGTAGGTACAATCTTTTAGTTACGAAACTCCATCGATTGTCGTCGCGCAGTCACGTTTGCTCGCACAATGAGTCCGTGCCGGTTTGTCTAGCTTGCAGTCACGTGGAGCATCATGAGGCACAGGCGTCAGCGGCGGTCCTGGAATAATTAATATTAATTTGTGTGTCCAGTTCCCCACGCACGTGGGGCCGGTTTGGTCGTTGCAGCGCAACCCCAACTTCTTGAAGAACTTCCTGACGGTGGGTGACTGGACGGCGCGCGTGTGGAGTGAAGACTGCCGCGAATCGGCCGTCTTGTGGACGGGCGCGGACCGGCACAGCATCACCGACGGCACC
Source organism: Amphipoea lucens (assembly GCA_947508005.1). NCBI lineage: Eukaryota > Metazoa > Arthropoda > Insecta > Lepidoptera > Noctuidae > Amphipoea > Amphipoea lucens. The sequence goes on along the minus strand of OX382363.1, from coordinate 162,051 downwards.
TGGAGCCCCACCCGGTACAGTACCCGCGCGCGCACAGCACACAGCTCGCTCAGCGGTTCCCGCACAATATAACTGGACTTTGTGCAGGTTTTCGCTGATGCTACTGGCGAAGGCGAACGGAATGGTGATGGTGTGGGACCTGCTAAGGCGCCAGAACGAGCCCGTGCTCAACGTGCAAGTGTGCGAGGAGCCGCTCTCCAAGTTGGCCATGCACGAAACTGTTAGTATGCTCTCATTCTTTTTACACATACTCGTACTACTCTGACAAAAAGTACCGGGAAAAAAGATCAATAATACACAAAATGTTAGTTCTTCATCTAAATTTATTTTATCGCCTTCAAAGTATGCTCCTTCAGAAACGATACACTTACGCCAACGAATAATCCAGACATGAATCATTTTTTAAACGCTTTTTCCGGAATTGAGTTTAGTTCTCGCTGCGAATTCTCCTTTATGTCTTCTACCGAATGAAAATGGGTGCCACCAAGTAGTAATTTGAGTTTTGGAAAAAGAAAGAAGTCGGCTGGAGCCCAAAGGGTAGGTAAGTAATAACGTTTAAGGGGTGGATATTAGGTACTGCTTCCTTCCACTAACTCGAAAATGGGTATGGGTCTTTGAGTCAAATTATGAACACATCCCGAGCGATTTTTAACTGACTTTAAAAAAGGAGGTTCTGTATTCGACCCCTATGTATGTATATATGTATGTCCGTGATTTACTAAAAAATTAATGAACCGATTTTGATAATTCTTTCATTAATGTGATCTACATTCTTTCAGGAAGGTTTTAGTATACGTATAATACATTAGGTAGTTATGTATAAATGTACTGCACCTCCAACTAAAAAGTGAAAAATAAAAAACTTTTTTGCAAAAAAAACAACCGACTTTAAAAAAAAACACTACAAAGTGAAAAATAACTTTAATTTCGGAAGTCGGTGTCAAAAAACGATAATGCGGAACCAACGACACCGACTTCCGAAATTAAAGTTATTTTTCACTTTGTAGTGTTTTTTTTTAAGTCGGTTGTTTGTGGCTCTGTGGGGGTAAAAAGCAGGGATACAGTTTATTTGAAAAATCTGATTCCTTTGATCTATAAACTTAAAAACTACAAAGTGATAAATAACTTTAATTTCGGAAGTCGCTGTCGTTGGGTTCGCATTTTCGTTTTTTGACGCCGACTTCCGAAATTAAAGTTATTTTTCACTTTGTAGTGTTTTCTTTTTTAAGTCAGTTGTTTTTTTTTTAAAGTTTTTTATACATATACATAGTATGTATGTATGTATAATTGTTTGGCACGCTCTGCGGCATGAACGGCTCGATGGAATTTAGCTTGAGAGGTGTCATTAGATTCGTATTTACTGTGAGAGTGACACTGGTTATATCAAATTTAACAAAAAACAAAATGGCGGATTTTTGGCGCTATATTACAACTTCAAAAATTTTTTTTCTCAAAACCTGTCGAGTGGGGTATCAAAATAAAGGGTTTTATAATAATAATAATATTCCACAACTATCACACAACGCCATCTAGTCCCAAGCTAAGCAGAGCTTGTGTTAAAAGGTAATTACAAAAATATATACAACTTATATGGTTAAAAGTAATTCAAAGTGAGAAATCGTAAAAAACACGTACCAAGAACTAAATCGTCTGCGAAATCTTTCACATTTGTAAACTAAAAAATTTGAAAATAAAAAAAAGTAATTAAAAAAATTAAAAAAACCGACTGCAGCCTTATACTAACTAACTGAAAAGCTAAAAACATAACCCTCCTTCTGGCGCAGTCGGGTAAAAACATTTTAAATTATAAATTAAATAAAAGTTGTAAGCAGGCGGGACCCATTTGAGTTTGAAACTATACGTAATAATGACATGGGCTCCGCCTGCTTCCAACTTTTATTTAATTTAAAATGGGTTTGTTTTACCCGACTGCGCCAGAAAGCGGGTTATGTTTTTCGAGAGTATGTATGTATGTTTGTATGCATGTATACAACTTATATGGTTAAGAGTAATTCAAAGTGACAAATCGTAAAAAAAACACGTACTAAGAACTAAATCGTCTGTGAAATCTTTCACATTTGTAAACTAAAAAGCTGGAAATAAAAAACAGTACCTATTTAAAAAAATTAAAAAACCCGACTGTAACCTTATACTAAAACTAACTGAAAAGCTAAAAACAGGCCCATTTTAAATTAAATAAAAGTTCGAAGCAGGCGGGACCCACTTGAGTTTGTAACTATAATAATGGTATGGGCCCGCCTGCTTCCAACTTTTATTTAATTTAAAATGGGCTTGTTTTTAGCTTTCAGTTAGTTTTAGTATAAGGTTGCAGTCGGGTTTTTTTAATTACTTTTTTAGCTTTTCAGTTAGTTTTAGTAAGTATAAGGTTGCACCCGGGTTTTTTAATTTTTTAAATCACTTTTTTTTTAATTTATAGATCAAAGGGATCAGATTTTTCAAATAAACTGTATCCCCGCTTTTTACCCCCACAGGGGTAGAATTTCGAAAAATTGTTTGGGATGTGTTCATTACCTACTTGACTCAAAGATTATTTATACGAATTGTTGAGTTAAGAAAGCCACACATTAAAATCTTCCCTTGTATAATTAACTATTCCTTTTCACCCCGTTAGGGGTAGATTATCGGAAAACCCTGATACACGTTATTCTTTATTTTTGGTCTTAAGCATAAATACCTAGTTTCGAGGTAATCGGACCACGCGTTAAAATTCATCCATTCAAATTTTGACACCCCCCCCCCCCCAATCTTCCTTTAGGGAGTAGTTTATAAAAACAAAAAATGCCAAACTTCATAATTTACTTAGATAAGTATTCGTGGCAAGTTTCAAGTTTATTAACCAAATTAATAAGATTTTTCATATAAACTGTATTCCCACTTTTCACCCCTACGGGGATGGAATTTTGCGTAACTTGACTCAAAGATTATTTATACCAATTTTCGAGCTAATCAAGCCACTTAACTACCCCTTGTTAGGGGTAGAGTTTCGAAAAACCCTGATACACGTTATTCTTTATTTTTAGTCTTAAGAATAAATACTGAGTTTCAAGTTAATCGGACAACGCGTTAAAATTCTTCCATACAAATTTTGACACCCCTCAATCCCTCTTTAGGGGGTAGTTTAGAAAAACGAAAATGCCAAACTTCATAATAAGCAGTTTTATCGTGAAATTTTACAAGCAAAGCCCAGAAACTCAATTTTTAATAATTACAATAGAAAAAGTAAACAATAATACTCAAATCTTCCACCAAAAACTACCGAACCGGAGGTGACATCTGTCATGTCACCTCCGGTAAAACCAGAGAAATAAAACAACAAAAATGTTGACAAGATTAGCCGCAAGACGCGCACGCCTACCACCTCCGGACTCTTCGCTCAGCTCCGCCTCGCCGCCCGCGCCGCCGGTACCCAGCGCCACTGTGAGCGCTGTGACGAGGCCGGCCGCGGCAGTTGCGTCGAGCTCGAGCGACGAGTATTTCTCTCCGCCCACGACGCCACCACCTGTTCGTCGACGGGGAGGACGCCGGCCGCCGGACGGCTTAGGACCTCGAGGCCCATCGGCCTCTGATGGGGTCCCAGCTCCCGGCGGAAGTGTGCAGCGCATGAGATGGACACGATCCATCAATGAAAATGTCATGCACTCATACTATGGGGCTACAGAGGGGGGAAACAATCTGACCGCGTATCGTGTTCAGATGCTCTCTCTTTTTCAGGTGCTTGAACCAGCTGTCAACGTTTCGGCACAACGACTGTCGGATCAGGCGCGGGTCATCCAACGTAATCATATGTTGGATGACACTGTACTTGATCGCCTGCGAAATGAAACACAGAGTAGCCATGTCATCGCTCCCCAGTCGCAGACTGCTGTAATACTACCGCAGTATAATACAAGTCATGGTGACGAGGGGAGTAATGATAGAGCTACAAACGTAAGTACCCAGTGCAATGAGGAATTGAGGAGTGCTTTGGAGGATGCGATTCAGGAATATCGCTTCATGTCGCCCGAACTTAGGCCACGCTTGCCTCGTTTGCCCATGCATAACAAAAATAGGGCGCTGGTGGCGGTTCTGGATTCGCAGTTGTCAAAATATTTTGATACCTGCGAAGACCTCACCGATACTCTTTCGATTCTGTACTGCGCGGCTGTAGCGGCATGTCGTGTAGCTCACGTTAAATTTAGCAATGACTCTAGAGCTACACGTCCGAAACCAGCCGTACCAGCTTGGCAGTGCAGAATTGAACGTCGTATTGGTGGGGCCAGAACGCTCATCGGCAAACTAGTCTGCTTCAGGGAGGGCAATACTCGCCCTAGAGTGATGCGCTTTGTGAGGCGGGCATTCTTGGGGACTGATATCAGCCCTCAAGACTATATGTCCTGTGTCACAGAGCGCATCGACTTCCTGAAGCAGAATGTGTATGCATGGGCGAACCGTATCCGTCGGTATAAGCGGCGAGTAGAGCGATACACTCAGATTCGCACCTTCCAGAGTGATGAAAGGTGGGTTTATAGGGGTTGGGAACGACCGGATCTAGGTGTGGCTGACACGCAACTGCCAGATGATGATGCCATGTGTTCCTTCTGGCGCAGTATTTGGTCGGTGCCTGTCAGTCACACCGAAGGTGATTGGGCTCGAGAGGTCGAGCGAGCCTGCGATCCAATACCAGAAATGGGGTCTATAACCATCTGCCCCCAAGATGTAGCTCGTGCAGTCCGTCCACTGCCCAACTGGAAGTCTCCAGGGCCGGACGGGCTGCAGAACTTTTGGATAAAATGGTTTTCAAGGTCGCACGCTCGCTTGGCATCTCAGTTCCAGGTCGCTTTGGAATCTGGTTCGCTACCCCAGTTCCTAACGACAGGAATTACCCACCTGCTCCATAAATCAGGTAGCACCGCGGAACCCAAGAATTATAGGCCGATCACGTGTTTACCGACGGTTTATAAAATTCTTACATCCATTTTGAGAGCTAAAATTAACAAACATATAGACACCAACGCCATCATGTCTACCTCTCAGAATGGATGTAGGAATGGATCCCGCGCTACTAAGGAGCTACTCCTCATTGATATGGCCATCAGCCAACAGGTTCGTCGCTTCCGAAAGGATCTGTCGACATGTTGGATAGATTATAAGAAGGCCTATGACTCGGTGCCACATACATGGCTCATGAGGGTGTTGGAATTGTATAAAGTAGATACAACTCTGCGCACCTTCCTGATGTCGTGTATGGGGCAATGGAGGACGGTCCTTCGCTATCCAGGATGTCGAAATATTCAGAGGAATAGCGAACCGATAAGGATCGAGCGAGGCATATTTCAGGGTGATAGTTTGAGTCCGCTTTGGTTCTGCTTATCCTTGAATCCTCTTAGCACGCTGCTGGAGGATTCAGGTCTAGGCTATCGGTTGAGGAGAGGTGGTCAGGTTATATCGCACCTCCTCTACATGGATGACCTAAAACTCTTTGCCCCCAACAATTTGCAACTGGTGGAGCTACTGAAAGTAACTCAAACTTTCAGTAACGCTATTAGGATGGAATTTGGTGTGGACAAATGTGCGGTCATGCATGTAAAACGAGGGGAGATTGTGGAATCCGTGGGAACTCAACTCTCGGATTCCACAAACCTTAGAGCCCTCTCCGCATCCGAAACCTATAAGTATTTGGGTATGTCGGAAGCGTTAGGCATCAATGTTACTGACATGAAGCAATCGTTGAAGGAGCGCTTCTTTGGCCGCCTGAAAAAAGTACTTAATAGTCTTCTATCAGGCGGAAACAAGGTGCGTGCCTTCAACGGTTGGGTCATGCCGGTTTTGATGTACTCTTTTGGCATACTCAAATGGACTCAAACCGAACTCGACGCCCTGGATAGGAGGGTCCGTACGCTGCTGACTGCAAATCGAATGCATCACCCACGGTCATCGGTAATGAGGTTGTATATCCCGCGAAAGTGTGGAGGCCGAGGTTTTTAAACGCTAAGACCCTCCACAATCGCGAGATATGCAATCTCAGGGAATACTTCCAAGAAACCGACGTGGGGATGCATCGAGATGTAGTCATAGTGGACAAGGGCCTCACCCCGCTCTCCTTGGCTAAAGAGAACTGGCGCAAACCAGTAGTGCTTGACACTAATGATCGCATGGAGGTATGGCAGAGTAAGGAGCTTCACGGACGCTTTCTTCGGGCCCTTCATGGACCCGTTGTAGACCTACTAGCGTCCGTAGCCTGGCTACGTTGCGGTGATCTCTTTGGAGAAACCGAAGGTTTTGTTTGTGCAATTATGGACGAAGTTATGATGACAAACAACTACCGGAGATATATTGTGAAAGACGGCACGGTTGACATCTGTCGGGCATGCCACCGGCCGGGAGAATCAATCAGGCATATTATCTCCGGGTGTTCTCGTCTAGCTAACGGAGAATACTTGCATAGACACAACCTTGTAGCCAGGATAATCCATCAGCAGCTTGCTTTGAAATACAACCTTGTAGAATCGGAGGTGCCGTACTATAGGTATGTGCCCGACCCAGTTCTCGAAAATGGTAATATCACATTGTACTGGGATCGATCCATCATCACTGACAGGACTATTGTTGCCAATAAGCCTGATGTAGTGGTGGTGGATCGATCATAGCGGCGCGCAATGATTGTTGACATAACTGTCCCGCATGATGAGAACCTCGTGAAAGCTGAGAAAGATAAATTAAGTATCTTGACTTGGCTCACGAGGTTGTCGACATGTGGGATGTGGACTCAGCGATCATTGTGCCGATAGTCGTTACAGCCAATGGATTAATAGCCAAGAGCCTCGACCAACACCTAAGGAGGCTCTCGTTGGGCAGCTGGATCAAGGGCTTGATTCAGAAAGCTGTACTTCTGGACACGGCCCGTATTGTTAGGAGGTTCCTCTCTCTGGAGCCCTGACCGCCGGTAGCTTGGACCCTGTTCCCGATACCGGTGGGCTACTATTTTTTATATTTTTAAATGTTTTTATATATTTTTTATACTAATATTTAAAAATATAATTTATATGTATATAGTGAAATAAAGATAATAATAATAATATTTATTTGCAAGAAATACATTTTTGCAAGGAAGATCTTATAGCCTAAAAGTCACTGTATTCGGCCTGCAAGCAGGCGTGCAAATTATTGAAATTTATGTCATTATCACAGAATATCTCATTGATTCATTTTTACAAAAATAATTATGACATTAATCAACTACATTATTACAAAAAAATGTTTATACTAATAGAGATTTACATTATAGTCCTTACAATCTATCAATATTAAAATAATTAGGGAAACATTCAATATTATTATTGTTCTTTATGTTGCATAAATTCCTTAATGCTATAAAAACAGTACCCTTGGAGCCACTCTGTTAATTTCTTTTTGAATAAATTACCCTGTAAAATTTTTAAATGGTTAGGAATTTTATTATAAATTAATAGACACATAGGGCAGGTGGCCCGGTTCTGGCCATTTTAAGAGTTTTTCACCACTCAAGCGCTTGGTGTTTCATCTTTTTAGTTACCTCGAACATCATTTTTATATCAAGTCATCAAAAATATATTATTCTTAAACTTAGATAATCTTCTAATCACCAAAAGCGCAATGGATGCCTCATTTTTTGTAAAAAAAAGACGGGTTGCACTCCGGGAGTGCCGGCAGAAGTGAAAACTTGAATATTAACGTTGAAATAAATCAATTATTAATTGAATTAATATAACTCATTTTTTTTCACTATTTCTGCGTCCCTTTTTTCATTAATAGATGCACTTTGTTCAATTTCCATATTTTAAACACTTTATATACACGAATGTTACGAATACACAGCAGTGTGTCCACGTCCACTTCCACTTCGACTTCGACTTCGACTTCGACTTCGACTTCGACTTTGAGTTTGACTTCGACTTCGACTTCGACTTTGACTTTGACTTTGACTTTGACTTTGACTTCGACTTCGACTTCGACTTCGACGTCGACTCCGACTTCGACTTCGACTTTGACTTTGACTTTGACTTCGACTTCGACTTCGACTTCGACTTTGACTTCGACTTTGACTTTGACTTTGACTTCGACTTCGACTCCGACTTCGACTTCGACTTTGACTTTGACTTTGACTTCGACTTCGACTTTGACTTTGACTTTGACTTCGACTTCGACTTCGACTTCGACTCCGACTTCGACTTTGACTTTGACTTTGACTTCGACTTCGACTTCGACTTCGACTTCGACTCCGACTTTGACTTCGACTTCGACTCCGACTTCGACTTCGACTTTGACTCCGACTTCGACTTCGACTTCGACTTCCACTTCCGCTTCCACTTCCACTTCCGCTTCCACTTCCGCTTCCACTTCCACTTCCACTTCCACTCCATCCAATCCATCCATCCATCCATCCATCCATCCATCCATCCATCCATTGTCGTGTGTCACTAAACTTTATTCACTTCGGTTGGCGCCGCCGTAGAGAGAGGCGGGGGGGGGGGGGAATCTCTCCTGACGGTCACGTGTCCTGACGCAATGCCCTGACGCGAGTTTAACATTTTTTACCCATTACAAAAAGTGTTCAACGCCGCTAAAGAAGTTTTCACTTCAAAAATCTTAGATGTGGTATGAGAGCCACTTTTGGCCACATTTTACCCATTTGTGGCCACACTATGTGCCAGTTCTGGCCATTATGAAATAAAACATCAATGAATTCAAAATCGAACGTAGTATTTATTAGAAAGTCGCTGTAACAATAATTCTTACAGACTACACAGTCTCAAAGGCTCAGATTTTATTTAACATCTAATTTTAATTACTTCACTGTTACTTTACATATTATAAATGTCGGGCAAAAATTTCTCCATCTCCGCAATTTTGAAAAAGCCCCTGTTGTTATGTTTAACTGGGGGAGTTATGATTTCCACGATATCACGTATTGTGTACCAAATTTTATCTGGCCTTTCCGGCCATCTAAAAGTATTCCCGGTAGATAGTACCATAGTACTGATTTCATACAGTCTACCTTCTTTTTTCTCAATTTTACCTGGAAAGTATTCCCCTTCGTACTTAATAATTACATAACAACCATTTTTTAAGTTTTTATTCCAACTTTCATTATTAGAGTTTGCCACCTTAGTCAAAGGTAATTCTGATTCCGAACTACTGTCCTTGGTCACAGACCTTTTCCTTTTCCTCTGCTCGGAACTTTTTCTCTGATTGTGTAGTTTTGTTGCTTGATCTATAATTTCTTCATCATTTGAAGCGTCACTCTGTTCGTTCCATTCACTTTCACCACTTTCTACATAATCAACTTCACCATCTTCTTCGGAGGACGAGGTTTCTTCGGGCATTTTTTTCTTTTTAGCCTTCATTTTCGGGTCTTTTTTCTTTTTGTTGGCCTGTTTTTCGTTCTTTTTGTTTCCAGCTGCCTTCGTAACTCCACAATCTTGTTCACCACCTGCCTCCGTAACTTCGCCATCTTCTTCAGAAGACGATATTTCATTGGTAACATTTTTCTGTTTAGTCTTAATTTTAGTCTGCTTTTTCTTTTTGACTTGCTTTTGTTTCTTTTCGTTTTCGGCTGCCTCCATAATATCTACCCATTTGTTTGAAGTTATAATTGAAGGGATGTACATTGCAGTCTTAGTTTTTTTAGGTACCACTTTCCCTGGATACAATACACATTTTTTAACTAACTCTCTTGCCGTATATTTAGCAGATTTTTCATAGTTTTTCTCGACTTCATTATTTTGTACGGAAACGTCCTCTTGATTGGAGTTATCAAGATTAGTTAAAGTAATGCAAGGATCATTATTAGAATTATATTCATCCAGGGTGTTACTTTGTTTTGGAGTGCGGAGGGTAGTGTTTTCTTGACCACAAGTAACAAGACGAGTGGCAGATGCGCAAGGTTCTTCAAAGGTATTGTCATCTTTTAGGGTAATATCCTTTGCATTGCAAGTATTATCGTGGTATCTAGTTCCAGTGCCTTCGATAGTGCCCTCTTGGTCACGGGTATAAACAACACGGGAAGAAGATGCGCAAGGTTCTTCAAAAGTATTGTCGTCCTTTAGAGTAGGATTTTCTTCATTGCCTGAATTATCCATATTTTGAGTGCCAGTCCCTTTGACAATGTCATCTGCATTGCAATTATCAAGAAGCGATGGAGACGCACAACATTCGTCGTGGGGGTTGTCCTCATTATCTCCGAGATCACGAAGGGCAGATATATAAGGATCTTCGACCTCTTCCGATAGGACTGCCTGGTTAGTTCGGGTCTTTGTAGCAGTGTTGTTATTTTTAAAAGCCAGCCAAGTATCATAAAGCATTGATGCCTCCTTATTTCCTTCCCAATCCAGGCCCAATTCTAATGTAGTGTAAAAGTCTTTCAGCAAGTTCGAATCTATTTTACTTTCTAGATATGCAAGATAGCTTGACTCAGAAATGGTAAGCTTCGTGACGACGTCATGGTTCTCTTTTGTGTTGCTGTGTTGTTTCACAATTCTTTTATAATTCACGAAATCCGCCCCGAATGGATACAGACCACATGTCTTAAATCCTGCTTTTATATTGTTTGCAAAAGTTTCGTTATTGATTATTAAGCTATACAAAGCTGAAGGAAGGTTATATTTTGTAATTTCTTTTCCATCATTTTCTATACGCCACTTCTTCACGAGCTTACGCCAGTTTTGTTTTAGAGGGTAAAACACCGCGACGTCCAAGGGTTGTAGCATGTGAGTTGTGTTTGGAACAAGCGCCACCACGTTGATTCCATTTTCACGACATAATTTGCTAAGTTGCATGGTCAGGTGAGATTTGTGTCCATCCAGGAATAAAATTATAGGTAATTCTATTCCTTTTTCCTTTAGGTAGGGAATAAAGACGTTTCCAACAAATTCATAAAAAGCCTCTCCTGTCATCCAACCTTATTCAGTTTTTCCGACTCCCCAGCCGTCTGGTGCATTTTGAACAACTTCACTACTCATCCTTTTGTACTTGTAAACAGTTGTAGGGGGCGCATACTCGCCCAGGGCATTTACAGTAAAAAGTGTAGTTATATTTTCTTTGTCGCTGTTCTTTGATGTATCATAGACATGGAGTCCTTTTTCGGCTAACACCAGACCTCCTTTAGGTGCTAGAAAGAAAGCAGTTTCATCGCAATTCCACACTCGTGAGGGGTCTTCTAGAATTTTCAGATCTTCTGTGCCTAATAGTGAAGAAACTTCCTGAAACCAATTTCTTATTTTTTCTTCGGTAATCAATGAACGAGCTTTATTTATATATTCGGCATGTTTTTGTCTGAGATCGGGATGTCTGGCCATAAACGCTTCGAACCAGGATCTTGAAGGTCTGTTATTTATAAAAGGTGTCTTAAGACCTCCCTTCTCCACGATTTTTTTTACAGAGTCTAATAACCCTTCTTTGTTGATTGGAAACCCATTACGAGCAGAATCTTTAATCCACGCTACAAGTTCATTTTCGATTTCAATTCCAAGAACTGCTTGAGGTCCCACATGTCCAGAAGTTTCAGGAGCATCACCAGAAAGTTTATGCCGCAATGTCGTTCGAGGAACATTAAAGTTCTTGCTAGCAGTGGAAACTTTCATTCCATTTCTAATAGCGTCTAACGCTAAGCCTACTTTATGTGGTGAGTACTGAAACAGTTTTCTTTTAACTACGTCTGTTTTTTTTTTTGCTTGAAGTCGACATCTTTCCCAGAATCTGCAAGAAAATAACATTAACGTCATTCAATTAACAAATACATTAATTATTACATCACATTACATAAGTACAACATCATCATATCAGCCGTAAGACGTCCACTGCTGAACAAAAGTCCCCCAAGTTATTAAATTACCGGCGTACGTATTATTTTATTTTGTCGCAAACAAATACGTAGGCAAATGAAATGCATACCGGGTCTACCTATCCATCGAAACAATTTATATAGTTTACTACCTACATCATTAAGAAAAAACAAAGAAAGAACACATAGTTTATATAAAAAAGACCTCGTTAAACATTAAGTGGCCAGAACTGGGGTTTCTACATGTGCCACTTTTGGCCATCGACTTGGCCAAAGATGGGAAATTGCATAATATTTGCCCCATTTGTGGCCATCGGACCTTACTTCTCGTATGAATTGCGAGCAAATAACTGAAGTTCTACTTAGACAATATGATTAAAATGTAAAACGAATAATAACATTTAAAAAATAAACAAAGATTCCAGAGATAGTTACTGATTACTCACCCACTGTCCTTAATGGTTTTACTAAGAAATGAGCACGTTGAACGCACATTGACACTGAATGGCTGCTGTCATCTCACTGACGTTTGACACATGACAACTGACAACTGTATTTGTGTTGCCATAATTCGTTATTGTAACTACCATAGACCATAGAATTGTTTAGTTATCTGTACATTGTTAGCATCGCTTTGAAGTTGAAAATGGCCAAAAGTGGGTCAGTGGCCAGAACCGGGTCGCCTGCCCTATTAAATACATTTTTCTTATAAAGGACGATGAGTCAGAACGTCACCCCTACCTTACATTGACCAACAGACTTAAAATGTATCTCATTCGAACCGCCTTAGCAAGCTGATCAATTTTTACTCTGACGACATCTCTCAAAAGTGCGGGATATTCCGAGAAAAATCATGTTTTAATGTTTATTGCCAGAACGTCCCCTCAAGCCTTACATTGACCAACGAACTTAAAATGTATCTCATTCAAACCGTCTTAGCAAGGTGATCAATTTTTACTATGACGACATCTCTCAAAAGTGCAGGATATTCCAAGAAAAATCATGTTTTAGTGTTAATTTCGTCACAACGTCCCCCCAATCCTTACATTGACCAACAGACTTAAAATGTATCTCATTCAAACCGTCTTAGCAAGGTGATCAATTTTTACTACGACGACATCTCTCAAAAGTGCAGGATATTCCGAGAAAATCGTGTTTTAATGTTAATATTTTTGGCACAAAATAAGAGTTTGTAAGTAAACCATATTCTTTGATTTTCAAACCTCTCAAGATCAATTAGGAGATGCCATTTAAAAAACAGAAAACGTCTTTCGTTACTCGTCCAATTTTTTCTATTCCTATAGGCAGACAGTTGTCCCACCGGCGGCGATGAACGATTAGCGAGTAGAACTAGCAACTGAAAACGAGTTGGCGAGCAGCGAGCAGCGTGTGTGTAGTTCCGATAGTTTTGTGTCGCTGGGCTATCAGCGAGTCGGCGTGAGCTCTGACCACCAAGCGACCATCGCTGAGCGAGTATCGCTAGGCGAGTATTATCTTTGATAGCTCTTGTCGCTCAGCGACAAACCAGTGAAGCAAGTCCTCGCCGGCAGTGCGAACAGTCAGCGATCAACTGTTAATATATGCATCTCTTTTGTTTACACGGAATGTATATCTATTGTACGTTTCTTGAGCGAGAAAACAGCCGACAGTTAGTCGCTTCCTCGCCGGCGGTGGGACAACTGCCATATGCTCGTCCACGACGGAGACGCGGGTGTCTTCGTCTTGGGCGAGCTTGAATCCCTCACTGCACTCAGGATTCAAGTCTTAACTCTCTCGCTTCGCTCAGGAGTCAACTCAAACCTAGAATCCTTCGTTGCGTTCAGGATTCAAAATAGCGCCCGCGACAACAAGACACTACTTTATCCCAAAATAAATAAAACGATTTTTTATTTTATTTCTAAGCCCCATGGATTTTGGAGTTAAAACTGGTTGCTAGTATTTTTATAGATCTTTATGAACCTGATAAAACATACAAAAGATCTGTTGCAGGGCGGGGGACGAGCCTAGCGAATTAGAAAAATGAATAAAACGATTTTTTAATTTTCATTATAGTTCTAAGCCCCATGGATTATGAAGTTAAAAGTGGTTGCTAGTCTTTTTATAGATCTTTATGAACCTGATAGCACATACAAAAGATCTGTTGCAGGGCGGGGGACGAGCCTAGCGAATTAGAAAAATGAATAAAACGATTTTTTAATTTTCATTATAGTTCTAAGCCCCATGGATTATGAAGTTAAAAGTGGTTGCTAGTCTTTTTATAGATCTTTATGAACCTGATAGCACATACAAAAGATCTGTTGCAGGGCGGGAGACGGGCCTAGCGAATTAGAAAAATTAATAAAACGTTTTTTTAATTTTCATTTTATTTCTAAGCCCCATGGATTTTGAAGTTAAAACTGATTGCTAGTCTTTTTATAGATCTTTATGAACCTGATAGCACATACAAAAGATCTGTTGCAGGGCGGGGGACGGGCCTAGCGAATTAGGAAAAATTAATAAAACGATTTTTTAATTTTTATTTTATTTTTAAACCCCATGGATTTTGAAATTAAAACTGGTTGCTAGTCTTTTAATAGACCTTTGTGAACCTACTAATACATACAAAAGTTCTGTTGAAGGGGGGGGACGGGTCTCATACAAATATGGTCATCGTTCTTTCTTTGTAACAGGGTGGTTGGTATAGTAGGTTGTGAAACTTAGCCCTTTTTTGTCTCGGCATAACCTCACTACGCTGTTTAAAGTAATGCATGTGCCTTTTTGTAAAAAGGCAAATTTCTTTTATGTACATGCAAGGTAGTGGGAGAATTTTGTATTTTTTAAATAAAGGTTTACAGCTATCTAAGAACCATGATTTATTGATAACTCGGATACAACGTTTTTGAATTTTGAATGCTCTGTCGGTATCAGTCGAATTACCCCACATTATTAATCCGTAGTTTAGAACAGATGACACATAGCCATGGTACGCCGAAAGGGCAGCCTCTGCAGAAGCATTCTGTCTTAACTTTTTTAGCGCGAACACATAATTTACTTAGATAAGTATTCTTGCTAAGTTTTAAGGAGGTTAACACAAGGAATAAGATTTTTCATACAAACAAAATCCCCCCTTTTCACCCCCTTAAAGGTTGAGTTTCCAAAAACCTCTTCTTATTGGATACCTACTCTTCACAACTGACACACTCTCCAACATTCATGTCCCTAGGACCAGAGATTTAGGTTGTGCGCTGACATCTCAGTCAGGTCGTCGAATTTTGTATACATATCGAGCCTTTTCAGGAAGAACATCGTAAGCGCCAAAAATCCCAAAAAACTGTTTTTATATAAACCGCCAGATCAACTGATTTTGCATCTTATGTCACTTCTTCTGTAAAATATGCAAAATGGCGGTTACGATCTTCTTCCTGAAAAGGCTCGATATATAGATAGATAGATAGTGGGCTTCCTCCCTTGGCACAGCAATCGACAAGCTGTATCGCATGTCGGTTGTCTGGTTCGTCTGACGTGTGATGTCATGACGTGCTTGTGCAGGGCGCGCTGCTGACATGCGGCAGCCGCAGGGGCTGCGTGTACCTGCTGGAGCTTTCGTCCAACCTCACCAGTGTCGAAAAGAACGAAAAGGTGCTGATGACGCAGATGCTGGAGCGCGAAGCCAAGCGTGAGCGCATCCTGGAGGCGCGCCTTCGTGAGATCAAAATGAAGCAGCGCCAGGCGGAGGAGGCCAGCCCGGCCGCGTCGCTAGCGTCTTTGGACGGCGCGGTGGGTGACGCCGACCTAGACGCCGCCGCCGCCGAGTACCACGCCACCGCCAAGAAGGAGCTCACCAGCTTCTGAACGGAGACGGACGAACATCATCATACTATTAGTTGCTTTTTGTTTTATAAGGATTTCATTTTTAAACTGTTAGTACCTTTGTACCTAGTTTGCGTTCCAATTGATTGATTATAAATATTATTATTAATGACTTATTAGATTTCGGTATATTTCATTTAAAATATCTACCTATAAGTTGTTATCGTTCGTTTTAGGTTTTGTAAGTTTTGAGATAAAAATAAAATAAACATTAGGTATATTATTTTCATCAAATGTGTTTAAGTATTATATTATGATTTGTGACTGCGCGACAGTTTTCGCCCATGGCTTGTGAACAGCAAAACTTAAAAGCTACGAGTATTTTTTTACTAGGGCAGTAAGTAGGTAGGTATAGAGAAATCTGAATCCATATAAGATATGGGGAACTTGTATATGGAACCATTAGCTCTTAAGGGGACTACATTTATTTATTTTATGTTATTAAAACGGTCTAAAACCAATTACATTAATTAAATACAAAAAAGATACAAAACAAACATAAAAGATTACAAAATCATGACAATCAAGACCTAAAGCGCGGTCACTGTCGGATTGCATAGAAAAGAAAGAGAAGCGCGATGACACAACACTGGTAATTTATTGCAAAATATGAAGCAATTATCTATTTATAATAGTACATTATGATACATGTGTGCTATGTTGATCATTAAACCCGAGGCGGTATTATACGCGCGAGCTGTAGGCAAGCGCGATAATGAAGTTAAAGGAAGCCGAGAGTATAATGATCAATGCACACGCGTTTCATACGACGGTTTTTTTTGAAGTTTTTTCGACACTTGCGAGGAATAAAAACAGACTTGTATTGTTAAATATTAACTTGTATGGAAAATGGCGCATTGGGTTTGTTTTTCCACGCGCCGCGCTAGCGTGCGCGCGCTATTTTACCCATAGAGTAAGTAATGTTCATTCCTACACCTGCGCGCGCATTGCTAGCGCGGCGCGCGTTTATTTACTTATAAAGGCACAGACAAAACCGATAAACAGCCTATAGAAAAAATAATATAGTAAACACAAAATAATGTTTAGACTGATCGTAGTGTTGTCGTATGTCAAATTGTAGTTTAGTTAGTATGGAATTAGAAAGTATTATTGGCATAGAGAAATATACATTAATTCAGTGAGAATCCGCAATAATAGAACGCCAGTGGTCTTTTCCGTTTGGTTCCGGGAGGGACGACGGACAATTAAGGTAAATGCGCAGTGGTAGACCGCGAAATTCAAATTTTCTTACGTTTTGTGCAATTCGCATGTCAGCATCAGGTCGTATCTTGATCAAAATGTGATTCGCGACTATAATAGATATGTATTTACAGAATTATAGTCATTAGAATCATTAATATATATGTCTAAGTTAGATTTGTTCCCTAAGAACTTTTCCATAAGAGATTTGTTCTTATGGAACAAATCTAACTTAGAAAGATGTATTAATTAATGATTCTAATGATTATAATTCTGTAAATACGTAGTTACCTGTTATAGTCGCGAATCATATTTTGATCAAGATACAACCTGACACTGACCTGAAAATTGCAAAAAACGATAGAAAAATTGAATTTCGCGGGCTACAATAATTTTAGTTCATTTTGGGACCAAGGACCATTCAGACTATTTAAAAAAAAGTGAAATGTGGCTCGTGGATTCCTTTTGCCATGAAGTCTCTTTGAAGAGATAAAAAAAAAACGCACATCCCCGACCTCCGATTAGTAAATTAAATAGTTATCTGTGGCATTATAGCACTAGTGCCGTAACGTAAAGAAAAAGCACGCGTTTATAATACACTGCATTATGGACCTAAAAGCGGTTCATTAAGAGCCATTTTACGAGCAAGTGTGTTGAAATAGTACATTATGATACATGTGTGCTATGTTGATCATTAAACTCGAGGCGGTATTATACGCGCGAGCCGTAGGCGAGCGCGATAAGGAAGCCGAGAGTTTAATGCACACGCGTATCATACGACGTTTTTCAACACACTTGCGAGGAAAAAAACAGGCTTGTATTGTTAAATATTAACTTGTATGGATAATGGCGGGCTGGGTTTGTTTTTCCGCGCGCCGCGCTAGCGTGCGCGCGCAGGTTTACCCATAGAGTAAGTAATGGCGCGCGTTTATTTATTTAAAGGCACAGACAATACCGTTAAACAGCCTATAGAAAAAATATAGTAAACACAAAATAATGTTTAGACTGACCGTAGTGTTGTCGTATGTCAAATTGTAGTTTAGTTAGTATGGAATTAGAAAGTACTATTTGCATACAGAAATATACATTAATTCAGTGAGAATCCGCAATAATAGAACGCCAATGGTCTTTTCCGTTTGGTTTCGCGAGGGACCACGGACAATTATTATAAGGTGCATCCACACAGAGCGAGGCATGCGCCGCAAGTGCTTTTTTTTTGTATGTTAGATGCCTCAGTCTAAGGCAACCGTACATATAAAAAAAATCATTTGCGGCGCATGCCTCGCTCTGTCTGGATGCACCCTAAGGTGAATGCGCAGTGGTAGACCGCGAAATTTAAATTTTCTTAAGTTTTTTGCAATTCGCAGGTCAGTATCAGGTTGTATCTTGATCAAAATGTATATATATACAGGGTGCCAGGGAAACGCTTCCGAAAACGAAGACAGGTGATAGGGCTAGTGATTCTCGATACAATACCATCAAAAAATCAGGAAAAAAAATGAACAATTTTACCAATTTTTTTTAGCATTTTTCGTACACTATGCTGTGAAAACAGTTAAATACAACCATTATTTGCGATTAAACACATTTTTTTTCTTTACAACTCTAACAAGCAATGTATTCGTAAATAAATATCAGCTGACGCTCGCGCATGACCTCGGGTTCAAAGTGCGCGCGCGCTCGCCGACGGCAGCGCGGCCGACGACCCCAAGTCCACGTGACGCGCTACACGCTGACGGCTAAGTTGTGCAGCGCGGGCGGTGCTGTGTTCCTATCCTCATGAACTCCTAACTTTTACTCGATCGCTTGAAGCAAATGTCTTTTCAGTTCACTTCTACCACACCCCGGACACTCCATACAACGCTCGCAAAATAATTACCTACTACTACATTAAAAAATGACGTTTGTATACGTATGAATGTGTGCGGGAGGTACTTGTGTTTGCGAGCGCTCTTGTTAAAGAACTGCGACGAATACGCCGAAGTGTGGGGTGAGGTGCGGTAACTGATGTTAGTGCGGGGGGAAGGGAGTGGCCTTTCTGTACGTTGTACTTTAAGTATTCTGTGCTTCTACCTAGTTGTGCGATATGTGCTTTCGGATTCCATTCATGCAAGGATCGTAATGATTTTCCCCTTGAACAGGGTTACAATTTTATTTTGATCGGAATGTTCGCAAATTTTGCTTACAAATCAGAAAAATCCAGTTTACTTTGCTTAACCTTGAGACCCCATATCGAAGGTAATTAGATACCTACTGTGATTGAGAAAGAAAAGTACAAAAAGTTGATTATGTACAAAGACATTGACTTTACAAGCAACTTTGTTAATTCGTCCATTAAAATTTTGCACAGCAACAAAATTAAAATTACAGTTTACAGAATGAGTAGAAACAAGCACTAGGAAGATACAGTATCAAGAATTAGAAGAGAAAACTGAGATTTAGGTACACTAGATTGCGAAACGTAATTATTAATTTAGAAATATTTGCGCGTGCATTCGCCGTCGGAGTACATAGGCTATCGACTGCCGGTGGGCGGTGGATGACCGAGCGATCGCGGTCCCGATCCCGGCGCCGGCGGCGGCGCGGGGTGCGCGGGGAGAAACGGTGCGCGTACGAATTCTGGTAATCAAGGTAAATGATTACAAAATTCATTGGTATTGGCCGAGATTTGAACCCGGGCCACCTAGTTTGAAAGAACTAGGCGTCCACGGCTATGCGCGGCGCCGCTGTGAGTTGTGACCATAAACATCCTTTGTAAAGCGCCGCCAAAATAAATAAGAAAAAAAACATTTCAGATGCGTCAACTGTTTTAAATTGATGCACTGTTTCGTGCATTTAAAAACAGTTTTGTATGTAAGTCGATAATCGATAGTGAATGAAATAAAGTAAAAGATCGCCGACATCAGCTGTGGCTGTGATTGACAGAAACATTTTCATCGCATGTACAGAAGCCAGCACATCAACCTACCCGAAACTGTCAAATTTTCCCAATCAACTTTGAACCTTACGTTTTAGTGATGAAGTTGAAAATCTATTAAAGAAATTTGACAGATTGTAGTAGGTTGATATACTGGCGTCTGTACAGTTTGAAGCAACTAGCGCGCGTGAATAAATTGAATTTGAACTTTATGTCAATGAAATTAGAGTCGCATTAGGCGCGGTCGTTTATTGGAACAACTGTATCCTTCATTTGGTAAGTAAACCCAATCAATTTAAGGTGGATAATTAAATTAATTTAATCTAAGAAACCCGTTAAATCTTATTTAAAAGTTATAAAATGACAATAGTTTGTAATAATTTAATAAAGCTAAAGTACAATTGGTTTCTGATTTCATAACTATTATTTTAACATTTTCTCCTCTGTAATTT
This sequence comes from Amphipoea lucens, assembly GCA_947508005.1. Classification (NCBI taxonomy): domain Eukaryota; kingdom Metazoa; phylum Arthropoda; class Insecta; order Lepidoptera; family Noctuidae; genus Amphipoea; species Amphipoea lucens. Next base: position 141,815 of record OX382363.1, on the reverse strand, counting down.
GTTGATCTTTGCGCATCAAAAGACACCGCTATGGTCGCCGCGCTGGCGCGTGGCGGCGTACGCGCGGCGGTATCGTTTGTCGGCCGGCAACAAACGCAGGCGGCATGTTTGATCTTCTTAGTACTTCTTTAGTAATCTAAGACTTTAGGTTAGTTCCTTTCCGACTCGGCTCGTGAGCGAACGTGCGCTATTTTTAATCGATCCATCGCTATTCAATCGTATTTAATACTGTTTTGTTTTAGTTATTATTGTTACGTTTTTAGTGCTGTTTTATTGTTTTTTAGTTATTTTTTTTGTTACGTTATTAGTGCTGTTTTATTGTTTTTTAGTTATTATTTTTGTTGTTTTAAACAATGCCTGAGGCATACGTGTACAGTGCTCGTGAATACGGCAACATGTTGATGTGTTTAGGCGAAGCCCGTGGCAATGCTTCTCTAGCGTTGAGAATTTACCGAGACAGATTTCCGAACGTCCGGCATCCGTCTGATTCTCGCATGATAACAGCAGCTTTTCAGCGAGTCTTAGAAAATCGACCGATTGCTCCGATGGCGGCAGGCGGTGGACAACAAGTGAACGTTCAGACCGAGGAGCGTATTTTAAATGTAATTCGCCAAAATCCACGCCTGGGCACACGAAGTGCGGCGAAATTGTTGCGGCGCCGGGGCGTACCGACCGTCTCTCACTGGACAGTTCACAAAGTCTTGCGCCGGAACAGAATGCGGCCCTACAAAATACATAAAGTACAAGCTTTGCTACCTAATGATCGCGTTCGTCGTCGTGCGTATTGTCGTTGGCTGCTAGATCAACAACAACGTGCGCCTGGCTTCATTGAGCACATTATCTGGACGGACGAGTCCACATTCACAAGAAACGGGATGTGGAACAGGAGGAATGCCCATGTATGGTCAGACGTGAACCCGTTCGCTACTCAAGAAACCGGCCATCAGACCAGATGGTCCGTCAACGTATGGGCTGGTGTTTTTAATGGACGAATTCTGGGACCAGTGTTTCTACCGCAGCGACTCAATGGATCAGCATATCTTAATTTTATAAATGGACATTTAGAAGATATGCTAGATAATGTAGGTATCGCTGGCTGAATTTCGTCGAGCATGGTTCCAGCACGATGGCGCTCCACCTCATGTTACGCGCCCTGTCCGCGAGCGTCTCACTGAGCTTTTTGGTAACCGCTGGATCGGAAGGCTGGGGCCGCACGCCTGGCCGGCTCGTTCACCCGACTTAACACCTCTGGACTTCTTTTTGTGGGGGTATGTGAAAGAAAGAGTGTTTGATCGGGAATGTGACAGTGCTGACGAAATGCGGGGCAGAATAGTGAGCGTTTTTAATAAACTACGCGAAGAATGTGTTGAGGACCCTACACTAATGCCTCGTGTTCACCGGTCCACACAGCGACGGGCCCAGCTGTGTATTGAAATGAATGGAGCGCAGTTCGAGCCAAACCTCATAAGGTCGCAAAGGATTTAGACAGGTACGTAAAATGCCTCTGTCAGCTTTAATGTTTAACAGTGGGCTACGAATGCGATTAAAATTCATAATTTTGTGAAGTGTCGTAGGGGTGGGCATTTTGAAAGTGATATTTGTAAATTCCGTATAAATCCCGTGACTCGGCCGTACGGAGCGCTCGGCGCCCGCGACGTGCGGGCGCTTAGTCACGTGGTGGCGCGTCGTCGCTTTGCGTGTCAGTGACCTCACGTTTTGTACGGTTTCCATTGCGCGTTTACAAAATATGAAGTCTTGAAAATAATCAATTTAAAGCGAAAGGTTATTGGTATTCGTTTGCATATAGGTTGTATAAATGTACGTCCAGGCTTCGGAAGCGTTCTCCTTACACCCTGTATAATAGATATGTATTTACAGAATTATAGTCATTAGAATCATATAATATACCTATTTAAGTTAGATTCGTTCCCTAAGAACTTATCCATAAGAGATTTGTTCTTATGGAACAAATCTAACTTTGAAAGATGTATTAATGATTCTAATGATTATAATTCTGTAAATACATACCTACCTGTTATAGTCGCGAATCATATTTTGATCAAGATACAACCTGACACTGACCTGAAAATTGCAAAAAACGTTAGAAAAATTGAATTTCGCGGGCTACAACTGCGCATTAATCTGGTAAATACATTTTAGTTCATTTTGGGGCCAAAGACAATTCAGACTATTAAAAAAAAAAGTGAAATATGGCTCGCGGATTCCTTTTGGCATGAAGTCTCTTTGAAGAGATTAAAAAAAAAACGCACTTCTCCGACCTCCGACTAGTAAATTAAATAGTTATCTGTGGAAATAAAACACAAGTACCGTAACGTAAAGAAAAAGCACGCGTTTGTAATACACTGCATTATGGTCCTAAAAGCGGTGCATTAAGAGCCATTTTACGAGCAAGTGTGTTGAAAAAAATCTATTGTTTGGTCCATAGATATATGAAAGTTACATTTCTATGGTTTGGACTAAAAAAATAAAACACTAGTACCCACTTTAGTATGTTGCTTGTAGAATAATCTGTCAAAAAATCAGAATGATCGTAGTTATGTAATTATATTAAAATGGTTTTTATTGTGTAATGAAAGTGTTAGAGGTATCTTTTATGAATTTTTTCTATCATATCAAATTAGTTGTATTATGTTTTCAACACACACTAGCATATAAAGTGCTATAAAAATATCTGCCACGGCTTCAATGGGAGTAGTGAATAGTCCCGGGAAATCCCGGAACCGAAAGTACCGGGAAATCGCGTAATGTTTTTATTTTGCCCTGTCATTTCGTCTTTCTCTTACTTTGTCCGTTTCAACACTTTCAACTCTACTACTACATAGCAAGTGTATTCCACGCCAAATTAGAAATATTCTAAACGCGAAGTATCATTTCCCGAAAGTATCGAAAGTACCGAGAATCCCACTTCTTTAGCCAGAACGTCCCAAAAATCCCGGTTCTGCATTCCCCAAATGGGAGACAGTATTTTCTATGGGTCGTTCTCAAAAAAGTGGCACCGAAATTATTGAGAAAATGTATCAATTATTAAGTTTTTTTTTTTAATCCATCCTGGGTATTTCTCTTATGTCAGTCAGCTGCAGTGTTACCAACTTAGCACTTTCGATGCCAGATCTAGCACCATTTTCGTTTGTCTAGCACTGAAATCTGACATTTAGCACCTAGCACTAAATAGAAAAATGCTGATTATTTTTCGATGACTGCAGAACAAAACGCAGTTACACGAGCAGTTACCAAATGCTTTGGCTTCTTAGTTTGCTACACTTTATCTAACAAAGTGTGGATTTCCCGTAAACAACACAAAGACGAGGTAATTTAACTATATTAATAAAATGTCTTGCTTATCACATCATCACACTATCACACTTCACACTAATATTATAAAGGCGAAAGTTTGTGAGTGGGTGTGTGTGTGTGTTTAGATGTTTGTTACTTCTTCACGCTCAAACGGCTGAACCAATTTTGATAAAATTTGGTATGGAGGTAGCTGATACTCTCAATTAACATATAGGCTACTTTTATCCCGATGGAATATCGGGGTCGAAACTTATGCGGGTGAAACCGCGAGGCGCAGCTAGTTGTTTTATAAATTTTAGTTTCGTATTGACTATTACGACATACGCGTAATAAAATATCCAAATTGAGAACCTTCTCCTTTTTTGAATCGGTTAAGAAGTGGCTTAGACCTGTGCTTGGAAATTGTTCAAAAGCAATGTCTGTGTTTTGCAAAAAAGAATTGAACGCGAAAATATTTTAAATTAAGCGGCATTCGGAATCAAAAAGTCACATAGAAAATCTTAAAATAATTACCACAATCATTTTCTTATAAGAAATTATTATGATCACCTGATTAAGTGATTTTATTATGATCCTTCAAAAGCACTCTTTTTGAATTTATGTAGAAATTTAGCACTTTTTACCCGACTGCGCCAGAAGGAGGGTTATGTTTTTCGAGACTATGTATGTATAATTGTTTGGCACGCTCTGTGGCCTGAACGACTGGATGGATTTTAGCTTGAGAGGTGTCGTTAGATTCGTATTGACTGTGAGAGTGACACTGGGTATACCAAAATAAAAAAAAAAACAAAATGGCGGATTTTTGGCGCCATATTATGCCTTCAAAAAAATTTTTTTTTCTCAAAACCTATCTAGTGGAGTATCAAAATAAAGTGTTTTAAAAGGTGATTACAAAAATATATACAACTTATATGGTTAAAAAGTAATTCAAAGTGACAAATCGTAAAAAAACACGTATCAAGAACTAAGTCGTCTGCGAAATCATTCACATTTGTAAACTAAAAAGCTGGAAATAAAATAAAAGTAATTTTAAAAATTAAAAAACTCGACTGTAACCTCATACTAAAACTAACTGGAAAGCTAAAAACAAGCCCATTTTAAATTAAATAAAAATTGGAAGCAGGCGGGACCCATTTGAGTTTGAAACTATAATAATGGTATGGGCCCCGCCTGCTTCCAACTTTTATTTAATTTAAAATGGGCTTGTTTTTAGCTTTTCAGTTAGTTTTAGTAGGTTGCAGTCGGATTTTTTAATTTTAATACTTTTTTGAAGTAACATTTAGCACCTAACCGTAGTATCGAGTTGGCAACCCTGGTCAGCTGTCACTCTGTCAGTATCAAATTATCAATACAAAACTGTCAAGTGTCAAGCGCTGTAAAGTAAATGTCAACAACAGAAACCCGCACGCAATTTTAAAAATAGCTGTTCAGTATTTTGTTTCGCTTTGCTATTAGTTCAGGTAACAGAACAAACCTGTTAGGTGACTGGAGCAATAAGCCAAAGTAGGAACTTGCGTTTGAACAAAACGGGTGAGCTGTTCGGGTTAGGGTAGCAGGATCCAGAGGAATGTCTATGTGGCAGAGCGAGGAGCAGCGCTGCGCGGTGGTACTGCGCGAGGTGTTCGGCTGGTTGGGCGGGCGCGAGCTGGCGCGCGCGGGAGCCGCGTGCCGTGCCTGGCGCCGCGCCGCCGCCGAGCCCGCGCTGTGGCGCCGCCTGCTGCGTGCTAACCACGGTACCACGCCGCCGCAGGCACCGACACCTAACGTTGCTGTGTTGTGAGCATAACCCGGTCTAACTGCATGTGCTGAAGTCACAGTAAGGAGTGGAGGTGAGTTAAACTGCCTCAACATCTGTGTTTATGTGTTATTCCTCCCACCTTTAATTTATTTGTCTTTTTATGAGTTGGTTACCAAAGATGAGTTTCAGGATGGACATAACAAGAGCATGGTTATGTAACTTGGGAACTTTAATCTATCACTATCACTACTGCCATGTGTCCCATTGCTGTGCAATCTACTTGTTTTTTTTTTTTTTGGTATGTCATGCTGGACTGTTACTAGCTAAAACCACTGCGGTGTTCCACCTCTGCCTATGGTTAGGGGTGCGGGATTCGCATAAGCATTCACCGCTCCCCCGACAGGTGCAATGTACCTTTTTTTTTGTGGGGGGGAACCTTCTAAAGGCACCCGACCTCCGGGGAGGGAGGTCGGGGTGTGTGGGATTTTTACCTCACTAAAACCACTCTGGTGATCACCATCAGCACATAGGGGCGGTCCCGGTTCCTCTTAAAAGACCAATTCCGGAATCCCCCCCGAGGTGCAATGTACCTAGTCAATTATGAAATAAAATTCAAACATTCATTCTACATTCTCATATTATATCTACTTACTAATGTTCTTTTTTAAATTGCATGTTAGTTGTGCTGTCATCATTATAGAATAATGTTATTGGGTTGCGTTGGGCACATTCAGGTGCTAAACTGAATTTCAGCTACTTAAATGGTAAAAATTTAGTATTGTTTGGCAGGGGTGGTGGGAGTTTCTGGTGATGACCCCCTCTCCCCTGACACCACTTCCATGAAAAGGTAATGCACCGTTCTTGAGAAAAACAAATTAATGTAACCTAACCTCAAAACACTTCAAAGTTGCTTAAAAGGCATAGTCGGAAGTCATAGTGGTTTAAGAAAAAATTACCACGAAGGGGATGATGGGGTCTGAGTTGGGTTGCTATGCTTGCTTACTAGACCCTGCCATCCGCTTTGAACCTAACCTGTCCAACTCGGGGTGCCCCAAGTTTTGGCTTTTGCATCGTAATACTCCTACTAACAGTAGTAATGTTGCCTTTTGTACACACATAAGATGAGTGGGGGTACATTAACTTTCTTCTGAGCAGAATTTCTTAGTTGTTATAAAAACAAATAAAAGAACCAAGTAAAGATTCAATCAATCAATCAATCAATCAATTCGTTTATTTGTGAAACATAGGTGTTTACATAGGTGTTTACATAAATAAATCGGGGGGTGCGCTATGTTTTGTCATAATTGAGACATACAAATTTATAAGTGACATACTAGGAGTCATCAGATTATAAATACATGAACAGAAAAAACATCAAATACAATAAAATCAATAAAAATAATAGTCAAAGTAATTATTATCAAAAGGTAAAAATGCATCATTATAATAATTGGTCGTTCAAAAATTCGTCTACAGTATAATAACATTTGTCAATTAATAATTTAGTAAGGGCTTTTTTAAACTTATATAATGTCATGTTTTTTATGTCGTCAGGAATTTTATTAAACACTTTAGGTGCTATACCAAAAAAACTTTTTCGCATCAATGCGGTCTTACATTTTAGATGACATAGTTTATTTACATATTGGGCACGTAATGGAGTTTTTCTAGTAGAAGTTACTTTTTCAAATAATTGAGGGTTTCTTTTCACAAACAACGCAGTTTCCAAAATGTATAATGCTGGAAGGGTCAGTATTTTTAAAGACTGAAAATAGGGTCTACAGCTATCCGTTGTCTTTATATTACACATTGCTCTGACACATCTTTTTTGCATCCTAAATATAAGCTCACGGTCAGTCGACTGCCCCCAAAAAATTACGCCATATCGCAACACAGAAGCTACAAGCCCATGGTATGCTACCAGTAACGTATCTTTATTTACTTTTTTTGATAAATGAAAGAGTGCATAAGCAGATTTACTTAGGCGTTTACAGAGTTCTTCTAACATGGGTTTCCAAGTAAGCTTACTGTCGATGGTAATACCTAAAAACTTAACATTATTAACTTCTTCTATTTTATGGTTATTATAAGTTACATCAATATTTGGTTGTGGTTTCCGTTGATGAAAGTGCATCACCTTAGTTTTATTTAAATTAATTACAAGATTATTATTATTCATCCAATGGATGATATTGAGAAGGGATTTATTAATGTCATTTTGATAAGTTGTTTCATTATAACATTTTATAACAGCTGCGCTATCATCGGCAAATAGGATCATTTTGTGTCGTATTATTTTTGGCAGATCATTTATATATATCAGAAATAATAACGGCCCTAGCACGCTACCCTGGGGCACGCCATATCTTACGTGTCTTGGTTTTGATCTATATATGATCTGTGTTTTTGTCTTATGACATATTCTAGATATTTCCGTGTATTGATATCTTTCACTAAGGTATGATTCAATAAGTTTCAGGACATTGCCCCTTATGCCACATCCATGTAATTTTTGCAATAATATTTTGTGATCCACATAGTCAAATGCCTTTGTCATATCAGTAAAGATTGCACATACTGGACTGTTTTTATCTACTGATGTCATAATATTAGATAATAAATCGTACAGTGCCATATTAATAGTATGATTTTTACGAAATCCTTTTTGTTCATTGCAGAATAGGTTGAACTTTTCAAAGTATAGATAAATAGAATTATAAATTACTTTTTCGAATATTTTGGAAAGCACTGGGAGTTTTGCTATCGGTCTATAGTTTTTGACATCTGTTTTGTCGCTTCTTTTAAATAGAGGTTTAATGATAGCTTTTTTTAGACCTTTCGGAAATATGCCATCAGTGATGCATAAATTAATGATGTGTGCGAGAGGTGGTGCTATAATTTCTTTAACATATTTAATAACTCTAGTAGATACACCATCATAACCAATTGTATTTGTATTTTTTAGATTGTCAATTATTTTAATAATGTCGTACGTCGAAACAGGTAACATAAATAGGGATAGGAGAGATTAAAGTATAAAGTCCGATATAAAAAAAAATAAAAAGTAAGCAGAAAAATGTGCCTCACGGCTGCGCTATAAAGGGCCAGTTCAGCAAAAATGCCAGACAGCTAGTGCCTGACGCTGGTTTTCAACTGGACCTGGTGTGTGAGGTGACGGATGTAAATCAGTTTTATACTGCAAAGTATAACATTTCATTTTCGTTATTTAGGGTATATGATTTAAGGGTAGATTTTTTTTATTTATTTCATGAAAAATATGCATTACCTTTTAATAAGTGTGGCAGCGTTATAATCGGGGACCCAACCCCTACCAGCTTTAACTCCTTTTACCCCCCAACTCCTGCCGAACCATACTATATCCAACCTGATACAACAACTAATTTATTATGAGTAGTAGGTAGTACATTATAATAACGGTTTTGTGCTAAAAATACCAAGGCAAAACTATTGGTTAAACAAAAGGCAGAATGTGTCTTTGAATTTGTATATTTAAATATTATTCGAAAATTAGTAGTTATTGCAGAACTGTTATTAGATTCTATCATTATTATGAGCATCTGAAACTGCCAGGGTATTTTGTGACTTTCAAAGTAAACCATCAAAAACCTAACCTGTAAAAAAAAACATTAGCTAACCTAACAACATCTTATAGTGCCATATCATATTAAAAATCTTTTACGAGTATGTTTTAAATACCTACTTAAATAGATTGACTTCGCCATCGCATGAAAACACAATGTATCTCACAAGTATTAAATTAGATTGTTTAGTGCGATTGCCAAGTCAATCTATTGACAATAGGTAGGTAATCAATTTTGTCAATCTATCAATATTCGTCGTTAATTTCGTTAATTTTCGCTTAAGTACTCAAATTCATACCGCTCAAGTTATTAAAACAGAATCTCATCATCAGTCGCTAAGTTTTTGAAGTGAAACTTCTTTAGGCGCGCTTGACTTGGGGAGTAAACTGGCGAATGCGTTACGAAAACGTGTGATCGGGCGAGTAGGGAAGGTACGTATTTATGCGACCGGGTTTTTACACCAGGTATTTGCTTCCAAGTACGCACACCAGGTACCGACTCACAATACTTGCAAGACTATACAGGGTGAAATTGAACACATGCGACAAATCGAAATGGGAGATTATACTCATCATTATGAACAACTTTTACTATGGGACCAAACCTGAAATCGCGAAAAAAAAATCAGCTGTTCCCAACATTTATGTTCGCATAACTCGCCAAAATGTAGGGAACAGCTGATTTTTTTTTCGCGATTTCAGGTTTGGTCCCATAGTAAAAGTTGTTCATAATGACGAGTACAATCTCCCATTTCGATTTGTCGCATGTGTTCAATTTCACCCTGTATAGTATCTTATACGGCTACTCGCTCAAATACGTAGGTACTTAGCCGCGTTAGTTTTCGCAAATGCGATCATGCTCCTTATCAGTAAGAGTCTACGGAACAATTTCGTATGCAAGTATTTTTGAAGGGAAACTTCTTTACGCGCGCTTGACTTGTGGAGTTAACTGGCGAGCGCGTTACGAAAAGTGTGATCGGGCGAGGTGAACGGGAGTTGAGTGGGGGATATAAGTAAGAGAAAGCGCGCACATTTTCTTTCTCTCTTCCTCTCATAGCCAAATACGTTTGAAGTTTTTTTTTCTTTTGCTTATATCTCGAAAATAGTGCGTCCTATCGCAAAAATAATGAAAATTTCGAACCCCTTTATAAAACCCATAAACTCCTAAAACTCACCATGTAGGTAATCATTTTTCATATTTTCCATACAAAAAGTGAAAAATTCCTTAAAAAACGCGCCAAGGCCGCCCCATCCGCGCCTGCGGCTCTAAAAAACAATACACGGGGTAGGACAAATAAGTACCACGTGTTGACGAGTCGCGATTGTCAAATTCGATTTTTGTTGTGTCAAAATTATTGAAGTGAAACTTCTTTACGCACACTTGACTTGGAGAGTAAGCTGGTGAACGCATGATAAGCGTTACGAAAAGTGTGATCGGGCGAGTAGGGAAGGTACGTATTTACGCGACCAGGTTTTTACACCAGGTATTTGCTTCCAAGTACGCACACCGACTCAAAATACTTGCAAGACTATAAAGTATCTTATACGGCTACTCGCTCGAATACGTAGGTACTCAACCGCGTTAGTTTTCGCAAATGCGATCATGCTCCTTAACAGTAAGAGTCTATGGAACAATTTCGTATGCAAGTATTTTTTACTTTAGGTAATGGTTTGCAAGTATTTATTTGTAAACGCGATTTTGCTCCTTATTTATAGGAAGTCATTGATCAATTTCCTATGCAAGTAGTTTTACTTCCAACGGGGCTTTTGAATACGCGATTGTACTTTTTATCTGTATGAAGTTATAGATCAATTTTCTATGCAGATAGAAAATACTTGAAAGTATCTCGCTCCGTCGCGTCATGCCTTGACGCTCGAGTACGTAGGTACTCAAATAGTTCAACAACCGCGTTTGTTTTCGCAAATGCGATCATGCTCCTTATCCGTAAGAGTACAGAATACTTAATAGTACTACGTACAGAAAGGACACTCCCTTCCTCGCCCTCATATCAGATACCGCACCTCACCCCGCACTTCGAGGTATTTTTCGCCGACTCTTTAGCAAGGGCGCTCGCGAACCGCAGCGCTGTATTGCTGACACGAACACACAATTATGCGATTTAAAAGTTTTATTTGAGTTTTAATCACGATGGTTGGATATTGTGATGCTTTTCCGAATTCGTATTTACATAAACTGTTTGTAAGATTTCGCATTTTTGATAATAACCGATTATTTACAGATAAGTCATTTAAACTAAACTATTTTAGTGTTTTTATTTCATTACGAACCCGACTATATAAATGAACAATTGAACTACATGGTCACTTCATAATAATCCACACGTACGGGCAGCGCCGCCGCCGTCGTCGTTCGGTTCCCCGACACAAATTGCTTACCGCGCCATTTTTTTTACGCTACTAGATTTCACGCACACATTTGCACGTATACAAACGTCATTTGTTTATATAGTAGTACTAGGTAATTATTTTGCGAGCGTTGTATGAAGTGTCCTAGGTGTGGTAAGAGTCTACGGAACAATTTCGTATGCAAGTATTTTTACTTTAATGGTTTGTAAAAGTATTTATTTGTAAACGCGATTGTGCTCCTTATTTATAGGAATTCACGGGTCAATTTCCTATGCAAGTACTTTTTACTTCCAACAGGGCTTTTGTTTGATTACGCGATTGTACTTCTTATTTGTATGAAGTTATGGATCAATTTTCGATGCAGATAGAAAATACTTGAAAGTATCTCGAGCCCTGGTTTTAGGCCCTGGTTTCTTAAGGTGGACGTACTTGGAACTTTGGAAGCCCTGGTACTCGATTTTGCAAGTACGACACGTGTCTACGGGCTACGGGCGAGGCAAACGGGAGTTGAGTGGGGGATATAAGCAAGAGAAAGCAGTGCGCGCGCACATTTTCTTTCTCTCTTCCTCTCATAGCCAAATACGTTTGAAGTTTCACTTCAGTCGTGTGGTCATAAGCACACTCCTTTTTTTTTTTATTCGATCGTTTTATAATTCCCCTTTTCTATTTCGTGTACCTAACTTGTTAAGTATGTGGAATAGGGATTTAAAATTTTGGTAGGTACTTATATGTTTTTTGACTCTTGGGTCTAGTATCGTGTAAAAAGAATACACAATTCAATGATTTTTTCTCGATATAAAAAAATTGCAAAGTTATAGGTATCAATTTTTTTACTTTTTGCGATATCACGGCGTAACGGGTAACGCTTAAGAGTTATTCAATGAAATTAACTTTAAAACATAAAGAATTATCATATTAAAGTTTGCTCAAAGTAGTTTTAAATTTAATTAATTTATTTCGTTAAAAAAGGAGTACCTACTTAAATTCGTTTTATTTATTAAAACTTTATGCACAAGTAAAAAAAAATACTGTACAAAGGCGGACTTAATGCCTGATGCATTTTCTACCAGTGAACCTTAGCGTGATGCAGAGACAAAACATGGCAGGTGCAACATACTACAGGATAACTAGCTAGGAAATGACTATAAAATACAAGAATATATACATACATAGATATACAACGTGTCCCAGAAATCAACGTCAAGCCGAAAACGGGCAATAGGCCAAGTCGTGACAGCTATTAGAAAAATATAAAAAAAAATCTTGGTCATGTACTTTTCGAATTATAAGCATTAAAAAATGAATCTCAAAAAGTGACACCCTGTGATGATTTTTCAAGTCCTGTGACTACATTATTAACATTTCGGTAGTTTTTTTCTCTGTGATGTAACCATGAATAACCCTTCTGTAAATTACAGTTAAAAGTTAAAACGTAACTGCCTCAGTTTTAAATTAAATGTTAGATTTTTGCCCAATATTGAATTCAAAATAATGACATCACCCAACTTTAACCGACTGTACTGAAAAAAAAATCTACTACACTATTTTGGCAAGTAACTTTAAAAGATGGCGCGTTTAGTCAGGATTCCAAAATGGTATAACACATACTAATTGCTACTTCTTAATTGAGGAAAAAAAGTACATTGTTGGTTTTAGGTGCATTTGAAATAAAATTCAGTCGTTGGATTTCATTTATTATAATTTTTATTAAATCAGATTTACGAAGTTTTATAACAAATGTTCAAACTGTTTTCCTTCAGCTGCAATGCAAGTTCTACATCTCTTTAAAAATGATCGCGTAATAAGACGGGCGTATCTTCTTGAGTTGATGTATTCAGCGGCTTCTGCAATTCTTTGGCGCAGCTCGTCTAAATCTTGAATTGGTTTAGAGTACACTTTATCCTTTATCGTACCCCAGTAAAAAAAATCTATGGGGTTTAAATCGGGTGAACGGGCAGGCCACGAAATTGTACCACCCCGCCCAATCCACCTATCGGGGTATTCTCGATTGAGAAACTCTCGTACAGTGAGAGCATAATGCGCTGGGCAACCATCTTGTTGATACCACATGCTGCCGTAAATGTTCAGTGGCACTTCTTCCAATAATTCTGGTAATTGGTTCTGTAAGAAGTTCAAATAACCCTGGGCATTTAAATTCTCCGGCAGCTCGATTGGACCAATAACTTTACCATTCAAAATTCCCGTCCACATATTTACTTTAAACTGGTACTGAGAGCTATCTTCCCGCATCAAATTTGGATTTTCCACGTGCCATTCGTGCAAATTGTGGAGGTTCATGTAACCGTCCTTTTTAAATGTTGATTCATCGGACCATAGAATTTTTTCAAAGAATCGCGGGTCCTCTCGGTGCCTCTGCAACATCGTTCGACAAAATCGTACTCTCTCTGGGTAGTCTCGGGGTAGCAGACTTTGTACTCGTCGTACATGGTATGGGTGAAACTCGTTCTTTTTTAAAATACGATGTGCAGTACTTTTGGGGACTCCTATGCTCTGTTCAATTCCACGTACTGAGATACTTCTGTCTTCTTCAACTGCTTGCAAGACTTCGGCTTCGTAGGGCATAACGGGTCTAACCTCGCTAACCATTTGGCTAGGAAATCGACCCTCTGATAATGACCGATGCACATTAATAAATACTCGATGATCGGGATGACGCTCAGCATTCGGGTATCTCTCACGATACACTCTTGCTGCAGCATTGGCGTTGCATAAGCATTCTCCATAAATGAGATGCATGTTGGCGTATTCCTGTGCGGTGTATCGAGATGGCATGATAAAACACTACACAAACACGGGGTTGCTATTAAAACAAGTCCGGGGTTGTCAGAAACGGTGCAGATAAATCCCAATCACAATGCAAATCAAGTCCAATAAACAAAGCCACAGTTGTAAGTACGAAGTCAATACGAATACAAAAAGATGCGCAGTCAACGAAAGAGCGTAACGTACTGCAGTATTGCACAATTTGCCGACGCATCCCTGTTTAGCCAGAGTAGCGTCTCTATCTGTTTCACTCACACATATGAAATGATGTGTCAATCCGTCTCCCTCTTAGTTAGATAAAAGTAGCGTCACTATCTATCTCGCTCCCACTTGCCAAAGTAGCGTCACCTCACATTAGTTAAAATGAATCTTTCTCGCTCACACTAGTCAAAATAACGTCACTCTTCGTCTCAATCAAACTTTTATGAAATACGGCTTCATAAAAAAAAAAACCGAGTGTGCTTATGACCACACGACTGAAGTGAAACTTCAAACGTATTTGGCTATGAGAGGAAGAGAGAAAGAAAATGTGCGCGCGCACTGCTTTCTCTTGCTTATATCCCCCACTCAACTCCCGTTCGCCTCGCCCGTAGCCCTTAGACATGAGTCGTACTTGCAAAATCGAGTACCAGGGCTTCCAAGTACGTCCACCTTAAGAAACCAGGGCCTAAAACCAGGGCTAGAGATACTTTCAAGTATTTTCTATCTGCATCGAAAACTGATTCATAACTTCATACAAATAAGAAGTAAGTACAATCGCGTAATCAAACAAAAGCCCTGTTGGAAGTAAAAAGTACTTGCATAGGAAATTGATCCGTGAATTCCTATAAATCAGGAGCACAATCGCGTTTACAAATAAATACTTTTACAAACCATTAAAGTAAAAATACTTGCATACGAAATTGTTCCGTAGACTCTTACCACACCTCGGACACTCCATACAACGCTCGCAAAATAATTACCTATTACTACTACATAAACAAATGACGTTTGTATACGTGCAAATGTGTGCGTGAAATCTAGTAGCGTAAAAAAAAATGGCGCGGAAAGCAATTTGTGTCGGGGAACCGAACGACGTCGGCGGCGGCGCTGCCCGAACGTGTGCATTATTATGAAGTGACCAAGTAGTTCAATTGTTTATTTATATAGACGGGTTCGTAATGAAATAAAAACACTAAAATAGTTTAGTTTAAATGACTTTTCTGTAAATAATGGGTTAATTAAATCGCATGTTATTAAAAATGCGAAATCATACAAACAGTATATGTAAATACGAATTCGGAAAAGCATCACAATATCCAACCATCGTGATTAAAACTCAAATAAAACTTTTAAATCGCATAATTGTGTGTCAGCAATACAGCGCTGCGGTTCGCGAGCGCCCTTGCTAAAGAGTCGGCGACGAATACCTCGAAGTGCGGGGTGAGGTGCGGTATCTGATATGAGGGCGAGGAAGGGAGTGTCCTTTCTGTACGTAGTACTATTAAGTATTCTGTGCTCTTACTGATAAGGAGTATGATCGCATTTGCGAAAACAAACGCGGTTGTTGAACTATTTGAGTACCTACGTACTCGAGCGTCGAGGCACGACGGAGCGAGATACTTTCAAGTATTTTCTATCTGCATAGAAAACTGATCCATAACTTCATACAGATAAGAAATACAATCGCGTATTCAAAAGCCCCGATGGAAGTAAAACTACTTGCATATGAAATTGATCAATGACTTCGAACAAATAAGGAGCAAAATCGCGTTTACAAATAAATACTTGCAAACCATTAAAGTAGAAAAAACTTTTTAAGAAAAAAAAACCGACTTCCAAAAAAAACTTTACAAAGTGAAAAATAACTTTAATTTCGGAAGTCGGTGTCTTTGGATCTTTATTTTAGTTTTTTGCCACCGACTTTCGAAATTAAAGATATTTTTCACTTTGTAGTGTTTTTTTGAAAGTCGGTTTTTTTTTCTTAAAAAGTTTTTATTTCACGCTTTTTAGTGGGTCTGCTTATAATTTATCTAAGTTACAATAGCCTAGTGATCATCGCCTTTTACAAACAAAATATTGCTTTTCCGATACAGGGAAGTTAATTGTTGAGGAGTTCTCCAGATCCACCATCAGCTCCGTATCACCATTCACATTGTGACGAGCATAAATTGCTTAGCAACCATATTAAAGTAATCGAATCGCAACCCGTGAAATACTTAGATATTATTGAGTAGTTCCGGTGGCCATCTGTGGTCTTCATCATCAGTTCCACATCACCAAATAGTGCTTTCCGAGAGCAAATGCACGAGTTACTATAAAAAATACCCAAATCGCTATAGGTGTGCCTATAATATTTGAAGAGTTCCTTCGATTTCTCCAGGATCCCATCATCAAATCCTGCCCTGATGTTTTTAAACTAGATGCTGATAATCCTGGCTGCAGCATCAGGCCAGACTTGTCAACATTGCATTGAACTTAAAATTTAGTCCTGTTTAAAATGAGCCCAAACACGACTACGGTGCTGTAATTTCAAGGTTGGTACTTTTTCTAATGCTCCTGGCTTCAGCATCAGGTCTTTATGTACTTCGGTGTTCCTCATTAACAGTACGTTTATCCACACATCGAGCCCTTTTCAATGAGCCTTAACACGATATATCTGCTGTTAGTTGTCGAGGAGTTAGGTACTCTGCAGACTATCCTGACTGCAGCATCAGGTCATAACTTGATGATCATGAGACCAAATGTGGCAAATGCCCTATCAAACATCAAAACAATTGACTAAAACAGTCCTTGCCTGTTCCAGTAACTTCTTACTGTTAAGGAGTTGTAACTTCCATCATCAGCCCAGCTACCTGAGATGGTGACAACCATACGCAAATACACAAGATACTTCGTAAAATATGCGAAAAACAATAAGTGAGCCTATAAAATTTAAAGGTTGCCCTCGATTACTCTAAGATCCAATCATCAGATCCTAACTTGGTGACAGTGGGACCACCTCAAAACTATCTACTTTGGAACAAAAAAAGAATTTTGAAAATCCGTCGACAATTGGCGGAGTATTCGATGAACAAACATACAAAAAAAAAAAAAAAAGACGGGTTGCACTCCGGGAGTGCCGGCAGAAGTGAAAACTTGAATATTAACGTTGAAATAAATCAATTATTAATTGAATTAATATAACTAATTTTTTTTCACTATTTCTGCGTCCCTTTTTTCATTAATAGATGCACTTTGTTCAATTTCCATATTTTAAACACTTTATATACACGAATGTTACGAATACACAGCAGTGTGTCCACGTCCACTTCCACTTCGACTTCGACTTCGACTTCGACTTCGACTTCGACTCCGACTCCGACTCCGACTCCGACTCCGACTCCGACTCCGACTCCGACTCCGACTCCGACTCCGACTCCGACTCCGACTCCGACTCCGACTCCGACTCCGACTCCGACTCCGACTCCGACTCCGACTCCGACTCCGACTCCGACTCCGACTCCGACTCCGACTCCGACTCCGACTTTGACTTCGACTTCGACTTCGACTTTGACTTTGACTTCGCATATTTATGCGACCGGGACCGGGTTTTTACACCAGGTATTTCCAGCTATTTTTTACGTACCTTCCCTACTCGCGATCACACGTTTTCGTAACGCATTCGCCAGTTTACTCCCCAAGTCAAGCGCGCCTAAAGAAGTTTCACTTCAAAAATGTTTTTTCTCAATTAAGAAGTAGCAATTAGTATGTGTTATACCATTTTGGAATCCTGACAACGCGCCATCTTTTAAAGTTACTTGCCAAAATAGTGTAGTAGATTTTTTTTTTAGTACAGTCGGTTAAAGTTGGGTGATGTCATTATTTTTAATTCAATATTGGGCAAAAATCTAACATTTAATTTAAAACTGAGGCAGTTACGTTTTAACTTTTAACTGTAATTTACAGAAGGGTTATTCATGGTTACATCACAGAGAAAAAAACTACCGAAATGTTAATAATGTAGTCACAGGACTTGAAAAATCATCACAGGGTGTCACTTTTTGAGATTTATTTTTTAATGCTTATAATTCGAAAAGTACATGACCAAGATTTTTTTTTATATTTTTCTAATAGCTGTCACGACTTGGCCTATTGCCCGTTTTCGGCTCGACGTTGATTTCTGGGACACGTTGTATACATACTGAAAGAGCGAAAGGATAGTTCTCCCGTTGCGCGGGCGCGCGCGGGGAGAGGGGTGAGGGACGGCGCCCGCTGCGCTGCGAGCGCGCCGCCTTCGTTCCGGTCCGCACTTCCGTATAGAGATGGGTTGTAACAGGTTATACACGATATCTGTTATCACTGTTACTGTTAAACAAAAATAACAGGTCCAAATATCTGTTATTAAATAACAGCCTGTTATTTTTGTACCAACGATAAATACGTATTAAAATAACAATTAAGTATCTTCTTTATTTCTTTTCGTTTTAAGTAAGTAGTATTGAATAGGAAGGAATGACGGGGTAATATGAAATTATATAATTATATCCGGTTAGTCTGGAAGTCGATGCCAACATAGTTTTAAAAGGCTAAGCAGATTGATTGGCTATTTTGTTTAGTAAATTAAAAAAACCACCTAAACCTAAACTAAAAAACTATACTTATACATAAATCGATTGTGAACACTGAACACTAATGCGCTAAACACTGAACAGTAACAGCCGTGGTAACAGTCTTTGAGGGTCTGTTATTTTAAGTAACAGATAAGTTATATTGGTAGGAACAACTGTTATTTGTTATTTTTAAATATCTGTTATTTCTATCTGTTACGATAAATATGCCTCACCCCTACTTCCGTAGTCCAGAAACGCGATTACTGGCGAGAGCACGCCCCTTTTCAATCACAACGGTCCGTCTCGCGAGTGCAAATAATAAAACTTTGATTACTGAGTTCCTCTTTCAGCTCAGAAGTGGGATTAGATTCCATAAACGCCCACTAATTAATAAATGTGAACTCGAATGAATATAAACGTCGTATATTATTAGTATTACGTGAGTGTTTTTGTTGTGTGAATTGTGTAAACGTGCGTGTGCGCGAAAAAGAGCGCGAAAATGAGCGCGGATAACACAATAAAAGAAGAAATTAGCCGCATTCGTCGCGAGCTTTTAACAAATTTAGAAGAACAATTAAAACACCGCGTGCGTAAACTGGAAACGGAAGTTTACGGCGCGCCGGTTTCTCGTGATATCGGTGAAGAGGGCTCTTTGACACCACCAATACCTACACCATTGACCATCGGACATGTGACACCGGCCGGGCGAGGCTGTGGTCATCAAGCAGCGCATGGGAGTGCATCCTGTACCTCTGTTCCTGCCACGACGCACCAACATGGCTACTTCACGAGTTCGTGGACGCCTGCCACTACCGGTAACGGTCACCGGGCGGTTCCGGTAACCACTGGACCAGTCGCGTCATTACCGGCGGACCCGACACCGAATATGTCAGCCCCACAACTGGATTCAGGTATTTCTCAGTTAGCGATGCCGGGCGCCCCGTCGCTTGGCGTCCATAGCACGGTCGGCGAGTGCGGGTTATCAGCCACGCGCGCCGATGAGCTTTCACGTGTTATTAACACGTTACCTGCCGCCGGTACGCCGTCGCAACTGAATTTCACGACTTTGATGCCTACAAATACGGGGTATGTTGCACCTCCATCATCACTGCGATATGTAGGTCGTAGCGACCCTATACCGGAATTTGACCCCCAGAAAACTCTAATTACGATGGAACTTTGGATTCGTAAAATCGAAGGTATATCTAACATGTATGGCTGGGACGAAAAGACCACTATTTTCAATACTTCGTCAAAACTAAAGGGCTACGCTCGTCAGTGGTTTGATAATTTAATAGACGTGAATGTGACTTGGTCGGATTTTAAGTCAAAGTTAATGGTGGCTTTTCCGTCCCAGAAAAGTAAATTGAATATGTTACGTGATTTAGTTAATGTCGTACGGAAACCCGACGATGACTACATGCAATTTTATTATGATAAATTGGCTTTGGGCAATGCTTGTGGCCTTCCGCCATCGCTCACCACGGAAATTATAATTGGCACGATTGGTAGTCAGATCGTAGAGGTCGGCGCGGTTTCCGCGGCTTGTAATGACCCCACTAAGTTGTTGAAATACCTATCCGCACTTCGTACCGCCGAAGGAACAAGTCATATTGTGCCAAGTGTAAATTCCTCTTTTAAAAAGATAAGATGCAATCTTTGTAAAAAGCGCGGTCATATTGCAACGAATTGCAATTACAAGGCGCGTGATAAAGCAACTATTTGCGCTTTTTGCCGTAAATCGGGCCATACGGAAGACAAATGTTTCCGCAAAGCAAAAAAATGTACGTATTGTGGTAAATCGGGCCATAGTAAGGATGAATGTTTGAAACTTAAGGCGAATGGTTACGCCAAACTTCAAAGTAGACCTCTCTTTGAAGGCCTACTTCTCCCAAATGGATAGCCCAAATATATTAAAAAAAATATATGATATGTGACATATGTTTACAAATATAATTTAAGTTTGATTTTTTTAATATTACTCTTAGTTTTAACAATAAAAAATCATATCCATCCTCTTATTTTACGCAAGAATTTTCTTTCTACTTTCAAACGCCTGAAGCGATTTTGATGATTCTTTCACCAAATTATAGCAAATTTAATGGTTTATAAAAATTAAGTTTGTTTTTTTTAATAATTATTATTTAAGTGGGAAAAAATCAATAACACCATGGTTTTACCTATACGGGCGCGGGCAGCAGCCGCCCGGTCAGTCTCGCTGTATCGTTCGCACGGGGAGGTTGTGTCGCATGTCGGCTCGCACCGATCTGCATTTTTGTAGCAAAGACTAAATAGCGCAGATAGTACACTCGGACTGTTCGTTTACGCTTGGACGTTGATAGTATTAGTAGTAGTGATACATAGTTTGTTTGCGAGTGGACGCTATATTATTGTCTATTGAATACTAATATAATAATAATATCAATAAAACACGTTTATTCAGTATACAGATCGTTTATTCACGTATACAGTTTATAAAAAAAATACAATTACAAAAAAAAAATTAAAACTAACTTATGACTAATACCGCTCTTAACAGTGGTAGTTTTTAGGGTTCCGTACCCAAAGGGTAAAAACCGGACCTTATTACTAAGACTCCTCTCTCCGTCTGTCTGTCACCAGGCTGTATCTTTCGAACCGTGATAGCCAGAAGAAGGGTTATGTTTTTCGAGAGTATATAATATACAGGGTGAATTTTTCAAGTGGGCGTGGATGGTCAAATTCTAAACTATGAGGAATAGCGAAAAATACTCAAAGGAGTTGTGGGCTCGATTTTGATGAAAACTAAAACTGCATCATTGGATTTTTGAAAAATCAATATTTCTAGCCAGGAATCGAACCTGTTGATTTGAAAAAAAAACACACACATTGTATTATTACACCATTCGATAGTGTCCCTAATAAGGATCAAATTCTGGGAAGTAATGACATACGGCAAACTAAAGGAAAGAGCTAATTTTCAACAAAATACTTTTTTTTATTTTTCTTATGTTTCCTACGTCATCATCATCTGCCTACTAGCCTTTTCCTATATCGGGGTCGGTTTCCAGTCTAACCGGATGCAGCTGAATACCTGTATTTTACATGGAGCACTGCTTATCTGACCTCCACAACCCAGTTACTGGATAATACGATACGCCTTGGTAAGACTGGTTGTCAGACTTTCGAGCTTCTGACTACCCGTAACGACTGTCAAAGATCCTGGAATGACAACCGGGACCAACGGCTTAACGTGCTTTCCGAGGCACGGAGGGGTCTCGGTATGTAAAGATGGTCACCCATCCACAGACCAACCGCGGCAAGCGTAGCTTAACCTGATGGATTGACCTTTGCGGCTGTTATTATTTTGCCAAGCCCGGGTTATGTTACCTATTAACTGATTAATTGTTCATAATGATGACCATTGTTTTCAATACATAGCTGGATTCGACGTCTCAAGGATTGTACTGCCATTCAGCATTACAATATTAGTGATTCCATTAGAATGTTTTCCAAAGATCGTAATAGAAATTTGAATTTGGAACATAATGTTGTGAAGGTGACTGCGCTGCGGGTGTGTTAGTAAAATAAAAATATTGAGCATCATTTCGAACAAGGTACGTAATGTAGGTATGAATACTTTAAAATAAGAAGCAGTTTATTAAGATTCAACATTTTCCTTAAGTTTGCCGTATGTCATTACTTCCCAGAATTTGATCCTTATTAGGGACACTATTGAACGGTGTAATAATACAGTGTGTGCTTTTTTTTTTCAAAATCAACAGGTTCGATTCCTGGCTTGAAATATTGATTTTTCAAAAATCCAATGATGCAGTTTTAGTTTTCATTGAAATCGAGCCCGCGACTCCTTTGAGTACTTTTCGCTATTCCTCATAGTTTCGAATTTGGCCATTCACGCCCACTTGGAAAATTCACCCTGTATACTCTCGAAAAACAATTATACATTCATACTCGTAAACACATATTATGTATGTAGATATGTATAATTGTTTGGCACGCTCTGCGGCCTGAACGGCTCGATGGATTTTAGCTTGAGAGGTGTCGTTAGATTCGTAAGTACTGTGAGAGTGACACTAGGTATATCAAAATAAAAAAAACAAAATGGCGAATTTTTTGCGCAATATTATTTCTTCAAAAAAAATTTTTTTCTCATAACCTATCGAGTGGGGTATCAAAATAAAAGGTTTTAAAAGGTGATTACAAAAATATATACAACTTATAATATGGTAAAAACTAATTCAAAGTGAAAAATCGTAAAAAACACCTACCAAGAACTAAATCGTCTGCGAAATCTTTCACATTTGTAAACTAAAAAGCAGGAAATTAAAAAATTAAAAAACCCGACTGCAACCTTATACTAAAAGTAACTGAAAAGCTAAAAACAAGCCCATTTTAAATTAAATAAAAGTTGGTAACAGGCGGGACCCATTTGAGTTTGAAACTATAATAATGGTATTCTTCTGGCAATCACGGTTCGTGAGATACAGCCCGGTGACAGACAGACAGACGGACAGAGGAGTCTTAGTAATGAGGTCCCGTTTTTACCCTTTGGGTACGGAACCCTAAAAACTACCACTGTTAAAAGCGGTATTAGTCATAAGTTTTTTTTTTTTTTGTAATTGTATTTTTTTATAATCTGTATACGTGAAAAAACGAACTGTATACTGAATAAACGTTTTTTATTGATATTATTATTATTTTTTATTTGTCTCTAAGAAAGCAGTATTTTTACTGTAAGTACAATAGCATTCATACTCACAACATAAATATTGTACGTATTTTCGATCCATCTACACTCAGTAGGTAGCGTCATAAAACTGCCTAAGACAAAATGCATCCCACGCCGCATCTGCATGCGCTACGTACGAGTACGACACTCTTTGACATTGGGGAGGTAAGCGGGCGCGCGGGGTGAGGCACTGGGTTCGCCTATGCTCCACCCAAACGCTCAAGGACATTCGAGGCTATAATCGCCTTAAGGCTCGAAAGTCGCACATCAATAATAATAATAATTCGAACGCTGGCGCATCCCAGTCGGTACATGCTATAAAAAACCAGTCATCAAGCTCGAAATATTATTTAAACGCAAGGGTCAATGACCACCCCGTGAAAGCTTTTATTGACTTCGGTAGTTCGTGTATAACTATTACTAACTCTATGTCACAAAAATTAAATCTCGAAGTGCAACCCTGTCAATCGAATAGCGTTATTAGTGGTTTTGGTGGTTCGAAGATAATACCTATTGGTGAAGCGTATGTAAAGGTGTGTGCGGACGAAGCTTCGTGCGACGCGAGCGCTTATATTGTGCCAGACAGCGCACAAGACATCGGTGTGATTATAGGTCAACCGTTCACAGATTATCCAGACGTGTACGTCATTAAGACACCTACGTGTTTAAAAATGTATAACGCTAATAATTTACGCGAGTTACCCGCCGTTTGTGAGGATGTCGAGCATGTGAAGTTGGTCACGGATAGTTCAGTCGCGTTGTTGCCAGGAGTAAACAAAATAATAGTTTCATGCGACCAACTACTATTCGGACATGCGTCCGTACGTCACACCGAACATCAAGCTCCGAGGGCTGAGTGCGTTATTCCACAGAGCGATATCGAGTTTATTGACGGAAAGGCAGTCATGAATATAATAAATACGAGTAATAGTTCATTTGACTTACCTGTTAATCGATGCGTAGCACGCGCCGCGATAAACGATAGTGCGAATACGTACAAAATAGGTGACGATCTCGAATCGGACGTGTTATCGAAACTCGAGTCGATTTTGCAGGAATACTCGGAATGTTTCTCGGGAGTAGACGACAGTAGAATAGGCAAATGTTCTGTTAAGATGCATATTGAGTTGACGGATAAGGAAAAGGTCGTATATTACCGACCATATCGCATGTCCGCGAGTGATCGTGACAAGGTCCGCAATATCGTTAGTGATTTAAGGAGTAAGGGTATTGTGGAGGAGTCCACTTCACCATACGCGAGCCCTGTCATTCTCGTGACCAAAAGGACGGGAGAGCCGCGCATGGTCGTCGATTACCGCGCGCTTAATAAAATTACCAAAAAGGAGCGCTACCCTTTACCGCTGATACAGGACCAACTAGATCGACTTTCGAATGCACGTGTTTTCTCGTGCTTAGACATTTTATCGGCTTACCATTGCATTCAAATCGATGACGAGAGTAAACACTATACCGCGTTCATCACACCGGACGGTCTTTATCAGTACACTCGCATGAGCTTCGGGTTAGTTAATGCGCCAGCGGTGTTTCAACGCGCTATAGACGAAATACTCGGGCCGTTAAAATTTAAATTTAGCACGGCTTACTTAGACGATATTTTAATTTACTCGAACTCGGAAATTGACGCGTTAGACCATTTAAGAGCAATTTTAGAGCGGATTCGAGAAGCCAACGTTACACTGAGACTTGATAAGTGCTCATTTTTAGTGTCTCGTGTCGAGTATTTGGGCCACGAAGTGTGTAATGGCGAAGTAAAACCGGCTCAACATAAACTGAATGCTGTGCACGATTTTAAGCAACCCGAGAACGTACACCACGCAAGACAATTCATGGGTCTAGCGAACTACTTTCGTAAGTACGTACGTAACTTTGCTTCGCTAGCTCGACCTATCACGCTATTGACTAAAAAAGACCAACCATGGGTCTGGGGCACTGCACAACAGCAGGCCTTTGATAGCATTAAGAACATACTAGTAAGTCGTCCGGTACTATTATTATTTCAACCGGAGTATGAAACACAAGTGCACACCGATGCCTCTAAAATCGGTCTGGGAGGTATTCTGCTTCAAAAAACGCCTAATGGTACTTACCAACCAGTCGCTTACGCTAGCCGCCAGACAACCACCGCGGAGCAACACTACCATAGTTTCGAACTTGAGACATTAGCTGTTGTCATGTCATTACAGAAGTTCAAGGTCTACTTAACGGGTTTAAAATTCACCATTGTAACTGATTGCAATGCTCTGCGGTGGACGTGGTCAAAGCGGGACCTGAACCCGCGCATCGCTAGATGGTGGCTCGAAGTTCAGGGATTTAACTTTGACGTGGAATATCGACCGGGCAAGGCCATGGCTCATGTGGATGCATTGAGTCGTAACCCAGTTGAATCCGTTATGCGTTGCACAGACGGAGATCTTATTGAAAGCATGCAGCACGCTGACGACTCAATCCGATCCACTATAGGGCAGTTGAAGGACGAAACATCCGTGGGCAATAACAACGGCTTAGGACGGGATTACGTTTTAGAGAATAACATTTTATTTAGAAAAGTGAACGGTCAAAACAAAGTTGTAGTACCACGTCAGTCTCGCTGGTCAATCATGCAAACTTTTCATGATAACAACGGTCATGCCAACCATAATAAAACCTATGACGCCATGAAGGAAAAGTATTGGTTTAGTGGTATGAGGCGGTTTGTGCAGAAGTACGTCGGTGGTTGCATACCATGTCAGTACGCAAAGAAACCGACCGGTCGTAAAATAGGATTATTACATCCTATAGAGAAGGTAGCTGTACCGTTCCACACCGTTCACGTGGACCACCTCGGTCCATTCTGTAAAAGTCCATCAGGTAAAATGTACATACTCGCCATTATAGACGCGTTCACGCGTTTCATCTGGATTGAGGCGGTACGCGATGCTGGTTGTGACAACGTATTAAAGACATTTGATCAGTACATTAAAACGTTCGGATTGCCGAGCCGTATAATCAGCGATCGCGGTAAAGCCTTTGACTGTCATGAGTTCAAAAGGTATTGTCGTGATAGGCAAATCAAACACGTACTAACCGCGGTGGCAAGTCCAAGGGCCAATGGGCAAATTGAGCGGTTCAATCGCACAATATTGGATGCTCTGGTCGCCTACCTCGGAGAAGAGGATCAGAACCGTTGGGAGGAATATTTGCCCAAGGTACAGCTCGGGATTAATTCCAATACCAATAATAGTACAGGGAAGTCACCACTAGAGCTACTATACGGTTTCCGTCCACGACTTTCGGGAGACATAGTTGTACCTACGAGGTCTGATATCAGCTCTCTTCGGGCTGGCGCTATCACTCGCTCTCGAGAAGCTGCCCAGAGGTCAAAGATCAATTTTGATAAAAAGAGACGTGAGGGTGCTCCATTTAAGGAAGGCGATCTCGTCCTGGCTGAACGTAAGGTATTTAAGAAAGGGTTACGCAGCGGCAAGCTTATGCCTCGTTTCGATGGTCCATTTGTCGTGCGTAAGGTTTTACCTCATGACCGTTATTTAATCAAAAGTACCACCTCTCGTGGTCGTCCTTACGAAAACGTCCTTGCCAGAGATAAGCTCAAGCCTTTACAATACCCTAACGAGTCAACCTCCGATACTGATTGATAACAGGGTGGAAGTTGTTTAGATTATTGTATGTTTATTATTATTTTTTTAAAATTAAGTGTGTAGCTAATCGTTTCAATTATCATTATAAGACTAACATATATACCATGGTTAATTGACTTTAAATAATAACCCACGTACCGGGTTGCATGTTAAACGTATTGATATGCGTGCCTTAATGTCATTATAACAGGTAGTTGATTAATTGTTACTATTAAACGCATATGTGTGTGTAACCGTGTGTAAAATGTGTATTGACAGTTGTTGGTGGTGGATGTCGAAATGTTTACAGTACTTATTTTTCAATTATTACTTATTATTATAATAAGCAACTTAATTAATAACAAACATACTTCTTAAGTATTGATGTTAATGTTGTGAGCCACTGCTCTGTGGCCGCTGCAACTGTTCACTTAATATAATATATTATTCATTTGTTTAATGCGAATATTGTTATTAATTGTGAGTCACTAAACTGTGGCCACTACAGTCGATGATCTACTTATAACACAAGGGTACCCTACTAAGTAAAGCGCTAAAATGAACATGCATGAAAGACAGATACCGCATCGCATTGGTGTCGTCGTTTGAACGAAGGCCTCCTCAGACTGGTGGTAGATACAGGGTGTCGTTCTTGTCGACGGGCGCATTTATAAAGTGTCAGTCACTTGCAACAGACACGCAGTGTCGTCACCGTCGATAGACACATTGGTAAAGTGTCATCCGCAGATGATAGACAACAGGGACGGCACATCCAGTGTCATCATCTGATAGACACATTCATAAGGTGTCGTCTGATATAATCACGATAGATGCTCAGCTCGTCGTCGTCTGACAGACACATTCATAAGTGTCCTCATTATTTTATGGTGCCAGACACATTCAGAAGTGTCACGACAGTGTCTCATGGTGTGGCTGTCTAACAGGCGCATCGATATACCTACACTCCCCAATCCTTTTTTTTGTGAGATTAAGAACTCACCTTAACCAGTTGACCTCGAGAGTCGGTATTATTAGTTCCAGGATAGGCTACCCGGGGCGGGCAGCTTCATCAGGAAAGGCCGACTGAAAGAGCGAAAGGATAGTTCTCCCGTTGCGCGGGCGCGCGCGGGGAGAGGGGTGAGGGACGGCGCCCGCTGCGCTGCGAGCGCGCCGCCTTCGTTCCGGTCCGCACTTCCGTAGTCCAGAAACGCGATTACTGGCGAGAGCACGCCCCTTTTCAATCACAACGGTCCGTCTCGCGAGTGCAAACAATAAAACTTTGATTACTGAGTTCCTCTTTCAATACATATAAACCAAATGAACTCTTAGGGGAAAAAATGATTGGTAGAGGAGAAACCGAATCCAGCCAATCAGCGCTGGGATGTTATGGCCAACTTCTGCCGAATATGATCACGTGCCTTCACATTAAGAGATAACCGACTGGTTGCCGTCCTGATGTTCAGAGGGAGCGCATTCCATAGAAAGACCGCCTGGACAAAGAAAGAAGAATTAATGAAACCAGAACGGTGAGATGGACATCGTAGAAGGCGATTGTTGGTGGAACGATGATTTTTAATAAATAAAAATAAAAATCATTTATTTCAGACAAAAAAAGTCCATAGGCAAGGGAAGGTTGTTAGTAACAAGAATTTAGCTTATAACTAATGTTAGTAATTAAATAAAAATAAAATGAAATAATATAAAATAAATAAATAAAATAAAATAAAAAGAAGAAACTAAACACACCGTCTATCTCTGCACAGTACGCTCACCGGTCTCGCAACACATGGAGCTCGGTGAACCTACTGAGCAGAGTAGTATTGGTTCTCTCGCCAAACATCTTCAGGACGCTATTCCGGCTCCCCCGTACTCGTCGCACCACCGACGCAACTTTTTTACGCATAATTGCGTAGAAGTCATCTACGCTGGCGTCAGCAAACAAATGCCGGATGCACTGCAATATCGAGGGAGCCGAAACAGAGCCCTGAACACATTATTGTACTGGACGCGCAAGGCATTGTAGGCTTTTTGTGTAAAGTTTGCCCACAGGCCGCTCGTGTAGAACGTCTGGCAGAATGCCTTGAACATCGTTATTTTAACAGGAGCAGTACACCGAGCGAACCTGTGTGCCAACATATTACCACGCACCGACAATGCCCTGCGCTCCCTCTCAATGTCTAATTCGTCACTCAAATTCTCAGTTACAATGTGTCCCAGATATTTAAACTGTGCAACACGACTTAGAGGTACACCATTAAGTAATATAGGTGGTATAAAGATATCGTTTTTATTTTTATATTTAAATAACATGAACTCACTTTTACTTTCGTTGTACCTCAGGCCATGTCCCACAGCATAAACCTCACACACCTTTAACAGCCGTCTGAGACCACCAATTGAGGGGCTCAGCAGCACCATATCATCGGCATAACTCAAATTATTGACACATATGTCATCAATATGGCATCCAACATGCATGCTGCTGAGCTCCTCAATCAGCTGGTTTACATACATATTAAAGAGTCGTGGCGAAGTCAGCCCGCCCTGCCTGACGCCACACTCTAAAGAATATTCATCTGAATACACATTTCCCCACCTGACTATGTTAAGCTGCTCACTGTACCAGTAGGCGAGGATACTCACAAGATCGGCTGGGACACCTGCACTTCTTAATTTTGTCCAAAGCTTATTATATGACACCAGATCAAAAGCTTTGGACAAATCCAAGTAGCATGAATATACTGGAGTTTGCCTTTTTACATAATAATCAACAGTGTGTTTCAGAGACAGTATTGCACTTTCAGTTGACAACCCCTCTCTGAAACCGAACTGTGTATCCTGTAATGTTACAAAACGATCAAGTTTTCTATCCAATAACCCATCAAACACCTTTGCGATAATAGTAGCTAAAGAAATCGGCCTATAGTTAGGTACTTCTGTCAGAGATATCAGCCGTGACATTTTTCACTATTGGCACAACCACTGTTCTCATAAGATTAGATGGTAAATATGAGTGTCTTATACAAAACGTGTAAAACATGGCCAACACCCTATACAGGTGTACTCCCCCATGCTGCAAGTGCTCGACACTGAGTCCCTCATGACCTGGTGACTTCCCTCTTTTCATATTTTTAATAATGTCAGCCACATCCCTACTTGAAAATCCAATAGGCTTTTCTACTGGGTAACGTTCAGTGTCAGGCACAGACAGCAAGGAAGATCTCATCTGAAAATGATCTCTAAATGAGTTTGCAATCATTTTAGCATCACTTATGCCATCAACGCACACAGGCAGACTAGCCTTACCATTCAAACGCTTAGTGCCCTTCCAGAACTTATTAAATTTCTTAGCAGAATGTTGTGAGGCAAGAATATCCATTTTTATCTGATCCTGGTTGTTCTGACAGTACTTTAAGCGTGACTTAAAAACTCGTCGACTTTCACACATTTTGTCATACAAAGAGCCACTAACTGGTTTACCACCTAAGACATACAACTGATAGTCCAGCCTAGCCTGCCCGTGGGCGTCTCTGACATGCTTGTTCCAACCATGGACACACTTAACATTAGTTGGCTTCCTTGGTAAGAGACTGCGACTGTTTGCCGAAGCCTGACTTAATATATTAACAATATCATTATATAAGTTGTCAATTACAGATCTGTGTTGTATATTTTGACACATACCATCAGCACATTCATGAAATTCATCAGGAAACATAATTTTTCTGAAGTTATTATTACAAATATCATGATATTTCTGAATTTCTTCTAATTCTCTTACCCCCCATATAATATTACCTATTACGTTGATAATTGTGGACTTCTACTTTAGCTTTAATTACACCCAAATTACAAGTCACCTGTAAAGGGAAATGATCTGACCAATATACGTCGTTGAGAACCATAATATTCACCACAGACTGCCATGCTGACTTGGTTACCACGCAGTGGTCTAGCCATCGCTTACACCCATACACTTCACTTTGAAAAGTATAAGTTTCAGAAGACATACCTAATTTGACTAGATCGGCACATATCCAGTCATTTTCCTCACAAAAATCAAGAAGTTCAGTACAAAACGGTGCATTAGGATGTGCATTGAAATCGCCTAACATAAATACTACTTCGATATTATTGTCTAGTATAATTGCATTCAACTCACCCAGACACTGAGTACGTTTTTTACGTTTATGCTCACTAGTTCCTTCGCGTAGTTTCTTTGAAGGAACTACTGAGAATTTTTGGATTAGAAGTTCCTTTGCAAAAGCTGAAGGAACTACTGAGACTAGATACACACATCAAAAGTGTCTAGGGATCAAGCATTTTTATGCGGATTTCTTGAGATTGAGATGTGGCTTTGTAATAAATTTATGATTTTATAAATTTATATGGATCCTTTTTGGTGCATTTCATAATTTGAATCAGGAACTGTGAATCAAATTCGAGTAAAAGATGAAAATCAGCTGTCAATATTTTCCCTATAAAAACATACAACGCATTGAAGACATTATTAGTGCTACTGTTTCCCTACTACTGATTAAAACCAACGTTATTATGGAGCGGCGACGTCATTTAAGCAGGGAAGAAATGCTCAGAGCCGTGGGAATGATAGAAGCTGGTTCCCGGCAACGTACTGTGGCTTTAGCTCTGAATACAAGTCAGAGTGTTATCAGTCGACTTTGGACACGTTACCGAAGCACTGGTACCGTGGCTGAGCGCCATGGAGGACGGTATCGCTGCACCACACGGAGACAAGACCGATACATTCAAATCTTAACTCGAAGAGCTCCAACAATAACCGCCATGATGTTAGCCGTGAGGCTTCATCACTCTTCAGGGAACTTAATTAGCGACCAAACAGTCAGAAACCGCTTGCATGAAGTGAACCTTCATTCCCGAAGACCGCTACGGGTACCACCTATAGCAATGCACAATCGTAGGATTCGATATCAATGGGCTCTTGAACACAGAAATTGGGCAGAAGAACAATGGCGTTTCGTGTGCTTTTCTGATGAGTCTCGTTTTGGTATGAGACCGGATACAAGACGTATACGACACTGGAGAACCCCTGGACGCCAACAGCGATTAAAATCCTGCCAGGAAGTCCATCCTTATAGTGGTGGAACCATCATGGTATGGGCGGGTATTTGGATCGGCGGAAGAACTGAGTTGATTTGGATCAGAGGCAACCTCAACGCTCAAATTTATGCTGAGACGATTGTATCAGACGTCATCGTTCCTCTACAAATGCAAATCGGTCCCTTATTTCAGTTAATGCATGATAATGCACGACCGCACACCGCAAGAGTTGTAAGACAGACTCTCGCCGCAGCTAACATCAATGTCCTGCCCTGGCCTGCTCAGTCGCCAGACTTGAACCCGATTGAGCATGCATGGGATATGCTACAGAGAAGAGCTCTGCCGAATATGGAGGGTATCCAGTCGCAAGAAGACCTTTTTTTGTTGTTGCAACGAACATGGGCGGCCATTCCACAGCGTGATTTGGATGAACTCATTTTGAGTATGCCAAACCGATGTTCTTGTGTTGTTAGTGTTCGCGGTAGAAACACGGATTATTAATTGTTTAAGTTACCCAATAAAATTTTAAAGAAAACTGTTATTTCAGTCTTTTTTTCGAACTTTTGTGTTAGTGGTTCAAATGTCAAAAATCCCTTTATTAGGAAAATGGCAAATTTCTTTATTAATGCAAAGGTGACTTGGTTTATAGTTACTGTGACAAACGAAAACACTTTATTTGATGAATCCTTAAAGAAAATTTTAATTAATATCAATCAGGAGAAAAGTTATTGCAAAAATATATGTTGATCCCTAGACACTTTTGATGTGTGTATTTCCTTTAGCAGTTCCTTTGAAGGAACTACTGCGAACTTTTTGATCAGTAGTTCCTTTGCAAAAGCTGAAGGAACTACTGAGACTAGATAGTTCCTTTGAAGGAAATAAACATATATAATGCTGCCCGCTGCTGCCGCATGCAGGACCGTAGGTTCGCTCCATGTACTAAGTAAGTAAATATAACTCTTTTTAGGGCATATTGCATATTAAATACATTTTCCAATTTCGCTTCTTCCGAACAGAATATTATAATTTTTATGTCCCCATCATAATAGTCGGCAAGCAAGAATTTATCGAACTTTTGATCAGTAGTTCCCGTAGTTCCTTTGCAAAAGCTGAAGGAACATTAACAATTTTAATTATAACTAAAAATATACCATTAAATTTCTAATGCCAAACTGCATTCAGTGATGGATTATTTTTTATTAAATAGTTTTTGTAAATAGATAATAGCTTCATATTTGCAATAAATTACCACCGTTGTGTCATCGCGCTTCTCTTTCTTTTCCTACCGAACCTACGGTCCTGCATGCGGCAGCAGCGGGCAGCATTATAATGTTTATTTCCTTCAAAGGAACTATCTATTCTCAGTAGTTCCTTCAGCTTTTGCAAAGGGACTACTGATCAAAAAGTTCTCAGTAGTTCCTTCAGATTTTGCAAAGGAACTACTGATCCAAAAATTCTCAGTAGTTCCTTCAAAGGAACTACGCGAAGGAACTAGTGAGCATAAACGTTTTTACGCATAGGCAGACTGCAGAGCATAAATATTGAATTTGGGAAGTCGTGTAAGAAGGAGCAGTGGGTTTTGGCACATACGTCGTTTTATTCCGAGCGCGCGCACACTATAGCCTCTTTTTTGCGTTTCAAAAGTAATTGCATCACTTTCGCTCGCTTAGTAGGTTTTCGAGGATTTTAGATTTTCGATGTAGCCTCTTAAAGGCACCGGCGGGGATGGTTGGTTTTGTGGTTGTGTTTATAAACGCCCGCAGCTCTTATCAGGTCCAGAGCCCTGATTCACAACCATACGACAGGCTATCGTATCGAAAACCTGACATTTCGATAACCTGATTTGACTTCCCCTCAACAGCAAATAGCTGTTGGAAGAATAGCGGGCGTCTATTTGATTTAAACTGACAAAATTTTCGGGTTTTGGACTTGTGAACAGCGTTGAGAAGACTCTTACGATAACAATGATTAATATTCGACACGATACGGAAGCATATCGAGTGTTTGTGAATAAGGGGGCAGGTGGCCCGCGTTTTCGAGTTAGGTACCTAATCGAAGCAAACAATAAAATCCTCCCCTAAAAACTTGATTAAGTACCTCTTTTTACCCAGTTAACACCATACGACAACAACATACCTAACAAGCCAAGCTTAATTTGTGTGGCCGGATTGTAAAGTAACTGCAACTGCACTCCCTCAGTCGTAGCCGGCTCGCACGTGGCGTGGCGCCAGGAGTTCGTGTGCAGCCGCGCGGGCTGGTGCCTGGTCGCGCGCCACCGCGCCGCCGACACGCTGCTACACGCGGCGCTGGCGCCCGCCGGCGAGCGCGGCGACCTGCTGGCGCTGGCCGGCGCCGACGCCAGCCTGGCCGTGTGGCGGCGCGGTGCCGCGTGGTGCGAGGTGGGCCGCACCAGCCTGCGCGCGCGCGGCTGGAGTGCGGTGGCGCGCGCGCAGTGGGCGGGGCGCGACCGTCTGCTGTTGGCGGGCCCGCTCGCGCTCGCCGCCGACTGGGAGCTTCTCATGCTGCGTGTTGAAGGTTCGTACGGGCACCTGTTACTCCAGTCCTGACGGATTCTGTTCGTTGAATGCCTCTATTGCATCGCAGAGGATGGACGCTGCGGGTCGGTGGCGAGCCGAGTGCGGTGCAGTGCGGGCGCCGCAGGTTGCTGGGCCGATGCGACCGGTGACGCGTTCCTTTCGTTTGAGCTTCACCGCCTCGGGGCCGGCCTATATTGCACCACCGTGTGGCTCAATGCCGCGACGCAGGTTACTTTTGTATTTTCGGTCCGGTCGAGTGATGTCGATTCTACAGGGTGGCTTTTAATTGGACGTATTCCTTCCTTGTAAATACTCAATACTCAATTATCTATTGAATTCCCTATGTATTATTATAAAGTAAAAGATCATATACTATCACGTCCTGTAAGAAATACGTCGAATTACAAGTCACCCAGTATGTATAGTAATATTCATGAAAATCTCGCATGCAGGAGACGGAGTCTGAATATGCAGGGGTGACGTCGCCATTACTGAGGATCTACAACGAGGACGGCGCCCACTTGACGTGAGCAGCGCCCCCCGGCCGCCGCAGCATGCGCTCCTCGCTCACCCGCCCCCTCCCCGCTCACCGGCCCCTCCACGCTCCCTCCCCGCTCACTCGCCCCCTCCCCGCTCACTCGCCCCCTCCCCGCTCACACCCGCCCCCTCCCCGCAGGGACGCGCCCCCCGTTCTCCCGCCTCCTCCCCGCAGGCACGCGGTCCCCGCTCACCTGCCCCCTCCCCGCAGGGACGCGCCCCCCGTTCTCCCGCCTCCTCCCCGCAGGCACGCGGTCCCCGCTCACCTGCCCCCTCCCCGCAGGGACGCGCCCCCCGTTCTCCCGCCTCCTCCCCGCAGGCACGCGGTCCCCGCTCACCTGCCCCCTCCCCGCAGGCACGCGCTGGTGGCCGAGGAGCGGCCGGGCGCGCGCCGGCTGGTAACGGGCGCGGGCTGCCGGCTGAGCGCGTGGCCGGTGGCGGCGCCGCGGCCCCCGCCGCTGGTGGCGCTGGCGGGCGGCGGGCTGGCGGAGCGCGTGCGTCGCCAGCGCCTGCGCCGCGCCGCGCCCGAGCAGGACGCGCCCGAACCCGACGAGGCCGCCGTGCGCGCCGCCTGCACGCCGCCCGCGCACCTATGCCGCTTGGCCGCGCCGCTCGTCGGACTCGTCCTTCACGAGAGGTGAGCCAATATATAGTGGGATGGAAGTCTGCCGCTGTGCTCGTTAACCAGAGCGGTGTTATTTCGCAGCGAGCGGTGCATGTGGGCCGTGTGCAGCGACGGCAGCGCCGCGTGCGTGTCGGTCGCTGCGCTGCAGCTGCTGGTGCACGTGCCCGCGCCGACGGGCGCGGGTGGTGCCGGCGTGCACTACGTGCAGCCCGCCGTCTCCGCGTCGCTCGTGGCATGGTAAGTAGTCGCCGCGGCTGGCGGCGCGCCGGGCGTGGGCGGCGCTGCTGTGACGTGTCCGTGTGCAGGCCGGCGGGCGGGTACTCGGCGCGCGTGGAGTGGCTGGCGGCGGCGACGGGTGCGCGCGGCGCGGGGCTGGCGCACGACGCGGCGGCGGTGTGCTGCGTGCTGCCGCGTGCGGACGAGATGCTGGTGCTGGCGGGCGACGAGCTATACGTAGGTGTCGGGGCGAGGGCGGGCGGTGCGTACAGCTGGTCACTGACGGGCGCGTGTTGCAGGTGTGGCGCAGCCGCGCGACGCCGCAGTGGGACCCGCGCGAGGCCGCAATGGGACCCGCGTGACACCGCAGTGGGACGACGGCGTCGCTGTCGGGCGCGTGTCGCAGGTGTGGCGCAGCCGCGCGATGCCGCAGTGGGACCCGCGCGAGGCCGCAATGGGACCCGCGTGACACCGCAGTGGGACGGCGGCGTCGCTGTCGGGCGCGTGTCGCAGGTATGGCGCGCCCGCGCGGCGCCGCACTGGTACCCGACGACGACGGCGACTATTCGTCACTGACTCCTGGAGCGACGCTGCGCAACCTCATGCCTCATATTTATCACGACGACACCGAGCATTTATATTTATTACGTATTTACAATAAAATAAATGTGTCTGGTATTATTGCATTGACAATATCCAAATTGGTCCTACTTATGCATTTTTTTTTCGTCAAAGTCAGATTGCGTCGGCGATTTAATCCTACTATGTCAGTACAAAAATACTCAAGTAGTGTCATAAATGAATGACCAGTAAAAAGTTCTATAACAGACACAATGAATAAGCATACAACATTATACAGAGTTGATACGACAGAGGGGCTTTCCTTTAAACTGCTTATACTAGGTACCATTTCCAAGCTCTGTACCAAAAATCAATTAAATAGCAGCAGTAGTTTAGTCGCAAATGATTTTTTAAGTTTTTACCCCGTTTGAACACGATGTATCTTTCGTAACAGCTGAGTATGTCTAACGCATAGGTCATGTACCTTAAAACGATAAATCTGAGTATAACCTACAATACGTTGTTGCCGCTCTGACGCAAGTCACAAGTACAACCAAATATTTCACAAAAAAGTTGGCAATGCAAACAAGGAAGCAATAAATACACATACTTGCTCTTTCATTACGAGAGTGACAATCATAGCAAAACATCCCGCGCGTAAAAGAAATAGAAATAGGTCAGTGTGTTGCTATTGCATCCTAGATCCTTGCGATCGATAAGTGGGGCTTCCCGACCTCTAAAAAACATGTTTTTTCAGTGCGCCGACGGCACCCTTTCGGAGCGTGCGGTGCGTTATGTAACACGGGAGCTTCCGCGCCACTTTTGTTTTGTCGAACTCGCGCGCTGACAATTATTATTGTGATTTTGTTTAGTTATTGTGATAGGACACTAAATTATAAGTTTAAGACAGTATTTGAACTAAAAAATAGGATTATTTTAGCATTCTTAGCGACGGACAGTGATTTAATTAGAAAAATAAATAACAATCTTCTCCGTGTCGGTATGATTTATTGTGCATTAATGTGAATGGAGGACACATCGAGAATTTAAAAATTTAGTGATTTTTTTGTGATTGTTGTGCGCGTACTTCAAAACCTTAGGTACAGACGCCAGCACATCAACCTACCCGAAACTGTAAAATTTTCCCAATCAATTTTGAACCTTTTAGTTTAGCAATAAAGTTGAAAATTTATTAAAGAAATTTGACAGCTTGTAGTAGGTTGATGTGCCCTGTACCTAACATAAAAGCCGCCGCGCGCGCCAAGTCACTGCCGGCGTCGGACGCCCGCCGCCCGCCTCGACACGAGATAGGCACACGCGCGACGTTGCCATTTTTGTTACCCAGGTATCTAAGTTCAGTCAACTTTATTTACAAAGGCTGTTGCGTTTTACTCTAATTTGTAAGCTATTTAGTTTGTTTGAAAAAAACAAATTCTTGTTTTTGGCGCTTTTTATTTATAGACCGTATTGAATTAATACTAAACACCTATAGTTACGTACTGTAATTTAAAATCCCCTCTGTCATATCAACTCTGTATAAACTATCTCGAAGGAAACGTGCCATAAGGCCTTGGATAACACCGGTTTATGCCGTTGCATTACTCTCTCCATAAAAAGCTTCGCAAAATGTGCACTTGACGCAAAATGTGCACTTCGCAAAATGTGCACATCGCAAAATGTGCCGTTCGCAAAATATGCACTTCTCAAAATGAGCACTTCTCAAAATGAGTGTGAATTTGATCACAATGCTCTCAAATTAAAAACTTTGCTTACAGTATACTTTTTTATTATTTTGCACGATTTTATGGTATTTATTTCTCAATAAGAAATTACAAAGATTTCACTTACGTCAGCTTAAGGTCTTGCAGTTGCTGCGATAGATCAATTTTGTCTTCAGTGTTTGGACGGTGGTGTGGGCCCGGACGACTCTCATCTTAAGGGACTGGTACTGAACGGCCATCTGCGATGTGCCGTGACAAACTTTTCGTTATAGCATAGAATACTTTAAAGTACTACGTACAGAAAGGACACTCCCTTCCCCGCACTAACATCAGTTACCGCACCTCACCCCGCACTTCGGCATATTCGTCGCCGGTTCTTTAACAAGAGCGCTCGCAAACACAAGTACCTCACGCACACATTCATACGTATACAAACGTCATTTCATGGTCTGTGCCGTCGGCTTGACCTGTGAGACTACACCTTACAATAATCTTTCGAGAACACCGTGTCTATGATCCCCGCGCCGTCCAGGACGCTAGTCACAGCCCCGCCCCGCGCGCCCGCCCTGCGGCGTCGGGGCACGGCTTGCTGGCTGCGCGATCTACAGTACGCTTTCGATAACGCTTCAAAGTGCACGAGTGTCACTGTGCGTAAAATATCAACGACGTAGTTTCGTTCGAGATCGTTAAGTAATTTAACGATCGTGTTGTGAATTTCTGATACATTGTGGATTGTTCTAAAGTATCGGTAAGCGAATTTCTTGTTCTACTAAGTGCTTGCTTTGAATAAAATATTACGTAATAATAATATGTCATTGTTTTAACGTTTCTTCTGAGTTTAGCTAATTTCATTATAAATGCAAATAAGCCGAAATAACTTTAATTGTGTTCCCGAATGTGTTTTTCTTGTTTGTTATTTACATACTTAGATTATTTTATACCTACTTACTGAGACTCGCACTCTACGATCTCAAGAATCGTATGGCCTGAGCTAATCAGACATACGTCTCGATTCGAGTCGCCAGATTACTCACAATTCGAGTAAACGTACGGCTCAATCAGAGCAGCCTTACGGCCCGATTTGAGGAGCCATACGGCTCGATATGAGCAGCCGTACGGCTCGATATGAGCAGCCGTACGGCTCGATTTGAGCAGGCGTACGGCTCGATTTGGG
Organism: Amphipoea lucens; assembly: GCA_947508005.1. NCBI lineage: Eukaryota > Metazoa > Arthropoda > Insecta > Lepidoptera > Noctuidae > Amphipoea > Amphipoea lucens. Next base: position 102,625 of record OX382363.1, on the reverse strand, counting down.
CAGGCGTACGGCTCGATTTGGGCAGGCATACGGTTCGATTTGAGCAGGCGTACGGCTCAATCTCAGTCGTGCGGCTCGATGCGGGTAACTGTGCCGTAAAACTTGCGCTTTTACGTTAAGTGTGGCTGCGTGCACTCACCAGCTTGCTCGTTTCCAGATGGCGACACCAGTAGACATTTCTACGCTTAAATCACTTCTAGAGTGGGAGGCCGAGGACCCCGGCGACAACGAGATCCTGGAAAGGATAAAGAAGCTGGCTGTTGCACATTTACCTGAAGGATGGCTGGAGTGGAGAGCTGTCCCCCTCAAGAAATAAGAACTATTAGGGCCTGAGCTGGACCCTCAGGTTCTAAATAAAATAAGGTTTGCATTTCCAACTGTAAGCCTCGCTAGAGCTTTCTCGCCTGACTGTACTAGTCTTCCGGAAAAGGTATATAGAGACATGAAAATTAGAATGCTCGAATGGCCTCTTTGTGTCGGGTTAATATTGGCCCTCCCTCCGTGGCATCCAGAATAAGGGGCTCGGCCGTTCAAAACGAGTTGGTTGTCGCTGCTCTAGTGGACCTAAAGCCTTTATTGTTGAGCAGAAAAGATGCCTCTAAAGAGCTTTCAAAAGAGGAAGAAGACGAAACTGATGACGCATCAAAAACGCGCTCTCTCCTTTCATGTCAAGCCAAACCCAAAAAGTTGTCGAGATTAGACAAATTAGAACAATCTCAGGCTGAAATAAAAGACATGCTGTTCTCATTCATGAGAAAATTTACTCCGCAATCCGAGGACGAAATTGAGAAGTTTGGGTCAGACACAGACGAGAACTGCTGTACTCCAGAACCATCTCCTATTCCCGACTTGTCACGGATAGAAGAGACAAAATGGACTGCCCCAGGTCTACCCATCGATGCGGATCAGGAAGAAGATTTTGATTTTGCACCCAAAACTAAAGAACAGGAGCCCGCTATCCCTGCCCCAAAACCTCACATCGCAATTCAAGGCACCGAGTGCCAGAGACTAGGGGATATGTCATATAAACAGATAAGATATACAGGGTGTAAGGAGAACGCTTCCGAAGCCTGGACGTACATTATATACAACCTATATGCAAACGAATAACCTTTCGCTTTAAATTGATTATTTTCAAGACTTCATATTTTGTAAACGCGCAATGGAAACCGTACAAAACGTGAGGTCACTGACACGCAAAGCGACGACGCGCCACCACGTGACCAAGCGCCCGCACGTCGCGGGCGCCGAGCGCTCCGTACGGCCGAGTCACGGGATTTATACGGAATTTACAAATATCACTTTCAAAATGCCCACCCCTACGACACTTCACAAAATTATGAATTTTAATCGCATTCGTAGCCCACTGTTAAACATTAAAGCTGACAGAGGCATTTTACGTACCTGTCTAAATCCTTTGCGACCTTATGAGATTTGGCTCGAACTGCGCTCCATTCATTTCAATACACAGCTGGGCCCGTCGCTGTGTGGACCGGTGAACACGAGGCATTAGTGTAGGGTCCTCAACACATTCTTCGCGTAGTTTATTAAAAACGCTCACTATTCTGCCCCGCATTTCGTCAGCACTGTCACATGACAGGTATGTTATGTGGGTATGTGAAAGAAAGTGTTTGATCGGGAGATCAAACACTCTTTCTTTCACATACCCCCACAAAAAGAAGTCCAGAGGTGTTAAGTCGGGTGAACGAGCCGGCCAGGAGTGCGGCCCCAGCCTTCCGATCCAGCGGTTACCAAAAAGCTCAGTGAGACGCTCGCGGACAGGGCGCGTAACATGAGGTGGAGCGCCATCGTGCTGGAACCATGCTCGACGAAATTCAGCCAGCGATACATTATCTAGCATATCTTCTAAATGTCCATTTATAAAATTAAGATATGCTGATCCATTGAGTCGCTGCGGTAGAAACACTGGTCCCAGAATTCGTCCATTAAAAACACCAGCCCATACGTTGACGGACCATCTGGTCTGATGGCCGGTTTCTTGAGTAGCGAACGGGTTCACGTCTGACCATACATGGGCATTCCTCCTGTTCCACATCCCGTTTCTTGTGAATGTGGACTCGTCCGTCCAGATAATGTGCTCAATGAAGCCAGGCGCACGTTGTTGTTGATCTAGCAGCCAACGACAATACGCACGACGACGAACGCGATCATTAGGTAGCAAAGCTTGTACTTTGTGTATTTTGTAGGGCCGCATTCTGTTCCGGCGCAAGACTTTGTGAACTGTCCAGTGAGAGACGGTCGGTACGCCCCGGCGCCGCAACAATTTCGCCGCACTTCGTGTGCCCAGGCGTGGATTTTGGCGAATTACATTTAAAATACGCTCCTCGGTCTGAACGTTCACTTGTTGTCCACCGCCTACCGCCATCGGAGCAATCGGTCGATTTTCTAAGACTCGCTGAAAAGCTGCTGTTATCATGCGAGAATCAGACGGATGCCGGACGTTCGGAAATCTGTCTCGGTAAATTCTCAACGCTAGAGAAGCATTGCCACGGGCTTCGCCTAAACACATCAACATGTTGCCGTATTCACGAGCACTGTACACGTATGCCTCAGGCATTGTTTAAAACAACAAAAATAATAACTAAAAAACAATAAAACAGCACTAATAACGTAACAAAAATAATAACTAAAAAACAATAAAACAGCACTAAAAACGTAACAATAATAACTAAAACAAAACAGTATTAAATACGATTCAATAGCGATGGATCGATTAAAAGTAGCGCACGTTCACTCACGAGCCGAGTCGGAAAGGAACTAACCTACAGTATTAGATTACTAAAGAAGTACTAAGAAGATCAAACATGCCGCCTGCGTTTGTTGCCGGCCGACAAACGATACCGCCGCGCGTACGCCGCCACGCGCTAGCGCGGCGACCATAGCGGTGTCTTTTGATGCGCAAAGATCAACAAATTACAGAGGAGAAAATGTTAAAATAATAGTTATGAAATCAGAAACCAATTGTACTTTAGCTTTATTAAATTATTACAAACTATTGTCATTTTATAACTTTTAAATAAGATTTAACGGGTTTCTTAGATTAAATTAATTTAATTATCCACCTTAAATTGATTGGGTTTACTTACCAAATGAAGGATACAGTTGTTCCAATAAACGACCGCGCCTAATGCGACTCTAATTTCATTGACATAAAGTTCAAATTCAATTTATTCACGCGCGCTAGTTGCTTCAAACTGTACAGACGCCAGCACATCAACCTACTACAATCTGTCAAATTTCTTTAATAGATTTTCAACTTTATCACTAAAACGTAAGGTTCAAAGTTGATTGGGAAAATTTGACAGTTTCGGGTAGGTTGATGTGCTGGCTTCTGTACATGCGATGAAAATGTTTCTGTCAATCACAGCCACAGCTGATGTCGGCGATCTTTTACTTTATTTCATTCACTATCGATTATCGACTTACATACAAAACTGTTTTTAAATGCACGAAACAGTGCATCAATTTAAAACAGTTGACGCATCTGAAATGTTTTTTTTCTTATTTATTTTGGCGGCGCTTTACAAAGGATGTTTATGGTCACAACTCACAGCGGCGCCGCGCATAGCCGTGGACGCCTAGTTCTTTCAAACTAGGTGGCCCGGGTTCAAATCTCGGCCAATACCAATGAATTTTGTAATCATTTACCTTGATTACCAGAATTCGTACGCGCACCGTTTCTCCCCGCGCACCCCGCGCCGCCGCCGGCGCCGGGATCGGGACCGCGATCGCTCGGTCATCCACCGCCCACCGGCAGTCGATAGCCTATGTACTCCGACGGCGAATGCACGCGCAAATATTTCTAAATTAATAATTACGTTTCGCAATCTAGTGTACCTAAATCTCAGTTTTCTCTTCTAATTCTTGATACTGTATCTTCCTAGTGCTTGTTTCTACTCATTCTGTAAACTGTAATTTTAATTTTGTTGCTGTGCAAAATTTTAATGGACGAATTAACAAAGTTGCTTGTAAAGTCAATGTCTTTGTACATAATCAACTTTTTGTACTTTTCTTTCTCAATCACAGTAGGTATCTAATTACCTTCGATATGGGGTCTCAAGGTTAAGCAAAGTAAACTGGATTTTTCTGATTTGTAAACAAAATTTGCGAACATTCCGATCAAAATAAAATTGTAACCCTGTTCAAGGGGAAAATCATTACGATCCTTGCATGAATGGAATCCGAAAGCACATATCGCACAACTAGGTAGAAGCACAGAATACTTAAAGTACAACGTACAGAAAGGCCACTCCCTTCCCCCCGCACTAACATCAGTTACCGCACCTCACCCCACACTTCGGCGTATTCGTCGCAGTTCTTTAACAAGAGCGCTCGCAAACACAAGTACCTCACGCACACATTTATACGTATACAAACGTCATTTTTTAATGTAGTAGTAGGTAATTATTTTGCGAGCGTTGTATGGAGTGTCCGGGGTGTGGTAGAAGTGAACTGAAAAGACATTTGCTTCAAGCGATCGAGTAAAAGTTAGGAGTTCATGAGGATAGGAACACAGCACCGCCCGCGCTGCACAACTTAGCCGTCAGCCGTCGTGTAGCGCGTCACGTGGACTTGGGGTCGTCGGCCGCGCTGCCGTCGGCGAGCGCGCGCGCACTTTGAACCCGAGGTCATGCGCGAGCGTCAGCTGATATTTATTTACGAATACATTGCTTGTTAGAGTTGTAAAGAAAAAAAATGTGTTTAATCGCAAATAATGGTTGTATTTAACTGTTTTCACAGCATAGTGTACGAAAAATGCTAAAAAAAATTGGTAAAATTGTTCATTTTTTTTCCTGATTTTTTGATGGTATTGTATCGAGAATCACTAGCCCTATCACCTGTCTTCGTTTTCGGAAGCGTTTCCCTGGCACCCTGTATAGATGCACAAAAAGTGTTGCATGCTTCGCCGGTCTTTAGCGCTTTAAAAACTAACACTGTCCTCGCAAAGCAAGCTTCCCCATCACCAATGCAAGAACAATTGACGCGAGCTGATTATACTTTAGGCACAATTTTGCATGGCCTGCTATTGGAAAGGGATGCATTGGCTAGCACATTAAAGGGTCTTTCTGATAAACATCCGTTGCTGAAGCAGGACCTAAAGTCTGCTTTTTCAACAGATTCCCAGTTCAGAGTCATCTCTAACAATCTTCTGCAATACGTGTGTGGACGTAGAGCTGAAGTAATAGAGCAAAGGAAGAACAGTTTGCTACCCAAGGACGAATACCAGGCGTCGATTTTGAATACAATTCCCCCTTCGACTTCTCATCTCTTCTGCGATAAAGAAATGTCGGACTTACTAAAACAACCAGCTCACCAGAATTTATTTCGTGAGCAATATAAAAAGCCTTTTCAATCCAAACATTACAACGTCCCTCAGTCGTCATCGCATCAACGACCTAGATCCGGAAAAGTCGTTAAAGCACCAAAACCCTTCACTCGCAAGCCCAATACCAGCAAAGCGCCCGAAAATTGGAAACGTCCATATGGAAGTAAACATGGGTCAAAGTCAAAGTCAAAGCATTTATTTCAAATAGGCACATAAAAGGCACTTTTGAACGTCAAAAATTATCTTAAAATAGAATTGATTCTAGTCGCCCATTCCAAAAGGTAGTTTTCGTATGGAGAAGAACGGGCAAGAAACTCCACCGTTACTCTTTTAAAATGTTTAGGTACAATATTTTGCATGGGTACATTAATTATATAATAACATGTGAGGACGATGCACCTACAATAAAATTACTATACCACAATAGGTAAAAGAATTAAAAACGAAACCATGACATATAAATTAATTATCTGATAGATACATGGTGCTCACATATTTACAAACATGGTACAAGCAAAACGATTTTAATTAAAAAACAAAATACAAGTAATAAGTCAGGGTGTGAGTAATAAATGTAAAAAAAAAGAATAAAAAAATTTACAATTAAATTAGCAACCAGTTTGATTTTGTCTAGACTCTAGATTGTCCTATGGAGCAGGACCAGCATGTTTCCAAGCGTTCTTATCTTGGATATAATCTTCTAATTTATAGTATGCTTGTTTACAAAGTGTACGTTTAATGTGAATTTTAAATTTTCTTTCATTTAATTGCAATATATCACAAGGTATTTTATTGTAACATTTAACACATTACCCCATAAAAGATGTATGTACTTTGGCTAATCTGAAAAATGGTTGATGTATTTTATCTTTATTTCTTGTATTAAAGTTATGTCTATCGCTTATTTTATTAAAAAGATGTAGATTTTTTCTTACATACATAATATTTTCATAAATGAATTGGCAAGGTACCGTCATAATATTAATCCTTTTAAATAGTTCCCTGAGAGATTCGCGGCGACGTAGATTATAAATGGCTCTGACAGCTCTCTTTTGCAAAATAAAGATGGATTCAATGTCAGCAGCTCGACCCCATAGTAAAATGCCGTACGACATAATGCTGTGAAAGTAGCTAAAATAGACTAAACGCGCGGTTTCTACGTCTGTTAACTGTCTTATCTTCCTAACAGCATAAGCGGCCGAGCTAAGCCGCCCCGCAAGAGATGTTATGTGAGGTCCCCATTGTAATTTCTCGTCTAGCGTGATTCCCAGGAAAACCGTTTGATCAACAAATTCTAGTTTTTCTCCATTCAGTATGATGTCACATTCGCTACTTCTAACATTTGGTAATTTAAATCTAATGCATTTGGTTTTCTTTTCATTTAGTACCAAATTATTTACCGTAAACCAATCTTGGACCTGAAGAATAGAGTTATTCACGTCGTCAAGATTTTGTGCCCGTCTGTCTATCTTAAAGATCAATGATGTGTCATCTGCAAATAACACCATCTTCGGTTGATTTTGAAGTAATTGTGGTAAATCATTAATGTAAACTAAAAAGAGGAATGGACCCAATATCGAACCTTGAGGAACGCCCATTGCCATTTCAGACCCCAATGAGTTTACGCCGTTTACTTGAACTTTAAGCTTTCTATCTTTTAGATACGACTTTAGTAAATCAAGAGCTAAATTCCTAATCCCATAGTGCTCAAGTTTCAGCAGAAGTGTCTCATGGTTGACGCAATCGAACGCCTTTGAGAGGTCGCAAAAGATTCCAATGGCATCTTGTGCTTCTTCCCAGGCGTTAAAAATGTTCTTTATTAGGGTGACACCGGCGTCAGTGGTACAACGCCCTTTGGTGAAACCGTACTGTTGTTCATGAAAGATGGAATTTTTATTAAAGTGGCGTAACATTTGATTGAGCATCAACTTTTCAAACACCTTACTGAGAACTGGCAGAATTGACACAGGCCTATAATTGTTGGGTTCTTTACTATCACCGGCTTTGAATAAAGCTTACTGTGTTTACTACTTTACTGTGTTTCATGAGATCCGGAAAGACTCCTTGGTCTATACTGATGTTAAATATGAAAGCTAAATAGGGCGCAATCGTTTCAATGATAGATCTACAAATTTTTACAGACATTCCCCAGAGATCTTCTGTTGATTTTATTTTAAGATCTTTAAAAGCTTTTATAGCAGCCTGGGGGTTCGTATGTTGAAAACTAAACTCCGAGGGGCATGCCTTAACATTATTTCTAAGTAAATCAGCAGAACGCGCGGGTGAGGAATTTAAAGCTTCAGTAGTTTTAATGGGAATATTAGCAAAAAAGTTTTCAAATTCCTGAGCAATTTCTACATCTGAGTTTATGGGGCCATGTGCAGTGGCCATGGGCACAAGACGATGCGCAGAGGAGGACCCAGAGGCAAAGAAAATTCGAAACGAAATTGACACATGGGAGTTCAGAGGGGGAAGATTACTATCCTTTCTAAAAGGGAGGGGGAGGGGGCACCCATAAGTATTTTGAACATTATAAAGGGTTACCCGATTCCTTTCATAATGAAACCCCCTCTGATTCCTCTCTCAGCCCAAATATCACATCTACCTATACAAAACAGAAAAGATGAACTTAGAGATCCAGTCGTTAGTGCAGCAAGGAATATTGGAAGTTACAACATCAAAAACAGGGTTTTTATCCAAAATGTTTCCGGTAGCCAAACCGGACGGAAGAATCCGACCAATTATCAACCTTCGAGGCTTGAACAGATATCTTCGGCCAAAAAAGTTCCGTTTAATGAATCATCTAAAGGTGCCCCAATTCTTACAACAGGGTAAAGATTACCTGGTAAAGATAGACATTTCACAGGCTTATTTCCATATACCTATAAAGATACAACACCGAAAGTTCCTTTCTATCGTTCATCAAGGAAAACCTGCAGTTTTCATGCCTTCCTTTCGGACTGTCAACCGCTCCCCTAGCATTTGCCAGAGTATCGAATTGGGTGGCATCACGTCTAAGAGAGATGGATAAGAGTGATAGTTTACCTAGACGATTTTCTTTTAGCCGATCAGGACCCCATAAGACTGGAAGTCAACGTTGCCAAAACAGTCCAGTTCTTAGAGAAGCTGGGATGGACAATCAACCGAGAGAAATCTCTGAACTACCCGACTCAGCGTTTGGAATATCTAGGGATCCTGTGGGATATTGCAAAAAATCTGAGAGCTCTACCAGAGAAGAAAGTGATATCCTTACGAAAAGACTTAACACGATTACTGAAAGTACGAACCTGGAGTTGGATATCGGCCAAGAGTCTGCTAGGAAAACTAAATTTCGCCAACTTTGTTATCCCTCTGGGAAGACTACACTGCAGAAACATACAACGGGCGGCCCATACACTTCCAGATTGTTTACGGAAAAAGAACTTTCCCATATCAACGTTGGCCCTTCAGCAATGTCAGTGGTGGTTAGAAAACCTAGAAAGAACTACAGCGCTTTTCACGTATCACGAAACTGTCCTAGTAACAACAGATGCGTCGGACAAAGGCTGGGGAGCTCAGGTAAACGGAAAACTCATTCGCGACGAATGGACACCCCAACAACACTATTGGCATATCAACATGAAGGAATTGTATGCTGTGGTGCAAGCATTTCGCCTAGAAAAAGAATTTCTGAGACACAAACGAGTGATAATACAATCGAACTGTGATTTCTTACATAAAAAACCAGGGTGGAACTCGTTCCTCGCAGTTAACAAAATTGACATCTCTTCTCCTAAAATTAGCCCTGCGCATGGATACCGAAATCGTTCCACAGTACATACCGGGAATCTACAACGATGTTGCCGACAGCTTGTCCAGACAGAAGCACATAGTGGATTGGCATCTCTCAGAAAGGATATGCAACATTATATTCCAGAAATGGGGAGTCCCAGAGATCGATCTTTTTGCCACAAATGCGTCCAGTGTGGTTTCAACCTATGCCACTCGGGACGTGAACGACAAAGAAGCCTTGTTCATCGACGCATTCAGCAAAATGTGGGAGTTCAAGCTAGCCTGGGTTTTCCCACCTCCATCACTAATTCCAAGGGTACTATCGCACCTGAACCAAGCAAAAGGATTGTACATCCTCATAGCCCCTCGGTGGGAGAAAGTGTTTTGGAGAGCAGACCTGAAATCGAGAGCGGTAGATCACCCCTTCCGGATCAGGAATCTCCAACATCACATGATGGACATGGTATCTCAATCACCCCTCCCGAATGCTCGAAAGTTATGTTTGGAAGCATGGAAAATACGGGGTGGTCAGAAATAGTCTCAAAATGGCCAGAGGAAGACCGACAACTCCTAGAGAAATCTTGGAGACAATCCACATTAAAAACGTATAAGGCCCCGTGGAAGCTCTGGACAAGTAGATGCAATTCGTTGAAACTTGATCCAAATAAACCAGATGCGGCTACAGTAGCTTTACATTTGAGCTTTCTCCATAGAGTAAAAAAGCTCTCTCCTAATACTATTAAGTTGCATAAATCGGTAATAGCGACTTTTGCATGCCCTCTTCAAAGGGAGGTAATTTCGGAAAGCCCGCTGATAAAACAAATGATTAAGGCTATCGATACAAGTAACCCACTGCCTAGAAAGAAAACAATTTGGGATATTGCTCAACTTATTAGCTGGATGGAGAACTTATCTGTAGATAAGGATAGTATCTTTGAGGTATCCCGCCATCTAGCTTTCATTTTACTGTTAGCTTCCGGTCGACGAATACATGACCTTACTTTACTTATGATTGATAAAGATAGTATGTTACTTGATGAGACATCTGTCACTTTCTGGCCAGATTTTGGCTCCAAAACTGATAGCAGGCTTCAGAGGCAGTCTACGTGGCAGCTTTCTAGAATACCTAATATTAAACTTGATCCTGTTTATTGGACAAATTTATTTCTCTCGCTCACGAGGTCAAGGAGATGCGCAGGCGGAAATTGTGTGAACTCTTTGTTTATATCAACTCGTGGTCGAGTGGGACCAGCTTCCCGGTCAATTATTGCTGGTTGGTTAAAAACCGCTTTCACTCAATTAAACATTAACTTCCCTCCAGGGAGCATTAGGTCAGCGGTGGCTTCATCAAGAAGGGATACTAATGTCCCATTAGATTCTATTTTAAGGAACGGTAACTGGAGAAGTGACCGTAATGTGATTAAACATTATTTTAAAGAGGTAATTAGTGTTCCCACCAAAAACGACTCAGTCAATAACCTTGTTAATTCTAGTTTTAATACTATTTGACTGAGATGGATCTCAAAGTTTTGTTGATTAGGTAGGTACTTGTAATTTTTTTTTTATGTTTAATCATTGTTTTGAGAATTTAGTTTATGTTATATTGCAATAAATATTTCTTTAATTTTTATATCTTTTGAATTTTATTCTCTTAATACACTTATCTAAGCACTTAGTAGTTGTTGCCGCCGCTACGAAACGCACGGTGTGTGAACGGGACAGCGAGCGCCGCGCCAACGACTCACTTGACCTCTACAGACCACTGAGACCGCCGCGGAGTGCGCACGTACTACCTACTTCCCAAACATTTTTTACCATTTTTCTATTAAGCTTTTAAAGGTGTAAAGTACGAAATATACCAAGTAAATTAGTACAAATCTAGTTTGATTGAAGAGGAACCTCACAAGAAACCCAACAGTAGTCTTACCATTACCTTTCCACAATATTATGTCACAGTACGCATCCCCGCGTCGTCAGAAACCAAACATTTCTCACAGGTCAAGCCGACGGCACAGACCATGAAATAGCAGACGTTTTTCCCCCGAAGGGATAAAAACGATATATTTTCATGTCTTGCCTAGGCTTGACCCAGTAAGTCCTTGACGACTTATAATCTCAAGGTACATACTGAAGATCGCGCAGCCAGCAAGCCGTGCCCCGACGCCGCAGGGCGGGCGCGCGGGGCGGGGCTGTGACTAGCGTCCTGGACGGCGCGGGGATCATAGACACGGTGTTCTCGGAAGATTATTGTAAGGTGTAATCTCACAGGTCAAGCCGACGGCACAGACATGAAATATATCGTTTTTATCCCTTCGGGGGAAAAACGTCTGCTATTTTTTAATGTAGTAGTAGTAGGTAATTATTTTGCGAGCGTTGTATGGAGTGTCCGGGGTGTGGTTGTAGGGTATTTATGCGCAGTTTTTGCTCCATTTTGACCTCACTATCGGCTTCAGAACCCTCGAAAATCATGAAAACTACTCTGATTCTTTCTATTACATAAAGGTAATAAAAAGTCGCATGGAGGGGGCATAACGCTTTCTCGTTACGTGACGAGTTCTCCCAGTTTACTCCTACCGCAAGCTCCGTTGAAGAACTTCGACTTCGTTCCAAAAAAGTAAAAATCGACCACATAAAACAAAATAATGCGTGAAATAGAATAGAAAGTCATTAATTACAAATAAAGTAGGTAGTTTACAATTTTATTAAAAAAATATTACACTCACACACGACTATGGCTGGTTCAGCTAAGAGTTGACTAGACGATAGTGTTTGCCATAAACGCGGACGTTGACGAAGTTCGTTTGGTTGTTTTCGGGGCCGGCTTGCAGCGCGCTGGCGCGGAGGGGACGCACGGCGTTGCGACGGGACCACACGGCGCTGGTGTCTTTTTGAAATTAACAAACGAGAAGGTACTCTTCGGTACGTTAGTGGGTGGACACGAGGCGGACGAGCCACCAGCCGCGCGCGTCATTGACACGTGCACTGCCACGCGCTCCGTGCCTGGTGGCACGCACAGCTCGAGCCGGCCGTCCGGGGGCTTCCCATGGCTCGCTGGGCCCGCTCCCGCATCGGTCACGATGCGCCCGAGGCCAGCCTCCTTCAGCTGTTCTTTCGAGCGAAGCATACCTTCTAAGCCACCAGCCACGGAACTTAAAGACTTTGCAGCTATAGAGAGCGTCACAGATGTGTGAGTGTGTCTTTCGCTTTGACTATCTGGAGGGCGGGCACGAAGTCGCTCAACGATTGCGGGGCGGCGACAGCACGGCGGCGTGGAGCTCGGCGCGGCCTGTGTCGACGCAGTGTTGGCGCACGAGGAGGAACTTGTTTGTGGGCAAGCTGGTGGAGCTGAGGCTGACGTGGTGCACGTGCTGCGATCTATCTCGATGATGACGCGCGGCCGGTGCGCGCACGGGTCGAGGCGCGCGTCGCCCCGGATGCGACAGGCGTCGTCGGGCGCCAGCTCCACGCAGCGCGGCGGCGGCGGCGTACGGCCGGGCCCGCAGCGTGCGGCCGGCGCGTGCGCGCAGGGCTCGTGCAGCACCGCGTACGTGCAGCCGTCGGTGGCGCGCGCGCACTCGCGCTCCCCGCCGAGCGCGTAGGACGCGCGGCAGGCGGGGGGTACGGAGCGCGCAGTGGCACGGCACGCCACTTCCCATTCGTAGTCGGCTCGGCGCGCATTCCGCGCTATTTGCAGCCTCAGCGCGACGGGGTCTTGTTCACAGCCATGCCCGCTTGGTTGGTCTCGCGGTGGATGTGTGTGGGAGAGACACGCATGGCTCGATGATACAGAGTTCTGAAAGCATTAGAAAGAGTTAGATTTAGTGCTGAATTTTAATAGGGATTGTAATTGTAGATATGCAAATTGTTTAATTTTAATTGTGGCAAAGCTTGTGTATAAGAATTCTAGCCTTTCGAGTAGGCCACGCTTTAGATTTATTTTCAAGCAATGTAGGAACCGCCTGCCGGCAGCGCGGTACTTGCCTCGTGGACGGCGTCTCTGCAGGTGAGCGACGGGGCAGGCGGGGGGCACGGGCAAGGCGGGCGCGCGCCCTGCGGCGGCGCGCAGCACACCACTCGCGTGGCGCGGCTGGCGGGCGGCAGGCGCGCGCGGCACGGCGGCGGCGGCGCGGGCACGCACGGCGGGCCGGCGGGCCGCGCGCCGCGCGCCTGACACGTTCCGCCGCCCTCCGCCAGCGAGGAGGTGCTGCGTGCCCGCGCCGCGCCCAGCAATGGGCGCACCGCGCGGCTCAGCGTAAGGTAGAGTGCCATGTCGTGTGTCGGTGGAGAGTGCGTCTGTGTCGGCGCTCTCGAGCCGCGGCCCTCTCGTTCACGACGCCGACCAGACGGTCACGTTTCGATATTCGTAAGAAGGGTAGGTACATGAATCTATACAGGGTGTAAGGAGAACGCTTCCGAAGCCTGGACGTACATTATATACAACCTATATGCAAACGAATACCAATAACCTTTCGCTTTAAATTGATTATTTTCAAGACTTCATATTTTGTAAACGCGCAATGGAAACCGTACAAAACGTGAGGTCACTGACACGCAAAGCGACGACGCGCCACCACGTGACCACGCGCCCGCACGTCGCGGGCGCCGAGCGCTCCGTACGGCCGAGTCACGGGATTTATACGGAATTTACAAATATCACTTTCAAAATGCCCACCCCTACGACACTTCACAAAATTATGAATTTTAATCGCATTCGTAGCCCACTGTTAAACATTAAAGCTGACAGAGGCATTTTACGTACCTGTCTAAATCCTTTGCGACCTTATGAGGTTTGGCTCGAACTGCGCTCCATTCATTTCAATACACAGCTGGGCCCGTCGCTGTGTGGACCGGTGAACACGAGGCATTAGTGTAGGGTCCTCAACACATTCTTCGCGTAGTTTATTAAAAACGCTCACTATTCTGCCCCGCATTTCGTCAGCACTGTCACATTCCCGATCAAACACTCTTTCTTTCACATACCCCCACAAAGAGAAGTCCAGAGGTGTTAAGTCGGGTGAACGAGCCGGCCAGGCGTGCGGCCCCAGCCTTCCGATCCAGCGGTTATCAAAAAGCTCAGTGAGACGCTCGCGGACAGGGCGCGTAACATGCGGTGGAGCGCCATCGTGCTGGAACCATGCTCGACGAAATTCAGCCAGCGATACATTATCTAGCATATCTTCTAAATGTCCATTTATAAAATTAAAAACAATAAAACAGCACTAATACCGTAACAAAAATAATAACTAAAAAACAATAAAACAGCACTAAAAACGTAACTAAAACAAAACAGTGTACACAATACGATTCAATAGCGATGGATCGATTAAAAGTAGCGCACGGCGCACGTTCGCTCACGAGCCGAGTCGGAAAGGAACTAACCTACAGTCTAGATTACTAAAGAAGTACTAAGAAGATCAAACATGCCGCCTGCGTGTGTTGCCGGCCGACAAACGATACCGCCGCCCGTACGCACCGTTTCGCCCCGCGCACCCCGCGCCGCCGCCGGCGCAGGGATCGGGACCGCCAACGCTCGGTCATCCACCGGCAGCATAGAGTATAGTAACTAAAAACCGGCAGTCGATAGCCTACTCCGACGGCGAATGCACGCGCAAATTTTCTAAATTAATAATTACGTTTCGCAATCTAGTGTACCTAAATCTCAGTTTTCTCTTCTAATTCTTGATACTGTATCTTCCTAGTGCTTGTTTCTACTCTTTCTGTAAACTGTAATTTCAATTTTGTTGCTGTGCAAAATTTTAATGGACGAAAACAAAGTTGCTTGTAAAGTCAATGTCTTTGTACATGATCAACTTTTTATACTTTTCTTTCTCAATCACAGTAGGTATCTAATTACCTTCGATATGGGGTCTCAAGGTTAAGCAAAGTAAACTGGATTTTTCTGATTTGTAAGCAAAATTTGCGAACATTCCGATCAAAATAAAATTGTAACCCTGTTCAAGGGGAAAATCATTACGATCCTTGCATGAATGGAATCCGAAAGCACATATCCCACAACTAGGTAGAAGCACAGACTACTTAAAGTACTACGTACTTACAGAAAGGCCACTCCCTTCCCCGCACTAACATCAGTTACCGCACCTCACCCCGCACTTCGGCGTATTCGTCGCAGTTCTTTAACAAGAGCGCTCGCAAACACAAGTACCTCACGCACACATTCATACGTATACAAACGTCATTTTTTAATGTAGTAGTAGTATGTAATTATTTTGCGAGCGTTGTATGGAGTGTCCGGGGTGTGGTAGAAGTGAACTGAAAAGACATTTGCTTCAAGCGATCGAGTAAAAATTAGGGAGTTCATGAGGATAGGATCACATAGCACCGTCCTCGCTGCACGACTTAAAGTAGCCGTCAGCCGTCGTGTAGCGCGTCGCGTGGACTTGGGGTCGTCGGCCGCGCTGCCGCCGGCGAGCGCGGGCGCACATTGAACCCGAGGTCATGCGCGAGCGTCAGCTGATATTTATTTACGAATACATTGCTTGTTAGAGTTGTAAAGAAAAAAAATGTGTTTAATCGCAAATAATGGTTGTATTTAACTGTTCTCACAGCATAGTGTACGAAAAATGCTAAAAAAAATTGGTAAAATTGTTCATTTTTTTTTCCTGATTTTTTGATGGTAGGTATTGTATCGAGAATCACTAGCCCTATCACCTGTCTTCGTTTTCGGAAGCGTTTCCCTGGCACCCTGTATGTTACCGACAATCTGTATAATCCGGTATTCTATACAATACCTAGGCAATGTATAGAATATCTTAAATGTTTAGGAAATATTATTTATTTTATACTTTGCGCAGCCAGCAATGTGTGAAAAAGACGAAAGCGGGGACGTGGAAGACGTGCGAGCAGGCAGTAAACTCCACGCGACAATTAATAAATATTTTTGAGTGTAATAATTCTTATTCTACTGAAAAAAAAGTATTATATTACCTACCTAAGTACCTTTTTTAAAAAAAAATTTTTTTAATGAGTAATTGTCATAGATAATTATATACATTTCTATGGTAATTGTTAATTTTAATAAAGTTAATTTTGTGAAAACTGTTTTATTTATCCGGTCATTTTATAGGTAAGCTATAGAGGAAACTTACACCTGACCAGTTCGGCTTTGGCATGGGCGCTCCACCATTCACGCTGTGTCGCGGGTGAGAGTCCTGGCGGAGGAAGCAGTGTCTAGGGGCGGGGTGATGTTCGCAGTGTCCTTGGACATATCCAACGCCTTTAACACCCTGCCCTGGAGTTGTATTCGGGAGGCACTGCAGTATCCTCGGATGCCTCCCTACCTCCGCCACATCGTTGGGGCTTATCTGTCGGAGAGGTGTGTCACCTACATGGGACGTGATGGCGAAAACTAGCACCGCATGTCGTGCGGTGTCCCACAGGGTTCGATCGTAGGCCCGCTCCTGCGGAACATCGGGTACAACTGGGTGCTGAGAGGCGAGCTCCAACCGGGCGTGGACCTGACGTGTTATGCTGATGACGCGCTGGTCACTGCCCGGGGGAGCTCATACAGGGAGGCAGCGTTGCTGCCGACGGCTGCGGTCTCACAGGTGGTGAGCCGCATACGTCGCCTGGGCCTGGAGATGGCCCTCAACAAGTCGGAGGCCATGGTGTTTCATGGGGCGGCGGCCATGACTCATGGCCCCCGGCGGGCGCCGCCGCCCGGCTCACACAACGTGGTCAAGGGGGGGGGGGGGGGGGATCGCTGTCGAGTCTACCATGAAGTACCTGGGATTGGTGCTCGACAGCCGGTGGGATTTCGGCCCCCACTTCCGGTGACTGGCGCCCAAGTTGTTGGGCGCGGCTGGGGCGCTGTCAACGCTGCTTCCCAATCTGGGGGACCCGAGCGCCGCGTGTAGGCGGCTCTACCCCCGATCTGGGTGACTGACGTATCTGATGTATCTTTCCTAACAGCTGATTATGTCAATACGCATAGGTCATGCACCTTAAGGCCGGCCGCAAACGTCCGGTTTCCTGATTCGGAATTCAGATTCGGAGACCCCGAATGCACGTGTGTGAAAATAGGGTAGAATCTATATATAGGTCTATATGTATATTACCCAAATATAAAGCCTTAAATATCAAGACAAGCTAGACATTTATTACAAACTAGCTGCGCCCCGCGGTTTCACCCGCGTAAATGTCGATCCCGTGGGAATATCGGGATAAAAACTATCCTATGTCCTTTCCCGGGACTCAAACTATCTCTATACCAAATTTCATCGAAATCGGTCCAGCCGTTTTCATGTTATGTCGTGACAACGGAAAACGGGTTTCATTTTTATTTATTTATTTATTTATTTATTGACACACCAACGACTTAAATTCACTAAAACATTACAATAAATATATTCTTAATCAACAGCTTTGCGGTGAATTCGTCACTTATAGGTGTGCACTGCCGGTCGATTCTGTAAAAATCTCACCGTGAAAACTTGCGTGAAGTGAGCTGTCAGTGTCATCCCACTGATGCTAGGGATTGACCAAGCAAACATTTACAATCATAATCGAGATTTTAATAATAGATTTTATGCTAATTCTATTGATCATTTTATATAATTTCAAAGCTAGTATTTTAGTGGTCAAAACATTAATATTATTATTATTTATTTATTTATATATACTTTATTGTACACCACAAAAATAATAATAATAATTACAATCATTAATCATCATTAATCTACATCTTTTTAAGTTAGATTTCTATCGTTAAGAACAAATCTCATATGGAAAAGTGTTTATGGTAGAAATCTAACATAAGGAGATATATTAATGATTCTAATGACTATGATTCTGTAAATACATGTCTATTATAGTCTCGAATCATATTTGGATCAAGATACAACCTGACACTGATCTGCAAATTGCAAAAAACGTAAGAAAATTTAAATTTCGCGGTCTGCCATGTCACATTCACCTTAACCGGTCAAGCGGCGCGCGTCGCCCATGATTGGCGAGTGGCGACGAAACCGTAGCCAATGAGCGACGCGCGCGAAGTGATGTTGCCATGGTTACCGTGGAGTGAAATATGGAACATTCCGAATCGCACTGTAATCGATTACAACGTGCTTACACTTTGACCCCAATTATTCTGTATGGTATAAATTACCTATTATTCCCCGCATAATCTTACCATGCTGTACGGTTGTCAAGAGTGGTATTTTGACAGTTCAAACCGGTTTCGTTAAACTAACGTGGCATTTTCGAAATTGTGCTTCCGGCTACAGTCGCCACCTTACCAAAGGATAAGAAATTCGTGGTGTAAAAAAACAAACAAATAAATACTATAATCTAACCGTGAATAAATAATCAAGTGAAATAGTTTTGACTCTCAGCTGCCATAGTGGTGATTTATCTAAATGGGAACGCAAATTATTTATGTGAGAGTTGTGGGCGATGATGGCCTAATTCGGAATGATCCATATTTCACGCGGCGCACTGCGCATGCGTGTCGTCGTAGTCGTTTCGTTAGTATCAAGTGAACTTTTTTTTTGCTTTCATGCCATTGACGACCATGTACAACTCGTTTATAGAGAGTAGTATATTCCTTGGTGTAGAATGTACATAAGCCTGTACGTATTCGAGTACAGTGACAATAATTAGTTCCTAATTATTTAATGCTGTTAGAGATTTTAATGTCTAAATCCAACTGTTTTTGTACATCGAAAAAGTCAATTTAGTCAGCCTACATTTCAGACAATATAATATAAGAAATCGTGCTAAGCAAGTATTCAGTGATTGGTGTAATGTTCGTTTTCATAAGTACATAATACGTAAAAGCACATATAGGTTTTTTTTTATATCATCTCTAGATAAACTACACGTACAATATACAAACCTTATACCATAAATATTTAGGCATATTATTAATCTAGTGACGATTGCTGTTAGGACACACAAATTGCATTATTCATGTATACGCATGTTTTGGGCTGTCTAATTTTAGTTTTGCTGTATACTGTTTACACACTGTGTCTACGTTTCTCAGCCAACTCTCCTGTCGCAGATCTGCTGAAAGAAATTACTAAGTAAATGATGAAAGCAGTTCCTCTATCTTTATGTAGTTTACTTTATTATGTATTTACTGTGTATATAAATAAATATATTACATTTTTTAATTAGTATCACATTAAAGAAAATTGCTAATACATTTTTTCTACTGAGTCGGCTGCTTCCTGAGATGCAACTTCTTAATGCCGGGAACGGAGGGACATTGGATGTGTGTCGGCTGCACCCCCACTGCAAAAAGCTGGAAATAATGGTAATAATTTGTTACTAAGTATTTGATTTATTTAATTCCTACACATCAGCACATCTGCAGCTAATGTATTTACTTTCAATAAGAATAGCGGTATGATTTATTAAGAACAGCGTCTGATCAAATAAAATCAATTGAATGGGCCAATATTATTACTATATATTTAGAGCACAACGAGTTTCTACATTTCTTAATTCCATGCTCCGTGCCTGTCTGTGTCCCAATTTATTTGTTCCCTATTGTGTTTATCAAAAATAGTGTGTGAAATAATGAATACTTGCCTCAGACCGCCACGCATGACACAGCCGGGAGCGATGTGATCAAATCAAATAGAGGCAGTGTTCTTTTATTGTCTTCTGTCCCTTTAATGACTTAGCAACTGCAGGGTCGATAAGGCTCATCTGCTGAAAGGTAGAATATATCAGATTAATAAAATTCACTTGCTTTTGTGTGCCTATACTTTTGTGTTTTTATTTTAAGTTATCCTATGTTGTCCCACAGCTGGGCACGGTCTAGTCATATTGAGTTGTTTCTAATTAAAAAAGTGTTACTAGGATACTACATAAACCTTTATTGACTGATAACTACCTATATCTTGTAAAAATATACCACTATAATTGTAAAATCATAAGATTTTTTTGAAGTACTTACGTAAAATTTTCTTTGACGATTTTATTTCTCTGTGATGTTATTTCGTGCAAATATTATCTACAATATTATTTACAAGGACGTATAATATGTTATAAACGAATATTCATCCACTTAACGTCGATTTTACACAAAAACTATTAAAATAAACAACATAGCATCATAACAAAACAGCACGCACTGTAGCTGCCATTAAGAATCGTAAAGTCTATTTTTAACTTTTTTTTTTCCAATATTGCCAACCCATATTTTTCGTTTTGAATCATTTAGTCGATTAGTTTATCTACCGGACCATAGACTCAAACTGCTGCACAGGATATTAGACCGTATTTATCAGTAATAATAGAGGTTGAAGCCGCATGAATCGGGTGGTGACAAATGGTGTCGCTCGCCCCTGAAGGGTGCGCGCCGGTTGGTGACAAATGGGTACGCTCGCCCGTGAACGGAAATTTGATTTGATTTTTTGATTGTAGTAGCTTGATGTGCTAGCGTCTGTTCGTCATAATATTTATCTACCAATTTAAAATGCTTAAGACCTCATATTTATAATAACATTGTACTTACCTCATTTTTGCAGAATTCACTGTGTCAATTTTTAACATTTTTAAAAGGGCTAATTCGCGCGTCTTGTCAGTTGTCTAACGAAGAAGACATTAAAAAAAAATCGCGGCTGCTCTTTGGTCGCACCTTCGGTGCAACAAAGTCACAACAGCTCATTTTTAAATTATTTTGTTTGCTATAGTTTTACGTTAATAATCTTATAGTTTACAATATGGCATACTTACCCCAATTTTGCAGTTTTGCCTATTTGTGACTTTGTTGCACCGAAGGTGCGATTTTATCATCTGTGGTGAACATGTGCTGTCTACTGCTGTCTATGGGGCTTTCCGATACAAAATAAACTTTTTGTCTGCAGTTTCAAAATAAATAATTGTAAATAAACAAATGAAAGTTTTATCTTAGCACCTACTTTGAATTAGTTTTTCAGTGACAATGGCTAGCACGATATTATAATGGTGAATGTGATAGTAATATGACATAATGTTGGCATGTACCTATTGGTGAAAGTTTTTCTAATTTAAAAATGAATTCCTCTACCTACTCCACAGTTCCTGTGTTACTGTTCATAATTAGATTCACCACCGATCGGTGACGACCGGCGCGCACCCGTCAGGCCCCACGGTCACCGATCGGTGACACCCGATTCACGCGGCTTCAACCTCTATTATTACTGTAAATTAAGGTCTAATATCCTGTGCAACAGTTTGAGTCTATGGTCCGGTAGATAAACTAATCGACTAAATGATTCAAAACGAAAAATATGGGTTGGCAATATTGGAAAAAAAAAGTTAAAAATAGACTTTACGATTCTTAATGGCAGCTGCAGTGCGTGCTGTTTTGTTATGATTTTATGATGCTACGTTGTTTCTTTTAATAGTTTTTGTGTAAAATCGACGTTAAGTGGATGAATATTCGTTTATAACATATTATACGTCCTTGTAGATAATATTTGCACGAAATAACATCACAATCAATCGATAAACCTTTTTTTTTGGTCAAACAAAATTTTACGTAAGTACTTCAAGAAAACCTTATGATTTTACAATTATTATAGTGGTATATTTTTACAAGATATAGGTAGTTATCAGTCAATAAAGGTTTATGTAGTATCCTAGTAACACGTTTTTAATTAGAAACAACTCAATATGACAAAGGTTGCCTGAAGACAAGGCGGGCGTCGTCACTGACACGTTCCTGACCAATTGGCCGAAGAAGGCACAACATAAGGAAAACTGGAAAAGTATGGGGGAGACCGTGCCCAGCTGTGGGACAACATAGGATAACTTAAAATAAAAACACAAAAGTATAGGCACACAAAAGCAAGTGAATTTTATTAATCTGATATATTCTACCTTTCAGCAGATGAGCCTTATCGACCCTGCAGTTGCTAAGTCATTAAAGGGACAGAAGACAATAAAAGAACACTGCCTCTATTTGATTTGATCACATCGCTCCCGGCTGTGTCATGCGTGGCGGTCTGAGGCAAGTATTCATTATTTCACACACTATTTTTGATAAACACAATAGGGAACAAATAAATTGGGACACAGACAGGCACGGAGCATGGAATTAAGAAATGTAGAAACTCGTTGTGCTCTAAATATATAGTAATAATATTGGCCCATTCAATTGATTTTATTTGATCAGACGCTGTTCTTAATAAATCATACCGCTATTCTTATTGAAAGTAAATACATTAGCTGCAGATGTGCTGATGTGTAGGAATTAAATAAATCAAATACTTAGTAACAAATTATTACCATTATTTCCAGCTTTTTGCAGTGGGGGTGCAGCCGACACACATCCAATGTCCCTCCGTTCCCGGCATTAAGAAGTTGCATCTCAGGAAGCAGCTGACTCAGTAGAAAAAATGTATTAGCAATTTTTTTTAATGTGATACAAATTAAAAAATGTAATATATTTATTTATATACACACTAAATACATAATAAAGTAAACTACATAAAGATAGAGGAACTGCTTTCATCATTTACTTAGTAATTTCTTTCAGCAGATCTGCGACAGGAGAGTTGGCTGAGAAACGTAGACACAGTGTGTAAACAGTATACAGTAAAACTAAAATTAGACAGCCCAAAACATGCGTATACATGAATAATGCAATTTGTGTGTCCTAACAGCAATCGTCACTAGATTAATAATATGCCTAAATATTTATGGTATAAGGTTTGTATATTGTACGTGTAGTTTATCTAGAGATGATATAAAAAAAAACCTATATGTGCTTTTACGTATTATGTACTTATGTATACGAACATTACACCAATCACTGAATAGGTACTTGCTTAGCACAATTTCTCATGTTTTATATCTTAAATGTAGGCTGACTAAATTTACTTTTTCGATGTACAAAAACAGTTGGATTTATGGTCGGTTTCTGAGGTTTTTAAACGGAGTTTATCCATTCGATAGTGATTATTGGTTCGATATCGTGTTTCTGAACACGTCATTAAGGAAGAATTTAGCTTAAAAGTCGAGTGAATTATTATCGAGGGTTTATCTGAGAACCTCAAAAACCGAGCATAAGGAAGGAATTCGCTTAAATAGATAATTATGTCGAATCAACAACTATTGAAAGTTTAAACTCCGTTTAAGAATTCTTCAGAAACCGGGCATTAGACATTAAAATCTCTAACAGCATTAAATAATTAGGAACTAATTATTGTCACTGTACTCGAATACGTACAGGCTTATGTACATTCTACATCAAGGAATATACTACTCTCTATAAACGAGTTGTACATGGTCGTCAATGGCATGAAAGCAAAAAAAAAGTTCACTTGATACTAACAACTACGACGCTTGACACGCATGCACGCATGCGCAGTGCGCCGCGTGAAATATGGATCATTCCGAATTAGGCCATCATCGCCCACAACTCTCACATAAATAATTTGCGTTCCCATTTAGATAAATCACCACTATGGCAGCTGAGAGTCAAAACTATTTCACTTGATTATTTACTCACGGTTAGATTATAGTATTTATTTGTTTGTTTTTTTACACCACGAATTTCTTATCCTTTGGTAAGGTGGCGACTGTAGCCGGAAACACAATTTCGAAAATGCCATGTTAGTTTAACGAAACCGGTTTGAACTGTCAAAATACCACTCTTGATAACCGTACGGCATGGTAAGATTATGCGGGGAATAATAGGTAATTTATACCATACAGAATAATTGGGGTCAAAGTGTAAGCACGTTGTAATCGATTACAGTGCGATTCGGAATGTTCCATATTTCACTCCACGGTAACCATGGCAACATCACTTCGCGCGCGTCGCTCATTGGCTACGGTTTCGTCGCCACTCGCCAATCATGGGCGACGCGCGCCGCTTGACCGTGCATGAAAAATACGGATCTTAGTTATTTAGTATCTATCTACAATAATGTTATATTTGCACGCGTTACAGGTTAAATAAGT
Source organism: Amphipoea lucens (assembly GCA_947508005.1). Lineage (NCBI taxonomy): Eukaryota > Metazoa > Arthropoda > Insecta > Lepidoptera > Noctuidae > Amphipoea > Amphipoea lucens. Next base: position 78,585 of record OX382363.1, on the reverse strand, counting down.
AGTCTGTAACTAGTTAATACAAAATCTGGTTAATTGTTGAAAACAAAATGCACACAACTGACTTTTTAAATGTACAAACACGGTTGGATTTAGACATAATATCTAAAAGCGTTGAAATAAATAGGAACTAATTTCTGAACTCGATTACGAACAGGCTTACGACCATGGTCGTCAATTATAGAAATAAATAAATAAAAACTGAATTTAATATTAATGACAGCGCCTAACGCGCAAGCACTTCACGCAATCCACATCAAAATAATCTACAATGTGATAATGACAGTGACCAACGCGCAAGCGCGGCGTGAAGTGTTCACTTCACTCGATTCACGACATTAAATGTCGTGAATCGAGTGAAGTGAACACTTCACGCAATCCACATCAAAATAATCTTCTATGTGATAATGACAGTGACTAACGCGCAAGCGTGGCGTGAAGTGTTCACTTCACCCGATTCTCGACATTTAATGTCGTGATTCGGGTGAAGTGAACACTTGCGTGACGCGCTCGCGCCTCAGGCTGTATTGACTAGTCAGTCTAGGAAAAAAAGAAAAAAAAAAACAACATTGAGTTTCTGGCTAAGTTTATGTTTTGCTATTTTATTGTAAAACCCCACGAAATATTAATGTTTTGACCACTAAAATACTAGCTTTGAAAATATATAAAATGATCAATAGACTTAGCATAAAATCTATTATTAAAATCTCGATTATGATTGTAAATGTATGCTTGGTCAATCCCTAGTATCAGGTGGGATGACACTGATAGCTCACTCCACGCTCACTTCGCCTAACTTTTCACGGTGAGACGGTTACAGAATCGCACGGCAGCACTTGTATAATCAATAATAAAAATTAAAATGGAAATTATGATACTTACTAACAAAATTAAAATTTGACAAAGTTTACATTGAATCTAAAATGTCAAGTAGTTAAATTAAAATACATTATAATTCAGAAAAAAAACAATGAAATTGGAATATAAAAACAATTAAAAATTAAAACTATAAAAATAATAAATAAATTAGGACATGATTATTACATTATGTATAATAAATTAAAAGAATAGAATAGATTAAAATTTGGGTTCAAAAATTGAGTTAAATTGTACAATATTTAAATACATTGAATCACACAAATACACAAATTGACATTTTGTAAATGAAATAAACAAACAAATCGATCAAGAACTGAGGACGTATCGCTTGAATTCATTCAGACTGTTCGAAAATATGTCCAAGTTGTTAGTACGCGTGCTCAGCTTATTGTAGCTAGACAAAAAGCGGTATAAAGGAGCTGAACGACCAAGATTAGTTCTATTTTTAGGCATTCGAAATGTTTCTGTTTTAAAATGGGATCTATATGAGGTACGGCGAGGCACATTTAAACTGATCTCCGAAACTAACTCCGGTACATTCGCCAAATTGTGGAGGGTCTTATAGAGGAAAATTAAATCTGAGCAACTTCTTCGTTGCTCCAAGGAGCTCATCCTGAAATGACAGAGCCTTTGAGGGTAATCAGCTTCGCGATCACAAGTCTGTGATCTGTAGCGAAGGTATCTCGTAAACTTTTTTTGGATGCGCTCTATTCTGTCGATGTGGACACGATACGCGGGATTCCATACAGGTGATGCATATTCCAGTATACTCCTCACCAGAGAGTTATAGAGAACCTTAAGGGTGTCGGTTGACCGGAATTCCTTGCAAGTTCTTTTTACAAATCCCGACATTTTGTGTGCTTTGGCTTTTTTTATATATATAGATTAGGCTTGTCAGTAATTAATCAGAAAGCAAGTTGTCCGTTCCAAATCTAGGTCATCATGGAGAAGGAGGACAAGAAACTCCACGGAAACATTATTAAAGTATTCTATCAAAAAATTTCTTATTATTGCCATAAATTATCATTATCTTAAAAACAATTAATTCTATCTATTAGATAATGGTTCAAGAGAACTCAGAATAACAGTAACATAATAACAATAGCAATCACAAATAGGTAATAACAATAGTAAGACAACAAAAATTTTAAACAATAATATAGTAAGCGTCCGCCGTAGCCTGGTTGCGTTTCGGTGATCTCTTTGGAGAAACCGAAGGTTTTGTCTGCAATTATGGACGAAGTTGTGATGACGAACAATTACCGGAGATTTATTGTGAAAGACGGCACGGTTGACATCTGTCGGGCATGCCACCGGCCGGGAGAATCAATCAGGCATATTATCTTCGGGTGTTCTCGTCTAGCTAACGGAGAATACTTGCATAGACACAACCTTGTAGCCAGGATAATCCATCAGCAGCTTGCTTTGAAATACAACCTTGTGGAATCGGAGGTGCCGTACTATAGGTATGTGCCCGACCCAGTTCTCGAAAATGGTAATGTCACATTGTACCTACTGGGATCGATCCATCATCACTGACAGGACTATTGTTGCCAATAAGCCTGATATAGTGGTGGTGGATCGATCAGAGCGGCGCGCAATGATTGTTGACATAACTGTCCCGCATGATGAGAACCTCGTGAAAGCTGAGAAAGATAAACAAATTAAGTATCTTGACTTGGTTCGCGAGGTTGTTGACATGTGGGATGCGGTCTCAGCGATCATTATGCCGATAGTCGTTACAGCCAATGGTTTGATACACGGAGTAAATACAAAGTACTTTGTATTTGCTCCGTGGTTTGATAGCCAAGAGCCTCGACCAACACCTAAGGAGGCTCTCGTTGGGCAGCTGGATCAAGGGCGTGATTCAGAAAGCTGTACTTCTGGACATGGCCCGTATTGTTAGGAGGTTCCTCTCTCTGGAGCCCTGACCACCGGTAGCTTGGACCCTGTTCCCGGTACCGGTGGGCTACTGTTTTTTATATTTTTAAATGTTTTTATATATTTTTTTATATTCTAATATTTAAAAATATAATTTATATGTATTGCAGCATTAGTTACTGCATGTTGATTATTTTCGCCATTCGTCTTCTTCAACATTATAATCAACCTCTTTTTGTACTGGCCCTATCAAAAACCTTTATTTTTTATAATAATTTTGAAATAATTTCTTTTACGTCAGATGAGATTTTTTCCTGGAGACATACTTCACTTGTCTCAATTTTCTCTCATACGACGTCTGGAATTTTTATTTATCGTGAAAGAAACACCAAAATTTATTGACTAAAACAGCAATTTGTAATTTATTGGATCGTGCATGTGGGTAGTTCTTCGAAATTTGATTCTTCGACTGATCCATATGGCCAAATTTTAATTTTACTTTCAGCTCTGTAACACATGTTCATATGAAAATAGACATACCAAATAACATATCTTTGTATGAGGGACTCGTTTTTATAAAGTAGTTTTCAAGATATCGACGTTCGAATATTTTGTGCCCATATGAATCAGAAACAGAAATAAAAAGTAATAAATACACCGTTAGTTATGATTGATAATTCTAAACAATAATTATTCATTCTTAACTAAGACTAAAACATATCAAAAATGTCATATTTAGTACAGTTTTATACTCCTGTCACTTTTTAATTATTCAAAAGGTTATAGCTAAGTAAATAAAAATAAATAAGACTAGAACTACTGACTTGTACACGGTCAAACATTGGACATTATAGTGCAACAAAAGCACTCCTTTCGTACTGGAGAGGGGAAATCTAATTTATTTCATTAGTCATATGTCGGTTTTGACCATACGAATCAGGCACAGTTGAATCAGAATTTTGCCTACAATCATGCATAACTCATCATACATACAGACTTCGATATTGTCATTTTTCTACACGATTCCATAACCCAAAAGCATCACACGAAACACAGATTGAAGTTGTAAAACAATAAAATAAATTTTATAAAGTAGGCATTGTAATCATAATGCCACCTGAACCAAACACAGGTGAATCAGATATTTTCCTTCGTAACACCGGGATCTAAGCCAACCAGCCGCAGGTCAACCTTCTAGCTCGTCCGTTGCACGACTGGCTTCCCCCCGCGCGGGAAGCCAGACTCTCATTATTATTACCCGACCAAGTACGGTCAAGTGAAGCTTACGACACATTAATCAGTATTATACGCCGGACACTCCTTATTTACTTATTTATAAACAAACTAACGTAGTTATAACCAATACACATTTTTTTTGTAAGAGGACAACTCATTTGCTTTCGATATAATTATAATTTATATTGATGTATCAAAGGGAAAATGCAACATCGAGCATTTTGTCACGGAAAATGGCAAACGGACGCGTTATATGAATCAGAAGAACAAACTTCAAATATTTTTATTTTGTACCTAGACAGCAATTAATTAAAAAATATCATTTGTCCTAGTAAGGCATAAAGCTAAACTGTACAAAAAAAAAAGACGGGTTGCACTCCGGGAGTGCCGGCAGAAGTGAAAACTTGAATATTAACGTTGAAATTAATCAATTATTAATTTAATTAATATTACTCATTTTTTTCACTATTTCTGCGTCACTTTTTTCATTAATAGATGCACTTTGTTCAATTTCCATATTTTAAACACTTTCGGTCTTATTCATAAAAAAGTCTATTGAAGGTTTAAACCATTCATTAGTTAAAATGCTCAATAGGCCTTTAAAACATTCGATACAATTTTGTATTCATAAACGCTTTATAAACGTTCTATAACTACTACAACTTCTAAATGTTGCCATTATAATGAAGTCATCCAAAAAATTGGCCAACACATTAAATGGGCATACGAGAATATCTGTCTACGAACCGAATATTTGTGTCCATAGACATTATTACGTATGAAAAACTAATTTATTGTCTACAGTTTCAACAGTTTTGACGCGACAACGTCATGGTCGTCATGGAAACAATATGAATATGTCAATGAATGAATTTGATATTGTATGTGTCAAACTAAAAAACTTTTGAATATTTTTTTTGTATTTAAAATAAATGAAATTAAGACCGGAGACTAGTTGCAATAAAGGGCAAAGAATTGAATATTGGTTGGAGGAGGATAAGGTGTGTACCTACTGTTACAGCTAAAATGTGTTCAAAGTAAGTTATGTTTTGTAAACATTCTCAATTTCTTATACTTATGCTTGCTTTTGCTTCTAATCCTTAGATTTTTTGGAACAATTGGTCAGGGAGAGGTCTCCATAATAGAAAATAAAAACACTGACACAAGCACTAACGCTAAACAGGGGCAGCCTGGCATGATTTACGAATTAGGTGCCTATCCAATTTACAATTTTACGAAGAACTTCGTTTGCCTGTACAAAACTCATTGTAACAAAAAAAACCCGCCATAAGAATAATAATGACTGTTATTTTGATGCCGCTACTGATTAATTAAATCAGTATAAATAAGATAATGAAGAGAAAGAATTTATAACATTAGTTTTGTATTTCAGGTCAATAAGACTAGTAAGGATGGTGCTTCACTACGAATAGCAGAAAATGAAACGGCCTACAGAAGAGATGGCACAGATGGCAAATGAAAAGCAAACATTTTAAAAATGTTGTTCTGCTTGCACAAGTTTTAGAAGCCAAATTAGAGTTTAGAGTATTGTTCAACCGTGAACAGGCAAGAGTTACATACGCCAGCGTCAGCATCAAGAGCGACATACATTCGTTCCACATAAATTAGTAATTAGTAAATGAATAAATTAGTCATCAAGCTGGAGTAGAGTTTGATTCATCTTCCATAATTCCTCTCACTATGGCCAAGACACCTTTAGCCATCACCAGTTCTATGAGTCTGTGGGACCGGCAATGACAAAACTATTTCCTGTGTACATTACACGACGTACACAAACCCCTATTCCTACCCAAATTCTGTCTGTTCCCGTAGGTCTCCCGTAGGTTTGTATGATAGGTTAGGGTGTTAGGATAACTAGGGTGTTAAGTAGTTGCTGTAGGTTTATAATCAGTAGGGTGAGGTAACCATAGATACCAGGCTCAATTGTTACAAACTTAGCCACACTGTATGCATTTGGAATAACAGCCGTACTAAGCTGTAAGTCCCGGTGCGTACAAGTATTATAAAAATAAACTGATATTTGTATACAAGCTTTTTATTAATGAACTACTCGCTAAATTTCTTCTCTTTTTCTTCTTCGTGTCGCGGGCACGACTACTTTAGATCTTGTTGGCTCAAAATATTGCCACTCCCACGTTGTCGTCGGTGGCGGCGCAGAGGTCACTTTGACTGCATGTTTTGGGTAGGACAAATAGGGCAGGATAGGACGTGGAGCATGTTTTGCAACATAGCTTCACAGCCACACCCTACTGGAGCATCTCTCTGTAGGGTGTAAACTTCCGTGGTCGACACGGAAGCATTGTTTTTACACAAAAGCAGCAATGTCCCACAGTATTTCTTGTTGCTATAATGTGCTTCGTTATATTTTTCGTCGCTTCTATTTTGTATTGTAGGTAGGTATACAACATTATTTTTAGTATATGCGAAACCTGAATATAGTTTGTTCAGAATAAGTAACTGAATCGATTCCAATAATTTTTACCCCATGTTATATTTTGGCCCAAAAATATTTAAAAAAGGTTAATAGTTGGACACCCCGAGTATATTATACTGTGCCCCGAGGAGCGACTAACTAGGTAGTTATCTACCATACGCGCACAATGGCGCGGCGCCGGCGCACAGCGAGCGGGGCGGGGGTGCAGCAACCTCAGTCGCCCGGGTACCACTGGTTAGCGCGCACGTGTCGCGTGGGTCCAACTGCATAATCGCGAGCGCGCGGCCGCCGCGGGCCACAGTTGTGTTTCGGTTGATCGTGTACTTACCTATCGTATGTAAAAAGTGTCGTGTAACTGGACTGGACGTGGACTTTCTCATACACAAACGTCCAGTACACAGAAACAACGATAACAGTGATAACGTATCCCTACAATGCTTTGCCGTGATGATTAACATTTTTAAACACGCCAAGATGGTTAATTGTAGAAAGTTATTATTTGTACCTACAGCCTGCTGTGGTTAAGGCGAATGGGTAGTTGTAGCCCGCGAAATTCAATTTTTCTTACGTTTTTTGCAATTTTCAGGTCAGTGTCAGGTTGTATCTTGATGAAAATTTGATTCGCGACTATAACAGGTACGTATTCACAGAATTATAATCATCAGAATCATTAATACATCTGTTTAAGTTAGATTTCTACCACCAACACTTTTCCATACGAGATTTGTTCTTAACGGTAGAAATCTAACTTAGGAAGATGTATTAATGATTCTAATTATTATAATTCTGTAAATACGTACCTGTTATTGTCGCGAATCATATTTTGATCAAGATACAACCTGACACTGACCTGAAAATTGCAAAAAACGTAAGAAAAATTGAATTTCGCGGGCTACAACTACGCATTCACCTTAAGTAATGCGATGTTTAACACTTTTCATCCACTTTGAACAAATCGCATTGACTACATTGTATCACTTACGGCTTACGAATAGATAAGTAATTACTTATTCGTAGCTTACGGCTGCATTTATTTACGAATAAAGTACATTATAATAACTACCTACACTTGACCATTACGACAGTCCAAAGCCTGCAAGTGTGATGGAAAATGTTATCACCAGTTAATTACAATACAATCGCCGCGCGGTACGTTTAGGCACGCGGTGAGCGGGTGAGTAATGTGAGTATGATTTTGGACGGACAAACAGGTAACATAACAAGCTTATAACTTGGTGATTATTCATGATACAGTTTTGAAATTTTGTACATAGATTCTTTACATAAAAATACTAGACACGTGTTTCGGGTTTCGCATATACTAAAAATAATGTTGTATAATAATAAACTAAATTGGTTAAACAGAAGTGCAAAATAAATTAAATACAACTGCGGCTCCTCGAAGTACTATTGTTTACGAAACTGACTTTTCAAACATTTGTACGTCAAATGTCATTTTCTTCGGCCATCTTTGTCGTGTCTCACTTGGTTCACTTCGGTTGGCGCCGCCGTAGAAAGAGATGGGGGGGGGGGGGGGGAATCTCTCCTGACGGTCACGTGTCCTGACGCGATGCCCTGACGCGAGTTTAACATTTTTTACCCATTACAAAAAGTGTTCAACGCCGCTAAAGAAGTTTTCACTTCAAAAATTTACATGCCGTTTTGTTAGTTGGTTACAGAAATATACCCATAGACATCAAAAATTTTGTCCCTGAAGAACTACCCATGTTCATCGTGTTATTAATTATTTGATTCGGGGTTTCCCCACATCTTTGACGGAAGACTACATTTCACGTTTGATTGAATCCTATTATCTGGTATGTATAATTGTACGTTTTTTTTGGGGTTTAATGAGATCTGCTTGCAACTCGGGATTCTTATGGTGATAATTTTTGCCCCAGATAGAAGTCCGAATTTTCTGCGAGCCGATTTATTCGGCTCCATCCACCCACCCAGACATCTTATATTTGGACTCCTGACCGGCTGGCTGCTTTCCGACCACGCGAGCCACAGGCCGCAGTCCGCAAGTATTCCAGGACCAAGATCGATTCCGCAATTACCTTTTTTTACCCTGTTGTTATAGACCTAATATTTTTTTCCTTTAACGCTATAGCAGGTTGGTATCTTTTTGTGGACTTATTTTCAACCACGTTGGCGTGGATCAATATTGTTTGCAATCGATATTAGACTCGTCGCGTCGTATTGAAAACCTAAATTTTATTTTTGATACTAAAACCTAAATGTAAAATGTAATACAATAGTTTCTTATTATTTAAAACCCATGTGACAAGTTCTCATATTTAGTTTTTCTTTTTTGTATTTTTATATTTTTTCCTATTTGTGTTTTCGATTTTTTATACAAAAATTAAACGTGTTTGTCGGTGAAGTGTCTTTCCATAACATTTCGCTACAGTATGTAATGAAATAAAGGAGATAATAAAGTAACAGTACAGTAATCAGTAATAAAATAACTTAACTTTTACCTGTAGCCTGGAGCTAAATCTGAATCAAAGAGTAAAGTAACTATAGAGGAATCTGAATCTGCTACTCGGAGCTCCCCCTTTTATAGTCGTGAACAAATAACTTTGACGTTTCTACATATCTACCGTCATGCATCCAAAATATCAACGATATAAAAGGTGCATGGTTATAAACTTATTCTACCAACGTCTTTTACTTTCGTAAATTTAAATTTCGCGGTCTACCACTGCGCATTCACCTTAGGGTGCATCCAGACATAGCGAGGCATGTGCCGCAAATGATTTTTTTTATATGTACGGTTGCCTCAGGCTGAGGCATCTAACATACAAAAAAAAGCACTTGCGGCGCATGCCTCGATCTGTCTGGATGCAACTTATAATTTTCCGTCATCCCTCCCGTAAACAAACTGAAAAGACCACTGGCGTTCTATTATTGCGGATTCTCACTGCATTAATGTATATTTCTCTATGCCAATAGTACTTTCTAATTCCATACTAACTAAACTACAATTTGACATACGACAACACTACGACCAGTCTTAACATTATTTTGTGTTTATTATATTTTTTCTATAGGCTGTTTATCGGTTTTGTCCGTGCCTTTACTTACTTTTGAATGACCATTACTTACTCTATGGGTAAACCTGCGCGCGCACGCTAGCGCGGTGCGCGGAAAAACACCCAGCCCGCCATTATCCATACAAGTTAATATTTAACAAGTCTGTTTTTTTCCTTGCAAGTGTGTTGAAAAACGTCGTATGATACGCGTGTGATGTATCATAATGTACTATTAATTGATTTTGACAAGTAAAGGTGGAAACAAATTATCGGACGCGGCTGACAGCCGCGACTTATAGGTATCTAGACAATGAATATACACTGAGCTGTGCAAATTATCGGATATAAGTCGTGGACGTAACCTTGGGCTGACCTTGAGCGTTCGGACGTCCGACAGAAATCTGGCGCGCTGGATGTTTTTGTCAGCCGAAAACGTCCGCGGACGGTATGTACGGGGTGCGGGACGAGTCCGTGCGCTAGAAGGACTACGCGAGAGCTTGCACATGTGTATCTACATAAAAATGGATGAACGAATTATCGAGTGTGTTTGCAACAGGGAATTACTGTATAATCATAAATTAAAGGAATACAAACATGCTTCAAAAAAATAAATTCGCCGCTAATTCGAGAAAATTGTCCTCACTTTCACTAGACGAAAAAACATGTCGAGTACATGTTTTTTCGTCTACAGTAATTCTTTGTGCAATGGGCGTTGGAACGCGTCCGCAAGTCACGTCTCAAAAGACTGTGCACACGTACCTATCTGTCGCGGCTGTCAGCCGCGTCCGATAATATGTTTTCAGCTTTAAGACTGTTGTTTTTTTGTAAATACAATATCTAGTCAAATTAGCTACTTCTACGTTGGTCTCAAGCTTCGTAAATGTGACAGATGCCATTAGCCAACAAACGATATTCTAATATTATAATTATATCAAAATGAATTATCTAACACACGCATTTCATACAAAATGTTCTCTTTAGCGCACACGTTCTTATATTTTCCGTCAGGGTTTCCGAACGAAAAATATAAGAACGTGTGCGCTAAAGAGAACATTTTGTATGAAATACGTGCATTCGGGGTCTCCGAATCTGAATTCCGAATCAGGAAACCGGACGTTTACGGCCGGCCTAATGCGATCGGTAAGTGGGGCCTCTAAAAAACTTGTTTTTTTCAGTGTGCCTACGCTATCCTTTCGGAACGTACGTTACGTAACACGGAAGCTCCTGCGCCGCTTTTGTTTTGTCGAACTTGCGCACTGACAGTAATGTGATTTTGTTTTAATATTGTGATAGGAAACTAAATAAGTTTAAGACAGTTTTTCTTTTTTTTTCTCCGTCGGTATAGTTTGTGCATTAACACATCGAGAATTTAAAAATTTTGTGATTTTGTTATGATTGTTGTGCGCATACTTCAAAACCTTACCTAACATAAAAGCCAGCGCAAGCGGAGGCCTAAGCTGCCGCTCGCGTCACCGCCGGCCGTCCACCTCGACATGAGATAATACACGCCGTGCTTCGGCGCGCGCGCGCGAAGTTGCCACTTTGTTACCTAGGTAGCTAAGGTCAGTCAAATTTATTTATAAAGGGTGGTTGCGTTTTACTCTGATCTGTAAGCTATTTAGTTAGTTTGAAATAGCTAAAATCTCATTTTTGGTGCTTTTTATTTTATACCGTATCGAATTAAACACTTAACACTTACCCCCTTACTAATAAACGTATTATATCAGACACACCGATTTCTCTCTTTCAGTAGTCAGTAAATTTGACTTTCGAAAGAAGAAGAAAAAGTGTTGTGTAACTACACAGACACTATACAATGTTTATTAGTAACCCGTATTTAGTATAGATACGTGGTAGTGTAATTTATTGCCCCTCTGTCATATCAACTCTGTATTTTACAAAGAGACTGTGTTTTATGTTTTATTTACTGCGCAATTTTAAATTGTTTCCACACATGTATGTCTTCGACCATGACACTCAGCCTGTACTGAGGCAATATAAAAACAGTTAAAATATACTGGTTGTAGTATTTAATAGATCGTGAGTGTCAGTTGGATAAATGTAAAAAGTGAAGGTGCCACAGTGTAGCTTGTAGCAATCGACAGCAACCCTAACGGTTCGGCGGCCATAATTATGGGCGCTATGAAGCGAGGACTTAAAAAATCGTAACTTTAAAGAAAAACTTCAACAGTAAATTCGAATTCTGAAATTTTTCTTTTCGATTTTTGTGGACAGTTTTCCGTTTGTCTTAATTCCAGAATTAGGATTGCGATGAGGACAGGTATTTTATTGTCGGCGAGAGAAAGGGGTTAGAAGATTTTTGTATGGAGGGTGGCCCTAAGGTCGGTCGCCATTTTGATTTTTTTTCAGAATCGCGGTGCACAACAAAAGTTATATATTTAGATAGAGGACACTTACACAAACAAAAAATATAATATAACATAATATCCTAAAGCGTCAGGTTTCGGAGTTATTCACCGAAATATAATTCGAAAACAACAAGGATTTTTTTGTTTTTTTTCCCTCCAGGTAAGCATATTGAACTATTGAGGTAATAGAAACGTTATGAAACCTTTATGGAAAAGAAACAAATGAAGAATAGACATTTTTAAAATAAATAATTATAAACGGCTAACAGTGGTGGCCAAGTGGTAACAGCCGCGACTTACGAGTTGTAGATCGTAGGTTCGAACCCAGATAGGCGCTTTACTTTGTGTAAATTATTTCATCACCACTGCTCTCAAAACGGTGAAGGAAAACATCGCGAGGAAACCGGCATGTCCTAGAACCAAAAATTCGAAGACATGTGACATCTGCCAACCCGCACTGGGCCCGCATGGTGGATTACGGCCCACTCCCTCTCGCCGAGGAGGCCTGTGTCCCAGCAGTGGGAACATTATAGGCTAATTATGTATGTATTGTTACGCGCCACACTTGATGGCGACATTAGCTACTACTAGCGCCATCTAGTATCGAGTAGCAGAACTAATAATTATTCGGGTCCCTTCTAGAAACTTCGATGCTAGAACTTTCCAGAACTATCGATGTCTGGTTGGACGGGACCGATATGTACTCGAACATTCTAGATGTTTCTACGGTAGAAGGTTCTGGAACTATCCGAGGCCTATATAAGGCCGGTGTGCCTGCGAGCCGGAATCAGGATTGGCTAGTGGCTACCTACAGCTAGTCCAGTCCTACGCAGACTAGTTGTTTCCGCGCGGACCGCGATATTTTTTAACCCCGCTCATCTTGTGTTTGCGCGAGCTCCCTAGGGCACTCGTGCGAACACAGGGGGAGCCCACCTCGCTGCCCGGCGGATCCCCGCCGCAGCGGTCGCGGAGGCCACGCACCCGCGATGTCGAAACCCGGCAAGCGCGGCTCTCTGGGCCGCGATGCCGGGTCCGAGGAGCTCCGTCCGGCGTTGGATCGGACGGCGTCTATGCCGAACATCGGCCAGACGTCGTCCGGTGCGCCGACGGCCGGACCCAAGAAGAAGGAGGAAGGAGGAAGAAGAGGGGGGGTTCGGGAGCCGCAGTAGCTGCCGGCCCACCGACGTCATCGGCGCCTGCGCGCGTTGCGCCGGCGCCGTCGACGAGCAGACAGCACGCGGTACCTATCCGCCCAGCTGCGTTCCGCCCGGTGCCCATACAGGCCCCGGGACCAGCCGCAAACCCCGGCCGCGCGCCGCAAGCGCGCCCCACTGCACCACCCGCGCGCGTACCTGCGCCCATGCGCACGACCGCGCCCGCTGCGCGGCCCGCTGCGCCTGCGCGCACTACCGCGCCGACCATGCGTGCCGCCGCGCAGCAGGCGCAGCCCGCGCTGCCCGCGCACGCACCCGCACCACCCGCACCACCCGCGCGCCCCCGCGTACCCCCGGCGCGCCCCGCCGCGCCGCCAAGCTTCGCGTCCCCGCCCGCGCCCTCCGGGGCTGCGCCGGCGGCGACGCCAAAACAACAAGCTGTGCCAGCTCCGCGCACCGCCGCACCCGGCCCCCGCCTCTCGCTGGCGGGACCGGCGATGGCGGAGTGGGAGCGGTCGGCGATGCAGTCGCCGCAGGCGCCCGATTCACCGGCGCCCCCCAGGGCCTCCGCCCTCGACTCGCCCGCCATGCTGTCGGCATGCTCCTCGCGCGTAGGGTCGAGCATGTCGCTGGCGTCAGTGGGCTCGGCCGCGTCCGGTCGCGATGACGTGTCGCGAGATACGTCCCCGCGATCCGGGCGTTGGCCCACCGAGGATGGAGCAGCCTCCGCGCCGCCTACACCGGCACCGTCAACGCCGATACCGCCGCCGCCCGGTTTCGGGTTTGAGTTCCGACTCGAGCCCAGACCCCAGCGGCGACGAAGAAGCTCGGACGAGACCGCCGAGGGAGAAGAGGCGAAGAGGTACTGCCTCGACCCGCCGCGGCCACAGCGCGAACGCGCGCCGCGGGGTCGGGCCGCGCCTACCTCGCCCACCTTCGCCGATGCGGCGCGGCGTACGCCGCCGCCGCCGCCGCAGTCGCCCTCACCCGGACCCAGCACATCAGGGGTAAGTGCTACTCATTTACCCCCTGCCCCTGTGACTGTCACCGCACCCCCTGCTGCCACCCCCGGCGCCCCGACGTCGACGAAGACGACGAAGCAGAAGCCGGGGGCGAAGAAACTAAGATACTCGCCGCTGGTAGTTGAGAAGCTACCCAACTGGGCCGCTCACTTCCGGGCCATCGCCGCCAAGCTGGGCCGGCCGCCGAATGCTCGGCCTTACGGGTCCGGGGTGAGATTCACCCCCGACTCGGAGGAAGAGTACCGGCTGGTCCAGCGGTACCTGACTGGCCTGGAGAAGGAGAGCGGCGTTTCGTGGTTCGCTTACTCGCTGCCAGCGGAACGCAATTTGAAGATCGCCATCAGGGGGCTGCCACCGGACACGGACCCCCAGGAGATCGAGGAGGAGCTCCGGACGCTGGGATACCAGCCGGAGTACGTGCGCCACATCAAGGGCGCACAAGGAAGACCCGGCTGCGTGTTCCACGCAGTCATCAAGAAGACACCAGACGTCCGGGCTATCTATGACACCAGCGTGTTTATGTACATGCGGGGTGTCAAGATAGAGGCTTGGCGGGGCAAACGCGGTCCCGCTCAGTGCCACCGGTGCCAAAAGTTCCGGCACAGCTCGCACCAGTGCCACCGACCGCTCGCTTGCGTCCGATGCGGAGGGGAACACGTGGCACGTGACTGCCCGCGCCCGCGGGAGGAGCCGGCCACCTGCGTCAACTGCGGTGGCCCGCACCCTGCGTGCAACAACAAGTGCCCCGTGTTCCAGGCGGAGACCCGGAACAAGCGAGCGGGGACTGCCGCCATCACGGCCACCACTGCGCGCCGGCCACAAGCGGCCACCGAGGGGCCGCAAATGGTCGAACAGGAGGCCCAGAGCGCCACACTTATGGCGGCAGCCAACGGGCCCACCGACAAGAGCCAAGCCACCTCCTCGAAGCGGAGGAGGAAGAAGGGGCGCGGGGGCAAAGGAAAGGGGAAGAAGACCCAACCCCCCCCCCCCCCCCGGCGACACAGGAAGAAATTCCCAAGGCCGCCGACCCTGCCTCTACCGAGGCGCAGGTCGTAACAAACGCCGACGCTCGGACTAGCGCCGGCGCTGCGCCGCGGCAGCAAGCGGAACTAAAACAGTTCGCTCAGAGAGCGAGCCGCGGCGCCTCCGGCGCTATATCAACAACACAAGAAGCCAGATCCGAGCCACAAAGAGAGTTCACGACCTGCGCCATTAAATTATTGATGGACCTTATAAAGGCCATCAGGCAGGGTCAGAACATAGAGACGGTCATCCTTGATGGCCTGGCCACGCTGCTTACCCTGTATCATGGCTAGGCCATTAAGGGTGATTCACTGGAATGCCCGCGGCCTTAGAGGAAAGGTCGCCCCCCTCCGCCATCTCCTGAGGGAACAGGACATCGACGTGGCGCTTATAAGTGAGACCCTACTAGGACCCGAAGATAGGGTCAGGGTCCCGGGGTATCACTTATACAGGAAGGATGAAAGGTCGGCCCACGTAAGATACCGTGGTCTGGCGGTACTAGTGAGGCGAAGAGTCGTCCACCAGGAACTCCCCTTGCCGTCTATTAGCAGTTTCTACGCCCTGGGTGTGCAGCTGCACGTAGCCGGCGAGGACATCAACATCTACGCCTGCTACAAGCCGCCCGCGGCTCGCCTGGACCTTACCGAGCTGCGGGCCCTGCTTGTTGACACCACGCGCGCCACCATCCTCGCCGGCGACTTGAACTGCAAGCACCCGGCGTGGAACTGCTATACAACGAATACCGAGGGGAGACGGCTCCTCGCGGACTCGGAAGCCCTCGGCTATACGGTGTCCGGCCCAGAGACGCCGACGCATTACCCGGACGCGGCCAACTACATGCCGGACGTGCTGGACATCGTAGTCCACCGGGGGCTGTGCTGCCAGATCACACAACAAGTGATTGACGACGAGTTACAGTCGGACCACCAACCTGTACTCGTCGTCCTATCGGGAATGCCGACCCGACTGAAGCCCATAGCGCCACGTCGTACCACGGACTGGACGAAGTTCGTGGAAAAAGTAGAGGCCACCACGCCGACTCGGCCTATCGCTACCTCCGCAGACGTTGACAAGACCGCGGATGACGTCACTGCTTGCATACAGAGCGCCTTAGAAACGGCGACTAGCACGCAGCCGCAGGGGAGAGTGCTATTGCCGCCCCTGCCGGCGCACATTAATGCGATGATCGCCGAGAAGAGGCGCATTCGCAAGCAGTGGCAACAACTAAGATGCCCCACCCTCAAGAGAGAGCTCAACCGTCTCGCGGAGAAGGTCAAGGCCGAGCTGCAGGCGCTCACCACCGCGGGCTGGGAGGACCGAATTGAAGCTACAACAGACAGCTGGCCGTCACTACACAAGTTGTGCGGCCAGCTAACGAGTACCCCAGCCCCGGTGCGTCCGCTGCTCAACAGCGACGGGGCGCTTAAGTATGTAGCGGAGGACCGGGCGGAGGTCTTCGCCGAACACCTGGAGCGTCAGTTCCGCCCAAACCCGACCAGCGACACCGACCATGTCGCAGCAGTCGAGCAACACCTGGGAGACTACTTCGCCACGCCGATAGCTCCCGATGAAGACCCTGTCTTTTTCTCGCCCGGCGCAGTCAGACGCGCCATCCTAAAGACGAAGCCCAGGAAGGCCCCCGGTGCTGACGGTATCACCAATACAGTGCTGCGCCACCTGCCGTACCGCATGGTAGCGGCGCTGGCGCGCCTGTTTACGGCGATACTGCGCACGGGGGCCTTTCCCGCCTCGTGGAAGGAGGGGCGCGTCATCATGCTGCCCAAGGCGGGAAAAGATATTCTGAAGCCGGAGAGCTATCGGCCGATCACACTCCTGTCGACCGTCTCCAAGGTGTTCGAAGCACTCCTGCTGCGACATCTCCAGCCTCACATCGCGCCGCGCCCGGAGCAGTTTGGGTTTCGGGCGGAGCATAGCACGACGCTCCAGCTGTCGAGGGTACTGCACCACCTCGCAGCCGCGACCAACAAGAAGGAGTACTCGGTGGCAGTATTCCTCGACATGGAGAAGGCCTTCGACCGTGTGTGGCACGACGGCCTCATATACAAGTTGGCCACTTCCGGCGCGCCCCGTCGCGTCGTCAAGGTGGTCTCTACTTTTCTCACAGACAGGACTTTCAGGGTGGTGGTCGAAGGGGCGCTATCGAGCGCCCGTCCGGTGCTCGCGGGTGTACCGCAGGGCAGCTGCGTGTCGCCGGCGTGTTACTCGCGTTACACCGACGACATCCCCGTCACCTCTGACGCCATGCTCGCGCTGTACGCAGACGACGCCGCGTACATCACTACATCGCTTAATGCGAAGTACGCGGCGGTCAAGATGCAGCGCGCGCTCGACATGCTGCCAGAATGGCTGTCCAGGTGGCGGCTGTCGGTTAACGTGGGTAAGACGCAGGCGATGGTCACCGGCTTCGCGCCTCTCCCACCACCCTTGAAGCTGCAGGGAGCCGACATCGCGTGGTCGCCCCGGGTCAAGTACCTGGGGGTGACTATCGATCGTCGGCTCACGATGGGGCCACACGTCCGCTCGGTCGCCGCAAAAGGTAGGGTCGCCCGCAACCTCCTTAAACCGGTGCTCTCATCCCGCATCCCGGCGCGCGTCAAGTTGGGCGTGTACAAGTTGTACGTGCGCCCAATCTTGACGTACGCCGCCCCGGCCTGGTTCGCCCTCACGAGCGAGTCGAGCCGAAAGCTGCTCCGCACGCAGCAAAGTCAAGCGTTGCGGACAATTGTTGACGCTCCTCGTTTCGTGAGGAACGATGTTATAGAGCGAGACCTCGGGATTGAGAGCCTGGACGAGTTTGTGCGGCGACTCGCGAAGGGTATGTTCGCGCGTGCCGACGCATCCGCCTGGCCGCATGTCCAGGACATTGCGCCCTGGCACGCGCGCCCACCCGACGCGAGACCCTTGCCCCGCGACCTGGTAGCGGACGACGACCCCATCGCACCGGATTGACGCCTCAAGTGAGCCGCACCCAGGTTACACGCGGCTCACTTGAAACAACTGAACTCTACACTTCTACATACATTCGTTACGTAGCGTGTGCTAGGTTAATATAGGCACGTTACGTAGCGAGCGCAGCCACACACCACTATACAGACGCTTAAACTCACACGCGTAGGCGCAGCGCGGGCCGCGATACGCGTAGACACTGAGCGGTGTCACACAATACAATACCGCTCACACACACACGACTGCTCCTTAGCCCGGACCGTGACCGGCTAGCTCTGGAAGCGGGACGGGCGGGAGCAAACGCCTATATTCTGTAGGAGCGTCGAGTCGGCACCTCTGTCGCTGGTCGTCCCCCGCCGGGCCTCCCCCAGGTAACTGGGGGTCTCACCTGGCGGTGACAGACCGCCGAGGTGTCGTGAAGAAAGCGGCGCTGTATAACAGCGTCGCGGCGCGCCTACAGAAAAACAACTAGCAATCACTCACATGGCTGCACTACGTGCGGCCAACGAAGCCGCAGGCCGTTGTCGCCGACCACAGGGAGGGGCCTGTTTTAGCAGGTCACCGCACTGCCTCCGCGGCCGGGGGGCGAAGCCCCGGCACCGCTCGCCACGCCCCCTTACGGGGGCGTCGCGATTTCTACAAGCCGGAATCAGTCTTGGATAAGCGATACAAGCGAAAACATCGAAGCGATCTTCAAGTGCGACTAAAGTGATCTGTAGTGCGATTGTGTTTTGTAATTAGTGTGTTTACAGTTGTAATTGGTGTTTTTAATTAAAGTGTTTTTTTTTTGGTTTTTAAATCGGCAGTTTTTATTGTCACGAACCCCAAGCTCGTAACAATTGGTGTCAGAAGCAAGGATTATGCCGATTTTACCGAAGGACGACACGGAGGGTATCCGTACCCGGAGTCAACGCCAGCAAGAAACAGATCAGAGGCGATTCGGTGGAGCAGCGCCACAGACGTCGGAGGGACAACTACCGATCACGGAGGCCGGCCCGTCCACAGCTGCTCCAGCATCATCAGCACCAGATTTTGCTGCTCTAATGATGATGCTGCAGGAACAGTCTCGCCGTCAGGAGGAACAGGCCCGCCGACAGGAGGAACAGGCTCGTCGGTTGGAACAACAGCTCCAGCGGGACAAGGAAGAGCAGATGCTCCTTCTGAAGGACCTTCACGCTACCTTCGGGAAAGACATGAAGGAGATGAAGGATAAGGTTGCTCAACACGACAACCGCCTGTTGGAAGCTGAAACCCGAATCGACCAAGTGAATAATCGGGTAGACAACGTGATGGCTGATGTGAAGGAAACCGTGATGGCTGACGTGATGAAAACCGTAATGGCTGACGTGAAGAAAACGCTGGATTACCTTAAACTTGAGGACGGAATCGCAGCTCCCGTAGCTACAACACCTTCGCTACGTGGATTTAAAGTGCCACCGTTCGACGGAACTTCTTCCTGGTCAGCCTATAAAATTCAGTTTGAGGCTGTCATGAAGGCGAACGGGTGGAATAAGAGTCAGGCCATGACTGCCCTCACCCTAGGCCTGCGCGATCAGGCCTTAACTGTGCTGGAAGCTCTTGGAAAAGAAGTGACTTACGAGCAGCTCCTTGAGGCATTGGAGGCTCGGTATGGCGACGCTCACCTGGAACTGTGTTTCGTGCGCAGCTCAAGGATCGCGTGCAACGCAATAATGAAAACCTGCAGCAGTGGGCCCTTGAAGTTGAGAAGCTGGTTCGGAAAGCATACCAGTCTGTACCTGCGCTTATTGATGGGAACCTGGTGCAGGTATTTATCGACGGCATCCGTGACCTTGAAGTTAGAGCTGCTGTGAGGCTCGGTCACCACGGGACCCTTAAGGACGCCTTGGCCCATGCACTGGAGGTGGAAGCTGTGCGGCAGGATCATCGTTCCCATCGCGTCAGGGAGGTTGCAGCGGCTACAGTTCGCGACCGCAACAAAGGATACAGCCCTAGGTGCTATGGCTGTGGGGAAAGGGGCCACCTTCGATCTAGTTGCCCTAAGCGAACTGAAGAAAGAGAAGACCGAGCTCCAGAGGGTAGTGCGGCTAACAGCACCGCCCAGCACCAGCAGCAGGGAAACGAGTAATAGCCAGGACTGCGGGGCGGGTGCTGGCTGATGCTCAAAGAGCCCCAAGGATTTCGATCACTCAAACCCATGACGGGAACAGCTTAATCATCAAGGGCGAGGTCAACGGAACGCCGTGTAAGCTGACCATAGATACTGGAGCCTCTCGTACGGTCGTCAGTTCCCAACTTATAAGTCGGTTCCTTGGGGACTCCGCATACAACCGAGAACGCATTAATTTGGTAACAGCCACCGGTCAGCGTATACCCGTCCATAGAGAGAAGAAGATGGAGTTGAAGCTAGGCAACAGAATCTACCTGCATAATGTCATCGTGGCTGATATAATGGACGATTGCATCTTGGGCCTTGACTTTATGAGGAAGAATTATTGCGAGATTGACGTCAAGCAAGGTGTTTTGAAATGTGGACAAGAGGAACTTTTTATGGAAGGGGCGTTACCAGGGAATGTGTACAGCCTTAAAAAGATTGTTCTTCCGCCGAGATCAGAAACGATTGTGCCGGTTAGTCTTCCTCGGAATCCTGGGCAAACTAATCGTTGTGTACTCGTGGAAAGGGTAGACAATGACCTTCCATGGAGAGTGGCACGAACTTTGGTCAGAGCCACCGACATCTCAGGGGTACGTGTGCTGAACCTTTGTGATCAGGAACAGATTATAGAAAAAGGCACACTTGTTGGTACTTGCGAGGAAGTGGATTGGTTGCGACGATGTCAATATCTATCGACTGGAACCCTCAGCAAGGATGTACAAACGAAAGTGTCCACACTTTTAGAAGACTGCCGCAGCGCTCTGTCCCAAAATGAAATGGTCAAGGCGAAGAAGATGTTACTCAAGTACGCCGATGTTTTCTCGTCAAACGATGCTGACATCGGGAAGACTGGCTTAGTTCAACACAAAATAAACACAGGAGAAGAGTTGCCTATCCGTCAGCGGCCAAGGAGATTGCCGGTAGCACGTGAAAAGGAAGTGGAAACCATGATTGAAGGAATGGTGAAGGATGGTGTTATTGAACCTTCATCTAGTCCATGGTGTTCACCTGTAGTGCTGGTAAGGAAGAAAGACGGCAGCATGCGGTTTTGTGTTGACTATCGTCGTCTAAACGACGTTACGAAGAAGGACAGCTATCCTTTGCCAAGAATTGATGACACGCTGGACATGCTTACTGGAGTAAAGTGGTTTAGCACGCTGGACCTGAAAAGTGGCTACTGGCAAGTTGAAATCGATCCCAAGGACAAGGAGAAAACTGCTTTCTCGACAGGAAAGGGTCTTTGGCAATTTAAAGTTATGCCGTTTGGATTGTGCAATGCTCCGGCAACGTTTGAAAGGTTGATGGAACTTGTACTTACCGGGCTAATTGGCGATGCCTGTCTGGTCTACTTGGATGACATCATCATCGTAGGCCGTACGTTTGAAGAACATCTTCAAAACCTGGAACGTGTGCTCATGAAGATCCAGAGTGCCAACCTCAAGTTGAGTCCAAAGAAATGTTCACTGTTCAAACGACAAGTTAGCTTTTTGGGGTATGTAGTGTCGGAAGAAGGTATCCGCACGGATCCAGAGAAAATCGCCGCTGTCAAGGATTGGCCAGTCCCAAAAGACAAGACGCAGGTCAGAGCATTTTTGGGTTTGTGCTCTTATTATCGGCGATTTGTTAAGAACTTTGCGGATATAGCCAAACCCCTGCACAAGCTAACCGAGGAGAAGCGACATTTCTGCTGGGATGAAAGTTGCAACATCGCATTCCAGGAGTTAAAGGACCGACTGTGCAAAACACCTATTTTGGGGTACCCTGATGCAGGCAAGGAATTTATAGTTGACACAGATGCGAGTGATATAGGACTTGGTGGTGTGTTGTCTCAACGGAATGGTAAACAAGAGGTTGTGATAGCGTACTTCAGCAAGTCGTTGTCAAAGCCGGAAAGGAACTATTGTGTCACGAGACGGGAATTGCTTGCTGTGGTAAAGTCATTGCAGCATTTTAGCAAATATCTTCTGGGGCGGAAATTCCACTTACGCACCGACCATGCTGCACTGAAATGGCTATTGCAGTTCAAAAATCCGGAAGGACAAGTTGCGAGATGGATTGAGCTACTGCAGGAATACGACTTCGTGGTCGAACATCGCAGCGGAAAATCTCATGGCAACGCGGATGCATTGTCAAGAAGACCTTGTCCTGAAGACTGCAAGCATTGTACTAGGCAAGAAAGTAAAGAAGTCGTACCTGTGAGGATGCTCAAGACAGACCTCAGCAACGAGTGGAAGGAAAGCCTACAACGTGCACAACAGGAAGATTCAGACCTCAAGCCGATTCTCGAGTGGATGAAGGCCAGTGCACCTAAGCCCACGTCACAAAAAGCTATTGGGCCCAATGGGACAGCTTGGTGATTCAGGAAGGAGTTCTGTGCCGTAAATGGGAAAATACTCGGGGAGACAGCTGCCATTTGCAAATGGTTGTCCCTAAAGCTCAAGTACCGGATGTTCTACTGCTATACCATAATGGTTGTTCAGGAGGCCATCTGGGAGTTAAACGGACCCTACAGAAGATACGAGAACGGTTTTACTGGGTCCACTGTCGGGACGATGTCGAGGACTGGTGCCGCAAATGTACCAGTTGTGCGGCTGTAAAGGGACCTCAGACGCGTAGTAGAGGTGCATTGAAATTGTACAATGTCGGTGCACCATGGGAGAGGATAGCTCTAGATGTTGCGGGACCATTCCCGGAAAGTGAAAGTGGTAACAAGTATTTCATGGTTGTAATGGATTACTTCACTAAGTGGCCGGAAGTCTTCGCCATTCCAAATCAAGAAGCTTCAACAGTTGCAGATAAACTGGTTCATGAAGTCTTCTGCCGTTTTGGAGTACCTTTAGAGATTCACAGTGATCAAGGAAGGAATTTTGAGTCCCAAATATTCCAGGAAACTTGTCGAGTTATGGGTACTCATAAAACGAGAACAACTTCTTACCACCCACAGTCGGATGGAATGGTAGAACGATTTAATCAGACATTGGAGAGATACCTGGCAAAAGTTGTGGAAAATCGGCAACGAGATTGGGACAAGCACATACAACCGTTTTTGTTGTCATATCGAAGTGCTGTTCACGAAAGTACATCGGTGACACCAGCTTTCGCAAACTTTGGAAGGGAATTACGGCTGCCTGCAGACCTGATTACTGGAATACCACCTGATGCCCCACGCAATATAACCGATTATGCGAATGACTTGCGGAACAAAATGAATGACATTTATGAGCACGTCAGACAATCGGGCCAGCAAATGTCTGAAAAGATGAAAACCCGTTATGACCGCAAAACGAACAATAAAGGGTTCGACGAAGGTTCACTAGTGTGGTTGCACAATCCAGTCCGTAGCAAAGGGAAATCTCCTAAGCTTCAAGCTAAATGGGACGGACCGTACCGGATTGTGACAAAGATCAATGACGTAACCTACCGGATACAGAAAGGTGCAAGAGGTACTCCTAAGATCGTCCATGTGGATCGACTGGCGCGTTATTATGGGGCCAATAATGCTCGGGACGAGCATGTCTTAGGAGGGGGCAGTGTTACGCGCCACACTTGATGGCGACATTAGCTACTACTAGCGCCATCTAGTATCGAGTAGCAGAACTAATAATTATTCGGGTCCCTTCTAGAAACTTCGATGCTAGAACTTTCCAGAACTATCGATGTCTGGTTGGACGGGACCGATATGTACTCGAACATTCTAGATGTTTCTACGGTAGAAGGTTCTGGAACTATCCGAGGCCTATATAAGGCCGGTGTGCCTGCGAGCCGGAATCAGTCTTGGATAAGCGATACAAGCGAAAACATCGAAGCGATCTTCAAGTGCGACTAAAGTGATCTGTAGTGCGATTGTGTTTTGTAATTAGTGTGTTTACAGTTGTAATTGGTGTTTTTAATTAAAGTGTTTTTTTTTGGTTTTTAAATCGGCAGTTTTTATTGTCACGAACCCCAAGCTCGTAACAGTATGTATTATGTATGTATTTATAGTTCGTTTTTTAATCCCAGAGACTAATCTGACATTTAAGTCTTTTGTGTTTTCGTTTTTTTTTTTAGTACTTATAGAAGTTAAAAACAAAAAAATCCTTGTTGTTTTCGACTTATATTTCGGTGAATAACTCCGAAACCTGACGCTTTAGGATATTATGTTATATAACATTTTTTGTTTGTATAAGTGTCCTCTATCTAAATATATAACTTTTGTTGTGCACCGCGATTCTGAAAAAAAATCAAAATGGCGGCTGATTTTAGGGCCAAAACCTTCAAACCCCTTTGTTGTTAAAATTGCGCAAGTTTGTTGATTAATACTGTTCGTGTATTAATTTCTAAAGCTTCTTTCAGGACCATTTTCAGTTACTGAGTACAAAATGGTAGTTGTCTATAGACTATTGCAAGCCCCAACATCCAGCAGGTTTTTTTTTATTTTTTTTTTTTGGCTTTATTATTTTAAATGATTTAACAAGCAATTTCTTCACAGTAAATGTTTTCTAGTTTTATTTTATTTCGGATTCGCTCAGGTTAGGTTCGCTCAGGTTGGGTTCGCTCAGGTTGGGTTCGCTCAGGTTGGGTTCGCTCAGGTTGGGTTCGCTCAGGTTGGGTTCGCTCAGGTTGGGTTCGCTCAGGTTGGGTTCGCTCAGGTTGGGTTCGCTCAGGTTGGGTTCGCTCAGGTTGGGTTCGCTCAGGTTGGGTTCGCTCAGGTTGGGTTCGCTCAGGTTGGGTTCGCTCAGGTTGGGTTCGCTCAGGTTGGGTTCGCTCAGGTTGGGTTCGCTCAGGTTGGGTTCGCTCAGGTTGGGTTCGCTCAGGTTGGGTTCGCTCAGGTTGGGTTCGCTCAGGTTGGGTTCGCTCAGGTTGGGTTCGCTCAGGTTGGGTTCGCTCAGGTTGGGTTCGCTCAGGTTGGGTTCGCTCAGGTTGGGTTCGCTCAGGTTGGGTTCGCTCAGGTTGGGTTCGCTCAGGTTGGGTTCGCTCAGGTTGGGTTCGCTCAGGTTGGGTTCGCTCAGGTTGGGTTCGCTCAGGTTGGGTTCGCTCAGGTTGGGTTCGCTCAGGTTGGGTTCGCTCAGGTTGGGTTCGCTCAGGTTGGGTTCGCTCAGGTTGGGTTCGCTCAGGTTGGGTTCGCTCAGGTTGGGTTCGCTCAGGTTAGGTTAGGTTAGGTTAGGTTAGGTTAGGTTAGGTTAGGTTAGGTTAGGTTAGGTTAGGTTAGGTTAGGTTAGGTTAGGTTAGGTTAGGTTAGGTTAGGTTAGGTTCCCCCCCGGTGGGTTCCCGCATTGTCGAGGCGGGGGGGCTCAGTAGCCGTGGCTTGGACACCCACGGTGAAGCGAAGTGGAACCCGAGGAGGGGCCGCTCGTCAGGGCTTTTGCCGGTAAGCCGACGACGTAGCGGCCAACAAGTAGGTTGCGGTGCCGCTTGAGCGACATCGCAGCTGAGGCGGGCCGCGATGTCGTATCGGAGGCATCGCGGCTGAGGGTTGGAGGCCGCGGTGGGAGAGGAGTGCCGGTATTACGGTGCGCCGCTCTCCCTACCTTCCGCGGCCTTGACGGGGTCGCCACCGTCCGATGGCGGACGCGGTGGGGCCGCAGAGGAAGAGGAGTGTTGGTATGATGTTGGCCGCTCTCCCTATCCTCTGCGGCCGAAAATTGGCAGGCGGCGGGGCCAATGACCTGACCCGTCGCAGGGGGACCAAGGGTGCCCAGACACGGGGTCGTCTGGCGCCCATGTGCTGGTTTGGTCCCTGGGGTGGTCACGGCGTGCTATGTGTTCTAGTGCGCCGGAGATGGGGAATACTCCCCAGAGGAGGGTCCGGTGACGGACAGCCGCGGCGGGTTCACGGATGAGTGCTAACGCGTGCCCGTGTTCCCGCCGTAAGCGGCAGAGGAGGACACCGTGGAGTTTTAGTGGGTTTGAGTCCCACATAACTGCACTATCTCCCCGTGGTAGTGCAGAATGCATGAGCATTTCTCCACGTTAAAAAAAAAAAAAAAAAAAAAAAAAAGGTTAGGTTAGGTTAGGTTAGGTTAGGTTAGGTTAGGTTAGGTTAGGTTAGGTTAGGTTAGGTTTTGCGGGGGGTAGGGCCGGACCTGTCGGACGCCCAATTCGGCTTCCGACAAGGGCGTTCGACGATCGACGCGCTGGCCCTACTCAAGGGCCAGGTGAAGGAGGCGGTGGAGGCGGGGGACGGAGTGCTGGCAGTGTCGTTCGACATTGCAAACGCCTTCAACTCCGTCCCCCACTCGACGATATTGGAGGCGCTCCGGTATCACGGAGTGCCCCAATACCTGCAGGATCTGCTGGCCAGCTACCTGGAGGGCCGAGAGGTCCTCCTCGCGGACCGGACGGGCACGGTGAGGCGGTACGGAGCAGAGTCCGGTGTTCCGCAGGGGTCGGTTCTGGGGCCCTCCCTGTGGAACATCGGGTTCGACTGGCTCCTACGCGGAGTCCTCCTCCAGGGCACGAGTGTCATCTGCTACGCGGATGACACTCTCCTCACTGCCCGGGGGAGGAACTTTGGAGACGCGGCCTGTCTGGCCTCGGCTGGCGGATCCCTGGTTGCAGAAAGGATCCGCCTCCTGGGATTGAAGGTGGCGCTGCACAAGACCGAGGCCGTATTCTTTCACGGGCCTCGGCAGCGCTGCCCTCCCGACGCCCACATCGTCGTAGAGGGCGTCCGGATAGAGGTCCAGCCCCAGATGAAGTATCTGGGCCTGGTGCTGGACGAGAGGTGGCGCTTCGGCCCGCATTTCAGCGGGCTGTCGACGCGCCTCCTGAAAGCCGCGGACGCCCTCTCGCGGCTGCTCCCGAACCTGGGGGGGCCCAAGGTGGGGTGCCGGCGCCTCTATGCCGGTGTCCTCAGGAGCATGGCCCTATACGGGGCCCCTATCTGGGCGGACTCCCTCCACAGGAGGGAGAATGCGACCGCCATCCGCAAGCCCCAAAGGGCCATTGCACTGCGGGTGGCGAGGGCCTACCGCTCGGTGGGCTTTTCGGCGGCGTGCGCTCTGGCCGGCACCCCTCCTTGGGAGCTGGAGGCTTGGGTGCTCGCCAGAGTGTACGAGTGGACCGCGCAACGAAGGGCGCTCGGGGAGCGCCCCGTCGCCGAAGAGCGGGAGGCCGTGCGGCGGGAGGCGAGGGACGCAATCGTCCTTCACTGGACAGAGGACCTCGCCACCGCCGCCTTTGGCCGCCGGACGTTGGACGCGCTCGGCCCGGTCCTGCAGAGCTGGCTCGAGCGGTCCCACGGTTTCCTCTCGTTCCGTCTGGTGCAGGTGTTGTCCGGCCACGGCTGTTTCGGAACGTACCTGCACCGGATCGGGAGGGAGGAGACCCCGGCGTGCCACGACTGCGGCGCGGCGGAGGACACGGCGCAGCACACCCTCGAGGCGTGCCCGGCTTGGTCCGAGCTGCGCCGCGGTCTGACCGCGGCGGTCGGACAGGACCTCTCGCTTCCTGGTGTGATCAACGCCATGCTGGGGAGCGAGGAGGCCTGGGCAGCGGTGGCCTCCTTTTGCGAGGACGTAATCTCGCAAAAGGAGGAGGCGGAGCGCGCGCGGGAGGACGACCCTCTCGCTGTGCCGCTCCGCAGACGAAGAAGGGGTCGGAGAAGGCGCCAGCCTCTCCCCCCTCATGGTGGCGATGGGCGGGCGACAGGCACGGGGGTGCCGTCTCCCGCATTGCACCCATCACCACCTTCGTCGGTCACTCCCGGGCCCCCGTGAGGGGCCCGCCCTGAAGGACAATCGTCGGCGGAGGACTGGACGTTAAGGCTACGCTGGTTTCCCAGTCCCCCGCCACTCGGACGAAGCGGGAGTGCCGCTGGGTTTTTTAGTGGGTATACCGGGTCAGACCCGGGAGTCCCACATAGCCCCCCATCCCCCGATGGGAGGGTATGCGTAACGCATTTTTCCCAGCGCAAAAAAAAAAAAAAAAAAAAAAAAAAAAAAAAAAAAAAAAAAAGGTTAGGTTAGGTTAGGTTAGGTTAGGTTAGGTTAGGTTAGGTTACAATCGTCGTGTGTGGAGGCAAGGAGGGAATACACGCGGAGCCGGCGGCGGCGTCGACGGGACTTGGACAACGAGGACCACCTCTATGAGGTTTACATGGAGGCAAAAATGGTCCTCGATCGGGCCATCTCCACCGCCAGAGACACGGCGAGAGCCGAGCTGCTGGAAGGTCTCGACAACGACCCCTACGGAAGACCATATAAGGTGGCGCGCAACAAATTGCGCCCCTATGGTCCCCCGGTTGCCGAGACCCTGGAGCCCTCATTTCTCGATGGGGTGGTTCAGTCCCTGTTCCCGTGCAGGGACAACTTCACCCCGCCAGTGATGGACCCACCGCGGGGGATAGCTGCTCAGCTAGACGAGGAAGAAGAGGAGGCCCCTCCTGTCACGGAGTCGGAACTTAGCGCGGCAATTTCCCATATCCGCGCCAAGAAGACAGCTCCAGGCCCCGACGGGGTTCCCGCAAGAGTGGTGGCGATCGCTGCCACTCAAATGGTGGAGAGGTTTAGGGACCTCTTCAGCGCATGCCTTGCGTCAGGGAGGTTCCCGAAACCATGGAAGGAGGGGCAGTTGTGCCTTCTTCGCAAGGAGGGCCGCCCGGCAGACTCCCCCTCGGCGTACCGGCCCATCGTTCTGCTCGATGAGGTCGGCAAAATGTTCGAGGGGATAATCGCTGCTCGCCTAAAGGGCCATCTGCGGGATATCGGGCCGGACTTGTCGGACGCTCAGTTCGGTTTTCGGGCTGAGCGTTCCACCGTGGACGCGCTGGCCTGCCTTAAGGGTCAAGTGAAGGAGGCGATGGAAGCGGGGGATGGATTGTTGGCTGTGTCATTCGACATAGCCAATGCCTTCAACTCCGTTCCCCACTCCACCATCCTAGAGGCGCTCCGATTTCACGGAGTGCCTCGATACATGCGCGGTCTGCTGGCCAGCTACCTGGAGGATCGGGCGATCCTTCTGGTAAATAGGACTGGCCAAGTCCGGCGGTACGCCGTCGAAGCCGGCGTTCCGCAGGGGTCAGTCATAGGACCTCTCCTCTGGAACGTCGGCTATGATTGGCTCCTGCGGGGAACTCTCCTCCGAGGCACGAGTGTCGTGTGCTACGCGGATGACACTCTCCTCACCGCCCGGGGGGGGAGTTTCAGGGAGGCGGCCAACTTGGCCTCGGCGGGCGGATCCTTGGTCGCAGGGAGGATCCGCCGCCTAGGTTTAACGGTGGCGTTGCACAAAACCGAGGCCGTGTTCTTCCACGGACCTCGGCAGCGCGCCCCCCCACCTGACGCCCATATCTTCGTGGACGGCGTCAAAATTGAGGTCAAGGCCCAGATGAAGTACCTGGGTCTTGTAATTGACAGCAGGTGGCGCTTCGGTCCGCATTTTAGCGGGCTGTCGACGCGCCTGTTGAAGACCGCGGGCGCGCTGTCGTGGCTGCTTCCCAACTTGGGGGGGCCCAGCGCACGATGCCGGCAACTTTACGCCGGCATCCTGAAGAGTATGGCCCTCTACGGAGCCCCTATCTGGGAGGACTCCCTCCATAGGAGGGAGAACGCTGCCGCCTTGCGGGCACCCCAAAGGGCCATAGCCCAGCGGGTGGCGCGGGCCTACCGAACGGTGGGCTTCGCGGCAGCATGTGCTCTGGCGGGCACCCCTCCTTGGGAACTCGAGGCGTGGGTGCTCGCCAGAGTATATGAATGGACGGCGGGGCGGAGGGCGAGAGGAGAACGCCCAGCCCAGGAAGAGCGGGAGGCCGTCCGGCGGGAGGCGAGGGACGCTATCGTCGTCCATTGGACGGGGGACCTCGCCACCGCAGCCTTCGGCCGCCGAACCCTCGACGCGATTGGGCCAGTACTGCGAGACTGGCTCGAGCGGTCGCATCGATTCCTCTCCTTCCGGCTGGTGCAGGTGCTGTCCGGACACGGTTGTTTCGGATCGTACCTGCACCGAATCGGACGGGAGGAGACGCCGTCGTGCCACGACTGTGGCGCGGCGGGGGACACGGCGCAGCACACCCTCGAGGTGTGCCCGTCGTGGTCCGAGCCGCGCCGCAGTCTCATCGCGGTGATCGGACCGGACCTATCACTCCCCGGCTTGGTTAACGCCATGCTGAGGGATGAGAGGTCCTGGGCGGCAGTCGCCTCGTTCTGCGAACACGTCATGTCCCAGAAGGAGGCGGCGGAGCGCGCGCGGGAGGAAGATCCTCACGCGGCGTTGCTCCGAAGGCGGAGGAGGGGTCGAAGAAGACGTCAGTTTGACAGTCATCTCCGACTCCTCCCAGATGGAGGCCAGCAGGCAACAGGTGCGGGGGCACCTTTGCCTGTATTGCACAGGCCCCCATCAGTGTTGGACGGGAATGGCCAGGTGCTCCCGGCTATTCCCGTAGCCCCCTAGCCTGGGGGGCATGCGGGGCCCGCCAGCTAGGCGGGCATGCGCCGGGAGGGTTGTGGAAGTAAAGGCTGAGCCGGTTTCCCATGGCCCTCCCATCACGGCGATGTGGGGACACCGCTGAGTTTTAGTGGGTATACTGTCGGTGTGTAATTCCGACAGGAGTCCCACATACCCCGTCTCGTCCCCTACGAGCGGGGATGCGTAACGCATTTCTCAGCGAAAAAAAAAAAAAAAAAAAAAAAAAAAAAAAAAAAAAAAAAAAAAAAAAAAAAAAGGTTACAATCGTCGTCTGGTGCAGGTGTTGTCCGGCCACGGCTGTTTCGGAACGTACCTGCACCGGATCGGGAGGGAGGAGACCCCGGCGTGCCACGACTGCGGCGCGGCGGAGGACACGGCGCAGCACACCCTCGAGGCGTGCCCGGCCTGGTCCGAGCTGCGCCGCGGTCTGACCGCGGCGGTCGGACAGGACCTCTCGCTTCCTGGTGTGATCAACGCCATGCTGGGGAGCGAGGAGGCCTGGGCAGCGGTGGCCTCCTTTTGCGAGGACGTAATCTCGCAAAAGGAGGAGGCGGAGCGCGCGCGGGAGGACGACCCTCTCGCTGTGCCGCTCCGCAGACGAAGAAGGGGTCGGAGAAGGCGCCAGCCTCTCCCCCCTCATGGTGGCGATGGGCGGGCGACAGGCACGGGGGTGCCGTCTCCCGCATTGCACCCATCACCACCTTCGTCGGTCACTCCCGGGCCCCCGTGAGGGGTCCGCCCTGAAGGACAATCGTCGGCGGAGGACTGGACGTAAAGGCTACGCTGGATTCCCAGTCCCCCGCCACTCGGACGAAGCGGGAGTGCCGCTGGGTTTTTTAGTGGGTATACCGGGTCAGACCCGGGAGTCCCACATAGCCCCCCATCCCCCGATGGGAGGGTATGCGTAACGCATTTTTCCCAGCGCAAAAAAAAAAAAAAAAAAAAAAAAAAAAAAAAAAAAAAAGGTTACAATCGTCGGCGGAGGACTGGACGTAAAGGCTACGCTGGTTTCCCAGTCCCCCGCCACTCGGACGAAGCGGGAGTGCCGCTGGGTTTTTTAGTGGGTATACCGGGTCAGACCCGGGAGTCCCACATAGCCCCCCATCCCCCGATGGGAGGGTATGCGTAACGCATTTTTCCCAGCGCAAAAAAAAAAAAAAAAAAAAAAAAGGTTAGGTTAGGTTAGGTTAGGTTAGGTTAGGTTGGGGGACCACCCCACAGTGCTTGCGTCCACGTCGCGTCCCCTGGAAACAGCCCAGTTCTGACCACCGTAACGGAGTGGCAGACTGGGTTGGCCAAAGTGCACTGTGCCTTCGCGGATTTTAATTTTATCTTAGTAGTGTGTCTGCGAACCTGCCGGGATCATGCCGACCCCTGAGCGGGACGCCTCCGGGCGATTTTTAAAACAAAAAGGCCCTTCTCAGGGCCAACCCAAAGGCCCTTCTCAGGGCCAACCAAAAGGCCCTTCTCAGGGCCAACCCAAAGGCCCTTCTCAGGGCCAACCAAAAGGCCCTTCTCAGGGCCAACCCAAAGGCCCTTCTCAGGGCCAAGCCGACGCTTCGGCGTCAGAAGCTAGCCGCGCGCCGTCTGCGGCTAGCTTCTTTGGAGGGGCGGACGAGTCGTCGTCCGACAACGACTCACTCATCACTGTGTCGGACGCGGACGACTCTCGTCCGCGGAAAAGAGTCCACCGGAGCGGTGGGTCCGAGGGCTCCTCGGCCTCGGGGTCGACGCGGTCGCCGAAGGCTAAAAAGCCGACGGCTGCCGCGGAGACCCATGTCGTTGGGCTCGAGAACGCCCAACGCCAGTTAGATCTGGCTCGGCGGGCTCAGCTCCAGCAAGAGCTGGAGGAGCGGGTCGCTGCCGCGGAGAAGCGGGCGCACGTCGCCCGGGCCAAGTCCGGGTACGGTGCGCCCCGCGTCGTATACGCGGACCACTCCCTGGCCGAGCTGGAGAGGATGGCGGAGGAGGACGAGAGGGAGATCGCGGAGGTCGCCTCGAAGTCCTCCAACATAAAGGGGACCCTTCAAAAGGCCCTGAAATGTAGGGCCGCGAGCATGCGCGGCGTCGTTGCGGAGCTGGTCCAGCGCAGCTCCACCGACGAAACGCGGCAACTGCAGGCGAAGGTGGATCGCCTGCAGTCGGAGGTCAGCCAGCTTCATCAGAAGCTGGCTGAAGCCACGGCCCGGCCACAACAGGCCAAGTCGAGCCCTACGGCAGAGGGCCCCTCCTCCAACCTTGAGGATATCATCCGCAAGGTCGTAATGGAGGAGAGGGCCTTCACAAGAGCCTGCTTGGCGGGCATAGAGGACCGGCTCCTGCCGGAGAAGCGCCTCCGACCGGCCCTTGCGGCAGACGCGAGGCAGCGTGAGCCGGGCCCGTCCTGCTCCCACGCGGACGACGCCCTTCTCCTCCCCTCAACGACCCCGTCCAACGAGTGGACGGAAGTGGTCCGCAAGGGGAAGGGCAAGGGCAAAAAGTCGGCGACGGCCGTCCCCGCCGTCCCCGCCGCCACCGCCGCTCCCAGCAAGTCGCAGACGACCGGCAAGGGAAAGCGGACGGGGAAGGGGAAGGGGAAGCGAAGGGTGCAGCTGGTCTCCCCAAAAACCGCGGCCGTCGTGGTGACGCTCACCGCGGAGGCTGCGGACCGAGGGGAGACGTACGCGTCCGTTTTGGTGCGGGCGCGTGCGAACGCCGATCCCACCCAGCTGGGGATCGGCAGTGTGTCCTGCCGGCGGACCCAGGCCGGGGCTCGAATATTCGAGTTCCCGGGGGCAGAGGGGAGTGCCCATGCGGACCTCTTTGCAGCCAAGCTGCAGGAGGTCATCGCGGATTCGGCCAAGGTGGCACGGCCGGTCAAGTCGGCGGCCATAGAGGTGACGGACCTGGACGACTCCGTCACCAAGGAGGAGGTGGTAGCGGCGGTCGCAGCGATAGGGGGCTGTGGCGTCGCGGCGGTCCAAGGCCGGGACATAAGGCCCGGCCGCGGCGGCATGGGCACCATGCGCCTCGAGTGCCCAATCGCCGCTGCCAAAGCCGTCCTTGCCAAGGGACGGCTCACAGTCGGCTTTAGCTCGGGAGCGGTCCGGGCGCTCGAGGACCAGCCTCTGCGGTGTTTCCGGTGCTTCGGCATCGGACACACCCGGCCCCTGTGTCCGTCCGCAGTGGACAGGTCGAACGCCTGCTACCGCTGCGGCAAGGACGGCCACAAAGCCGCCTCCTGCGAGGCCGCCACGCCGCACTGCGCGGTGTGTGCCGCCAGTGGCTGCCCGGCAGACCACGCAATGAAGGGGAGGAACTGCAGTCCTCCCCCTGTGCGGGGCAAAGCGCAGGCGCCAACCGGGCCTGCCAATAGCACCGCTGCTTCTGCGGTGGCTGCGGAGGAAGGGGGTGCGATGTCCGACTGATGGATAGGGTCGAACATCGCATACTCCAGGCGAACGCCAACCACTGCAGGGCAGCCCAGGATCTGCTGATGCAGACCATGGCTGAGTGGTTGGTGGACTTGGCGGTGGTCGCCGAGCCTTATTCGGTCCCTGGCCGTTGGCTGGGCGACCGGGACGGCCTGGTGGCGTTGGTGTCGCGGTCTTCCACGGACTCCCCTCCCCTCTCGCTCTTAGAGAGGGGACCGGGATACGTGGCCGCCGCGTGGGGAGACATGGCCCTGGTAGGGGTCTACTTCTCCCCGAACCGCTCTCTCTCCGACTTTGAGGATTTCCTCGAGATCCTCACCGCGGTCGTAGGGAGGGCGGCACCGCGCCAGGTCGTGGTGTTGGGCGACCTGAACGCCAAGTCGGTGGCCTGGGGCAACCCGGCCCCCGGTTGCAACGTCCGGGGACGCGCCGTCGAGTTTTGGGCGGCCTCATGCGGTGTGTCCCTGCTCAACAGGGGGGCGGTCCACACGTGTGTGCGGCAACAGGGCGGATCGGTGGTGGACGTCTCGTTTGCCACCCCCGCGCTAGCCGCCCGCGTCGTCAACTGGCGGGTAGAGATGGTGGAGACCCTGTCGGACCACCGATATGTGCGGTTCGACATCTCCACCCAGGGGGGGGGGAGGGCCCGCGCCGGGCAATCTCCCTTCCCACGGTGGGCACTCACCCGCCTGGACCGGGAGGCAGCCGAGGAGGCGGCCTTTCTCCAGGACTGGCTTTCGCCCCCCCCTGTCGATGCCTTGGACGTGGACGCCGCAGCGGTCCAGCTCAGGGGGTCCCTGACCGAGGTGTGCAACTCCAGCATGCCTCGGTCCCGCCGTCCGCCTCCCCGTCGCGCCGTCTATTGGTGGACGCAGGAGCTGGCGGGTCTCCGGGCCGCCTGCGTTGCGGCCAGAAGGGCCTACGCGCGGAGCCGACGGCGCAGCGCCCAAAACCGAGTCCGGGCAGAGGAGGACCGCCTATACGCCTCTTACCAAGAGGCGAAGACGGCCCTCAAGTCTGCAATGGGCGCTGCGGAAGACTCGGCGAGGGCCGAGATGCTGGAGGGTCTCGACAGGGATCCTTATGGGAGACCGTACAAGGCGGCGCGGAACCAGCTACGCCCCTATGGTCCCCCACTGACGGAGACCCTCGAGCCGGCGTTGCTGGACGGGGTGGTCCGGTCCCTGTTTCCGCGCAGGACCGACTTCACCCCACCAGCGATGGATCCCCCGCAAGGGGCGGCTCCGCCGGACGAGCAGGTCCCCCCGGTGACGGTGGAGGAGCTCCGCGCGGGGGTTCTCACCCTCCGCGCGAAGAAGACGGCCCCCGGGCCAGACGGCGTCCCCGCACGGGTGGTGGCGATCGCCGCCTCCCAAATGGAGGACAGGTTTCGGGACCTCTTCAGCGCGTGCTTTACGGCTGGGAGGTTCCCGAAACTGTGGAAGGAGGGGCAGCTCTGCCTCCTCCGAAAGGAGGGACGTCCGGTGGACTCCCCGTCGGCATACCGGCCCATCGTCTTGCTCGATGAGGTCGGTAAACTGTTCGAGGGGATCATCGCGTCCCGGCTTCATGGCCTTTTGCGGGGGGTAGGGCCGGACCTGTCGGACGCCCAATTCGGCTTCCGACAAGGGCGTTCGACGATCGACGCGCTGGCCCTACTCAAGGGCCAGGTGAAGCAGGCGGTGGAGGCGGGGGACGGAGTGCTGGCAGTGTCGTTCGACATTGCAAACGCCTTCAACTCCGTCCCCCACTCGACGATATTGGAGGCGCTCCGGTATCACGGAGTGCCCCAATACCTGCGGGATCTGCTGGCCAGCTACCTGGAGGGCCGAGAGGTCCTCCTCGCGGACCGGACGGGCACGGTGAGGCGGTACGGAGCAGAGTCCGGTGTTCCGCAGGGGTCAGTTCTGGGGCCCTCCCTGTGGAACATCGGGTTCGACTGGCTCCTACGCGGAGTCCTCCTCCAGGGCACGAGTGTCATCTGCTACGCGGATGACACTCTCCTCACTGCCCGGGGGAGGAACTTTGGAGACGCGGCCTGTCTGGCCTCGGCTGGCGGATCCCTGGTTGCAGACAGGATCCGCCTCCTGGGATTGAAGGTGGCGCTGCACAAGACCGAGGCCGTATTCTTTCACGGGCCTCGGCAGCGCTGCCCTCCCGACGCCCACATCGTCGTAGAGGGCGTCCGGATAGAGGTCCAGCCCCAGATGAAGTATCTGGGCCTGGTGCTGGACGAGAGGTGGCGCTTCGGCCCGCATTTCAGCGGGCTGTCGACGCGCCTCCTGAAAGCCGCGGACGCCCTCTCGCGGCTGCTCCCGAACCTGGGGGGGCCCAAGGTGGGGTGCCGGCGCCTCTATGCCGGCGTCCTCAGGAGCATGGCCCTATACGGGGCCCCTATCTGGGCGGACTCCCTCCACAGGAGGGAGAATGCGACCGCCATCCGCAAGCCCCAAAGGGCCATTGCACTGCGGGTGGCGAGGGCCTACCGCTCGGTGGGCTTTTCGGCGGCGTGCGCTCTGGCCGGCACCCCTCCTTGGGAGCTGGAGGCTTGGGTGCTCGCCAGAGTGTACGAGTGGACCGCGCAACGAAGGGCGCTCGGGGAGCGCCCCGTCGCCGAAGAGCGGGAGGCCGTGCGGCGGGAGGCGAGGGACGCAATCGTCCTTCACTGGACAGAGGACCTCGCCACCGCCGCCTTTGGCCGCCGGACGTTGGACGCGCTCGGCCCGGTCCTGCAGAGCTGGCTC
This sequence comes from Amphipoea lucens, assembly GCA_947508005.1. Lineage (NCBI taxonomy): Eukaryota > Metazoa > Arthropoda > Insecta > Lepidoptera > Noctuidae > Amphipoea > Amphipoea lucens. The sequence continues at coordinate 41,890 of OX382363.1, read as the reverse complement.
GAGCGGTCCCACGGTTTCCTCTCGTTCCGTCTGGTGCAGGTGTTGTCCGGCCACGGCTGTTTCGGAACGTACCTGCACCGGATCGAGAGGGAGGAGACCCCGGCGTGCCACGACTGCGGCGCGGCGGAGGACACGGCGCAGCACACCCTCGAGGCGTGCCCGGCTTGGTCCGAGCTGCGCCGCGGTCTGACCGCGGCGGTCGGACAGGACCTCTCGCTTCCTGGTGTGATCAACGCCATGCTGGGGAGCGAGGAGGCCTGGGCAGCGGTGGCCTCCTTTTGCGAGGACGTAATCTCGCAAAAGGAGGAGGCGGAGCGCGCGCGGGAGGACGACCCTCTCGCTGTGCCGCTCCGCAGACGAAGAAGGGGTCGGAGAAGGCGCCAGCCTCTCCCCCCTCATGGTGGCGATGGGCGGGCGACAGGCACGGGGGTGCCGTCTCCCGCATTGCACCCATCACCACCTTCGTCGGTCACTCCCGGGCCCCCGTGAGGGGCCCGCCCTGAAGGACAATCGTCGGCGGAGGACTGGACGTTAAGGCTACGCTGGTTTCCCAGTCCCCCGCCACTCGGACGAAGCGGGAGTGCCGCTGGGTTTTTTAGTGGGTATACCGGGTCAGACCCGGGAGTCCCACATAGCCCCCCATCCCCCGATGGGAGGGTATGAAAAAAAAAAAAAAAAAAAAAGGTTAGGTTAGGTTGCCAGCTGGATCTGGCTCGGCGGGCTCAGCTCCAGCAAGAGCTGGAGGAGCGGGTCGCTGCCGCGGAGAAGCGGGCGCACGTCGCCCGGGCCAAGTCCGGGTACGGTGCGCCCCGCGTCGTATACGCGGACCACACCCTGGCCGAGCTGGAGAGGATGGCGGAGGAGGACGAGAGGGAGATCGCGGAGGTCGCCTCGAAGTCCTCCAACATAAAGGGGACCCTACAGAAGGCCCTGAAATGTAGGGCCGCGAGCATGCGCGGCGTCGTTGCGGAGCTGGTCCAGCGCAGCTCCACCGACGAAACGCGGCAACTGCAGGCGAAGGTGGATCGCCTGCAGTCGGAGGTCAGCCAGCTTCATCAGAAGCTGGCTGAAGCCACGGCCCGGCCACAACAGGCCAAGTCGAGCCCTGCGGCAGAGGGCCCCTCCTCCAACCTTGAGGATATCATCCGCAAGGTCGTAATGGAGGAGAGGGCCTTCACAAGAGCCTGCTTGGCGGGCATCGAGGACCGGCTCCTACCGGAGAAGCGCCTCCGACCGGCCCTTGCGGCAGACGCGAGGCAGCGTGAGCCGGGCCCGTCCTGCTCCCACGCGGACGACGCCCTTCTCCTCCCCTCAACGACCCCGTCCAACGAGTGGACGGAAGTGGTCCGCAAGGGGAAGGGCAAGGGCAAAAAGTCGGCGACGGCCGTCCCCGCCGTCCCCGCCGCCACCGCCGCTCCCAGCAAGTCGCAGACGACCGGCAAGGGAAAGCGGACGGGGAAGGGGAAGGGGAAGCGAAGGGTGCAGCTGGTCTCCCCAAAAACCGCGGCCGTCGTGGTGACGCTCACCGCGGAGGCTGCGGACCGAGGGGAGACGTACGCGTCCGTTTTGGTGCGGGCGCGTGCGAACGCCGATCCCACCCAGCTGGGGATCGGCAGTGTGTCCTGCCGGCGGACCCAGGCCGGGGCTCGAATATTCGAGTTCCCGGGGGCAGAGGGGAGTGCCCATGCGGACCTCTTTGCAGCCAAGCTGCAGGAGGTCATCGCAGACTCGGCCAAGGTGGCACGGCCGGTCAAGTCGGCGGCCATAGAGGTGACGGACCTGGACGACTCCGTCACCAAGGAGGAGGTGGTAGCGGCGGTCGCAGCGATAGGGGGCTGTGGCGTCGCGGCGGTCCAAGGCCGGGACATAAGGCCCGGCCGCGGCGGCATGGGCACCATGCGCCTCGAGTGCCCAATCGCCGCTGCCAAAGCCGTCCTTGCCAAGGGACGGCTCACAGTCGGCTTTAGCTCGGGAGCGGTCCGGGCGCTCGAGGACCAGCCTCTGCGGTGTTTCCGGTGCTTCGGCATCGGACACACCCGGCCCCTGTGTCCGTCCGCAGTGGACAGGTCGAACGCCTGCTACCGCTGCGGCAAGGACGGCCACAAAGCCGCCTCCTGCGAGGCCGCCACGCCGCACTGCGCGGTGTGTGCCGCCAGTGGCTGCCCGGCAGACCACGCAATGAAGGGGAGGAACTGCAGTCCTCCCCCTGTGCGGGGCAAAGCGCAGGCGCCGACCGGGCCTGCCAATAGCACCGCTGCTTCTGCGGTGGCTGCGGAGGAAGGGGGTGCGATGTCCGACTGATGGATAGGGTCGAACATCGCATACTCCAGGCGAATGCCAACCACTGCAGGGCAGCCCAGGATCTGCTGATGCAGACCATGGCTGAGTGGTTGGTGGACTTGGCGGTGGTCGCCGAGCCTTATTCGGTCCCTGGCCGTTGGCTGGGCGACCGAGACGGCCTGGTGGCGTTGGTGTCGCGGTCTTCCACGGACTCCCCTCCCCTCTCGCTCTTAGAGAGGGGACCGGGATACGTGGCCGCCGCGTGGGGAGACATGGCCCTGGTAGGGGTCTACTTCTCCCCGAACCGCTCTCTCTCCGACTTTGAGGATTTCCTCGAGATCCTCACCGCGGTCGTAGGGAGGGCGGCACCGCGCCAGGTCGTGGTGTTGGGCGACCTGAACGCCAAGTCGGTGGCCTGGGGCAACCCGGCCCCCGGTTGCAACGTCCGGGGACGCGCCGTCGAGTTTTGGGCGGCCTCATGCGGTGTGTCCCTCCTCAACAGGGGGGCGGTCCACACGTGTGTGCGGCAACAGGGCGGATCGGTGGTGGACGTCTCGTTTGCCACCCCCGCGCTAGCCGCCCGCGTCGTCAACTGGCGGGTAGAGATGGTGGAGACCCTGTCGGACCACCGATATGTGCGGTTCGACATCTCCACCCAGGGGGGGGGGAGGGCCCGCGCCGGGCAATCTCCCTTCCCACGGTGGGCACTCACCCGCCTGGACCGGGAGGCAGCCGAGGAGGCGGCCTTTCTCCAGGACTGGCTTTCGCCCCCCCCTGTCGATGCCTTGGACGTGGACGCCGCAGCGGTCCAGCTCAGGGGGTCCCTGACCGAGGTGTGCAACTCCAGCATGCCTCGGTCTCGCCGTCCGCCTCCCCGTCGCGCCGTCTATTGGTGGACGCAGGAGCTGGCGGGTCTCCGGGCCGCCTGCGTTGCGGCCAGAAGGGCCTACGCGCGGAGCCGACGGCGCAGCGCCCAAAACCGAGTCCGGGCAGAGGAGGACCGCCTATACGCCTCTTACCAAGAGGCGAAGACGGCCCTCAAGTCTGCAATGGGCGCTGCGGAAGACTCGGCGAGGGCCGAGATGCTGGAGGGTCTCGACAGGGATCCTTATGGGAGACCGTACAAGGCGGCGCGGAACCAGCTACGCCCCTATGGTCCCCCACTGACGGAGACCCTCGAGCCGGCGTTGCTGGACGGGGTGGTCCGGTCCCTGTTTCCGCGCAGGACCGACTTCACCCCACCAGCGATGGATCCCCCGCAAGGGGCGGCTCCGCCGGACGAGCAGGTCCCCCCGGTGACGGTGGAGGAGCTCCGCGCGGGGGTTCTCACCCTCCGCGCGAAGAAGACGGCCCCCGGGCCAGACGGCGTCCCCGCACGGGTGGTGGCGATCGCCGCCTCCCAAATGGAGGACAGGTTTCGGGACCTCTTCAGCGCGTGCTTTACGGCTGGGAGGTTCCCGAAACTGTGGAAGGAGGGGCAGCTCTGCCTCCTCCGAAAGGAGGGACGTCCGGTGGACTCCCCGTCGGCATACCGGCCCATCGTCTTGCTCGATGAGGTCGGTAAACTGTTCGAGGGGATCATCGCGTCCCGGCTTCATGGCCTTTTGCGGGGGGTAGGGCCGGACCTGTCGGACGCCCAATTCGGCTTCCGACAAGGGCGTTCGACGATCGACGCGTTGGCCCTACTCAAGGGCCAGGTGAAGGAGGCGGTGGAGGCGGGGGACGGAGTGCTGGCAGTGTCGTTCGACATTGCAAACGCCTTCAACTCCGTCCCCCACTCGACGATATTGGAGGCGCTCCGGTATCACGGAGTGCCCCAATACCTGCACGATCTGCTGGCCAGCTACCTGGAGGGCCGAGAGGTCCTCCTCGCGGACCGGACGGGCACGGTGAGGCGGTACGGAGCAGAGTCCGGTGTTCCGCAGGGGTCAGTTCTGGGGCCCTCCCTGTGGAACATCGGGTTCGACTGGCTCCTACGCGGAGTCCTCCTCCAGGGCACGAGTGTCATCTGCTACGCGGATGACACTCTCCTCACTGCCCGGGGGAGGAACTTTGGAGACGCGGCCTGTCTGGCCTCGGCTGGCGGATCCCTGGTTGCAGAGAGGATCCGCCTCCTGGGATTGAAGGTGGCGCTGCACAAGACCGAGGCCGTATTCTTTCACGGGCCTCGGCAGCGCTGCCCTCCCGACGCCCACATTGTCGTAGAGGGCGTCCGGATAGAGGTCCAGCCCCAGATGAAGTATCTGGGCCTGGTGCTGGACGAGAGGTGGCGCTTCGGCCCGCATTTCAGCGGGCTGTCGACGCGCCTCCTGAAAGCCGCGGACGCCCTCTCGCGGCTGCTCCCGAACCTGGGGGGGCCCAAGGTGGGGTGCCGGCGCCTCTATGCCGGCGTCCTCAGGAGCATGGCCCTATACGGGGCCCCTATCTGGGCGGACTCCCTCCACAGGAGGGAGAATGCGACCGCCATCCGCAAGCCCCAAAGGGCCATTGCACTGCGGCGAGGGCCTACCGCTCGGTGGGCTTTTCGGCGGCGTGCGCTCTGGCCGGCACCCCTCCTTGGGAGCTGGAGGCTTGGGTGCTCGCCAGAGTGTACGAGTGGACCGCGCAACGAAGGGCGCTCGGGGAGCGCCCCGTCGCCGAAGAGCGGGAGGCCGTGCGGCGGGAGGCGAGGGACGCAATCGTCCTTCACTGGACAGAGGACCTCGCCACCGCCGCCTTTGGCCGCCGGACGTTGGACGCGCTCGGCCCGGTCCTGCAGAGCTGGCTCGAGCGGTCCCACGGTTTCCTCTCGTTCCGTCTGGTGCAGGTGTTGTCCGGCCACGGCTGTTTCGGAACGTACCTGCACCGGATCGGGAGGGAGGAGACCCCGGCGTGCCACGACTGCGGCGCGGCGGAGGACACGGCGCAGCACACCCTCGAGGCGTGCCCGGCTTGGTCCGAGCTGCGCCGCGGTCTGACCGCGGCGGTCGGACAGGACCTCTCGCTTCCTGGTGTGATCAACGCCATGCTGGGGAGCGAGGAGGCCTGGGCAGCGGTGGCCTCCTTTTGCGAGGACGTAATCTCGCAAAAGGAGGAGGCGGAGCGCGCGCGGGAGGACGACCCTCTCGCTGTGCCGCTCCGCAGACGAAGAAGGGGTCGGAGAAGGCGCCAGCCTCCCCCCCCTCATGGTGGCGATGGGCGGGCGACAGGCACGGGGGTGCCGTCTCCCGCATTGCACCCATCACCACCTTCGTCGGTCACTCCCGGGCCCCCGTGAGGGGCCCGCCCTGAAGGACAATCGTCGGCGGAGGACTGGACGTTAAGGCTACGCTGGTTTCCCAGTCCCCCGCCACTCGGACGAAGCGGGAGTGCCGCTGGGTTTTTTAGTGGGTATACCGGGTCAGACCCGGGAGTCCCACATAGCCCCCCATCCCCCGATGGGAGGGTATGAAAAAAAAAAAAAAAAAAAAAGGTTAGGTTAGGTTAGGTTAGGTTAGGTTAGGTTAGGTTTCCGGTGTTCCGCAGGGGTCAGTTCTGGGGCCCTCCCTGTGGAACATCGGGTTCGACTGGCTCCTACGCGGAGTCCTCCTCCAGGGCACGAGTGTCATCTGCTACGCGGATGACACTCTCCTCACTGCCCGGGGGAGGAACTTTGGAGACGCGGCCTGTCTGGCCTCGGCTGGCGGATCCCTGGTTGCAGAGAGGATCCGCCTCCTGGGATTGAAGGTGGCGCTGCACAAGACCGAGGCCGTATTCTTTCACGGGCCTCGGCAGCGCTGCCCTCCCGACGCCCACATCGTCGTAAAGGGCGTCCGGATAGAGGTCCAGCCCCAGATGAAGTATCTGGGCCTGGTGCTGGACGAGAGGTGGCGCTTCGGCCCGCATTTCAGCGGGCTGTCGACGCGCCTCCTGAAAGCCGCGGACGCCCTCTCGCGGCTGCTCCCGAACCTGGGGGGGCCCAAGGTGGGGTGCCGGCGCCTCTATGCCGGCGTCCTCAGGAGCATGGCCCTATACGGGGCCCCTATCTGGGCGGACTCCCTCCACAGGAGGGAGAATGCGACCGCCATCCGCAAGCCCCAAAGGGCCATTGCACTGCGGGTGGCGAGGGCCTACCGCTCGGTGGGCTTTTCGGCGGCGTGCGCTCTGGCCGGCACCCCTCCTTGGGAGCTGGAGGCTTGGGTGCTCGCCAGAGTGTACGAGTGGACCGCGCAACGAAGGGCGCTCGGGGAGCGCCCCGTCGCCGAAGAGCGGGAGGCCGTGCGGCGGGAGGCGAGGGACGCAATCGTCCTTCACTGGACAGAGGACCTCGCCACCGCCGCCTTTGGCCGCCGGACGTTGGACGCGCTCGGCCCGGTCCTGCAGAGCTGGCTCGAGCGGTCCCACGGTTTCCTCTCGTTCCGTCTGGTGCAGGTGTTGTCCGGCCACGGCTGTTTCGGAACGTACCTGCACCGGATCGGGAGGGAGGAGACCCCGGCGTGCCACGACTGCGGCGCGGCGGAGGACACGGCGCAGCACACCCTCGAGGCGTGCCCGGCTTGGTCCGAGCTGCGCCGCGGTCTGACCGCGGCGGTCGGACAGGACCTCTCGCTTCCTGGTGTGATCAACGCCATGCTGGGGAGCGAGGAGGCCTGGGCAGCGGTGGCCTCCTTTTGCGAGGACGTAATCTCGCAAAAGGAGGAGGCGGAGCGCGCGCGGGAGGACGACCCTCTCGCTGTGCCGCTCCGCAGACGAAGAAGGGGTCGGAGAAGGCGCCAGCCTCTCCCCCCTCATGGTGGCGATGGGCGGGCGACAGGCACGGGGGTGCCGTCTCCCGCATTGCACCCATCACCACCTTCGTCGGTCACTCCCGGGCCCCCGTGAGGGGCCCGCCCTGAATGACAATCGTCGGCGGAGGACTGGACGTTAAGGCTACGCTGGTTTCCCAGTCCCCCGCCACTCGGACGAAGCGGGAGTGCCGCTGGGTTTTTTAGTGGGTATACCGGGTCAGACCCGGGAGTCCCACATAGCCCCCCATCCCCCGATGGGAGGGTATGCGTAACGCATTTTTCCCAGCGCAAAAAAAAAAAAAAAAAAAAAAAAAAAAAAAAAAAAAAAGGTTAGGTTAGGTTAGGTTAGGTTAGGTTAGGTTAGGTTAGGTTAGGTTAGGTTAGGTTAGGTTAGGTTCAAAGGCCCTTCTCAGGGCCAACCAAAAGGCCCTTCTCAGGGCCAACCCAAAGGCCCTTCTCAGGGCCAACCAAAAGGCCCTTCTCAGGGCCAACCCAAAGGCCCTTCTCAGGGCCAAGCCGACGCTTCGGCGTCAGAAACTAGCCGCGCGCCGTCTGCGGCTAGCTTCTTCTTTGGAGGGGCGGACGAGTCGTCGTCCGACAACGACTCACTTATCAGTGTGTCGGACGCGGACGACTCTCGTTCGCGGAAGAGGGTCCACCGGAGCGGTGGGTCCGAGGGCTCCTCGGCCTCGGGGTCGACGCGGTCGCCGAAGGCTAAAAAGCCGACGGCTGCCGCGGAGACCCATGTCGTTGGGCTCGAGAACGCCCAACGCCAGCTGGATCTGGCTCGGCGGGCTCAGCTCCAGCAAGAGCTGGAGGAGCGGGTCGCTGCCGCGGAGAAGCGGGCGCACGTCGCCCGGGCCAAGTCCGGGTACGGTGCGCCCCGCGTCGTATACGCGGACCACTCCCTGGCCGAGCTGGAGAGGATGGCGGAGGAGGACGAGAGGGAGATCGCGGAGGTCGCCTCGAAGTCCTCCAACATAAAGGGGACCCTCCAAAAGGCCCTGAAATGTAGGGCCGCGAGCATGCGCGGCGTCGTTGCGGAGCTGGTCCAGCGCAGCTCCACCGACGAAACGCGGCAACTACAGGCGAAGGTGGATCGCCTGCAGTCGGAGGTCAGCCAGCTTCATCAGAAGCTGGCTGAAGCCACGGCCCGGCCACAACAGGCCAAGTCGAGCCCTGCGGCAGAGGGCCCCTCCTCCAACCTTGAGGATATCATCCGCAAGGTCGTAATGGAGGAGAGGGCCTTCACAAGAGCCTGCTTGGCGGGCATAGAGGACCGGCTCCTGCCGGAGAAGCGCCTCCGACCGGCCCTTGCGGCAGACGCGAGGCAGCGTGAGCCGGGCCCGTCCTGCTCCCACGCGGACGACGCCCTTCTCCTCCCCTCAACGACCCCGTCCAACGAGTGGACGGAAGTGGTCCGCAAGGGGAAGGGCAAGGGCAAAAAGTCGGCGACGGCCGTCCCCGCCGTCCCCGCCGCCACCGCCGCTCCCAGCAAGTCGCAGACGACCGGCAAGGGAAAGCGGACGGGGAAGGGGAAGGGGAAGCGAAGGGTGCAGCTGGTCTCCCCAAAAACCGCGGCCGTCGTGGTGACGCTCACCGCGGAGGCTGCGGACCGAGGGGAGACGTACGCGTCCGTTTTGGTGCGGGCGCGTGCGAACGCCGATCCCACCCAGCTGGGGATCGGCAGTGTGTCCTGCCGGCGGACCCAGGCCGGGGCTCGAATATTCGAGTTCCCGGGGGCAGAGGGGAGTGCCCATGCGGACCTCTTTGCAGCCAAGCTGCAGGAGGTCATCGCAGACTCGGCCAAGGTGGCACGGCCGGTCAAGTCGGCGGCCATAGAGGTGACGGACCTGGACGACTCCGTCACCAAGGAGGAGGTGGTAGCGGCGGTCGCAGCGATAGGGGGCTGTGGCGTCGCGGCGGTCCAAGGCCGGGACATAAGGCCCGGCCGCGGCGGCATGGGCACCATGCGCCTCGAGTGCCCAATCGCCGCTGCCAAAGCCGTCCTTGCCAAGGGACGGCTCACAGTCGGCTTTAGCTCGGGAGCGGTCCGGGCGCTCGAGGACCAGCCTCTGCGGTGTTTCCGGTGCTTCGGCATCGGACACACCCGGCCCCTGTGTCCGTCCGCAGTGGACAGGTCGAACGCCTGCTACCGCTGCGGCAAGGACGGCCACAAAGCCGCCTCCTGCGAGGCCGCCACGCCGCACTGCGCGGTGTGTGCCGCCAGTGGCTGCCCGGCAGACCACGCAATGAAGGGGAGGAACTGCAGTCCTCCCCCTGTGCGGGGCAAAGCGCAGGCGCCGACCGGGCCTGCCAATGGCACCGCTGCTTCTGCGGTGGCTGCGGAGGAAGGGGGTGCGATGTCCGACTGATGGATAGGGTCGAACATCGCATACTCCAGGCGAACGCCAACCACTGCAGGGCAGCCCAGGATCTGCTGATGCAGACCATGGCTGAGTGGTTGGTGGACTTGGCGGTGGTCGCCGAGCCTTATTCGGTCCCTGGCCGTTGGCTGGGCGACCGGGACGGCCTGGTGGCGTTGGTGTCGCGGTCTTCCACGGACTCCCCTCCCCTCTCGCTCTTAGAGAGGGGACCGGGATACGTGGCCGCCGCGTGGGGAGACATGGCCCTGGTAGGGGTCTACTTCTCCCCGAACCGCTCTCTCTCCGACTTTGAGGATTTCCTCGAGATCCTCACCGCGGTCGTAGGGAGGGCGGCACCGCGCCAGGTCGTGGTGTTGGGCGACCTGAACGCCAAGTCGGTGGCCTGGGGCAACCCGGCCCCCGGTTGCAACGTCCGGGGACGCGCCGTCGAGTTTTGGGCGGCCTCATGCGGTGTGTCCCTCCTCAACAGGGGGGCGGTCCACACGTGTGTGCGGCAACAGGGCGGATCGGTGGTGGACGTCTCGTTTGCCACCCCCGCGCTAGCCGCCCGCGTCGTCAACTGGCGGGTAGAGATGGTGGAGACCCTGTCGGACCACCGATATGTGCGGTTCGACATCTCCACCCAGGGGGGGGGGAGGGCCCGCGCCGGGCAATCTCCCTTCCCACGGTGGGCACTCACCCGCCTGGACCGGGAGGCAGCCGAGGAGGCGGCCTTTCTCCAGGACTGGCTTTCGCCCCCCCCTGTCGATGCCTTGGACGTGGACGCCGCAGCGGTCCAGCTCAGGGGGTCCCTGACCGAGGTGTGCAACTCCAGCATGCCTCGGTCTCGCCGTCCGCCTCCCCGTCGCGCCGTCTATTGGTGGACGCAGGAGCTGGCGGGTCTCCGGGCCGCCTGCGTTGCGGCCAGAAGGGCCTACGCGCGGAGCCGACGGCGCAGCGCCCAAAACCGAGTCCGGGCAGAGGAGGACCGCCTATACGCCTCTTACCAAGAGGCGAGGACGGCCCTCAAGTCTGCAATGGGCGCTGCGGAAGACTCGGCGAGGGCCGAGATGCTGGAGGGTCTCGACAGGGATCCTTATGGGAGACCGTACAAGGCGGCGCGGAACCAGCTACGCCCCTATGGTCCCCCACTGACGGAGACCCTCGAGTCGGCGTTGCTGGACGGGGTGGTCCGGTCCCTGTTTCCGCGCAGGACCGACTTCACCCCACCAGCGATGGATCCCCCGCGAGGGGCGGCTCCGCCGGACGAGCAGGTCCCCCCGGTGACGGTGGAGGAGCTCCGCGCGGGGGTTCTCACCCTCCGCGCGAAGAAGACGGCCCCCGGGCCAGACGGCGTCCCCGCACGGGTGGTGGCGATCGCCGCCTCCCAAATGGAGGACAGGTTTCGGGACCTCTTCAGCGCGTGCTTTACGGCTGGGAGGTTCCCGAAACTGTGGAAGGAGGGGCAGCTCTGCCTCCTCCGAAAGGAGGGACGTCCGGTGGACTCCCCGTCGGCATACCGGCCCATCGTCTTGCTCGATGAGGTCGGTAAACTGTTCGAGGGGATCATCGCGTCCCGGCTTCATGGCCTTTTGCGGGGGGTAGGGCCGGACCTGTCGGACGCCCAATTCGGCTTCCGACAAGGGCGTTCGACGATCGACGCGCTGGCCCTGCTCAAGGGCCAGGTGAAGGAGGCGGTGGAGGCGGGGGACGGAGTGCTGGCAGTGTCGTTCGACATTGCAAACGCCTTCAACTCCGTCCCCCACTCGACGATATTGGAGGCGCTCCGGTATCACGGAGTGCCCCAATACCTGCAGGATCTGCTGGCCAGCTACCTGGAGGGCCGAGAGGTCCTCCTCGCGGACCGGACGGGCACGGTGAGGCGGTACGGAGCAGAGTCCGGTGTTCCGCAGGGGTCAGTTCTGGGGCCCTCCCTGTGGAACATCGGGTTCGACTGGCTCCTACGCGGAGTCCTCCTCCAGGGCACGAGTGTCATCTGCTACGCGGATGACACTCTCCTCACTGCCCGGGGGAGGAACTTTGGAGACGCGGCCTGTCTGGCCTCGGCTGGCGGATCCCTGGTTGCAGAGAGGATCCGCCTCCTGGGATTGAAGGTGGCGCTGCACAAGACCGAGGCCGTATTCTTTCACGGGCCTCGGCAGCGCTGCCCTCCCGACGCCCACATCGTCGTAGAGGGCGTCCGGATAGAGGTCCAGCCCCAGATGAAGTATCTGGGCCTGGTGCTGGACGAGAGGTGGCGCTTCGGCCCGCATTTCAGCGGGCTGTCGACGCGCCTCCTGAAAGCCGCGGACGCCCTCTCGCGGCTGCTCCCGAACCTGGGGGGGCCCAAGGTGGGGTGCCGGCGCCTCTATGCCGGCGTCCTCAGGAGCATGGCCCTATACGGGGCCCCTATCTGGGCGGACTCCCTCCACAGGAGGGAGAATGCGACCGCCATCCGCAAGCCCCAAAGGGCCATTGCACTGCGGGTGGCGAGGGCCTACCGCTCGGTGGGCTTTTCGGCGGCGTGCGCTCTGGCCGGCACCCCTCCTTGGGAGCTGGAGGCTTGGGTGCTCGCCAGAGTGTACGAGTGGACCGCGCAACGAAGGGCGCTCGGGGAGCGCCCCGTCGCCGAAGAGCGGGAGGCCGTGCGGCGGGAGGCGAGGGACGCAATCGTCCTTCACTGGACAGAGGACCTCGCCACCGCCGCCTTTGGCCGCCGGACGTTGGACGCGCTCGGCCCGGTCCTGCAGAGCTGGCTCGAGCGGTCCCACGGTTTCCTCTCGTTCCGTCTGGTGCAGGTGTTGTCCGGCCACGGCTGTTTCGGAACGTACCTGCACCGGATCGGGAGGGAGGAGACCCCGGCGTGCCACGACTGCGGCGCGGCGGAGGACACGGCGCAGCACACCCTCGAGGCGTGCCCGGCTTGGTCCGAGCTGCGCCGCGGTCTGACCGCGGCGGTCGGACAGGACCTCTCGCTTCCTGGTGTGATCAACGCCATGCTGGGGAGCGAGGAGGCCTGGGCAGCGGTGGCCTCCTTTTGCGAGGACGTAATCTCGCAAAAGGAGGAGGCGGAGCGCGCGCGGGAGGACGACCCTCTCGCTGTGCCGCTCCGCAGACGAAGAAGGGGTCGGAGAAGGCGCCAGCCTCTCCCCCCTCATGGTGGCGATGGGCGGGCGACAGGCACGGGGGTGCCGTCTCCCGCATTGCACCCATCACCACCTTCGTCGGTCACTCCCGGGCCCCCGTGAGGGGCCCGCCCTGAAGGACAATCGTCGGCGGAGGACTGGACGTTAAGGCTACGCTGGTTTCCCAGTCCCCCGCCACTCGGACGAAGCGGGAGTGCCGCTGGGTTTTTTAGTGGGTATACCGGGTCAGACCCGGGAGTCCCACATAGCCCCCCATCCCCCGATGGGAGGGTATGCGTAACGCATTTTTCCCAGCGCAAAAAAAAAAAAAAAAAAAAGGTTAGGTTAGGTTAGGTTAGGTTAGGTTAGGTTAGGTTAGGTTAGGTTAGGTTAGGGACCGACGGCGCAGCGCCCAAAACCGTGTCCGGGCAGAGGAGGACCGCCTATACGCCTCTTACCAAGAGGCGAGGACGGCCCTCAAGTCTGCAATGGGCGCTGCGGAAGACTCGGCGAGGGCCGAGATGCTGGAGGGTCTCGACAGGGATCCTTATGGGAGACCGTACAAGGCGGCGCGGAACCAGCTACGCCCCTATGGTCCCCCACTGACGGAGACCCTCGAGCCGGCGTTGCTGGACGGGGTGGTCCGGTCCCTGTTTCCGCGCAGGACCGACTTCACCCCACCAGCGATGGATCCCCCGCGAGGGGCGGCTCCGCCGGACGAGCAGGTCCCCCCGGTGACGGTGGAGGAGCTCCGCGCGGGGGTTCTCACCCTCCGCGCGAAGAAGACGGCCCCCGGGCCAGACGGCGTCCCCGCACGGGTGGTGGCGATCGCCGCCTCCCAAATGGAGGACAGGTTTCGGGACCTCTTCAGCGCGTGCTTTACGGCTGGGAGGTTCCCGAAACTGTGGAAGGAGGGGCAGCTCTGCCTCCTCCGAAAGGAGGGACGTCCGGTGGACTCCCCGTCGGCATACCGGCCCATCGTCTTGCTCGATGAGGTCGGTAAACTGTTCGAGGGGATCATCGCGTCCCGGCTTCATGGCCTTTTGCGGGGGGTAGGGCCGGACCTGTCGGACGCCCAATTCGGCTTCCGACAAGGGCGTTCGACGATCGACGCGCTGGCCCTGCTCAAGGGCCAGGTGAAGGAGGCGGTGGAGGCGGGGGACGGAGTGCTGGCAGTGTCGTTCGACATTGCAAACGCCTTCAACTCCGTCCCCCACTCGACGATATTGGAGGCGCTCCGGTATCACGGAGTGCCCCAATACCTGCACGATCTGCTGGCCAGCTACCTGGAGGGCCGAGAGGTCCTCCTCGCGGACCGGACGGGCACGGTGAGGCGGTACGGAGCAGAGTCCGGTGTTCCGCAGGGGTCAGTTCTGGGGCCCTCCCTGTGGAACATCGGGTTCGACTGGCTCCTACGCGGAGTCCTCCTCCAGGGCACGAGTGTCATCTGCTACGCGGATGACACTCTCCTCACTGCCCGGGGGAGGAACTTTGGAGACGCGGCCTGTCTGGCCTCGGCTGGCGGATCCCTGGTTGCAGAGAGGATCCGCCTCCTGGGATTGAAGGTGGCGCTGCACAAGACCGAGGCCGTATTCTTTCACGGGCCTCGGCAGCGCTGCCCTCCCGACGCCCACATCGTCGTAGAGGGCGTCCGGATAGAGGTCCAGCCCCAGATGAAGTATCTGGGCCTGGTGCTGGACGAGAGGTGGCGCTTCGGCCCGCATTTCAGCGGGCTGTCGACGCGCCTCCTGAAAGCCGCGGACGCCCTCTCGCGGCTGCTCCCGAACCTGGGGGGGCCCAAGGTGGGGTGCCGGCGCCTCTATGCCGGCGTCCTCAGGAGCATGGCCCTATACGGGGCCCCTATCTGGGCGGACTCCCTCCACAGGAGGGAGAATGCGACCGCCATCCGCAAGCCCCAAAGGGCCATTGCACTGCGGGTGGCGAGGGCCTACCGCTCGGTGGGCTTTTCGGCGGCGTGCGCTCTGGCCGGCACCCCTCCTTGGGAGCTGGAGGCTTGGGTGCTCGCCAGAGTGTACGAGTGGACCGCGCAACGAAGGGCGCTCGGGGAGCGCCCCGTCGCCGAAGAGCGGGAGGCCGTGCGGCGGGAGGCGAGGGACGCAATCGTCCTTCACTGGACAGAGGACCTCGCCACCGCCGCCTTTGGCCGCCGGACGTTGGACGCGCTCGGCCCGGTCCTGCAGAGCTGGCTCGAGCGGTCCCACGGTTTCCTCTCGTTCCGTCTGGTGCAGGTGTTGTCCGGCCACGGCTGTTTCGGAACGTACCTGCACCGGATCGGGAGGGAGGAGACCCCGGCGTGCCACGACTGCGGCGCGGCGGAGGACACGGCGCAGCACACCCTCGAGGCGTGCCCGGCTTGGTCCGAGCTGCGCCGCGGTCTGACCGCGGCGGTCGGACAGGACCTCTCGCTTCCTGGTGTGATCAACGCCATGCTGGGGAGCGAGGAGGCCTGGGCAGCGGTGGCCTCCTTTTGCGAGGACGTAATCTCGCAAAAGGAGGAGGCGGAGCGCGCGCGGGAGGACGACCCTCTCGCTGTGCCGCTCCGCAGACGAAGAAGGGGTCGGAGAAGGCGCCAGCCTCTCCCCCCTCATGGTGGCGATGGGCGGGCGACAGGCACGGGGGTGCCGTCTCCCGCATTGCACCCATCACCACCTTCGTCGGTCACTCCCGGGCCCCCGTGAGGGGCCCGCCCTGAAGGACAATCGTCGGCGGAGGACTGGACGTTAAGGCTACGCTGGTTTCCCAGTCCCCCGCCACTCGGACGAAGCGGGAGTGCCGCTGGGTTTTTTAGTGGGTATACCGGGTCAGACCCGGGAGTCCCACATAGCCCCCCATCCCCCGATGGGAGGGTATGCGTAACGCATTTTTCCCAGCGCAAAAAAAAAAAAAAAAAAAAAAAAAAAAAAAGGTTAGGTTAGGTTAGGTTAGGTTAGGTTCCCCCCCGGTGGGTTCCCGCATTGTCGAGGCGGGGGGGCTCAGTAGCCGTGGCTTGGACACCCACGGTGAAGCGAAGTGGAACCCGAGGAGGGGCCGCTCGTCAGGGCTTTTGCCGGTAAGCCGACGACGTAGCGGCCAACAAGTAGGTTGCGGTGCCGCTTGAGCGACATCGCAGCTGAGGCGGGCCGCGATGTCGTATCGGAGGCATCGCGGCTGAGGGTTGGAGGCCGCGGTGGGAGAGGAGTGCCGGTATTACGGTGCGCCGCTCTCCCTACCTTCCGCGGCCTTGACGGGGTCGCCACCGTCCGATGGCGGACGCGGTGGGGCCGCAGAGGAAGAGGAGTGTTGGTATGATGTTGGCCGCTCTCCCTATCCTCTGCGGCCGAAAATTGGCAGGCGGCGGGGCCAATGACCTGACCCGTCGCAGGGGGACCAAGGGTGCCCAGACACGGGGTCGTCTGGCGCCCATGTGCTGGTTTGGTCCCTGGGGTGGTCACGGCGTGCTATGTGTTCTAGTGCGCCGGAGATGGGGAATACTCCCCAGAGGAGGGTCCGGTGACGGACAGCCGCGGCGGGTTCACGGATGAGTGCTAACGCGTGCCCGTGTTCCCGCCGTAAGCGGCAGAGGAGGACACCGTGGAGTTTTAGTGGGTTTGAGTCCCACATAACTGCACTATCTCCCCGTGGTAGTGCAGAATGCATGAGCATTTCTCCACGTTAAAAAAAAAAAAAAAAAAAAAAAAAAGGTTAGGTTAGGTTAGGTTAGGTTAGGTTAGGTTAGGTTAGGTTATATGGCGTGTTGGTCTAGTGGTTAAGACAGCGGCTTAACAATTCGATGGTCTCGAGTTCAAATCCTCGGACGAGAAGTTCTTTTGGGGGACCACCCCACAGTGCTTGCGTCCACGTCGCGTCCCCTGGAAACAGCCCAGTTCTGACCACCGTAACGGAGTGGCAGACTGGGTTGGCCAAAGTGCACTGTGCCTTCGCGGATTTTAATTTTATCTCAGTTGTGTCTTGTCTGCGAACCTGCCGGGATCATGCCGACCCCTGAGCGGGACGCCTCCGGGCGATTTTTAAAACAAAAAGGCCCTTCTCAGGGCCAACCCAAAGGCCCTTCTCAGGGCCAACCCAAAGGCCCTTCTCAGGGCCAACCCAAAGGCCCTTCTCAGGGCCAACCAAAAGGCCCTTCTCAGGGCCAACCCAAAGGCCCTTCTCAGGGCCAAGCCGACGCTTCGGCGTCAGAAGCTAGCCGCGCGCCGTCTGCGGCTAGCTTCTTTGGAGGGGCGGACGAGTCGTCGTCCGACAACGACTCACTCATCACTGTGTCGGACGCGGACGACTCTCGTTCGCGGAAAAGAGTCCACCGGAGCGGTGGGTCCGAGGGCTCCTCGGCCTCGGGGTCGACGCGGTCGCCGAAGGCTAAAAAGCCGACGGCTGCCGCGGAGACCCATGTCGTTGGGCTCGAGAACGCCCAACGCCAGCTGGATCTGGCTCGGCGGGCTCAGCTCCAGCAAGAGCTGGAGGAGCGGGTCGCTGCCGCGGAGAAGCGGGCGCACGTCGCCCGGGCCAAGTCCGGGTACGGTGCGCCCCGCGTCGTATACGCGGACCACTCCCTGGCCGAGCTGGAGAGGATGGCGGAGGAGGACGAGAGGGAGATCGCGGAGGTCGCCTCGAAGTCCTCCAACATAAAGGGGACCCTTCAAAAGGCCCTGAAATGTAGGGCCGCGAGCATGCGCGGCGTCGTTGCGGAGCTGGTCCAGCGCAGCTCCACAGACGAAACGCGGCAACTGCAGGCGAAGGTGGATCGCCTGCAGTCGGAGGTCAGCCAGCTTCATCAGAAGCTGGCTGAAGCCACGGCCCGGCCACAACAGGCCAAGTCGAGCCCTGCGGCAGAGGGCCCCTCCTCCAACCTTGAGGATATCATCCGCAAGGTCGTAATGCAGGAGAGGGCCTTCACAAGAGCCTGCTTAGCGGGCATTGAGGACCGGCTCCTGCCGGAGAAGCGCCTCCGACCGGCCCTTGCGGCAGACGCGAGGCAGCGTGAGCCGGTCCCGTCCTGCTCCCACGCGGACGACGCCCTTCTCCTCCCCTCAACGACCCCGTCCAACGAGTGGACGGAAGTGGTCCGCAAGGGGAAGGGCAAGGGCAAAAAGTCGGCGACGGCCGTCCCCGCCGTCCCCGCCGCCACCGCCGCTCCCAGCAAGTCGCAGACGACCGGCAAGGGAAAGCGGACGGGGAAGGGGAAGGGGAAGCGAAGGGTGCAGCTGGTCTCCCCAAAAACCGCGGCCGTCGTGGTGACGCTCACCGCGGAGGCTGCTGACCGAGGGGAGACGTACGCGTCCGTTTTGGTGCGGGCGCGTGCGAACGCCGATCCCACCCAGCTGGGGATCGGCAGTGTGTCCTGCCGGCGGACCCAGGCCGGGGCTCGAATATTCGAGTTCCCGGGGGCAGAGGGGAGTGCCCATGCGGACCTCTTTGCAGCCAAGCTGCAGGAGGTCATCGCGGATTCGGCCAAGGTGGCACGGCCGGTCAAGTCGGCGGCCATAGAGGTGACGGACCTGGACGACTCCGTCACCAAGGAGGAGGTGGTAGCGGCGGTCGCAGCGATAGGGGGCTGTGGCGTCGCGGCGGTCCAAGGCCGGGACATAAGGCCCGGCCGCGGCGGCATGGGCACCATGCGCCTCGAGTGCCCAATCGCCGCTGCCAAAGCCGTCCTTGCCAAGGGACGGCTCACAGTCGGCTTTAGCTCGGGAGCGGTCCGGGCGCTCGAGGACCAGCCTCTGCGGTGTTTCCGGTGCTTCGGCATCGGACACACCCGGCCCCTGTGTCCGTCCGCAGTGGACAGGTCGAACGCCTGCTACCGCTGCGGCAAGGACGGCCACAAAGCCGCCTCCTGCGAGGCCGCCACGCCGCACTGCGCGGTGTGTGCCGCCAGTGGCTGCCCGGCAGACCACGCAATGAAGGGGAGGAACTGCAGTCCTCCCCCTGTGCGGGGCAAAGCGCAGGCGCCGACCGGGCCTGCCAATGGCACCGCTGCTTCTGCGGTGGCTGCGGAGGAAGGGGGTGCGATGTCCGACTGATGGATAGGGTCGAACATCGCATACTCCAGGCGAACGCCAACCACTGCAGGGCAGCCCAGGATCTGCTGATGCAGACCATGGCTGAGTGGTTGGTGGACTTGGCGGTGGTCGCCGAGCCTTATTCGGTCCCTGGCCGTTGGCTGGGCGACCGGGACGGCCTGGTGGCGTTGGTGTCGCGGTCTTCCACGGACTCCCCTCCCCTCTCGCTCTTAGAGAGGGGACCGGGATACGTGGCCGCCGCGTGGGGAGACATGGCCCTGGTAGGGGTCTACTTCTCCCCGAACCGCTCTCTCTCCGACTTTGAGGATTTCCTCGAGATCCTCACTGCGGTCGTAGGGAGGGCGGCACCGCGCCAGGTCGTGGTGTTGGGCGACCTGAACGCCAAGTCGGTGGCCTGGGGCAACCCGGCCACCGGTTGCAACGTCCGGGGACGCGCCGTCGAGTTTTGGGCGGCCTCATGCGGTGTGTCCCTCCTCAACAGGGGGGCGGTCCACACGTGTGTGCGGCAACAGGGCGGATCGGTGGTGGACGTCTCGTTTGCCACCCCCGCGCTAGCCGCCCGCGTCGTCAACTGGCGGGTAGAGATGGTGGAGACCCTGTCGGACCACCGATATGTGCGGTTCGACATCTCCACCCAGGGGGGGGGGAGGGCCCGCGCCGGGCAGTCTCCCTTCCCACGGTGGGCACTCACCCGCCTGGACCGGGAGGCAGCCGAGGAGGCGGCCTTTCTCCAGGACTGGCTTTCGCCCCCCCCTGTCGATGCCTTGGACGTGGACGCCGCAGCGGTCCAGCTCAGGGGGTCCCTGACCGAGGTGTGCAACTCCAGCATGCCTCGGTCTCGCCGTCCGCCTCCCCGTCGCGCCGTCTATTGGTGGACGCAGGAGCTGGCGGGTCTCCGGGCCGCCTGCGTTGCGGCCAGAAGGGCCTACGCGCGGAGCCGACGGCGCAGCGCCCAAAACCGAGTCCGGGCAGAGGAGGACCGCCTATACGCCTCTTACCAAGAGGCGAGGACGGCCCTCAAGTCTGCAATGGGCGCTGCGGAAGACTCGGCGAGGGCCGAGATGCTGGAGGGTCTCGACAGGGATCCTTATGGGAGACCATACAAGGCGGCGCGGAACCAGCTACGCCCCTATGGTCCCCCACTGACGGAGACCCTCGAGCCGGCGTTGCTGGACGGGGTGGTCCGGTCCCTGTTTCCGCGCAGGACCGACTTCACCCCACCAGCGATGGATCCCCCGCAAGGGGCGGCTCCGCCGGACGAGCAGGTCCCCCCGGTGACGGTGGAGGAGCTCCGCGCGGGGGTTCTCACCCTCCGCGCGAAGAAGACGGCCCCCGGGCCAGACGGCGTCCCCGCACGGGTGGTGGCGATCGCCGCCTCCCAAATGGAGGACAGGTTTCGGGACCTCTTCAGCGCGTGCTTTACGGCTGGGAGGTTCCCGAAACTGTGGAAGGAGGGGCAGCTCTGCCTCCTCCGAAAGGAGGGACGTCCGGTGGACTCCCCGTCGGCATACCGGCCCATCGTCTTGCTCGATGAGGTCGGTAAACTGTTCGAGGGGATCATCGCGTCCCGGCTTCATGGCCTTTTGCGGGGGGTAGGGCCGGACCTGTCGGACGCCCAATTCGGCTTCCGACAAGGGCGTTCGACGATCGACGCGCTGGCCCTACTCAAGGGCCAGGTGAAGGAGGCGGTGGAGGCGGGGGACGGAGTGCTGGCAGTGTCGTTCGACATTGCAAACGCCTTCAACTCCGTCCCCCACTCGACGATATTGGAGGCGCTCCGGTATCACGGAGTGCCCCAATACCTGCGGGATCTGCTGGCCAGCTACCTGGAGGGCCGAGAGGTCCTCCTCGCGGACCGGACGGGCACGGTGAGGCGGTACGGAGCAGAGTCCGGTGTTCCGCAGGGGTCAGTTCTGGGGCCCTCCCTGTGGAACATCGGGTTCGACTGGCTCCTACGCGGAGTCCTCCTCCAGGGCACGAGCGTCATCTGCTACGCGGATGACACTCTCCTCACTGCCCGGGGGAGGAACTTTGGAGACGCGGCCTGTCTGGCCTCGGCTGGCGGATCCCTGGTTGCAGAGAGGATCCGCCTCCTGGGATTGAAGGTGGCGCTGCACAAGACCGAGGCCGTATTCTTTCACGGGCCTCGGCAGCGCTGCCCTCCCGACGCCCACATCGTCGTAGAGGGCGTCCGGATAGAGGTCCAGCCCCAGATGAAGTATCTGGGCCTGGTGCTGGACGAGAGGTGGCGCTTCGGCCCGCATTTCAGCGGGCTGTCGACGCGCCTCCTGAAAGCCGCGGACGCCCTCTCGCGGCTGCTCCCGAACCTGGGGGGGCCCAAGGTGGGGTGCCGGCGCCTCTATGCCGGCGTCCTCAGGAGCATGGCCCTATACGGGGCCCCTATCTGGGCGGACTCCCTCCACAGGAGGGAGAATGCGACCGCCATCCGCAAGCCCCAAAGGGCCATTGCACTGCGGGTGGCGAGGGCCTACCGCTCGGTGGGCTTTTCGGCGGCGTGCGCTCTGGCCGGCACCCCTCCTTGGGAGCTGGAGGCTTGGGTGCTCGCCAGAGTGTACGAGTGGACCGCGCAACGAAGGGCGCTCGGGGAGCGCCCCGTCGCCGAAGAGCGGGAGGCCGTGCGGCGGGAGGCGAGGGACGCAATCGTCCTTCACTGGACAGAGGACCTCGCCACCGCCGCCTTTGGCCGCCGGACGTTGGACGCGCTCGGCCCGGTCCTGCAGAGCTGGCTCGAGCGGTCCCACGGTTTCCTCTCGTTCCGTCTGGTGCAGGTGTTGTCCGGCCACGGCTGTTTCGGAACGTACCTGCACCGGATCGGGAGGGAGGAGACCCCGGCGTGCCACGACTGCGGCGCGGCGGAGGACACGGCGCAGCACACCCTTGAGGCGTGCCCGGCTTGGTCCGAGCCGCGCCGCGGTCTGACCGCGGCGGTCGGACAGGACCTCTCGCTTCCTGGTGTGATCAACGCCATGCTGGGGAGCGAGGAGGCCTGGGCAGCGGTGGCCTCCTTTTGCGAGGACGTAATCTCGCAAAAGGAGGAGGCGGAGCGCGCGCGGGAGGACGACCCTCTCGCTGTGCCGCTCCGCAGACGAAGAAGGGGTCGGAGAAGGCGCCAGCCTCTCCCCCCTCATGGTGGCGATGGGCGGGCGACAGGCACGGGGGTGCCGTCTCCCGCATTGCACCCATCACCACCTTCGTCGGTCACTCCCGGGCCCCCGTGAGGGGCCCGCCCTGAAGGACAATCGTCGGCGGAGGACTGGACGTTAAGGCTACGCTGGTTTCCCAGTCCCCCGCCACTCGGACGAAGCGGGAGTGCCGCTGGGTTTTTTAGTGGGTATACCGGGTCAGACCCGGGAGTCCCACATAGCCCCCCATCCCCCGATGGGAGGGTATGCGTAACGCATTTTTCCCAGCGCAAAAAAAAAAAAAAAAAAAAAAAGGTTAGGTTAGGTTAGGTTAGGTTAGGTTAGGTTAGGTTAGGTTAGGTTAGGTTAGGTTAGGTTAGGTTAGGTTAGGTTAGGTTAGGTTAGGTTAGGTTAGGTTAGGTTAGGTTAGGTTAGGTTAGGTTAGGTTAGGTTAGGTTAGGTTAGGTTAGGTTAGGTTAGGTTGGGGGACCACCCCACAGTGCTTGCGTCCACGTCGCGTCCCCTGGAAACAGCCCAGTTCTGACCACCGTAACGGAGTGGCAGACTGGGTTGGCCAAAGTGCACTGTGCCTTCGCGGATTTTAATTTTATCGTAGTAGTGTGTCTGCGAACCTGCCGGGATCATGCCGACCCCTGAGCGGGACGCCTCCGGGCGATTTTTAAAACAAAAAGGCCCTTCTCAGGGCCAACCCAAAGGCCCTTCTCAGGGCCAACCAAAAGGCCCTTCTCAGGGCCAACCCAAAGGCCCTTCTCAGGGCCAACCAAAAGGCCCTTCTCAGGGCCAACCCAAAGGCCCTTCTCAGGGCCAAGCCGACGCTTCGGCGTCAGAAGCTAGCCGCGCGCCGTCTGCGGCTAGCTTCTTTGGAGGGGCGGACGAGTCGTCGTCTGACAACGACTCACTCATCACTGTGTCGGACGCGGACGACTCTCGTCCGCGGAAAAGAGTCCACCGGAGCGGTGGGTCCGAGGGCTCCTCGGCCTCGGGGTCGACGCGGTCGCCGAAGGCTAAAAAGCCGACGGCTGCCGCGGAGACCCATGTCGTTGGGCTCGAGAACGCCCAACGCCAGCTGGATCTGGCTCGGCGGGCTCAGCTCCAGCAAGAGCTGGAGGAGCGGGTCGCTGCCGCGGAGAAGCGGGCGCACGTCGCCCGGGCCAAGTCCGGGTACGGTGCGCCCCGCGTCGTATACGCGGACCACTCCCTGGCCGAGCTGGAGAGGATGGCGGAGGAGGACGAGAGGGAGATCGCGGAGGTCGCCTCAAAGTCCTCCAACATAAAGGGGACCCTTCAAAAGGCCCTGAAATGTAGGGCCGCGAGCATGCGCGGCGTCGTTGCGGAGCTGGTCCAGCGCAGCTCCACAGACGAAACGCGGCAACTGCAGGCGAAGGTGGATCGCCTGCAGTCGGAGGTCAGCCAGCTTCATCAGAAGCTGGCTGAAGCCACGGCCCGGCCACAACAGGCCAAGTCGAGCCCTGCGGCAGAGGGCCCCTCCTCCAACCTTGAGGATATCATCCGCAAGGTCGTAATGCAGGAGAGGGCCTTCACAAGAGCCTGCTTAGCGGGCATCGAGGACCGGCTCCTGCCGGAGAAGCGCCTCCGACCGGCCCTTGCGGCAGACGCGAGGCAGCGTGAGCCGGTCCCGTCCTGCTCCCACGCGGACGACGCCCTTCTCCTCCCCTCAACGACCCCGTCCAACGAGTGGACGGAAGTGGTCCGCAAGGGGAAGGGCAAGGGCAAAAAGTCGGCGACGGCCGTCCCCGCCGTCCCCGCCGCCACCGCCGCTCCCAGCAAGTCGCAGACGACCAGCAAGGGAAAGCGGACGGGGAAGGGGAAGGGGAAGCGAAGGGTGCAGCTGGTCTCCCCAAAAACCGCGGCCGTCGTGGTGACGCTCACCGCGGAGGCTGCGGACCGAGGGGAGACGTACGCGTCCGTTTTGGTGCGGGCGCGTGCGAACGCCGATCCCACCCAGCTGGGGATCGGCAGTGTGTCCTGCCGGCGGACCCAGGCCGGGGCTCGAATATTCGAGTTCCCGGGGGCAGAGGGGAGTGCCCATGCGGACCTCTTTGCAGCCAAGCTGCAGGAGGTCATCGCAGACTCGGCCAAGGTGGCACGGCCGGTCAAGTCGGCGGCCATAGAGGTGACGGACCTGGACGACTCCGTCACCAAGGAGGAGGTGGTAGCGGCGGTCGCAGCGATAGGGGGCTGTGGCGTCGCGGCGGTCCAAGGCCGGGACATAAGGCCCGGCCGCGGTGGCATGGGCACCATGCGCCTCGAGTGCCCAATCGCCGCTGCCAAAGCCGTCCTTGCCAAGGGACGGCTCACAGTCGGCTTTAGCTCGGGAGCGGTCCGGGCGCTCGAGGACCAGCCTCTGCGGTGTTTCCGGTGCTTCGGCATCGGACACACCCGGCCCCTGTGTCCGTCCGCAGTGGACAGGTCGAACGCCTGCTACCGCTGCGGCAAGGACGGCCACAAAGCCGCCTCCTGCGAGGCCGCCACGCCGCACTGCGCGGTGTGTGCCGCCAGTGGCTGCCCGGCAGACCACTTGATGAAGGGGAGGAACTGCAGTCCTCCCCCTGTGCGGGGCAAAGCGCAGGCGCCGACCGGGCCTGCCAACGACACCGCTGCTTCTGCGGTGGCTGCGGAGGAAGGGGGTGCGATGTCCGACTGATGGATAGGGTCGAACATCGCATACTCCAGGCGAACGCCAACCACTGCAGGGCAGCCCAGGATCTGCTGATGCAGACCATGGCTGAGTGGTTGGTGGACTTGGCGGTGGTCGCCGAGCCTTATTCGGTCCCTGGCCGTTGGCTGGGCGACCGGGACGGCCTGGTGGCGTTGGTGTCGCGGTCTTCCACGGACTCCCCTCCCCTCTCGCTCTTAGAGAGGGGACCGGGATACGTGGCCGCCGCGTGGGGAGACATGGCCCTGGTAGGGGTCTACTTCTCCCCGAACCGCTCTCTCTCCGACTTTGAGGATTTCCTCGAGATCCTCACCGCGGTCGTAGGGAGGGCGGCACCGCGCCAGGTCGTGGTGTTGGGCGACCTGAACGCCAAGTCGGCGGCCTGGGGCAACCCGGCCCCCGGTTGCAACGTCCGGGGACGCGCCGTCGAGTTTTGGGCGGCCTCATGCGGTGTGTCCCTCCTCAACAGGGGGGCGGTCCACACGTGTGTGCGGCAACAGGGCGGATCGGTGGTGGACGTCTCGTTTGCCACCCCCGCGCTAGCCGCCCGCGTCGTCAACTGGCGGGTAGAGATGGTGGAGACCCTGTCGGACCACCGATATGTGCGGTTCGACATCTCCACCCAGGGAGGGGGGAGGGCCCGCGCCGGGCAATCTCCCTTCCCACGGTGGGCACTCACCCGCCTGGACCGGGAGGCAGCCGAGGAGGCGGCCTTTCTCCAGGACTGGCTTTCGCCCCCCCCTGTCGATGCCTTGGACGTGGACGCCGCAGCGGTCCAGCTCAGGGGGTCCCTGACCGAGGTGTGCAACTCCAGCATGCCTCGGTCTCGCCGTCCGCCTCCCCGTCGCGCCGTCTATTGGTGGACGCAGGAGCTGGCGGGTCTCCGGGCCGCCTGCGTTGCGGCCAGAAGGGCCTACGCGCGGAGCCGACGGCGCAGCGCCCAAAACCGAGTCCGGGCAGAGGAGGACCGCCTATACGCCTCTTACCAAGAGGCGAGGACGGCCCTCAAGTCTGCAATGGGCGCTGCGGAAGACTCGGCGAGGGCCGAGATGCTGGAGGGTCTCGACAGGGATCCTTATGGGAGACCGTACAAGGCGGCGCGGAACCAGCTACGCCCCTATGGTCCCCCACTGACGGAGACCCTCGAGCCGGCGTTGCTGGACGGGGTGGTCCGGTCCCTGTTTCCGCGCAGGACCGACTTCACCCCACCAGCGATGGATCCCCCGCAAGGGGCGGCTCCGCCGGACGAGCAGGTCCCCCCGGTGACGGTGGAGGAGCTCCGCGCGGGGGTTCTCACCCTCCGCGCGAAGAAGACGGCCCCCGGTCCAGACGGCGTCCCCGCACGGGTGGTGGCGATCGCCGCCTCCCAAATGGAGGACAGGTTTCGGGACCTCTTCAGCGCGTGCTTTACGGCTGGGAGGTTCCCGAAACTGTGGAAGGAGGGGCAGCTCTGCCTCCTCCGAAAGGAGGGACGTCCGGTGGACTCCCCGTCGGCATACCGGCCCATCGTCTTGCTCGATGAGGTCGGTAAACTGTTCGAGGGGATCATCGCGTCCCGGCTTCATGGCCTTTTGCGGGGGGTAGGGCCGGACCTGTCGGACGCCCAATTCGGCTTCCGACAAGGGCGTTCGACGATCGACGCGCTGGCCCTACTCAAGGGCCGGGTGAAGGAGGCGGTGGAGGCGGGGGACGGAGTGCTGGCAGTGTCGTTCGACATTGCAAACGCCTTCAACTCCGTCCCCCACTCGACGATATTGGAGGCGCTCCGGTATCACGGAGTGCCCCAATACCTGCAGGATCTGCTGGCCAGCTACCTGGAGGGCCGAGAGGTCCTCCTCGCGGACCGGACGGGCACGGTGAGGCGGTACGGAGCAGAGTCCGGTGTTCCGCAGGGGTCAGTTCTGGGGCCCTCCCTGTGGAACATCGGGTTCGACTGGCTCCTACGCGGAGTCCTCCTCCAGGGCACGAGTGTCATCTGCTACGCGGATGACACTCTCCTCACTGCCCGGGGGAGGAACTTTGGAGACGCGGCCTGTCTGGCCTCGGCCGGCGGATCCCTGGTTGCAGAGAGGATCCGCCTCCTGGGATTGAAGGTGGCGCTGCACAAGACCGAGGCCGTATTCTTTCACGGGCCTCGGCAGCGCTGCCCTCCCGACGCCCACATCGTCGTAGAGGGCGTCCGGATAGAGGTCCAGCCCCAGATGAAGTATCTGGGCCTGGTGCTGGACGAGAGGTGGCGCTTCGGCCCGCATTTCAGCGGGCTGTCGACGCGCCTCCTGAAAGCCGCGGACGCCCTCTCGCGGCTGCTCCCGAACCTGGGGGGGCCCAAGGTGGGGTGCCGGCGCCTCTATGCCGGCGTCCTCAGGAGCATGGCCCTATACGGGGCCCCTATCTGGGCGGACTCCCTCCACAGGAGGGAGAATGCGACCGCCATCCGCAAGCCCCAAAGGGCCATTGCACTGCGGGTGGCGAGGGCCTACCGCTCGGTGGGCTTTTCGGCGGCGTGCGCTCTGGCCGGCACCCCTCCTTGGGAGCTGGAGGCTTGGGTGCTCGCCAGAGTGTACGAGTGGACCGCGCAACGAAGGGCGCTCGGGGAGCGCCCCGTCGCCGAAGAGCGGGAGGCCGTGCGGCGGGAGGCGAGGGACACAATCGTCCTTCACTGGACAGAGGACCTCGCCACCGCCGCCTTTGGCCGCCGGACGTTGGACGCGCTCGGCCCGGTCCTGCAGAGCTGGCTCGAGCGGTCCCACGGTTTCCTCTCGTTCCGTCTGGTGCAGGTGTTGTCCGGCCACGGCTGCTTCGGAACGTACCTGCACCGGATCGGGAGGGAGGAGACCCCGGCGTGCCACGACTGCGGCGCGGCGGAGGACACGGCGCAGCACACCCTCGAGGCGTGCCCGGCTTGGTCCGAGCTGCGCCGCGGTCTGACCGCGGCGGTCGGACAGGACCTCTCGCTTCCTGGTGTGATCAACGCCATGCTGGGGAGCGAGGAGGCCTGGGCAGCGGTGGCCTCCTTTTGCGAGGACGTAATCTCGCAAAAGGAAGAGGAGGAGCGCGCGCGGGAGGACGACCCTCTCGCTGTGCCGCTCCGCAGACGAAGAAGGGGTCGGAGAAGGCGCCGGCCTCTCCCCCCTCATGGTGGCGATGGGCGGGCGACAGGCACGGGGGTGCCGTCTCCCGCATTGCACCCATCACCACCTTCGTCGGTCACTCCCGGGCCCCCGTGAGGGGCCCGCCCTGAAGGACAATCGTCGGCGGAGGACTGGACGTTAAGGCTACGCTGGTTTCCCAGTCCCCCGCCACTCGGACGAAGCGGGAGTGCCGCTGGGTTTTTTAGTGGGTATACCGGGTCAGACCCGGGAGTCCCACATAGCCCCCCATCCCCCGATGGGAGGGTATGCGTAACGCATTTTTCCCAGCGCAAAAAAAAAAAAAAAAAAAAAAAAAAAAAAAAAAAAAGGTTAGGTTAGGTTAGGTTAGGTTAGGTTAGGTTAGGTTTTTTTTTTTTTTTTTTTTTTTTTTTTTTCTAATTAATTACCGCGGACTTGGTGGTCCGCGCCCTTGTTTACATTTATTAATTTGTTTACTCAATTTTAATACTAATGCTAGGAAACAGTTACAAAAACTCCCACATCGGACACATCCTTACAATTAGTGGCTTATATAACTAACTTAAAAATCTACGTGAGTCCATCCTACAATTTTTTTTTTTTTTTTTTTTTTTTTTTTTTTTTTTTTTTTTTTTTTTTTTTTTTTTTTTTTTTAATGATATATAGACAGTACATGCAAATATATATATACACTTGTTCATTATTTTATCAGGCATTTTTTAATTATTGGTACAATATTGGTTAATGGTTATTATTTTTTTTTTTTTTTTTTTTTTTTTTTTTTTTACAATTATACATCACATTACAGTTCGTTATCAAGTATCTTATACATTCTTATTTTAGTGTTACACATTTAATATCTACAGTTATATAATATATTTTTTACAGTTTGTGCTTACAGTTAAATTTTATATATAGGTTCTACACATTTACTACTTATTTTAAGTTTATACATATTAATTTCCTAATTTTACAAAGTTCTAATTATTTTAGGGTATTGCAGTGTTGGTTAATTTTAGATTGGATTGGGTTGTGGGTTTGTTAGGTGGTGTTTAGGTGGTTAGTTGAGGTTTGCTGACCAGGGACTTCGCTAGCCTGAGCAAAGCTTCCACAACAACTGCGTCTCGGTGCTGCATGGCCATCTTCAGGTTGTAATCGATGACCATTTTTGTCGGCGCACCCATCGCTCTCTTTGCGAAACGGGCCGTGGCGTCGTCGGCGTCGTCGGTGTAGTAGACGCAACTGACCGTGTGTCTCGACACCGCCACTACCGCGTGGGAGATGCTGTCATGGATTTTGAGCCTCCTGGACTTAGTGTTGATGATGATTACGCTGTCGTAGGTCAACCCCTGAGCCTCGTGTATGGTTAACGTGCGCGACCCTTCACCGGAGCCGTATCCCTGGCTTATAAGAGAAGTTTTCTCCCCTTGCGTGTGAACCAGGAATAGGGTGTTTTGTGCGGTGCTCGGTATTTGCGCTCCCGTAAAACCTTTCACCTTCAGGGAGTGGACCTGCGACAGCGACGACTTGGAGGAGTATATACCGGAGTATATCTCGCTCAGTGCAAACGCCACGTCCATCGGATTGCGGTGCGTACAAAGCAACTCCTGGGTGATGCCAGCCACCGAGTCTGGACGGGTATACCTTAACTCGAAAAGGTTCTGTCTGTCCAAAAATGGAAGCTGGTTCACGTCTCCGATGAGGACAATCTCGCTTGCTCCGGACAACTTTACTGCCATAACTATGGCCCCAAAATGGTTCATTAGAGCTTCGTCTACCGTGAGACGGTAGCACTTCTCTTGCTGTCGGAACCCGTTGGCTAAGATTGAGGCCATAGTGCGCACCTTTGTCTTCACTCGGTCTCCTAAGCGGTGCGCAAGCTTCTCTCTGAGATCTTTGGCAGCTTCGGTTGTCGTGGTAGCTATGACGTCCTTCCCCTCATCGAAGTGCTTGACCACCCAAGTCGTCTTTCCACACCCCGGAACCCCATTTACCCACCTGATATTGGGTACCGCCCAACTTTCCTGCGATACCGGGACATCTGAGTTCCCTAAAATGGTCTGAGCCATTTCAAGGATCTTGTCGTCCGGCATGATTTTGGTACATTTGGCGGTAACCACTATCGGGTCGTCGTCCGGTACGTTGAACTTGAGTTTGCCCGAGCGCTCCGTCTCCTCTGCGTCCAGGGCCACAAATCCGCTCCTCGCGCTATAGGCTACCATATACGACCCCGTCATTTCCCCTTTGATGACTTGAGATGTGACGTTGTCGTACACCGCTGCCTCTGATTCCTTGAGCAGTACCTTTAGCAGTCCTTCTGTGTCTCTCTGGTAGGTCTGCAGGATCTTCTTGCATGTCGCGAGATTGACCTCTCTGGTCGCTCTCACGATTGCTACGTACTCAAGGAAAGCGCTCTTCACGTGGTCCGTGGTGCCGGAATTAACTGCGAGGGTCGGCGGGCTGACTTGCCCTTTATCGGCTCTGGTTGGTATGGGCTTTTTCGGTGTGGGTTCTTTGGCCTTTCTTTTAAAGAACCTATCCACTGCTGCCTCCTGACTTTGGGATGATGGTGATGCTCGGCTGGTGCTCGGGAGTAGTGCACTGAGGAAGGTGCCGAAGGCTTTCAGTCGACTCCTCGACCGGGCCTGACCCTCGGGGCTGGTAATTTTGCTCTGCTCCTTTGCAGCTTTTTCGGCTTCTGCCTTCTGCTGGGCCCTCTCCGAACCGCTCTGAGTTGTCGGGGTTGTTGTTGTGGGCCTCGTCGCGCTGGCTGTTGGCTGTCTTGGGGCTTTGAGGAAACTCAGAGTTTCCCCTCTGTCCTCGTAGACAACTACCTCATGATGTTCCGAGGCTTTTAGACAGCCGAAGCGGTCTGCGACGTCTCCTCTCTCCCCTCCGACCATCATCGCGTCAACACTTATGGTACGTGCTGAGACGGCCATAGTTTCTCCCGCCTCCCTGACCTTTTGAAGCAGTGAGCTTGCCTGGGCGAATGGAGTCTCCTCTCCCCACTCGAATAGTGCGATCGTCTTACCTTTGGATCGCACTAGACGGCATCGGTGAGTGGCTATTTCCACTCGAGGCAGTGCAGCATACTTGCTGCCTTTCATGCTCGTATTGGTGGTGCTTCCGTTGATCAAGGCGGCTAGGCCTGGTGATATCGGTATACGGGCCCTAGCTCGGCTTGAGCCTATGCAGAAGCTTATGCCCAACCTTTCTCCTTCTCTGTTCATGAACAGAGAGACTCCTCGCAGTCTGACGCCCGGGACTCCGTCTCCTCCGCACGCCAGGAATTGCGTGATAGGCATGGTGATAGGGGCTGGTTGAGGGTTGGCTTCCGTTGCCGCTGCTGGTACTGGTGGTTCTGCTGGTGCTGGTTGTCTGTTAGTGTTAAACGTGTGAGTGGTTCGTGTTGTGGTGAGTGTATTAGTTGTTGTGGTTGTTGGTGTGGTGGTTGATGGTAGTCGGTTTCGACTTGACAAGGTTGCGTCCGTTTTGTTAGCCTTTGCCGCGACCACAGCGACTTTGCTCGCGAATGCCAAGAATGGTGTCCTAGTAGCCGGTCTCCCCATGATGTTCTGGAGTGTGGACTGGCTTAGCTGGGTTTCTAGCTTGACCTCCAGCTCCATTCTGTCGTGGGCGAACCTGGGGCATTCGAAGAGCAAGTGCCAGACTGTTTCTTCGCAACTGGGGTCACAGACGCACGAGGGACTGTCTTTGAGATGGAAGCGGTGGAGGTACGCTGAGAATCCTCCGTGTCCTGTAAGGATTTGTACATGGACCGGTGTGAGAACTGAGTCTCTAAGTGTCCTTTTCGCCGCGAGGACGTCTGGGAAGAACACTTTTGTGACCGATCCTGTACTCGAGGATTCGTACCGCGTTTGCCACTTCGCTATAGTCCCCTCCCGTATCTTCCTCCTCACGAACGATACGGGGACCTTGTTGTAGTCTGCTGTCTCTTTCGTTAGGGCTGCCTCCTTGGCCAGCTCGTCCGCTCTCTCATTCCCGGCGGTTCCCACGTGGGCCTTGAGCCAAAAGAACCTCACATCTCTGCCCTCCTCTCTGATCTCTCGGACGCTTCTCTTGATTTGGAGTGCCAAGTGGTGAGTGACAGACGGTCTCCTCAGCAAGTCAAGTGACGATCTTGAGTCACTTAAAATGCTTACAGAGGCCGCCCTGGATTCTCTCACCATCCTGACAGCTCTAAAGAGAGCGTACATTTCCGATTGGAAGACAGTGTTGTGAGGCTCCAACCCGAAGGTACTGGACTTGGACTCCTTCCCGTTTTCCCACCAAGTTAGGGCAGCTCCAACTTTCCCCTCTATCTTACTGCCGTCGGTGTATATTTGGGGACCGATTACTTGGTGGGTTGCCAGGGTTTCGGGAGTCAAGTCTTCCAGGCGCGCATACTCTGTTGTTGTGAGTAGTGCTGGGTGGGGATTTTTGGAGTGATGCACGTCGCACTCCAGCTCGCGGCCCGGTGGTATGAACTCTTTGGAATGACCCTTCTTGATCTTGAACAGGGTTGCCGCCTCGAGTACCCGGAGGTCTAGGGGGAGTTGGCCTGACAGGATGAGTGCCGATGTCAGAGACACCGTGCGGTATGCTTTGCAGATCTTCTGCGCGAAGCCCCTCTGCAGTGAGTCAAACTGATTCCTTGTCATCAGTTTCTCAGCTGCGGGAGCCCACGCACTCGCTGCATACATCACGATGGGCTCTATCACCGACACGTATATTGTCCTAATTATCTCTCCGTTGAGACCCCAAGTCACCTTTGCCGCGCATGCCAACTGCTTGTAGATGTCTGCAGCCTTTTTACAGGTCGCAGACACGTGCGCGTTGAAGGTGAGTTTGGCGTCTATTGTGAGACCTAGCAGCTTGACCTCTTCGACCAGGTTCAGCCGCGTGCCCGACATGTGGAGTATCGGAACATCGTATTTAAGCTTCCTCGTTAACACCATCGCGTTGGTCTTGTGCGCGGCGAAACGTAGCTTATTTTGGACGCCCCATTCCGATACTGTGTCTAGCACGTCATTGGCTGATTGCTGCAGGGGACCGGCTGTGAAGTCCGAGAAAACTAGGACAACGTCGTCTGCGAAGGCTTGGCAGTATACCCCCATACTCGCCATTTTCTGTAGGAGTGAGTCTAGGATAAGGTTCCAAAACGTCGGTCCGGCAATTGAGCCCTGGACGCATCCTTTCGTGGTACCCTTCTCGCTAGTCGCTCTGGCGTAGTTGACCCTGATGTTCCGGTCTTCCAGGTATGAGGCGACGAGAGCGTAGATGTTATTGGGACAGTTTTTTACTACCATCTGTCTTTTGAGTGCTGGCCACCACGCGTTGTCGAAGGCCCCCTCTATGTCCAATGATATCAAAAGCACGATCTTTTTGGCTTTGATTTCGGCTCGTAAGTGCCCCATTAGAGCATAGAGGGCGTCCTCGGTTCCGCGCTGCGGCATGAACCCGTATTGGTTTTGGTTGAGTGTGGGCAGGAAGTGCCACTGTAGTCTGCCGACTAGGAGCTTCTCGACGATCTTTCCTAGGACCGAGAGCAGACCTATTGGCCTGTACGACTTTGGGCTGGTGTAGTCGTCCTTTCCTGGCTTGCGGAGAATGCACACGTGGGCGACCTTCCACTGCTTCGGGAAGTGCGACAGCGACAGGCACTTGTTGGCTATCGCTAAGAACACTTCCCTGTCACAGTTTATTGCCGCAGTGCAGATGTCTGCTGTTAACCCGTCAGGACCGGGAGCTTTTTTCGGATTCTGGTTCTGGAGAACCATTTCCAGCTCCGCAGTCGTAAAGGGCGGGTCGTCAGCAGACAGGCCTTTTGGGTTCTTTTCCTCCGCTAGCCTTCTCAGGTTCATGTGGTATGGCTGTTCGGCATCCGTTGAGTCGTCGGGGTAAAAGGTTTTTGCTAGAAGATCCGCGGATTGCTCTGGGCTGAGCGTCTCTCCTGCGGTGTTTCTCAGGAGCGCGTCGTCCTGTCTTCTAGCTGTCTTCCTTAGTACCCTGTAGATGCCGTCCCACATGCTCTCTCGGTCCTGCTTCGAGCAGAACTCCTTCCAGTTGGCAGTGGCTGCTTCCGCTGCTGCTGTGGTGTATGCTTGTTTTGCCTGGATGTATTCCTGGATGGTGAAGTGTCTCCGACTAGCGGCTGCGTTCCGGATCCTTCTCTTCCTCGTCATCGCATCTCTTTTGAGACGGTCCAGAGAAGGGCTCCACCATGGGGGCTTTGCGTCGCGTTTGGGTGACCCCAGCTTTGGGATCGATTCCTCGCACGAGCGGTGGATGTTCGTCGTATATAGGGTGATTGTTGTCTCCAAATCCTCAGGGCTCGATATGTCCGAGACTCTGACGGTCGTGATGTTCGTGGCCGCCAGGCTGGTTTTGAAGTGTGTGTTGAAGTCGGACCACTTTGCCTTCTTGGTGTTATAGATGCGCGTCGAGATTGGCCTTAAGGGTTCCAAGGCCTTTTCTAAGCGCATCGAGAAGGTAATAGCGTTGTGGTCTGAAGTTGTTAGACTTCTTTCTACACGCCACTCCTCTACCTTGCCCAGCAGCGACAGGCTGCATACCGTTACATCGACGATACTGGTGCACCACCTGTCTCCTCTGTAGGTCTCGAACGTTGGTGTTTGGCCCATATTTAGGATGTGGAGATCCCGCTCATTGAGGAACGCGTTGTACGCTGCCCCGCGGTGGTTTTCGGAAACACTTCCCCACCACTGGCTCCAGGCGTTAATGTCTCCTCCCACCAGGATGTTATTTGTGTGTAGTTTTTGGATGGTGTTATGTGTCTCGGAAAGGTAGGGTTCAATTTCCTGGTCACCTTCGAAATAGACCGATAGCACTCCAAAGCTGAGCTGTCCCGCCTTCAGCAAGACGGCGGCGATGTTCTCGGTCACAAGCTGGGGGTCGTGGATGACCTCCAAGTCGTTTCCGAAAACAACGATCGCCGCCTTTACTGGCTTCTGGCGGTTGAGGCTGCACTGGATAACCTGCGTGCCGGGGCTTTGTTTCATCACACCTGTTCTTCCTACATAGGGCTCTTGAACAAGTGCTACTGAAATTCCCTTTGCCTGAGCCGCCAAGTGTAGTTCTTCTGTGGCCAGCTTGGAGCGCTGAAGATTGACTTGGATGAATTTCAATCTTGCTGTCGGTCTCTTTGCGATTTCGGGGGTGACCGGTTGGCTTGTGTGTGTGTTGTCCTGGTCGCCCTTAGCAATAGGAAACGCGCGATCTCGCTATGCCATCCCACTTTTGGCGTTCCTGGCAGTCTTCACTAAACGCTGTATGTGCCAGGTCGCTTGCCGACCCGTGTGCCGTCTTGCAGTTAATGCATGTGGGCGGTTTGCCATCGGCTCGTGTGAGACAGTCCCCTATGTTGTGCGCTCCACTGCAGTAGGCGCAGACCTCCTTTGCGGCCTTGCATATGGACTTGTTGTGTCCATATCCAAGGCACTTTGTGCACTGGACCAGAGGGGACTGATCCTCAATCGAGCATCGCTTGATGCCCACATGGACTTTCTGGACCACTGTCAGACACTTCCAGAGCTCCGGAGAGAGCTCCAGAACTGGGTGGCACTCGTGGGGGTTCCTCGCACGTTTCCTGTATCGCACCCTGAGTGTTTGTCCTTCCACAGCGACGTTCTGCAGAAGGTGTTTATTCTGCGCTTTCAGGAGATCGACGATCTCCCCGTCGCTGTAGCTGGACAGCACTCCCTTGATGCAGACGAGCGGGTTTTGGGGTTTAGGCTCCTGCACCTTGAGCCCTGCGTTCGATCGGACTTGATCTCTGATGATATTGAGATCAGTTTTAGTAGCGCATCTGAGGACCACCTTCTGGTTCCGCGCTTTCCTAACCGTGTCGACACGGGCCCCACTCGTCTTTAGGTCCAGGGCTGTCCTGATCCTCTCGATGACGTTGTCCCCGGTGTGTTGGGGGTTCGTCGACGAGACTATCAGGGTGTGGTTGGGTTGTGTGGGTGGTTTCGGGGGCTTGGGTGTGCTAGCAACCTGGGCAAAGGTTTTGGGGCCTTGTTGTTGTTGGGCCGGTCTGTCCAACTTGCCCAGGTCTGCTACCCCTTGCTGGATGGTCTTTAAAGTCTTTTTGACCTCCCCCACCGCGAGCTCCGCTTCTAGGTTCAGCGCCGGGGGCGCCTGGATGGTCGGCTCTTTGTCGCGCAGCACGCGGAGGTCCGCCGAAACCATCTCCAACCTTTCCGAGATGGGCTGTAAATGTTCTGTTATATTTATTGTCGGGTGTGGGGGTGGTGGGGAGGCTACCGGCCTGTTTTCTATGGCCCGCAATTGATGTTGTAGTGCCTCGAAGGCCTCCTCGAACTTTTCTGTGGTAAGTAGGAGGCCTGTCTCCTGGCTGCTCGGATCCGGGTCCACGGTCTTGTTTGTTGACCGGGTGAGGTCCTCCTTGAGCCTTTCCAAGGCTTTCCGGAGCACGTCCAGCTGGTTCGACACGCTGGTTATATTTGTGTCGAGGCGGGAGAGGCTGGTCCCCATTGACTCCCACTTGGGGTCCCCAGGGGCTCTTGTACTCTCCTGCCTTGTTTTCTCGTGCTCCCTCAAGTTCTTCAGGCTCGCGGTTGACACCTCATGTTTCACCTCCTTGATGCCCTTGAGGGCCTCAAGGGTTTCGTGACCCAGCCATTCCCGGATCCCTTTCGCCTCCTTCAGGGTGTCCGAGGCGTCCGTGCGCACAAGGGAGAGCTCGACCTTCATGTTCATTAGCTCTCGAGTGTGAGCTCTCTCGACTCGCACAAGCTCTTGCGCGTGTCGAGAGCGCTCCTTCTCGAGATTGTACTTATGTCGAGCCCTCGAGTCCGCAAGTGATAGGGCCGTCTCGTACAGACCCTGCAGGCACTCATGGGCTGTTGCTTTACACTCTCTCTTCATATTGCCGGCTGCCTCCAATGCTTCCTTGCCTTTCTGAAGCAGGTCGTTGGCTTCCCTGGTAGCAAGGTCCATCTCCACCCCCGTGCCCCTTCTCGGCGTTCGGTAAAGAAGACTCGGCCGTCCACTCCCGTGACGGTCAGCCTGACTCACTGTCGAGGCTACCGAGCTCTCGTCGTCCGACAGGATTTGATGGGGGGGGGAAATGCCACATTGCTCCCAGTTGATGACCACTTCCGCTATCCTACTACGGTCCTCCGTCTGAGACGTCTCAGGCGCCGAAGGCAGCGGCGGAATCATGCTCGTGGCATCCGGTTCCGACACTGCCCTCGGCGCCTGGGACCTCTGCGAAGGACGCGCCGACTTCTCCGAGACCACAGATTTTGCCGTGTTCTTCAGCACTTTCTCCCTGAGGGATTTCGGGGCTTTCACGGCCTCCGTGGTCATTTTGCGGGATGTAGTGGGCTGGTTTGAAGTCATCTTTGTACTGTTTATGTTGGATTTAGTCGAGGTTAGAAAGGGTTGATTAAGGTTTTGTTATTGTTAATTGGGTTATGGTTAAATTGGTTAGGGTTAGTTTAAGTTAGGGTTAGGTTTGTTTTAGATTCTATTCTATTTTGTTAGATTAAGTTAAACTAAGTTAAAGTAATGTACAGTTTGTTTGTATGATGTGATGTTTGTACTATGCCTGTTTATGTAATTCTATTTTTTTTTTTTTTTTTTTTTTTTTTTTTTTTTTTTTTCTCTATGTTAGGATGGACTCACGGATGATGGATGATCCGCTGATGTTCTGCTGTCCGGTGCGGAGTCCGATAACTGCTCGGGGCTCGGGTGTTCTGAGCCCTGGACGAACGCTGGTGATGGTCTTCAGTGGAATTGTCCGTGTCGTGACTGCGTTGGTGGTGAGTGGTGCGCTATTTCCGGTTTCTGGCGGGGCCAAATTGAAGAGCGTTTTGCGCCCTTCAAAATGAGCCCAAACTCGGCTTTCTAGCTCCAACGGGGACGAAGTTAGGTTGCGGGGGGGTGAGGTAGCCCCAAAGGGGGGAGGGGGAGGGGGAGGGGGGGGGTTTCGTGGGGAGACGATTAGGGGGTGAGGGGGGGTGAGGGGGGGGGTGGGGGGGGTGGGGGGGGGAGGTTTCGTGGGGAGAAGATTTAGGGTGAGGGGGGGTGAGGTATGGTGAGGGGGGGGGGGGGGCAACGAGCGGAGCAAGGGGTTAGTGGAGGGGAGAGCAATACCCGTACTTGGGTATCAGGGGGGGGGGGATATGAAGGGAGGGGGGGTGTTAGGGGGGGGAGGGTAATTTGGAGGGGTAGGGGGAGGGGGTAAGGGCTTGAAATCCCGAGTCGGATGAACCCAAACTCGGGGGGGGTAGGACAAGGGGTTTAGGAGTTCCCTCGGGGCTTACCTCGTGCTGAAGCTGTGGAGTCGTCACACTGGTGTCTGGACTGCAGGCAGATTCCTCGGCCGTCTTCGAAGTCTCCAGTAGTGGCTGGGATGACTGGTTGTACGTCACGCCTCGTGGTTTAGAAACACGTGGAGGAAAAGTGAGGTTGTTTTTCACTAAAAACCACGTGTTTTGGCGTGTTTTCGCACCTTAATAAATCCCAGACCGCTGCTCCGATTTTCCTGGTCTTTGTGTTGTTTGATAGGGCTCTGCCGCGTCTCTCCGGTGTATTGTTTGCACAACGACTCCACTGACCTTTGGTGAGATATCCGCTGGTGAAGTTGCGGGGGTCCTGCTCTTAA
Organism: Amphipoea lucens; assembly: GCA_947508005.1. Classification (NCBI taxonomy): domain Eukaryota; kingdom Metazoa; phylum Arthropoda; class Insecta; order Lepidoptera; family Noctuidae; genus Amphipoea; species Amphipoea lucens. Next base: position 3,731 of record OX382363.1, on the reverse strand, counting down.
ACCCGTGGAGGTAGACTCTTGCGCACACGTATCCTGCTGAATTGACACTGCACAATTCCACTGAGTAACTTTTCGCGATCGTAACTCAACGCGTTGAATTTTAGTGAATTTTTTACGCGGAGCTGATGTTATACGTGCGATGTTTTATCGGTTACTGGGTTAGGTTAGGTTAGGTTAGGTTTTTTTTTTTTTTTTTTTTTTTTTTTATTTGGCAGGAGAGGGAAATCCTCATGGACGCCCAGAATGGGCAGTGCCGGACTCTTACCGGCTAAAACCCACTCCTGCCTTTGCTGAGTGTCCCTCTGACATGATCAGAGACCTTTTTATGGCAATAAATTTGATTTTTTGTCTCTCTTATATAACTTTCGCTTATTCGCAGTCCTATTTTAGGATGTATGGAGTTCCTGGAAGCAATCTTCATGTCATTTTATCTTAGTTTTCCTTCCATTGTATTATATTGCTTAGAGTTGATTTTAATAGGTAACTAATTATACGTGTCTAATGTTTATGCGGCTTATTTTCCAGTTATTTTTGTTGTTTTGTGTTTGAATGTCAACCTAATTCCTACTTTTAATAAATACTTTTAATCTTCAGTTTAATCTACTTTATGTTTATGCTATGGCTATTCTAATATATATACAATATATCATATAGACATAATATTTCTTAATCTTTTGCTTACGTTTGTTTTCTTTTGTATAAATTTTGCTATTAATTTTATATTCAGTAACTTGTTTTTCCTTTCAGTCAATCCTGGCTGACTCACTACTGCTATTTGAACTACAACGAGCTCAACGGACCACAACGGTAAAGTTAGTTTATTAATAATGTTTGTTGTTCTATTTTTTGAATTTATATAATCGTAAAATCTATTTTCTAAAACTGTGTTATTGCTAATTAGGTGAATATAGAGGGATTTTAATTTGGATTCCGTTTTTAATTGGGTCAGTTTCTCATGAAATTGGCTCCAATTTGCTAATTTTATGTTGCTAGATCTTTTGGCTTTATAAGTGTACGAGTATGTTGCTTTGGGTTTCTGTAAATAAATTTTGAAATTTTTACCGTTGTGGTTCTTCGTGCTTGAGAATGCTGACTCCACCTTAGCAGTACGCCACCGACAGGCGTGCTAATGCGTCCCATTTAAGGCGTACTGGGCACTGGTTGTCGAAGGCGTTGTGGTCAGTCTTCTCCATTTTGGATGTTAGGCAATTGTGGCACCGTGGCACCTCCGCCGCCATACGCGAAGGACAGTCGGCCCGCATGTGGGGGTCGCCGCAGTGGATGCAGAGGTCGGCAGGCTGCGTGCACAGTTTCCGACTGTGGCCGAAGCCTAGACAGCGAGTGCACTGCACCAATGGTGACTGGTCCAGCACTCGCACACGCTGTAGGTCAATGTGCACGCGACCCGCCGTCGTCAGCCTCTGCCACACAGTAGGGGACACCCGCAGGATGACGTGGCACATATGGAGGTTCCTCGTCTTGCGACGGTACTTAACCTCCATCCTCAGATCCTCTGCGGGTATGTCACCAATTAGGTGGGTGTTTTGCCGCTGTATGGACTGGGTTATCTCCGCGTCTGTGTGGCAGGAGAGGACGTCCTTGATGATGACAAGGGGGTCCTTGTTTTTCACCTCTTCTACCACCAGATTACCCGTTTTCCTAATCCTTTCAGTTACCTTCGTCATCTCTTCCCTTGTTTTAAAACCGACCACTACCTTCTGGTCCCTCGCCTTTCGCAGCCGCTCCACCCTAGTCCCCTCATTTCTGGCATCGACCGCCGTCCTGAGCTTCTCAAGAACCTCTTCACCGGTGTCCTGATCATTCACAGATGATACAACCACCGAGTGAAGAGGCTCTTGGATGCTCTGCTTCGGGCCGGCCGCGATCTCTGCGAAAGTTGGACCTTGGCCTGCTACGTAGCGAGGGGCCTGCTGGAGATGCTCCGACAGAGCCCGAGTGTGCTGTTGGCACTCCTGCAAAGCTTGTTTGTGTTCCTTGAGGCCCTCCACAAGGCACTTCATGAGCTCCGTCGATTCATCCGTGGTCGGCCTTATGTCACTTCGGGCCTCTTCGGGTTCAGCTACCACCTCAGCTCCATTACCTCTCTCGATCTCCGCTTCCTTCACCAGTTGGTATAATCTTTCGACCGCTTTTGTAATTTCATCCTTTATTTCCTTTTTCAGGTTCCGGGAACTTAAAAGCTGGATCTTGGCTTTTGAGAGACACGCCTTCGCCTCCGTGGTCCTGTTTATGTACTTCACGGGTTTCGCTTCCCGTGGCGAGTTCTCCTGAGTTCCCTCCGGCTGCTTCGGTACATCCAACTTGTTTTGAGTTGCTTTTGGCTTCAGTTTTGGGGGAGTAGTTTGTGGGACCTTCTTCGGTGGCGTTGGAGTTTTGAAAAGCTGCTTAGACCTAAGTCCATCAGCCTCCCCCTCTCCAACACCACGTCCCACTGACGGTCCAGCCTGTATGTGTTGAGGCCTTCCCGCGTCAGAGCTCTCCTCCGAGACCTTTGGCTTGTTCACCGGTGTCCTAAACCCAAACATTTTGGTTGATTGATTTCGGAATTTGGACTGCGGAACTGCTAATTTATAAAAGGACACTTGCGTCTGTTACTGAATCCCTGTACAGGGGGGATCAGTAACTAGTAGATAATTTGTAAAAAGTGAGCCCTGTAAATAGGGGCTCGGTCACTTAATTTAAAAAGTTGTCAATATGCCTTAAAAGGCGTCAATACTCCTGGAAACCGTCTATTTTCCCAGCGTCGTGAAAGAAGAGGGAACTGAAAAAGCCGGAAGGGCAAAAAACAAAATAATTTTTTGTCAAGAATTGAAAAGTTTACCTGCCTAGACACGAATGGGTGGGTGGGAGGGCAAATTTTTGACTTTTTATCTGAGCTAGGCGGACGTGCGAGGTGTCAAAAGACGCGTCTCGGCGCCGGCCAGCGAGCTATGAGGTTTTTGGAATTTACGCTGAAGAAAATTTTTGAAATTTCCTGAAAAAACTGAATTTACGACCAAAATGTATGCAGAAAACGGGAATAACACCACCAAACGGGACTCGAACACGCGGAACGCGCGCCGGAGTACAGGTAAGGCAGGTAAGTATCAATTAAAATTATAAAAATGTAAATCTACCTGAAGGTTTTGCAATAAAAAATTTTTTAAAGGAATTTACAATGAAATTTTTGCAAGTGAATAACCGAAAAGTGTTTTTCGGTGTTTTTGTCAATTTAAACTAGTGGGAACGTTAGACGGAGCCTAAAAACGAATTACTACGCTGAAAAAAGCTTCAGAATGCGTCACCGGGATGCAAAGTTATAGCGGTTAGATGAAATTGTTCTATCACTAAGGTGGATTTCGTGTATGTACTTACTCGTATGAAAATCCCCACTACAACAAATTTTTGACTTTTTATCTGAGCTAGGCGGACGTGCGAGGTGTCAAAAGACGCGTCTCGGCGCCGGCCAGCGAGCTATGAGGTTTTTGGAATTTACGCTGAAGAAAATTTTTGAAATTTCCTGAAAAAACTGAATTTACGACCAAAATGTATGCAGAAAACGGGAATAACACCACCAAACGGGACTCGAACACGCGGAACGCGCGCCGGAGTACAGGTAAGGCAGGTAAGTATCAATTAAAATTATAAAAATGTAAATCTACCTGAAGGTTTTGTAATAAAAAATTTTTTAAAGGAATTTACAATGAAATTTTTGCAAGTGAATAACCGAA